>CM070773.1:154640695-156016734 GCA_036346955.1 Dipus sagitta | reverse complement strand
GGAGAGACAAACCGCTCCATATCTCATGCTCCATCTGAGGTTTATGGCACTCTCCTACCCACACATATGCAGAACAAAAGGTGGTGGAGACCGGGGAGGAGGACATTAGATACCTGTCCAGAGGGGTCCTCCTGGCCCAGCCTGTTATTCAGAGCCTGGACCGATTCTTCTGCCAGCCGGCACTCGGAGTGGGCCAAGTGCATGTGGTCCTAAAGGGGATGAGGTGGTCAAGTTCAGACTGAGCGACCATATATATAGTTCCTTGATTACCAAATATTCTATCACAACTGCCAAGATCATCTTGTACCCTATTCACATTCATGCACAATCCACATAGAGTGAGAGCCTAGGTAAGCAGGGGACATGAAGGGAGATTCCAAAACTTTTCAGAGTGTGTCTTGATATAAACACAGACATTCGGAAGGAAACATGACAGGATGCTGGGAGAAGACTGCTTACCTGGCCACCAGTGTCATCCTCATCCATGCAGACTGCTGTCTCCTCACTAAGCCTTCTAGAGTTCATGCATTCCTCAGGAAGGGGATCACTGGCACCCTGAGAGTGGACAAAATTGAGAGTGAAATTACTGAGAGGCTCCAAAAATGCCTCCCAATCCCAACCAAGGAGGCTGTGAGAAAGCACACCGAAAGCTCCAAGGTATTACCAGTCATAAGACACCCAAACATCTGTGTCCGGATTCTCGAATAACCCAAGGTGACCTCTTAGTATATACCTCCTGCTGTTGTTCCTTGGAGCTCGGATCCCCACTATGCTCCAAGACCTCTGGAGATCCCTCAGGGGATGCCTCCCCAGGAAGGTCACAAGTGGTGGTGGCCTGCAGAGGGACAAGCAAGAAAGTGTAGCACACGAAAAGCAGTGTCGAACTGGGAGAAGAACGTGAACTGGCGTGTCGTCTGAGCCCATCCTGCCCTCCCCTGGCTGGGCAGAATCTCTTGCTAGTAGGGAGGGGCCATGGAAGTCCAGTCTGAAAGATGGCACCAAACCGTCTCTGTATTACCAAGCATTGTCCCACCACTATACATATAATCCTCTTCAGGATACACACTCATGCACAAAGGACAGGAAAAAACTAAGAGGCAACACAGGATATTCCCGAATAGGATGATCTCCAGTATAGAACCTCCCGTTACATACAAGCACACCATCATGCCCGCATTGGTCTCCTCCTTGGTTGGGGCCCCACATATTTGACCAGAGTGGGCACTAAGAATAAGAAGAATAAGAATAAAGAAGACGGTGGCACACTGCTAGTGTCTTATCATCATTGTGAGATTTTCCTGATATAAACCCTCAGAAAAATTCAAAAGGAATACTGGTAGAGTCCACAAACACCACTGGTTACCTGGCCTAGAAGCCGAGCCTCAGCCTCAGCCTCAGCCTCAGCCTCCTGTGGACTGACCTCTGCCTCCTCATGCAGCTGGCCCAAGATCACACAGGCCTCAGGACGTGTTTGATTTGTGCCCTGAGGGTGGACAAAAGGAAAAGTGAAATCATTCAGACTGTACAAAAATGCTTCCTGACACCCAACCAGGCGGTGAGAAAGCACACATACACACACACACACACACACACACACACACGCACAAATCCTCTGAGATGTTCCCTGTAACCCCTCGTCGCAAACAATAATTTCTAGATTCTACAACAATCCAAGAGGGCTTCTTTGAACTTACCTGGCATTTGTGTCCCTTGGAGACAGGATCTCCCATGTGCTCTGGGACATCTGGTGAGCCCTTTTGGAAAGCAGGAAGGGCGGGAGTATAGGTTGCCTGGGCAGGGACCAGAAACAATGTCTCCCACACAGAAAACCCTTGATGAGACACACTTCTTGTCTCATGCTCATGATGAGGTTTACGGCAGTTTCCCTCGCACACCCCTGCTGGACCTAATTTGGCGGAGACCTGGGCTGAGAAGGGTATTTACCTGGGCTGGTTGGTCATCATGCCCCAGCCTGCAATCTGGAGGATCGGCAGGCTCTCCTGCTAATTGGCTGGCATCATTGGTCATGTCCATGTGACCCTAGGGGGACAAGGAGGTTATGTTCAGTTTGGATGATGGTACCCAGCTGCCCATAGGCTTGGAAGCATTCTGCCTCAACGACATATGTGATCCTCCTATGTGACTCACACCTCATTCTGATGATCCTCTTAAGGATTCACACTTCATTCTGAGGTCTCCTGGGTAAGCACAATCACACTCAATCCAGACCACATTAGTGGAGACTGGGAGGACCAGCCTGCTTACCTGGCCAACGGGATTCTGCTCATAGGTGGAAGCAGCAGTTCCTTCTTTTGGCCTCGTGTTGTTTTGTTGATGGTGTCTGCGCCGCGGGTGCAAACAGCGATCCCAGGCCCGGGACAAACGTCCCTTCTTCTTTTTCTTTTCCTTTTCAACATGTTCCTCACTAGCTGAGGCACAGCAGCACCACATCGTTAGCACGCTGATGGGTACTGCCTACTGAGCTCCCTACGTGGGATTCTAATCAACCGACTCCCAGTATTCCGTGTTCTGTTTGTTGTGTAGTCACGGACACCAGGAGGTCACTTCCTTATTTTTTTGAACTGAATCTCTAGTTTGTATAAAACTCTGTCAAAATGGCCCAGCATTTTCTCTGCTTCGAGTCCCACTTGCCACGTGTCCAGCTTGTGTGGCCACTCATCCTCCGTACTCTGAGCAGTGATAGGTCTCTGTAGTAAACGCCAAGCACTGTGAAATGAGTCCCCTGATCCTGCACTCAGGTGACTGTTGGGTTTCACCTCACCGCTGGTAGTTCCTTTGAGTAACTCTCCCCTCTCAGTCCTCATGCGATCTATGCTCCACGTTGCTTTTCTCCAGTCAAGCTCTTTCAGTACTCCAGTTTTGAAAGTTGTGACAAGAAAGCAATAGCAAGGAAACAGAACCTACAGAAAAACTTGAGAGCTAATGTATCAAGTGAGTTCCACATCACCCTTGGGATTTTTGGAGGCAGTAACATCTAAAACACATTGCAAAACATTACAGATATTATGAAAAAGAAAACCACAAAAGTTATTTTCAGCTGTGTGTGGTAGAGCACACCTTTAATCCCAGCACTTGGGAGACCAAGGTCGCAGGATAGCCATGAGTTCAAGGCCACGGTTAGACGACATAGTGAATTCATGATCAACCAGGGCTAGACTTAGACCCTACCTTGAGAATCCTCCCCCCGCCAAAAAAAAATTTACCAGATATGCATGCAATTTTACCACCTTCTAGAAAGGAAAGCCACTTTCACACTCGCTGTTGAATTTGCTCATTAGTCCAATACAACACAATTTAACTATATAGTAATTTGATGTTTCAGTGCTGAGGACCAATGGTGGGAAAATATTAAAAGTTGGGCTAGAGATATAGTTTTGTGGTTAAGGTACTGTGCTGTGAAGTCTAGTGACCCAGGTTTGATTCCCCAGGACCTACATAAGCCAGATGCACAAGGGGGCACATGCATCTGGTGTTGGTTTGCAGTGGATAGAAGTCCTGGTGCACCCATTCTCTCTCTCTCTCTCTCTCTCTGCCTTTCTCCATCTCAAATAAATAAGGAAATAAAATTTAAACAGAAAATATTAAAAGTCTTTTATCTGTCCTTAAATCATTAGGGTCCTCTAAGTGTGGAAAAATCCATGCAATGTATAAATATCACTGTTTGTAACATACCTTACCTTGAGCCAAGGTACCTCAGGCTGTGAGTGCTCGTCACAGTTGCAGGCCATGATGGCATGCACCGTGCAGCATGCACGTGAGTTTTCCCAAAAGGCTGCTCTGAAGTTACCTGATGCAACATTAGAGGGTGGTGCCAGAAACCCTTTTTTTTTTTTTTTTCCCAGAAAAAACTTATTCATTTGGAAGTGAGAGGAAGGTAGGAAGGAAGAGGGAGACAGATCAAGAGTGAGGGAATGAGTGCGCCAGGGCCTCCGGCTGCTGCAAACAAACTCCAGATTCATGCTGCATCTTGGGCGTCTGGCTTACATGGGTCCTGGGGAATTGAACTTAGGTACTTTGGCCTTGCAGGCAAGCGCCTTAAGCACTAAGCCATCTTTCCATCCTGTCAGAAACACTTTTGATTCATTACATATTAGATTCTGAATCAGTATTTGTTCATTGCAGGTCAAGAAAACTTTCAGTTGCCTGGAGAGCTTAGCAGTTGAGATGCTTGCCTGCAAAGCCAAAGGACCCAGTTTGGATTCCCCAGGACCCACGTAAACCAGATGCACAATGTGGTGTGACTTGGTTTCTACTACCAGATATGAGTTGTCTCCTGCTGAGTGGGCCTCACGTCCAATCAGAAAACAGTTGGTTACCAGCAGACTTTGTGTAATTGCACATGTGTGTGCTTCCTGTGCAGATGGTTTATTTGGTAGTCTGCAGCATTCCCTGGTTATTCATAGTATTGGTGACTGTTTTCTCCCCATGGCACCCACACAGCTTTCTAGCACTATGATGGCCAGCCCGGAGGGAGGTAATTTCCATTTACATTCCAGTATGTTATTCCAACGTCCTGTGACCACAGACTTATGTGTCCTCAGAAGTAGGGTCTAACATTTTAGTTCCGGCAGGTAATCAAGTGTTTTGGCAATGGCCTATATTGTTTTAGAGACCACATGGGTCTTCCTGACCTATAGCTCACTGTGGATGGCAGGTAGCTAGACAAAATCAAGACAATGGGAAAGGGATCACACACGTGGTTCGGACCTTTTGAATGAAGGGGGTATCCAATTCCCTTGAGCCTCCTCACCAGGCTCACGTGTATAGGAAGGAACCTGGTGCCTGGTGGCTGAATCAGGGAGCTGATGCTGAGGAGTGATTGGTTTTGGCATCTTGGAAGAGACCGGATGAGATGCAGGTTCTAGTGCTGCCGGGGAAGGCAAGGCGGCATCCACACTCCTGTGACTCAGGCCCTAGATGTGTACCGGTCGGGAAAGTGTCCACCCCGCTCATGATCGTAGATATCAGCCTGCCCCTGCACGGAGGTTTGGGGTGTGTCACTGAGAAGGGGCTCACGGTGTTCCAGTGCAGTAAGAGAAAGGCTCCAGGAATTAACCTGCATGTCAGAGAAGTGTCCTCTGATGTACCACGTTGAGGAGTTCCAGGATGTTGTTCTTAAATACACGAAACTTTCCATGAGGGACCATGTCATCTACGTTTTATGAATCTGCCTATGTTAAAGGATTTAGACTTGAATGTGGAATTAATTTAATAGGAAGTACGTTACATGGCATTGCATTTGATCAAGTCCTAAACACTGCGTATAGTTTTGTGCTTACACTGTGTGCCTCTTACTGAGCAGTCAGCACCTGAGCTGCCCGGAGCACAGGGACCGGGATCAGCGTCGACATGGTGAAGGATGGAACTGGCTGAGGAGTCCCACGGGCACAGTGATGGCAGTTGCCTCCCTGCCCGCCAGCACCAGAGGAGAGTCACGGGTAAACCTCCCACTCCCGGTCTTCTGCAGCTTACCTGGGTTCTTGTGGGAAACCTTAGCAATCGTTGAAGAAAATCACTGTGGTGCCAACTTCTTCAAGAGAATGAATCCCTGTGCACCCTGACCGTCCCTCTCCTCAAACTCTGCATTGCGTGTTGGCCTTGGTGGTTGTGCACACTGCCTTCTGCTCAGCGTGGTCAGGAGCCCCTGGCAGCATCGCATGGCATTCTTCATGAACACACCTTGGCAGGGACTTCTGCTTGGTTCACAGACATGGAGGCCCAAGGCTACAGGGAACTCATTTTCCAGCAAACACAGTTCTCTTGACCACAGGGTCGGTCTACCTAACTTACTGCACCTACATCTGGCACCTTACTCCCAGTGTGTGCATTCCTTGTACCGCTCGTGGCCCTCACCAGCATTCTCTCAGCCAGGACCTTTCCTCACCCTTGCTGCAGGATGGACTGTGCATAGACCCGCCCTGCCACCCCATCCCCCAGGACCCGAGTGGTCTGCTCCGGGCTTCAGTCTGCGGGAAGACATGGCTAGGCCCCGCATAGCATGGGGAGTAGATGTCAAGCCCCTGAATTGAGACACAGAAGAAATGCTGAGAATTTATTTCAAACGACATTTACAGTGAAGTAACACACACTGCAAAGATAACAATGCAATGAAAACGTTGTGTTTCACTAGAAGAGAGAGAGGGCTATGAAGATGTAGCCTGTGTAGGAGGCAAGCGGGGCTCTAAGGATCCATGGCAAGCCGCTGCATTGCTGGCGCACACTGGGCTTGTTCGGTGCCGGCGGCTTCTGCATTTTCTGTATCTGCTCCACGTGCTGACGCTGGCTTGGATTTTATCCGTCCAGGAAATGCGCTTGGGAGGGTCCCAGAATCTAAGGACAGAAAAAGATTTTTTGCTGATGGAAGTCCTCTGGAAGGAATGAGGCGCTGGAGTTGCCTGAAGGACTATATCCACAAGATCATGGCCTTTCCACAGCCTTTGAAAGACCAAGAAGAGCCCTGTCTGCCAGCTCGTGTCCCCACAGAAGGGGTCTTGTGTTACTGGGGCCCAACCATAGCCCCTAAAAAACAGGAGTCGCTCAAGAAAGTCCAGGGATAATCTGAACCCAACGCGCTTTCTGCACATTGAGCCCCTCTGCCAGTGTCCTCACACTTCTTTTCTCTTAATTCAAAGGACCAGAAAGTAAAATGCCTATTTGTCAGGCCAGTTTCAAAGTGGCTGTGCTTAGTAGAATCAAGCTAGAGGTAAGACCGAGGATTCTCTATGAGGGGACATAACTGGCCTTTTCTGCATAGTGGATACAAGGGCTGAATTAGGATCTGTGGGGGTCTCATGATCTCTGTTGTGAGAATCAGAGCCACTGCAGCTAAGGATGGAACAGTGAAAGGCGGGATGTCTCCTCTGACACAGCGAGAGACACCGCAGGTCCTCAGCATGAAACGAGTGTACTGCCAGGACCACCACTGCCACACGTGGCCCATGGTGCACAGGCTGGTCTGGTCCTAGCAGCGTTGTACATGGATTCCCTGACAGTGAATAAACAGCCTGGGGCTGAGCCTCTGGAGGCAGGAGTGAGGGCCACAGGATCTAAGCAGGGAAACTGAGGTTCAGCTGAGAGACAGCAGGGTCTAAAGAGATGTGACAGCAGATATGCAGGAGGACCAACATCACCACGATGAGCGCCTTTTCTAAGGCTGTCCATTCCTAACACAGACTGCCAGCCCATCTCCCGTTCATGTGCAAACAATAGGAAATCTGTCTAACTCCTGTCAACACAGGCTCCGGATTCTGTCGCTGCCCCTGCGCCTGTACTGACTCTTGCTCACAGGTTCCTAGAAGCCTGTCCCATTCCTCCTCACCCTAGACCCTGACTCACCTGACTCCTGATTCTGAAGCTGAGATAGAAGAAATTGTATACGTGGCACCAGATTAAAGTCTGTCAGGTTGTCATGGACATAGGCCATGAGCTGCTTCATGGTTTCCAGGTCCACAGACTTCACAAAATCACCTGGATACTTGTCAATCCAGCACTCCAGGAAGGTCCTGATGGCATTGGGATAAAAAGTGGACACCTGAGTCAGAGGCCTGCCCTCTCTTTGCATATCCCTCCCGAGTCTCTTGTCAAGGAGACTCTCATGCAGCAGCAGCTGAGCCCATAGAACATGGACTAGGTGAGGTCCAAGAGCACAGGAGCCTCCATCCTCCTGTTGCCCAGGCTCTGATATAATAAATAAATAAATAAATAAACACCAAGAATGGAGAAAATGGGCCAGTGAGTGGCTGTTAAGAAGAAGGATTCTCACAGTAGTCAGCTCTGGGCCTCCTCCCTTGCCATGAACTCACACCAGCTGTGCTAGCCTACTCTTCTAGACAATGACTCAGGACTCGGGATGTAAGCAGAAGAGATGTGAGGGATTTGGAGATTGCTTTGTCCCCAAACCCACTTCTTCGCATAGCCCACTGTATAGGTTGTCAGTTGGGTTTCTTGACGCAAACCGCACTCACCCTTTTACGTAGTTTTCCTCTTGAGAAGTCAGCTGGGAAAATCCATCACTAGAGAATCAAGAGGCAAGTCATTAAAAAAGTGCCAACTCTCACACATGCCTGAGCATTCATTTAAAGAGGAGAGGGATTCCGAGAGAGGATTGGAGGCTCTGCAGCCTGTTATATATATCTAGTTTCTGAATGCCTGGAATTGGGCCTGCACAGAGCAGAGACACTACATTTTGTTCACTGAGGGATTCCCAGCCTGGTCTTTTGTGGAAGTCTCGGGACACTGGGTTACACAGCCTCCCTCACGAGACCACCACCCACTCTGGATGCACTGGCAGCTTAGTTTCAGGTATTCTTTTAGAATTAAGAGCAGATTTGGCCAGAGGTCTCAGAAATAGAGGCCTAGGGCATGAAATCTCTTTCTGTCGCCAAGCTTCACACACATAGCGTGCCCAGCCCCGGAAAGCACAATTGCAGGCTTACACCAGAGTGAGCAATATCTGGTCTCAAACTTCCGTGTACTGACAAGAGGGCAGTTGAAGAAATAGGCTCTAAGATGAACAGAGAAGACCCAAGAACTGGACAAGAAGATGAGAAACCTCTGGGAGTGATGTGTGGACTCACCAATTGTAGAGAAGGTCAAGGACATGCTGGGGGGTGGCGAAAAAGCGGTAAGTCCTGAGGAATGAATGGACACAGCGGAAATCTCGACGCCGCAGGGTAAATATCACAACGTGTAGATACCTTTCCACTATGTCATCAAAGGGGGGTGAAAGCTTGCTGTGTTTAGTAGACACTGCAGGGCATGTGACCTTGCCCTGAGCGGAGGCATGGGAGAAGAGTTCAATCAGTCAAAGCACTAGCAAAGTGGCTCTTGAAACCCCACCATGATGTGCAAACCAAACGGAACGCCCACCCAGAGTGCACACCTGGTCTTTGGTGTGGGCTTGTCCCGGGCACCCATCCGCAAGCGGGTCTGCCTCAACTGATGAACGCCTTGGACTACACACCGATCCGGTAGGGCTCTAGGGGTAGACGGATGGAGAGATCAGTCATGGAGATGGTAGGAAATTGCTTGCTGAACCACATGGCTTTAGATGAAAGTATAAGAAAAGCTACAGTTATTTCACTCTCTCACACACACAAAAATAACCCCTAGACGGTGCTTGGAAAAGGAAGGGGGCATCTCAGTAGCCACCTGGATATGGAATGATGCTTAAAGAAGGAATGAAGGTCGCTGGCCAATAAGCGGAAAAGAAACGAAGTTTTGGACAAAAAAAATGGAGAAAGGAAGGGGGACAGACTGTGTTCCTGATGTGTAATGTCATCTTGGCCCAGGCTGCAATCAGTCTGCCGGGCTGGCTCTCCTGGCAGACTGCAGGGAGCGTGAACCACATCCATATGGTCCAAGTGGGGACAAGGAGGCCAAGTTCAGTGGGTGAGATTATAGCACAGTTTCTCTGGTTTCTGAAGCATTCTGCCCCTACTACACAGGCGATCCGCTTCACTCTTCATCATCACCCACAGAGGACCTACAGTGGGGGCCTCGGTCCACTAAGGGGCTGCATAGGATACTCCCCAAAAGATGGTATGCAACATATGGACATGTATTACACACAAGTGTCCAGGAATGCCCAGGAGAACTGCAACTTGGATGGGGAACCCCCTGGGCCCCATGTGATCCGTGGTGAGACTGAAACTCTCAGACAGGGAGACATTGGCAGTGCCAGAGTTTTAAGGCCATTATGACATTTTGTTGAATAAACAGTCGCAGACATTGTGAAAGAACGATGGCACAGTGCTGGGAATACACTCTTTACCTGGCCTTGAAAGACAGCCTCTTCCAGGTTGTCCTCAGCCACCTGGGGAAGTGTACCAGAGATCGCAGAGGCGTCAGGAAGAGAGTCCTTGGCCCCCTGAAGTTGGACAAAGGGCAATGAAATCACTGAGACTGTGAGCATGTGCCCAGACTCCCAACAGGCTGTGAAATATTGCCTGTCACCCCACCCCCACACGTCACATTCTGAGGTCTGGAACAACCCACGGGGCACCTCAGTATATGCCTGGCACTGGTGTTCCTTGGATCCATGAGGCCCAATGGGCTCCAGGGCCTCTGGTGAGACCTCCAGGGGGGTCTGTGCAGCGAGAGCGGGAGTGGGTGCAACCTGCAGAAGGAAAGGAGTGTCACCCATAGAAAGCGAGTGGCATGACGAACTGCTCACTATCTCATGCTCATTTTGAGGTGCATGGGAATTTTGTACGCATACACAGGCTGGCAAATATTTGGTGGTTACGTGAGAGAAGATTGGTTACCTGATTGTTGGGGTCATCGTGTGCCCCACCAGTGTTCAGGCTACCAGTCCTGCTAGCTGTCCAGAGGCCACAGGGGGACATCATAGGAGCCACCCAAACAGGGTGACACCCAGCTTAAAATCCAGCATCACATCGCAGGCAACAGGCCTGCACAGATGCATTTCCCCCTTGGTTGGAGAAGCAACATGCCCCCTTGCCATTTGAGCAGTAGAGGCACTGTGGAGGAATGCCTCAGACACCACCCTAGTGGCACACCTCTAGAGTCTCCTGGTCATTGTGAGCGTTTCCTGATGGAAACACTCCCCATCCTTCAGAAGGAAAGGTGATCCATTCCCAGGAGAAGACCGCTTACCTGGCCTCGAGTATTAGCCTCACGTAGGTGGACTTCTGCTGCCTCATCAAATGGGCCAGAGGTCACGGAGGCTTCAGGCTGGCACTCGCTGTCCCCCTGAGGGTGGTCAATGAGGGAAATGATAATCACCAAGGCTGTCCAGAAATGATTCCTGACTCCAAAGTAGACTGCAAAGAAGCCTACAGAAACCCTCTTGGATTTTCTATGTAACACGACACCCGCGCATCACCCTCTGGGTTCTGAAACAAGCTGTGGGGCGGGGTCCCTCTGAATACATACCTGGCACTGATGTTCCTTGGACATATGATCCCCCGTGTGTGCCCTGGCCTCTGCTGAGGCCTCTGTGGAAGACTCCCCAAGAAGGGCAGGAGTGTCAACGTCCTGAAGAAGGGCAAGAAAGGAAGCACAATGCACAAAATTAGTGGTAAGCTTCATTGCACAGTGTCTCCTCGTGCTCTTTCTGAGGTTTATGGGACTTTCCCACACGTCCGTCCACAGGACAATGGTTTGTGCAGTTCTGGGACAAGAATAGCGATGGCCTGTGCTTGTGGTTTATCTTGGTGCAACAGGCATTCTGCCAGCTGTGCCTGCTCACCAGCCTGGTGGCAGGAGTGTGCACCATGTCCTGTGGTCCTATCAGGAACAGGTTGTCAAGTTCATTCAGGCAGACAGTACTAAACTCTCTCTTCACTACCAAACATTGTGCAACAACTACACAGAAAATGCTCTTCAGCATACACACTAACAAGTGGACATAGGATGCCCAGTGGGCACCAGGTCCTCCTGTGAGCCCTGCAGCAGGGGCTGCTCTAGAAGTGAAGAGAGGAGGTGGCCTAAGGAGGGATCAGACAGGAACTTTACAGCTGCACAGGAATAGAGGGGTGAGTCCAAGTGCTCCACGTCTCATGCTCATGCTGACCTATATGGAACATTCGTATCTACACACATGCACAACAAAAGTTGGTGGAGAGCTCTCAGGAGAAGTCTTGTTACCTGTCCCAAGGGGGCATCACTGCCCAGCCCATACGCTCTTGGCTGGGTTGGCTCTGCTGCCAGCCGGCAGGGAGCGTGGGCCAAGTGGATGTGGTCCTAAAGGGAACAAGGAGGTCAGGTTCAGTCAGAGGCATGGTACATAGTGTCTCTCAGTTAGCAAGCATTCTATCACAACAACACAGATGATCTCCATGCAGAATTAACCCACAGTGAGTGCCTTGGGCCAGCAGGGGTCATGAAGGTGATTCCTGCACACGACGATATCTACGTTAAGCCCAGCATCACGTACTAGCCCACAGGCGTGCCCGGGAATTTCTCTGTGTGTGTTGTGGAAACCTGCCCCTTCTTAGACTTTTATTTGGAAATGGACGTGAGAGGAACTCTCACCCAGGCAAATTTGGCACACTGCTGCAGTATTATGCTCACTGTGAGTTTTGACCAGCATAAGCACTCCAGATATTCAGGAGCAAAGATGGTTGAGACTGCCTACCTGGCCTGGATTTTGAGCTTCTTGTCGGCTGACTTCTGCTGCCCAGTGAAGTGTCCCAGAGATCCCAAAGGCCCCACAATGGCATTTGTTGGTGACCTGAAGGTAGACATAACGGGAAGTGAAGTCACTCCATCTGTACACAAATGCCTCCTAGCACCCTGGGATCCCTGTGGAATTTTCCAAGTCCCACCACATCCTCACCTCGTGTTCTGTGGTGTGATACGACCCAAGGAGACATCCCATTAGATACCTGGTGCTGGCATTCACTGGACTTGTGATCTCCACTGGGCTCCAGGTCCTGTGGGGCACCTTCCAGGGAATCTTCCGCAGGCAGAGTAGAAGTGTAGATGGCCTGGAGAAGAACCGGAAAGGAAGTCTCGCAGAGGAAAGAGTGGGGAGACAACTGGCTAGCTGTCTAGATGTCTCATGCTCATTCTGAGGTTTATGGAACTTTCATACTCACACACACATGCAGGCTCAAAGGTGGTGGAGACCCGTGAGAGGAGGAGTTGTTACCTGTCTAGAGGGCTCAACCTGAGCCAGCCTGTGTTCCAGTAGGGGGGATGGCTCTCCTAGCAGCCCACAGGGTGCATGGGCCAAGTTCATGTCGTCCTAAAGGGAACAAAGAGGTCAAGATCACTGGGGGCCGGCGGGCGATATGAAGCTCTCTCGCCATTATGAAGTATTCTGCCATAATTGCACACAAAATCTTCGTCAGTATTCATACGCGCAGACAAATAAAAAGTACTGACAGGGACTGGGGAAAAATGGGGGTGTAATAGAAGGGGCATGAAGACGGCGATAGCCACCTTCGGATCCAGTCTCACCTATGAGAACATAGGCTTGTTCAGGAGTGACTTCCGTGCATGGGGAAGCCACAGCCAAATTTGACCAGGAGAATGACCGGAGAGGAAGGGTCACACAGGACACCTAGAAGGTGCTCTAGTGCCTGAGTCTTAAAGTCATTTTGAGCTCTTCCTGATAGAGTCGAGTCCTGAGAGAAGACTGCTTACCTGGCCTGGAGTGTCAGCCTCACTGGGGCTGCCGCCCGCCGCCAGGTCAAGGGTGCCTGAGATGACATCGGCCTTCAGATGGGATTCATTGTGGACCTGATCATAGTACAAAAGAAAAGGGAAATCTCTGAGTACAAAAATGCCTCCTGACTCCCAACCTGTCTGTGCCAAAGCACACACAGAACCCGCAGTGATATTCCCAGTGCCACCAGAGCCACACATCATATTGTCGAGCTGTGGAACGACCCATGGGGACATCTCCTAGATACCTGGCACAGGTATTCTTTGTGTACATAATCCCCAGTGGGCTCCACGTTCTCTGCGGAGACTTGCCGGGGAGTCTTCCCCAGAGGGCCCAGAGTGCAGGAGGCCTGGGGAGAGACAAGACAGGAAGTTCAAATCGCAGAGTAAAGTAGCGGTGAGACAAACCGCTCCATATCTCATGCTCCATCTGAGGTTTATGGCACTCTCCTACCCACACATATGCAGAACAAAAGGTGGTGGAGACCCTGGAGGAGGACATTAGATACCTGTCCAGAGGGGTCCTCCTGGTCCAGCCTGTTATTCAGAGCATAGACCGGTTCTTCTGCCAGCCGGCACTCGGAGTGGGCCACGTGCATGTGGTCCTAAAGGGGACGAGGTGGTCAAGTTCAGACTGAGCGACCGTATATATAGTTCCTTGATTACCAAATATTCTATCACAACTGCCAAGATCGTCTTGTACCCTATTCACATTCATGCACAACCCACATAGAGTGAGAGCCTAGGTAAGCAGGAGACATGAAGGGAGATTCCAAAACTTTTCAGAGTGTGTCTTGATATAAACACAGACATTCAGAAGGAAACATGACAGGGTGCTGGGAGAAGACTGCTTACCTGGCCACCGGTGTCAGCCTCATCCGTGCAGACTGCTGTGTCCTCACCAAGCCTTCCAGAGTTCATGCATTCCTCAGGAAGGGGATCACTGGCACCCTGAGGGTGGACAAAATTGAGAGTGAAATTACTGAGAGGCTCCAAAACTGCCTCCCAATCCCAACCAAGGAGGCTGTAAGAAAGCACACCGAAAGCTCCAAGGTATTACCAGTCATAAGACACCCAAACATCTGTGTCTGGATTCTCGAATAACCCAAGGGGACATCTTAGTATATACCTCCTGCTGTTGTTCCTTGGAGCTCGGATCCCCACTATGCTCCAAGACCTCTGGAGATCCCTCAGGGGATGCCTCCCCAGGCAGGTCACAAGTGGTGGTGGCCTGCAGAGGGACAAGCAAGAAAGTGTAGCACACGAAAAGCAGTGTCGAACTGGGAGAAGAACGTGAACTGGCGTGTCGTCTGAGCCCATCCTGCCCTCCCCTGGCTGGGCAGAATCTCTTGCTAGTAGGGAGGGGCCATGGAAGTCCAGTGTGAACGATGGCACCAAACCGTCTCTGTATTACCAAGCATTGTCCCACCACTATACATATAATCCTCTTCAGGATACACACTCATGCACAAAGGACAGGAAAAAACTAAGAGGCAACCCAGGATATTCCCGAAGAGGGTGATGTCCATTATATAATCTGCCGTTACATACAAGCACATAATCATGCCCAGATAGGTCTCCTCCTTGGTTGGGGCCCCACATATTTGACCACGGTGGGCACTAAGAATAAGAATAAAGAAAACAGTGGCACACTGCCACTGTCTTATCATCATTGTGAGATTTTCCTGATATAATCCCTCACAAAAATTCAAAAGGAATGTTGGCAGAGTCCAGAAACACCATTGGTTACCTGGCCTAGAAGCCGAGCCTCAGCCTCAGCCTCCTGTGGACTGACCTCTGCCTCCTCATGCAGCTGGCCCAAGATCACACAGGCCTCAGGACGTGTTTGATTTGTGCCCTGAGGGTGGACAAAAGGAAAAGTGAAATCATTCAGACTGTACAAAAATGCTTCCTGACACCCAACCAGGCTGGGAGAAAGCACACATACACACACACACACACACACACACACACACACACACATCCTCTGAGATGTTCCCTGTAACCCCACGTGGCAAGCAATACTTTCTGGATTCTACAACAACCCAAGAGGGCATCTTTGTACTTACCTGGCATTGGTGTCCCTTGGAGACAGGATCCCCCACGTGCTCTGGGACATCTGGTGAGCCCTTTTGGAAAGCAGGAAGGGCGGGAGTATAGGTTGCCTGGGCAGGGACCAGAAACAATGTCTCCCACACAGAAAACCCTTGATGAGACACGCTTCTTGTCTCATGCTCATGATGAGGTTTACGGGAATTTCCCCCGCACACCCCTGCTGGACCTAATTTGGCGGAGACCTGGGCTGAGAAGGGTATTTACCTGGGCTGGTTGGTCATCATGTACCACCCTGCAGTCTGGAGGATCGGCAGGCTCTCCTGCTAATTGCCTGGCATCAATGGTCATGTCCATGTGACCCTAGGGGGAACAAGGAGGTTATGTTCAGTTTGGATGATGGTACACAGCTGCCCGTAGGCTTGGAAGCATTCTGCCTCAAGGGCATATGTGATCCTCCTATGTGACTCACACCTCATTCTGATGATCCTCTTAAGGATTCACACTTCATTCTGAGGTCTCCTGGGGAAGCACAATCACACTCAATCCAGACCACATTAGTGGAGACTGGGAGGAGCAGCCCGCTTACCTGGCCAACGGGATTCTGCTCATAGGTGGAAGCAGCAGTTCCTTCTTTTGGCCTCGTGTTGTTTTGTTGATGGTGTCTGCGCCGCGGGTGCAAGCAGCGATCCCAGGCCCGGGACAAACGTCCCTTCTTCTTTTTCTTTTCCTTTTCAACATGTTCCTCACTAGCTGAGGCACAGCAGCACCACATCATTAGCACGCTGATGGGTACTGCCTACTGAGCTCCCTACGTGGGATTCTAATCAACCGACTCCCAGTATTCCGTGTTCTGTTTGTTGTGTAGTCAAGGACACCAGGAGGTCACTTCCTCATTTTTTTGAACTGAAACTCTAGTTTGTGTAAAACTCTGTCAAAAGGGCCCAGCATTTTCTCTGCTTCGAGTCCCACTTGCCACGTGTCCAGCTTGTGTGGCCACTCATCCTCCGTACTCTGAGCAGTGATAGGTCTCTGTAGTAAACGCCAAGCACTGTGAAATGAGTCCCCTGATCCTGCACTCAGGTGACTGTTGGGTTTCACCTCACCGCTGGTAGTTCCTTTGAGTAACTCTCCCCTCTCAGTCCTCATGCGATCTATGCTCCACGTTGCTTTTCTCCAGTCAAGCTCTTTCAGTACTCCGGTTCTGAAAGATGTGACAAGAAAGCAACAGCAAGGAAACAGAGCCTACAGAAAAACTTGAGAGCTAATGTATCAAATGAGTTCCACATCACCCTTGGGATTTTTTGAGGTAGTAACATCTAAAAAACATTAAAGATGTTATGAAAAAGAAAAAACCACAAAAGTTATTTTCAGCTGCGTGTGGTAGAGCACACCTTTAATCCCAGCACTTGGGAGACCAAGGTCGCAGGATAGCCATGAGTTCAAGGCCACGGTTAGACGACATAGTGAATTCATGATCAACCAGGGCTAGACTTAGACCCTACCTTGAGAATCCTCCCCCCCCCCAAAAAAAATTTACCAGATATGCATGCAATTTTACCCCCTGCTAGAAAGGAAAGCCACATTCACACTCACAGTTGAATTTGCTCATTAGTCCAATACATCACCATTTAACTATATACTAATTTGATGCTTCAGTGCTGAGGACTAATGGTGGGAAAATACTAAAAGTTGGGCTAGAGAGATAGTTTTGTGGTTAAGGTACAGTGCTGTGAAGTCTAGTGACCCAGATTGGATTCCCCAGGACCTACATAAGCCAGGTGCACAAGGGGGCACATGCATCTGAAGTCGGTTTGCAGTGGATAGAAGTCCTGGTGCACCCATTCTCTCTCTCTCTGCCTTTCTCCATCTCAAATAAATAAGGAATTAAAAATTTAAACAGAAAATATTAAAAGTCTTTTATCTGTCCTTAAATCATTAGGGTCCTATAAGTGTGGCAAAATTCATGCAATGTATAAACATCAACGTTTGTAACATACCTTACCTTGAGCCAAGGTACCTCAGGCTGTGAGTGCTCGTCACAGTTGCAGGCCATGATGGCATGCACCGTGCAGCATGCACGTGAGTTTTCCCAAAAGGCTGCAGTGAAGTTACCTGATGCAGCATGAGTGGGTGGTGCCAGAAACACTATTTTTTAAAAAAAATATTTATTTGGAAGAGAGAGGGAGGTAGGGAGGGAGAGGGAGACAGATCAAGAGAGAGGGAATGAGTGCGCCAGGGCCTCCGGCTGCTGCCGACAAACTCCAGATTCGTGCACCATCTTGGCCATGTGGCTTACATGGGTCCTGGGGAATTGAACTTAGGTACTTTGGCCTTGCAGGCAAGCGCCTTAAGCACTAAGCCATCTTTCCATTCTGTCAGAAACCCTTTTGATTCATTACATTTTAGATTCTGAATCAGTATTTGTTCATTGCAGGTCAAGAAAACTTTCAGTGGGCTGGAGCGCTTAGCAGTTGAGATGCTTGCCTGCAAAGCCAAAGGACCCAGTTTGGATTCCCCAGGACCCACGTAAGCCCGATGCACAATGTGGTTTGACTTGGTTTCTACTACCAGATATGAGTTGTCTCCTGCTGAGTGGGCCTCACGTGCAATCAGAAAACAGTTGGTTACCAGCAGAGGTTGTGTTATTGCACACGTGTGTGCTTCCTGTGCAGATGGTTTATTTGGTAGTCTGCAGCATTCCCTGGTTATTCATACTATTGGTGACTGTTTTCTCCCCATGGCACCCACACAGCTTTCTAGCACTATGATGGCTAGCCCCGAGGGAGGTAATTTCCATTTACATTCCAGTATGTTATTCCAATGTCCTGTGACCACAGACTTATGTGTCCTCAGAAGTAGGGTCTAACATTTTCGTTCTGGCAGGTAATCAAGTGTTTTGGCAACGGCCTATATTGTTGTAGAGACCACACGGGTCTTCTTGACCTATAGCTCACTGTGGAAGGCAGGAAGCTAGACAAAAGTCTAGACAATGGGGAAGGGATCACACACGTGGTTTGGACCTTTTGAATGAAGGAGGGATCCAATTCCCTTGAGCCTCCTCACCAGGCTCACGTGTATAGGAAGGAACCTGGTGCCTGGTGGCCGAATCAGGAAGCTGATGCTGAGGAGTGTTTGCTTTTGGCATGTTGCATGAGACTGGATGAGATGCAGGTTCTAGTGCTGCCAGGGAAGGCAAGGTGGCATCCATGCTCCTGGGAATCAGGCCCTAGATGTCTACCTGTCAGGAAATTATCCACCCTGCTCATGATCCCCCGCTCATGATCATAGATATCAGCCTGCCCCTGCACGGAGGTTTGGGGTGTGTCACTGAGAAGGGGCTCACGGTGTGCCAGTGCACTAAGAGAAAGGCTCTAAGATTTAAAGTGCATGTCAGAGAAGTGCCCTCTGATGTACCACGTTGAGGAGTTCCAGGATGTTGTTCTTAAATACACGAAACTTTTCATGAGGGACCATGTCATCTACGTTTTATGAATCTGCCTATGTTAAAGGATTTAGACTTGAATGTGGAATTAATTTAATAGGAAGTACGTTACATGGCATTGCATTTGATCAAGTCCTAAACACTGCGTATAGTTTTGTGCTTACACTGTGTGCCTCTTACTGAGCAGTCAGCACCTGAGCTGCCCGGAGCACAGGGACCGGGATCAGCGTCGACATGGTGAAGGATGGAACTGGCTGAGGAGTCCCACGGGCACAGTGATGGCAGTTGCCTCCCTGCCCGCCAGCACCAGAGGAGAGTCACGTGTAAACCTCCCACTCCCGGTCTTCTGCAGCTTACCTGGGTTCTTGTGGGAAACCTTAGCAATCGTTGAAGAAAATCACTGTGGTGCCAACTTCTTCAAGAGAATGAATCCCTGTGCACCCTGACCATCCCTCCCCTCAAACTCTGCATTGCGTGTTGGCCTTGGTGGATGTGCACACTGCCTTCTGCTCAGCGTGGTCAGGAGCCCCTGGCAGAACCACATGGCATCATCATGAACACACCTTGGCAGGGACTTCTGCTTGGTTCACTGACATGGAGGCCCCAGGCTACAGGGAAGTCATTTTCTAGCAAACACAGTTCTCTTGACCACAGGGTCGGTCTACCTAACTAACTGCACCTACATCTGGCACCTTATTCCAGTGTGTGCATTCCTTGTACCGCTCGTGGCCCTCACCAGCATTCTGTCAGCCAGGACCTTTCCTCACCCTTCCTGCAGGATGGACTGTGCAGAGATCCGCCCAGCCACCCCATCCCCCAGGACCCGAGTGGTCTGCTCCGGGCTTCAGTCTGCGGGAAGACATGGCTAGGCCCCGCAGAGCATGGGGAGTAGACGTCAAGCCCCTGAATTGAGACACAGAAGAAATGCTGAGAATTTATTTCAAACCACATTTACAGTGAAGTAACACATACTGCAAAGATAACAATGCAATGAAAACGTTGTGTTTCACTAGAAGAGAGAGAGGGCTATGAAGATGTAGCCTGTGTAGGAGGCAAGCGGGGCTCTAAGGATCCATGGCAAGCCGCTGCATTGCTGGCGCACACTGGGCTTGTTCGGCGCTGGCGGCTTCTGCATTTTCTGTGTCTGCTCCACGTGCTGACGCTGGCTTGGATTTTATCCGTCCAGGAAACGCACTTGGGAGGGTCTCAGAATCTAAGGACAGAAAAAGATATTTTGCTTTGTGCACACTGAGCAGCTCTGCTAATGTCCTCACACTTCTTTTCTCTCGATTCAAAGGACCAGAAAGTAAAATGCCTATTTGTCAGGCCAGTTTCAAAGTGGCTGTGCTAAGCGGAATCAAGCTAGAGGTAATACAGAGGATTTTCTAAGAGGGGGCAGAGCTGGCCCTTTCTGCCTAGTGGATACAAGGGCTCACTTAGGATCTGTGGGGGTCTCATGATCCCTGTTGCGGGAATCAGCGCCACTGCAGCTAAGGATGGAACAGTGAAAGGCGGGATGTCTCCTCTGACGCAGTGAGAGACACCGCAGGTCCTCGGCATGAAACGAGTGTACTGCCAGGACCACCACTGCCACACGTGGCCCATGGTGCACAGGCTGGTCTGGTCCTGGCAGCGTTGTACATGGATTCCCTGACAGTGAATAAACAGCCTGGAGCTCAGCCTCTGGATGAGGGAGGGAGGGCCACGGGATCTAAGCAGGGAAACTGAGGTTCAGCTGATAGACACCAGGGTCTAAAGAGATGTGACAGCGGATATGCAGGAGGACCAACATCACCGTGATGAGCGCCTATTCTAAGGCTGTCCATTCCTAACACAGACTGCCAGCCCATCTCCCGTTCATGTGCAAACAATAGGACATCTGTCTAACTCCTGTCAACACAGGCTGTGGATTCTGTCGCTGCCCCTTCGCCTGTACTGACTCTTGCTCACAGGTTCATAGAAGCCTGTCCCATTCCTCCTCACCCTAGACCCTGACTCACCTGACTCCTGATTCTGAAGCTGAGAAAGAAGAAATTGTATACGTGGCACCAGATTAAAGTCTGTCAGGTTGTCATGGACATAGGCCATGAGCTGCTTCATGGTTTCCAGGTCCACAGACTTCACAAAATCTTCCGGATACTTGTCCATCCAGCACTCCAGGAAGGTCCTGACGGCATTGGGATAAAAAGTGGACACCTGAGTCAGAGGCCTGGCCTCTCTTTGCATATCCCTCCCGAGTCTCTTGTCAAGGAGACTCTCATGCAGCAGCCGCTGAGCCCATAGAACATGGACTAGGTGAGGTCCAAGAGCACAGGAGCCTCCATCGTCCTGTTTCCCAGGCTCTGATAAAAATAAATAAATAAATAAACACCAAATGGAGAAAATGTGGCACTAAGTGGCTGCTAAGAAGAAGGATTCTCACAGTAGTCAGCTCTGGGCCTCCTCTCTTGCCATGAAGTCACACCAACTGTGCTACCCTACTCTTCTAGACAATGACTCAGGACTCGGGATGTAAGCAGAAGGGATGTGAGGGATTTGGAGATTGCTTTGTCCCCAAACCCACTTCTTCGCATAGCCCACCGTATAGGTTGTCAGTTAGGTTTCTTGACGCAAACCACACTCACCCTTTTACGTAGTTTTCTTCTTGAGAAGTCAGCTGGGAAAATCCATCACTAGAGAATCAAGAGGCAAGTCGATAAAAAAGTGTCAGGTCTCACACATGCCTGGGCATTCATTTAAAGAGGAGAGGGATTCCGAGAGAGGATTGGAGGCTCTGCAGCCTGTTATATATATCTAGTTTCTGAATGCCTGGGATTGGGCCTGCACAGAGCAGAGACACTACATTTTGTTCACTGAGGGATTCCCAGCCTGGTCTTTTGTGGAAGTCTCGGGACAGTGGGTTACGCAGCCTCCCCCACGAGGCCACCCCCCACTCTGGATGCACTGGCAGCTTAGTTTCAGGTATTCTTTTAGAATTATGAGCAGATTTGGCCAGAGGTCTCAGAAATAGAGGCCTAGGGCATGAAATCTCTCTCTGTCGCCAAGCTTCACACAGAGGGCGTGCCCAGCCCCGGAAAGCACAATTCCAGCCTTACACCAGAGTGAGCAGTATCTGTTCTCAAACTTCCCTGTACTGACAAGAGGGCGGTTGAAGAAATAGACTGTAAGATGGACAGAGAAGACCTAAGAAGTGGGCAAGATGATGAGAAACCTCTGGGAGTGATGTGTGGACTCACCAATTGTAGAGAAGGTCAAGGACATGCTGGGGGGTGGCGAAAAAGCGGTAAGTCCTGAGGAATGAATGGACACAGCGGAAATCTCGACGCCGCAGGGTAAATATCACAACGTGTAGATACCTTTCCACTATGTCATCAAAGGGGGGTGAAAGCTTGCTGTGTTTAGTAGACACTGCAGGGCATGTGACCTTGCCCTGAGCGGAGGCATGGAAGAAGAGTTCAATCAGTCCAAGCACTAGCAAAGTGGCTCTTGAAACCCCACCACGGTGTGCAAACCAAACGGAACGCCCACCCAGAGTGCACACCTGGTCTTTGGTGTGGGCTTGCCCCGGGCACCCATCCGCAAGCGGGTCTGCCTCAACTGATGGACGCCTCGGATTACACACCGATTCGGTAGGGCTCTAGAGGCAGAGGGATGGAGAGATCAGTCATGGAGATGGTAGGAAATTGCTTGCTGTCCCCCATGGCTGGAGATGAAACTATAAGAAAAGCTACATTCTTTTCACTCTCTCACACACACAAAAATAACCCCTAGAGGGTGCTTGGAAAAGGAAGGGGGACAGACTGTGTTCCTGATGTGTAATGTCATCTTGGCCCAGGCTGCAATCAGTCTGCCAGGCTGGCTCTCCTGGCAGACTGCAGGGAGCATGAACCACATCCATGTGGTCCAAGTGGGGACAAGGAGGCCAAGTTCAGTGGGTGAGATTATAGCACAGTTTCTCTGGTTTCTGAAGCATTCTGCCCCTACTACACAGGCGATGCCCTTCGCTCTTCATCATCACCCACAGAGGACCTACAGTGGGGGCCTCGGTCCACTAAGGGGCTGCATAGGATACTCCCCAAAAGATGGTATGCAACATATGGACATGTGTTACACACAAGTGTCCAGGAATGCCCAGGAGAACTCCGACTTGGATGGGGAACCCGCTGGGCCCCATGTGATCCGTGGTGAGACTGAAACTCTCAGACAGGGAGACATTGGCAGTGCCAGAGTCTTAAGGTCATTACGACATTTTGTTGAATAAACAGTCGCAGACATTCCGAAAGGACGATGGCACAGTACTGGGATTAGACTCTTTACCTGGCCTTGAAAGACAGCCTCCTCCAGGCTGTCCTCAGCCACCTGGGGAACTGTGCCAGAGATCGCAGAGGCATCAGGAAGGGAGTCCTTGGCCCCCTGAAGTTGGACAAAGGGAAATGAAATCACTGAGACTGTGAGCATGTGTCCAGACTCCCAACAGGCTGTGAAATATTCCCTGTCACACCACCCCCACAAGTCACATTCTGAGGTCTGGAAGAACCCACGGGGCACCTCAGTATATGCCTGGCACTGGTGTTCCTTGGATCCATGAGGCCCAATGGGCTCCAGGGCCTCCGGTGAGACCTCCAGGGGGGTCTGAGCAGGGA
Organism: Dipus sagitta; assembly: GCA_036346955.1. Lineage (NCBI taxonomy): Eukaryota > Metazoa > Chordata > Mammalia > Rodentia > Dipodidae > Dipus > Dipus sagitta. The sequence goes on along the minus strand of CM070773.1, from coordinate 155,993,439 downwards.
GAGCAGGAGTGGGTGCAACCTGCAGAAGGAAAGGAGTGTCAGCCATAGAAAGCGAGTGGCATGACGAACTGCTCACTATCTCATGCTCATTTTGAGGTGCATGGGAATTTTGTGTGCATACACAGGCAAGCAAATACTTGGTGGTTACCTGAGAGAAGACTGGTTACCTGATTGTTGGGGTCATCGTGTGCCCCACCAGTGTTCAGGCTGCCAGTCCTGCTAGCTGTCCAGAGGCCACAGGGGGACATCATAGGAGACGCCCAAACAGGGTGACACCCACCTTAAAATCCAGCATCACATAGGAGGCAACAGGCCTGCACAGATGCATTTCCCCCTTGGTTGGAGAAGCAACATGCCCCCTTGCCATTTGACCAGTAGAAGGACTGGGAAGGAATGTCTCAGACACCACCATAGTGGCACACCTCTAGAGTCTCCTGGTCATTGTGAGCGTTTCCTGATGGAAACACTCCCCATCCTTCAGAAGGAAAGGTGATCCATTCCCAGGAGAAGACCGCTTACCTGGCCTCGAGTATTAGCCTCACGTAGGTGGACTTCTGCTGCCTCATCAAATGGGCCAGAGGTCACGGAGGCATCAGGCTGGAACTCGCTGTCCCCCTGAGGGTGGTCAATGAGGGAAATGATAATCACCAAGGCTGTACAAAAATGATTCCTGGTTCCAAAGTAGACTGCGAAGAAGCCTACCGAACCCCTCTTGGATTTTCTATGTAACACGACACCCGCGCATCACCCTCTGGGTTCTGAAACAAGCTGTGGGGCGGGGTCCCTCTGAATACATACCTGGCACTGATGTTCCTTGGACATATGATCCCCCGTGTGTGCCCTGGCCTCTGCTGAGGCCTCATTGGAAGACTCCCCAAGAAGGGCAGGAGTGTCAACGTCCTGGAGAAGGGCAAGAAAGGAAGCACAATGCGCAAAATTAGTGGTAAGCTTCATTGCACAGTGTCTCCTCGTGCTCTTTCTGAGGTTTCTGGCACTTTCCCACACGTCCGCCCCCAGGACAATGGTTTGTGGAGTTCTGGGACAAGAATAGCGATGGCCTGTGCTTGTGGTTTATCTTGGTGCAACAGGCATTCTGCCAGCTGTGCCTGGTAGCAGGCAGTGTGCACCATGTCCCTGTGGTCCTATCAGGAACAGGTTGTCAAGTTCATTCAGGCAGACAGTACTAAACTCTCTCTTCACTACCAAACATTGTGCAACAACTACACAGAAAATGCTCTTCAGCATACACACTAACAAGTGGACATAGGATGCCCAGTGGGCACCAGGTCCTCCTGTGAGCCCTGCAGCAGGGGCTGCTCTAGAAGTGAAAGAGAGGAGGTGGCCTAAGGAGGGATCAGACAGGAACTTTACAGCTGCACAGGAATAGAGGGGTGAGTCCAAGTGCTCCACGTCTCATGCTCATGCTGACCTATATGGAACATTCGTATCTACACACATGCACAACAAAAGTTGGTGGAGACCTCTCAGGAGAAGTCTTGTTACCTGTCCCAAGGGGGCATCACTGCCCAGCCCATACGCTCTTGGCTGGGTTGGCTCTGCTGCCAGCCGGCAGGGAGCGTGGGCCAAGTGGATGTGGTCCTAAAGGGAACAAGGAGGTCAGGTTCAGTCAGAGGCATGGTACATAGTGTCTCTCAGTTAGCAAGCATTCTATCACAACAACACAGATGATCTCCATGCAGAATTAACCCACAGTGAGTGCCTTGGGCCAGCAGGGGTCATGAAGGTGATTCCTGCACACGACGATATCTACGTTAAGTCCGGCATCACATACTAGCCCACAGGCGTGCCCGGGAATTTCTCTGTCTGTGTTGTGGAAACCTGCCCCTTCTTAGATTTTTATTTGGAAATGGACGTGCGAGGAACTCTCATCCAGGCAAATAGTGGCCCACTGCTGCAGTATTATGCCCACTGTGAGTTTTGACCAGCATAAGCACTCCAGCTATTCAGAAGCAAAGATGGTTGAGACCTGAGAGAAGACTGCCTACCTGGCCTGGATTTTGAGCCTCTTGTCGTCTGACTTCTGCTGCCCAGTGAAGTGTCCCAGAGATCCTAAAGGCCCCACAATGGCATTTGTTGGTGACCTGAAGGTAGACATAAGGGGAAGTGAAGTCACTCCATCTGTACACAAATGCCTCCTGCACCCTGGGATCCCTGTGGAATTTTCCAAGTCCCACCACATCCTCACCTCGTGTTCTGTGGTGTGATACGACCCAAGGAGACATCCCATTAGATACCTGGTGCTGGCATTCACTGGACTTGTGATCTCCACTGGGCTCCAGGTCCTGTGGGGCACCTTCCAGGGAATCTTCCGCAGGCAGAGTAGAAGTGTAGATGGCCTGGAGAAGAACCGGAAAGGAAGTCTCGCAGAGGAAAGAGTGGGGAGACAACTGGCTAGCTGTCTAGATGTCTCATGCTCATTCTGAGGTTTATGGAACTTTCATACTCACACACACATGCAGGCTCAAAGGTGGTGGAGACCCGTGAGAGGAGGAGTTGTTACCTGTCTAGAGGGCTCAACCTGAGCCAGCCTGTGTTCCAGTAGGGGGGATGGCTCTCCTAGCAGCCCACAGGGTGCATGGGCCAAGTTCATGTCGTCCTAAAGGGAACAAAGAGGTCAAGATCACTGGGGGCCGGCGGGCGATATGAAGCTCTCTCGCCATTATGAAGTATTCTGCCATAATTGCACACAAAATCTTCGTCAGTATTCATACGCGCAGACAAATAAAAAGTACTGACAGGGACTGGGGAAAAATGGGGGTGTAATAGAAGGGGCATGAAGACGGCGATAGCCACCTTCGGATCCAGTCTCACCTATGAGAACATAGGCTTGTTCAGGAGTGACTTCCGTGCATGGGGAAGCCACAGCCAAATTTGACCAGGAGAATGACCGGAGAGGAAGGGTCACACAGGACACCTAGAAGGTGCTCTAGTGCCTGAGTCTTAAAGTCATTTTGAGCTCTTCCTGATAGAGTCGAGTCCTGAGAGAAGACTGCTTACCTGGCCTGGAGTGTCAGCCTCACTGGGGCTGCCGCCCGCCGCCAGGTCAAGGGTGCCTGAGATGACATCGGCCTTCAGATGGGATTCATTGTGGACCTGATCATAGTACAAAAGAAAAGGGAAATCTCTGAGTACAAAAATGCCTCCTGACTCCCAACCTGTCTGTGCCAAAGCACACACAGAACCCGCAGTGATATTCCCAGTGCCACCAGAGCCACCAGACACCATATTGTCGAGTGTGGAACGACCCATGGGGACATCCTCCTAGATACCTGGCACAGGTATTCTTTGTGTACATAATCCCCAGTGGGCTCCACGTTCTCTGCGGAGACTTGCCGGGGAGTCTTCCCCAGAGGGCCCAGAGTGCAGGAGGCCTGGGGAGAGACAAGACAGGAAGTTCAAATCGCAGAGTAAAATAGTGGTGAGACAAACCGCTCCATATCTCATGCTCCATCTGAGGTTTATGGCACTCTCCTACCCACACATATGCAGAACAAAAGGTGGTGGAGACCCTGGAGGAGGACATTAGATACCTGTCCAGAGGGGTCATCCTGGTCCAGCCTGTTATTCCCAGCATAGACCGGTTCTTCTGCCAGCCGGCACTCGGAGTGGGCCACGTGCATGTGGTCCTAAAGGGGACGAGGTGGTCAAGTTCAGACTGAGCGACCGTATATATAGTTCCTTGATTACCAAATATTCTATCACAACTGCCAAGATCGTCTTGTACCCTATTCACATTCATGCACAACCCACATAGAATGAGAGCCTAGGTAAACAGAGAACATGAAGGGAGATTCCAAAACTTTTCAGAGTGTGTCTTGATATAAACACAGACATTCAGAAGGAAATATGACAGGGTGCTGGGAGAAGACTGCTTACCTGGCCACCGGTGTCAGCCTCATCCGTGCAGACTGCTGTGTCCTCACCAAGCCTTCCAGAGTTCATGCATTCCTCAGGAAGGGGATCACTGGCACCCTGAGGGTGGACAAAATTGAGAGTGAAATTACTGAGAGGCTCCAAAACTGCCTCCCAATCCCAACCAAGGAGGCTGTAAGAAAGCACACCGAAAGCTCCAAGGTATTACCAGTCATAAGACACCCAAACATCTGTGTCTGGATTCTCGAATAACCCAAGGGGACATCTTAGTATATACCTCCTGCTGTTGTTCCTTGGAGCTCGGATCCCCACTATGCTCCAAGACCTCTGGAGAGCCCTCAGGGGATGCCTCCCCAGGAAGGTCGCAAGTGGTGGTGGCCTGCAGAGGGACAAGCAAGAAAGTGTAGCACACGAAAAGCAGTGACGAACTGGGAGAAGAACGTGAACTGGCGTGTCGTCTGAGCCCATCCTGCCCTCCCCTGGCTGGGCAGAATCTCTTGCTAGTAGGGAGGGGCCATGGAAGTCCAGTGTGAACGATGGCACCAAACCGTCTCTGTATTACCAAGCATTGTCCCACCACTATACATATAATCCTCTTCAGGATACACACTCATGCACAAAGGACAGGAAAAAACTAAGAGGCAACCCAGGATATTCCCGAAGAGGGTGATGTCCATTATATAATCTGCCGTTACATACAAGCACATAATCATGCCCAGATAGGTCTCCTCCTTGGTTGGGCCCCACATATTTGACCACGGTGGGCACTAAGAATAAGAATAAAGAAAACAGTGGCACACTGCCACTGTCTTATCATCATTGTGAGATTTTCCTGATATAATCCCTCACAAAAATTCAAAAGGAATGTTGGCAGAGTCCAGAAACACCATTGGTTACCTGGCCTAGAAGCCGAGCCTCAGCCTCAGCCTCCTGTGGACTGACCTCTGCCTCCTCATGCAGCTGGCCCAAGATCACACAGGCCTCAGGACGTGTTTGATTTGTGCCCTGAGGGTGGACAAAAGGAAAAGTGAAATCATTCAGACTGTACAAAAATGCTTCCTGACACCCAACCAGGCTGGGAGAAAGCACACATACACACACACACACACACACACACACACACACACACACATCCTCTGAGATGTTCCCTGTAACCCCACGTGGCAAGCAATACTTTCTGGATTCTACAACAACCCAAGAGGGCATCTTTGTACTTACCTGGCATTGGTGTCCCTTGGAGACAGGATCCCCCACGTGCTCTGGGACATCTGGTGAGCCCTTTTGGAAAGCAGGAAGGGCGGGAGTATAGGTTGCCTGGGCAGGGACCAGAAACAATGTCTCCCACACAGAAAACCCTTGATGAGACACGCTTCTTGTCTCATGCTCATGATGAGGTTTACGGGAATTTCCCCCGCACACCCCTGCTGGACCTAATTTGGCGGAGACCTGGGCTGAGAAGGGTATTTACCTGGGCTGGTTGGTCATCATGTACCACCCTGCAGTCTGGAGGATCGGCAGGCTCTCCTGCTAATTGCCTGGCATCAATGGTCATGTCCATGTGACCCTAGGGGGAACAAGGAGGTTATGTTCAGTTTGGATGATGGTACACAGCTGCCCGTAGGCTTGGAAGCATTCTGCCTCAAGGGCATATGTGATCCTCCTATGTGACTCACACCTCATTCTGATGATCCTCTTAAGGATTCACACTTCATTCTGAGGTCTCCTGGGGAAGCACAATCACACTCAATCCAGACCACATTAGTGGAGACTGGGAGGAGCAGCCCGCTTACCTGGCCAACGGGATTCTGCTCATAGGTGGAAGCAGCAGTTCCTTCTTTTGGCCTCGTGTTGTTTTGTTGATGGTGTCTGCGCCGCGGGTGCAAGCAGCGATCCCAGGCCCGGGACAAACGTCCCTTCTTCTTTTTCTTTTCCTTTTCAACATGTTCCTCACTAGCTGAGGCACAGCAGCACCACATCATTAGCACGCTGATGGGTACTGCCTACTGAGCTCCCTACGTGGGATTCTAATCAACCGACTCCCAGTATTCCGTGTTCTGTTTGTTGTGTAGTCAAGGACACCAGGAGGTCACTTCCTCATTTTTTTGAACTGAAACTCTAGTTTGTGTAAAACTCTGTCAAAAGGGCCCAGCATGTTCTCTGCTTCCTTTCCCACTTGCCACGTGTCCAGCTTGTGTGACCACTTATCCTCAGTACTCTGAGCAGTGATAGGTCTCTGTAGTAAACGCCAAGCACTGTGAAATGAGTCCCCCGATCCTGCACTCAGGTGACTATTGGGTTTCACCTCACCGCTGGTAGTTCCTTTGAGTAACTCTCCCCTCTCAGTCCTCATGCGATCTATGCTCCACGTTGCTTTTCTCCAGTCAAGCTCTTTCAGTACTCCAGTTTTGAAAGTTGTGACAAGAAAGCAATAGCAAGGAAACAGAACCTACAGAAAAACTTGAGAGCTAATGCATCAAGTGAGTTCCAGATCACCCTTGGGATTTTTGGAGGCAGTAACATCTAAAAAACATTGGAAAACATTAAAGATGTAATGAAAAAGAAAACCACAGACGTTATTTTCAGCTGGGTGTGGTAGAGCACACCTTTAATCCCAGCACATGGGAGACCAAGATAGCAGGATAGCCATGAGTTCAAGGCCACGCTGAGACGACATAGTGAATTCACCATCAACCAGGGCTGGAGTTAGACCCCACCTTGAGAAGCCCCCCCCCACCAAAAACATTTACCAGATATGCATGCAATTTTACCACCTGCTAGAAAGGAAAGCCACATTCACACTCACAGTTGAATTTGCTCATTAGTCCAATACATCACCATTTAACTATATACTAATTTGATGCTTCAGTGCTGAGGACTAATGGTGGGAAAATACTAAAAGTTGGGCTAGAGAGATAGTTTTGTGGTTAAGGTACAGTGCTGTGAAGTCTAGTGACCCAGATTGGATTCCCCAGGACCTACATAAGCCAGGTGCACAAGGGGGCACATGCATCTGAAGTCGGTTTGCAGTGGATAGAAGTCCTGGTGCACCCATTCTCTCTCTCTCTGCCTTTCTCCATCTCAAATAAATAAGGAATTAAAAATTTAAACAGAAAATATTAAAAGTCTTTTATCTGTCCTTAAATCATTAGGGTCCTATAAGTGTGGCAAAATTCATGCAATGTATAAACATCAACGTTTGTAACATACCTTACCTTGAGCCAAGGTACCTCAGGCTGTGAGTGCTCGTCACAGTTGCAGGCCATGATGGCATGCACCGTGCAGCATGCACGTGAGTTTTCCCAAAAGGCTGCAGTGAAGTTACCTGATGCAGCATGAGTGGGTGGTGCCAGAAACACTATTTTTTTAAAAAAATATTTATTTGGAAGAGAGAGGGAGGTAGGGAGGGAGAGGGAGACAGATCAAACGAGAGGGAATGAGTGCGCCAGGGCCTCCAGCTGCTGGGCGACAAACTCCCGATTCATGCACCATCTTGGGCATGTGGCTTACATGGGTCCTGGGGAATTGAACCTAGGTATTTTCGCCTTGCAGGCACGCACCTTAAGTACTAAGCCATTTTTCCATCCTGTCAGAAACACTTTTGATTCATTACATATTAGATTCTGAATAAATATTTGTTCATTGCAGGTCAAGAAAACTTTTAGTGGTCCGGAGAGGTTAGCAGTTGAGGTACTTGCCTGCAAATCCAGTGGACCCAGGTTTGATTCCCCAGACCCACGTGAGGCAGATGCACAAATTGGTGCATGCATCTGGTGTTCATTTGTAGTGGCTGGAGGCCCTGTAGCGCCCAGTCAATTCTCTCTCTCTCTCTCACACACACGCAATAAATAAATTAAAATATATTTTTTAAAAGAATCCTCTTAGTTTTGTCACATTTTTCACAACCCCTACATTTTATCCACTTGGTCCCATGATCTATAGTTACCAAATAGGACCTATTCTACTTTCAGAGTTAGGAATTGAACTCATGTTTGTGTCTGTGAGGATTTAGTATACCACAATATTATGACACCAGCCCCTACATATGCATTTTCATTCTATTTCAATTGCCCAGAAAACTCTTGTTAGTTTCTAAAGGTTTATTGTTTATTTGAGTGTGATAGAGAGAAAGAGAGAATGGTTATATACACTTGGTCTTCCAAGTGATGGGATTAAAGGTGTGCTCTACCACACCCAGTTTAAGAAACTCTCCTTAGTTCCCCCCATTTTTTTTCAAGGTAGGTTCTCCCACTTGCCCAGGTTGACCTGGAACTCACTATGTACTCTCAGGATGGCCTCAAAATCACAGCCATCCTCCCACCTGTACCTCCTAAGTGCTGGGATTAAAGGCATACACCACCATGGCCAGCCTCTCCATAGTTTTTAATAAATTCCAATAATGTTCCAACATCCCCATTGTCAAAGTTCTTTTTTGTGGGGCGTTCATTTTTATTTATTTATTTTTAGGTACAGTCTCACTCCAGCCCAGGCTGACCTGGAATTCATTCTGTAGTCCCAAGTTGGCCTTGAACTCACAGCCATCCTACTCCTTCTGCCTCTTATGTGTTGGGATTAAAGGTGTGTGCCACAATGCCCAGCTACACCAACTTTAATCTTAGAAAGCTGATGGGAAAGCCCTATAGAACATTTAACATTTTAAAGTTTTCATCTGAGATCTTCAAATTTAGAACATTTACAATCCACATGAAAATCCAGTTGTACACAATTTTCTGTTGATTCTGACATGAAGGGAGTACATGATCTGACAAGTTCTTTCCAAAGGCTTCCAGTCCTAAATCCAGCTTTAATTCTTGGTGTTATCACCAGCTGATCATTTCTTTCTTTAGCATTTTTTGGCAACTTTTTCTTCAAGCCTCAGTTTGTAAAATTGTCCTTAGTAGTCAAAAGCTATGTGGACACATTTTTCTTAACACAAGGAATAGAATCAGAATCAAGGTCAAAGAACTTTAATGCTACAATAGTCAACAATGCCGTGATTGTTTCCCTCTCATTTTGGGTGCATTTTCACCAACTTCTTTTTATCTGAACCTTTTACTTTTTAAAAACTCAAGTTGCAGGACTGGGGTAACTTGTTAGGGCCTCTAGCCACTGCAAATGAACTCCAGATGCATGTGCCACCTTGTGAATCTGGCTTATGTGGGTCCTGGGGAATCAAACCTGGGTCCTTTTGCTTTGTAGGCATATGTCTTAACCACTAAGCCACCTCTCCAGCCCTTGACTAAACATTTTAAAGCCACTTTTTGTAAATGTTATGATCAGATCAGTATCAGTGAATGGAATTTTAACCTTATAGCATGAGACATGAGAATATAAACTTACCAACATATTTAAAAGAGTTGATGGGCTGGAGAGATGGCTTAGTGGTTAAGGTGCTTGCCTGATAAACCAAAGGACCTAGGTTCTGTTCCCCAGTACCCACGTAAGCCAGATGTACAAAGTGGCGCATGTATGTGGAGTTCATTTGTAGTGGCTGGAGCTGGCATGCACCCATTCTTTCTCTCTCTGTCACTTTCTCTCTCCCTCAAATAAATGAATAAAAATAAAAAAAAGAGTTGAGTCTGAACAACATTCTAGCAAGACTTGTAAAGATCTAAAAATATGATCCTTTCTTTTAATTTTAAATGAAAGCATGGTTTATATTTGCAATTTATATGTCTTTTTATATGATGGTCCCTTTCTATATTATTTTTGTTTACATTGTTGTTGTCTGCTTAGTCAACTCCACAATGCTGGGATGAACATTCAACCAAATACAGTTTAGGGGAGGAACTGGTTTAATTCAGGCTTACAAATTCAGGGGACAGTCCATCAATGGGGAAGAAGCTGTTTTACTCCATACATCCCAGCAAAGAGAAAAAACTACAGCAAGCAAATACTAACAGGCAGCAATCAGGAACCACCAGAGCTGAGGCTGCTCTCTCCACACTTTGCAGCTGAAATCAGATCTCTTCCCAGTGACATTCTCCCTTTCCCTCACAAGCAGGAATTTACCTGCTAGGGGCTGAAGTTGCAAGCAATTTTAATAAAATACTTAGGTCTATGGGGTCATACATTTACACTGTCATATCCAAACTACCACACTGTCATTATAAAATTTATAAATTATTTGTAAATGAAAACCCAGGAAGTTGAACTTGACAGACAGCATATATGTTGTATCTTAACAGTTAACAGTACAGGCAAAATATGTCAACAGTCCTGTGCATTGTTGGTAAACTCAAATTAGTAAAATTTATAATGTTTTTTTGTTTTTTTGAGGTAGGGTCTCACTCTAGCCCAGGCTGACCTGGAATTCAGCCTTTAGTCTCAGGGTGGCCTCGAACTCAAGGCAGTTCTCCCAGCTCTGCCTCCCCAGTGCTGGGATTAAAGGCGTGCGCCACCATGCCCAGCAATTTGATAAATTTTTAAGTAATTATATAATATTTAGAAACCTTGCTATAATTTGAACCTTTAAAAATATTGTATATATTTATTTAAGAGAGAGTTTGCTGGATGCATGCAAGGAGTCCTGATGGAGCCATGAGGATGAACTGTGGATAGCAATGGAGACCCAGTGGAGATGCCGGGACCATGAAATGGCTGCCAAGAAGAGCTGCCAGCCCTGGGTGAAGTTTTCCAGGACTGTGAGTAGCCTAACTGGAGGGGTAAAATTGGAACTCCAGAGACTTGTTGCTGGTTAGGATTATTGGACTTGGAGACTTGTCACTAACTAGAGTTGTTGGACTTGAAGCTACAGAGTTTGATGTTTGCCCTGTTTAAATTTTGTATTGGTTGAATATTTCAATGCCATCTTTTCCAGTGTGAGTATTTATTCTGTGCCATTGTGGGGCTTGGGGGATTTTTTTGAGGGGGTTATTATGCCTCAGTTAAAAGAACTTGGATTATGGAGATGCCCGGACATCATTAGAATTGATAAAACTATGGGAACTTTAAAAGAGAGAGAGAGAGAGAGAGAGAGAGAGAGAGAGAGAATATGAGAATGGGTGCATCAGGGACTCTAGCCAATGCAAATGAACTCCAGATGCATGTACCACTTTGTGTATCTGGATTTACGAGGGTACTAGGGAATTGAATTCTGGTCATTAGGCTTTGCCTGCAAGCACCTTAACCCCTGAGCAATCTCTCTAGCCCTAAAAATTGAATGTTTTAATTGAATCTGTAAGGCAATTTTAAAAGAAGCACTTGGGCTGGAATGATGGCTTAACAGATAATGTGCTTGCTGGTAAAGCCATAGAACCCAGGTTTGATCCACAAGTACTTATGTACACAACAATTCTCTCTTTCTCTCCCATTGAAACAGAGCAAAATAAAATGGAGGGTTGAGTCTCACATACATCAACAATCCTCAGAGTGCTGAGTATTAACCAGGCACATTTGTATAACTGTGGTAGCCATACCAATCACGTGATTCTTGCTGGTTGAATATATGCATAGTTGTAAACACCTTGTCTGGCTTCTGAACCAGTCCACCACAGCAGACACGGTGTTGCCTCAGCCAGGTGTTCTTCCTTCGTTCCAAGGACATAGTAATTCTCATGGTACTGACCACTTTGATGAGGTCATAAAGATCTGACCTCATTTCATCCTGGGCATCACAAAGGATGTTCTAACATCCAAACTCTGCTAGCCCAGGACATCCTCATTCTCAGCTGCCCCATGCACAAGCATCCTTAGAGATGCTTTGAGGCACTAGCCCATGTCTAAGAGGTGCTTCCCTAAGAACTCCCTCACACTAGGTCCTGTCAGATCTCCTCAATGTAAGTTCCTTCAGTCTTGGAATACAGGGAATAGTGATGCCATTTCTTCAGCTCAAGTGTGCAAGCCTCACATGGTGCCTTAGTCATTTTAGCTGCTTGTTTCTCCAGCATAGGTCCCTTGTCATCATTAAGTCTGGCCTGGTGCCATCTTTTGCATTCCCACATTGGGTGCACCCATTTTTCCCAGACCCTCTCTATCCCTCATATATTTCTGAATAAAATGTAATGTTGAGCCGGGCGTGGTGGCACACTCCTTTAAGCCCAGCACTTAGGAGGCAGAGGTAGGAGGATTGCCGTGAGTTCAAGGCCACCCTGAGACTACCGAGTGAATTCCAGGTCAGCCTGGGCTAGAGCGTGACCCTACATTAAAAAACGACAACAAAAAATGTAATGCTTTATAAATTAAGGAAAAAGACAAGTTATTCAGGAGTTGAGTAGTTTAATTAGAACTGTCCTGACAGTGCTCTTTGGCATGCATCAGATTTGTATGGTCTGGGACTGCTGTATTTCACGTATCACATTTCCACTTCATTTCCCATGAAAGAATGTTTGATGGAGAGCAATGTAAATGTGACTTCTTTCCTGTTTTATTCCTTTTATGTCCTCTTCTTGTTTTATTGTTTAGCTATGGCTTTGAGCACTATATTGAACAGAAGTAATGAAGGTGGACATTTTTATTTTATTTGTTTCTAATTTTAGAGGAATATAATTAGTTTTAACCTCCATTTGGTATAATGTTGGTTGTGGGATTATCATATATGGCCTTTAGTATTTTGACATCTGTTCCTATTTTCTCTATATTTTCATCACGAAGGCATGTGGGACCTTGTCAAATGCTTTATGGGATCAGTTGAGATGATCAATCATGTGGTTTCCATCCATAAATTTATTTGTATGGTATACTGTATTTATTGGTTTAGATATGTTGAAAGAACCTTGCAGCCCTGATATGAAACCTACTGGGTCATGACAGATGATCCTTTTAACATGCTCCTTTTCTTGTTTTTTGTGTTTTGTTTTGTTTTTTCGATTTAGGTTGTCACTGTAGCCCAAGATGACCTGGAATTCACTTTGTATTCTCAGGGTGGCCCCAAACTCATGGCAATCCCCCTACTTCTGCCTCCTGATTAAAGGCGTGAGGCACCACACCTGGCTGTTAATATGCTCTTGAATTCAAATTGTGAATATTTAAAAAGTTTTTTTGGTTTATTTATTTATTTGAGAGAGACAGAGAGAAGGAGGCAGAGAGAGAGAGAGAGAGAGAGAGAGAGAGAGAGAGAGAGAATGGGTGCGCCAGAGCTTCCAGCCTCTGTAAACGAACTCCAGATGTGTGCGCCCCCTTGTGCATCTGGCTAACGTGGGTCCTGGGGAATTGAGCCTCGAACCGGGGTCCTTAGGCTTCACAGGCAAGCGCTTAACCACTAAGCCATCTCCCCAGCCCTCAAATTGTGAATATTTTATTGAGAATTTCTGCATCTATGTTCATAATGGAAATTGGCCCATAGTTTTCTTTTTCTGTTGTGATGTTTTATAACTTAGGAATCAGGGTAATAGTGGCTTTATAGAATAAATTTGGTAGTGTTCCCTCCCTTTCTATATTGTGGAACAATTTGAGAAGAGTTAGTAATAGGTCTTCCTTAAAAGTTTGGTAAAATCTGCCAGTGATTCTGTTGCAGTTACCTTCTCATTGCTGGAACAAACATCCAATCAGAAGCAGCTTTGGGAAGGAAAGGGTTTATTTCTGGCTTACAGAATCCCAGGGAAGTTACATCATGGTGGAAAAAGCTGTCTCACTCCAGCATGCCTCCACAGCAGAGAGAAAAACCAACATCAGCAAGAAGGAACAGCCAAAGCTCAAACTGGCTCTCTATACATATAATCAGCAGGACTAGAGTGAAGATCTGCCCCCAGAAAAGGGTCCTCCAGCAGGGATCAGCCTACAAGAGACTTAAGTAGGAAGTTTAATCAAAAGCACCTAATTCTGGACTGGAGATATGGCTCAGCGGTTAAGGCACTTGCTGACAAAGCCTAACAACCCTGGTTCAATTCCCCAGTACTCACATAAAGCCAGTTGCACAGTGCTTCATGCATCTGGGGTTGGTTTTCAATGACTGAAGGCCTTTGTGAACCCATTCTCTCCTCTCCATTTATCCTCTCTCTCTCTTTCTACTTGCAAATATGTGTGTGTGTGTGTGTGTGTGTGTGTGTGTATTTTAAAAGAAAACATTCTATGGGGGGATATACATTCACATAAAAACTACCACAGAATCCATTTAACTCTGGTCTTGTCTTTGTGGGGAGACTTTTAAAAAAGTTTGTTTCTTTTGTTTATTAAGTAGAAACTTTGTATGGACACGTCATCTGTTGGCACCATCATTCTCTTATTCTCTGTCCCCATTCCACTGAGTGCCCTTCTAAGAAGGATTGCTGATATTCATCATGGGATTTTGTGTTTATACGTGTGTGTGTATATGCATATATATATATATATATATATATATATATATATATTATATATATATATATATATTCATTTGCAAGCAGAGAGTGAGCGAGAGAGATAGAAGAGAGATCGACAGAGAGAGAATGGGCACACTAGGGCCTGTAGCCACTGAAAACAAATTCTAGATGCATGAGCCTCTTGTTCATCTGGTTTACGTGGGTCATGGGGAATTGATCTTAGGTCCTTTGGCTTCTTAGGCAAACTCCTTAACCGTTAAGCCATCTCTCCAGTCCGGGGTTTTGTGTTTTGAATTGTGAGAGCAGCAGTTGTTTTTGTTGCAATTATTTTTCTTTCTTTCGTTCTTTCTTTCTTTTTTAGTATATTTATTTGAGAGACAGAAAGAGGCAGACAGAGGGAGAGAATGGGCATGCCAGGGCCTCTCGCCACTGCAAAGGAACTCCAGATGCATGTGCCCCCTTGTGCAGCTCTCTTATGTGGGTCCTGGAGAATCAAATCAGGATCCTTTGGCTTTGCAGGCAAACACTTTAACCCCTAAGCCATCTCTCCAGCCCCCATTCTGTTTTTTTGAGATAGGGTCTCACTCTAGCCCAGGCTGACCTGATAATCTGAAGTTCCAGGCTGGCCTCAAACTCATAGCAACTTTTGTACCTTTGCCTTTTAGTGCTGGGAGTAAAGTCATGTGCCATCACACCCCAGTTTCTTTTTATTTTTCTTACTTTTTTATTGAGAGAGAGAGAGAATTGATGCACCAGGGCCTCAGCCACTGTAATCGAACTCCAGATGCTTGCACCTAGTGGGTATGTGCAATCATGTGCTTGCCTCACTTTTGTGTCTGGCATGGGTCATTGGGCTTTGCAGGCAAGTGCCTTAGCTGCTAAGCCATCTCTCCAGCCCCGTTTTAATTTTTTTTTTTTTTCTTGGTTGTTTCTTTAGATAGGGTCTCACTGTAGCCCAGGCTGACCTGGAATTCACTATGTAGTCTCAGGGTGGCCTTGAACTCATGGTTAATTCTTTTTTTATTAACATATTTTATTTAACTCTGACAAGCATTATTTACAAGTATAATAAGTATAAAATTTGCTGAGATATTTTACATTTTATCTTTCTGGCACAAAATCTTTGAAATCTGATATACTTTACATTTTTATTTTTTTAACTTTTTATTGATAACTTGTGTACACATAGACAATAAAACAAGCTCATAATCCCCTCCCATCATCCTCCATTTTCCCCCTCCTAAATCTCCCCTCCACTGAATGCCACCTTCTAACTAGTCCCTCTTCTATTTTTTTAAAATATTTTTATTTATTCATTTATTTGACAGAGAAAGATGGAGAGTGAGAGAATGGGTGTACCAAGGCATCCAGCCACTGAAAACGAACTCCAGATGCATGCCCTCCCTTGTGCATCTGGTTAACATGGGTCCTGGGGAATCGAACCTGGGTCCTTTGGCTTTGCAGGCAAACAATGCCTTAACTGCTAAGCCATGCTTCCAGCCCCCCTCTTCTATATTTTAAAATATTAAAAAGGTTTTTTCTTGGAGCAAGCCTTTTTCTTTTTTTTCAATGAGAGAGCAAGGCAGTGGGGAGAGAGATTGAAAATTGGCATACCAGGGCCTCCAGATGCTGTAATCACACTCTGGACATGTGCACCACCTTGTGCTCATGTGTGACTTTGCACATGTGTCACCTTGTGCATATGGCTTACATGGGATCTGGGGTGTTGAATGTGGGTTCTTTGGCTTTGCAGACAAGTGCCTTAACTGCTAAGCCACATCTCCAGCCCTTTAAAAAAAGTATTTTATTTTATTTATTAGAGATAGAGGGAGAGAGAATGGCCAGGGCCTTCAGCCACTGCAATCCTCCTTCTTTTAGCTTTTACAGTCTTCCTGCCACTTCTTTGGTACTGGTGTGGGGTCACCCATCACAGGCAGGCCCCAGCACAGCGCTCTTCCCTCTCTTTTGTCTTCTCATTACTTTTGCTTCGTCCCTGTCATTTTTGTCATCATCCTTTGTTTTTCTGTCTCCCTCAACTTTATTTTAACCATGGGACATTCTTCCTCTCAGCCTTCAACTCTCCTTGATTTCATTCCCTCCCACTTTAAGGATTTTCAGGAAGCTGCAGCAGTCTCGGCAGCCAAAGTGAAACCTGGAAAACTCCGGACCCTCTGCTCCCTTGAGTGGCTTGCCTTCCAGACTGGCTGACCACCAGAGGAAACATTTGACTTGAACCTGATTCTTAAAACCCAGATGGTCATTTTTGGCCACCCTAACCACCCAGACCAAGTACCCTATATTGTGGTTTGGCACTACCTCCTCTTTGACCCCCCTTTCTGTTTAAAACCTCTGGTTCCTTCTACTAACAAGTCCGCCATTCTCAACACCTACCCAGGGGGAATGAGAAGAACCAGCCTCCAGAAGTACTCCCTCCTTCAGGCTCTCCTGAGGAAGATCTCCCCCCTCCTTACAATCCCTGGCAAGGCTCCTCCAGGGCTGAGCCAAGCCCGTCTCCCCAGCCCTCATCTTCTGCTCCCATTGGGGGTCCCTCTCCTAGTCTCTCAATACCCATTCAGGAAAATCCCATCCGCCCCCCCCCCCACCATGGTGGCCCTTCCTCTGTGAGCTACTGGGCCACCTGATGATGATGAGAATCAGTACCTCACTTATTTTCCCTTTTCCACCAGTGACCTGTACAACTGGAAACTTCAAAACCCTTCTTTTACAGAGAAACCCCAGGGTCTCATAGACCTCCTTGACACTGTCCTCTTACCTGGGAGGACTGCCAACAGCTCCTCCAGATTTTGTTTACCACAGAGGAAAGGGACTGTATTCAGAGAGAGTGCCGGAAACTGGTTCCAGGGCAGGATGGACGTCTGACCACTGATGAAGCCCACATTAATGCTTCCTTCCCAACCACTTGTCTGGACCCAAGAGAATGGGACCCCAACATACCTGAAGGTACTATAGACAGCCCAGGATAATATCTTCCCAATCCTGAGGCAAGTCTATGAGTTGCCACCAGCCAAACCCTATGGACACAAACCTGGAGACCTGGTTTGGGTCAAGAAACACAAGGAAAATCTTGGCCCGTGGTGGAAAGGACTACACACTGTCATCCTCACTATTCTGACAGCAGTCAAGGTTGATGGCATCTGGACTTGGATTCAACACTCCCACATCAAACCCTTACCGGATGGAAGATATGATGACCCTGACTCCAGATGGCGAGTTCAATGACATCCAATCGACCCTTTACGAGTCAAGCTGGTTCGTCAGCCACAGTGACTTAAATTTCTTGTCTCCTCCTTATCTTCCAGGGTGTCCAGATCTTGAGACAATCCATACAGGCCCCCAAGTTGTGACTAGAAGTTATCTAATATGAAAACAGGCAAGGTCCTAACTAGCTTCTCTTCCAGAGACCTAAAGCAGCACCTACCCTTCAGTTAGACTTTGTAGACCTCTGGGGGAAGACCTTCATGTGGCAACTAGTAACTCTTAGTGAACTGAAAGCCCCTGGAGGATCCAATATACTCCAAAACACTTACCACCTGTGTTGATATGTGGGCGGTAGTCCCTGTACTGAGGGAACTGATTTCTGTGTAAAATGGGGTTGTGAGTCTGATGCAATAGGGCTGGAAAAATGGAAGATTACCAACCCTGATTCCGACCTCATTGTTTCCCTTTCTCGCACCGACCCTGAAATTCAAATCACACCTGTTGTCACCCTTAACCCTAGCCATAAAAAGCTGGAATCCAGCCAACCTCAAGCCCTGGCAGACAGGGAAAACCTAGGAGCTGAAAGCTTATGTGGTCGGCCCAGACCCTGGAATGTCTTTTACTATCCAGTGTGTGATGCAGAAGGAATCCATCCCCTATCTCCCTTTCAGACCCCTTGCCTCTCCACCCAGAGCCATACCGCCAAAGGCCCACAGGCCTCCCACAGGCCTCCCCCAGGCCAAACCAAACTGGGGACCAAACCAAGATCTCTTCAAATCAGACAATCCTCTTGCCCCCTCCCCTGAACTTCCCCCCAAACCTAGTCTCTCCCTCTGTTGCTACCCTATTGGACCTAGTTAACACCACATACTCTTTCCTAAACTCTGGCACCCCCAACACCACTAAAGATTGCTGGCTGTTCCTGGACCCTAGACCCTAGACCCTCTACTACATAGGGGTGGCCTTTCAGGACCCCCTTCCATTTTCCAAACTAAAAACTGTTACCTCTAATGACTCCTGCTCATGCCCCTGGTTGTTCTCTGTCACTGTGGGTGATATCTTGGGGAATGGTACCCGCTTTCACTCTGACAATTATCAGCTAGAGGATTCCCCCTACTCATTACTATGCCATCCCTCCTTCACCCATGTGGTTCGAGTCTCCAACTCCTGGGGAGAATTAGGTGAATATACTATTAGAGGCCCCTGACGGGGCATACTTTGCTTACACCCTAGGACTGACACAACCCTTGCCTCTCAGTATTATTCTTCATAAGGAAAAACATCCCTGAATTCTGTATTTTAATAAATGTTGTACCCAGGATATTCTATTACAGAAGGGAAGCCAACCATCAACATCTAATGCCTTCTCTCTGCCCCTACTGTTTTCAGAGGGCCGCTCCCATCCTAATCCCTGCCTTAGTGGGAATAGGGATAGTGGGGTCTTCTGCAATCAGGGCCACCTCGTTGGCCCTCAGAGTCTCTAGTCATCAACAGCTCACTGAAGTGGTAAACTTCGACTTAGCAAGACAACAGGCTTAACAGAAAGCCAAGTTGATTCCTTGGCTGACGTAGTCCTGCAAAACAGAAAAGGCTTAGACCTCTTGCTCCTTAAGGAAGGGGGACTATGTGCAGCATTAGGAGAAACTTGCTGCTCTTATGCTAATCATTCAAGAGTCATCAGGCAGACCCTAGAACTCCTAAAAACAGACACAGAAAGCAGACAAGACAATGAATGGTCATGGTCTTGGTTTCACAAGATGTTCAACTGGTCCCCTTGTCTAACTACCCTGCTTACTACCCTCGCTGGTCCATTAGTTCTCCTACTGTTAGGATTAATCATAGGACCTTGCATCCTTAATTGGTTGATCCAACTTATTAAACAAAGGATTTCTTCTGCAAAACTCATGGTACTCAGAACCCAATATGACCACCTGGTCACAGACTTATCTGAGGGACATAAACTTGAATCAAAGGTTTGATTCAGTCACAAGTCAAAGGGGGAATGAAGGGCTATACAGACTATAGTGACTCCATTTTGTTCATGTACTCTTATTGACCTCCAGTTTGAGGAATAAACACAAGGTATTTCCTTGTAACTGAGCCAACCAATAAGAAGTCAGATTCCCCTCTCAGAATACCCTCTATGGTTGTGCAGCAGACAGCTTCAGGTTCACTGAGATGAACTTCCAGACCAGGCACAGTTATGGAGGAAGGGATATTTATTGAAGCCTACAGATCCAGGGGAAGTTTCATAAATGCAGAAGAAGCTGGCCTGATTTCACAGGCTCAAGCAGAGAGAGAGAAGCACAAGCCCAAAAGCCAAAAGCCACACAGCACACTTCAGGAACTCCTGGTAGGCACACTTTGCATATCTTTAGATTGAAACCTGAAACCCACCACCACACCTTAAGATCCACCAGTGACCTTGCCTCCAGCCAGGTGGCAAACTATAAACAAATAAACAACTGAATATATTGGGGGCCATCTATTCTATTCAAACCACCACATACCGCCCCTGGCCCCCAATAGATTTATAACCATCACACATTGTAAACTGTACTCAGTTCAATTTCAAAGGTCACCACAGTCTTGACCAATTTAAGCCCTGTAAAATTAAACAAGTTAAACACTTCTAACATATAAAGGCACAGAGTAAACATTTTTAACTGTTATAATACATAGCAAGGAGAGACTAAAATAATGTAAACTCAACCACCATCAAACAAACATCAAACTTCTGCAGTTCAAGTCCAATACAAAGACTGACAGTCTCCAGACTTTTCAATTCTGCCCCTCCAGCTGGGCAGAGTACCCAGGGAACACTTCCATCTCAGGCCAACAGTGCGCTCTATGGTAGCGCTTGCATAGTCCTGGTATATCCAAAACATCTTAAGGTCTTCATGCAAACCACGGTCCATTTTCCGAAGGCTCTTTCAGCCTATCAGGGCATCAGGCCCTACCTCATGCAGCATCTCAGCAGCAGCTCCTGGAACCGTGTGCAATTTACAACCACTGCTCGCATTTTTCAAAGGCTCTTTCAGCCTATTAAGGCATCAGGCCCTACTTTATGCCGCATGTTAGCAGCAGCTCCTGGAAGCATGTGCAATTCACGACCACTCCTCCCATTTTTAATGCTTCTGAAAACCTATACCAGGTGTGCAGGACACAGTCATATTTTTAATTTACAGACAAAATAAATCATAACCTTGAAAAGCAGGTTCTTTCTCCAGTCAACACTTTTCAAAAGTGTTTATATTTTTATGATAGTCTTTCCTCAGGCATCCTTTCCATGGTAAAGCAATTGGACCATCTTCCTTTAAGATTGCTAATGTGTTTGACAATAAGCAGATTTAATAACCTAAAACCAGTCTCAGTGCCTGTAATTTTAACTTGCTTGAGGTTTTCCAGCTTAAAATCTTAAATCTCTCAGTCCAATAACTCTAGCCAAGCACATCAGTCCATTACAAATTTAACCTTGATCAAACACTCTGGACCTGGGCAGCAGGACACAGCCAGCCCTTATGCCAGTAGCCCAGTTCCAACAAAGTCCTCTGTAGTCTTTCCTTCCCCTTAGAAAGCTCATAAGCCAAGCCTCGAAGTTCAATGCTATCTGCACTTAGCATTCTCAGACTCTCATCAGAATAGTCCATAAAACTTTGCTTACCACTCCAGAAGACATCTTCAGTTGCAAGCACCAAGTCTATGCCTATTCCTCCAAAACAAAGGTTCCAAAAGATCAACATCCACATGGTCGGGTTCATCTCACCCCACTTCTGGTACCAAGTTCTGTAGCAGACAGCTGCAGGTTCACTGAGATGAACTTCCAGACCAGGCACAGTTATGGAGGAAGGGATATTTATTGAAGCCTACAGATCCAGGGGAAGTTCCATAAATGGCAGAAGAAGCTGGCCTGATTTCACAGGCCCAAGCAGAGAGAGAAGCACAAGCCCAAAAGCCAAAAGCCACACAGCACACTTCAGGAACTCCTGCTAGGCACACTTTGCATATCTTTAGATTGAAACCTGAAACCCACCACCACACCTTAAGATCCACCAGTGATCTTGCCTCCAGCCAGGTGGCAAACTATAAACAAACAAACAACTGAATATATTGGGGGCCATCTATTCTATTCAAACCACCACAGCTTGCCAACACCCTGAAACCAAAACAACTACTTCCTTAACTAGTTATGTAGTTACAAAGCATGTCTCCACCTGGAACCCACCAATCCTGTTAAAGGTCACCCAACTCCTCCCTGAAACTGTTACTTTGTTTGCCCAGCACCTTGTTGTATTTTTTTTCTTTTAAAAGCCTGTGAGCCACTCCTTTGGGGTCGCAGTTCCAGTTCCCCAGTCTGGCTGCATCCTTATCGATCAACTTTGTTTTGCCTTGGCTTTAATAAAATTCTTTCTGGTTTTCGTTGAGCTCAAGCAGTCTCTGCCTCATTATTTGTATGACCCCTGACCCAACACTTACAGTCTATCAGAAGTTAAAGTGAGGGCACTGATTAGAAAAGAGTGGGATCCTATGACTTGGGATGGGGATGTGTGAGAAGACCCTGAAGAATCTGGGACATTGAACTCTCAGATTTTGAAGAAGTTGTTATGTATGAGAATGTGACTTCCCCTTCCTTAGCAGCAGTTGCATCCCCTGCATTACCCTCTTCACCCTTGCCTGAGGAAATTCATCCTTCGTCTGAGGAATCAGCAATGACCCTTCCTGTAGGAAGTGCCGATACTCCTCAGTGCCCATCCATGTTTACTTCTAGGCCTATAACCAGACATAAGGTTAGGCAGACCTTCAATGGTGAGTCAGAAGCATGACACAAGAGTAATGTGGTGGTTTGATGTAGGTGTTCCTCCATAAACTTAGTGTTCTGAATGCTAGGTTCACAGCTGATGGAGATTTGGGAATTAACGCTACCTGGAGGCAGTGTATTGTTGGGGTGAGCTTGTGGGTATTACAGCCAGTTTCCTCTTGCAAGTGGTTGGCACATTCTCCTGTTGCTGTTCCATCTGATGTGGGTTAGGAGGTGATGTCCACCCCCTGCTCATGGCATTGTTTTCCCCTGCCATCATGGAGCTTCTCCTCCAGTCTGTAAGCCAGAGTAAACCCTTTATTCCCCCCCGACAAGCTGCTCTTGGTCAGGTGATTTCTATCAGCAATGCAAACCTGAGTGCAACACCATTATGTGGTTTGAGAGTCCACATGGTGGGCCTGTAAAAACCATGGAGAGAATAGAAGAAAAAGTACAAAGAATTCCTGACATGAAGAGAAAGAGCCCATGTGGAAAGTAAGGGTTAGAGCCGGGCATGGTGGCGCACGCCTTTCATCCCAGCACTTGGGAGGCAGAGGTAGGAGAATCGCCATGAGTTCGAGGCCACCCTGAGACTACATAGTGAATTCCAGGTCAGCCTGGGCTAAAGTGACCCTACCTCTAAAAACCAAAAAAATTAAAAAAAAAAAAAGAAAAAAAGAAAAAAAGAAAGTAAGGGTTAGGTGTTCTCTCTTCTGGCCGAGTGGAGGAGAAACTTACCAGAAGCTGGAGGTTCAGGACAGATCAGGCAGCACAGATGTCTTAGAACTAAACTGAGGTTCTTAATCCATTTAGAATTGACTTTTGTGCAGGTGAGAAGTGAATCTAGATTTAGTTTTATACATGTGGTTATCTAATTTGTCGAGAATGAGTACCTGATGAAACAAAGAGCTGGTTCTTTGATAAAATAAACAAGATTGATAAACCCATGGATAAATTAGTAAATATATAAAAAGAAGCCTCAAACATACAAGATTAAGAATGAAAATTAATGGGCTGGAGAGATGGCTTAGCGGTTAAGCGCTTGCCTGTGAAGCCTAAGGACCCCGGTTCGAGGCTCGATTCCCCAGGACCCACGTTAGCTAGATGCCAAGGGGGCGCATGCGTCTGGAGTTCGTTTGCAGTGGCTGGAGGCCCTGGCACACCCATTCTCTCTCTCTCTCTTTCTCTGCCTCTTTCTATATCTGTCGCTCTCAAATAAATAAAAATAAAAATAAAAATTTTAAAAAAAGAAGAAAAAAGAATGAAAATTAAGATGTCACAACAGACACCAAGGAAATCAGGAAAATAAACAATACACATTGCAGGAGTCAATTCCACAAAACTGGAAAACTTGCAAGAAATAGATAAATTCCTTGATTCATATCACCTTATAAACAACCTGATCAAACTTAATTTTTTTGAGTCTTCTTTATTAGAGAGAGAGAGAGAGAGAGAATATGTGTGTGTGAGGGCCTTAAGCTGCTGCAAACAAACTCCAGATGCATGTGCCACCTTGTGCATCTGGCTTACATGGGACCTGGGGAATTGAATCTGGGTCCCTTAGCTTTGCAGGCAAGTGCCTTAACCACTAAGCCATCTCTCCAGCCATCCTATTACTTCTAATGGGATTGAAAAAGCAACAAAACTCTTATTTAACAAAAAAAAAAAAAAATGGCTTAGGCCCAGACAGATTAGCTTCTAAATTGAACTAAACAATGATTAAAAAGGTAAAAGGAAGAATGCTCTTGTTTAAAAACATGTTTATTTATTTGCAAGGAGAAGGAAAGAATAGACACACCAGGGCCTTATTGTACTGGAAGCAAACTCCAGATGCACACACTAGTTTGTGCATTTGGCTTAACATGGGTACTGGGGAAACAAACCCAGTTTGTCAGGCTTTTATAGTCCCATGACTGAATTTTGACATGGCAAGGGAAGATTTCCGTTATTCATTACATATATATGATTTCTCCCTTCTATCAGATCTCTAATGCACACTGAAATCTGACTTGGAAAAGAAACCTTTGCCAGACTGATTATATTCACATGCCTTCCTATCTATATGAATTTTCTGATGTACAGTGAGATGTGACTTATAAATGAACGTTTTCCCACACTCAACACATTTATAAGGCTTCTCACAGGTATTAGTTCTCTGATGAATTTTGAAATGCACATTGAGACTTGACTTCTGGCTGAACGTTTTCCCACATTGGTTACATTCATAAGGTTTCTCACCTGTATGAGTTCTCTGATGCAAAATGAGGTATGCTTTGATAAGAAAAGATTTTCCACATTCATTACATTCATATTCCTTCACACCTGTATGAGTTTTTTGATGAACTGTGAGTTGTGACTTCTCTCTGAATGCTTTCCCACACTCATTACATATATATGGTTTCTCACCAGTATGAATTCTCTGATGTGCAGTCAGAATTGACTTTGTGGAGAAACTTTTGCCACATTCATTACATTTAAAGGGCTGCTCACGTGTGTGAGTTCGCTGGTGGACAGTGAGTAAAAATTTCCGGGTGAATGTTTTCCCACATTCTTTGCATTCATAAGGCTTCTCACCTGTATGAGTTTTCTGGTGCATAGTGAGAAGGAACTTCTGGAGGAAAGGTTTTCCACATTCATTACATTCATATGGCTTCTCACCTGTATGAATTTTCTGATGGAGAGTGAGGTGTGACTTCTGACAGAAAGTTTTTCCACATTCATCACATCCATAAGTCTTCTTACAAATGTGAATTCTCTGATGGCCTGTGAGGTGTGACTTACGTGAGAAAGTTTTTCCACATTCACTACATTCATATGGCTTCTCACCCGTATGAATTTTAAGATGCATACTAAGATGTGACTTCTCACCAAAAGCTTTTCCACATTCATCACATTTGTAAGGTTTCAAACCAGTATGAGTTCTTCTATGCCGAGGGAGGTTGGATTTAGAGGAAAAAGTTTTTCCACATTCTTCACATTTATACAGCCTTTCACCTGTATGAGTTGTCTGATGGCCAATGGGGTCTTGATTACATGATGAAGCATATCTGCTGTCTGTACATACATATAGCTTCTCATCTTTATGAGGGAGCAGATGCAGAGTGAATTGTGACGTGCTGATTAAAACCATAGTGCATTCTTTATATATGTGTGGAATTTCAATTGGGTAAATTCTCAGATTTTTTGTGAGGGGTGGATTCCTATTGAATGTTTCCAGGCTTTGTTTACATTCATAATGATTTGTCTCGTGGATGTGCTTTTGAACATTCTGTTCTTCTGTGAAAAAAGATAAAGATTATTACATTTCTTATATAAAAATGGCCTTGCCTCAGATGTACCAGCTATTATGTGGTCAGGTATTATTACTTAGAAAAACATCCTCCAGGAAGGCTGGTGCACATCTTTAATTCCAGCAGTTGGGAGGCAGTGGTAGGAGGATCACTTTGAGATCAAGACCAACCAGGGACTACAGAGTGGGTTGCAGGTCAGTGTGGGCTAGAGTGAAATCCTACCCTAGGGGGAAAAAACCAAACAAACAATAAAACACAATAAATACATTAATACTACTTTTATACAATGACTACTTTTGAAGGTACTGAATTCATTTTTGTTACAGAACAAATCACCATAAAGTGCTTGACAGAAGATGTATTTTATAAAATTAAATGCAACCTAAATAAGAGTTATTCTATATTGAATGAATGAGTTGAAAGACCTTTGAATATTAAATGTCTGAGTGACAGTTTTCACTTTCTGTAGATTACATTCAAGGGAAAATATATAATATCACACTATGAACTTTGATTATTCTTATGGAGACAGATGTGTTCTGTCTGTGAAGAGGACTTTCTGAAATACATAACAATTACTATGCTCTATCACAACAGGTTCATTATGCAGATATAAGTTCAAAAACAACCACTATTGTATAGTATACATTCCTTATGTTCCAATTTGAGATATGATTTGAGGGGACAATAAGTGTTTTGCCTACGTGAATGATCTCTTCACTTGATATATGGCTCTTGGTAATCCACACTTGCCACAAATGTACCTCTTGATTTTCCTCCACGATCCCAACTGGAACACTAACTATCCAAATATATAATGTGATATTAAATGACAATTGTAAATGAGTCAGGCCAGCCTGGTCTACAGCAAGACTGTATCTCCAAAGTATGTTTTTGTTTTTGTTTTTTAAAGGCGGGGGGGGGGGCAATAAAAAGAAAAGAATGGGACACAGTATATAAAAGTGCTCGCTTTATAAAAACCCTGATGGCTTGGATTTGATTCCCCAGTGCCCACACATTTCCAGATGCACAATATAGTGCATGTGTCTGGAGTTTGTTTGCAATGGCAGAAGGCCCTAGCATACCTAATCTCTATCTCTGCCTCTTTCTGTCGATCTCTCTCAAATATACATATATATTTAAAAAAAATCAACAAACTGGTCTGGAGAGATTGCTTAGCAGTTAAGGCAGGCTTGCCTGGTGAAGCCTAAGGACCCATGTTTGACTCTCCAGATCCCACGTAAGCCAGATGCACAAAGGGGCGGCAAATACAAGGTTGCACATGCCCACTAGGTGGTGTGTCTGGATTTCAATTTCAGTGGCAAAGGCTGTGGCATGCCAATTTTCTCTCTGTGTCTCTCTCTCTCCTTTTCTAAAATACAAAAAGAAAGAAAACATGAATATGTCATACTTTACAAATAAGGTTTTTGTTTTGTTTGTTCAAGGCAGGGTCTCACTGTAGCCCCAACAGACCTGGAACTTGCTCTGTAGTCCCAGACTGATCCTGAACTCATAACGATCCTCCTACCTCTTCTACCAAAAGGCGAAATAAAAGCACATGCTACAACCCCCAGGTATACATACAAATTAATATAATGATATATAAGCGTACATGATTTATTCCTTTATAAATATAATAATAGATATTGTATGGATAGTTCACATCTCTTTTATGCTTCTTGTGATGGTTTGATTCAGGTGTCCCTCATAAACTTAGGTGTTCTGAATGCTAGATTCCCAGCTGATAGAGATTTGGGAATTAACACCTCCTGGAATGAGTGTATTGTCGGGGGCAGGCTTATAGGTGTTACAGCCAGTTTCTTCTTGCTAGTAATTGGCACACTCTCCTGTTGCTATGGTTTAACTTATGTCGGCCAGAGGGTGATGTCCACCCACTGCTCATGTCATCGTTTTCCCTGCCATTGTGGAGCTTCCCCCTCGAGCCTGTAAGCCAAAACAAACCTCTTTTTCCCACAAGCTGCTCTTGGTTGGGTGATTTTTATCAGCAATGTGAACCAGACTACAACAGTAAAGTAATACCAGGAGTGGGGTTGCTGCTAGCCATGTGACTGTATGGCTTTGGCCTTTTGGAGCTGATTTTCAAGAGGAATGTGGAAGGATTTGAAACCTTGGCCTAAGAGATACCTTGCAGTGCTGTAAGTTCAGCTTGATTGACTATTCTGGTCAGAGTTGCAAGACCTGAATGCAGTAAGAACTATGAACTGTGAGGTTTTGCTTACGAGGGTGAGAAAGAGCTTTGTTCGGAATGGGCTAGAGGCAGTTTGTGTGAAAAGCTTGCAGTTATGCCCATGTCCTGAGAAGTTGTGCAGGGTTGCTTTGTGTAGAAATGAACTGGTATGAGCAGAGGGATATGGTACAGAAAGAATGAAATCTTTGGGCTTAAGCTGCTGCCCACTCACCTGCAAATTGTTTGAGAGATTACAACCTTTGAGACTGGGCCAGCTGACCTACACTGAGGCAACAGGAATAATGTAGACTCTTAGGAAGGGGCCTGAGTGCTCAAGGAGTCCTATTCTTCAAAGTATTCTTTATTCCCCCCTGGATCAACAAATTGGCACCCTTCCTGGTATTGTGGAGTATAAGAAATGCAGGAAAGAGAGGATCACTGAGTTTGCAACACTGTCTCGTGTTTTGGAAATGGCCATGGGCAGTATGAAGCAGATTTGCTGGTTGCCTGCACAGAGACCCCATGGAGCCATGGATTGCAGTGGAGACCCAGTGGAGATGCCAGGACCACAAGATGGCTGCTAAGGAAAGCTTCCGGCCCCTCTGAAGTTTTCTAGGACTGGAGGGGTGGAATCGGAATGGCAGAGATTTGTTGCTGTTTAGAATTATCAGATTTGGAGATTTGTCACTGACTACAGTTGTTGGATTTGGAGCTACAGAATTTTGTTTGTCCTGTTTAAATCTTATATCGGTGGTTTGCTATGCCCAATGCTATCTTTTGCAGTGTAAATGTTTATTCTGTGCCATTATGGGCTTTTTGAGTTTTTTTTTGGTATTATGGCTCAGTTAAAAGACTTTGGATTATGGGGTTGTTTGAACATCATTGGAACTGATAAAAAACTATGGGGACTTTTAAAGTTGGACTGTATGCTTTGTATTTTATATTATATATGGATATCAGTTTATGGGGGCTAGGGGCAGAATGTGGTGGTTTAATTCAGGTATCCCCCATAAACTTAGGTGTTCTGAATGCTAGATTCCCAGCTGATAAGAGATTTGGGAATTAATGCCTCCTGGAGTGAGTGTATTGTTGGGGTGGGCTTATGGGTGTTATAGCCAGTTTCTCTTTGCTAGTGTTTGGCACACTCTCCTGTTGCTATGGTCTACCTTTGCTGGCCAGGGGGTGATGTCCACCCTCTGCTCATGTCATCATTTTCCCTGCCATTGTGGAGCTTCCCCCTTGACCCTGTAAGACAAAATAAACCTCTTTTTCCCACAAGCTGCTCTTGGTCAGGTGATTTCTACCAGCAGTGCGAATCAGACTGCAACACTTCTCATTTGCTAAAATATTTACTCATGATGAAAAACAATTATTCAAAGAATCATCACTTTTTGGGGGGAGGGAGGGGTTGAGGTAGTGTCTTGCTCTACCCAGACTGACCTGGAGTTCATTGTGTACTCTCAGGGTGACCTTGAATTCAAGGTGATCCTCCTACCTCTGTCTCCTAAGTGTTGGATTAAAGGCATGTGCCACCATGCCTGGCCTTCAACACTTTATTATTTCATGAGTTAGTTACTTCTCTTGTAGTTGTGCCCAAATAAAACAAGAAAAAATTTAAGAGATGAAAAGTACATCCTGGAATTTAATCCACAGGAGTAGGATTCTTGGTAGCAGCACCGACAACAGATAACACTGCATTCATAGTCACGAAGTAAAGCAAATAAGAGGTGGGTCTGTGCTTTAAAAGCTCAAGGTCAAGCCATCTTTGATGCACTTCTACCAAGTTTCCATAACCTTCCTTAATAGGGCCACAAGTTGAGGGGCCAACTATTCTAAAAGTTAAGGATATGCAAAATATTCCAATTTGGAATCACAACACTGCACTTTTCCCTCAGTTTCCATTATACTAGTATAGTAACAGTACATGTAATACACCTTCATACATATTTCATAGAGCAAAAAGGGTAATTTTTAATACTGCCCCCTTAACTAATGCATGCATAATCAAACAATGCCTCTACCAAGCAGTAATATACTAAAAGGAAAGGATTCCCTACACATGTACTTAAATTTGTTTTTTCATTCTGCGACATAGGTTGACATAATAACTGTTGTAGTGAATATTGCCTCAATGAATGTGGGCCTGCAAGAAAATCTACTGTTTTCTTACTTCCATCATATTCATTTTTAGGGTAGAATATGTACATCATAAACTAGTCAGATTTTTTCTCAAAAAGAATTCATGAAGTGGTTTCCACAGTTGCTGGACAATTGTCTATTATCAATAACTATACGTATGTAAGGGTTCCTTTGCCTTTACATCCTCAAGAACAAGTTGTGTCTGATTTTACTAACTGTAGACATTCTACCTTGGATGATACTGGATCTGAATATAATTTCCATCACCTAACTCCAGCCCAGGCTGACTGGTAACTCACTCTAGAGCCCACACTAACCTCAAAGTCATGGCAAGCCTCCAACATCCTCTCAATTGTTGGGTTTTAAAATGTCTTACTGTAGCCCAAGCTGACCTGTAACCCACTCTGTATCCCATGGCTGGCTTTAAACTCATAGCCATTCTCTTTCTGCATTCTCATTAAGTGTTGAGATCAAAGGCATGTTTCACGAGACATCCTGTGTGGAAAACTTCATGTTTCAGTGACCATCTCATTTCCTCTGTGTGGTGGTTTGATTTAGGTATCCCCCATAAACTTAGGTGTTCTGAATGGTAGGTTCCCAGCTGATGGAGATTTTGGGAATTAACGCCTCCTAGAGGGAGTGTATTGTTGGGGGCAGGTTTGTGGGTGTTATGGCCAATTTGCCCAAGCCAGTGTTTGGTACACTCTCCTGTTGTTATTGTCCAACTTATGTTGGCCAGGGGGTGATGTCCACCCTCTGCTCACGCCATCATTTTCCTCTGCCCTCATGGAGCTTTCCCCTCAAGGCTGTTAGCCAAAATAAATCCTCTTTTTCCCACAAGCTGCTCTTGGTTGGGTGATTTCTACCAGCAATGAGGACCTGACTGCAAACACTCTACTAGATGGTTATATTTCATTTCTCCATGTTTTGACTAGAATCTTTTATGTACTGTTGTTTGATTTTCTGTACAAAGTTTTATATAATATTTTAATACAATGACACAGGACATCTTTTTTATGTTTTTATTTCTTCATTATTACCCAACTACACAATACGGATTCGTATGTTAGGTTTCTACTGATGTGTGCGTATGTGTACAGAAGTGAGTGTGAGTCTGGCAGTGCATGTTACACATGAGTTCTCAGCTTGATGACTTCCCTTCCCAAGAATGCATTCACTTACCAGGAAGGCTCAGAATTGGGGCTTGAGCTACACTCCATGATGCAAATCCATGCTCCAACTTGAAGATTAACTCCGGTTTGGTCATACAATGCCCTGTAAATGGGAAATAGTGGGATGACATGTCAGCAAATAATTCCTGGTAATAGCATTACAAAGCCAATAAGTTAAGATTGTATCTTAAAAAGTAAACAGGAAGTAGGGCTGGGCTTCAAATATCAAGATAAAAAAATAATAACTTGGAATAAATCTAACAAAGGAAGTGAAGGATCTTATACAGATGAAAACTTTAAGACACTAGCGATAGAAGTTGAAGATGACATTTGGAAACGGGAAGACATTCCATATTCATGGACTGGAAGAATCAAGACTGTGAAAATATCTATCTGAACAAATGCAATCTACAGATTTAGTGTAATCTCAATCAAAATTACAATAGTATTCTTCATTGTAATAGGAAAAAAAAAAAACTCCTAAAATTTGGGAGTATAAAAAACTCTCACATAGCAAAAGCAATCCTGAAGGGCAAAAATAAGGCTGATGCATTCACAATATCTGCTTTTAGGATACATTACAGGGCCATAGTAATAAAAACAGCATGGTGCTGGCAAACAAAATGGACATGTAGCCTACACAACTGTTGAAAATCTTTGCCAGCTATACTTCTGACAGAAGATTAATATCTAAGATATACAAAGACTCAAAAAAGAACCTTAAAAGTTAAGAGCTCTATTATAGTGACAAACATCATCCACAGAGGAATAAGTGACATAGGGCAAGGAGAAGGAACCAGGTATGAACCCTCAAGGGAGTATGCTCTAGTTTAGGAGCAAGATAGAAAAACACATGTGACAGGTTCTCAAGGGAACTCACTGTAGATTGCAGTAGTGTTTTGACTTGGTGAAGACAGCTAGTATGCACCCTCTGCCTGACATACACCAGTTCCAGACTCCACAGAAAGAGAGGGATCGGTGTTACCCATACTGTTCATACAGGTGTGGTGAGCCACTCTACTCCTTTATGGTACTGGGAACCCCCTACCAGTCAGGTTCCCAAATGCCTGTCATGGAGAAGCCATCTAAACAAGTCTTGTAAGAGATGGAGTCTCAGGTCTATCAAATGAACTCTTTCACACATGCTCATTTTCTGGGTAAGGGGAGCCTAGACTGACAATATGGGTGGCTAGGAAACTAAACATAGGCTATAAGTCTTTGTAAGCGAGCATCTTTAACCACAGAGTGGTCTCCCCAACCCCTGTTAACACTATTTCAACACTATTCACTGTTAAGGAGGCTGGACGGATGCCTCAGTGGTAAAATATGCCAGCTTGCAAAGCCTGTAGGCACCAGCCCAACTCCCTAACACCTACATTAAGCCAGATTCAAAGTGGCACATGATTCTGTGATCCCAAGGGTAATGGGAGGTGGAGCCAAAAGAATCCAAAGCTTGCTGGCTAGGTAGTCTAACCTTTACAGTTTGACAGTTCTTTTCACTAGCAAGTGATACTGTCTCAAAGAAGGTGAAACATGTATCTTCACCCTGAAGGTGGCTCAGTAGTTAAGACATTTGCCTTCAAAGCCTAATGACCCAGGTTTCATTCCCCATGTAAAGCCAGATGAACAAGGTAGCATAGGCATTGGAGTTCCTTTGCAGTGGCTAGAAGCCCTGCCATGCCCATTCTCTTTCTTTCATTCTCTACTTGAAAATAAATAAATAAAAAAATTTTTTTTTTTTTAAATGTGCTGGGTGTGGTGGCTCACACCTTTAATCCCAGCATTTGGGAGGCAGTGAGTTCAAGACCTCTCTGAGACTAGTCAATTTCAGGTCAGCCTGGGCTACAGCAATGAATCATACTTAATGCCTAAAAGTATGTAATCTTCTTTAAGTGTGACAATCCAACTTTTCCAGATGTATCCCAGAAGTTTATTTTAAACAAGAAAATCAGCATTCTTTAAACAAAGTATAAATTTCATCCACAGTAAAATATAAGAATGTTCCTGCAACTTGTCACCTAGGGAATTTTTGGGCAGGGGGTGTGGGCTTGAGTTATGATTTCATTTAAGCCCAGGTTGACACGGAACTACCTCTATAGCTCCAGATTGGCCTCAAACTCATGGCAATCCTCCTACCTTAGCTTCCCAAGTGGTGGGATTAAAGGCATACAGTACATCATACCCCAATTCCTCCTAGGGTTTTGCACTGTCAGCTGTAGTCCTATCCAGTGCACTTCAATATAGTCTCATTTAAGTTCCTTAGTAACCCTTTGAGATGTAATATCAAAAGCCACCAAATCATATATATAGCTACTAGTTAGACAACTGAAGGTAACTTTCTTGAGAAGACTACACCCATACTACTGGCTGGATATATAATTTTACTCGGCCTCTTTCTATTAACTTCTTGCTTAAATCTGTGTTAAAATTTCTTAATATATTCTACCTGTGCTTCATAGCAGACTCATTCTGAATTTTTTTTTATTTATTAGTAACTTACTTAAAGCACAGTCTCACTGTACTATAGGGTGACCTGGAACTCACTTTGTAGCACAAGCTAGCCTCAAACTCAAAGTAATTCTCCTACCTCAGGCTCCAGGGTGGTGGGATTAATGGCATGCATGACTATGTCGGGATGTCCTTATTTTATTTAATATTTCTACAAATATATACAGTGAATATAAGACTGGTGGTAACTCAAAAATCCATAACTGATTTTAAGGTTTATTACAGAGCCACAGTAGCAAAAACCGCATGGTACTAACACAAAAACAGTAATGTAGATCAATGGAACAGAATAGAGGACACAGATATAAACCCAGACAGCTATAGCTATCCGATATTTGACAAAAAAAAAAAATCCAAAAATATTCACTGGAGCAAAAACAGACTCCTTAACAAATGATTCTTAAGAAACTAGATATTTATATGTAAAAGGATAAAAGTAAAGTTATCCATGTCATGTACAAGCCTCAAGTCCAACTGGATCAAAGACCTGAATATCAGACCTGAAACTGAAAATGCAAGAGAAAAAAGCAGAAGAAAGGCTTCAACATATAGACATGGGCAAAACCCTTCTAAATAGAATCCCAGTTGCTCAGAAAGTAAAACAACTAATCAGCCATTGGGACTGCATGACATTGTAAAACTTTTGGACAGCAAAGGACACTGAATGGAGAACAGAGGCAGCCTACAAATAGAAGAAAATCTTTGACAAAGGATTAATTAATATTTAGGTGTGATGGTTTGATTCAGGCATCCCCCATAAACTTAGGTGTTCGGAATGCTAGGTCCACAGCTGTTGACAATTTGGGAATTAAAGCCTCTTAGAGGTAGTGTATTGTTGGGGTTGGGCTTCTGAGTGTTATAACCAGCTTCCTCTTGTAAGTGTTTGGCACACTTACTCCTGTTGTTGTCCACCTCATGTTGGCCAGGAGATGATGCCCACCCTCTGCTATCATTTTCCCCGGCCATCATGGAACTTCCCCTCGAGTCTGTAAGCCAAAATAAATCTTTTTCCCCACAAGCTGCTCCTGGTCAGGTGTTTTCTGCCAGCAATGTGAACCTGACTGCAACACTAGGGTACATCAAGATTTCAAAAAATTAAATAAGGGATGGAGAGATGGCTCAAAAGGTCAAGGTACTTGCTTGTAAAGCCTAATGACCCAAGTTTGAGTCCCAAGTATCCATGTAAAGCCAGATGCACAAAGTGGCACATGCATCTGGAGCTTGTTTTCAGTGGCTAGAGGGCCTTGTGCACTCATTCTCTCTCTGGCACGGTGGTACAGGTCTTTAATCCCAGCATGTGGGAGGCAGACGCAGGAGGATTGCTGTGAATTGAAGGTCAGCCAAAGACTACATAATGAATTCCAGTTCAGCCTGTGCTAGAGTGAGACTCTTATCTCAAAACAACAACAAAAACCCAACCTCAAAACAGTGTTAGAATTGAAAGGTAATAAATTCTGGAGCTGGATGTGGTAGTGCACACCTTTAACCCCAGCACTGGGGGAGCAGAAGTAGGAGGATGGGTTGCCTTGGGCCAATATATTAAACTTGTCCTCGCACATTGCCTCAGCTGTGGCAGAACCAAGGATGTTGGGTCTCTGGAGTGCTTTTTAAGAAAGCAGAATCACTGTCTATAGGTGGAAACCTGACACTGCATTTAGAAAGTGATTCAAAAGAGGCGTCTTCCTCATCTTGGCCTGGTCCTCTTGGTGTGATGAAGGTGGTGCATGGTGCACCTCTATTTATATCATCTGTAGCCTGAAGCTTAAACTGCTCTGCTTCTTCGTCTGCTTTAGCTGTGCAATGGATAGGCATAGAGCACTGGGTTTCAGCTGCAGCGTCTGGTATATTAAGTTTGCTTAAGTGGTCTTTTTGTGCTTTTGCTAGCATGGATATCCTTTGAAATTCTTCTTTGAGATCCCAGAAAGTCTGCTGTATAGTATCTCTTTCATAGGATACAGGAATGCCAATACTCCTTGGTGAAATTTCTTTTCTAGAAGAAAAAATCTCTTGTCTTCTTATTCTGAATGTTTATCTCTTGATGTTCCTGTTGTCACTGAATCATGTGGTTGATCAAGAGTCAAATTCTTAGCCAGGTGTGATGGCGCACACCTTTAATCCCATTACTCAGGAGGCAGTGGTAGGTGGATTGCTATGAGTTCGAGGTCACCATGAGACTAAACAGTGAATTCCAGGTCATCCTGGGTTAGACCAAGACCTCACCTCAAAAAACAACAAGGGCTGGAGAGATGGCTTAGCAGTTAAGCGCTTGCCTGTGAAGCCTAAGGACCCCGGTTCGAGGCTGGATTCCCCAGGACCCACGTTAGCCAGATGCACAAGGGGGCACACGCGTCTGGAGTTCGTTTGCAGTGGCCGGAGGCCCTGGCGTGCCTATTCTCTCTCTCTCTCCCTCTCAGCCTCTTTCTCGCTCTGTCTGTTGCTCTCAATAAATAAATAAACTAACAAAATTTAAAAAAAAAAACAACAAAAATACAATATAAAATTAGTATTCAGGGTTAGTAATTTCATGTATACACTTACCCAAGGACACCAGGCTGTTGTAGTTCTCCAGCATCACATCCTTGTAGAGGGTCCTCTGAGCAGCATCCAGGAGCTGCCACTCTTGCTTGGTGAAATCCACTGCTACATCTTCAAATAACACCAACTCCTACAAAGAGATATTATTCAACCCCAGACCCAAAGTAGGGGAACAGAAAATAGGAGTCCAAACCAATGACCCGGATGGAATCTGAAAGGGGGCCAGTTTCCAGATGGTTAGCCCATCTAGTGCTGGAAAGTGCTACATGAGTTACTGGGGAAAAGTGGCCAACAATGATGTGAACAAGAAGGAGTCTAAGCTACTCAAAAGCAATCATCCTGACAAGACATATGCACCTGTGCAATGGAGGTACACAGCCTTGGTGGGAAACCAATGGCTTTATGATTGGCTCAGAGATCTGCTCAGTGTAAAGGAACCCATGGCTGGAACTGGGAACCAGGTCACAATCCCATGGAAACCAAGATTATGGTCTCCAATGACAAGCTTCCACTAGTCTTTGGCCAAAAGGGGCTACATCCATCAAAACCTCTATAAATTAACAATGCTTATCCCATTTAACTATGCTGACTTCATTCCTGCTGGAGAATCTGTTTGTCTTTTTCAGAAGGTAGTGAGACCCAAGGAGATAAACCACCCTTCACACTTTAGCCAAGACCCAGGTGAAACCACAGAGGATTTGGTGAGATGAACAAGAGTGTTGCTTCCGTGGTGAGCTTGACAATCTGCACCAGGGTGATGGAGACAGACACTGAGGATACTCAACACATACCAAAGAAGAAATCCAGAAGCTCCTGAGAGCTTAACACTGAAGTAGACTTAAAACAGAACCACCACAGTTCAGGGAATTTTGCAGAAGAGGAGACAGAAAGATTATAAGAGCCACAGGTTGGGAGGGCATACCCAGAGGCATTCCCTACCCATCCTGCCAGTGACTGACTTTTGCTCTCACAACACATTAATTCACAACCCCAATGGGGAATACTAGCAACCCCAGTGAGGTAGGCCTTCAGGGGACTGGGGGCAGGGAGGAGGGAAATGATGGTACCAACAATGATGTGTTTACACAAAGCATTTTCTTAATGAAAAACACATTTTCACTAAAAATGGAAAAGAAAAAGAAAATAGGAATTTACCATTCTATGTGTATGTGTACCACAGCAGGGTTTTATGTGTTTATAATTATATAGTACAGGAAAGTTTTTACTTTAATAAACTATAGTGGTTTAATAATAGATGAAAGATTTTTAATATTTCTTTACAATTATTCCTCAGCATATAAATATCAACTTAGAGATTATTAACTTGTATTGTTTAATAAGTAAATTCATCTATTCATATGCATAGTTGCCCTTTTCTATATTAAATAGTAAACTCATATGCATATCAGATATTTAAAATAAACTTTTTAATGAATTATTAGTAAATGTTTTATATGCATATAGTCATTTTATATACTTATGTACCAGGGTTCCCATAAAAATTTCTCAAGCAAAAAGGTGTGCAGGGAATAAGTTTAAAAAAACCCTGGAAAAGATTTCTAACTCTCCCTTATGTATGGATAGCAAGCTTAATAAACATCTACACATGTCTGAAATTCTTCACAATGGTTGGGAAGATAGCTCAGCAGTTCAAGATGCTTGTTTGCAAGGCCTGCTGGCCTGGATTCAATTCTCCAATACCCATGTAAAGTCAGATGCACAAAGTACCACATATATTTGGACTTAATTTGCAGTGGCAGAAGGCCTTGGTATGCTTACTAACTCTCTCTCTGTCTTTGCAAAATTAAAAAAAAAAAGAATTGCTTAAAAAAAGCATAAATGAATTGACAGACACCTATATACTGAACAACTCAGAAACCAAAGACACAAATAAGTTGAGAATGCTCTAGTACACTCAGGCATGAATTCAACTTTAGATAGTACGTTATATTATTGGAAAATGATTCTAAATCCCTAACACCATCCCGAAGGAAGACACGGAACATACATGTAGCACTGTACCTCTATCATTTCACGTGACTGGATCCATGTGCCTATCTAGAGGACAAAACAAAACCATGGTGGTATATGCTCATACAAATATGCACATGGCCTCCATGAACAGGGTTCCTTTGCCATGTGGTTGTTCACTTGCAGTGGCAGGAGAGCCTGTCTTAAAGAAGGTGGAGCACAGATACCATGAAGTTTTCCTCTGACCTACACACGTATACTATGGCACATGCATATGCAAACACACATAAGGAAAGAAATAAGTATAAAGTAAAATTAGAACAGATATTTTAGAAACCATTATTCTAGTTATTTTAAAAAAATGCATCATGGGCTGAAGAGATGGCTTAGCAGTTAAGGCATTGGCCTGCAGAGCCAAAGGACCTCGGTTTGATTCCCCAGGACCCACCTAAGCCAGATGCACAAGGGGGAGCATGTGTCTGGACTTTGTTTGCAGTAGCTGGAGGCCCTGGCACACCCATTCTCTCCCTCTCCTCTCTTTTCCTCTCTCTCTCTCTCAAAATAAATTAAAATTAAAAAAGAAAGAAAGAAAGAAAAAGAAAACAATCTGAGCGGGGAGTGGTAGCGCACACCTTTAATCCCAGCACTTGGGAGGCAGAGGTAGGAGGATCACCGTGAGTTCGAGGCCACCCTGAGACTATAGAGTGAATTCCAGGTCAGCCCGGGCTAGAGTGAGATCCCACCCTGAAAAAAAAAAAAAAGAAAGAAAAAAGAAAAAAAAACGCAATACAGAACTACTACATGATCCAACAATCACTATTGCTGGTATGAATCTAAAGGAACAGAAACTTGAAGGCCAAATAAATGGTGTACTACCATATTTGTTAACATTACTCAGTGATAAGCTAGATATGGAAGCAACTGCAGTGACACTTAGATGTGGCTACACAGGACATTACTCCCAATTCTAAGGCATCTACTGGTTCCAATGAGAGGCTACACACCCCCATGATGCTGCTGTTGGGGTAATGACCCATGGGATGATGACTTAGTACACAATCCAAGAAAACCAGAGACATGACTCCTGTGGACACCTGGTGCTGGGCAGTCCTGAAACCAAGGCCAGGAAGACAGAGTGGAGGTGAGGCGACCACACCTTGTGAAGTTTGGGAAGGAGAAGTTCACTAAAAGCATTGATTCCAATAAGGCATCTGAGCTCAAGGAAGACAGGCACTGCATAAATTGATTGTTCACGTGGGGTCAAGTCAGGCTTCACAGCTTTCCTCTCATGAGATAGGTTCACTAACAGCATTTAAATGTTCTTCAAAAAGTACTTTGCAGCTGCGTGTGGTGGTGCACACCTTTAATCCCAATACTCAGGAGGAAGAGTCAGGAGGATCAGTGTGAGTTCAAGGCCAGCCTGGGACTACAGAGTGAGATTCAGTGAGACACTATCTTGGAACAAACAAACAAATAAACAAACTCCTTTGCTTCACTACCTAGAAAAAAAAAAATAACGGCAAAAGCCTGCCTGTTTGAAATATTCTGTGAGAATAAATAGTTCATTATAATGAATTTGGTGGCCCACTGTGAAGCATTTAGTTTCCACTAAGGCTCAACAGCAGGCTAAGAACAGTCTTTCAGTTAGATACTGGGGAAGTAACTACACTATGAATTCAGTGACTTACAGAAACCATTATGATTGGGACTTTGGCTAAAAATCCATGGATTTTCTGACCTACATAAGCCCCTATTTTAAGCAACAGGCCACAATGCTGTTCAGTGAGTCTCCTTGAATCAATGTCAATTCAGAGCCCTGAAAAGTCTGGGCTTTTCAGGTCCAGAAAGGGAGATTAATATTAACACTTGTCAGAATCGTAGCAAGGTCCTTCCTCAAGAGGACATGCACTCCCCTTCATCAGAGGGGTTCTGCATCTATATACTGGCACGGTCTGGAAATTGGTTCAGGGGCTGTGATTCTCTATTACTACAATTCAAAGAAACATTTTATTCAATTTGCTCTGGAACTTTTGTGCTTAGATAGATAAGGCAACAAATTAGTAGGCTTTCTATTTATTTTTATTTTATTTTATTCTGGAAATACCATGATTTATCAGCCAGTGCAAAAGTACTACACACACAAGCCAGACCATTATGAGCATTGCTCTGCCTTTGCTGTCCATTATGATAAATTACATTCAGTGCTCCCAGTTGGTTCTCATTACTCCAGGACTGATGGATCCAGTGCATGTAAGTCATCTAATTCTACAATAGTGTCTCCCAGTGTAAGGTCTGCATCACACAGAAGAGGAATGATTGAGCTCTTCACATATGCTGGTGCTCCTCTCAGAAATATACTTCTGCTGGGCGTGTTGGCACATGCCTTTAATCCCAGCACTTGGGAGGCAGAGGTAGGTGGATCACCGTGAGTTGGAGGACACCCTGAGACTACATAGTGAATTCCAGGTCAAGGTCAGCCTCGGCTAGAGTGAGACCTTACCTTGAAAAACCAAAAAAAAAAAAAAAAAGAAAGAAAGAAACATATTTCTTATGGGGAATATGTTCCAGAACCTCCCATTGTGTTGTGGAGGCTTAGGACCTAGAGGAGAAATCCACTACAGCATTCTAATTTACCTTAGCCAATATAATCCATTCATCAACATTAAGCCAAGGGATCTCAGCTCCACCTCATTCATAGAAGGCCATCTTCTGACTCCTACTTTAGCCAACCAAACATACAAATTTGAAAAGTATTTTAACTGTGTGAACTGCATTATGAAACCTTTCTGCTCTATGGGCCCATATCAATAAACTCAGCCTAATCTAATTTTGTTTATTCCTCCATTATCCCATACCTTTAAAATCCATGCCCACACACATTCTCCAATTTTCATGTGACCGTGTTAGAAAACTTATGGTTCCTAGGGGGCTGCATCATATCTCCTCATGGGTCAGAATTGCTACCTCACTCTAGGGTCTGCTTAGTCTTGAGAATCATTGAAGTCCTAGAGGTAAAGATGGGTGTGTGTGGGGGGGGGCAGCTGCTAGGCATCTCCTGCAGGGAAGAACATTGCTAATTCCATGGACAAAGCAGGATTATTAATTCCCTCAGGCAAAAGCTAAGAAAAATACTACAGGGTTAGGGGGTGAGGATATTTTCTGCTATATATCAGGAGGCTACCTCTTCAGAGAAAACCCATTAAAATCTGACAGTTCAATGCCCTCAGCATTACCAGGGCCATTCCACATATCTCCAACCCAAGTTACAGGGTCCCACACTTTTCCAATCACTACCCTCAATGTAACTGCTGACATCCTTCCAAAAGGCTAATCTTTGATTGAGGACACAGACTATGCACCTTGGATAGAGCTTCTTGAAGATAGAAAACTCACAGCTTCTCCAAAGATTTCTTGATGTAATAAACATAACTTGCGATCTGATCTGATGCAAACTCATGATCTGTCTTATGCTCTGGCTCCCCATAGCTTTGACTGCCTGAAACTGAATAAAAGCTGCCAGTATAGTCAGTTTGGGGAGCACTGAAATGCATCTCCCTGACCCTCCATTAAATTATATTTTGGGTGTTTTGTGTTCATTTCATGTTTGTTCAAACACCACTGGACAGTATGCAGATAGGAAACTCATGGACTCCAGATAGAATCCTCTACTGCTCTTTGGCTCAGAAGTGGGTATATATATAAACAGTCTTTCAAAGCCAGGCGTGGTAGCCCTTGCCTTTAATCCCAGCACTTGGGAGGCAGAGGTAGGAGGATTGCCATGAGTTCAAGGCCACCCTGAGATTACATAGTGAATTCCAGGTCATCCTGAGCTAGAGTGAGACCCTGTCTCAAAAAACAAAACAAAACAAAAAAAGTCTTTCAAATAACTGTTTATCCCTTTTAATCCAAACTGCTCTCATTCTTACCTATAGAACCTGTATTCTTTTACAGATGGCAGAAAATACTAGGGAGATGCAGGACCCATCAATATGACAGGAAAAGACAGCCAACTGTCTGCCACGAGACATGTCACCTCTGCCATGTCTGCCAGGGCCCAGGAGATTGTAGAGGACACAGAGACATGAGTACTGGCCTCACTGCTAGCCAGACAACCAGCTACACCAGCTACACGGAGATGTCAACACACACTGGTCACTCAAGACTTATCAAGGCAGCAATCCAGAGGATACAGACAACACTAAATCAGACTTGTAATACACACACTAAGGTGGAAGATGGGGTGGAAAGATTTGAAGAGCCACAGGATGGACAGGAATATCCTAAGGCATGGTCCCACCTCCACAGAGACTAAAGCCTTCAGGCCCCCATAGTAAATACCAATGACCCTTCTGAGGAGAGCCATTACTAGAAAGAGGACAAAGCAGAAGGGAAATGAGCATAACCTTTTAAAGTTCATTTTTCATTTATTTACTGTTTTCTTTTAAATAGAGCTCATTACATTTCCCAAGTTTATCATGAGGTTGTTCTGAAACCCAGTGTCATCTAACCTGGGATATGTGCTCCTACCTCTGGCTCTTCAATAGCCTGGAATACAGGCCAACATCACCTAGACTTGTGGTAAAATGTGAATCAAAGTGGAGCCTCCCTCCCACTTAACCTTAGCAGGGAACAGAAGGGGACATCCAGGGACAAATGAAACGAGAAAGGAACGAAGCATCTGCACATA
This sequence comes from Dipus sagitta, assembly GCA_036346955.1. Lineage (NCBI taxonomy): Eukaryota > Metazoa > Chordata > Mammalia > Rodentia > Dipodidae > Dipus > Dipus sagitta. The sequence goes on along the minus strand of CM070773.1, from coordinate 155,950,803 downwards.
GCCACTCCTAGAATCCTACATCCTGATTAAACCATTCTAGCTGTCACAGCTGACCAAGACCCCTTCCCAGACTAAGGGAACACAAAGAAATGGCTCAGAGTTAAGTGCTTAATTAATGACAGTCAGTCAGGAAGTAGGCATCCTGGTTCCAATTGACGACTTAGAGACCCGAGGACCTGAAGGAAATACCTCATGAGGAAGAGTGCAAAACTCAGAGATATTAAAGAAAGATAGGCCTGTAACAGGAATGGTGGATCACACTCACATGCCTAGATTAGGACAGATGAAAAGATAGTCCCAGAGAATCAAAGACAGCCAGTAACACAAACCCAGAAAGACACACAAAGCTTCACAGGAGGCTATGGTGAGTGGGACATCATGCCCTGCCTGCATCTCCCAAATCACAAATGTAGGCTGTGGACTCCTTGTTAACTGGTGTAGGAACTCCCCACCATGGAAGGGGAAACTGGCTCTACTGCTGGAATCATTACTCAGGCTGAGAAAAGTCCCATCAATTCAGCAGCTAACATGGTGCCTGGCGAAAACACCTTCCCAATCCATGCAATGCCAGGGCCACAGTCTCCATATCCTAAGAGCCAGATTCTGAGTGTTAACATCCTGTACCATGAAAAAGAGGCTCAATGATCTGGGAGTTATAGTACCCCTCCCTTGGCTCACAGTATGCCAGCCCACATACTCACCATTTCTGGCTGAAGCAGCATGAGGTATCTTCCCTTGATTTCTCCACAGCAGTGTTTCACAGGGAATCCCAAGGAATTTCTTTAATATCTTGAAAAGTAATAAGGACATATTTGAAGATCGTCATGATTAACTTCTATTTTAACATTCTTATTTGAAGTATCATTAAAAAAGGAATGCTCTCTATATGTCAGCACTGTTCATAACCAATGTTGATCACTGTGTTGTGTCTTGACTCTCAGCTGGTGAGGCTTTAACCAGTCTACTCACAGTGAGTGGCTCCATTCTCTTCACATGTCACTTTGTGGTTCCCTGTCTTCCTATCTTGTCTCATTCCTTACATAAAGTATGCCGTCACCCTACAGATCTCTTCAATTCTCCCTCCTTATTTGTCTTTAGAACTGGCCACCACCTGCAGAACCCTTTCCCTCAAAACCCCTGGGCTTCACCTACTCCTCATACTGCTACAGACTGAGTCCCTCCACTGACCCTCACCTTCTCCCTCAGATAATCAGTCACCTCTAGGTCTTCATGCCATCCCTCAAACCCTCATCCCCTCTCTCCAGGAGTCACATCCTCCCTCAGGCAACGGCCTACCTCAGGTAACATTGCCTCTCTCACACCTTGACTTCTTCATTTACACCTCATGCCTACTTCAGCCTCCAGTTCCTCATGCCTCACCTTCACTGCTCATCCATGTTCAGAGACTGGAGACTGTAAGTGACTCACTTATCTCCCATTCCTTCATGGGCCCTCTGAACCTAGTACAGATAGAGATCTCAGAAAATGATCATGGCCAACCACTAACCTGCCAGCACCCAGGCAGGCAGCAGGAGTCACCCCTCTAACCCTATTCTGGACTTGGCTTCTCATTCTATACAGTGAGACAACTATGGTCTACTCATTTCTTAGGTGTCAGGGTCCCGAGGAGATAGCTGGTGTACTCTAAACCAATCCAGGCCTCTCCAAGGCAATCCTTTACTACTGCCTTGCTGTGACCCCACCACACTGGCCAGCAGATGGTGACATTATCCTGTTATCCAGGAGAACAAAGGGAGTCTCAAGGGAAGAACTGGTTTCTCTTTGGTCCCACAAGAAAAAGATAATTGAGAATGGAACTCAAGAACCCTGTTCACATAAGGCACTTGTTCTAACACTGAACTTTTCAAGCTTCGTTTTTTTGTGTGTATATGAGACAATCTCATTCACTTGTCCAGGCTGGCCATGAACTTGGGATCCTTCCTCATGAGTAGCTATAATTATGGGCCTGTACCCACACTGCCTCCCTTAGAAGTGAGATGTCCCTTTCTATTTTAACTTAACAAGACACTGGAAGTACACATGCACAGAGATGCAAGGAGGCAGGAAGTGAGGTCTGTGCACACAGCTACTGAAGGACTCTTATGTAGGTTAACAATCCACCTGAGTGAGGTGCCACACCAGCCAAAGTTCATTCCCATACCATGTCTACATACCCACTTTCTGTGTCTCTGAGACAGTCTACAGAAGACACAGAAAGGCATTGATGTTGGGTTTGGCAGTTACCTTTTCGTTGCTGGGAGAAAATACCAGGCCAAAAGCAGCTTACACTTGATTACCCACCTGAGATAAACGGTAAGACCCTGTTACTGAAGACACCATATGCTGCGGGCACAGAAAATGGAGAGACCTGCCTGGAATCCAGAAGAGTCTGACCCCAGAGAGTTAGCCTGTCTAGTGCTGGAAAGCACTACATGAGCTCCTGGGGGAAAGTGGCCAACAATGGTCCGAGCAATCAGGGGTCTAAGCTACTAGAAGCAAACACCTAACAAGATATAATAGTGGCACACAGCCTCAGCGGGTAACCAAGACTTTTCTGATTGGCTAAGAGATATACTCAGTGGAAAGGAACCCATATCTGGAAGTGGGAACCAGGTCAGAATCCTATGGAGACAAATATTATGCTCTCCAATGTCAAGCTCCCCCTAGTCTTCAGCTAAAAAGGGGGCTATATCTATCAAATTCTCCCTAAATTAATAACGCTTATCCCATTTAACCTATGCTGACTTCACTCTCTGTTGGAGAATCTGTTTTTCTTTTTCAGAAATTCACAAGATCCGAGGAGATAAACTACCCCTCACACTTCAGCCAAGCCCGAGCTGAAACCACATAGGAGATCTAGAGGCTCCTAAGAGCTCATTACTGAAGTAGACTTAAAACACATCCACCATGGCTCAAGGAATTCTGCAGAAGAGGGGGCGGAAATACTGAAAGAGCCACAGGTTGAGACATCATGCCCAGAGGCACTGCCTACCCCCCAAATTGACTGCTGTTCCCACAATGCATAATACACAATTCCATGGGGAATACCTGCAACGCCACTGAGGGTCCCCAGTGGAATGGGGGCAGGGACAAGGGAAAGAGTGATACCAACACATGATGCATCCATACTAAATATGCTATAATAAAAAAATAACTAAATAGATAAGAAATAAAAAGAAAAAAGCAGCTTTTGTGAAAACATGATTTATTTCAGGTTTATATTTTTGAGGAGAAGTTTCATCATGGTGGAGAAGACATGGTAACCAGCTCACATCTTCATATACATAGCAGCAGCGCAGGCATTAACAAGAGTGAACTCACTCTGAACACCTAGGGAGCTAGATCTAATAATCTCAAGGCTCACCCCAGAGACACACCTCCTCCAGCAAGGCTGTACCTCCCCAAGACTCCACCAGCTGGGGACTAACTGTATGTGCACACCACCACACGGTGACAGGAAACTGAATACTTGGCCAGAAGTTGTTGACTCACATCCTACATTCCTGACACTGAAGGGGAGACTGAGTGGGAGGTGGGACTTCCCTGAGGAACAGGTGCCTACTGTATGTCCAAGCACATTTGATTTCACCTCAGCCCAACTGGGTGCTCCAAAACTGCTCCAACTATCAGGTTCATATCTTAGAAACAGTAAGGTTAGCCAGGAGTGGTGGCACACGCCTTTAATCCTAACACTTGGGAGGCAGAGGTAGGCTAATCACTGTGAGTTAGAGACCACCATGAGACTACACAGTGAATTCCAGGGGAGCATGGGCTAGAGCAAAACCCTACCTTGAAAAACCAAAAAAAAAAAAAAAAAGAAAATAAGTGATAAAACAGTAGTGAACTTTCTTTTTTAAAAAAATGTCCCTATATAGAAAGAATATTTTTAAGTGTTCTATTTTTATTTATTTATTTGACAGAGAAAGGGGGGAGTGAGAATGGGCACTCCAGGGCCTCTAGCCACTGCAAACGAACTCCAGACACATGTGCCCCCTTGTGCATCTGGCTAACGTGGGTCCTGGGGAATAGAACCTGGGTCCTTTGGCTTTGCAGGCAAACACCTTAACAGCTAAGCCATCCCTCCAGCCCTAGAAGGAATATTTTGTCTATGTAGGCAACCTTCACAGACAGATTTATCAACTGTTTTGGAATTCAGGTCTCTTAATATGATCCCCCAGCAAAGAGATCTTTTCTCATGTCGCCTTTATTTTCCCTATTATTCCTTCTACATGGTCACATTCCCTCCTTAGCCTATCCCTCCTCCCTAATACTTTTAGGTCTTCTCCATCTCACTGACCTCCACCATCAGATACCTTTTACCCTCAAAATGTTTCCCAACTGTCTCCTGTCTCAAAACCACATGTGCATAAATAATCTTAAGATTTCTGCAGGACTGCAGAGATGGCTTAGCAGTTAAGGCACTTGCCTCCAAAGCCTAAAGACCCAGGTTCAATTCTCCAGTATTCACATAAGCCAGAGGTACAAGTTGACACATGTGTCTGGAGTTAATTTGCAGTGGCTTGAGACTCTGGCAAACCCATACTCTCTCTCAAATAAATAAATATTTTTGAAAAAAGCTGGGCGTGGTGGTGCACGCCTTTAATCCCAGCACTCGGGAGGCAGAGGCAGGAGGATTGCCAAGAGTTCGAGGGTAGCCTGAGACTACATAGTGAATTCCAGGTCAGCCGAAGCTAGAATGAGACCCTACCTCGGAAAAAAACAAAACAAAACAAAACAAAATTTGGAAAACGATTGCTGCAGACTACGCCCTCTTCCTGAGACACTTCAGGCCAGAGTTTCTGTCTCTACACAGAAAGAATATTGGCTACATAGGCAAGCTTCATAGCTCAGTTTGGCAATTGTTTGAGAGCTCAGGGCTGTCACCAAAATTCCACAATAAGGAATCTCTTTCCTATCTCATTTCTCATTTATTTTCCTTTCCTTCCCATCCTGCCTCAACCCTACTTTAAATCATATTTCCACCTCAGACTTTCAAATAGCTATCCTTCAAAACACTTCCTACCAGAACACTGGCCTCATATCCCAGCCAAAATCTCATCTTCCCTCAAAACAGTGTGCGCACAGTTGCCTGCTCCACCCCACTCAGTCCTCACCTTGTGCAAACTGCAGACCCTCACCTCTTACCACAGATGAACACTTCCTCCCTCAGACCCACACCTCCCTCTAGCCTTATCCCCTTTGAGGTGAGCGCTGTGATCTGCTTTGACAGCAGACAGGAGTCCAGGGCATAAAAGTGGGTTTTCCCGCTTACCTGCGCGGGCTCGGGACTCGGGCCGACTCCAGGGCACAGCTACTCCGAGAGAGCTGCAGGGGACTAAACGGGGCCCTGGAGGCAGACCCCCAGCCCGTAGCCGAGGAGTCGGGCGCACAGCGGCCGCTCGGAGGGGTCTGACCAGGGACACCTCGGCCGCTGACCTTCCTTCCCTCCCCGGGTTCAGGACGCGCCACGCACTCACCATTCCGGCTTCCTGGACACCAGCGTCCTCCCTTGGGTATCGCCCACCACCATGGCACAGGGTCAGAGGGGACGGGGAACACTCTCCCCACACCAGAGAAGAAACGCTAAGGCGCTAACAGCTCCCAAGATGGAGGACCGAGAGCTGCTAGGGTAAGGAAAGGCTCCCGCCGGCAGTAAAAGCCCGCCCCGTGCGCGCGATCCTCGTGTCTGATTGGACAGGACGTCAGGACCGGCAGTGAAGGCCCGCCCCGTGCGCGCGACCTCCGTGTCTGATTGGACAGAACGTCAGGAACGTCCCCTCAGGTACTGACTGACGAACAAAGCAGGAAATACTGGGCAAATGAATTCCTAATCACAAGTGCTTATCGCCCTGGATGTCAGGAGGGTTGGAAAGGATGTGTACACAGGGTCGTCCTGAGCTAGGGAGGAGCTGGCAGTAGCAGTGGCTTCTCCCCTTCTTCCTTTCTGATGTCCCAGGCACGAATGCTCCTTTAAGGCTACAGAATTTGGGGGCAGGGGGTGTATAGCAGGCCCTGGGAACACTGGCATCTTGTCCTGACCATGCAAGGTTCCATAGATTCACATTCTTCCTTGGTCATAGGCTGCATTCTGTCCCTCTACTACTACAATCTCCATCTATATATGCGCTGAGCACAGTCTCTCAGATCTGATGACTTTAGGTTATCCCAGCTGGCCCTGATCCTCGGGAGAAGCCTTTCTAACCTTACTAGGAAAGTACCTAACCTAGCCAGCTAATACATGAGTCAAGGATGCTCAGTCACTACATCGGATCCAGGTACCTTCTCCATGTGGGAGCAGAGAGGCCAACCTCTCATGTCTTCAGATGTAGTCTTTTATTTTTTATGAAAAAAATTATTTATTTATTTATTTGAGAGAGAGAAAGAGAGAAAGAGAAAGGCAGATAGAAAGAAATAATGGGCGTGTCAGGGCCTCTAGACACTGCAAATGAACTCCAGATGCATATGTGGGTCCTGGGGAATTGAACTGGGGTCCTTAGGCTTCACAGGCAAATGCCTTTACTGCTAAGCCATTTCACCAGCCCTGTTGTGAGTCTTGATAAGACTTTCTCACACATGCTTTACCTTCATAACATTTTGTCCCCTGGTAGGTATTCTAATGCACCTTCAGTTCAGTTTTAAGAAAGCAGAACTTGTTATATTTATTATATACACAGTTTTTTTTCAAGGTAGGGTCTCACTCTAGCCCAATCTGACCTAGAATTCACTATGTAGTCTGTAGGTGGCCTCAAACTCATAGTGATCTTCCTACCTCTTCCTTCCCAGTGCTGGGATTAAAGGCATGTGCCACCACACCCTGCAACACAGACTTTTAAACTAGAACATGTTTCTGATGTTTTGGGAGGTATGATTCCTTAGTGAAATATTTCTCACAATCAACTTATATTTTTCTTATATGTTGATATTGTAATTTGGAGAACATAATCCTACAGATAGTATAGCCAATGATTTGCTTCCTTACATGATCAATTCTTGAGGTATAATAACTATCACCAAGACAGTGAATTTCTAGTGCTTACTAGGTTTACTAAAAGTTTCTTTAATACAAAACTTCATTATTTATTTATTTATTTATTTGACAGAAAGAGGGAGAGAGAATGGGAGTGCCAGGGCCTCTGGCCAGTATAAACAAACTCCAACTGTGTGCACCCTCTTCTGCATCTGGCCAATGTGGGTCCCAGGGAATTGAACCTTTGTCCCTTGGCCCTGCAGGTGAATGCCTCAACTGATAAGCCATCTCTCCAGCCCACAAAACTTTTTTTTTTTTTTTTGAGGCAGGGTCTCGCTGTAGCCCAGGCTCACCTGGAATTCACTATGTAGTCTCAGGCTGGTCTTGAACTCATGGCTATTCCTCCTACTTCTGCCTCCTGAGCGCTGGAATTAAAGGCCTGTACCACCATGCCTGGCTAATACAAAACTTTTTAATGTGCCAGTATGGTCTTTGTTTAGAAGTATGTCCCTGGTAAAATATATTGAAATGGTTGAAGAAATTTCTCAGTGATTAAAGGCACATGTTTGCTAGTTGCTGACCCAAGTTTGAATTATTAGCACCCTCAGAAAGCTGGACACAACATGATGTGTGTATCAATGATCTCAACTTGCCCACATCAAATGGGACATGAACCCAAGAGAATCTGGAAACTCATGGGGCAGCTAGACTGGTGCATATAGGAAGCAAAGGAGCCAAAACAACAAATGCAGAACTTGTCTTAAGCAATGTGTAAGGACAGGATACCTCAAATCTATCCTCAGAGACCCACATATATATGATGGCATCTTCACACTCTTTGACACACACACACACACACTAAATACAACAAATACATACATATGCTCATATTAAATATATTGAAAATATTGTTATGGAAATTAAAATGCTCAGTATGTCTAGGGGTCTTGTTAGATACATTAAAATTTTAGGCTTTTCTCCATCTAGTATCTTGGCAGTCTCATTATGGAGAAACAGCACATTATGTCATTTATTTCTTTTGCAAGCATGCATAAATGTAATATTCATGCACATAATGCGCCTTTTGAGCACAAACCACTATCACGTATCTTCTGGATTGTTCCCCATTTATTTTTGGAGATAGGGTCTCACATTAAATAGGGACCTTACCAATTCTAATAGTCTGTCCAGTCAGCTCTCTCCATCTTCCCAGAGATGGAATTATAGATGGAGTCAAGATACCCAGATTTTTACATGGAGATGGTGGGTCCAAATTCAGGACTATATGCTTGTGCAGCAAGCACTTTACTGAGTGAGCCATCCCAGCAAAGAATGTTAAACATTACTGAATAGTTTCCACTTATATTAAGATTTGAAATATGTTAAGAGTACACAGGAAATCAGTTGGTAGCAAAATGAATAGATTTTGAAGAATAAATTGCAGGGAAACCAAAATAATTTACTTATTTCAACTATTACTTCATTTAATGTCTTGCTTTTGGTGAATTCAACTTGTGATAAATGTCTTACGTAGCTTTCCTGGCTAGTGTCACTTGGCTTAGTCACTATGAATATGAAATGATATTAAAAAATGTCATTATACATGTGTTTTGTGCAATTCTACTGTAACATTGTACTTTCTTATCCTCATAGAAATTATAAAATAATAATGACTTGTCTTAACTATATACATTTTATTAAAACAGTTTTTTACCCTTTTGAAACATATTAAGATAAGTTAGTCACCTACTTTTCAGTTGTATATTGCTACCTTTCACCTGCAGTTTTCTCACTTGCTCACTTCACTGCTGTGTTAACTACCCATAAATAAGCCTTTCAGACTTGGAAGACCAACATGAGCAGCAAGCAGGAGAGAGGCCTCACTCCCCAGTTCTTAGCTGGCCAAGCAGCTTCAGTGGACCTTATCAAAGTAAACAAGGATGGGGAACTGCACAGACGTCCCCGGAGAAGTACCCCGTAGTAAGGGAATGGAATGGCTCATCGATTATTCAGAGCTCAAGTAATGCCTCCTATATATGCTATTGCCTTCAACATTGTTATTTTGAGAAAGTAGATGATGCACATGATAAAATCTTTTAATGCTGTATTGGAGTGTGTTAGCATACTTCTTTAGTATCTCTTTAGGTCATGACTTCAGGGAAGAGCTAACTGGTGTCTACTTTCAATAGATGGGTAGCACTGCACCTTCAAAGATCCTGCCTAGTCTTTGTAAAAAGTTTCTTTGCATAGGTAAGAAAAGTACAAGTTCAGAAATAATGTTGAATGAAAATTCCAGTGCCAGCAGTGGGTTACCTCCCTATAGGCTCTTGCTCAGGGAGTCTAGTAAGGTCTCCAAACCAATATAGAAAATTGCAACTATGGTTGGTTGCATGCCAAAACTAGATGGCCAGATTCTACTGCAGAAGATATTAGACACATTGGCTGAAGGACACAGAGAAGTCAAGCTGGTATTGAGCTAGATACTTTGTCCATATTGGCTGGCTCTCCCAGTGCTGGAGGTCATCATGCAGACTACTAGAATTGTCAATAGTCCTATTCAGCTATGGATCAGATGTGCTACACTATAAAAAGTAACAGGCAAGATGTGCCAATTGGTGAAATGCAATGGTGGCACAGATTGTTACAGGTCCAACCAGCTTCATTCTTATTAGACTTTTGACCCACTGTATCCAGAGGAATTCACATCTGGTACTGTATGCCAAAATAGAAACTTGTGGCTATGGACATCACAGTCCTCAGTGGAGAAGCCACAGCTAACACTTTGTTAGACCTGACGCTAATTCCTAAAATTCTCAAATTGCTAGAATAAAACATAGGAAGTACATTTTGAAATATAGCCAAAGGCAGTAACTTTCTGAACAGGACTCCAGTAGCACAGGAAATAGCCCAAGAATTAACAAATGTGACTACATATAATTAAAAAGTATTCTATGCATAACATGCAGTATCAACAGAGGCTGTAGAGATGGCTTAGCAGTTAAGGTGTTTGCCTGCGAGGCTTAAGCACCCAGGTTTGATTCCCCAGTACCCACGTAAGCCAGATGCACAAGGGGGCATGTGTGTCTGGAGTTTGGTTGCAGTGGCTGAAGGCCCTGGCAGCCCATTCTCTCTCTCTCTCAAATAAATAAATAAAACATATTTTTTTAAAAAAATACAGTATCAACAAAATGAACAGCTTACAGAATGGGAGAAAAATCTTTGCCAGTTATACTTAAGGCAGAGGCAGAATTTGTAAAGAGTTGCAAAAATTAGCCTCCCACAATCAGCCTATCACCAAATGGGATATGATATGAATACATGGTTCAAAAATAAATACAAGCCGGGCATGGTGGTGCACGCCTTTAATCCCAGCACCATGAGGCAGAGGTGGGAGGATCGCTGTGAGTTCAAGGCCTCCCTGAGACTACATAGTGAATTCCAGATCAGCCTGGGCTAGAGTGAGACCCTACCTCGAAAAACCAAAAAATAAAAATAAATAAATAAATACAGCCAATAAGTATTATAGAACACATACAACATTGCCAGCCATCAAGGAAATGAAAATTAAAAATTCTTTGGGATACCCAGTCAGAATGGCTATCATGAAGAAAACTGACAACCAATGTTGGTGCAAGAGTGGAGAAAGAATTTTTTTTTGCTGCTGGTGGGAGTGTAAATTAGTGCAGCCATTATGGAAGTCAATATGGAGGTTTTTCAAAAAAATTAGAAATAGAACTGCCATATGATTCAGCCATACTACTCTAATACAGAGATAATTTTCACCTTCATATTTATTGGTGTGTTTATTATAGCTATGAATTGGAACCAGCCTACAAACCTGTCAACATATGAATGGATAAGGAAAATGTGGTACACAATGGAGTTTAGCTGAGCAGCATGGAAAAATAAAATTGTGAAATTTGCAGAAAAATGAATGGACGCATCTAGAAAGAATTATACTATGCAAAGTGACCTACCTCAGAAAGTCCAGAACTACATGATCTGTCTCATGTGCAGATCCTAACCTGTCAAATCTGTATGTGTGTATGAAAGGAGGGGCAAAATCTAAAAAGCTAAAATAGTAGCCAAGGGCAGCTATAAAGAGGCGATAAGGAATTAGAGTGGTGGAAGAAGTAAAGCACATAAGTGACATGTAAACAGAGTGGGGAGGGTACCAGGAGAAAGAGAGGGAAAACTGACAGAATGATACACAAACTGTGCATTCCAGCTAAAAAGTAAACAATCTTGAAGGCTGAAGAGATTCCTCAGTCGTTAAAGGTGCTTGCTTGCAAAGCCTGATGGCCTGGGTTCAATTTTCTAGAACTGCTTGAAGCCAGATGCACAAAGTGGTACATGCATGAGGCACTCACTTGCAGTGGCAAGAGACCCTAGCATGCCCATTCATTTTTTTCTTCTTTTTTAAAAAATATTTTATTTATTTATTTGAGAGAGAGAGAGAGAGGAAGAGGTAGTTAGAGAGAAAGAGAGAATGGGCACGCCAGGGCCTCTAGCCACTGCAAATGAACTCCAGATGCATGCAACCCCTTGTGCATCTGGCTTACATGGGTCCTGGGGAATTGAACCTAGGTCCTTAGGCTTCCAAGGCAAACGCCTTAACAGCTAAGCCATTTCCCCAGCCCCCATTCATTCTTTTTCTATCTTATTCTCTGTCTCTTCTTGCAAATAAATAAATATTTTTTAAAAAAATCTTGGGCTGAAAAGATGGCTTAGCAGTTAAGGTGCTTGACTGCAAAGCCTAAGGACCCAGGTTCAACTCCTCAGGATACACGTAAGCAAGAAGCACATGGTGGCACATATGCCTAGAGTTCGTATGCAGTGGCTGGAGGCCCTGGTGTACCCATTTTCTCTCCCCCTTCTCTGAATAAGTAAAAATAAAATTAAAGAAAAATTAAAAATCTGTAAAAGGCAACAATAAGCCAGGTATGGTGGCACATGCCTTTAATTCTAGCACTCAGGAAGTAGAGGTAGAAGGATTGCTGACTTTGAGGCCAGCCTGGGATTATGGAGTGCAATCCAGGTCAGCGTGGGCTACAGTGAGGCCCTACCTTGAAAACAAAAAGGCATACAAAGGAGATATCCTCGATTTTTTCTTTTTTTTTTTTTCAGTTTTTCGAGGTAGGCTCTCACTCTAGCCCAGGCTGACCTGGAATTCACTATGGAGTCTCAGGGTGGCCTTGAACTCACAGCAATCCTCCCACCTCTGCCTCCCGAGTGTTGGGATTAAAGGAGTGTGCCACCACACCCGGTTTATCTTGTGTTTTTAATGATGCATGAGTGAAAGTAACCATAGCCAGCAACATTTGATTGTAAGACATCAATAAAGTCATGGTATTTCATGCTTTTTTTTTTTTTAAAAAAAAGGCAACACCAAAGCAAATAAGATAGAAACACAAATGGAAAAAAATTATACACCATAAGTAAACATTGAAAAAAATGTGAGTAAAGTTCAACAGAAAAACTGTGAAGGTGAAAATTCATGAATGTATGTGACAAGTAACTGAGGCAGGGGCACATGGTGAAACAGAAAGAAAACAACCACTTGGGGGACATTTCATCTATGTCTCTGTGCATTGGTATTTGTCAGGAGGAATGGGGGTTACTCAGCTGTAGTTGGAGTCTAATGTAGTTCCTATATTCCCATCAGTTGGTGCTGGATGCTGGCTGAGGACTGGCTCATCAAAGTTATGTTGTGATCAACAGCATGGCATTCATTTAAGAAACTTGCTTGTGTGTGCACAAGGAGTCACTGCTTTGTAATTTCTAGTCTATTCACTCCAGAGGACACAAACCTTGTACATGGAGGGAAGGCAAAAGTCTAACACAAAAGATGTGGCCCGAGTGTCAGAATGAAAGGATAGAGGGACTCTGCCTATGGGTCTCAGTGCTTTCAAAACCCAAACAATAGTAACAGTGATACGTGGCAAGCTGTGAATATCCAGGCATCTGTTGGATCTCAACACAGAGCTTTCACTCCCAAGGTGCCTCTAACCGCATAAATATAGGAGGAATAAAAGGAGGCCAAGCCATCTGTTCATGATGGGCTTAGAATTTTCATCTTCTGTATTAATCCTCAAGCAGCAGGGCTTACTTGTCATCACAGAAGGTGTGAACACTAACCTCTGCACTCCTGCTACTAACTGTCTCACTGTTCCTACATTTGATCCTGTCAGCTTTCATGGCTGTCTCTTGTGGCCATCTCCCATACAGAAACCCTGTCAGCATATCTATAGCCTCCAGGGACATTCCCTTATTTTCAAGTGCAAAGGGTAGGTGGTATCTTGTTTCAACACTCCGTGGCATGTGGATAAATGCAATCAACTTGTTATACAATGCTAGTGTGCCATACAGAATGGGACACTGTCAGACAAAATCACTCCTTTCACTTAACATTTGAAGAACCGTAAGTTGGGCTGCTAACGTAGCTCAGTTCTTATATTGCCTGCCAAGTATGCACAAAGCCCTGGGTTTGACCTTGGTTTGCATAAAACCAAGTGTGGCAGGGCACACTTGTAATCTCACTACTCTGTTAGCATAGGAAGGAGGATAAGATGTTCTGGGCAATCCTCAGCTTCAAAGCAACTTCGAGGTCAGCCTGACATACATAAAGCCCTGCCTCAAAATAAGAAAGGGAAAAAATTAGCATGGGTTATTCCCTGTTCTGAGCAGGGCTTCTCAGATACTCTGTGTTTTCATGGTTCACATTGTGGTTGGGGGCTTGGGATTTGCTTCCATGTTAAAGATGAGTATTGAGGAGGGAAGTGTTTCTTACTTTTCTTGTGTTGCCTTTGTGTTTTTCTGCTTCTTAGATGTCCTTAGTTAGAAAATAGTCATTCAAAAAGTAAACTAAACTAAATAAATAATTCCTTAATATTTTGTTTGCTGAACGTCGCTCCTAAAATAAAACTAAGTGTATTATTTTCCAATTCTTATAATAAACATTCTTGTGGCTCTTATCTGACCATGGATACATTATACCTTACCTGATATTTCTCTCACTGAATGCAAGTGCTTTAAAAGGAGATGTACTTGCATGGTTGCTATTTGCATCACCATAAACACAAAGATAACTGTCAATAAGGTCATTAAAAAGCAAGTGTTAGAAGAATATAATAAGAAAAGACTAAACAAACTTATGCATTTGAGAGGCAGAGATAGGAGGATTTCTGTGAGTTTGAGGCCAGCCTGAGACTACATAGTAAATTCCAGGTCAGCCTGGGCTAGAGTGAGACCCTACTTTGAAGAAAGAAAATTATGATCAAGAAAGAACCACAACTGAGAATATAGATAAATAAACAACCAAAAAAAAAGTCTATATACATGGGTGTGGTGGTGGTACATGCCTATAGGCTTAGCATGTGGGAAGTGGGGCAGGAGGATCAGGAGGTCAGTGTAATCCATGAATATATAGGAAGCTTTAGGTCAGCCCGGGCAACATAATACCCTATCTCAAAAAGCCGAAGGATAATTTAAAGAAGTTCTATATGTGTGGATTGATCTAAATCTAACAAAATGATTTAAATCTAACAAAATAGACTTCAATAGAAAACAAGGAGACATAGACATCCCTCTCCAAAAACTGTAGAAATAAAGTGTCTCATGTATAAGAACATCTGTCTTCAGGACTGGGTTTGGACAAAAGTTCACGAAAACAGCTGAATATGACCATTATCTTATCAGATCCCTTCTTACTGACCTCCCTTGCTCAGTATTCATGCACTGACTTGGGGGGGGGGTCTCCAGAAAGAGGCTTCTGCTGCACTCCATGGTTCAATTCATTTTCCAATTTGAAGATCACCCCAGGCTTGGTCATGCAGCACCCTAAGTGGGAAATACTATATAAGTGATGCCAGCGTGTAGAGTGGGGTGCAATGGTGAAAGATGACAGCTCCAATTCAGGAACTGCACTATTACCAGTGAGTAAGAAACTATAATTAGAGAGGGTTTACATTTACATTCTTCTCTGTGTAGACTATAACATGAAAGAGACATTAAGTTGCATGCTAAGTAACCCTAAGTACTATTTAGAAAAATATTATTTGAGAGAGAGAGAGGGAGGGAGAGAGGGGGAATAAATATGGGTGCATCAGGACCTCTTTCAGCTGCAAATGAACTCCAGATGCAGGTACCACTTTCTGCATAGCTGCAGCTTTACACACACACACACACACACACACACACACACACACACGCCCTTTGAAAAATAAATAAATATAAACCAAATATATGGAACCACTATCCTGATGTTTACTATATATTCAAAGAAAACATGTATTTTGCAGAGAAATCTGCAGTTTTCTGTATACTTCAGTGCTGTTCACAAAAGCAAAGATATGTAATCAACACAGATATTTATCAACAGAGTGATAGGCAAAGAATTGTGACACACAAGTCAACTAAATATTATTCATTAAAGTAAATGAAAATCCTGGCACATACAGTGACATGGACAGCACTGAAGGCACCGTGTGAAGTTGCAGAAGGCTTGAAATAACCACCACCATCTTAAAGTTGACCAGCTGTGGTGACCCACAGGAGACCTTGGCCATGGTCACAGCCATAAAAAAAGTCATATAGCTGGGTGTGGTGGCCCAGGCTCCTTTAATCCCAGCTCTCAGGAGGCAGAGGTAGGAAGATTGCTGTGCACTCTGAGACTACATAGTAAATTCTAGGTCAGCCTGGGCTAGAACAAGACCTTACCTTGAAACACCTCCCCACCCCCAACAAAAGAGAAAGAGAGTCATATAGCACAAATGTAAGTCAACCATGATGGCAAAGTACCTGTTCAAATTCAGTCACAGGACTGTCATGATTCGCCCCTCCACAACTAAGACTACAATCAGGACTTTTGCATAAATGCTTATGGCATAATGAGGTAAACGCTGACTAGGGATGTGATCTTTCAGTGACACAGCTATCTGGGAACCACATTGCTCTCTGAGAATAATTTGCCAAAGAGGAATTGATGGACTCTTTCTTTGGGCCATCCACTCATTCAATATCTATGATCAGTAGATATTTCTTTAGTGTTTCCCCAGTAAAGTCAAAGCCAGAAGTAAAATATGTCACATGCAAAAAGAAAAATCATGTGTATTCTCATTCTGCAAGCCAAAGTTGACCTTAACAAAGTAGAAAGAACAATAAAACAGTGATTATAAAACAGTGTAAAATGTCTGGGGGAGAGTGGGATGGAGAGAGGATGGGTAGTATTCACTGAGGAGCATAGAGAAGTGATGAATAACTTTTTATGTGCTAGAGAAGTACATATGTGGCAGTCAAAAAAATATTGCATATTTCAAAATAGCTATAAGAGAGACTTTTAAATGCCAATAAGATGGCCATGGTAGCATAAACCTTTAATCTCAGCTCTTGGGAGGCAGAGGTAGGAGGATCGCCATGAGTTCAAGGCCACCCTGAGACTACACAGTGAATTTCAGGTCAGCTTGGGCTAGAGTGAAATCCTAACTTGAAAAACTAAAAAGTAAAAAAAAAAAAAATTTCCCAATAGAAACAAGTACTGTCTGAGCTGACTTACCAGGTATGTTCATGTGATCATTACAAAAATATAAGTGTACTGCAAAGCCATGCTATTCTCCATAAACATATGCCATTATCATGTGTCAGTGAAAGTATATAATGTAGAATTAGTATTAACAATGATTCCTATACTCATTAACAACAGAATGCAATTGCTACAAGAGATACAGAGTCGGACTCACCCAAGAACACCAGGCTGCTGTAGTTCTCCAGCATCACATCCCTGTAGAGGGTCCTCTGGGCAGCATCCAGCTCCTGCCACTCCTCCCAGGTGAAGTCCACAGACACGCTTCAAATGACAGGGACCCCTGCAATGACACAGTTCTCTTCAACCCAAGACCTCAGCCTTGGGAACAAAAGGTGGGAATTCATGCTATTCTATGGGTTTTACCAGTGTCTTGGAAGTATCACTTGATTTATATCATGAGAGAAAGCATAATCAATACGGTACATTACCTTAGTTAATGCAGGAATTCAAGAAAACGTGATTAAAGTTTTCCAAGGAATTACAATACAAACAAAATCTGCTGCCCATTCTTTACACACTGGAACATCCATGTACACTCATGCCCATTGAATGATGGTCTCAGCTTTAACATAGGCCATTTGAGGGAATATAGGCAAATACTCCACATTTTGGGAACAAAGATATCTGGGTATATGCAAATTATCCTGCACCTCAGAAAAACAAATGGTTTTAAGTAGACATGTAATTACTACTTGATCTAAAATCCCCAGCAGTCATGAAGAAGAGGATGAAAGAACAGATCCCTCTCTACTTACAGAAGAACAAAAGTTTAATTACCTACAATATGATGCAATAATCACCACTGTTGGCATACATCAAAACAAACAGAAATCTGAATGTCAAAAAATGACTTTACAACCATGTCCAATGTAACACTATTGAATCACAGTCCAGATCTAAAAACAGCTTTCTAGGCCTCAGATACAAGTGCCCACAGCAGTCATGACTGATTTCCTGGACTGTCTAGTGCATATCACCCTCAAAGCCTCTCCTGGACATCAGTCTGAGATAGGGTACAGGTCCTCTCAGAAGCACCTGGACATCCTGAAGCTAGGAGGAATGTCCTGTTCCTTTACCTAGGAGTCACTTCAATTGTTTTTAGATCTGGTCTGTGATTCAATAGTGTTACATTGGACATGGATATGACACCCTCCTTCCTATACATCTGGAAAGCTCAGGGGTAAACAAGTAACCTATGAGGAAGACATGAGGCAGCAGAGGGCAGGGCATCCTGATTCTACATCCTCCATTCCCAAAACTGGTGGGGAGGTTGGTGTGAGTGCTGGAACATTCCTGAGGAGAATCAGGACCTAGGGAATCAGAGAATGTTGCAAGGTGGATCTAACTCCTGACTTCCACATGGTTTCTTCAGGGTCCCAAGGGACTTCTCATCTACCCTAAAATGAATTCTGAAAC
This sequence comes from Dipus sagitta, assembly GCA_036346955.1. NCBI lineage: Eukaryota > Metazoa > Chordata > Mammalia > Rodentia > Dipodidae > Dipus > Dipus sagitta. The sequence goes on along the minus strand of CM070773.1, from coordinate 155,932,837 downwards.
ATTGCCCCTCCAACGGCTGCACTGGCACACCAGAAGCTCCACACTGCTGCCTGCTGAAACTTAACTTCGTTTCAAAGAACTTGACAAAGGTGAATCTAGGATTCTTGAATTTCTTACAGAAAAGAATGTCAGGATGAGCCAGTATCGACTTTGAGTTTAAATTATTTTTTTCTGATTCACTGACACTTTTAAAAATATTTATTTATTTGAGGAGAGAAAGAGGGAGAGATGGAGAGAGAGAGAGAGAAAGAGAGAGGGAGGGAATGGGCCAGGGTGTTCAGCTGCTATAAATGAACTCCAGATGCATGAGCCACCTTGTGCATCTGGCTAACATGGGCCTTGGGGAATCAAACCTGGGTCCTTTTACTTTTCAGGCAAATGCCTTAACCACTAAACCCTCTCTCCAGCCTATGATTCACTGACTTTTATATTCAAGTTGACCTTGAATATGTTATGCACCCAAGGATGACCTTGAACTTCTGATTTTCCTGCTTCTACCTCCCCAGTGGTGGGCTAAACCCCAGGGTTTTGTGCAAAATAAGCAAGAGCTCTACCAACTGAACTATATATCCTATCTCTGCAATTTGTATACACACACACACACACACACACACACACACACACACACACACATATATTTATGTGAGAGAAAGAGGTAGACAGAGAGAGCAAAATGGGTACACCAGGGTCTCCAGCCATTGCAAATGAACTCCAGATGCACACACACACCACTTTGTGCATCTGGCTTTATGTGGGTACCGAGAATTGAACCTGGGTCATTAGGCTCTGCAGGCAAGTGCTTTAATCACTGAGCAATCTCTCCACTCCTCTGCAGTTTATTAAAAAGAAATGGGCTGGAAAGATGGCTCAGCAGTTAAGACACTTCCCTGCAAAGCCTAATGACCTGGGTTTGATTCCCTAGTACCCATGTAAAGCCAAATACACAGTGGCACATGCATCTGGAGTTTGTTTGCAGTAGCTGGAGACTCTGGTATGCCCACTCTCTCTGCTTGCAAGTAAATAAATAAAATATTTAAAAAAAGAAATTTTAACAGATTTAAGCACAGGGGTTACTTGAAGACAGGGGCACTGGAAGGAAAACTGCAGGCATAAGCTTCTTTTAAAAATGTATTTATTTATTTATTTATTTGTACTCCAAGAGAGACAGACACACACACACACACACACACACACACACACACACACAGAGAGAGAGAGAGAGAGAGAGAGAGGAAGGGGGGGGGAGAGAGGAGATAGAGAGAGTGGGTATGCCAGGGTCTCTAGATGCTGCAAACAAACTCCAGATGTGTGTGCCTCTTTGTGTACCTGGCTTTATGTGGGTACTGGGGAACATCCACTGACTATCTCTCAAGCCCCAGGCATAAGTTTCTTAAGAGAGTCTGTTACCAGTATCCATATGTAGTATTTTGGTGGTTTCTGAAGTTCCATCACAAAAGGCAGCCAAGAATCATAAAAAGAATCATATGTGGTTCAGTAGGTGCACATCTTTTCTTTCTCTTCCTGTTGCTTCTTTTCTAATTCATCCAGGGGAGGGAGCAGGAAGGACCAAGATGTCACCTGGCCAAGGAAGGCAGTGGAAATGAAGTCCTGATGGAAGGATTAAATGGAAAGTTCAGATGTTTTTGCTGTAAACTAAACTAGCATTAGTATTGTTTGTGTGAGTCCCAAGATTTTCAAGGAATTACAATACAAACAAATTTTCTGAGACTCCCAGAAAAATTTCAGGTTTGTATCTGGAAAGGTATAAGTTTATGCCCTTAGACGTTAAGCATGGTTTACTGCTATTTTAACACAACTATTTGATATATATATATATATATATATATATATATATATATATATATATATATATATATTTAAATATTTTTTTATTTTTATTTATTTATTTGACAGAGAGAAAGAGGGAGAGAGAGAATGGGTATGCTAGGTCCTCCAGCCACTGCAAACGAACTCCAGATGCTTGAGCAACCTTGTGCATCTCACTAATGTGTGTCCTAGAGAATAGAACCTGGGTCCTTTGGCTTTGCAGGCAAACACCTTAACTGCTAAGCCATCCCTCCAGCCCTATATTTTTTATTTGAGAGAGACAAAGAGAAAGAGGCAGATCAAAAGAGTAAGTATGGGTGTTCCAGGGCCATCTTCCACTGCAAACAAACTTCAGACACATGTGCCACTTTGTGCATCTGGCTTTAATGAGGATACTGGGGAATAGACCCCAGGCCATCAGACTTTGCAAGTAAGCATCTTTAACCACTGAGCCTTCTCTCAAGCCCAACACTCTTATTTTAAATAATACTACATAGAGGAATATTGTCTATATTCAGGCAAATATCACAGCCAATGTTGTCAACTGTGCTGGAATTCTTGACTTCCTCCAAGAGACTGACAAGACTCCAAAAGGAGGGGACTCCTCCTCCTCCTCTTCTCCTTCTTTTTGGTCATGATAGAGTCTCACTCTAGCTCAGGCGGACCTGGAATTCACTATGTAGTCTCAGGGCGGCCTCAAACTCACAGCGATCCTCCTACCTCTGCCTCCCAAGTGCTTGGATTAAAGTCCTGTGCCACCATGCCTGGCGACTCCTTTCTCTTCTAATGTCCCCTTATTTCTGACTTTCTTTCCACCTTAATACACTCCTGCTTTTGTGCATTCTTCAGATGCTCACTCTAGAACCTACCTTCATCCTTGGAACTAGCCTCCACCTTCAGATCTCTTCCACATCTCCTCTTCCCTTGGATCCCTCACCCTCAACATAAAGTGTGGAAGGAATTACATAGGGCAATTCCTGGAAGAAACTTACCTCAGAGTCAGTGGGCTTATCTTGTCTCCTCTGGTGCTTAAAAAGTGACAAGGAGTCAGAACTTGATAACTCAGGTGAGGGTAAGACAAGCAGTGTAGCTGGGAAAGTTAGCACATGTATATAATCTCAGTACTCAGGAGGCTGAGACAGGAGGATCGCCATAAATGTGAAGCCAGCCTGACAACACAGTGAATTCCAGACCAACTTGAGCTACATAGTAAGATTCTGCCTCAAATACAAACAAAGAAAAAAGTTGTCAGGCATGGTGATTCAGAGCAGTTGGGAGTCTGAGGTAGGAGGATCTCTGAGTTTGAGGCCAGGCTGGACTAGATAATGAGTTCCATGTCAGTTTGGGCTAAAGTGAGACCATGCCTCAAAACAAAACAAAAAATCCTGATAGATTGGCATATGCTTACAGTCTAAGGTAGTCATAGACTGAGGCAGGAGAAAAGATACCAACTCAAGGCCATCTTGGGACATAAGATGAGATCATGTATCAAAAAGCCTAAAAAAGAAGCCTGTTACTAGAGCACAGCAATAAGGTACCTAGCTAGTATGTTCAATGTCCTGAGTAAAATTCCCATTAATGAAAAAAATACCAAACCCAAATAAAAGAATGGATTTTGAGATAGGACTAGACATCATTACTTCATTCATTCTGTATCTTGATATCAATATGTTTAGCATTCATGTGACATAAGACCTATTATCAACTGTTCACTGAAAATTGCTGATAAGTGTTATTATATATTATATTGAGTCTTGCAATTATATTAATATCACTTGCACTGCATCAAGCTCTTCCTTTTTTTCCCCTAGGTGCATCCTGCATGTCTCAGAATCCCTCATCTCTCCAGTGGATCCTTATTGCAGTCAGGTTTGCATCGCTGGCAGAAATCACCTGACCAAGAGCAGCTTTTGGGAAAAAAGGGTTTACTTTGGCTTATCGACTTGAGGGAAGCTCCATGATGCATGAGCAGAGGGTGGACATCACCCCCTGGTCAACATAAGGTGGACAATAGCAACAGGAGAGTGTGCCAAACACTGGCAAGGGGAAACTGGCTATAATACCCATAAGCCCGCCCCCAACAATACACTGCCTCCAAAAGGCTTTAACTTCCAACTGCCATCAGCTGGAGGGACTAGCATTCAGAATGCCTAAGTTTATGGGGGATCACCTGAATCAAACCACCACAGTCCTCAAACCAACCTCAGATCCTGACTTCTTCATTTTGAACCTCACCTCCTCCCTCAGACCTTCGCCTATCAGCTAGCCTCAACTCTTCCCTCACATCCTCACCTCTTCCCTCATGCCTTGTCTTCTTACCTTAACACCTCATAGTCATGCCTTACTCTCACAAACCCTTCTTGATCACACTGACGGCCCTCCTCTATCCTTAGAAGCCTGGGGAAAATCAGCACCATTTCTCTCAGCACTGTGAAGATCCTCTAAGCCTAACACAGACACAGCCTTCTCAAGTGCTGTGAGGGCCAATCCACTGCCCTGACTGACCAAGAGTGGTACAGAGTGCCCTACTCTCTGGCTCTGGCTTTACTTCCATGGGCAGAGCTCTACATTTCAACTCCTCTCCTGGGTTTGAAAGTCCCAGAGAAGTGCTACAGTTCTAAAGTAGCTTTTGGCCTTTTCAAGTCCATCCTTTAGTCTTGTACTACACTGGCCTCACTATACCAGCAGACAAGGGGTTATGGTGACTCATTCCCCATAAGGACAAACTGAGTCTCAAGAGAGGTAATTGGCTTCTCTGAGGTATTACACAAAGAAGGTGGCTAAGAATGGAATCTATGCCTGGAAAGTACTCGGCGATTGAACTATATTCCCCCTTGTTTTATTTTGAGACAGAGTCTCACTAGGTTGTGTACTTTTATCTAGAATGGGCTATATAATATAACCAAGGCTGATCTTGAACATTTGCAGTTTTCTCCATTGTTAGCCTCCACAGTAGTCAAAATTACCAGGCTGTATCACCTGGCACGGAGGTGAGATCTGAGTGCAGATCTAGGCTCCCACCTGTGTTTAAGTCAGGGTAATGAGGGGGATATCCAGAGAGAGGCAAGGAGACAGGAAGTGGTGAGTCCTTGGCACACAATTATTCCTTGAATCCTGAATTCAAAATTAATTCTACAAGTGGCTGATGACAAGCCAAAATTCCTTTCTAGAGACAGAGATGGAAAGACAGAAAGTGACAAATTGCCAGAGTTGATGGATCACATCTATAAATGCCAAAACCCAGGCACTTAAAGCAGGAGAATTACCATAAGCTAGAAGCCAGTCTGAGCTAGACTGAGGCCATGTTTGTACAGTAAAAATGCAGCAAATCAAATAAACAAGATTGGTAGTTAGGGGCAAGTGATGGAGGGACAGATTTGCAGAAAAGGAAAGTGAGAGAAAATAAGGGCCTTTGTGTTTCCTGTGGCAGGTTTGCTGTGCAATTGACATTTCCATGCCCCAGATCTCCAAAGCTTCCCTCTTTGCTCCACATGACTCATATATCAGGATTCAAGTTCATGAAAATTAGAGGCTTGGGGGAGGGCATATCAGGTTGTAGTCTGGAAGAGGGCACATCTCTCCTGCCTCTCTAGCTCTTGAGTGTCTTCTTCATGTCACCAATCCCTTGGCTTGTTTTGGTCCCTGAGGTATAAGAAGAAGCTAGAGAAAAGGAGCCAGCTGCACTCTCCCAAAGGCCTAAGGACCTTGGGACCTACTTGCAGCCTGCTGTTGTGTCTGCCTGTTGCAATTTGTTTTTCCTCTGTCTCTCACCATCTCTACACCACTGTCTGAAGATCTCTTTGGCTGCATACCTCTGGAATTTCCAAAGAACTTGTACTTCAAGGGCTCTGGATGGAAGTAGGGACTCCGCAAGCAAAGAGATTCAATGCTGCTGGGTAACACCCACACACATACTTAAAGCACAGTAATGTGGGGCTGGGCACAGTAATTTAATTCTGTCAATGTTGGAATTCATGGAAAGGCTAAGAATATGCAAATGAGTAGAAATAATGTTTCTTGCAAGCATGTGGAGCACAGTGTACATGGTTTCAATTTTTCTTTACCATAAAAATGAAAAATATGTCATTGGTCTTTGTTATGCTTGTTATGACACATTTGACCTGCTTTCTGTTTTTATGTGAATATTTAAGTTTAAACTTCTTGGAATAAAAGTGACATGAAAGCCAATGCCAGATGATCAGGGAGAGAGGTACCAGCCAGAGAGGGGTAGAAGGCAAAGCAGAAGGCAGTGGTCAAGGGACAAATCATAGTGATGCACACGTGTGGATAATAATAAACTTAAAATGCTGTCTCACATTTTATTGCCGATTTAGAAGTTTTCTTCCCATTTGATAGGCCAGGTTGCCACTTCAAAAGATCAAAGTTGGAAAAATTTTACATGAAATTTTATAAATTTGTCATTTTTTATAACTTGTGAATAAGATATATCCCTACATATAATCATCTTGTTGCAGGAGCTAAGAACAATGAAGCCTTCTGCATTCTGGATGGGCCCAAGTCAGTGGCTCTCAACTTTTAGTCTTAAGAAAAGCAAATTGGTAAGTGTAGATAAAAAGAAAGGTAGGTTATGAGAACTTTGTTTTCAGAGACAGTAGATATAAGAGAAAGTAGAAGTAAAGCAGAAAGACTCCAAAGTTGGGATGGGTTCCCTCTAAGCTGAGAGGTGTCCTATGTTTTAGGAGTGGGGAACCAACTGGTGATCTAGATCAGGGAGACACTGTCTACTAGTACAAATGAGGGTTACTGCTTCTCTTATCTGGATCAGGAAGCCACAAACTCACCATTTCCAGCTTGTGTGTCATATGGTGTCCTCCTTTGGGCCTTCCCTCAGTAGTGTGTCACAGGGATTCCCAGAAAATTTCAGTTTCAAGACACCTGGAAAAGAAACAGACATGAATACCATAGATACTTGGGGCTTAAGCATAGTCCATTGCTAGTTTAACGCTCTTAGATAAAATATCATTGTATGGAAGGAAAAAGCTCTCTGTATGTCACGAACCTTAACAAACAATGTTGCTAACTGTGACTGGATTCTTGACTCTCAACAATTGTTTTTTTTTTTTTGTTTTGTTTGTTTTGTTTTGTTTTTGAGGTAGGGTCTCACTCTGACTCAGGCTGACCTGGAATTCACTATGTAGTCTCAGGGTAGCCTCGGACTCTCGGCGATCCTCCTACCTCTGCCTCCCGAGTGCTGGAATTAAAGGTGTGTGCCACCACGCCCGGCTTTCAACAAAAAAATTTTTAAGCAGATTAGAGAATAAGGAGCTCCTTTCCCTTCCCCAAGCCCCTTAACTTTCCTCTTTCGATCCTGGCTTGTTCTTTCCATAGGCCATGGATTCACCCTTCTTTCCTCCTTATAACTCCCTTCTCAGAACTGGGCTTTACTTTCAGATCCCCTCAAAATCTCCTCCTCGTGGAATGCTGTTTTCCCCAACAATCTCCTGCCTTGGAAACTGTCACCACCCTCAGAACCACACTTTCTTGCTCAAACATTTTCTGCATCCCTGAAACCCTCACATATTCTCTCAGGGAGTCACTTTCGGCCTTAAGCACTGCTCCCTGGGGCCCTGGCATTCATCCCTCAATCCCTGGTTTCCTCCCTCAGGCCCTGGCTTCCTCCCTTACACTCTGACTTCTTCCATTACACCTTTCAGACCTGTTTTCCTCACACAGGTCCTCCTTTCACAGTCAGTTTAATTGCTCAGTCATTTACAGAGATTGGGGACCCCAGGGAGCAAGTCTCTCCCATCCCTTTGAGGCTCCTCTTTGCTTAGTGCAGCCAAAGTCTCTTTAATAACTAAGCTACTGGCTTGCCTGTTCCAAGGTAGCAGGAAATGGGAGACTCTCCCTTTCCTGGCATCAGCTTCCCTTTCTGTACAGCCAGCTTTGTACTGAGAACTTCCACTGTACAGAGAGGGACTAATTCATCGTGATCCACAAAGCCACCATGGCGGGGCAGGGGGCGGGGGAGGGGGGAGCTCATTTTACTCTCTTTCACAGGTGAGAAAAGTTGAATTCAGAGAGGACAAACCACTTGGCTGGGATCACACAACTGCAGGGATAAAACTGGAATTCAAAATCCCAATAGTTTTATTTTGCTTTTGAGACAAGAAATGACTATGTAGTCCAAGCCTTCTGCTGCCAATTCTAGTGCACCAGCCTCCCGTGTGCTAGGACTACAAGAAAACATGAACAAGCCATACTCCATATAAAAATTGGATACTGTCACATTTACAAATGATGACCATGTACTCCACGTTACATGACCTGGCTGTCTGTGATCCCCTCCCTGCAAAACCTGTGTCCTTCTGTACTACACATAATATTCTGAGAAGTACTGATAGCCGTAACCAAAATCCAGCCATTTGTTTTGTTCACACTGTCTGAGCAATGCAGCTGGGGGAGGGGCACACTGTTAGTTTCCCAGGTGGTCAAGGGAGCGAGCCTGATGTCACAAGGCCCAGATGGGCTGATTCTGCTCTGTGCCAGGGACTCAGGCAGCTGCCGAAGATCCTAGGGTTGGAGGAGCTGGGAGATGCAGGTCTTGCTTCAAGCAGCTTGCTTGCCGATTCTGGAGGCCAGATTACATTGGAGAAACAGAGCCTTGTGGTCTCAAGTGGCTAACTAGCCATGGACACAGCCAAGGACTTCCTGACCTTGGACCTAGAGGCCTTGGGACCTAACTGTAGCCTGCTGGTTTTCTGTGCATCTTATTAAGAGGGTCTTTGTCTTCCTTTCACTATCTCAGCACCTCTGTCTTGCTAGTCTCTTTGGTGATTCCCCAGACTCAATTTGTACAAAGGTCTGGCTGGATGCAAGATTCCTGCAAGGTAAAATACATTTAACCCTTGTTGTATAATCCCCACCCCAAGATCTGCTCTTGGTAGTGTGTATAGAAGTCCAAAGTGGAGCAAGGCAGGGAGAAGAGTAGCCAGTACCTGGGCCCCTGCCATGTGCCAGTCACGGCCCTGGGCTCCTGTCTTCACTCCACAAAAGAGATCACAGAGATGACCCTGTTGGTTCAGGTCTATAGTCCTGCCCTTCTAGGACTATAGAAGGTAAAGATCTACCAGGGTTAGAGAGACCATGTTTCCAAAAAAAAGTTGGGGCTAGGAAGATGGCTCAGGAGTTAAAGTTGCTTGCTTGTGAAGCCTACCAGCCTGAGTTGCAATTCCCAAACCACCCATATAAGCCAGACCAGAAAAGTGGTATATTGTGGACCCATGGCCCCCTGACACTTCAGTGGGGGTATCTTCCATATTTGTAAAGTTGCACACTGCCCCCTCTCCCCATTGTTTATGCCACTGCTTTCTGTCTCTCTGGCCCCAACCCTCCAACCCCCACCCCTGGTCCCCAAGTCCTTCAGCATCTCCATTGTTCTAAAACCTGGGTTCCACAGCTTGGCAACCAGTGTGCAGAGGATCTCATATCTGTCCTTGGGACACCAGGTTCCATTCTGCCACCCAGGTATCCACAACACCATATTTGTAGACTGGGCTGTTTATTCTTGCTCTGTTGCCCTTAGGTGGTTTCCACCTGGCCCTAACCTTGGAGGCCACCAACTCTGGTAGTAAACCATCTCTGGCCAGGCCAGGGCCATGTTGGGAATCTCCAACCATTCCCAGCTCCCACACAAATGTCATGGGGACTGGAAAGACCTACAGTGCCTGGGTGGCCAAGCGCTGGGATGAGCATGCATAACGGGATATTTCAGAGTGGCAAGGGAGTGGTGGTTGCTGCACTGGTGCACAGGAGGACTGGACACTCAGGAAAAGCCCTGGCTGAGCTTGGCATAGACCTAGAAGGCTGACTTCTCTCTGGCTCAGATACTCCAGACGCCACCTGTCTGCCACATTTGCTTCCTGGAACTAGGCTGCCCTGTGCATCGCTAAGGCTCCCAATTCCACCATGACTCTGAATCTTTGCATGTGTCTGTCTCTGGCTATGTATGAGTCTCTGTGACTATCTCTCTGCAGATTCTAGGCAGGTAAGAGCAATTTCTTTCCTCTCTGTTGTTTCCCTATTGTCTCACCACCTCTTTCTTAAGGGCCATTTGCTTGAGGCTCTCAGGTCACTAGTACATGAATTATAATCCCATTCCCTACTTCCTTGAGTGACCTTGATTAGTTCTAAGCCACTTTCCCAATGTGTGTGTGTGTGCGTGTGTGTTTTACTGGAGATGGAACCTAGAGACTTCTGTGTCTTGGGCAAGTATTCAATCTTAGGCCATATCACTCCTTGTCCATTTTTTGTGTCCCCATCCCTGTCTCTGTGCTGTATAGCATGTCTCTGAGGTCCTGAAAGTGATGTGAAGCCTAGCTGAACAGGGCTTTTATTGTCTTCCCTCACCCAGGTGGATGGTTCACCCAGATGTAGCCTTGTGCAGAGGCCTTGACCCTATCGCTCTCCTTCTGTCTCTGCAGGTTCATCTCAGTGTCCTGTTTAGATAAACCAGAGAAGGACGACAAGCCTGGGCTACAGAGTGAGCTCAAAGCCGACCTCTTTGGGAAGCTTAGTAAAACCAAAAGATGGAATATCAACAGAGAACAGTTTAGAGGCAGAGTATGTGACTGAGAGGTACAGGGAACTAGGCTCTAGTCCCAGTTACTTCCCTGTGTGTCTTCAGAGAAGCCAGTCCCCTCTCTTAAGAATTTGTTGCATTAGAGAATTGGACACTGTCGCCTGCTAACTCCTGGTGTGGTTGGCAAGACAGGAGTCAGGAATTACCTTGGATAGGCCCAAGTTGCTAGGAACCTTCCAGTCTTCTGATCTTGGACTCTCAAACCCAGTAGAGGCTTGGGGTGAAGCCATTCACTCTTCAGAAGGAACGATGGAGTGAGGGGTTGGGACTTAAAGGGTCATTGACTCCATCACTATCAGGCATCCTGAGGCAGGTAGGGCAGTGATGTGGCACTTACTGGACTGGAGAAGGCTGTATCTGTGCCAGGCCTAGAGGGACTTCAAAAATTGGGAGAGATGGTGCTGATGGTTCCAGATTCTAAGCATGCCCAAGGCACGGATGAAAGGTCTGAGGGAAGAGCATCTGTGAATGGAAAACAGGCCTGATTGTTGTGAGAGAAGACAGGGTGTGAGGGAAGAATTAAGGGCATGAGCAAAGTTGAGGCCCTATGAGAGGAAGTGAGAGATGGTGACATTTGATGGTTTTGGTGAAGATCTGAGGGAAGACGTGAGGGTGTAAGGGAGGAGGTGAAGTATGAGGACATAATGTGGAAAAGTAGACTGAGGGAGAGCACACAGTCTAAGGCTGTCTGAGGACTAAGTGGGGAGAAGTAGTTTTTTTTCCCAAGGTAGGGCCTCGTTGTAGCCCAGGCTGATCTGGAATTCACTCTGACATCTTCGGCTGGCCTTGAATTCACAGCAGTCCTCCTACCTGTCTCCCGAGTGCTGGAATTAATGACGTGAACCACCATGCCTGGCCCAGAAGTGGTTTTGAGGGAAGAGATTTGGAGACACCTTGAGCATAAAGGCCAATTCTGAGGGAGAAGGCAAATTTGAGGTAAAAAAAAGCTGAACTTCTGGGAATGTGGGGAAAGAGGAACTTTTCTCCATTATTTGTGGGAATGTAAACTGGTACAGCCATTATGGAAATCAGTGTGGTGGTTCCTGAGACAACAAAAAGTAGATTTACCATATGGCCCAACTATATCACTCCTTGGCATATACTCTAAGGGCTTTCCTCAGTGTAGAGATACTTGCTCATCCATGTTTATTGCTGGCCTACTCACAATAGTTAGGGAATGGAACCAGCCCAGGTTCTCTTCAACTGATGAATGGATAATGAAGATGTAGCACAATTATACAATCAACTTTTAATCAGCTGTAAAGAAAAATGAAAATTTCAGAGAAATGGATGGATCTGGAAAACATACTTAAGTGAGGTAACCCAGGCTCAGAAAGTCAAATATGGATCCTCATTTTTTAGATGGTTAGATTTGTATGAGAGTTGGAGTAAAAATCAGTAGTAGAGGCCAGGAAGCCAGAAACTGGCTATGAGGGAGGGAGAAGAGCGGAGAGCTTAAGGGGAGGATATAATAGATATCTAAGTTGAAGGGCAGAATACTGGCAGTGAAGTGGTCTAAATGGGGTCAGGGGCAGGGATGGAGGAGGAGATGGGATGGGGAGATTCAAAATTTAAAATGCTATGAATAAGTGAAATGGAAACCCACTTCTTTGCTTGCTAAATTATGGACGTTAAAAAGAGAGTTTTGGCAGACGTACCACATGGGGGTGGATAATGCTGTGCTTAGAAGCCACAGACCATTGCAAGAAAATGTCAGTGCCAGTGCTGGGATGCCTTCAGCAAGTCACTGGCCAGGAAGGCCCCTGATGCCCCACAACACATTGCCAAGACTCTTTGTTGCCCACAAGAACCTGTTTAGTAAGACCCTGTTTCTGAAGTTATCACACGATTGGGCTGCAGGTCTTTATTTTATTTCTATATTTTAAAACTAAGTCTCAAACACTCCTTTTTATACCTTATTTGATGAGCAAAGCAATTTTTATAAGGCATTTTACAATTCGTAGCCCTGCTAGTTTACAAAAATGACTGCTAGGTGGCGCTGCTTACCGTCACTCTGGGAGGATCAGTGCAGGTAGATGCATGCTTGTTTCTCTGTGAGGAAGGTAGATAAGGGGAAGTGGGGAAAGAGACAGGGAGAAAGAGAATTTTGTTTAATTTTCATGATCTTTTATTTTCGTTCGGAAGTATACGAAGATGTGTATGATTAAGAAAATTTGAAGATAGTGCCAAAGTTACATGCAAAATAGAGGAAAACATCATGATGCTGAAGATGGTGTGGATGGACAGAGAAGTTTGATTTTTTTTTTTTTTTTTACTCGAAACTCACTCAGAGGCCTAGGCTCCACCTCCACAGTAGTTCTGCGCACGCACGCGCGCGTGTGTGTGTTGTAAGCTCAACTCTCCTTTGCTTGCTTTTCTTTCTTTTTTTCTCTTTTTAAATGTTTATTATTATTAACAAGATGTTTCATATGGATACATCATGTGTTGGTACCCTCTTTTCCCTCGTCCATGCCCCCATTCCACTGGGGATGTCTTTTTCTTTTTGGAATCAAAGTTTCATTCTATAGATTGGACTTACTACACTTAGAGGCTCACTTTAGCCCTGAACTTGCTGTGGTTCTGTTGTTTCTGTATCCCCAGGGATGGCAAGCAAGTGCCATTGCCCTTCCTCTCAGACAGTGAGATTTTGGGGATACTACAACAGGGAAGTGATTACTTCTACCTGACAGGTATATTATTGAATAACCTGATGGATGAGCCTTATATTTCTGATGTACATGCATAGCTACAAACCAATATACATACATACATACAAACATGTGATAGGAAATTTGGGTTGTATTGGAGCCTTATCTTGGCCCTTAAGACACTGAAGCAATGAGGTTCTTGAGGCACTGAGGTAGTGGCCTCCAGACTTTTGTCATATGAATGCAAAGACTTGAAATATGCAGACAACAGGATAAGATTTAGAAAGATTTTTTTTACGTTATCGCTTAGGGCTGGAGAGATGGCTTAGCAGTTAAGTGCTTGTCTGTGAAGCCTAAGGACCCCAGTTCAAGGCTCGATTCCCCAGGACCCACGTTAGCCAGATGCACAAGAGGGTGCACAAGTCTGGAGTTCATTTGCAGTGGCCGGAGGGACTGGCGTGCCCATTCTCTCTCTCTCTCCCTCTGCCTCTTTCTCTCGCTCTCTGTCACTCTCAAATAAATAAATAAAAATTCCAATAAAATAAAATAAAATAAGTTATCACTTAGGAGAGAGAGAACTCAGTTTAGAGCTAAAGGAAAGGAATAAAAAGGCAAGCCTACTGCCCATTTCCGCAGGAACCGGCCTTCTGGAAAATGGAGAAGCCCATCCCAAACCCAGGGCTGTAGTCTTTTGTGGGAGTGGGAACAGACCTACTCAGTCCAGTCCTGATGTGGGACCTGGGTTGAGGGTTTCTGGGAAATGGTAATCCCTCTACACTCCTTCCTCTCCCAGGAAAGGAAGAGATAAGAACAGAGGCACTTATTCACCTCCTCTGGTGAGGCTTTAGGAGGTAAGCAAAAAGCCAGACTCCCTCCTCTGATTATTTTTGACCTTATTTTATTTAGCAAAGAGGAATGACTTACGTTCTCCCCCCACAGGGTCAAAAACATTCCATGCTTCCTGCTTTTGAGGGGCCCTGTTATCTCTAAACTGCCTCACATGCATACACACATATACATACAACAGGTGAGTAGCAACTTGGGGGAAAAAAAAAAGAAAACAAAACTGAAAGAAAACTTGGTCTGTGTACATAGGTATGCATATGAGCCTGTCTCAAAATGAACAAAAGAAATGTGATGCCTAGAGATTTTTGGTATTCTACAGCTCTCATCGAAACCAATTTTTTAGCCTCCAAACCTCTGAAAATGTGTTGGCGGAAGGCGGGGGAACAGTTCATAGGAATGTCCATTTGCCCCACCCCGATGTGTTTTTTTTTTTTTTTTTTTTTTTTCTTTTTTTTTTTCAAGGTAGGGTCCCACTCCAGCCCAGGCTGACCTGGAATTCACTATGGAGTCTCAGGGTGGCCTCGAACTCACAGTGATCCTCCTACCTCTGCCTCCCGAGTGCTGGGATTAAAGGCGTGCGCCACCACGCCCGGCTCCCCGATGTGTTTTGATGGACTCTCTCTGGCTTGCCTGTCTCCACCTCTCAGGTGGTTATAATTGTACATGACCACACTTTTTATGTCCTTTTAAAATTAATATAAGAAGCTCTTTACCATTAATATTTTTTATTTATTTGCAAGGAGAGAGAGAGAAAGAGAGAGTGTTACAGTCAGATTGCTGGTAGAAATCATCCAACCAAGAGCAGCTTGTGGAGAAAAAAAAGGTTTATTTTGGCTTACAGGCTGGAGGGGGAAGCTCCATGATGACAGGGAACTATGGCCTGAGCAGAGGGTGGACATCACCCCCTGGACAACATAAGGTGGACCATAGCAACAGGAGAGTGTGCCAAACACTAGCAAGGGGGAGCTGGCTAAAACACCCATAAGCCCACCCCCAACAATACACTGCCTCCAGGAGGTGTTAATTCCCAAATCTCCATCAGCTGGGAACCTAGCATTCAGAACACCTAAGTTAATGGGGCACACCTGAATCAAACCACTACAGAGAAAGAGAGAAAGGGAAAGAGAGAATATGAATGGGTGTGCCAGGTCCTCTATCTGTTGCAAATGAACTCCAGATGCATGCAGCATTTTGTGCATCTGGCTTTACATGGGTATGGGGGAATCGAACCCAGGTCATAAGGCTTTGCAGGCAAGCATCTTAATGGCTGAGCCATCTCACAGGTGATTTATTAATAGGCATATAACCCAAACCCAATACTCCTTTTTCTTTCATTAGTTTCATCTTTGCTTACTAGGATTCCTATTTTATTAGTGAGATACTTTTATTTATTCCATGATTGGTAGTCTTCTAATTCAAGGGCCTCCTAGACCAGTCACTGCCTGTGGTATCTGTTAATAAATAAATAAATCCATTAGGTAATAAGATGGTAAGAGAGTAAGTTAGGTGATCATTGCTAATCTTTCGCATGTGTTACTGGCTTGCTTTCTTTTTATTCCCCTCTTTCCCTCTCTTTTTCTTTCTTCCTCCTTCTCCCCCCCCCCCTTGCTTCCCTTCTTCCCTTTCTCCTTCCTTCCCTCCCCCTCCCTGTCTTTCTTTTTAAAAAACTAACTCATGGATAAACACTCCCTATTTGGCTACTAGAAATTAATTGTATAAGGCAATGTAGAATTCATAGCTCTAGTATTTACAGAAAATGAATGGTAGGTGGCACCACCGACCTTGACTTTGTGAGGACGAGTGCAGGTATCTGTGTGTAAGGACAGAGTAGGACAGGGAAGGTGGATGCGATAAGAGACGGATTTGTTTTAATTCTTGTGATTTTTCATTTTCTTTCTACTTTATATGAAGATGTGTGTGCGTGGTGGTTTGATTTAGGTGTCCCCCGCAAACCTAGGTGTTCTGAATGCTAGGTTCCCAGCTGATAGAGATTTGGGAATTGACACCTCTGGAGGGAGTGTATTGTTGGGGGCAGGGCTATGGGAGTTGTAGCCAGTTTCCCCATGCCAGTGTTTGGCACACTGTCCTGTTACTGTTGTCCACCTTATGTTGGCTAGGGGGTGATGTCCACCTTCTGCTCATGCCATTGTTTTCCCCTGCCATCATGGAGCTTTCCCTCGAGCCCTGTAAGCCAAAATAAACCTGTTTTTCCCACAAGCTGCTCTTGGTTGGGTGATTTCTACCAGCAATGCAAACCTGCAATGCCACAGCATGAGAAGGAAAATTAGAGGATAGCATCACAGTAACAAATGCAAAAAAGAGAAAGAAAGGTGCTGAAGATTCATTTATAGTGTGGATGGACAGTGACATTTGATGTTTTTGTCATTTAAATTTTGGTCCTGAAACTCACTCTGAGTCCCAGGCTGGCCTCCACAGTGTTGGTTAGTGGCCTGCTCAACTCTTTTTTTTTTTTTTTTAAGCCAAAGTTTCACACTGTAGCCTGGACTTACTTCACTTTGAAGTTCACTTTAGCTCTAAACTTGGTGTGGTTCTACTAAACCTGTGTTCCACCACCTTTTCTTTCAAGAAGTGAAAATTTGGGGAATACCTCAAGAGTGGTACATCCAACTCCAACTTCGTAGGTATTTTAGAGAATAACTTCATAGAAGAGCCTATGTTTCTGATGTACATGAATGACCTTGGACTTATGAACATATGATATACATACAAAAATTGTGTAAGAGTTGGGAAAAAGGAAAAGAAAACTGAATGAAAACTTGGTCTGTCTGTGTACGTTCTCATACATAAGATCCTGTCTCAAAAAGATTAAAAAAGATATCTAGAGTTCCTGTATTTAGAAAGACATCAAAGGAGCTAATTTTAACCTACAAACTTGTGAGAAGGTGTGCTTATGTGGAGGGGTTGCTGGGAAATGCGCATGTATCCTCCATGCTGGTTTGGGCGAAATCTCACTCTGGCCTTCCTGCCTCTACCTCCCACGTGGTGACATTTGTACATGACCACACGTTTTCTTTCCGTTATTGATTAATATAAGAAGCTCTTTACCATTCTTTTAAAAATATTTTGTTGATTTGTTTCCTTATTTTCACAGATAGACTCCTGCTATGTAGCTCAGAGAGTAATCACCATGCTTCACAGATGATCAGTTGATAAGCATATGACCCAAACCCGGAACTCTCTATCTTTTCTTTTTTGTCATTACTTCCATCTTTAATACTGGGATTCTTAGTTTATTAATAAAATACTTTAAAAATATTTTATCTTTATTTATTTGAGAGAGAATGGGGGGAAGAGAGAGAGAGAGAATGAATGAGAGAATGAGTGTGCCAGGGCCTCCAGCCACTGCTAACAAACTCCAGATGCATGTACCACTTCGTGCATCTGGCTTTCATGGGTCCTGGGGAATTGAACTCTGGTCCTTTGGCTTTGCAGACAAGCACCTTAATGGCTAAACCATCTATCCAGCCCATAATGAGATACTTTTTAAAAAATTTTGTGACATGGAGGGTCCTCCTGTCTGACCCAAGGACCTCCTAGTTCAGTCACTGCCCCTGGACTATGTTAATAAATAAATAAATTCATTAGGTAATAATTTGGTAAAAGAGTAAGTTCAGGAGATCATTTCTGATCTTTTGCATGTTACTTGACTACTTTCTTTTTATTCCTATTTCATTTCCTTCTTTTCATTTTTCTTCTTTATAGTTTGAAAACCTAAATCTTTTAAAAATATTGTATTCATTTATTTACTTGAGAAGGGGTAGAGAGAAAGAGAGAGAGGGAGGAAGAGGCAAATATATAGAGAGAATGGGCATGCCAGAGCCTCTAGCCATTGCAAATGAACTCCAGACGCATTTGCCACCTTGTGCATCTGTCTTACGTGGGTACTACAGAATCAAATTTGGGTCCTTGGCTTCACAAGTAAGCTCCTTAACCACTAAACAGGAACAAATGCAATACAAAAAATATGGGTTGAAGATACACTCATGGTTTTGTCTTTGTTTTTAACCTGGGACTCTGAGGCCCAGGCTTGCCACCTGTTGATTTTATTTCTTATTTTGTAGCATGCTAAACTTTTTTCCTTTCCTTTTTTTGGGGGCTTTTCGAGGTAGAGTCTCACTCTAGCCCAGGCTGACCTGGAATTCACTATGTAGTCTCAGGGTGGCCTCGAACTCACAGTGATCCTCCTACCTCTGCCTCCCGAGTGCTGGGATTAAAGGCATGCACCACCACTCTCTTTCTTGTTTTTTTTTTTTTAAAGCTTTTATGCTTTTTTTTTAAATGAGAGAGAGCAAGAGAGAGAGAGAGAGAGAGAGGGGAGGAATTGGCACACCAGTGCCTCAAGCCACTGCAAGCAAACTCCAGAGTATGCTACCTTGTGTGCATGTGTGGCATTGTGCATGTGTCACCTTGTGGGTCTGGCTTACATGGCATCTGGGGAGTAGAACATGAGTCCTTAAGCTTTGCAAGCAAGCACCTTAAGTACTAAGCTATCTCTCCAGCCCTTGTTTTATTTATTTATTTATTTAAGGAAAGGTTCCACACTATGGCTTAGTCTTGACTTTCTTTACTTTGTGGCTTTCTTTAGCCCTGGACTGTCTGTGGTCCTGCTTCTCCATGTTTCTAGGGATAAGAAGTAATTGCTATCCAACTTCCCTTCAGAGAGTGCCAGTAATAGCAGGACATACACCTGACCTTATGTGAAGATATGCCACAAAATTTTCTTGTAACAATCTATGGCTTCGGGAAGCAGCATTATCCAACCCCAAAAGGGTACACCTGGCCTTTTTTGGGTTATTTTGTTTTTTTGAGGTAGGGTTCACTCTAGCACAGGCTGATCTATAATTCACTCTGTCCTCTCTGGGTGGCCTTCAACTCATGGTGATCCTCCTACCTCTGCCTCCTGAGTGGTGGGATTAATGGCAAGTGCCACCACGCCCGGCTCTCTCTCTCTATCTTTTTTCTCTCTCTCTCTTTTATATTAAAAAAAATTTAGCTAGCAAAGAAGTAGGTTTCCATATGGCCTATTCATAGCATCTTTAGTTTGGATTTGTTATTCTCCTACGCCCTTCTCTCCTTCATCCCCTCCCCTGACCCCACTTAGAGTATTTCACCCCTAATACTCTGCCCCTCTGCTTACATATCTACTATACCCTCCTTTTAAGTCCTCTGCTTTCCTCTCTTCCTCATGGGCCCTTTCCAGCTTCCTGGCCTCTATTATTGACTTTTATTTTAACACACATACAAGTCTAAACATTTGTAGCTAGTATTCACATATGAGAGAGAACAAGCCACATTTGATTTCTAAGCCTGGGTTACCTTACTTGGATCCATCCATTCCCTGAAAATTTAATTTTTCTTTATAGCTTAATAAAAGTCCATTGTACAAATATACCATATCTTCATTATCCGTACGTCAGTTGATGGGCATCTAAGCTAGTCCCATTTTCCAACTATTGTGAATAGAGCAGCAATAAACAAAGCAAATGCCTTTAAACATGAGCCATCTCTGTAGCCTACACATTTTAAGCTATTTCTTTCTTATTTTTCAAGCAGAATGAGATGACAGAGAGAGAGAGAGAGTGAGAGAGTCTAGAGAGAAATTGAAACACACACACACATACACACACACACACACAGAGAAAGAGAGAGAGAGAGAGAGAGAGAGAGAGAGAGAGAGAGAGAGAATGGGTGTGCCAGGGCCTGCAGCTGCTGCAAACGAACTCCAGATGCATGTGCCACTTTGTACATATGGCTACTGGGGAATCAAACAGGTATTGTTAGGCTTTTCAGAGAAGTGCCTTAACCACTGAAGTATCTATCCAGCCCTAAGGTATTTCTTGAGTTGCAAGTGAAAACAAGTCTCAATGGACCCACTACACCTGTCAAGGATTTTTATCTGTCACACTCATTCTTTTCTAAGTTAGGCCAGTGGTAACAGGATCTGTACAGTATTTCAAGTGTGCCTTAACTGAAGGCAAATTATAAATTCACTACTGTTTAAAATAAATCTAGCCTTGGCATAGGAAGCCATAGCTGGCTAACTGGTCAGGGATTCTCAGAATAGATGTGGATTGAAGATTCTAGCAGAGGCATCAGATTTGGTGGCCTTTGAAAGTTCCTGCTGAAACCCAGCAGTAGAAAGCCGTCGGAGATGGATGGATTCTTCACTCAGGATGCTGCTGTTGATCTCTAGGCTCTCCTTACTGGCCCCAGCCCAGCCAGATTGAGGTGTTTTCTTTACAGAACAGATAGAAGTAACAACTGGCTCGTTGCTAGAAGGAGGAAGTTGAGACACAGGAGACTGTACATTGTCCCCTGAAAGACAGGCTGAATGCTGCTTTTGGGTGTAGCACTGGACACTGGTAGTGTTCAGCTTGTGTACTTGCCTGGCATGGTGGTAGTAATCCTTGCCACTTGCTAGGTTCTGGGGAGTACTGCCACAGAGCATCTCTGTCTCTATCTGCTTTATAGAAAAACTTCTTGTTGACAACTTCTATAAATACAGGTAACATACCATGATCATAATCCCTTCCTAATACTCTCCCTTTCCCCCTCACAAGTTCCCCCTCTACTGAATCCTTTCTTCTTTCCAACTAGTCTCCCATTTTAGTGTCATCATTTCTTCCTTTCCTGTTATGCAGGTCTTGTGTAGGTAGCATCAGCCACTATGAGAACCATCTCCTTCTTTCTCTTCTGTTGTCTTTCCTGCTTGGTTCTCTCTTTCTCCAACCAGTGTATCTCCCATCGATCAGGAACATGCTCTATGATTTTCTACCCATTCACCACAAATGCCATTGATTGCTCTTATTCCCACTTTTTGATCCCTAATTTCAACTCCTCTTCCAGCCTGGGGAGTGTTTCTTAGAGCCTGGCTCCTTGCTTTTCTTCTTTTTAGTAGGTTTCCCCCTCTGCTTTGTAAACCAACTTGGATCTAAAGCTCTTCTCTCAAACTCTAGGAAAAGCTTCCAGCTCTCTTCCCACTTCTGGAACCTTCAAAGAGTTCCCTGTGGACCTCAGTAGCTTCTTAACTGTACAAGCTCAGCATCATGAAAATGGAGCAGGTTTTCTGTGTCGTCCTCACCACAGCAAGGGGCAAAAGTCTTCTTTGCTCCTGGTTATAAAATCACTGGTTCCAGTACTGAGCCAGTTCCACTCAAATTGTCTGGATCACTTTCATGTTTTGTATGTTTAGTTTTTCCATCCAATCCAATTCTAATTGCAGTGCATCCTGATCGTGGCTCTTTACATAATTGTAGCCACAGAGGCTCTTCTTTAGGTATTTGTCCTTGCATTTGAGCCCACCACCCCTCACATAGCTTCATTATGTGACTTTTGCACTCAGAGCTGTTGTAGTAATTTTTGTAGTGTTGTGATATTGTCCAATGACAAGAAACACACACCACTGCTCTTTCAAAGCTCTTGTCTGGAGTCTGCTCTAATTCTTCCACACAGTATCAAATTTGTCTATATTGACACACTGCTAATGCCTAGATTCCTTTGTTTCCCCCAAAGTTGCCACATGTTGTCTGAACAGGTTCACCTCTTCTAGGATGGTAGCAGATATGATGTTCGTATCATACCTGGGTGTGCAAAAGATTTCACACAGTTCTTGATCTTGTTCTTGGAGTAGCTTTAAGTTCCTGCTTTCTTTCCTTTTTCTGTTTTCTCATCAGTTCTACTTGAGAGTGCCAATCTTTTTCTAGTTGCAAGACAGTTGATTTTCCTTCCTGAAATGGCTTGACAGGTAACTCACTGCGCAGGGTGCTCAGCTCTTTTTGGCAGATGGATGTGCTTTTTATAAGCCTTTCCTTCAGACTCTGAGCTTCAGCTGTCATCCTATCCAGGAGGTTCCTGACAAGCTTCTTTATAATCTTGGTTCTTTGTAACCACTGCTCCTCTGGAATCTCAATTTATTCCCATATTTCTAAAAGACGAGTTAGGACTTTCTGTAGCTACACAATGCACCCCCCTGCCAGCACCTCACTTCTCATGCTCCAAGCAGTTGAGAGTGAAGACCTCTACCTCCTTCAGGAAGGACTAGTGGTAGTAACCATCTAAGGATGCCTTTGGGCTTCCTTTAGGTCTTTTCATTGGGCCCCCTCAATTCAAACATCACAGTTTGTTTCTTACAGGAGCTGTATTTCCTTATGTCTTTAAAGAAGCCAAAATTGCTCTTTTTACTAAAAATAATGAAATCCTGGATAGAGGTAGCATTTCAATATTACCAGCACCGTCAGTTATGTTCCTTAATTGCTTAACTATTTAATTAAGTGGTTTAGTTACTCAGTCAATTTGCAGTCACTTTCTGACCATTTATTAATTTCAGGGCACCCTGCTATGGCTCTGAGGCATCCACATGTTCTCAGACTTCAGTGTTTGTACCTGAAGGAAGCAGCTGAGCTCTGACTTCCTGCTGGTGACTATGAATTGAATTAACTGGAACTGGTTGTAGACAAACATCTCAGGACTCAGGGAACTGGTCTGAGTCCAGGATCTGAGACTCCAGGCCATGTGATTGGGAGGATATTTTCTCTTTTCTGTCATCTCTAGTCTTCTGCTATAGACAATGTGTGGGTCAGACCTCATCTTTCTCTCTGGCACTGACATCTCCACCATGGTCAGACACATGGAAAGGAAAGTGTGAAGAGGAGGCACTGAAGCTGGGTAAGGGACTCTCAGGTACAGTTGCCAGATATTCTCCTCAGGACCCTGACATCTCTGTACTGAATTGCTGCCCACTTCATCTGGGATATCAGTCTGGAAGTTTATGTACAGACCTGGGTGGCAGGGAGGTACCCAACACAGGACATAGACCTTCCTGTAACAAATTCATAGGGAGAACAAATGAGTCCCTTACATTTGATTTTCCAAATTCAGATAAAGTTTTGTATCCCAAATTTAATAAAATAAAGCTATGATCAGATTTTAGACCTGCATAGAGTTCATACTAAATTTTGCTAGCTTGTGTACTCAT
The DNA here is from genome assembly GCA_036346955.1 of Dipus sagitta. Classification (NCBI taxonomy): domain Eukaryota; kingdom Metazoa; phylum Chordata; class Mammalia; order Rodentia; family Dipodidae; genus Dipus; species Dipus sagitta. The sequence continues at coordinate 155,909,919 of CM070773.1, read as the reverse complement.
GGGAAAGCTAACACATGGAAAGGATCCTTTAATTCTTAGCTTCCCCAAGTTGTTTCCCTGGGGCTGGACTGTGAGTCCCAGGCTGACTTTGGGCTCTGACTTTTTACCAGGCAAACCTTGCCACTCTAGTGACCTGAATGGGTGATTGAAATCATTCCACCAGAAAAGGCAGGGGCAGTACTAGCAGTCTCTATCCTGAGTTTGCATCCATGCCTTTGATCTGCCTGTCTACATCTCATTAGGATGTAGAATGCATAGGTCAGCACACCTGTTGTATCAGAAAACCCAGAGCTCACTTGTTTCAGGCTTAATTTGTGTAACTGCAATGGAGCTACGAAGCAGCTACAGTCTGCAGGCTGGTCAGTCCCTTAACTGAGTCACCTCTGGCTTTCCTTCATTTATCTTTGTAGGCTGCTCAAGTTCCAGGTCTGAGTCAAATATTTCTCCTGACTGGAGCTCTTTGCTCTTGATATAGAATAACATCATTTGTGTAATTGGACAAAAACATAGGTTTCTTAATTTTTTTTTGCATGTGAAAGTGTGTGTTTGTGGTGTGCATGTGTGGGTGGGTGCATGTGTGCTCATGTGTGTGGGCTCTTGGAATCTGTCTCATTTAGGAGAGGCCCCTTTCTCCTCAGGATTGCAGGATGGGATTGTGTGCTTTGGAAATCTCTTACTTTCAAATTTCCACATCCCTCCTGTGGTGTTGCTTGTGCTTTCCTGGGACCCTTTCAACTTCACATTTGCATATTTTAGTCCTTATTTTTGATTTCGTCTTTCACCAGCTTGCAGTGTTTCTCTTTATAGTCTGCCATATTATCTGGAAAACCTCTCCCCTCCCTCCTTCCTTCCTTCCTTCCTTCCTTCCTTCCTTCCTTCCTTCCTTCCTTCCTCCCTCCCTCCCTCCCTCCCTCCCTCCCTCCCTCCCTCTCTCTCTCTCTCTCTCTCTCTCTCTCTCTTTCTTCCTTTCTTTCTTTCTTTCTTTCTTTCTAATAGAGACTCTCACCAAATCTAGAACTCACTGATTGAGCTGTACTAGCTGGCCAACAGGTTTTAAGGATCTGTCTTTCTCTTCTTTGCCAGTGCTGGGATTATAGTTTGTACCACCACATTTGCATTTTGTGTGCAGCTGCGGCTCCCCATGCTTGCAAGGCAAACACTTTACCCACTGAGCCTTCTCCCCAGTCCCTACTCTGGAGGTGGTTGGGATGTTTTCCAGATATCCATCGTAATCACTGGAAAGGGCCAGGATATTGGAGTGGTCATGCTGATGAAAGAGAAGGGCCAGGCACAGGCTTTCAGATCAAGATGACCAACTTTTTTATGTATTGTAGTAAGGTCACCTGGATCAATCTCTGAAGCCTCTGCCTCACTCACATTATAAACCAGACCACAAGGAAAGAGCAACATTTCCACAGAGAAGGAATAGGAGCCCCGCTTCATCTGACTCCTTGTTTACGCCTTTGCATTGGTTTTCCCTAGGCAATCTTCATTGTTCTAAGATGCATTAGTATTAACTAAGGTCACCCATGATGTGAAGAAATATGCCTGCAGTCATCATTAATTCCCCCCCCCCCCCTTGGGTACACCTATGGACAAGATTCCGCCTGTGTGCCCCTTCAAAGCAGAGCACAGACCCATAGCACCCATGGGCCAAGTATCTCAACTTATCTTCTCTACACTTTCTCACTTAATAGAAAATTTTCTCTCTCACTATTTGCTATTTGGAGAGCCACAGAAGTTACAATGACACCATAGCCAAAGCACCTCCTGAGACCAGGTTTGGAGCAGGAGCAGATCACTTTCAACCCAGCCATCTGTTTCTCCTCAAAGCTGCCTGAACATCACACCTAACTCCCAGGCCTTGCAGTGGCATCTTTACTGTCTGCTGAGACAAAGATGCCTCCTTGCCACATGCAGATGTTTTGGAGGATTTGCTAGGGATTAATTCTTCCCTTTCAACTACAACTTGTCAGCCACCAAGCGTGAACAAAGAGGAACATGAAGGAGTAGGAGATTGACTCTGTTTGGCTTTGTCTGGCATCAGCTCCTATTCACTAGGCTGTTTCCTGATGCTGTTGTGACAGGGCATTGTTGTGGTAGAAAGCTGGAAACAACAAAGCATGTACCTGCCACACAGTCGATGCTGTCTTCTCTGAGATGGAAAGAAATTAGCCTGCTTGTTTATTTGTTCATGAGTGCACACTAAGCACTCAATTGCATCCTGGGTAGCTGGTTTATTGTTGCATGCAAAGGAACCTAAAAGAGAAAAGGCTTTCATTAGCAACTGCAGTAGGAGAGGTATCGTATTCCCTACTCCCAACCTGTAATTCTTTCCCTGCTAAGTAATAATAGCATTGCGAATAAAGAACAACCATAAGTACCATTCTTTTTTAAAAATATTTTATTTATTTGCAAGAAGAGACAGAGAGAGGAGACAGAGAGAGAGAGAAAGAGAGAGAGAGAGAGAGAGGACTGAATGAGTAAACCAGGGCTCCATATACATGCACCACCTTGTGCATCTAGCTTTGTGTGGGTACTGAGGAATCAAACCCAGGTTGTTAGCCTTTGAAGGCAAGTACCTTAACTGCTGAGCCATCTCTCTAGCCCCCCCCATTTCTTTTTTGGGGGGTATGTGTTTGATGTGTGGGTCTGAGTGTTCTTGTGTGTGAGTGTAGGCATGTATGTGTCACAGTGCATGTGTGGAGGCCAAAGGACAACTTCCAGGGTTGGCTCTAGCCTTCCACCTCCTTTGAGGCAGGGTCTCTACTTGTTTTTTTGTTCACTAGGCTGGCTGGTCAGCAAGTTTTCAGGAAATTTTCCTGTCTTCAGCCACATATAGGAGGCATAACAGCATTGCAGAAGCCTGCCACAGCTTCTAGATTTTACATGGACTGAAACTCAGTTATTCATACCCTTGCATAGCAAGTGCTTTATCCATCTTCATGGTCCCCAGTGAGTAATATTTATTTGAGTCAATTTACAGTAACACATCCATGTAAAGACCTTTGTGTATTTAATTATTTATAAATTGAATATTATATACATATATCCTTTATATCAGTAAAATTTATAATTTATAATAAGATATGTACATATTTATTTAGATGCATGCACACACACTCTTTTCATTTGCTCAACGAGTCAATTTTTCAAACAATTACCAACATGTTACCCAACTGTTAATTAGGACTTGGTAAAGCCACCATGCAAAGCAGCCATGCTACCATTTGGATTGAAAAAAAGGAGAGGTAGGTCAGGCGTGGTGGCACACACCTTTAATCTCAGCACTTAGGAGGCAGAAGTAGGAGGATTACCATGAGTTCAAGGCCACCCTGAGACTATGTAGTGAATTTCAGATCAGCTTGGGCTAGAGTGAGAGACCCTACCTCAAAAAAACGAAAAAAAAAAATGAAAAAGGAGAGTTGGTCAATGACATTGATATGAGAAAGTACTAGTGGGGAAAGGGTTAAATAGCTTGAAAATTTTTCTAGTGTCAGGAGAAACACTGGTCCTGGTACAAGATGTGTCATGTTCTGATGTTGATTCTTTGAGAATCTAAATTGCTTTCTGCTCTATTAAAAGACTCTCAGAAGGATCTGGCCTTGCATGTAGCCTCTTGGCCTCCCATTTTGCACAGGAAGGATGTCTTGGCCATGCTTCTTGACTTCAGGCCCAGACGGTGTATCAGATTCACTTAGTAGCTACCTCACAGAGAGTTTGGGAGACTGCTGTTCCGGGGAGAAGACACATGTGGTAATCTGCTCTTGTGAAGGAGTGGAGCAGCTTCTCCAGGAGGAATAGGTAGCTACCTAGTCAAAGAGGATGGAATATCCCAAGCTGACGTACTAACGCTTGATAGGAATAGTGGTGTGTGTGCGCATGTGTGTCGCATGTGAATGCACGGATGTGTGTGCACTTAAAGAATTTGGCACTTAAGGTTGAAATGAGAATTATCCAGGTCAAAAGCATCTCACCAATTAGGTAAATGCAGGAGATAAAAACCGCAGGTAAGCAACAAGTCCTAAACATGTAAGGAAATGCAAGCAGCATGGAGCTAAGCTGTGTCAGTTGTCAGGAAGTCAGATTCATGGCCCACCAAGGATCTCCTCTATTTGCTCTGGTGGCCCTGCCTGCTCTCCTACCACAGCTGATGTTTGCTGTCCTGGCTTTTTTCACTTTGTGCTGTTCCGTGTCTTTGTGTCTCAATGCTCCCAGTCTATGGGAAGTACGCAGTAGCCACTTGATATGCCCTGTATATCACAAACCATTAACCCCAGAGATTTTATTTTCACTTCCATACTAACACTCTTCAAGTTGCTGATTCTCTCAGCAATTGCATTTACTAGACAAAGGTGAATACAGACTATTGTTTATGTACCTAAGTGCAATCTCCGTGCTTTTCGATTGTAAAAAATTTAGACTTACATAAAATAATAGCTGACTATCTGTATTATGATTGTCTTCATAGGCATGTGTGGAGGACTTATGTTTCCCTCTGTACATGTGCGGGATCCATACAGTGGCACGGCTCATCTTTTCCATTTCATCTCAATATGAAGATAAACTGTTGATACCTTATGGAATGAAATCTATGTGATTTATTAAATTTTTTTCTTTGAAATGTAATAGAACTCTCTATGGTATTATCAGGTTCATGGTTTTGATTGTATTGACCCAAAAATATCCAATGAAAATTAACAGCAGAATGGAATCTTGGTCTAAGAAATTTATTTAAAAAATTTTAGACAAAATGTCATATTCACTCTATTTCAGATATTTTTGTTTCTTTAGCTTTAAAAAATCATTTTTCATGATATTTTAGACTTATTCCTAAACTTGATGATGTTTTTGGCATGTGTGTGTGTGTGTGTATGTGTGTGTGTATGTATGTGATTGTGTAGTATGTGTGGTATGTACATATGGTGTATGCAGGTGTATGTTCATGTGCACTCACCCCATACACATGTATGCAGAAGCCAGAGAAGCATATTCAGTATCTTTCTCTATCACATTTCTACCTCATTTCCCTGAAACAGAGTCTTTTACTGAACCTGGAGCTTCCTGTTTTATAGTTAGACTGGCTAATCATGAAGCCCCAACAATGGTCTTGTCTCCACTCCACTTAGTGTTGGGGTTACAGGCATCTGTTGCCATGCTCTGCTTTGCTTTATTTTTTAAAAATATATTATTTACTTATTTATTAGAGAGAGACAGACAGAGAGAGAATGGGTATGCCAGGGCCTCCAGCCTGCAAAAGAACTCCAGATACATGCACCCCCTTGTGCATCTGGCTTACGTGGGTCCTGGAGAATTGAACTGAGATCCTTTGGCTTTGCAGGCAAATGCCTTAACCATTATCTGCTTTGCTTTTTTAAGAAAATATTTTCATTTATTTACTTATTAGAGAGAGAGGGGAGATAGAGAGAAAATGGGTGCACCAGGGCCTCTAGCACTGCAAACAAACTCCAGATACATGCACCATCTTGTGCTTCTGGCTTATGTGGGTATTGGAGAATTGAACCTGGGTCCTTGGACTTCACAGGAAATCTTTCCAGTCCCTAAGCTTTGCTTCTTTTTAAATATCAAATATTCTAAAGGACATATTAAAGCGAAGCGGAAAAGTCATTTGAATCAATCAACTCTAATGCTTGACATGAAGTTCTCCAACTTGTGACAGTAGCTCTACTAATTCTCATTGGAGGGGGTGTCAGTCAGTAATATTCTCTGTTATACCCAAGGCCAGACAGTAAGATTCTGTGATAGCTCCACAGCCAAACAGCTATTTTATGTGGGAAATTCAGATTTACAGTTCTTGTTTCTATTAGCACCATTAAAATTACTGCTGACAGGATGCAATACACATCTTTAAATGTAGTGTGGCTAAACAAAAGAGGGTGCTTGTGAAGATCTGTTCTAGCTGGCTGTTGTCAGATGCAGAATGCAAGTATTGTTTTTTTTTTTTTTTTTTTTTTTTAGGTAAGCCCAACAGACTGAACTTTTTTTTTAAATGAGCGAGAGCACACGCACGTGCGTGTGAGAAAGAGAGAGAGAGAGAGAGAGAATTGGTAGGCCAAGGTCTCCAGCCACTGCAATCAAACTCCAGACTCATGTGCCTCTTGTGTGCATGTGCAACCTTGCATGCTTGTGTCACTTTGTGTGTCTGGCTTAGGTGGGACCTGGAGAGTCAAACATGAGTCCTTAGGCTTCACAAGCATGTTCCTTAACAACTAAGCCATCTCTCCAGCCCTAAAATGAGTTTTAATAGAGAATGGTGACATGATTATACTCCAAAAACTCTGGGGACAAAGGCAAGAAGGTGGAGAGTTTGAGACTGACTGGGTTATAGGATAAGACCTTATCTCAAACAGCAACAACAATAAAAAGAAAAATGTCCTGTTTATGTTTTTATTTCTTCTCCTTTGGTTCCTGGGCTTGGTTTTGATCAAGTTTCACAACCTGAGTAGGTTCTTAGATCCTGAACCAGATGAATGGACAAATGGACTACATGAAACTCAAAAGCTTTTGCACTGCAAAGAAAACAACACAGTGAAGAGATATCTACAGGATAGGAGGGAATCATGATTAGCTATATGCCTGACAAAAGGTGATTATCTAGAATATATAAAAGGCTCAAAAATTAATCACTAAGACCCCCATAAATCTAATTAATCAGTGGGCAGTAACTTTCTTATAGATGGGACAAAATATCAGCTTAAGGAAGAAGGAAGGGGTGCATTTTTCTTAAAGTTCCCAAAGGAAGTCTATCATGGTGGGAAAAGCATGGTCGGAACAGACAGCTGGCACTGCAGCATCACATCAGCTGGGAGGAAATACAGAGATGAGAAGGAAAGCAGGGTTAAGCTGCAATACCTCCAGGCCTTTCCCCAGCATCACTCTCCTCCAGCCAGACTCTACTTCCTAAAGGTTCTTCAACCTTCCCAAACAGGGCCAGCGACTGGGGATTAAGTGTTTAAACCCACTTGTATATGTGTGTGTGGGGGGGGGCATTTTACACTCAAATCATGCCTTCCTTACTGAGACTTGAACTGGGCATAGAATTCTTGGTTAGTAGCAATTGAATGGAGTTGTTAAAATGACACTTTGATAATACTTAGCTTCTCACGTACACCATGGGCTGTCCTTTTCATGTTTGGCTGGAATAGAGGTTTCAGTTAATATTCTGGGAGACAGGATGTGGTGGTTTGATTCAGGTGTCTCCCCATAAACTTAGGTATTGTGAATGCTAGTCTTCCCAGCTGATGGAGATTTTGGAATTAACACCTCCAGGAGGCAGTGCATTATTGGGGGTGGACTTATGGGTGTTATAGCCAGCTTTCCCTTGCCAGTGTTTGGCACACACTCCTGTTGCTATTGTCTACCTTATGTTGGCCAGGGATGATGTCCACCCTCTGCTCATGCCATCATTTTCCCTGCCATCATGGAGCTTCTCCTCAAGTCTGTAAATCAAAATAATCCCCTCTTTTTCCCCAAAAGCTGCTCTTGGTCAAGTGATTTCTGCCAGCAATGTGAACCTGACTGCAACACAGGATAAAGGAGTTGTTGCAAAGAGAGAGAAAATTGTGAAAGTATGAAGGACCACATACCTGGAATATTTTTTGATAAAGAATATGTGTTGACCCATTACAGACCTGTTGATCACCATTTCTGGGTTAGAGCTTAGGGAATTAATTACTTACAGACCTAGGAATATAGTTCAGAGGTGGAACACTTGGTTAGCTTGCACGTTTCTAGGTTTGATCTCTGGCACTGGAAAAAGTGCTCACAAAAATACAAGGTCTGAACAAGAGCACATCACACTATATATCCTCTACACACACACACACACACACACACACTCACTCACCTACACACATGCAAAATTTAAGGAAAAGTCCTCACTTTCTTTCCCATCTATCTCTTCTTCAGATATTGGCCAAAATCCCAATTCTGTTTCATCAGATACCCTGGGCATTCTTACTCTACCGGAAGACACCTTCCATGCAGTTACTTGCATACTTCCATGGATACATCTGCCTGATTTTCTGACATCTAACTCAAAAGCATTTACTTTTCCTTTCATCCTTTTCATCTTTCTCTCTTTTGAGTACCACCTATAATCCTAAGCATGCTTGATCTGACAATTGGGCAACTAACTCCTCAGAAACTTCCAATGCTGAGTATGCCTAATTTCCAGAATTCAAACAAAAGCATAACTTTCTGTCTTTCTTCTCCATGTCTCTCTTCATCCATCTCTCTTCTCAGCAGCTGCCAAGATTTACAGCTTGCCTACCTTGTTCTCTTTCTGTCAGACTCTAATAAGATGGTTCTTATCTTCCTTCTTAATTATTTTATCTTAGGAAATTCTTTTATCTGTGACTAAGAACCTGCAAATAAGGACTCTGTATTCCTCAGTAACATAATAACATGTCCAGATAAAATATGTTGTGAATCTGTTGTCCTTGTCACTGAGGGAAGGTCAATATTCTAAGAGTATACATTTTGAATTAAGGCTGGTATAAACTAAACTTCACCTTGAAAAGCTACACCTACTTCAAACATCCTACAAGGCTGGTTGACTGATAAAACTTCTGTGATTGTATAGAGATGGAATGTTGCAAATTCTGAACCAAATTACCCTTAGCTCCCTTGGTAGCCATTTATTGACAACCTTTGTTGTTATAGCTGCCTTTGTGTGGCTGGTCCAAAAGACCTAACTAAAAGAGCTGATGGGAGGAAAGTATTTATTTTGATTTACACTCTTCAGGGGAAGCCTCATGATGGCAGGGAAAGATGGTAGAGCAGAGGCTGGACATTACTTCCTGCCACAACATGTGGAAAATAGCAACAAGAGAGTGAGCTGAACTCTGGCAAGGGAAAGCTGGGCTATAACCTCCCCCCCAAAGCTCACCCTCACAACACACTTCCTCGATCAAGGCTCTACATCCCAAATGGCTGCAGGTGAGAACTAAGTATTCAATACACATAAATTATGGGGGACATCTGATTCAAGCTACCACATCGGTATTCAACCTAACATCATTGTGACTATTAGGAGATCAGCTGAAACATTTTTCAAATGTACGAACAGACCACTAGCTTCCACCAACCCAAAGGCTAATAATGTCATTAGCTAGCATCTGAAGCATTTCACACAGATTTTCCCCCTGTGCTGTAACCTCCCTACCTGATATTTCCATCAATTTACTTGAAAAGTGCCTTGGTTAATGGAAGTTCTTTATTCTGTAAGTATAAAAACTTTACAAAATCATTATCCATATTGAACAGGTGTATAAGGTGATCTACAGACACAATCCCTGTCAAATTTCCAGTGACATTCTTGATAAACATAGAACATGCAATTCAAAAAATTGTATGGAAACTAAAAAGACTTCAGATAGCCAAGCAGTGCTAAACAGAGCAATGCTGGAAGTATTACAATACCTGATTTAAAAGTATACTTCAGAGCTGGGCGTGGTGGCGCACACCTTTAATCCCAGCACTCAGGAGGCAGAGGTAGGAGGATCACCATGAGTTCGAGGCCACCCTGAGACTCCATAGTGAATTCCAGGTCAGCCTGGGATAGAGTGAGACCCTACCTCGAAAAACCAAAAAAAAATAAAAAGTATACTTCAGAGCCATAGTAACACAACTAGGATGGTACCAGAATATAAACATACATGTAGACCAACGAAAGTGAATAGAAGACCCAGAATAAATCCATACAGCTCCAGCCAAATAATTTTTAACAACAGTATCAAAAACATACATAAGGATAAAGAGCCTCTTCAACAAGTGGTGCTGGGAAAACTGGATATGTACATGGAGAAAAATAACTAGATCCATTTCTTCCATTTTGCACAAAAATTGACTAAAAATGTCTAAAGACCTCAACCTATGGCCTAAAAATTTTGAAACTCCTAGAAGAAAATACAGAGAAAACACTTCACAATGCAGATATAGAGAAGGACTTTCTGGAAAGGATTCAAATAGTTCAGAAAATAATAGCAAAAACTGACAAATAAGATTGCATGAAACTAAGAAGCTTCTGTATTAAAAAAAGGAAAGAATAACTAGAGTGAAGAGACATAATTAGAGAAAACCCTTGCCCACTATACATCTGATCAAGAGTTAATGTCTTATATAAGGAACTCATAAAATTAAACACCAAATAAACTCAACCAATCAACAAATGAGCAAATGAATTGAACAGATAATCATGAAAAGAAGAACTGCAAATGGCTAATAACTATTTGAAAAATGGTCAACATCCTTAGCCATCAGGAAATGCAAAATTAAAACTACACAGAGATTCCATCTCACTCCAGTGAGAATGACTTTCATTAACAAAGGTAACAACAAAAATGCTGACCAGGATGCAGGGGAAAAGGAACATTACCTTCTGCTGGTAGGAATGTTAGTCAGTGCAGCCACTTTGGTAATAAGTATGCAGGTTCCTCAGAAAGCTGAAAATAGAATTTTCATATGACCCAGTTATACTACTCCAGGGCATATATGCAAATGAGTTTAAGTCAGCATACCACAGAGATACTTACACATCTTTTACTGAAGCAGTATTCACAATAACAATATATGGAGCTGGCTTAGATGCACACCAACAGAGGAATGCCTAAATAAAATCTGACATATACACACATTTAAGTTTTATTCGGTCATAGTGTGACATTATGTCAGTTTCAGGAAAATGGATGGAACTGGAAATCATCATTCTAAGTAAAATTAAGCCAGACTCAGAAAGGCAAATATTGTATGTTTTCTTTCTTAAATGAAATTGGATTTAAGGAAAAAAAATATAGGGCATAAAAGTAAAAGGGGAGCTATGTAGTGAGGATGGTAGTGGTTTAAAAGATGGGGGAACTGGAATATGTAAAGGATGAAAAATACATGTTTTCTTTCTTGCTGAATATGGATTTAAGGATAAATACTCAAATTTGTATGAAATATGTTTATATACATCTATACACATACATATTTGTATAAATTTATATGACATTCAAGTAGAAGGTGAACTATTTTTAGGGAGGAAGGAGAGCAGTCAGAAGAGGGAAAATTATTTGAGAGTTTTTTTCTAGTTATGATATTGTAGAAAGTCTAAGTTATCATGAGATATGAAAGTTTCTTCGCTTATCCACTCAGATTCTCCTCCTCAAAAAAATCTATCAAATTGACTGAATTACCCATACTTTATTTTTATTTTACACTTTAAAGGGATGAGAAACACATTAAAATATATTTTTTGTGATTTCTTTTTTTTTATTTGGTTCTGAACCCAGGGCCTTGTACTTTCTAGGCAAGCACCCATCCATTGAGCTAAATCTCCAACCCCCCCTCCAAAAAAATCTATATATGCTATGCAAGATAGTGAGAATATGAGAGAGACAGAGAATTGGCATGCCAGGGTTTCAAGCCACTGTAATTGAACTCCAGATGTGTGTGCCACCTAGTGTGCATGTGAGCTTGCTTACTTGCGTCACCTTGCATCTGGCTTATGTGGGACCTGGAGAGTTGAACATGGGTCCTTAGGTTTTGCAGGCTAGTGCCTTAACCATAAGCCATCTTTCCAGCCCCCCAAAATATATATTTTAAAAAAATTATCTTTATTTATTCATTTGCATGGAGAGAGAGAGAGAGAATGAACGGATGTGTCAGGGCCTACAGACGCTGCAAACAAACTCCAGATGCGTGTGTCACTGTGCATCTGGCTTTACATGCATACTGGGGAATTGAACCTGAGTCCTCTGACTTTGTAGGCAAGCATCTTAATTGCTAAACCATCTCTCCAGCTCCCAAAATATATTTTAAAAGAATCAGCAGGCATGGTCCCAGCACTCAGAGGCAGAGGTAGGAGGATCACTCTGAGTTTAAGGCCAGTCAGAGACTACATAGTGAATTCTAGGTCATCCTGGGCTAGAGCAAGACCCTACCTTGAAAAACCCAAACCAAAAAAATCATGTTCTTTTGTTATGGGGTCCATTGTAGCACAAGTAAGACCATCAACTCATGGAATGTGAGGCAAAGTTTTATTGGGTAAAAAAGTAAAGAAAAGAAATAAGAAAGTCTGGGATATCAGGTTGAGCCCCAGAGGGAATCTCGAGGGCAACCCTGAACTTTTCAGAGTGTTAGCTTTTATTGGAAATAACCACATGATGTTAGGAAAAACAACAACAACAACGAGAAAACCAGGATGGGAGTTAAACCCTAAATCACAATTTACATATGACAGTTATAGCATAAACATAAAAAAAAAGAACTTGTAAACAGATCTGTTCGTCAGTTACAGAAAGCCCCACTTGGGGACTGTGAGCCTGGCTTATTTTAAGGAGTTTGCTCAACAATGCAGGCCCCAAGGAAATGCTCTTCAACCCAGCAGAGCCTCTTGTTTATCTGCCATTAGCACAGCCTCCGGTTTGTCTACCATCAAGAGAGCCTCCTGACTTCTATATATCTCTAGGCTAGGGATAAAGAAATGTAGAGAAATATAACATTTTGCTCTCTTTACACTTGTTGCAATTGTTTTGATTTGCTTCTTTGTGACATTTAATTTACTTTAAAGTGTCCAGTAAAAAAATGAAAGAACAAAGCAATAACAAACATATGTCCAATATACTTCACATGAAAGCAAAGACTTGTGAGTTTTGTTTAATTTATTTTTCAACATGAATATGAACCTCCTTGATCATACAGATTACTGGATAACCTGATGAATATAAAAATAAAAATTAGTGGACTGGGGTTGGGGTTATGGCTTAGCAGTTAAGAGTGCTCACTGGGCAAGTATGAGGACCTAAAAGGTCCAGTGCCAGCTTGAGTTCAATCCCCCACATGTGCTTGTAACCTCAGTCCTGTGGTGGCCAGAGAATGGAGAATTATTGAAGTTCACTGGTCAGACAGTCTGACCAAAAATGCCAGCTCTGTCTCAAGGAAATAAAATGGAAGAACAATAGGAGAGGACACCTTATGCTCTCCTTTATCTCCACATGTATGCACACACATCTGTATGCACACACACAGACACACACACACACACACGCACACAAAAATGCCAAAACATGCCACATCTCAGCAGCAGCTCCTGTAACTGTGTGCAATTTATGACCACTCCATGCATTTTTCATGCTTCTGAAGCCAATACCAGTTGTGCAGGACACAGCCATACTCTTAATTCAGGGACTAAACAAATCAAAGCCTTGAAAAGCAGGTTCCTTCTCCAGTCAACTCTTTCCAAAAGTGTTTGCATTTCTATGATGGTCTTTCCTCAGGCATCCTTTCCATGGTAAAGCAATTGGACCATCTTCCTTAAGATTGCTAATGTGTTTGACAACAGCAGATTCAGTAGCCTAAAACCAGTCTCAGTGCCTGTAATTTTAACTTGCTTAAGGTTTTCCAGATTAAAATCTTAAATCTCTCAGTCCAATATCTCTAGCCAAGCACATCAGTCCATTACAAATTTAACCTTGATCAAACTCTCTGGGCCTGGGCAGCAGGACACAGCCAGCCCTTATGTCAGTAGCCCAGTTCCAACAAAGTCCTCTGCAGTCTTTCCTTCTCCTTAGAAAGCTCATAAGCCAAGCCTTGAAGGTCAATATTGTCTACACTTAGAATTCTAAGACTCTCATCATAATAGTCCATAAAACTTGGCTTACCACTCCAGAAGACATCTTCATTTGCAAGCACCAAGTCCATGCCCATTTCTCCAAAACAAAGCTTCCAAAAGATCAACATCCACATGGTCAGGTTCATCTCACCCCACTCCTTGTACCAAGTTATGTAGCAGACAGCTTCAGGTTCACTGAGATGACCTTCCAGACCAGGCACAGTTATGGAGGAAGGGATATTTATTGAAGCTTACAGATCCAGGGGAAGTTCCATAATGGCAAAAGGAGCTGGGCTGCCTTCACAGGTCCAAGCAGAGAGAGAGAAGCACAAGCCAAAAGCCACACAGTACAGCACACTTCAGGAACTCCAGCTAGGCACACTTTGCATATCTTTAGATTGAAATCTGAAACCTACCACCACACCTTAAGATCCTCCCAGTGACACTGCCTCCAGCCAGATGGCTACAGATGCAAACTACAAACAAATAAAAAACTGACCACCAAGGAGAACCAACACGTATGCAAAGGCAATGAGCTTTATTTTGGGATTGAGCTCATACTCTTGACTCCATCAACACAGTGGATCTGTATAAGGGCCTTGAGTCTCAGGAGGGTAGGGTTTTTATAGGGATTTGAACAAAGAAGAAGGGGATGGGTACCTGATTGGTTGATTTAAACAGTAACTGCACTTGTGCTCTTCTGATTGGCTTAGGATATTGGCAGGCAAAGTTGGCAGGTAGGGATTAGGGGAATTAAATTTATCTATGACTACAGGAATGTATGGTGTAAGCAGTTTGCGGTTTTTCCAGTAACTGTTAAACCCACCCTACCAGAAAATAAAAATTTAGACCTTGCCAGGAAACAGAAACTTAGGCCTACTGAGGACTCTGAAGCCTGTCATGGCATCAATCTGGTTCCTGAGTCCTTCAAAAACAACACCGCTTGAAAGTAGGTAGAGCATGGCAAAGGTGGTCTGCTTCATCTCAGGCTAGGATAAGATTCTATTGTTGTGCCAAGTCCCCTGACCAGGAGCCAAGACCCCTAGTCACCCAGGAGTCACCCAGAGAACCGCCACAGAAGCCGAGACACTCGATTGTAAAAGCAACAGGTTTCTTTATTGCAAGCCTAGGCCTGGGCTCCATCCCTACAGTCTGGCACAGCCGTAGTGAGGGAGAGAGCCCCTTCCTTTTTGGGGGAAGGGATTCATATAGGAATTCGAACAAAGAAGTAGGGGATAGATACATGATTGGTTGATTTAAACAGTTCTGATTGGCTTGGGGTTTCAGCGGGCAAAGTTGGGGGCAGGAGCTAGGGGTACTCCAGGCAGTTGAGGTAATCTCCATTGTGATTGGCTAAGCAAACAGTGGTACTTTACGACTTTTTAATTGACAGGTTTATCTCAGCAGGTGGTCGGAGGCCAGAGGCCCCCCCGCAGTGGAGTGTTTCTGGAAGGTCCTTGAAGTGGAGATTCCTCAGTTTCTTATCTAAGCAGGTGGTCGGAGGCTGGAGGCCCCGCAGTGGAGTGTTTCTGCAATGTCATTGAAATGGAGATTCCCCAGAAACTTTAGGGAGAAAGGCAGCAATTGAGCAAGCAAGCAAAGTTTACAGAAGCAGAGGTCAGCACATAAGCCGGCTAGTTCTCTATCTAAGTCAGGCCTGAGCCTTTCTACTTAAAATGGTTATATTTGGCCTTTCACTATCATATAGCTGTTATTGAAACTTGCCTCAATGCTGTCTCCAGACATAGCCCAGATTTGATTTCTGTGCTATAGTTATTATGGATCAAGGTCTACATTTCTCAGATTCTGTTGCATCTAAATTCTATCAGTTCAGATATGTACATTGAGACTTAGAAGACAGAAGCAAAAGCAAGAAGCAAAAGTAAGACTAATGATGATGCTGGTTGGTTGCTTCTAGCATTTCTGGATAAACTATTAAGGGAAAAGCAGAAGCTCAGAAAGGAAAATTCTAAGCTTAAGACCTATATACATGATCTGAAGGTTTCTAAGGGTACCCCGGAGGAGAGTCAGAACAGGGCTCAAACTGCAGAAAACCAGACCCAAGCTCTCATTGTAAGATTGGCTAACTTGCAATGTAAGCTCAATTCCCATCCTCACAGGCTATCAGAAGTTAAAGTGAGGGCACCGATTGGAAAAGATCCTATGACTTGGGATGGGGATGTGTGTAAAGACTCTGAAGAATCTGGGGACACTGAACTGTCAGATTCTAAAGAAGTTGTTTTGCATGAAAATGTGGCTTCCCCTCCTTTAGGGGCAGTTTCATCCCCACCCCCACACCCTGAAGTCTTGCCCTCTCCACCCTTGCCTGGGGGAATTAATCCTTCCTTGTCTGAGGAATGAGGAGCAGGTGCTGATACTCCTCAGTGCCCACCCATCTTTGCCTCTAGGTCTATAACCAGAGGTAAGGCTATGCAGGTCTCTAAAGGTGAGCTAGAAAGTGTGACACAAGAGGAAGTGAGGTACACCCCTAAAGAACTTCAGGAGTTTTCTAACTTGTACAGGCAGAAGTATGGGGAATATGTGTGAGGATGGATTTTAAGGGTGTGGGGTGATGGAGGAAGGAACACAAGATTAGATCAGGCTGGATTTACTGAAATGGGCCCATTGAGCAGAGATTTTTAGATTTAACACTGCAGCTCAAGCAGTTGGAAGAGGTGCCAAGAGTTTATGTGACTGGTTGGCTGAAGTATGCATCCAAATATGGCCTGCTGTGAATGAGCTGGAGCTGCCTGGTATCCCTTGGCTTAATGTTGATGAAGGGATTAAAAGGCTCAGAGAATTTACAGTGCTGGAGTGGATTTGCCATGTAAACTCATCTTTGCCCCCATAATGGGAGCACCCAGAAGATGTGCCCTTCACTAAGACTATAAGATTTGTGAGGAGAGCACCAGCATACTTAAAGTGCCCAATCATTGGTCTTTTATGTAAAGGAGACCTCACAGTGGGAGCTGCAGTTGCTGTATTAGGTGACTTAGATGCAATGGGTCTAACTGGATCTCCGGGTAACAAGGGCTAAGTGGCAGTGCTGATGTGCAAAGGCGAGGTGAGCGTGTTTACCGTAATGGACGGCGTAGCAAAATAATGCACATAAAGGTATGATTCATAGACCTTTGACACTGGCTGATTCATCATGTTGTTCCAAGAAGTCAAATAGTTAAAAAGCCTACTGAGTTCCTGCTTGATCTGTATAAGCAGAAAAGTTCCAGAGCAAAGGAACAAAAGGCCACTTTGAATTATAGCAACAGAGAATCAAGGGCTCTTAATCAGTTTCCAGATTTGAGCCAGTTTACAGATTCAAAGCCCCTTGATTGAAGGGGTGGCCAGACTGAAGGTGGTCCCCTTGAAGAAGGACCCTCCTACCACTCCCAAAAGTTTCTATATTAAGCTTACTCTTATCCTTCCTCAGAGGGACCTGTGGCCTTTTGTTAGGGTAACTGTACACTGGGGAAAGGAAACAATCAGACCTTTTGGGGCCTACTGGACCCTGGCTCTGAACTAACATTGATTCCAGGAGACCCCAAGCAGCACCGTGGCCCTCCAGTTAAAGTAGGTGCTTATGGAGGTCAGGTGATCAATAGAGTTTTGGCAAATGTTAGGTCAACAGTGGGTCCCTGAACTCACCCTGTGGTCATTTCCCAGCCCCAGGATGCATAATTCGGATAGATATACTTAGGAGTTGGCAGAATTCCCCTCCCACAAGAAAGGGTCTTATTTCCCATATCCGTGCCAGACAACAAATCTTGTTATTTGATTTTTCTGGTGATAGCCCTACTGCCTGGGGTGAGATGACATTTCAGAGCAGTTTTGATTTGTATTTCCTTGATGGCCAAGGATGTTGAGTACCTTTCCAGTATTTATTGGCCATCTGAATTTCCTCTTCTGAGAACTGCCTGTTCAGTTCATTAGCCCATTTGTTGATTGGAAGATTTTGATGAGGAGGTAATTTTGCAGCCCTTTGTGTTCCTCCATCCTAAGCCCCTGTCCGATGTGCCATTGGCAGGATTTCTTTTTTTTCTCATCCTTGGGCATCTCTTCATTCTGGTGTTGCCTTCCTTTGCCTTTTAATTTCATGCAGTCTCATTCTTCAGTTCTTGGAATTATTTCTTGTGCTTTTTAAACGCTTTTTCAAAAAATCTTTTCTTATGTTTGTATCTTGTTATGTTCTCTCTGTTTGCCTAAAATTTTAGGTCTTATATTAAAATCTTTAATCTATTTTGGTGGTTTTTGTATAGGATGAGAGATATGTATTTCTATTTAGTTTTCCACATGTGGAAATAAAATTGTCCAAACACTATTTTTGTATTATTTTATGAGAGAAAGAGGGAGAGGGAGCACACATGCAAGAGACAATTGTGCACCAGGGCCTCTAGCCACTGCAATCAGACTCCAGATACGTGCACCACCTTGTGTGCATGTGTGACCTTGTATGCATGCGTCACCTTGTGCATCTGGCTTATGTGGGTTCTGAGGAGTCAAACCTGGATCCTTAGGCTTCACAGGTTAGTGCCTTAACTTCTAAGCTATCTCTCCAGCCCCAGCCCCATTTATTGTTCAAAAATTTTATTTATTTATTTATTTGAGAGAGACAGGAAGAGAGAGAGAGAGAGAGAGAGAGAGAGAGAGAGAGAGAGAGAGAGAGAAAGAGAAAGAAAGGGCATGTCAGGGTCTCCTGCCACTGTAAACAAAGTCCAGACATATGCATCTCTTTGGCTTTATGTGGGTACTAGGGAATTGAACATAGTCTGCCAGGCCTTGCAAGCAAGTGCCTTTAACCATTGAGCAATTTCTTCAGCCCGAAACACTATTTCTTTTTTTTTAATTTTATTTGTTTACTTATTTGAGAGATGAGAGAGAGAAAATGGGCATGCCAGGGCCTTTAGCCACTGCAAACAAACTCCAGACACATGTGCCACTGTGTGCATCTGGCTAACGTGGGTTGAGGAATTGCACCTAGGTCCTTAGGCTTTGTAGTCAAGTGCCTTAATCACTAGGGCATCTCTCCAGCTCCTAGACATTATTTCTTAAGAAGGCTATCTTTTCTCCACGGTATTTTATAGTTTTGTTATATGGTTAGGCTTCTGTACTGTTTCCCAGCATGACATCTCTGAATAGTCTATAAGTAGTTGTTTCCACTGGGGAATCAATTCTTTATTTCTTTTTTGAGACAAGATTTCTTGCTGGCCTGGAAATTGACTAGTTAGGCTAGATGGACTGGCTAGTGAGCACCAGGGAGTTACTTATCTCCACCTCCCCAGGGCTGAAATAGAAAGTATATATTACCATGGCATCCTTTTTTTTTAAGCATGTGTTCTGGAGATTGAATACACGTAATTTCTGTGCTAACATTTCTCCACAGCATATTATGTATCAATATTTAAAGCCCAAAGTTTATTTCACAAAATATTCAATTAATGGCAAGTCTGTAAAATGATTTTTCTTCCTTTTACTGATGTGAAGTATAGAGAACTAAAGAAAGTTATTATCAAAAAGAGCATACTTTTGAATTTAGAAATTGCTCTGACAGTCAGGACTATTATAATTTTCTAACTTGCTTCAATAGGAATATTAAAAATAAAAATAATTTTATTAGTAGTTATAGGGATATTAAATATCATTTGCTATAAGTCATAGGACATTAATGAATAATGTCCTTTAATATCTTTCCCCATGTCATATTTTGAGCAGAAATTACTTAATTGAGGCAAAAGGATGAAATATGTGCAATAATTACTGGACTTATTAGAAAAATAATTCATCAGTTAGAGAATTATTTAGAACATTATTTCCAATTCTTTCCTGTCTCATTCAGTGAGTAGAAACATTGAATCATTAGTACATTCTCCATAAAGCTAATTACTTTTGATAGACAGGACTAATTTCATGGTTACCAATTTTGTAATGCTTCAAATACTATTTCCATTAGGAACCTTGGCTGCATGAAGTGTCAGCTATATTCAATTTTCTTTTCCTCATACAATGAAGTTCAGATTTCCAAGCTTCATCATTATTTATCACCAAATCACCTTTGTTCACTTTTCATACTCCTTATTACTACTTATTTCAATTTGTGGCTAGTCAATGATTTCTTCTTTTCTCTAGTCTTAACAATATTTCCTGAGCTCAGGAAAAGTTTTGAATTCTGTCGCATCTTGTACAATTCTATATAAACAGGATGACTTCACACATCCTCATTTACCAATAAAAGACATTAAGAGGTCACAGGAAGTAAGGTTTAGAGCAATACACTGGGCTTTGGCTATAGCAAGTTCTGGAATGAACCATGTACTCAATAATTGTTTTGGGTTTTTGTTGAAGTGGTATCTTGAAAGAAGGGAAATTTGGGTAACATTATAGATTAACATTAAGTTATAGGACAAAGATTCTTTTTTCTTTTTCTTTTTGGTGTTTCAAGGTAGGGTCTCACTAGCTCAGGCTGACCTGGAATTCACTATGTAGTCTCAGGGTGGCCTCGAACTCACAGCGATCCTCCTACCTCTGCCTCCTGAGTGCTGGGATTAAAGGTGTTTGCTACCATGTCCAGCTAGGACAAAAATCATTTAATATCCATACATTTTATTAAAAAAATTTAAAGTTAGTAACTTGTCCAATCTTATTACTTGTGGATGAATTACATAATTGTGTCTGTGTTCAAAGTCCTTAATTTTATTAAGAAAGAACTAGTTTTTAATATTTTATTTTTATTTGTTTATTTATTTGACAGAAAAAGAGAGAGGGAGAGAGAGAATGGGTGCACGAGGGCCTCTATCCACTGCAGATGAACTCCAGACTGTGTGTCCCCTTGTGCATCTGGCTAATGTGGGTCCTGGGGAATTGAACCTGGGTCCTTTGACTTTGCAAGCAAACGCCTTAACTGCTAAGCCATCCCTTCTGCCTAGAAAGAACTAGTTTTGAGGATAAGTAATCTTCATAGTCTATTTGTGCTAGATAAGGAAGACATTGTTTAGTTCTTGTCTATATAGAACTGTAAGACCTGCAAAAGGGGAGGACTCCCCTTGCTCTGTCTCGGGAAAGGCGGCACCCCAAATCACTCACAGGAAACGGTCTTGATGCAAACAGCAAGAGGACTTTTATTCCAGTGCGCTGGGGCCCACAGTCATACGCCACACAGGTGTAGAGGGCTGTGGACCCCGAGTGCAGGGTCAGGACAGCTTTTATTAGGGTTACAACAAAGCCCACGCATCGTGAACCAATCATTCCATAACCTTGGGTACCCGTGCAGTGTTGACCAATCAATGTGTAACATTTTATGGTTCTTAGGCTAATCATTTTAAATTGTCCAAGCCCACTCACCGTGGACCAGTCAATTTGTAACACACCATAATCTTCTTCCTATAGCCTCAGAGGTCTGCATTTGCGTGGGCTCCTGGGTGGGGGTGACAAATTGCAGTTAAGATAGGTCACTTGGGCCAGAAAGCAGGTTCTGGAATAGCAAGAAGTGTGACCTTTTACCCATCCACTGGCAGAGAGCCGGGTCTGGAATTTGTGGTATTTAGGGCTTCTTAGGAGGCTGGGGTTAAGGCTCCTTTGGAGTGAGGTAGTGAGAAATCAATCATGACTATTCTAAACAAAAAAAGGGTCTAGGCCTGCCTCAGATAGATAAATGGCCGGCCAAATGTGCCAACCCTTCAATTCTGCAATCCTTGCCCATTTAATTGCTGCCCTCCCCTCCCCAGAGTCTCTGAGGAATCTCCATTTCAAGGACACTACAGAAACATTCCACCGCGGGAGGCTCCAGCCCCCGACCACCTGCTTAGACAAGAAACTGAGGAATCTCCACTTCAAAGACCCTCCAGAGACACTCTACTGCAGGGGGCCACCACTGTTTGCTTTAGCCAATCACAATGGAGGTTGCCTCACCTGCCTGGGGTGCCCCTAGCTCTTGCCCCCAACTTCTTTGTTCGAATTACCATATGAACTCCTTTCCCAAAAGGAAGGGGCTCTCTCCCTCACCACCACTGTGTCGGGCTGTGGGGATGGAGCCCAGGCCTAGGCCTTTACATTTGAGTGTCTCAGCTTCTGTGGTGGATCTCTGGGTGACTCCTGAGTGACCGGGGGACTTGGCACAACAATAGTATTTTTAAACTTCTAACTTTTGGGGGTCTTTCTTTGGGGGGGGTTAGGCTGTATTTTTCATCCTTTTAGAACATGTCAAAAGGCATGGCATGGATAACAGGAGTCCTAGGTTAAAGATAAACCTGTCATCCATCAAGTAATGGAACAACACACAACCTAATAGTAGATCCCATCTGTGTGTGCTTGTTATTTCTAGGACCTGTGTTCAAACAGGATAGAGAACATGTAATCTTGTATTTTATTGCTTTATTCACTTATTTGAGAGAGAGAGAGAGAGAGAGAGAGAGAGAGAGAGAGAGAGAGAGAGGTAGAGGGAGAGAGAATGGTCACACCAAGGCCTCCAGCCACTGCAAATGAACTCCAGACACACGTGCTATCTTGTGCAGCTGGCCTACATGGTTTCTGGGGAATTTAACCTGGGGCCTTAGGTTTCGCAGTCAGGTGCCTTACCCACTAAGCCATCTCTCCAGCCACCTAATCTTGTTTTCAAAGGTAAAATTTTAAGAGGACAATCATCATCCACTAAATCTTGGTTGATTTTTAGTGATCCAAATATGTGCTCCATTCAGGAGATTTTCTAAATAGTGGCAAAACACCATCTCTATGTGCACCCGTGTGTGTGTGTGTGTGTGTGTGTGTGTGTGTGTGTGTGTGTATTGAGTATGGGTGAAATTGGTTAAGTGCCCACATGTTTTACTTAGAACAGGGACCATATAATAATTTGATCCTTCTAATATAATAGTGAAAACAACCAGTATATGGAAAAAAATATGATACCCAGCTTGAGATCCTGACTCAAAGACAAAACAAAACCAGAATTTCTGATGTCAATAATGATGCTAGTATTATACTTTGTTGTAATTGATGAATCAGTAAGCATTTAGCAGCACAAGTTCTTAGCCTGCAGCATTCAATATATAGAGGCTTGGAAAATACCCATGTCAACTTATGAGTGTTATAAATGAGTTCTACGCTTTCCTTTTGTTCTTTTGAGGTAGGGTCTTACTTTAGCTTAGGCTGACCTAGAATTCACTATGTAGTCTCAGGGTGGCCTTGAACTCACAGTGCTCCTCCTACCTCTGCCTCCCATGTGCTGGGATTAAAGGCGTGCTCCACCACACCCAGCAGTTTTTTTTTTTTTCAAGGTAGGGTGTCATTCTACCCCAAGCTTCCCTGAGACTCTGTAGTCTCAGGCTGGCCTTAAACTCACAGTGATTCTCCTACCTCTGCCTCCAAAGTGTTAGGATTAAAGGCGTGCACCACCATGACTGGCTAATTTCTACAATTTTCACAAGCTTCCTGTATCTTGTAGATGTAAAAATAAAACTTTCTAGAGATACACTAGTAAGCCAAGCATTCTGAGAGGTTCATAGCAAGAACTCCAGTGACAAGGAGTTTAGGGGAAATGCAGTATTTACAGTACTGGTAGGTCACCTAAGCTAGGCTACAAGTCACTCCAAATTTCGGATATCTCAGTAATGCAATTTGTGATGTATAATAAAAGGCTTAAAGTAAATAAAGGTGCTAAAGAAATCCAAAAGTTTAAAAAACTAACCAAGCAATCTGACCAGAGACATAAATGAAAATCATTACAGAAGTAAGTTCAGAGGAGAGCAAGGATCATATGTTACACAGTGGAGAAAAAGTTTTGAGTAGCTATACGATATTATGATGAATGATGATGGAACACCATTCTATGGATGGAAAATGTTCTCTAGTAAAGCATTATTGATGTCGACTCCTACTCTCAATCAACTATCATATGTACCATTAGAGGGCACTGTATAAACACTTGTATATGGGGACAGGTGAGGTTGACAGAAATCAGCCCTCCTAACAGACTGCACTTACAAAGGTTATCTCCAGAGCCAGTGAGCACAGATGGAGGACAAGGAAGCTGAACTCTGAGCACTGAGAGCCTGTCTTCTGTCCGTGTTCTTTGCAGGGAGGTTCTGGAGAAAGCCAGGATGTGTTCATTTCTCTAAGACTAATGCTAGTTGGCTTTTTAAATGCTTGATAGAATGCACAAAGGAAGCCAGGCATGGTGGTGCACACCTTTCCTCCCAGCACTTGGCAGGCTGAGGTAGCAGGATCGCCATGAGTTCAAGGCCAACCTGAGACTACATAGTGAGTTGCAGGTCAGCCTGGGCTAGCTTTAGGCCCTACCTCGAAAAACCAAAGTAAATAAATAAATTAATTAAATAAAAAAATAAAAAAATAACTTGGACTGGAATCATCTTTATGTATATGTGCAGTTTTTGTTTCTGCACTACAAACTCAATTCTTTTACATTTGTTTTTATTTTCAATTAGCATGCAAAGTAACAGCTTCCTGATAACATTTTCATTCATACGCAGTTTTGATTGATCCTCCCTGCCTCATCGCCTCCTCTTCTTCCTTCATCTTTCTGCCCCTCTCCCTGCTTATGTGCTTCCATCCTCAGTATACCCCCTGTAGCAGACAGCTTCAGGTTCACTGAGATGAACTTCCAGACCAGGCACAGTTATGGAGGAAGGGATATTTATTGAAGCTTACAGATCCAGGGGAAGTTCCATAAATGGCAGAAGAAGCTGGCCTGCCTTCACAGGTCCAAGCAGAGAGAGAGAGAGAGAGAGAGAGAGAAGCACAAGCCAAAAAGCCAAAAAGCCACACAGCACAGCACACTTCAGGAACTCTAGTTAGGTACACTTTGCATATCTTTAATTGAAATCTAAAACCCACCACCACACCTGAAGATCCACCCAGTGACATTGCCTCCAGCCAGATGGCTGCAGAATGCAAACTACAAACAAATAAGCAGCTGAATATATTGGGGGGTCATCTATTCTATTCAAACCACCACACCCCCTTCCCCTTTAATATCACATGGGTTCTATTAGTTTCCCCACTCTCTCTTTTCCCCTTCTCATGGGCTGCTTACTTGTTTCCTTGCTTCTACCCAGACTCACTCTCACATATTACACATAATAAAACATTTAGAAGCCAGGGACACATATAAGAGAGAACCTCTGATACTTGTCTTTCTTAGCCTGGATTACAATCTCAGATGGTTTTGAGCCAGTGCTTTTTGGACAAATACTCTGCAGTGGAATAGAATAGGGCTGGGTCAGAGCATACCAGCCCACTCATACCAGGCTGCCCAGGATCTGGTGGCATCTAGCAGGACTGTGCCCAGTAGGGCACCACATAGAAAGGAGGTCAGCCTTGGCTGTCAGGAGCCTTGATATCATTTTCCCACAACTATGAGAACTTATTTTCTTATTATTTTGGTTTTCTTATACCTCCAGGCAAGAATCCTCCTCTTCTCTTCCTAAACCACTATTTTTCCTCCTCCTTTTCCTCTTCTTATTCATCCTCCTCCTCCTCCTGTCATCATTCTTTAAGCTCTTTCTGGGCCCTAGCCTGTGTATCCTTTGTTCTTGCATAGTAATGTAACCCAGTGTCATGGGGTCCACAGACTGGGCCATCAGTCCTGCTGGGGCAGGGGTGGGACTGGACTTTGGCCAGGGAGGAGCTTAACTGTTTTGGAGGGTAGGAACATCCCTGAGTAGGCATCCTAGGCTTGCCCCCAGTATTCCCTCAGTATACCAGCCTAAGCATGCCTGAGCATACCTGAGGAAGAGCCCAGGGCCTGTTGGACAAAGTACTGCCTCCTGGGGTGCTAGGTTCATGGTAGAGGTGTGCCATGTATTTTTTGAATTAGTTTACAGTACACTTAACTACTAATACACATTTAATATTAATATAGATGCATACATATTTAAAAAATTTTAATATTTATTTATTTATTTGAGAGAGAAAAAGGCATATACACACACACACACACACACACACACACACACACACACATATATATATATGTATATATATATCGAGAGAGAGAGAGAGAGGGAGAGGGAGGAGAGGGAGAGAGAGAGGGAATGCATAGGCTCATCAGGGTCTCCAGTCACTGCAAATGAACTCCAGATACATGTACCACCATGTGAATCTGGCTTACATGGGTACTGAGGAATTGAACCTGGGTTCTTAGGTTTTGCAAGCAAGCACCTTAACTGCTAAGCCATCTCTTCAGCCCTAAATGCATGCATATTTATATGATTTCAGTGATGTATCATTCTGTGTTATAAAACAGTGAGATCAGACTGAATATATGTTTCCATTTAGATCAAGAAACAAATTCTCTGTTAATAACTTGAAGACACTGCATGCAAGATCATGTGCTATTTTCAAACAGAATAAAAGATGGCTGGAGGGATGGCTCATTAGGTAAGGCATGTGCATGCAATGCCTAAGGACCTGTGTTTCATTCCCAATACCCACACAAAGCCAGATAAACAAGGTAGCATATGAGTCTGGAGTTTGTGGTGGATAGAGACCCTGGTGCACCCATTCTCTATTTGCCTCTCTCTCTCTCTCAAATAAAGTAAAAAAAAAAAAAACCAAAAAAACACACACAAAAAAAAAAACAATAAAAGCCAGAGGCTGAAAGAGAATCCAGGACTTCTATTGCTATTGACAGAACACCTGCTAGATGTTCAGCTTTCTCTTACCTTTAGTAGATGTGACCTCAGTCCTCTATAACATATAAATTTGTCTGGCAAAGCTTCTCATTCACTTTTATGTTCTTTTTCTAGATTGAAGTTGCTTGGCATAAGCACAAGGGTCTAAGGGGAGATGACAGACAGCACAATTGATGGACAAGTGCTGAGGGAAGAGATCAAACATGATTTCTCGCAAAGCAGTGTTGGCACCATAAATATAATAATCAAATGCAGATGAAAAGCAAGCACATGAATAATGGATGAGGGATAGAGTGAACAGTATTAAAGTGTGCAGACTCTGGATGGTTGATGGATTCCATGTGGAAGGCGAGGCCCAAAGAGGGAAGCTGACTCAGTGATGTTGGGAAAATCTGGACAAATAGCAGCTGTGGAGAGCAGGTTTCATTTGTTCAGGGCTAAATTAGATTTTCAAGTGAAGAATGCATCACATGGGTAGTACACAAAAGAGCAAGTACATACACAATAGGGAGAATGATAGAGGAAGAAGAAAAAGATGAGGTAATGTATGCAAACCGTGGACACCTTAGTGAAATGAAAGGTACACACTCTTCTTTAGCCAGGGGAAATTGGGCAGGGTGAGCTTACCAAGAGCTTGACACTAGAGAATTTAGTTAGCCTTACTAACCTGTAGGTTCTAAAGAAGCAGAAATACAAATGGATGGAAGTGTAGCAAAACAAACAAACAAGCAAACAAAAACCCTCATTCAAGAAGTACAAGGCAGAGATATCTATTGCTCGAGTAAGAGAGATGCTTTTCTAAAATATTTTCATTATTGCCCTCTGAAGAGGAATTCTGAATCTGCTGTGCTTTCAGGGGCAGTAAAACATGTTTTGCAGATCAGCTCCCCAGGTTATGATGATTTTCCCATCCAAACGCAGCATTTAGGTAGAAAAATGAAAAATGTATTTTCTTTATCCCACATTTCTCCACCTTTGGGAAATATTTTTTTCTTTTTGTATTATGACAACTTCCATAATTATAGACAATAAACCATGATAATTTCCTCTTCCCCAAACTTTCCCCTTCATAACTCCATTCTCCATCATATCCCTTCCCCCCTCACAATCAATCTCTCTTTTATTTTGATGTCATTATCTTTTCTTCCTACTATTATGGTCTTGTGTAGGTAGTGCCAGATACTGAGGTCATGGATATCCAGACCATTTTGTATCTGGGAGAGTACATTGTAAGGAGTCTTACCCTTCCTTTGGCTCTTACAGTCTTTCTGCCACCTCTTCTGCAATGTATCCTGAGCCTTGAAAGATATAGAGATGGTTCAGTGCTGAGCACTCCTCTGTCACTTCTTCTTAGCACTATAGTGCCTTATGAGTGATTCCATAGGTCAACACCATCTGAAAAGAGAAGTTTCTCTAACCAGAAGTGAGAGTAGCTTTAATATGTGGATATGACCATTAAGAGAAGTGCTTACTGGGCAGTTTGGAGAGCATAATATATGCACTTATCCAGACAGCAGCAGGCGTTACACCCCTAGAGCTCATGACTTCCCCTGTCATAGGTTTTCAATATCAGGCATGTATTCCCTCCTGTGGAGTAGGCCTCCAGTCCAATGAGAGAGTAGTTGGTTTCCCCCATAACAGACCTGCAACTATTGTACCCATTGACTCATTTGGCCTGGCTGGCTATACTTAAAGTTTACAGTGTCCAGTGTTATTTACTTACACTGATGACTTCTCTCTCTCCCATGGAGCTGCATGCAACATAGCGTTTTTTAGCTTTCTGTCAGCTGGTCTACAGGGAGGAGGTTTTCATTTCAGCTCCAGCAAGACTTCTCAGTGGCCTTGCAGCCCAAGCATGTGGAATCTTCAGCAATAGGGTCATGCCATCTACTCCTGGTGGGAAACCAAGAGCCTTGGCAATGGCCTATGATGTTTTGGGGGCTTTCTGTCAGCTGGTCTCCAGGGAGGAGGTTTTCAGCTCAGCCCCATGCCTATATTTTTATGCCTCAGTATGCTAATGTTTTAGCATTATTAAACATGGAAGACTACTTCAGTTTTTAGTGTTCTTAGGATGAAAAGTTAGTGTAGTTGGTGTTATTTTTAAAACCCTGTACCAGTGCTGGAGAGATAGCTCAGCAATTAAAAGCACTTGTTATAAAGCCTGATGACCTGGGTATAGTTCCCTAGTGACTATGTAGGTTCGATGCACAGGGTGGCACATGCTTCTGAGGTTTGTTTGCAGTGGCAAGAGGCCCTGGTGTGCCCATTCTCTCTCTGTCTCTCTCATTCACTTCTCTCTCTCTCTCTCTCTCTGCTTGCAAATAAATAAATTATAAATAAAACCCTATAGCCGGGAGTGGTGGCGCACGCCTTTAATCCCAGCACTCGGGAGGCAGAGGTAGGAGGATCGCCGCAAGGTTGAGGCCATCCTGAGACTACATAGTGAATTACAGGTCACCCTGGGCTAGAGTGCAACTCTACCTAGAAAAACCAACCCCCCCAAAACAAACAAACAAACAAACCCTACACCCAAAATCAAACAATTGTTTCAGGCTGGACTGCCTAGCTTTGATAGACTGTGCCTCTTCCTGTCTCCAAAGTCATTGTCAAAAGCCCATTTTGTTCCCACCTCCCCCCCTAGGACCAGCATCCTGTAGACTAGAGGAGAAAGGGCCTCAGGCCTTAGTTTTTGTTGTAGTTTTCTGTTTGTCTTCTCAGAATTGATACCACCTAGATAACCAGGTCCATGCACTAAATCCCCTTTGTCAGATATTTCAGTGGATTTATCTTTTCCTGTGGTGTGACTTGTCATCTTTCTGTACTGCCTAGGGGACTCAGTTTTGTTTCTATGCACCCCTAATCTTGTTATCTTTGAGGACTGAGGGCCAGAAGTCCCTCTTCAGGTGACTGATTCCACAATGGCTAGATCCAAGATGCAGTTGCCAGACAACCTCTGCTAATCTGATTCTAATTTTACCTGTGTGCTGAATGGCAGTCCCCAATACCAGGACCAGCAACAGTTGCCACGACAACAATGGAAAGAAACATAAAAGGGTGAAAAGAGGTAGTGACAGAAAAGACGTTAATAGTCCCCCCCTTAATTAGCTTATCTCTTCCTGTAATTTCTTTTACTCTATATTCTCCTCATGACTAATGGATCAAAAACTTGAGAATTCTCTCCTGTTTCTCCTATTATTGGTAAAGAATATAAGTCTTCATTGATGTTCAATTAACCTTTGGTATTGTTACTGTTTATTTGTATTATTGATTGATTGATTGGTGACAGGGTAACCTGTTGTAGCCTAAGCTGGCTTTGATGTTGTTGTCCCTGTTTCAGCCTCCTTAGTGTGTCACTGAGCTTTGGTTAGGTATCTAGTCAGAAACTGAGATGTTGCTTTAAAGTTTCAGGTGCAGCATGTGACAGGGCACCAGTGACTTCATATTGGTTGGTCTCTTGGTGTATAGGGCAGAAGCTTGGTATAAAACAATGGCCTCCCCTATACATGACATTACTAATCTCAATTGTGGTCTTCAGTTTCTCTGCATTTGTTCACAGCACAGGTATTAAATACCTTTTAGGTTTTTTTTTCTCTAGTGGTTTATGTCTGTTGCAGTTACCTTGCCATTAGTGGGAAAAAACACCTCACCAAAAGCAGAATATAGAACGAAAGGGGTTATGTCAGCTTACAGTTTAAAAAAGAATCTTTATTTTGGCTGGAGAAAGCACAAGAAAAGTAGGAAAGGAAGGGAGTAGTCTAAGCACTGGGCTTAGAGCTGGGCTGATAAAGCTAAGGTCCACCCCAGTCACACACCTCCTCCAGCTGAGTTCACCAAGGGGTGAAAAGATTCTTGACAGCTGCATCATTTGGAGGATATGCTGAGAAGTGCAAGATATGCTGGAGTAAGTCCATGAATCTGCTTGTCTTAACCTTTCTTGGAGTTTCAAACTGCAGCTCCTAAGAATGTCCCCTTCCTCTCAAGCTTAAAAGGGTCTCTTTCCTCCTCTAAGGCTTCCTCTTGGAGGTAAGAGAAGGACAGAGTACACTGTCCTTTCTTCCTTGGGCAGGTTTTCTTTGTGCCTATGACCAACAGTGGTGCTGGGACTTCCTTTGCTGTACTTCATGTCATTCCTTCAGAACCAGAGATGACTCCTGTGTGCCACTGCGACAGCTGCTTACAAGATCCCACAGCCCCAGGCAGCTGCCTCTCTAATTCAATAGAGGCACCACACCTGACAGTTGAGGCTTTAAATTCTGGCCTAATATTTTTAGCAATCTGATTTCTGAGGGACTTAATTAACTACCCTCCTCTGATATAAAGAGGGGCACAGACCTTCTCCCCTGTCTTCATAGAACTCTGGCTAGAGATGATGAACAGTTTTATTTCTTTTGAAAAGTATTCAGTTTACTTGCTCACTTACTGATCAGGTTTTTTTCCTTCTGGTGTTTAAGTTTTTAATTCACTAGATAATCTGAAAATTAATCCCCTGTCAGATAAAGAGCTGGTAGAGATGTTTTCCCATACTACAAGCTGTCTCTATGTTGGTGATTGTTTTTTCCCACACAGAGTCTGATTTCCCATGGTCCTATTTGTCAATTCATTCTTTTATTTCCTGAATGACTAGTGTTATATTCAGAGCGTTCTTGCCTATACCTGCATAGCCAAGTGTTCTCTGTATGTTTTGCTGTAGTACTTTCAATGATTCATGATACATTATGGTCTCTGAGCCATTTTGGTTGGTTTATGGATAAATAGAGGGATGATGATCCAGTTTTCCCAACACTGTTGAAGATGCTGACATTTCCTCCAATATGTGTTTTTGTCACTTTTGTGAAGTCAGAGGGCTGTAGCCCTCTGTTCTGTCCTGTTCATTTTATCACCATATCCTGATAGTACATGTGCATATGAAGTCTAGGAGCTTGCCCAAGTTTAAATTAGGAGTAATCAGGATAATTAGGATTCTAGCTTAGTTCTCCTGTGACTCTGGATCAAGTCCTCGTTCATATCCAAGGAGGAGTTTCCTCTCTATTGTTGTTTCAAAGTTAAGTCAAGAGTAACTAAGAGCATTACATAAGCATTTTGCCCATCCTATTTAAATTGTGTTTCTAAAATAGGAAATAAAAGTCACATTCTGCATGTTATGAAGCAGAGGAGTGGTCAGGCTTGAGAACTGTCAAGTCCACCTGCAGTGAGTATGGTGTGTTTCAAGGTGTGGGGAGGAATCCAAGCTGGTGGCAGCAGGAAATGCGTGCATCTAACTTTGGAAATTTTACACTCTTTTCTCATTATAGATGAAGTGTGTCAGATATCAAATCATTGAAAGTAAGGAGAAGCTGAATAGAGCCAGAGTCTTTCAAAAGAGACTGCCGTCACTGATAACAGTACATAAGTAGTTCACTGATGCACTAATGTAAAATATGTTTTGTAGTATGAAAAGGGCATGCATATATCAGGGCTTTCTACAAGGCTTATTCTCATTCTTAGTGAGAGCCTAACTTTTCCTGACATACCCATTTCAGATAAAGAGGATCAAGTCACCAGTTAGCTCAATCAGTACAGCTCAGTTTTGAATTTTGTTCTGAGTAGTTTCAAAAAGGTGAATGTCTTCTGTGTTCCTATGCTGCCTTTCCGAGTAGAAGGCCTTTCTCTCCTCTCATGCTCACCTCTGAAGATCAAGCTAAATGAGGCTAAATGAGGCAAACCACTTTCAGGGAAATGGCTTGTTCTCCTAAAGCATTGTCTCTCTCTCTTTTTTTTTTTTTTTTTTTTTTTTGGTTTTTCGAGGTAGGGTCTCACTCTAGCTCAGGCTGACCTGGAACTCACTCTGTAGTCTCAGGGTGGCCTCGAACTTTCGGCGATCCTCCTACCTCTGCCTCCCGAGTGCTGGGATTAAAGGCGTGCGCCACCACGCCCGGCTTAAGCATTGTCTCTTTCTAGCACTTATCACAATCCGCCTTCACTACAACATGGACTCCAAAGAACTTTTAGTGGGTGCCAAGTAACCCATTACTTAAAGAGTGTAAGTTGGAAGGTGACTATTTTGGCTGCTTTGGCCTACATAGCAACTAAATTTTCTAGGGTAAAAAATTGAATTGATTTATATCATGGAGGTATCAGTGTGATTCCTCTACAAACTGACAGTAAAACAAAAGTAAATATCAACTGGGGTGTATGCACAGAGCAATGGTAACTCTTGTGCACTGCTTGTGTGATTGACAAGTGTGCAGCCATTTTGGCAAACATTTGGACAGTTCTCATATAGTTAAATATGGAGCCCTCATGACTAAACTATCTCATTAGAGGAAATTATTAAATAGAAATGCAAACATATGTCTCCACAAAGAGTTTTTTTTTTTTTTTTACATTTTTTTCCCTTTATTAGTTAGTTTTGTATTCAGCAAATACAGTCAGTTTGGTACCATTATTAGGCTCATCCGTGACCTACCCCCTCCCCTTGGCCCCTCCTTGTTGAGGTATACAGGTCATGCATTGTGGAGTTAGCCCACAGTTATGGGTAAGCTAAATGTCTCTGCATATCATGACCCAACATGTGGCTCTGACATTCTTTCCGCCCCCTCTTCTCCAAAATTTCCCTGAGCCATGTTGGGTTCATTTTTGGTCTGCTTCAGTGATGAGGTGTTGGGGGCCTCTGAGGCTCTGGCTCTCTGATTTGGTAGGAGTTGATTTTTCTCTGTGCTGATCTCCTTCCCCCTTGTGCTGGTATCTGGTTCATCAGGAAAACAGCCCCCTTGCTTGTTTCTCCAATTTTTCTTACTTTCAGCCGGGGCCCTTTTGAGATATGATGGGGTGGCTCTCTCCTTAGGATCTACATCTATCTGAAAAAAGAAGCAGATTCTCCAACGGAGAGTAAGTTAGCACCAGGACAAATGAGATAACCCTTACTATTTTTTTATAGAGAATTTAATAGGTGTAGGCCCTCTTGTAGCCCACAATTGATGGTAGCTTGATATTGGAGAGTGGGCTTATGTTTGGATATGGTTCTGACTTGTTTCCCAGCTCCAGCTATGGGTCCCATACCAGTGAGGTTACCAGTTAGCCGAATTGAGAGCAGTTGGTTCCCCACCATGGCTGTGTGCCACCACTGCACTTGTGTGGGCAGCACACCAAGTTATTTGCTGCTAAGTAGGTTAGACCATGCATTGCTTCAACAGATATTGGTCATTTTCCCCCAGTCGCCCATGTAGCACCTTCTGGCACTAGACGCGCTGACTGTCTGGGGACTGACTCTCTTCCAACTTCCAGCCATGCCATTCTAATTTGCATGTCAATCACATAAGGTGTCTTCAGCAGTAGGGTCTTACCACTAGCCTTTGGTGGGTCATCAAGTACTCTGACAGAAATCTGTCTGTCTTTTAGGAAACCTTGTAGGTCTCTCTGATCAAAAGCTCATTGTGGATGGTAGCCCCATGCTGGTTCTGGGAGTTACAGGTCAGTGCCCACTAAGAAAATGAGGAAAAAGATAACTAATATACAAGAGTTAGAGATAAAAGAGAGAGAGAGAGAGGGAGAGGGGAAGTGAGGGAGGGAAGATGTAGAAGACTAAGGTTAGTCTTGATCTTACCCTCTCCAGTGTCTTCCACAAAGAGTTTTAATGGTTATGTGCTTATTCTTTCAAAATAGCCAAACATAACCTAAATAACAAATAAATTGGAAACAAATGTTCACTTGCTGGAAGGTAAAATTGTGATGTATCAATTCAGAGTACTATTTCAGCAGTACTAAAACTGTTGTGACAGGGCTGAATTTCACAAGTGTTATGCTAAATAAGAAAATAGAAACAAAGTACGGTATGAGACATGATTTCATCTAGGTGATATTTAAAAAATGTAAGATGACAATCAGTTTTCCAGAATGTATCCTCTGATGGAGAGAAGGCATTGATTAAGTAGGGATATGATTGATTTATGTGTCATGTCACCCAGGCTTATGCAACATCACACCTGCCTTATTTGGTGCTGGGAATAGAATCAGGGCTCCGTGCATGCTAGGCAAGCACTCTATCAACTGTGCTATACCCACATCCCAGCAATAGTCTTTACATGTTGATTCTATACTCTGGAAAGCCCCAGTTTCTAAGCTTTCTATAAAGGACCATTTTCTCCCTGTAGATCTCTGTAAATTCCATTTCATTAGTCATGTCAACCCACTCAGTATGAAAAGAGATCTTCCTCCTTGCTCATATTAGTGTATCGTCAACTTACCACAGGCCAGATCTACACCTTGCTTGGCCCATAATCAGTACTCCATGAGTATTTTTAACAAATGAGTCAGAACATTAATGAATGTGGGAAAGGCTGCCAGCAGCAGACACACAGAGAGCGTTAAAATCTGGTACAA
Organism: Dipus sagitta; assembly: GCA_036346955.1. NCBI lineage: Eukaryota > Metazoa > Chordata > Mammalia > Rodentia > Dipodidae > Dipus > Dipus sagitta. The sequence goes on along the minus strand of CM070773.1, from coordinate 155,875,311 downwards.
AGGGATATACCACCTCGAGGGAAGCTGCAGGAGGGCAAATGTGAGCTCTGAGGTCTGCATATGTTAGTGAAGATCAAGAAAAGGTGATGATTGTGCTGAAAAGATGGTAACTGAATCAGTTAAGGATGTTGTCATTATGTAAGTTAGAAACACCAACTAAATTAAACTGATACAAATGGAAGATTAAAAGAATACGAATTAGTGGCAACTTGATAAGGCTTCCAAAATGGGTTTTGTTTTGCTTTTTTGTTTTACTTCAGTGAGAGTCAAATGTGAAGAAAAGACAATCTCGGGGTGTCTTGTGCTTCTTTAAGTTCTCCTAAGCATTGTTTTTGAAGGGCACCGCCTAAGAAACTTTAGCATGGCAGCCAAAATAAGGGACAAGCTGAGCCTTTTTGTCTTCCACCCATATCAAGAATAATGTGGGATTCTTTCAAACAGTCATGTTTGCCACATATACATCCTCCATGGACATGCCAATCTTATCTTGAGTTCCTTATTTCACTGTGATAGGCCCTCTATAATATGGAGGTGTAATACCACCACTGTTACCTGTGAAGGAATTCACATGTCTTTCATCTCTTAGTGGGATCCAGGATCCCTACTTCCATGCCCCCAAATAATCCTTAGAGGAAGGTTAAACTTAACTGGAAACCTGTTCTCATTTTCAGCTACCGTGCATCATCTCTTACCTATGGTTGCTGTACACACATACAGACGCACGCATGCACGCACACACACTTGCACACACGCACACAGATTAGTCCTTTTATATCTTTCATCTTCATTATCTCAGATAGCACAGTAAATCCACACTGCTTTATCCTCTGTGAATGGTGCAGCCGGAAGTTACTCTTCCAACCACTGGTTTTGGCTACACTGGGCTCCCAGTACAGCCATGTGATCTGGAACTGGTGAGTTCATCCCCTCATCAGGGTACAGTTATATCTCTCTCCTCATCCCCCCATTATTTATCTATCTTCTAGAGCTTATGGGACAGTTTTGTGCAAAACCCACTGCTTCTTTCACCTTTCCCTCTTCTTGCTCTCACACAGTCTAGCTGATGCCAAGGATTTCACTGCCATTTAAGGAGGTTTTCATGCCTTTTGGAATATCCCTTTTCTTCTGGTTCCAGACATAGAGCAGTCTTTGCCAGTGTTTCCAAATATTGCACATTCATATCATATACAGCCTACGGATGTACTTCCCATCACCGTGCATTTGTACAAGATGCTAGATTCTCTCACTTAGCTTAAAAGAAATAGCTTCTCAAGGAATCTTGTTGCATTTTGCTTTCTTTCCTAAGAATTCCTAGGGATTTCTTTCTTGTAACAGCCAGGGAGATCCTTGAGTCAGAGCACACCACTCCAAAAGCAATACACGCCTAGAATTTCCTGCTACACTCGGAATTGTTGCAAGGCTACACCACAAGGCTGTGTGTGATGCACCTCTGTGAATTTCTCTGACGCTTAGTCTTTCCACACCCTGCTTGCAGCTAGTACACTGTACACATTACTGTTTCTCTGACCAACTAAGCAGGTCAGCAATCTAGGGCATTTGAACTTATCTCAAATGACTTAATCCTAATATTCCTTATACATAGGAGTCATTCATATCTCTCCTTATAGGCTACATTATCACTGATGCTTTCCTGACTACTTATCTATGATTTCACCCTTTACTCTCAAGAGCTCACCATTCAATATGTTCTTCATGACACCTTTATTTACCTAATGTATCTTTTTGCTTATCCCTATTAGAATTAGGGGCAGGGGCATCATTTATATCAACAAGCCTGGCTTGTTTAGGAATGAAACCAAGATTTGTAGAATTAATGAGTTGATTATAGTCATTTCAACTGCCCTTCACAACATCTTCTTGAAGTGGATGTTATTTAAAAAGACACAGTAAGCTTATAGAGTTCTAATAGCTTAGATCTGGTTAGCCAAGACTTCAACATATGTATCTATGATTATGTAACTCCAAAGGCCAGGATAGTTGCCTGCATTTACAGTTTCCTTCCTCTAAGAATTTATTTTAAAATATTTTTATTTATTTGCAAGGAGGGAGGGAGAGAGAGAGAGAGAGAATGAGAGTGGGTGTACCAGGTCTTCTTGCTACTGCAAATGAATTCCAGATGCATGTGCCACTTGTGCATCTGGCTTTACGTGGGTACTGGGAAATCAAACCCTTCAGGCTTTGCCATAAAGTGCGTTTAACCACTGAGCTATCTCTCTAGTTCCTCCTCTAAGGTGTTTGATGTTATTTTTGATAGTGGGGAATCATTTCCCAAGAGACTTGGCTTGCACAAAGAACAGCAGGACACACACAAACTTAGTCACTTATTTAGCTTATTTGTCCAAAATTTTTGAGGACAGAGATATCACAGCAATTACTATCTTAAAATGTTTATAATGTTGTTAAGGAGCAGTAGGAATTCAATATATGACTATTTAATTATTTCATTGATTCATTTATTCAAACACATAAACAGTGAATAGATGTATACAATGATGTGAGAAATGTAATAGGTGACATGAGAAATGAAAAATTATTGCTCACTGAAGTGACATAAACATGTAACTACAATTTTTGTTTAATTTAATATAAAATATAAATCATGATACAAAATCTGAAGTTTCAAATATATATGTATAATTTCCTTAAGATATAATTTTTATAGAGCAAAATCTGTCCCAGTTATAAGGTTTATTTCTGGAAATAATACAGTTGGACTTTCCATCTTATTCCTTATTCTTCTATGGTTGAATACAAAGCCACATCTTATCAGAATGAACAGATGGACTCAACTAATTGATTAATGGCTGTATATTTTGATGAACAGATAAAAGATGTGTGAAAGGAGACAGTTTGTTATGAGGGAGGGAAATTCTACCACAAAACTAGCAAGAATTGGGATGTCTAATCCCAACTCAATTCTATTCTGGAGCTTAAACTGAAGGAGAGATGGCAGAAGGCTCTGAAGAATTTTTAAGAGGGCTCTGTCACTAAATATCCATCTTACCTTAAATGATTTATAAGCATAATTAATTACTAACTTTCTTAAGGATCAGTAGTCATGAGATTTGTTGATATGCAACTTTCAGGTGTTAAGCCAATCAAACAAGTGTTTTTATTTTCTAGGATGGTGAGTTACATAGACTCATTCCCATAATGTACAACACTGTACTGATCCCCGGGAGAACTCAGCACATCAGACAATTCCATAAGGAGAGAGACTGTTTGACTGTCCCATATGTTATGAGCAAAGCAGATACAATAAACATAAAATATTATTAGACTTGAACCTTTTTTGAGGCAAGCCCAATACACTGGCCTTTTTATGAGAGAATGAGAAAGAGAGAGAAAGAGAGAGCTAGAGAAAGACAGAGAGAGAATTGGCATGTCAGGGCCTCTAGCCACTATAACCAAACTCCAGCTGCATGCACCACCTTGTGCACATGTACAACCTTGCACATGTGTCACCTTGTGTATCTGGCTTATGTGGGATCTGGGTAGCCAAACATGGGTCCTTGGGTTTCACAGGCAAGTGCCTTAACAGTTAAGCCATCTCTTCAACCCAATTTTTAAAAAAATACATGTGTTTATAGAAATTAGTTGCTTGGAATGTAGCTCATTTGGTAGTGGACTTATCTCAAATACATGAGGTTTTGGGCTCCATCCCTATCACCATTTAAAACTTGGGCATGATGGTGCACACCTACCATTTTATCACTTAGGAGGTAGAGGCATGTGTGTCATAAGTTCAAGGTCATCCTAGGCTACATAGTGAATCTAAAGCCATCCTAGGCTATATAAGACCCTGTGTCAAAAAAAATCAATGGCTATTTTTTTCATACATATTAAAGAAAATCCCCCCACCCCACACACATGAAAAATCAACTCCAAGTGTTGATAGTAAAGGCATATTAAGGCTCATATTGAAGAATATCAAGGACAAAAATAACTCAAGAAGAATCTTGGCTGGACAAGAGGAGACTTACTATGCCTGTATTTTTTTAATTTTTTTTGTTACTTTTTATTTATTTATTTGAGAGTGGCAGAGAGAGAAAGAGGCAGATAGAGAGAGAGAATGGGCGCACCATGGCCTCCAGCCACTGCAAACGAATTCCAGATGCGTGTGCCCCCTTGTGCATCTGGCTAACGTGGGTCCTGGGGAATCAAGCCTCAAACTGGGGTCCTTAGGCTTCACAGGCAAGCGCTTAACTGCTAAGCCATCTCTCCAACCCTGTTTTTTTTTCATCAGCATTTCTATGGAGAGAACAGCAAATTGGTCTCACACCTCACAATGTAATTTCACATTTATGCTTTTCTTGAGTTACTTCATATTAAGTATGGAGTTCTTGACCATACATTCTTTTTTTTTTTTTCTAGTTAGGGTCTCACTCTAGCTCAGGCTGACCTGGAATTCACTATGCAGTCTCAGTATGGCCTCAAACTCATGGCGATCCTCCTACCTTTGCCTCCCAAGTGCTGGGATTAAAAGCATGTGCCACCACACCCGGCTGACCATACGTTCTTAATGATGAGAAAAGTTGGACTTAAAAATAAATTATTTATTGAGAGAAAAGGAGAGACAGAGAGAGACAGAGAGAAAGAGAGAGAGAGAGAGAGAGAGAGAGAGAGAGAGAGAGAGAGAGGAGAGAATGGGCATGCCAGGGCCTCCAGCCCCTGCAAATGAACTCCAGACACATGTGCCACTGGCTAACATCGGTCCTGGGGAATCAAACCTTGGTCCTTTGGTTTGCAGGTTAGTGACAACTGCTAAGCCATCTCTCCAGCCTGAAAGTTGGACTTTTGAGTCAGCCACATGTGCATTCTGACATATTCTGAGATCACTTGTTCACTCTCTGGGTCCCAGCATGCCTCATCTGTCACAGGAAGATGTGATAGGTAGATGAAACTCCCAGCACACTGTCAGCACAGAAATACAGAGACTCAGAACAATGCTATTATCATTACTTATAAAACTACAGGTCAGACCCAATATTCGTCTGTTTGGTTTGTTGAACATCAATTTAGTTCATGTTTCCCTTAAATTCCTTGTGTTTAGTGTCTCTGCAAGGAAACAATGATGTGAGCAAAATTCCATGTAAATGTAAATGCTTTTTTATGCTAAGAAATCTACATTTGGACCAAAGTAATTATCACATAACTATCCTAGGAGGGGATTTTATGACTTTCCACTTAAAAAAAGAGTACAACAATTTGAGAGATGCCACAGTACAACTACTAAATGATGGTGTTCATTTTCCTCTTGATACGCATTAAAAATGACATGAAACCGGTTATGGCCTTGAATATGAACTTCAGCAGGAAACAAAAGTAAGGATTGTGAGAGTATGCCCAGGTGTCCATATCTGATTAGCTACATACGCCCCCCTTTCCACCAAGCACAACACTGCCATTATTGTAGCTCTCAGGAGAATGTAAGCTCTTGCAAGCCTAAACAACTCAAGTGCAATATGAAAAAAAGGATACAGAGAGGGAAAAGCTCCCCTCTTTCAGAATTTAATTTCAACTGAAATAAATTGTACATTCTTGAATGCCAGATGGTCATCTTTAAGAGAAGGTAACAATAGTACCTTGCAGGATGGTGACACACACACACACACACCACCACCACCACCACCACCACCACCACCAGGGAGTGGCTTAGTGCATTATGGTTACTTGATTATTCATTACTTTGTGTTTTATTACCCTTTAATTTTCTTTGTATTAGTTCTTAGAGTCATTTCCAAGCTATAATTTATTTTTCATGTTATTAGTCCTTTAATCCAGACAGTGTATTAAACATACTGATTTTATTCCATTGCAAACCACCATTTGAAACAAATACACAAACTACCACAGTCTCCCCCTCCCATAGGTCCAATTTGTAGTATGAGAGCCCTTCATGGAGATGTCTTTGGAGAGAAAATTATATCACTGAAATGCTCAGCACTATTGTTCTTTGTTTTGGACTATGTGTGTGGGCACATATTTATCATATTCCTCAAGCTCAACAATTAGGCTAGACTATCTGGGCAGTGAGCTCCATGTACCTTCCTGTCTCTGCCTCCTCAGTGATGGGATTACAGATGTGAGTTGCAATCCCCAACACTTTATGTAGGTTCTTGGGACTGAACTGAGGTCTTCACGCTTTCCAGGCAAACACTTTACAGACTGAGATATCACCCAAATCCCAGCAATTTTGTCCTTGAATGAATCCTTACTAACCAATTCTCTTTGCTTAACTAAGAAAAGCAGCAGGCTTGAAGAGAAAAATTTTTTTTTTGTTTACACATTGACATAGTTCATTTGCAAGTGTTGTGTCTTTCTGAAAGATGAATCATGCCAGAAGCTTTGAAAGATGAAACTTCTTTGGAGGCTTTAGTGGCAAAGGAGCTGCCTTCTATGAAGACTTCGTCCAGGGGCTCCAGGAAGCCAGACTATCAGCACGTTGTCAGCCTTCGGAACCACTTGATATCAAGGTACAAATACATACAAACCCCAAGGGAGGGACAAATTCACTCTGAAGCTCACAGGTGCTTACTGGTCCTTGAGCCTGACCTTAGAGGTTTGCTGTCAGTGGTACTGTCTGACTTTGCTGTGCTGCAAAAAGTCTTCTTGGCATACTTTGATGCCCAGGTACTGAATGCCGAGGAAAACCACACAGCTCTCACTTTAAAGGGTTAAGAGTTTATTCTGAAGCAAAACACGAGTGACCATGGCACAGGAACACACATTCAGTTATCCCAATTCCTTGTTCTGATGTGTTAACAATGTTATGAAGGTCTTATAGTTACATAACTAAGGGAAATATTAAACCAACGTGGGTTCAAATGCACTGGAGGAAACATTAGGTAGGCGGGTTACATCACAGTGGGGAAATCAGATTTTTATGCGATGACATTCTTAGCCTTTGGGTTGGTGGAAGCTGGTGCTCTGTTAGTACCTTCCAAAATGGTTTCACTTGGTCACCTGACAGTCACAAGGATATTAGGTCAGACACAAAGGTGGGCAATACATGGCTATTAAGGGGCTCAAGGTAGCCCAAGGTAATTTGGTTCTGATCCTGTAACACTTCATCTCTCTGTGATCACAGTTCTAACTGTCCATTCAGCCTTGTCCAAAGTTAGTAGATGCAGCGCTTTTGGGCAACTTTAGTTCATACTTGTCACAGACACCGATCGAATGTTGTCTGTGCTTCACAAATTTGCATCTATTTGGACTCTTGCAAGACAGCAAAGCTGACCAGGGTGCATCCATTCTTTTCTCCGAGGGGTTTGCAATTGCTTTCACAACTCAGGTGCATGAAAGAGTGGTAGAGTTTTGGGGAGACATGGTTGAGGACAGGAAATAGGTTAGCTGAAGGAGACTATGAGTGATAAGAAGCTTAGCTCTAGGAGACAGACTATTCTTTGTACTGGCCTGTACCACCTCAAGGGTTGCATATCACCGCCGCCAACAAATAGAAAAAACAACCACTTTACCTATTTCTGGGAATTCCTCCATTTCTCTTTTGTAATAAGAAGATTTTGATCCCCCCCCCCCCCGACAAAAATCTTTTTAAAAAATAGAGCTCTTCAGGTTCTTCAGCCATGCACTTGTTTGAGGCAGCTCCCCCTCTGTGGAGAGCACTTACACATTCATATTCATTTTATTTTATTTCATTTATCCAGAGAGAGAGAGAGAGAGAGAGAGAGAGAGAGATGGAGAGGGAGAGGGAGATGCAGATAGAGAGAATAGGTGTGTCAGGGCATTCAGCCACTGCAAATGAACTCCAAATGTATGCGTCCCCTTGTGCATCTGGCTTATGTGGGTACTGGGAAATAGAACCTGGGTCTTTAGACTTTGCAGGCAAGTGCCTTAACCACTAAGGAATCTCTCTAGTCCCACATTCACTTTAAAAAAGTATTTTATTTATTTATTTGTAAGGAGAGAGAAAGAATGAATGGGCACGACAGGGCCACCTGTCACTGTAAATAAACTTCAGATACACGTACCACTATGTGCATATAATTTTACTTGGGTACTAGGGAATTGAACTCAAGTTGTTAGGATTTGTAGGCAAGCACCTTGACTGCTGAGCCATCTCTCCAGCCCCCTATTCATTTTTTTTAAATTAGTTATGTACACAGTGTGTATACAGCCATGATAGTACCATCGTTAGCTCCCTTCCTGTCCTCCCCCTCTGCAGGGACCTACTTTGTTGGGGAATGTGGGTTGTGCATTGTGGGGTTAGCCATCAGTTATGGGTAACAGGCAATGTCTCTGTGCATAATGACCCAACATGTGGCTCTAACAATCTTTCTGTCCCCTCTTCCGTGAATTTCCCTGAGCCATGATGGGTTCATTTTAGGTCTAGTTCAGTGATGAGGTTTTTGGAGCATCAGTGTCTCTGGATATCTGGTTTGGTAGGAGTTGAGTGTTCTCTGTGTCTATCTCCTTCACCCTTGTGCTGGTACCAGGCTCACCAAGGAAGCAGCACTTTTGCTCATTTCCCCAATTACTCTGTGGTTTTAGCTGGGGCCTGGGCCTATAAGGCATAAAGAATGTCGATACTTGCATATGGGTTTTACGTTACTCATATTTTATTTCCCCTTTCAAACTTGGGAGACTCCTGTGTGTCTACTGCCTCAAACAGACGTCAGTCCTCCTGCTAGAAAGGGGCTCAGGACTTATCGGTAGTGTCTCACTTTACCTGTAAGCTCTGCATGTCCCATGCGGATGTGACCACTTAAGTCACATGTGTGTCAGGGGCCTCCTTTCCCTAGCACACAGTGATTCCCTGAATCTTCGTGGCATTCTCTTTGACCTAAAAGCTCCCGATTCTCTACCCTAGGGTGAGACCGAAGCTATCACCCTAGGTTAGAGAATCAGCTCTCTTTAGTAAAAGGGTCAGATTTATCCAATCCACAAAGATGGCTGATGCATGGCCATGTGCCAGCCTGAGTCGTCCTTGTTCAAATTGAGCAATTATTTTGGGTTCACCCCCTCACTTACAAGTGTTGAGCCTACTATAATGGGGATGTCTGAAATGTGAGGGAGCAGGGCCCAGAGGGTGTGTTTCTCTGGGAATAAGAGAGCTACAGAAAGTATCCTTTAATTGGCTGAGGGAGGAGGGCCTCCATGAGTGCCAAGCCAGCTGATAGACCAGGAGAGCTTGCCTCAAATACCAAACATTCAGAGATTTGAAAATCATTGAGAATGTCTGAGTCCACTTCTGTGGACTGCTAACTTGCGCTTGTCACTAGTGATGATTAGGTGCCACCTTTTCTGAAACATGCAAGGATGCTGGTCCAGGTTTCTTGAGAGAGAACCTGACAACTTCAGGACTTATAAGGAGCGGGGTTTTCTTTCCACCCAATGACAGATGCAGTAGGACTCTTGCTTCTGGGTTGAATGCCACTCACATAGGTTCTTTTTATTTATTTATTTATTTATTTATTTAATAGCAACAGACAGAGAAAGAGGCAGATAGAAAGAAATAGAGAGAATGGGCGTGCCAGGGCTTCCAGCCACTGCAAATGAACTCCAGATGCGTGTGCCCCTTTGTGCATCTGTCTAATGTGGGTCCTGGGGAAATGAGCCTCGAACAGGGGTCCTTAGGATTCACAGGCAAGCGCTTAACTGCTAAGCCAGCTCTCCAGCCCACATAGGTTCTTTAATTCCTTCTTGACTTGTATTGATCATGAATTGATTTGCTTACCTTCTATCAGAATAAAATTCCTAAGTACACATGACAGGTGGTGGACAAGGAGGCCCTCTCTCTTCAGAAACCTATGTGAGCACATTTTCATTTCCCCCCACCCCAAGGGGAAAAAAAAGTATTTACTTATTTAAATATGACAGAGAAAGAGAGAGATAGAGAAGAGAAAGGGACAGATACAGGGAATGGGCACACCAGGTGCCCTAGCCCACAAGAGCACCCCCTTGTGAATCGGGCTTGCTTCCATCCCACTGGCGTGTGTCCCGTGGATTCGAACCAGGGTCCTTTGGCTTCAGAGTCAAAGGCTCTAACCGCTAAGCCATTTCCTGGTTCCCACGCTTTCTGAGGCTTTTTTTTTTTTCTTTTCCCTTTCTTTTTCCAGCTAGCTTGAATTCTAGTACTGGGTGACCTGGAATTCAGGATGTAGCCACAGGGTGGCTGCAATGTCATGCTCATCCTCTTATCTCTGCTGCCAGTAAAGGTGCCTGCCATGACTTCAAGCTCCCTCTGTTTATGATACTCAACTGCTCTGATCATTGAAAATCAGAGATAAAATGAAAACTATGCAAGATGGGTCAAAGGTTACAAACAGGCCTAAATGTTTGTCCTTCAACAGGGATACCCTAGAAAGAACTATGTATATGACTTCCATTTGACCCAAAGACATTGCTATCATTTTCTGGCAAGTAAAGATATCATTCCAGTGCAATATACAAGAACCTGTTTGGAAAACTGTAGACGCTGGGTGCAGTGTCGTCTACGATGTCACCATAAAGCATAGTCATGTCTGCTCTTTTTCTTCCATGTCACATGGGAATTTCTCATAATTTTGAGGAGCATGTAAGGTCACAACTAGTTATAACTGTGTTCACAGTGGACTGTGTGTTATGGACTTATTGCATTTTCCTTGATATCTGTGAACGTTACTCAATGAACGAGGGTCATGTCCATGATTTTCCAATACTTAGCCTTCTGGTCCTTCATTCCACCTGCTCCATTGTCAGGTCAGGGTGGTTCTCGAGAGCCTGAGAATGGGTACACAAACCCTCAGAACACACGTTTGGACCTCGACACTCCTAATTCTTTCCTGCCTGGTATCAGGTGCGATAGGATGATTCTGTCCTCAGGACAGAAAAAGAGAAGGAAATACTCCAACGGAGAGTGAAGTCAGCACCAGATAACCCATAAGTAAACTTTTGCTAGTGGTTTTCTTTTTGTTGTTTAATTTTTACTAATTTCTCCCATTTCTGATATTTTCATACTAGTAATATAATGTATTTTGATCTTATTATTCCCAATTCCCTCCTTTTGTTTCTGTCCCCCTCCCATTAACACTATTCTTCCCTATTAACCCCTGTCTTATTTTGATGCCTTTAAAAATGTCCATTGAGATAAATTAGGGTTGCTTTCATGGCAAAGGATGGAAGATTATTTACTGTGGAATGGTCAACTTGCCAGTGGCTACACCACTGATGAACTTGACTCTCTTCTCCTAGCAACCTTCAGCTGCCCTTAGCTACTCTGGGAAGGTGTGGAGTCTCATGTATCCTTCCCTTATTAATGCTTTGTCTGGCATGTAAGCACCTGAAGACCCCTCTCTTCCAAGATCCCTCCAGTAACATGTTGATTACTTTTATGCATGTATCCTATTGAGTTTTGACAAACAAGCGAGTAATACATGGTAGTTATGATATGTGCCTCATATTGTTTTCCTATTTTTTAATCTATAAAGTCACTTATGAAAGCATCTTATAGAACATGTTCCTAGGCTTTACTACTCTGATGAGCAGCTCCATCTTTTCCTTTACCCCTATTTTAAAACACATTGTCAGTTCACACATTTCCTTTTAGATGGTCCAGACATGCTAAAATTCTTTCTGAGCAGAATCAAAGGCAAAGCAAACCCTCTCCACTATGTTATATATCTCCTTTATATACCCATAAAATGCAGGTGCTAAGATGCCCTTTCATCCCAACACCTGCTTTTTATGACACTTATGATATAATATATTTTATTTGTGACTCTTGAAAGTAGATTGAAATGGGATTTATTTAAAATGAAAGGCAGGATAGACAATATGTTTATCCTGACTAATATTGTCAAATACCCATCAACGTACAAATGATGTATATCAGTTCTAAAAGACAAATCCACAGACAATCTTATCTGTCATTTACTTACCACATACTTTTTATGATTGTTCAGGACTAAAAGAGTTTAGAAACTATATCTTTTGAATGATAGGCATTGATATAACCCTCACATCTGAAAAATATTTGCTAGAAATCAAATGAAAACTATAGAAGTCTTTAAGTTCTCTGTGGCTCACTTCTGCTATAATTAAGTACCCAATCAAGATGATAAAAGAAAATGCTTATTTGAAGTTGTTTGCAATACCTGTCTTGTAATTTCACATAATGGCAGAATCATAAGGGAAGCTTCATATTGAGTTGTCTTCTTTCCAGGGGAGGATGTCATCACGAAGCAAGTCTCAGGTGGTTCAGAGTTTATAGTCTAGCCTGAGGGCCCAGAGCAATGTCAAGGGTAAGAGCAGTATTTTATCACACAGAGGATGTGCTCAAAACCATGCTCTTGAATAAATTGCAAGTCTAGGGAAAATTGTACACTTCTTTCAGAATAACTCAGAACCAAATGAAGGCACAAGAATCTCTGGCCAGGATTCAACTTAACACATAATGTCACCATTTCATGATTGCAGACATGAAAGGAGAGGCCATGTGACAACAGGAAAGGGAACCTGTCACTGAGCATTACATAGCAAGGCATCCTGTCCTTATAGGATTGTGGTTTCAATTTCAAGGCTGTTTGCTTGAACACACACTATAAGGAAATGTCTGTCGAAAGTATACTCCACGTTAAAATTATCCTTGAAACATAGCTTAAAGTTATATCTTATCTTTAAAGCAAAATGAACTCACCTGGAAGATGAGCATGACAGATAAATCTACCTTATGAGACTATTTGGCAAGTGAAGAGTAAAAGTCCTTCAAGCACATTGATGCTATAAGCAGCTAGATATCTATATGGAGTTATTCCTTTAGTAAAAAGAATAAAAGTTTATTTTGTAGGTCCTGGGTCCAGGCCATGATGGTAAGGTTACATTTGATGCCTTCTCCCTCTGTCTTCCTCCCACCTTCATTGGCCACCTAACCTGTCTGTTGGCATCCCTATGTTTGGCGGGAGCATCACAGGGTCTGCATATTCTTTGAGGTGAGGCACCTCTGCATAATATTACGTTCTTTATTCTGCTGGCTGTGGTAGATCACCTCCCTTTGCTATGATCAGGGAAGCGAGGCTAGAAAAAAGGTGCTGGGATGAAGCAGTTTCAATTACTGATGCTATCATTGGAGTTGCCAGGGTTAGAACCTGCCCCTTGGCATCCATAATCAGCTAGGCTGGCCTACCTGTCCTCCATATACCAATTAAACAGACAAGTTATAGTGAAAAATAAAGAAAGGAGATTTATTGATTGTAGCCAGATTTGGAAAGGAACAAAGGAAGAGGTCCACTGACTTTCAAGTTCACCTGTGGCGTGGTAACATGAGGGTTAGTTAGGGGCATGTATAGCTAGGAGCTCTGGTTAAGGTGTGGCTCTACCTATCATTGTCTGAACTCATTTCTCCAGTGAGGTGCTCTGACAAGTGGTCAACACTGTGTGAGATCTTTCCAGGAGACAAGTTCTCCCTATGGTTGGTACCAGGGCTTAAGCCATCTTTTTTTCTCTCAGCATGAGACTCCTGGGAATTCCTAGGGATCATTGTTAGTCAGATAGCCCAATGGCGAGGCACAAGCATCTTTTTAGAATATCTTCATTCTTGCCACAATGGTTACAATGAAGATTGAGCAGGACACCTGAAGGTGAGGTGGACTTGCTGGCTTCACATCTGCTATCCATTACTTCCAACTCTGTGATCTTGGAGAAGTCAAAGTATGCTCAGTGACTCAGTTTCTTCACCTGTAAAATGGGTGATATTTTAGGAGCACTGGAGCAGAAAGACTACTGGGAGCAGTAAATGACTTCCTGTTCATCAAGCACTTAGGACAGTATCCATGAGCATTATTCAAATCACATGGCAATCAGTGAAATTGTATTATCTTAATTATATATGCTGCCATTTATCCCGATTAAAATTTGACTTGAACTTATGAGTTAAGAATTGTGTTTCCCTAATTAGACATTTTAAATTTGATTTGGTTGTTATCAGTTTTATTACACTGTGTGCACAAATGACTGATATGATTTTGTCTCTGTAATATCCTATTTAAATGGAGAAAAGGAAAAAGAATAAATAGGCCATCCTCCCTCACCTCAGTCATGAGGAGGAGCTCTGGGAGTGACCATTTGAAATGCCACTTCTCTCATCTGGCCCAAGTCTATAGTTTAAAAATGTTAAAGATAGATTTTAAAGTGACTCTCAGATTTTCAGCTTTTCTTGTTAATAGATGCTAAAACATATTAGTCCTATAAGTCAAAAGAGCATTATTCTGTAGTATAATATGGAATCACACAACCTTTAGAAATATGCCACCCTTATGTTTTCAGATTTCAAAACTGCTCACCTGCAAAAAAAAATGGGAAGACAAGCAAAGCAAGATATTTGTATTCTGTGATCAAATTCAAGTAAAACCTGTTAATCAATGAGATCAAGAGTGTGTGAGGAGCAGTGTTCATCATTGTTCCTAGCCTCCCCTCTATGGAGACCAGTGGTGGCCTTGTGAGCCAATATCTACACACCGTACCATGTCTCCCTATCCCTCACTCCAAAAAGAAGGCACTGCTTAAGTTTAGGGTATTTTCAATACTAAAAATATTTGATGATCCATTTAGGTGATGAGCATTCACCTTCATTGATTAGCCCAATTATCGCACTGAGACCATGTCTTATCAGTTCTTCCCTAACCTCCCTACCCCAGGAGATGAAAGATGTGGTCTCCTAATTCCCAACCGGCTTCCCCCTGGGCCCCAGGATCTCTCTCCCCAAGATACTGTGAGCTCAATACAGTAAAAATCATTGCAGAGGCCTGAGGACAGTGTCTCGGTGGCTGGCTGGTAGTGTGTCACTGAAGCTTAGCTCCACACAGCACTGGATGTTCCCATCTGGAGTCTTCAGTCCCAGAAGATTCTTCCTGACCACTCTTCCCTGATCTGTCCTCTCACTTTCAACTCATACTAGAGGGTCACCAGGCTTCAGATTTGCTGACCTTTCCAGTCTAGAGTATTCTGTCCTTCTTTTCCTCTTCCCTTTAACAAATACTTGCACTACCATTCCCTAAGTATTCCCTCTATTATACAAAGACTTTCCTGATGAGGGCTGATTTTCTAAGTACATTGCTCCTTTCTAGCAGCTTCTTTTAAGAGACATTGGCATGCTTACATTTATTTTCTCTATAAGACCACAGGGCTTTGAGAGAAGGTACTCTGGAATATTTCTTTGTGTACTCTCAGGACCCAACACATTAAATATTTGTACTTTAAAGGAAGCAAGACCAAATTAAGGCCAAATCGTTAATAAAATAATAATTATGAACATGAATGAATAAGTGTGTGAATAAACCAAGAAAAAATGAAGTCTGAATCTGTAATCCTACTATTTATGTTTTGATTTATTCATCCATTCATTTATTTGTTCATTTATACAAGTTTTTTCCAATATTAGAGATTGAACACTGGTCCTTACACATTCTAGGCAAGCTCTGTACCCGGGAGCTATAGCCCTGGTCCCCCACTTTCTGTTTGATTTTCATGTTTGTATGGTTGAAACTGACACAGACACAATGTTTACATTCCAGAGGACTCTCACAAGTGGCCATCAAAACCAGGCCCAGAAAAGGAATGTTCTCCCAACACAGAGGCCTGAGTAGTAGTACTTTTTTCACAGCCCCACCTTCATAGTTCAAGATCACCTTCTTCCCCTTTTATAATCACTTCTCTTTCTCTACTAGGTGGCTTGGGGTCCCTATTCTTGTTGCTTGGAATCCTGCCACTCTCTTGACTTAAATAAAGCTTTGGGCCCAAGAAAATGTCTATTTAAGTCCTCTGTTTTGAATCCTGAACCTGACAGAAGGGTGGTATGAAAGTAACAATTATAAGTTGTCTTCAGGCAATAGTCACAGCAGCTAGGAGATGGAGGTATTGGCTATGAGCCCTTCAATATATTACTCTTTAATCATTTAATAGGGAGATGAGACAAATGTGCCTGGGCCTTCCCTGAGCATCTTTGTTGGCTCTCGGCTGTTGTCCACAGAGGTGCCAGGTGTCTTTGAAAATGGCAGAGCCCTTCTCAGCTCTTCGTTGAGCTGAAATTAGGAGTTAGGATGCCTGCAGTTCACAGCCACACAGATTGTCCACTGAGTCTGTGGCTACTGAATTTTGACCAATGACATTAATAGACCCTAGAGGGCTAAATTTGCAAAAAATTTTATTGTACAGTGTATAGAGACATAGCTTATAGAGCTTAAGAGAAGGGAAGAGGACAGAACTTTTGCCCAACAAGGGATTCCTGAAATTGGAAAAGCCCACCAAGAGACTTAGATTGGGGTCTTTTATTGAATTTAATGGAAAGGGGTTGAACTGATTAGTCCAATGCCGACACCAGGTGTCTAGGTGTCACCAGGTTTTTAGAGAAAGGTGTGATCTCATTTTTTAACTTTTTTCTTCTAATAAAAGAAAACATAAGGGAAAGCTAGATTATTCCCTTTTTTTTACTAACCTGTAGCAAAGTGGAGGCTGCAAGTGCTCTTTTAGCTTAGAAAGAGAAAAGGGATAAAACCAGAATCTCCCATACAGGATATTGTTCAGGGCACTGGCACCTTTCAAGTGTCTCATCAGCATATCAACATATCTATTTCTACATGTACACCATTCTGTTTATAAGTAGGTGGGTTGTTGATACAGATATAGACAATATAGATGTGGAAATATATAAGCATCTAATGATCACTTACTATATCTATCATCTATGCATGTATGCATCTGTTTATCAATCTGTCGTCAATATCTGTCATTATCTATGATTATTTATCATCTACATATCTGTCATGTTGCTTTGCTCTTATAAAAACTAGTTTAGTCTTTTTCTTCAGACTAAATAATAAGAGGATTTTACTTAAAATTAATTATTGAAAAGAGGATGACTTCAAGGAGAACTTACTGCAACCTCTGCTATCATTCCTCAACAAAGGGGCAAGAAAGCAATTTCCTGATCTATTATTTGTTTTCACCCTCCCTCAACATGTGGCCTCTCTGGTCGTATAAGGTCAGGCCTCCAATGGCTGATGCAACCTTACAAGCCAGCTATGATCCTTCTTTTCTCTTCCTTTCCCTTTCCTAGATTGCTCTAACAGATACTCTGAAAGCTGAATTTACCCAGAAGTGGTGGTGATCAATCATAAACTATGTTCCTTGGGCATATCTGCCTTTCATCAAAGGATATGTATAGAACACATAGTCTATGCCCATGTGTATGTTGCCTATGATGATTAGCTGCAGAAAAGCCAGAGAGCAAGGCGATAGGATGAGAGAGTTCTCTATGTTCTGAACTTCTACTAGCCAGGAGACCCTCCTGACTGGTTCTGTCCAAGCTTACTCTATTTTGTCGTTGGATAAAAGTAGCACTTGGGAGGCAGAGGTAGGAGGATCGCCGTGAGTTCAAGGCCACCCTGAGACTACATAGTTAATTCCAGGTCAGCCTGAGCCAGAGTGAGACCCTACCTCAAAAAAAAAAAAAAAGTATCATGTGGACATTTCTGTATCTTTTTAAAAAATATTTTATTTATTGATGAGAGAGAGAGGGACAGAAAGAGAGAGAGAGAGAGAGAGAGAGAGAGAGAGAGAGAGAGAGAAGAGAGAATGGACATTCCAGGGCCGCTAGCTACTGCAAACGAACTCCAGATGAATGTGGCACCTTGTGCATCTGGCTTTACCTGGATACTGAGGAATTGAGCCTGGGTCCTTAGGCTCTGCAGACAAGTGCCATAAACACTAAGCTGCCCTTCCATCCCATATCTCTGTATCTTTTAATCAAGTTCTGATTTTCAATATTAGATGTTTAGGACACTAAAAAATCCTCTGACAATATCTGCCAATGAATGTATTTTCATTCATTTTTGAAGTGAATTGAGAAAGTAAAGACTCTGGCTCTGAATTCTCTGGTTAGTCACCAGAAATGGTTTGAGACAATGAAAGCCAACTAATTTTAGTTCTTTACTTAATTCATTCAACTTGTTTGCGGGAGAACCTCAGTGCTCCATACTATGGTTATTCAAGAGTGAAACAGACTGAAAATCCATACTCCGAGGAACTCTATATTACAGCCAGGGATTATGTAAAATAAATAAATTAATTAAAAACTTAGGTAATGCCACGCAGGAAAAAGCCTCCTTGAAGAGTAAAGCAGGATTATGGGTAAATAGTCACATGATTGAAGTTGGAGGACATGCAGACACTACTATAGGGCAGACACAGGAAGATCCACTTTGAGTTGAAGTTAAAGGAAGAGCAGGTGCTAGAGGACTAAAGTGCTGGAAAAAAGCGTACTTGAGACTGAATGACCAGCAAGAAGAAAGCCAGGAAGGACAAATGGGCAGGGCTACTGATAGTGTCAGTCATGCTCCTCCTTCAGCCTGTACTTTCCCTGGGAAGATTACTGATCTGTCAATAGCTGTGAACCTGTTTCTATTCTTTTCAAACATACAGTTCATAATGTGGAGTAAAATAGGATTCATATTTTCTCTTTTGTGATTAAACTGTTTTCTTCACCTTCCAGAAAACCCATTTCAGAATCAATGGAAATGGCTTCTCCAGATTCTCTTATAGCTCAGAAGAACCATATTGAAAACTCTGATTTATTTATAATTCAACACACTTTATATAATGGGATGTGAGTCACACTTTTGTACCAACTAGAAAGAGATGTGACAGTTACAGATGTATTCCTCAATATGCTGAGGAGATTTCTGTGAAAAGAAACTATATATCCTTAATCACTTCTCTTATAACATGGGGGACATGTTCACACAGTAAAAATATTATAATCAACAAAAGTGAAATTTAACTGGGAATGGAGTGAGTGGTTGCTCTTGGTATAGGGATGTTATGGTAATGAAGAATTTTATTGCATTTTTCTTACTTTGTGAGTCCTTTGCCTCCACCACATTACCCATATTAAATCTGCATTTGAAGTTCCACTCCCTTCATCTCTCACCCTATGCAAGTCTCCATATTTATATTCACAATTCCTAGAATTTTATCTGGCTAGTGCCTTCACCACTGAGAAATCTCTCCAGCCCCTCAGAATTTTATCCACCTGAATAAGTAATTCCTAAAAACAAATCTCCCTAATACAAATATACCTTATGTGTCAGTCTGAGTATTTTTTAATCAGCAGGTCAGAGCAATGGTTTATCAAATAGTTAAAGTCATTTTTTGCATATGTGTGTAGTAGGGTGTGGTGTGGTGTGATGCATGTGTGGTGTAGATGTGTGTGACCTATGTACGCGTGTGCAGTGCCCAGAGGAGAAAAATGGGTGTCTTGTTCGATCACGCTTATTTCCATGGGAGGGAGCTTCTCACTGAAACAGTAGATGCTGTTTTCAGTTAAACTGGCTGACTAGCAAGCCCCAGCAATTTTGTCTCTGTTCCCCAAAGAGCTGGGGTTACAGGTGTGTGAGTATGCCATGCATAGCTTTTTTTAATAAAGAGATTAGGGAACTGAATTCAGGACAGATCAGGTTATCACAGGCCCTCATGCTTGTGTGGCAAGTACTTTTACTTGTTGAGCCATTTTTCCAGCCCCCAAAATCTTTTTTTTTTTTTGAAGATGAGCAAATGTTCAAGGTAACATATTAGTGATGACATCCATGATAGCATTAGGTTGGTGCTGGATGTGTACATCATATAGCCAGATGACAGCACCAGTTCTGCCCCCAGCTCTCTGTGTGACCTTGAATGAGTCACAAGAATCTTTGGATCTGTTTTTCTAATTCTGAAATGAAAGGAGAGTGCTCCATCTAGAACTCTCTTACCAGGTATAACAAGATAATATAATAATAGAATATAATAACAGGTATAAGTGACTGCTAGACTGGAAAACAGTCTAAGAACTTGGCTAATCTGATTGAGTTATCACCATTAAACCTGCTAATATCATACCACAAGCACCACTATTAAAAAAAATTGGGCTGGAGAGATGGGTTAGCAGTTAAGGTGCTTGCCTGCAAAGCCCAAAGACCAGATCCCACATAAGCCAGATGCACAAAGGCAAGGCAAGCACAAGGTTGCACATGCCCACTAGGTGGTGCAAGTGTCTAGAGTTTGATTTCAGTGCTGAGTCCTTTGGGTGCCAATCTTCTTTCTCTCTATAAAATAATAATAATAAATCTGCCAGGCGTGGTGGCGCACACCTCTAATCCCAGCACTCAGGAGAGAGAGGTAGGAGGATTGCAGTGAGTTCGAGGCCACCCTGAGACTACATAAGGAATTTCAGGTCAGCCTGGGTCAGAGTGAGACCCTACCTCGAAAAACAAAACAGACAAACAAAAAAGATCCAGGTAGAATGGGAGGACATTTGTAAGTGCTGATAATATAAGGCTGTTTGGATGAGGAATCTTTTGTAAATGCAGCAGAGGTAAAGAGGCACATTTTCAGAACCCATTATCACTTAAATTATTTCCACTCCCATATCCTAGTGACATTTTTTAAAAAAGTTGCTACATATCAAACATTGAGCAGAAAGGAGGGCAGTCACAGGTGTGGAATCAGAGGCTTCCTCAGTGCTCAGGTCATGGGATTCTGTTTCCATTTCAAAACTACTTACTCAGTTCATTAAAACAGGGCAAATTATAAAAAGGGACCACACACATTGTTCACTGCTTTTTTAAAGACGAGTTCAGGACTGGAGAGAGGGCTTAGAGGTTAAAGTGCTTGCCTATGAAGCCTAACAACCTGGGTTCGATTCCCCAGTACTCATGTCAAGTCAGATGCACAAGGTAGCACATATGTCTGGAGTTCATTTGCAGTGACTAGAGGCCCTCGCTTGCCCGTTCTCATCTGCTTCACTCTCTCAAATAAATCAATAAAATATATTTTTTAAAAGTTTAGTTATTTATTAAGCTGATAGGATCTTGGGTAAATCAGAACAGCTTAATGTTATTTCATTTTATTATGTACTGTAATTTTTAGACAACATTGAGTCATGATTTCATAGTTTCTAGTTTTGGCTATTACACACAATGCTATAAAGAACAGCTTTTATTCATCACATTGGTAATATTATGCAAGGCAAAATGAAAAAAAATACAGTCTTGGGAACGACTCAGCTGGGTCAAAGTTTGGGCACATTTGACTTCTCATACCTCTGCCTCCTGAGTGTTGGGATTAAAGGCATGCACCACCATGCCTGGCTCAAATGTGTAGCCCAGGCTGGCCTCAAACTCCTCATTCTCCTGCCTGTACCTCTTCAGCAATTTCCTACTAGCATACACCACCACAACTGTCTAGATCCATCTTTAAAATTCTGTTCAGGAGCTAAAAAGATGCACACACCTCTTCATGGTTATCTCCTGCACTCTAAGTAAGCTCTATGCAATATAGAGTTGAAAGTGGACACAGAGCTGGACATCATTTCTGGTTCTATCATCTCACCCATAGTTTCTTCCCTTCTATGTGTAGGTACTGATATGAGTCTTTCAGTATTAGGAACATGATTAAGTCACAATGGTGACATGTGTAAATGACATAGCCTGTTGTCTCCCTTCTAGGGTTTGTCTAACTTCTGCTACTAACATAGATAGGTCATAGAAGGCAGAAGGGGGAGGCCTCTGATTTTAAGGTGCTTGTGAAGGTTGTTTAGAAAGGGCTGTGCCAAGGTTGCAATGATCCTACAGGGATTCCACATGCCTTTGCAAGTTTAGGGGAAACCATGGAATTCTCCAGCAGGGAGGGAGAACAGCAGGGAGGGTTGGCACGTGCTTTTCTGAAATTTCACCTTCGACTGAGCCTGTGCTGCCTCCTCACATTCATCCCCAACAGGAAGTCAAATCATGATAAGTCATGCCCTGAGGCAGTATGTTTAACCTTTTACATAATCCTTTTAGCTGGTGTCTCTGGGACATCTTATATTGATAAAGTGCAAGGATGTGGATTTGGATAGAATTAGTCTGTGGTAGTAGCTCCATGCTGCTGGGATGAACTTCTAAACCAGACACAGTTTATGGGAGGGAGGGATTGTTTTCGAAGCTTATAGATCCAAGGGAAGTTCCACTGATGAAAGAAGGTGGCCCCCTTTCACAGATCAAAGCCAAGAGACACAAACACCCCCCCCTCCCACCACAAGCAAGAGCATGAGCCCTCAGCAGCAGGAACCCCAGGGCTCACTCTGCATACCTCAGGCTACAATTCACATCTGCCCCAGTAACACCTTAGGGCTGGACCCCAGGATCCTCTCACAGTGACACCTCTTCCAGCCAGGTGCCTGGAAATCTAAATTATAGGCTTTAATAAAATATCTGAGTCTCTTGCGAGGAATCCAGGTCTCTTGCGAGGAAAAATGGTTGAACCTGGAACAGATCATTCTCAGTGAACTTACCCAATCACAGAAAAAAAATCGCCACATAGTCTCACTCATCTACAGCACCTAAACTGAATCTACCCAAGATACCTTACATACCCAGCAAGCATCTCCTAGACTAGACACTAGGATGGAAGGGGAGGGAGGGGAGGACATCAAAAGGGTGGGAAACACAAAACTAGACCCAAATGGCAATGGTACCATATTTTCTACTTACTAAAAGACAGTCCAAATGGCTGATCCTTCACCAGGCCCTTACAGAGAACACCTGAACCACAAGACACTGGAGAGGGTATGATCAAGACTAACCTTAATCTTCTACATCTTCCCTCCCTCACTTCTCCTCTCCCTCTCTCTCTCTCTTTTATCTCTAACTCTTGTATATTAGTTATCTTCTTCCTCATTTTCTTAGTGGGCACTGACATGTAACTCCCAGAACCAGCATGGGGCTATCATCCACAATGAGCTTTTGATCAGAGAGACCTACAAAGTTTCCTAAAAGACAGACAGATTTCTGTCAGAGTACTTGATGACCCACCAAAGGCTAGTGATAAGACCCTACTGCTGAAGACACCTTATGTGATTGACATGCAAATTAGAATGGCATGGCTGGAAGTTGGAAGAGAATCAGTCCCCAGACAGTCAGCGCGTCTAGTGCCAGAAGGTGCTACATGTGCAGCGGGGGGAAAATGACCAATATCTGTTGAAGCAATGCATGGTCTAACCTACTTAGCAGCAAATAACTTGGTGTGCTGCCCACACAAGTGCAGTGGTGGCACACAGCCATGGTGGGGAACCAACTGCTCTCAATTCGGCTAACTGATCCCCTCACTTGTATGAGACCCATAGCTGGAGCTGGGAAACAAGTCAGAACCATATCCAAACATAAACCCACTCTCCAATATCAAGCTACCATCAATTGTGGGCTACAAGAGGGCCTACACCTATTAAATTCTCTATAAAAAAAAAAAAAGGGTTATCTCATTTGTCCTGATGCTAACTTACTCTCTGTTGGAGAATCTGCTTCTCTTTTTCAGATAGATGTAGATCCTAAGGAGAGAGCCACCCCATCATACCTCAAAAGGGCCTCGGCTGAAAGTAAGAAAAATTGGAGAAACAAGCAAGGGGGCTGTTTTCCTGATGAACCGGATACCAACACAAGGGGGAAGGAGATTAGCACAGAGAAAAATCAACTCCTACCAAATCAGAGAGCCAGAGCCTCAGAGGCCCCCAACACCTCATCACTGAAGCAGACCCAACATGGCTCAGGGAAATTTTGCGGAAGAGGGGGCGGAAAGAATGTCAGAGCCACATGTTGGGTCATGATATGCAGAGACATTTAGCTTACCCATAACTGTGGGCTAACTCCACAATGCATGACCTGTATACCTCAACAAGAAGGGGCCAAGGGGAGGGGGTAGGTCTTGGATGAGCCTAATAATGGTACCAAACTGACTGTAAAAAAAAAAATAAAATAAATATATCTGAGTCTGTTGGGGGATATACATTCAAACTATCACACAGTCTTTAAAAAAATTTTTTTTCTGATTTATTTTTATTTATTTATTTATTAGAGACAGAGAGAAAGGGAGAGAGAGAGATAGATAGAGTGAGAATGGGCACGCCAGGGCCTCTATCCACTGCAAATGAACTCCAGTCACATGCACCACCATGTGCATCTGGCTTACATGGGACCTGGAGAATTGAACCTGTGTCTTTAGGCTTCGCAGGCAATCGCCTTAACTGCTAAACCATCTCTCCAGCCTGTATCACAGAGTGCTTATATAAAATCCCAACATTTCTGCTAATTGATCCAGGAAATATTAACATTGGTATTACTCATATGAACATGCATTATATACAACATTGTGTTGTACTCTGTTACCTACTGAATAGACAATTTAATGATTTTACCTATACATAGAGTTATAACAGTTTTATTAAATAAGATGTTAGACATCCTCTCAAGGGGCCAGCTATAGAGTAGTTGCTCACTGAATGTGCAGTAGATGTCATCATTTACAATAAATACATAATATTTTGAAATGTACTATGGTATATGTTGCATATAAATATTTTAAATATTAATGTGATGAGCCAGTCTGACTCCATCTTAGAGTTAGGAGCCATTTTGTTGTTAAATCAAGTTCCATTTCTGCTTACTGTGAAAGTTAAGTTTCTGTTAGGCCTAACTGTACCTTGACTACCTGCCCAGAATTCCCCACCTCTGGATCTTCTTGGAACCTGAGTTACTCCTTACTCTGATAATGCCTTGCCTCTTACTCTCCCAAGATGTTATGTCAAGTAATTGTGAGCGGCTATTTGCTTCTGTATTTTGCTTGCCAAGTTCCCTGTTGGAAATCTCTCAACCTTACAGCTTGTGAATTATAAAAACCTGCCTTCTTAAGAGAAGCTCAGGATGCTCTCTTAAGCCCTGCCTTTGGGTGAGATAGCCAGCTGGCCAGCTTCCGGGTACACAACACAGTTTGCTTCAGTTTGACCAAATATTTGAGTTGGTGGTCTCTTCTTTGCATCATGGGTTTAAGAAATGACGAGGCAACTTTCTACTTGACATGGCCTTGAAAGATGATGAAAGGTCTTATAAAATGTATCTAAAAGTTATAGGAAATTGTTACGTTTTATTAACAGGCATTCACCTTTAGTATAACAGCCTTGAAAGGACAGGTTTTAAAAAGACTTTGATAAAATTATTGGAAAAATGAAGTTTTCCAGGGAAGGAGAAGTGTAAAAGTGACATTGTTTAAAATGATTTTCCTAGGATTTTAGTAAATTATTTGCATGCTTGGTTTGGTTTTTTTGGAACTTTATAGATTGGGTAATATCTCCATTTTCCACAAGAAAAGGTCCCATGAATTTTTGACAGGCCAATTTGATGAGCAAAATTTCTAGTACTTGAAAACACATCCCCCCAAAATCTGGACATAATTATTCACAATGATCAAATTCAGGAAGAAACCAAGATGTCCTTCAGTACCTCAATGAGTAGATAATCATGAAGCATCTATAAAAAGGAATACTTTCACTAATAAGGAACAATGTTATCAAACCGTGAAAATATCTAGACACATCTTAAATTGTATTCATGTAAATGGAAAGGGCTACTATAGATGACTATATGCTGTTGTGATATTATAGAAAGGGGAAAACCATAGGAATGTTTGGAAAAGCAAAATTTTAGTACCTTCCAGGAGTCCCAAGAAAGCGGAGGCAGTGTTGATGAGGTAAGAGCATGCAGAATTTTTTTTTTTTTTTACAGCATTTGGAATTGAGTCAGTGAGCTCATTCATATCAGTTAAACACTCTATCATGGAAATGAACCCAATTTCATAAGGGAATTGTTAGGGTATCAAACTTATTCAGTGTGGTCTTTTAATGGTGAATACATGATGATGTAAATGTGTCAAATCTTGTAGAACACGAAGTGAGTCAATGCATTTTTAAGGCATTTAAGAGGTAGGAGGGGTAAAATGCATCATGTGACAAGACAACCTAACTCCCTTGTGAAGGTGGCTGGTCCAGAAAAAAACAAGTGTACTGACCTAAGTAACTTTGGAAACAAATGGCATTAGTAATTCTGAAGGCAAAATGAGTCACACGTAAGCAATGTGCTTTAGTTAATGAAGTTATTTTCCATATGGCACAGGTTAATAATTCACATACTGATATGCTTGAATCCTGGAATGAAGCATGGGTATACCTGGCACGTTGGATCTTAGCTTCTAAAGTTCCCAGATAAGGGGAAACAGGGCTCTTTGGACAAACTGTGATGTTATGTTATCTTACATTACACAGACTACAGTATCTATGCCATACTCAGGTGAGATCCATGGGGCTGGGAGGCTGGGTGTGGGATAGATGTGAATTCTCAGTGCTACCCTCACACTTTTTTTTTTTTTTTTTTTTGAGGTAGGGTCTTGCTCTGGCCCAAGCTGACCTGGAATTCACTCTGTAGTCTCAGGGTGGCCTTGAACTCACAGCAATCCTCCTACCTCTGCTTCCCAAGTACTGGGATTGAAGGCGTGCACCACCACGCCCAGCCATACTTTTTTTTTGATGGGAGAAAATGCTTTATGTTGGCTTATGGTCTTGAAGGGAAGCTTCATTATGGCAGGGAAAGGATGGTAGAGCAGAAGCTGGACTTCACATCTTGCCACAGCAACTGGCAGGAAACAGGATGGGTGAGTTAAGCTCTGGCAAGGGGGAAGCTGGGCTACATGACCCCACAGACCACCCCTAGCAACACAGCTCCTCCAGCAAGGCTCCACCTTCCAAACTGACAACAGCTGAGGACCAAGCATTCAGAAACATATGAGGCTATAGAGGACATCTGATCCAAACCACCACACCACTGATGTTTTCTCTTAGTCACTTTCCATCCACCAACTCCCATCCTACTCCTTGATTAAATGTTGCCACTTATCCACGACATATGAGAGTTGAGTCCAATCTCTGTCCTCTACTGTAAAACCCCTTTGCAGTCATTCCAACACATAGCAAAGTGCCCTCACACACTATACTTCAATGACAAGTTTTATTTTATTTTATATTTTTTCATTTTTTTCCCTGCTATTTCTCTCCCCCCCCCTTTTTAAATTAAGAACATACTTTGTATGGATACATCATGTGTTGATATCATCTTTTCCCTCTTCCCTGCTCTCATTTCCCAGGGAGCCTTCTTCAGTGGGGCTGCTGGTATTCCCCATAGGGTTGTGGGTTATGTGTTGTGGGAGCAGCAATCAGTTATTGGTAGGGGAGACAATCCCTCTGGGCATCCCAACCTATGGCTCTTACAATCTTGCCACCCCCTCTTCTGCAAAATTTCCTGAGCCTTGGTGGGTGTGTTTTAAGTCTACTTCTGTGATGAGCTCTTAGGAGTCTTTTGATTTATGCTTTGGTGTGTCTTTAGTATCCTCAGCATCTGTTTCCTTCACCCTGTTACTGACTGTCAGGCTTACCATGGAAGCAGCATTCTTGCTCATCTCCCCACTTCCTCTGTGGTTTTGCCTGGGCCTTGACTGCAATGGGAGGGGTGGTTTATCTCCTGGGGTCTGGCTACTTTTCTGTGTGCACTCCCTCTGGAGCAGGGGATCTGGGAGCCTTCTTTTTGTTAATAGATGGAAAGCTATTCCAGGATGAACAATATATTAAAAAAAAAAGAACAGAAAAAAAAATTTAGGTTAACTTTGTTCAAATCCTATCTCTGTGTTACTTTGTAATTAATCCTTGATTAGGTTTTGCCAAGGGAACATGAATTTGCTGACTGGAAGGCTTGTCTTATGAAAAGCATAACCATGTAAGAAAGGAGGTGTGCAATATTTTGGCTTCATGGACTTCTGCCATTTTATCTAGGAAGAGACCATCTATAAATACAAATAATTACTGCCCTTTAAAACACCCCAGATGTCCATCACTAGAAGAATGGATAACTAAGGTGTGGTATATCTACACAATGGAATTCTATACAGCAGTAAGAAAAAAAATGACACAATGAAATTTGAGGAAAAATGGTTGAAACTAGAACAGATCATTCTCAGTGAACTTACCCAATCACAGAATGAAAATCGCCACATAGTCTCACTCATCTACAGCACCTAAACTGAATCTACCCAAGATGCCTTACATACCCAGCAAGCATCTTGTGGACTAGAAAATAGGATGGGTGGGGAGGGGGGGAGGGCAAGGGAGGGGGTGGGAAACACAAATCTAGACCCAAATGGCAATGGTACCATAAAATTTTACATCCAAAAAGGCAGACCAAATGGCTAATCCTTCACCAGGCCCTTAGAGGGAACACCTGAGTCACGAGACACTGGAGAGGGCATGATGAAGACTGACCTTAATCTTCTACAGCTCCTCTCTCTCTCTCTCTTCTCTAACTCTTTTATATTAGTTATCTTTTTCTTCCTTTTTCTTAGTGGGCACTGACCTGTAACTCCCAGTACCAGCATGGGGCTATCATCCACAATGAGCTTTTGATCAGAGAGACCTACAAGGTTTCCTAAAAGAAAGACAGATTTCTGTCAGAGTACTTGATGACCCACCAAAGGTTAGTGGTAAGACCTTACTGCTGAAGACACCTTATGTGGTTGACATGTAAAATGGAATGGCATGGCTGGAAGCTGGAAGAGAGTCAGTCCCCAGAAAGTCAGCACGTCTAGTGCCAGAAGGTGCTACATGGGAAACTGGGGGGAAATGACCAATATCTGTCCAAGCAACTCATGGTCTAACCTACTTAGCAGCAAATAACCTGTCGTGATGCTCACACAAGTGCAATAGAGGCGCACAGCCATGGTAGGAAACCAACTGCTCTTGATTTGGCTAATGGATCCCCTCAGTGGTACGGGACCCATAGCTGGATCTGGGAAACAAGTCAGAACCATATCCAAACATAAGCCCACTCTCCATTATTAAGCTACCACCAATCATGGGCTAGAAGAAGGCCTACATCTATTAAATTCTGTATAAAAAAGTAAGGGTTATCTCATTTGTCTGGTGCTAACTTACTCTCCGTTGAAGGATTTGCTTCCCTTTTTCAGATAGATGTAGATCCTAAGGAGAGTACCACCCCATCATACTTCAAAAGGTCCCCAGCTGAAACTAAGAACAATTGGCGAAACAAGCAAGGGTGCTCTTTTCTTGGTGAACCGGGTACCAGCACAAGGGTGAAGGAGATCAACACAGAGAAAAATCAACTCCTACCAAATCAGATATCCAGAGATCCAGAGGCCCCCAACACCTCATCACTGAAGCAGACCAAAAATGAACCCAACATGGCTCAGGGAAATTTTGCAGAAGAGGGGGCGGAAAGAATGTCAGAGCCACATGTTGGGTCATGATATG
This sequence comes from Dipus sagitta, assembly GCA_036346955.1. Lineage (NCBI taxonomy): Eukaryota > Metazoa > Chordata > Mammalia > Rodentia > Dipodidae > Dipus > Dipus sagitta. The sequence continues at coordinate 155,846,144 of CM070773.1, read as the reverse complement.
CAGAGACATTTATCCTACCCATAACTGTGGGCTAACTCCAGAACGCATTTCCCATGTACCTCAACAAGGAGGGTCCAGGGAGAGGGGGTAGGACATGGATGAGCCTAACAATGGTACCAAATTGACTGTATTCGCTGAGTACAAAACTAATTAATAAAAATAAATAAATAAAACACCAAGTTTGCATATATACTAAATACTCAGAAACTGGCTCAGCACAAGAGAGAGGGTTTATATGCCACTGGCTTTGAAATTCCATCTTCAGCATTTTAGGCTTGTGTGACTCTCATAGTTAGACTGTCTCAGTGAAGAAGCTTAACGCCGAATGCAGCCCATACATTGAAGTTTGGATGCTCCCTCTTTGTAGGAAAGGTAAGCAGGTAAGCAACACACACACACACAACACACACACATACACACACACACACACCACACACACACACACACACACACACACACACACACACACACACACACACACACATATTGGGTTTTAGAAAAACACATAGAAAAGTAGTTGAATATTCAGTGCAAGATAAATAGTACTCTCTCCAATAATCAGACTAAGTTCTTTTAATGCTCAGGCTTTTAGCCTACTTCTTCAGTTTTAACAAGTAAACTCATTTTTTTTTTGCAATAGTGAAAATATATTACTGTAGAGTATCTTTTATATCTATTTTTCACCACACATGCTTTTGAGAAAAGTAAATAAGTTTATATGTAAAGCAACTGAAACATTGTTGACAAACTAGTATTACTTAGCATTAGTGGTATAAAGTGCTGTTATATATTATTATATTTATTTGCAAATGTAGTTTAAATATATATAGGTAAACACATTTAACCTTTTACAGGTATTTAAAATTCAATGTCTAAAAATAAAACCATTGTGTTTACATTTAGTATTACTTTTTTAGCTTAAGATCCTCATCTTAGTGGCGGCCACATTTTAAAATTTCAGGAGACAAGCAAGCACCAAATGTATTGATTTTGACTTCTAAATGAAGACCATGACTGAAAACTAACACAGAAAGCAAATAAGAAAGAACAACTGACAGGGAGCAGGAGCAGGAGGACATGCAAGGATCTCGGGACCTGAACGTGAATCCTATGTGCTCTTTTCTGCCAGGAAGGAAAGCCTCTATTATACATATGAGACCTATGCTCTACCCAAAAGGGACTGTAAGTTTAAAGCAAACTATCCTTGGTCTGAAAATGAGTAATGAAAATGGTACCTCTCCCTAACTGCCTAAAAGACAAGCTTCAAAAATATCTAATAAATATCCAAGAAATTTTTTTTCTCATGTGCACAAGTTTTTTTATCTTAGTAACATAAAATTATACTGTCTATAGTTCCCACCAAAATATTTTACTATTAAATAGCATGAAATGTGATACCTGGAGAAAAATGGACTGAAAATCATATCTAGAAAATGACATAATGTAATTAGTAGATGAAAATACTGAAAATCTTTCTCATTGTATGCTACATGATTAAGGACATAGAGCAATATGTGGAAAAAAATGTAGACAAAACAGAAGACAGGAAAAGGCACAAACAGAACTTCTAAAAGTGAAAAGACATTAGGAGGAAAACAAAATTTACTGGAAGTAATTAAAAGAAAATTAGAGGCTGTGGAAAAATAATAAATTATATTATAATGAAACTATTCAAAGAACAAACAGAAAAATATCTCACCAAAATGAACATAGTTTTCTTTATCTGTAAAATATCATCAAGGTAATTATCATCTGCATGATTAAACTCAAGAGGGGAGGAAAGTGATAGAAGAAAGAATATGAGGAAATAATGGCTGAACATTTTTCATTTTTTGATGAAACCTATAAACATAGAGTGAAGAAGCTCTGTGAACCTCAGAGTCATTAAAACAAAAAGAAAATACTGAGGTTCATTCGAATTCAATTTCTGAAAAATTGTGATATGAGAACATCGTTAAAGCATCAGGAGGAAAAATGTTTTATGCACAGCTGAGCAAAGATAATGTGAACAGAAAAACGGTGAAAGAAAATTATCAGGAGCCTACTAAACATAAGAAAATAGATTTGGGACAATAAATAGTAGTGAGGATAGAAAGGGATCTCTTATAGTGATAAAGAATCAATTCATCAAGAAGACATAACTTTTCTAAGCATTCAGCCACTGAACAATAGCACTTTGTGACAATCGATGTGAAAACTGACAGGATAAACAGGAGAAATAGACAGACCATAATGGCAACTACAAAACTGAAGGCTTTTATTTTCAGTAATTATCAGAACAGGTTGACAGAAAATCAGTAATACTATAAACCATTCAAACAATGCCACAAAGTCGTGGGCCTAATAGATATTTACAGGGTAGTCAGTACATCCAGCAACAATTACATATATGCTACATTCAAGTTCAACAAAAAGAAATAGTATGTTATCATTCTTTGGCTGATAAAACAAGCCTCAGCAACTTTAAAATGTGCAGACCTTGCTAAATGTGTGCCTTGACCTAAAAAAAAAAAAAAAAATTCACCAAGAAATCATTAACACAGAGTCAGTGTTAAAATCTGAGTCCCTATTGCTGAAGACTTCACATGCCTGAGCCGCAAAGTCACTGAGAAATCAAGCTGGTGCTAAACAGAAAACCTTCTCCCTGTAGACCAGCCAACTGAAAACTGGAAAAAACTGTGGTGTATGCAGCCTTATGGGAGACAGACGTTATCAGCGGTGACAACAGTAGACGCTGGAAGCCTCAAGTTTGGCCAGAGAGGCCAAATAACTGAAAAAGTGCTATACTGGCATGTCTGCTCTGGGGGAAACCAACTGTTCTCTAATTGGACTAAAGGCTGGCTCTATGGGAAGGAATACATGCCTGGTACTGTAAAGCTAATCAAAAGCCTATGGCAGGGAAGGTCATAAGCCTTAGGGGTATAAAGCCTGCTCTTGCCTGGCTAAATGTATATATTATTCTCACCAAACTTCCCTGAAAGAACTACACTTAATTTTCATATTTATATATTAATGCTACTCTCACTTCTGGTTAGAGAAGCTTCTCTTTTCAGATGGCAATGACCACTGGGATGACCCAAAAGGCAACATAGTGCTGAGAAGAAGGGACGGAGGAGTGTCCAGCACAGAAACATTATACCCTCCAAGGTTCAGGGTCCATTGCGGAAGAGGTGGTGGAAAGAAAGTAAGAGCCAAAGGAAGGGTACCACTTCTTACAATGCAACTGTCCAGACAAAAATTGGCCTTGATATCCAAGACCTTGCAGTGCCTAGCAATACCTACACAAGACCCTCATAATAGGAGAAAATTATGATGACATCAAATTAAAAGACACTAATGGAGAAAGGGAGGGGACATGATGGGGAGCTGAGTTGTGAATGGGAAAGTGGGGGAGGGGAGGGAAGTATCATGGTTTATTGTCTGTAAGTATAGAAGTCAATAAAAAGTAAAACAAAACAAACAAAAAACCCAACAATCTCGGGTCCAAATACTTGGGAATTAATCACATATATCTTTATTCTGTTTCTCTTTCTGTCTGTGGGAGGACATGTGCATGTGTGTGTATGTGTTGCTGTTCACCTTTCTAATTATGTGTGTTTGTATATGTGTGTGGGTGGATCTGCGTGCCACAGTGTGCATGTGGAGGTCAGAAGATAACCTCAGGGTATTGGTTTTCTCTTGTCTCCTTGTTTGAGACAATCTTCCTTGTTTGCCTGCGTGAAGTCCAGACTAACTGGCGTATGGGCTTCTAAATTCTTCTGACTCCTCCTCCCATTTCCTTAGGAGCATTGGGATTACGGAAACGTGCATTGCTTTGCCTCCAGCTTTATGTAGGTCTTGGGATCCAAACTCTGGGTGTCAGTCTTACATAGCAAACACCTTTAATCACTAAGCCAACTCCTCAGCCCTGTCTCTTGTTTTTGAGACAGAGTCTCTTATTGGCCTGGAGCTTGCCAAGTAAGCTAGACTTGTTGGCCAGGGAGGCCCAGGGATCTGCCTGCTTCCACATCTACAGTGCTGGAATTACAAGCACCCACCATCACATTCACCTTTTTATTAAGTATAGGTTCTTGAGATTGAATTTAGGTCCACATGCTTGCATTGCAAGCAATTTACCACTTGAGCTATCTCCCCAGGCCTTGCACAAATGTTTTAGAAAACATGATTCAGCTGGGTGTGGTGGTGCACTCCTTTAATCCCAGCACTCGAGAGGCAGAGGTAGGATTGCTGTGAGTTTGAGGTCACTCTGAGACTACATAGTGAATTTCAAGTCAGCCTGAGCTAGAGTGAGACCCTGTCTCAAAAAACAAACAAACAAAAAAACAAAACAGGGCTGGGGAGATGGCTTAGCAGTTAAGCGCTTGCCTGTGAAGCCTAAGGACCCTGGTTTGAGGCTCAATTCCCCAGGACCCACGTTAGCCAGATGCACAAGGGGGCGCACGCATCTGGAGTTCGTTTGCAGTGGCTGGAGGCCCTGGCGTGCCCATTCTCTCTCTCTCTATCTATCTGTCTTTCTCTCTCTGTCTGTCGCTCTCAAATAAATAAATAAAAATAAACAAAAAATAAAAAAAAAACAAAACAAAACGAACAAACAAACAAACAATAAAAACACAAACCACCCTAGGCTGGAGAGATGGCTTAACTATTAAGGTGCTTGCCTGTGAAGCCTAGGAACCCATGTTCCTCTCTCTAGATCCCGCATAAGTCTGACTCATAAGGTGACACAAACACACAAGGTTGCACATGTGCACAGGGTGGTGCAAATGTCTGGAGTCTGATTGCAAAGGATAAACACCCTGGTGCACCAATTCTCTCTCTCTTTCTTTCTCTAATAAAAAAATAAAAATCCAGGGCTGGAGAGATGGCTTAGTGGTTAAGCATTTGCCTGTGAAGCCTAAGGACCCTGGTTTGAGGCTCGATTCCTCAGGACCCACATTAGCCAGATGCATAAGGGGGCTCACACATCTGGAGTTCGTTTGCAGTGGCTGGAAGCCCTGGCGCACCCATTCTCTCTCTCTCTCTCTCTCTCTCCCTCTGTCTCTCTCTCTCTCTGTCACTCTCAAATAAATAAATAAAAATGAACAAAAGATTAAAAAAAGTCTAAAGCAAACATGATACAATAATGAAATTATAAAGATAACTAAAAATAACTGAATAAAAAAGAAAAATGAGGGCTGGAGACATGGCTCAGTGGTTAAGGCTCCTGCCTGCAAGGTCTAATGACCTGGGTTTGGTTTCCTAGTACCCATGTAAAGCTAGATTCACAAAGTGGCTTATGCTTCTGGAGTTTGTTTACAGTGGCTAGAGGCCCTGGTGCGCCTATTCTCTCTCTCTGCTTGCAAATGAATAAATAAATTTAAAAAAAGAAAATTAAAATATACCCAAATTAATGAGACAAAAGGGAAATTTATATCATTAAAATATATTTTAGAAAAGAAGAATTGTATATAATAGGTGGCTTGAAGAAGGTAGTAAAATAGGAACAAATGAAGTTAATTTTTTTCTTCAAGGTACAGTTTCATTCTAGTCCAGGCTGACCTGGAATTCACTATGTAGTCTCAGGGTGGCCTTGAACTCATGGCAATCCTTCTACCTCTGCCTCCCGAGTTCTGGGATTAAAAGCATGCACCACCAAGTCTGGCTTGAAGTTAAGTGTTTTTATTTATTTATTAGCAAACAGAAAGAGAGAGATAGAGGGAGAGAAGAAGAGACAGGGAGAGAAAGTACACCATGTCCTCTTGACACTGAAAACAAACTCCAGGTACATACACCATTTTGTGCACCTGGATTTATGTAGGTACTGGGGAATTGAACCTAGGTCATTAGGCTTTGCAAGCCTTTAACTGCTGAGCCATCTCTCCAGCCCCCCAAATGAAGTTAAAAATGTTGAAGTTGAGAACAAAAGTAAAAACAACTTCATGAAAAGAACCACTGATGAAATAACTACTTATTTGAGAATAAATCATTTAAACTATAATATATATATAGCAAAAGCCAAAAATACACAGATTACCAACATGAAGACTGGAAGAAAAGCAAAGAACATATTTTATTAAACAAGGGAACATGGCACACAGCTATTGTTTCAAGAGACATAGAAAGTAGGCAGATGAAGTGATACAGAGCAACTGTTGCTACCATTTAGTACTGTACGAAGAGCAGAGTATCTCTGAGCATATGTCATTCAAACAGCTATGTGGTGAAATAAAGAAGGAAACACAAACACTCGGTAGAAAACTGATGTCTATTGAGAAGTTCTGAAGCTGGGCATGTTCAGAGTGGGGCTGGGAAGAGCACAGTTGCAAAGTTAGAACAAACAGAGTTTTGTGAGCAACAGAACGTAATAAATTATCTTGAAGAGATAGCTTTTAGAAAGCTTTTATAATTTATTTATTTGTGATCAGAGATGACACATAAATTTCTGAAGCTCAAATTAAAATGTCTTTCTATCAGTTGAACTCTTCATCCAACCAAATACACTGAGTTTTTTTCATTTCCAGGCAGCATAAAAAAGTATAATATAAATGCTCAACTTATAATTATAAAGGAGAAAAGGATGAAATTATTCTGGTGTGCAGTCACTGATATGGGAATTTTGGGGTGTCTTGAGAACATTGGAGGCTTATCTCTGCCCTTGGGTAGGCAATAACTCAGGAGCTAAGGCTCTAGAAAACTCAATGATCATGCAAAGCTCTTGCTGAGTCAGTGGCCTCTGGATTCTTAAGAATTCAAAGAATTGAAATCCACAGTCTAGAGGGCAAAGCTTACAGGTTTGGTTAAATTATAAATAGAACTTAAGAGCAGGAAGGAAAACATAGCTGCTGCCCAAGATGGCAAAAGGGAGCTCAGAAAACGGGGAAGCCCACCCTGGGGCCTTGGAGCCCTGGAGACCTGGAGCCCTGGAGAGCATCTTTTTTATTTATTTATTTTTTTAATTTGAGGTAGCCTGGAATTCATTATGTAGTCTCAGGCTGGCCTCAAACTACAGTGATCCTCCTGCCTCAGCCTCCCAAGTGCTGGGATTAAAGGTGTGTACCACCACACCTTGCTTTTCCTTGAGAGCATCTTTAAGTGAGCCTCCTAGAGGGGTGGTGGGTCAAGTCAATATAGCACTGATGATATCAGGTGTCTGGGGGCAGGATTCATGGAAAAGGGCAATCTTCCCAGAAATCTTAATCCTCCAGGAAGGACCTTCTTGTAATGGGGTGAAAGGACTCCTCCAAGGGGCAGAGATGAGGAAAGGTCAGATCCTTCTGACATTGCTGTCCTGCAGCAAAGTGAAATGGCTAGATATTCCTCCTACAGGCTCCAAGACCTTCCTTGTTTTTGCTTTTCAGAGCCCTGTCTTACTAAACTGCCTCATTCACATTCAGCCACATAGTTCCAAAACCAAAGTGCTCGTTCACGGACCACATGGAGGACTGCTACTTCCCTAGGCTTCACTTGACCTCTGCTCTGACGGTGATAAGCTCAAGAAAGCTTTCCTTCTGGGGGGCATTGTCTGTCGCCAAATACATAGTCCATGCTTATAAGAAATGAACAGTCATGGTTGCTCAAGATCTACATGTACTCCCTTATAGTCCTTGACCAATGTGTGAACAAGGAGGGTGCAGCAAGGAGGGAGCATGAGTAAGAGGGAATAACAAAGGTGTTATATAAAGCCCACGCAGAGGGAGGTGACACAGTCTGTCTGATTTAAGAGCACCGGCAAAGTCTGGTCTGATTTTCCTCAGAATGAGCCCCTGGGATGTCCACATTTCATAAGAAAACAGAGTATTTCCAAAAATGAATGTAACTTCAGAGTTTAATGCCATCAACAAGGAAGTCACTGAAAGGTGCTGTTATGACCTTCCTCTGCACTGGGGGACTGCATGATAGATGTTCTGTTCATGAAAATTCAGAAGACCTGGAGAGCAGGAAAATTATAACTAAGTGATTCAGAGAGTAAATATTAGTTCTCTGGCTGATTGCCTCATATTTTAAATATTAAAATGGTCCCAGTGTGACTGGGAGAGTAAACCTCTTGCTATTTAGAGACTCTGACCTCAAAAACACCTTATTAGCATCATTAAGGATGTGTATTCTCCTGTTAGAATAATCGGTTTTTGATGCTAGTAATCAAAGAACACTGCCTTTGTATAATAGAGACACAGCCATAGTAAACCAATGATGACTGTGAAGGACATTTCTTTTTCAGTAATTGTGTGATTTTCTGTGTCTTTCTCTGGCTTCATATAGGTGAGTATGGGAGTGAAGGGCATAGTTATTTCTTTCTTAACAAAACGCGAGATAACATTAGGGAAGCATAAGTATTCAGCAGAAATATGCAAAGAATGTTATCTGAAAACATTACAGGTGGAAAGAAAACCAACTTGAAAGTATGTATTAATGGAATGGGGGTTCAGGACTGTGGAAGGAACCAGGCTTGAAATCACCCAAGTTCAATTCCTCATAGACAACTGGGTGTGGCTACCCATGTCCTTAACCCCAGTCCTACGGGGGCAGAGTCTGGAGAGTCACTAGGGTTTGATGACCCCCCCCCCCAAAATAAATAAATAAATAAATAAATAAATAAATAAATAAATAAATAAAGGCAGAAATGACAGCTCTGGGTTGAGTGATAGATTGTCTCAAGGAAACAGGAGAATGAGTAAAAGGAGGACACCCTCAATTTTCCTCTAGATTCCTCATGTAAGAGTAAGGGCACGTGCATCTGCCCACACACGTGCACACATTATATGTGTTGCATCACGCAGCATATAGTACATACTCTATACACACACATGCTGCCCTCCCCACCCAAAGAAAAACAATTACCTGGGTGGGGTAGATCCATCTATTGAAAGGGTTTCCGTGGGAGTTGGGAAAGGAGACTGTGTTATCAATGTCTTTTCTTTGACTTTGTCACCATAATGAGACTACATAGACAAAGACTCAATCTTGAAAGAATATATATGCATAATCATTCAAAATATGTATATGCATATTTTTTCAAAAGTTATTAAATCCCTGCTCTCTAGTCTTTGTGTTCTCATTGGATGTATTCCTGTAGGCTCATGCAACAGAGTTCCATTTGTGTTCATGCCAGTTACCTCATTGTTAATACTCTTGTAAGGAAGGTATACACTCCTAGAAGTTTTGGACTTGGTCAGTGAATGTCAGTAGGCAATCTGAGAATACATGGTTAATTAAGCTGGACAAACAAAATATTTATTAATGTGAATCACATTACTGCACAAACCATGGAGGGTTTAGTGACAGGGAGGGAGTTACTCTACTGCACAAACCATGGAGGGCCTGAGGAACAGGCTTATACAAAGCACACTACTGTACAAACTTTGCAGGACATTTGAGTAGGCAGGTAATTAAAGGCAGGTGGACTAAGATCCTCATCTAGAACCATCTTTATGGGAGCAGACACAGAAAGAAAAGTAAGAAAACAACCAAATGTTTTAATGATTTCTCAGAAGTCATGTGAGTAGGGAAATCAAACTCTTAGCTTTTATCTTTGCACCCTGTATTCAGATTTCCTTTCTTTGTAATTAATTATAGTTAAGTTCATATCCCTTCTAGGAGGCTATGGACCAATATAAAGTAATTTGTCTTGATTAATTATTATGGAAAAGGTCAGCCTACACTTTGAAAATGCATTGATCTTCCTAGTTTATCTTCTCCTTTGTGTGACTTGGGTACATATCTTTCTCTGTCTCCTATCTACCTGTGATTCCAGATTTCTAGTCCTGGGTGACCAGGGCATGTGGGATTTCTCTCTCTGCAATATAGTAAAATTAACCCTGTAAAACAGACACTACCCTTACTATATCTTATAATGTTCCTACATGTCAACTTTGAAGTAGCAATTCCTCATGACCCAATTGTCCCTAATGCCAATTCATGTCACTCTATGGTGGATTTAGTATTTGAAAACAAAGAAGCCGATGTGAAAATGCATATTGTGTAATTTCATTGATTGAGAACATACTTATAAATGAGATTCCATCAAGGAATATATTCCAAGCATTTGTGTGTGATTTAACATATCATTTATATATTTATTTATTTGTAAGCAGAGAAAGGCACATATATAAAGACAGCAAGAATGGGCGTGCCAGGGCCTCCAGCCACTGCAAACAAACTCCAGACACATGCACCACTTTATGCATCTGGCTTTATGTGGGTACTAGGGAACTGAACTCAGGTTGTTTGGTTTCGTAGGCAAGCGCCTTAACTGTTGAGCCATCTCTCCAACCTATGTATGTGGTTTATAGTAGTTTTCTTGAGACATGGATTGCTAATTTATCTGAAGTCAGGATAAAAGAAATGTGAAAAGTAATGGATACCGAATAGCCAGCTTACTTTTAACTGTTGCCTATTTTCTATGTATAAATACATGTGTGTGATTGTATAATGTATGTGAGTGTATCATAGAAATGTCAATGCACTATAAAAAGTAGGGAGAATCAAGTTAATAGGAATTATTTCTTAGAATCTTTTTCTTTCTTTGAGGCAAGCCCAACAGATGGGACTTTTTTTATGAAAGAGAGAGAGAGAGAGAGAAAACTAGCACACCAGGGTCTCCAGCCACTGTAATTGAACTCCAGATGTGTGTGCAACCTTGTACGCATGTGCAACCTTGCACATCACTTGCATCACCTTGTGCATCTGGCTTACGTGGGATCTGGGGAGTCGAACATGGGTCCATAGGCTTTTCAGGCAAGCACCTTAACCGATAAGCCATCTCTCTAGAATGGAATTACATCTTAGTTCTGGTAGAAAGAAAATGGTACTATTTACAATGTTACAGTCTTTAATAAAAGGTATGTATTCATATATTTGCTTGGCACTCAGATTTATCACATTGCTTATCTGCACATGCTCTATACAATATATCCATGTGTTCAGTAGGACTTTACAAAACTACAAAACTATAGGCCTAGTATTTTTTCATTTTCTTAATTAGCAAATACTTATTGTCACAAAATAATAAATGCAATGTGACATTTTTCCATATATACCATGTGATTTGATCATATTCATGTCCCTTTATCCCTCTTGTCCTCATTCCCTACTATTACTGATTCCTTTCAACTTTCACATATATGTGTGTGCATATGTATTATATGTAATATTTAATTACGTATATATTAAGTCTAGATTCCACATAAATCTATGCTCAACTTCTATGATACCAACTCTTTAAAAACATTCCTCATGTGGGCTGGAGAGATGGCTTAGCGGTTAAGCGCTTGCCTGTGAAGCCTAAGGACCCCGGTTCGAGGCTGGATTCCCCAGGACCCACGTTAGCCAGATGCACAAGGGGGCGCACGCATCTGGAGTTCCGTTTGCAGTGGCTGGAAGCCCTGGCGCGCCCACTCCCCCCCCCCTGCCTCTTTCTCTCTGTCTGTCGCTCTCAAATAAATAAATAAATGATGAAGAAAAAAAAATTTAAAAAAAAAAAAAAAACATTCCTCATGTGAATGTGATATATCTTTGTGCTTGACTTAGTTCACTAACATAATGACCTCCAGTTAAATTTTTGTCTTTTTAAAATATATATATATATTTATATATATATTTTATATAAATATATAAATATATATAAACATATAAATATATATTATATTTATATTATATATATATTATTAGCTACTTCTATACTTACAGACAACAAATCATGGTATTTCCTTCCTCTCCCCCACTTTCCCATTCACAACTCTGCTCCCCATCATATCCCCTTCCTCTTTCCACTAGTGTCTCTTTTAATTTGATGTCATCATCTTTTTCTCCTATTATGAGAGTCTTGTGTAGGTATTGCTGGGCACTGCAAGGTCATGGATATCGAGGCCAATTTCTGTCTGGACAGTTGTATGTAAGGAGTGGTACCCTTCCTTTGGCTCTTACATTCTTTCCGCCACTTCTTCCTCAATGGAGCCTTGGCAGGTGTGAAATGTTTCAGTGCTGGACACTCCTCCGTCCCTTCTTCTCAGCACTATGCTGCCCTTTGGGTCATCCCAGTGGTCATTGCCATCTGAAAAGGGAAGCTTCTCTAATCAGAAGTGAGAGTAACATTAATATATGAATATGAACATTAAGTGTAGCGCTTTCAGGGCAATTTGGTGAGAATAATATATGCATTTATCCAGACAAGAGCAGGCTTTTTACCCCTAAGGCTCGTGACCTCCCCTGCCATAGGCTTTTGATTAGGTTTTCAGTACCAGGCATGTATTCCTCCCATAGAGTGGGCCTTCAGTACAATTAGAGAGCAGTTGGTTTCACCCAGAGCAGATATGCCACGTTTTTAGTCATTTGGCCTGTCTGGCCAAACTTGAGGTTTCCAGTGTCCACTGTTTTCACCAATGATGACTTCTGTCACCCATAATGCTGCATACAGTATAGCTTTTTTGAGCTTTCAGTTGGCAGGACTATGGGGAGAAGGTTTTCTGCTCAACACCAGCTTGATTTCTCAGTGACTTTGCTGCTCATGCATATGAAGTCTTCAGCAATAGGGTCTAACCATCTCTTTCTCATGGGAAACCAAGGACCTTGGTAATAGCCTGTAATGTTTTGGAGGCAACAGGGACCACCTTGTAGGTCTAGTATTTTTTAATATTTGCTTTTGGTACATACAACATGAAAGCTATCATAACCATTTCTGCAAAGTTGAAAAATTGCATCACTGCGCAGGATGTTTGATTAAGTGCTTGCTTTATCCTACATCAGATGACACAAAGCACCAATGAAGTCCACTGAGTCAAAATAATATCAGCCCCAATGCTTTACAATATACAGAACTTGATCTCTTGGTTTAAATTTGAATTTTTCACTCTTTGACATTTTTATGTGTACCAAAATATGAATATTCTAGATTAAAAACACCTTTTATACTAAGTTCCCTTGAAATGTTTTCAAGTTCAGGCACCCTCTTTGTTGTTTTTGGCATATATGACTTATATCTGAAACTGATATTTTTTTCACAAATTTCAGTTGAAAATGTTAAGTTTCAGAAGTCTTGGGTTTATGAAGCATCCATTGTAAACTGATTTCTTCCACTCTGTTTTCTGTTTTCTAATCCTAAAAATTACACATGTTCATAGCACATGACACTTTCCTGTGCATTGTGCAACTTTCTCGGCGTTCATGGCTATCACATGATCTGTTTGTATAAATGGGAAAAGCTCATTTGGCCTTCAAAAATCCTCTGATTCCTCATTCTTATTCCAAATTCTTAGAATTTTGAGATTCTCAGCAATCTGTTTGGTTCCATATTACTCATACAACTTTAGGGCACATGATTTCTCTACACATATATTTTTATTCTGAGTCTTACTTTCCTACTCTTAGTTTTACTTATATTTTTGAACAGTGCCTGTGTTTTCTATTTATGTAAACCTGGTTGGTGGAGACTGGATTTTCTCTTTTTTGGAAGCTACTGAAATCATTCATGTGGAACCCAGATCATGCCATGTTCTTGATTACAGCAGACTTCACTACCTTCTGTGCATGTAAAAACAGATCTCCACACCCAGCCATGCTAGCTTCTGGATACAATTTGTTGACCATGAACTGGCATGTCTCAATGTTTTCTCTGAAATTTGAGTGTCAGCTTCTTGAGAACTATGCTGTGGAAACCATTTTGTAAGATGTCATTTTAATAGGGATGTAAAAAGGGGGTGAATTTATTATTTTTGGTAAACATTTTTTTATTTTTTAGAAAGACAGAGAGAGGTGGAGAGAGAGAGAGAGACATGCAAGTCTACTATAGCAAACTATATTTAAGTAAAGACCAGTTAAAAAGCAAGCATAAATACAGTTCCTGAATAGACCCTGCCTGGTTGGAGGTCAGGTACATAAGAAAACATTCAGCTTTGTATGCTGTGGAAGATCACACCAGGCTCCTACCCAGCATTCCCTATCAAATTTACTCTTATCCATGCCCACCCACCCTTCGAGCCTTATGGGTCAAGGGATAGCTTTGCTTTAATATATATAGAAACAAACTTTGTTTTGGTTTTATTTATACTATTCCAGCATTATAAACTTGAAAGAACAGCAGCTTACTTAATGTTTGTTATGCAGTTAGATTGATGTTTATATGTTTATGCATGTTCATATGTGTGTGGGCATCTGGGTTGGAATATACATATAGAAATCACAGTCAACAGTGGATGTCTTCCTCAGTCATTCTCAAATATTTTTAGATATTTTATTTTTTATTTTTATTTATTTATTTGAGAGATACAGAGACAGACAGAAGGAGAGAGAGAAAGGGCGCTCCAGGGCCTCAAGCCATTGTTAATGAACTCCGGACACATGTGCCATCTTGTGCATCTGGCTTAGATGTGTCCTGGGGAATTGAACCTAGTTCCTTTGGCTTTGCAGGCAAGTGCCTTAATCCCTAAGCCATCTCTCCAGCCCCAAGATTTTTATTATATTATTTATTTGCAAGGATGGGGGGTGAGGAGACAGAGAGAATGAACATGGGTGCACCAGGGCTTCTAGCCACCACAGATGAACTCCAGAGGCATGTGCCACTTTGTGCATCTGGCTTTATGTGGGTATTAGGGAATCAAACCTGGGTTCCTTGGCTTTGCTGGCAAGTGCCTTAACCGCTGAGCCATCTCTCCAGCCTGCTACATCGTTTTTTGAGATAATGTCTTGCACTGAACCAGCAGTTCACTAGTTTGGCTAGACTATCTATCCAGCAAAAGCTCTAAGAACCCTGTTGTCTCTGCCTCCCTAGCTCTGAGATTACTGATGTATGCCACCACAGCCAGCTTTTATGTGGGTGCTAGGGATCTGAACTCAGATCCTTACTCTTGTGTGGCAAGCACTTTGCCCACTGAGCTGTCTCCCCTACCTGGTTATGTTTATCTTGATGTTGCAATAGCAGATAAGTAAAAAATATTTTATAAATGAGATACATTATATGATTAGTTGATGAAATTTAAATTTTTACAATATTTTTTCAAATTATTGTTGTCTATTTGGTTAACTTTTTGCCAAACATTAGTCACATAAATACTTTAACTTTATGTATTTTAATACACTTTACAAAAACATAAAGACATATTTGTCCAGTTAACATTATAGAGCATTATTATATTTGAACAGTCTGTTTGATTTAATATATACCTTTATAGAAACTTAGCAGAGTTTGAGTAAAAGAAAATATTTATGTATCAGGTACCCTACAGAACAAGGACAGGTTTAGAGGACTGTGCCCAGAAATATGGGCAGACAGGATTTATAGACAGGATAGAGAAGTGACCTACAGAGAAAGCTTAACAGGCCACAACTCAGCTTTTGCCTTATGTGTTCTGTATATACCTGGTCTGACAGGAGGGCACATGATTGTCTGAATCTCAGATATTTTGATTATCTGAGACTTGGCTCCTTATATGAATATACTCTTAGGCATGCTAGATGAAATTGAAGTTCACTATAAACTCAAATTACATGGTGTCAGGATAAATTCACCTACATTTAGTAGGACCTCCACAAAATGAACCTCCAAACATACTGACTGCCAACTGGACCCGATGAATGACAAGGGTATTGTTGCACAGTAAGCTCCATCTCTAGACATACAAAAACTGGAGATTGCTAACAGGGATCAGGTGGGAGACAGGTGGCTGGTAAAGTGGACAAAAAAGCAGGAAACCAAGAAAGTTAACCTTAGACTTCTAATTTTAAGGTTGCTGGTTACTGTGATAAACTTTCCAGGAAACTAAGAATGTTCAAAGTTTCAAAGTGGAAACTATGGAAAGTACAGACCTGTAAGCCTTTGTTTGAGACTAACTTGATACTTCCAGACCACCTGGTATTGTCTTAGAAGAAAAGATGTCACTATTCCAAATGAAAGGAATAAAGAAGTTGGGCAGTTTTGAGGAAAGTGAATAATATCACGGTAAGTGTGTCTTCTAAATGAGGAACATGAGCTAATTTATTTTGGAGACAATTATAAAATTAAAGGAAAGTAGTGGGCTGGAGAGATGGCTCAGCAGTTTAAAGGTGCTTGCTTGCAGAGCCTCATGGCCTTGGTTTGATTTCCCAGTCCCAGATGCACAAAGTGGCACATGCGTCTGGAATTCATTTACAGTGGCAGAAGGCTATGGCATGCCCATTCTCATACTCTCTCTCTACTTGCAAAGAAAAAAATGAAAATAAAAATTAAAAAAGAAATATTGGAAAGTGTAGATTTAATAGATACTTTAACATTAACAGCTATAACCTGTATCAGGATAACTTGGTGTTGGATGCTGTATTATTATCTGCATTTCTTGCATAGAAAGCTCTCTGTCTCATGAAGGAATTTCCTAGTTAGATAACATCACAGTTAAAATGCAATTTCAAGACATGAAACATTAGTGAACACAGTATTTTGACAGGGACTGAAAATGGGGCATTTTAATTAATCTTGGATTTAAAGTCATTCACAAACAAATAATTTCCTGTTTCTCTAGAACATATGCATAGCAATTAGAATGTCATGTAAATATTTCTAGAAACTAATGAGTATAGGTGGCTCATGTTAGCTTTGGGTATCACCCCGGGGATTTTTCTCAATGCACAGGTTGATGTTTTCTCTTCTCTGATGTAGCTCTACAGTGTATGGTGCTGTATCTCAGTGGAGTACCCAGACAAGGCACCCTGCCTTTCTCCTTCAGTAGACTCAGATGTTATGCTCAGCTCTCATTCTTTTTTTTTTTTTTTAAAGGACATAAGAGCTAGTTTATTCTGGAGCCAAAGATGCATAACTGTGGCCTATGAACACAGATTCAGGTTGTCTCAAATACCATGTTCAAATGTGTTAGAAGTTTCATGAAGTTTATAATTACAGAAAAATGCCAGTCATAGATCAAAACACTTTTCAACTTCACTGGTGGAAACCTCAGGTAGGTGGATTATAGCAAAGCACAGACACCTCTTCTGTGAGCTTCAGGTGTATGCGACGACATCATTAACTTCTGGGTTGCTGGAAGCTAGGGTTCTGTTGGTGCATTTTAAACAATTTACCTAATAGTTACAGGATGCTAGGTCACACACAGAAGGGGACAATTTTGACAGAATGTTCCACTTTCTGAACATCTTTCTTCCTTCTCAACCCCAACTTATACTTTTTCCATGCTGTTGACAACTCTAATCCATCCTTTCGCAGTTACTTTCAGGCAAAACTCTCCTCCAAAAGAGGCAGTTCAAGCAATGCAATATGCAAACTCTGAAGTCAGATGTTTGTGCTTGTCTTGGTCATAGCAACTTTCAGATAACAATGCTTTTGATTAATAGATGAGGGCGATAACTTCATGGAAGACATTTAGAAGAATATTGTATCTATTTTTATAAGTCTGTGAAAAATTCTAAATTAGCATGTATACAGTGTTTGCATAGTGCTTGGCACAATGTTCTTTTGTTATTGTCATTATTTAAAAAAATGCATGTGTAAATGGTTGGTTCATAGTGACCAGTCTTTCAATGGTGGCTCTAAATATTGCTGTTTTCTGACTTTCCCTTAGCTCTGTTTTATTTTGTAGCTCAACATCATTGACATGGCAAGGAAGGGAACAGAGGAGTATAGTAAGATTTCTATAATATTTTCCCTGTTCATTCTAGGCATTAAGAAATTCTTGTGTATTATTAATTAATTAATAATGCATTTTTCCACTGTTACAATCATTCATTAAATAACCATTTATTGAGTTTTGTTGTGTTCTAGACTGTGTCCCATGTCCTGCATTTTTATAGGACTGCAGTGTTAATTTAATTGACAAGAAACATAAATAAGAAAAGGAATCATCCTTAGACCTTCACTTAGTGTTCACTATATTTGGCTCCTTGTGCAGCACTGACTGCTGTGTTTGTCTGCTATGCTTGGAGCTGGTGACATTTTCATAAATAAAAATGTAACATTTGAGAAAGATGAGTTTCATGCACATGAAAGCCTTTTGCTTTTCCCAAATTATGGTTTCTTGCTTCTAAGAATACAGCCACCGCAGGTTACATTGTTGCATAGCAACTTGGCAGTCATAAGCAGCCTGCAAAGGGACTATTTTTCATTGGAAATGGTGTTTCCAGGGGTACTAATGGTCACTTCCCAAACTTTTGGTCAGTTTGCTCATTGAGTGACTCAATGTAGTCATCAACATAGTCACAGAAACCAGAAGCATCATTATCTTCAGTCTAGTGTAGTTGCTTTTGGCCAGCCCCAGACACCCTTTGTTACACAGAGCATTAGCAGTCAGGGAGCTGAGTGCTAACACCGCCACTGTGTTACCCGTGTGGCTCTCCTTGAACAGGCACAGCCATAGTCTGCATAGAGCTGAACACAGGCTCTGTGATGTCTTCACAGAGTTACTGGCCTGTGTCAAGAGCCTGGAGGCGAGATTGGGCTGGGCACTGCATGAATGGATTTATCAAGCTCTGTATTATGCTTCTGTCCTCATTGATTTTTCCTTCTCAACTTCCAGTGAAAACTTGAAGGCACCCAGAATCTCCCTCCTTTTCTCAACTGTCGTCCAGGTCTCTTGTCTTGGCATTCTGAGAGCTGGAGCTGTCATTTAGTTGGAACACTGCTGATGTAGCTTTGTTAGGCAGCCACTATCACCTCCCTTTCTTTTTCACCAAGGAAGTGGGTATTTAGCTGGGTTCCAGGTTCTGCTTTTTGATTTTGTAGTGATTTTTAAATGTTGTTTCAGCATTATATATAAAGAAAATGTTGTCATCTTGGTTTCTGTCATTCATTTTTATATAACCCAATGTGCTTTCTCAATAGTATTCATGTTTGCATTGTTGTCAAGATTTCCAATTTACTTAAATATAGTCTGAGGAAGACTGTTTTGGATATAAGCTATTCAGATACTTCTGAATCTTCACATCCACTAAGTTAATATTCTTCAAAAATAAGTACAGCATAGGTACAAAATATCAATAATGATAATTAAGACATAAATAACTATTTTACCCTCTACCAGAACAAATGTGATTAATAATTATATAAATTATATATTAACATACATCAACATATTAATTAATAACATATAACATATTAATTATATATTAATATGTATTAATTATTAATAAATAATAATGCTAATCACTAAATTAACATTCTCAAAAAATAGAGTATAGGTACATAATGTCAACAATGATAATTAAGGCATAAATAATTATTTTGTCCTCTTCCAGAATAAATTATTAATTATAATTATTGTTAGAATTCCTAATAGTAGTAACATGCAAAGCCCAGCATTGTTCTTTCTTCCTATGGTCTGCTCTCAAGTGACAAGGACAATTTCCACAGTACAACAACTTTGCCGTCCCCCAGGGTTCTTAACGTCCCTTCACGCCTAACGTTCGGAAACACTTGGTGCGCCCTGTGCTTCTTTTCTCTCTGGCTCCGGCTGTCCTGCTTTTCACTGCACATGCGCTCTGCGTTTTATCTTGAAGTGAGTATTTTTGAACTTGTAACTGCCTTTATAAATAACCAGTGCAGACTAATTATCCACAAGGCATATTTCAGATTCTCTTTTTGCTAGTTTAGCACATGAAATATTAAGTCCATTTTTTTCTGTTATTCACTGCATATTGCTGTACTCTGCTCATGTTCATCCCTCGTTACTCTTTCTGGTCCCTCCTCCACACTGACAGGTCACTTCTTCCACTCACACCATGTATGTATTTACACATAAATTCTGCACATGAGACAAAACATATGATTTGTCTCCCAACTATAGACTTTTATTGTTTTTTGTTTTTTTATGAGACAGAGAGAGAGAGAGAGAGAGAAAGACAATTGACATGCTAGGGCCTCCAGCCACTGTCATCAAACTCCAGATGTGTGGGCCACCTTGTGTGTCTGGCTTATGTGGGATCTGAGGAATCAAACATGGGTCCTTAGGCTTCACAGGCAAACACCTTAACTACTAAGCAATCTCTAGCCCTATAGCCCTTTCCCTCACATAGAAAACAATTTTGCTTTTCTGAGCCAGGTTTATTGTCTTTTAGTTTTTGTTGTATAAAAGGTTAAATTCTAAACCCTCTTATCCCCCACACCTCTGCTCTCCTTTCCCTGAGGACCCTCCTCTGTGGGGTTTTTGGTATTCACTGTGGGGTCATGAAGGCCTCATTCTATGTGGAGGTACTATGCCTCAGGATATTCCTACCCACCCTGTATTTATCCACTCATAAGTAGATGGGCATCTAGGTTGACTCTACATCTTCCTTATTGTGAACAGTACTGCAAGAAAGAGCGATGACAGGTTTCTGAGTTGAGAAGACATAGAGTGCTTCGGATGTGTACTCAGCAGTGAGATGGCTGGGCCATATGGGAGTTCTGCTTTCAGCATTATGGGTAACCTCCACCCTCACTGCCATAGAGTCTGTGTTTGTTTACATTAACACTAGCAGTGTTCAGATTTCCTTTTCCTTCAACTCTGGCATTTCATTTCTCCCATGTGTATGTGGATATTCATGTGTCTGAGGGCATGAGTGTATCCCAGTGCACACGTGGTGGTTAGAGGGTAACTGAAGGTGCTGGTCCTTGTGTTCATCAGGCTAGGTGGCCCATGAGCTTCTGAGGTATTCTCCTGTCTCCACCTCCCACCTTCCTGAAGGTGCACTGGGATTACTGAAGCTCAGGCTTGCGTGCCCAGCTTTATGTGGGTTCAGAGAATCTGAACTCAGCTACTTGTGCTGCCATAGCAAGTGCTTTTATCCACCGAACCTTCGTTGGGGTGTGTGTGTGTGCGTGCGTGCATGCGTGCGTGTTATAATTGATGCTAGCTAGCCATTCTGACAAGGGTAAATTAGAATCTAATGTAGAATTAATTTTCACCTCTGATAGGTAAGGCTATCAAACATGTTTTTCACATATTTATATTCTTTCTTTTGAGAACTGAGTATTCACTGGCTCATTTATTGATTGGATGGTCTTTTCACTGTTTGAGTCATTATATATTCTAAAAAACCAATAATCCTTTGCCAGATACATAGTTGGAAAGCAATGTCTCCAATTCTCCAGTCTGTCTCCTTACTTCTCTGAATGATGCTTTCACTGACAATAAGCATTTTAGTTTCATACAACCCTGTTGTCAATTCTTCCTGAAGTACTGGCATGTTTTCAGAAAGTCCCCCTCTACACCAACATCTTGAAGTGTTTACCTATGTTTTCCCCTAACAATTTCAAGAATTCAGATATCAAATTAAGGTATTTGGTCAATTTTGAATGGATTTTTGTACAGGGTAAAATATAGATCTTGTTTAATTATTCTTCATGGGGATAACTAGTTTTCTTAGCACCATTTGTTAAAGAAATTGTCTTTTCCTCAATATATATTTTTCACCCCTTTATGAAAATCAGGTGGCTATATAGGTGAGGATTTGTATCCGTGTCATGTGTGCTGTTCCATTGGTCTGTGTGTCTGATTTCCTCTCTCTCTCTCTCTTTGCCAATTCCATGCTGTTTCTATTACTATGGCTCTGTGATCATTTGAAATCAGGGATTGTGATGCCTCTGCCTTCATTTGCTTCTGTTGATTTCATGATTAGTTAGTACATTTTTTTTGGAATGCTCTTTATTGTGTCAATCTCATTGGTCATTGTTTAACTTGTTTACATTCTCTTAACTCAATTTTGGCAGATCATGTGTCTAGAAATTCATCCATTTTTAAAAAATATATTTTCTAGCTTTTGCAGTATAGGTTTTCAAAGTGCTTCCTGCAGATCTCTGGTTTCCATCAGGATCTGGTTTATTTCTTTATTTTTAAATATTTTTATTTATTTATTTGGAGAGAGAGAGAAATAAAGAGAGAGAGAGAGAGAGACAGAGAGAGACACTAGGCATACTAGGGCCTATTGTTGCAAATGGGTTCCAGAAGCACGTGCCTTTCCTTCTGCAGGTGTCTCACCCTGGGGCTATGGCAGTTGGCTGCCCTCAGGTTTCCTGAACTGAGATTGCTTTCTGTTATCAGAGCCCTTGTTTAGTTCAGTATTTTTTTAAAAAATATTTTATTTATTTATTCATTTATGAGAGAGAGAGAGAGAGAGAGAGAGAGAGAGAGAGAATGGGCACACCAGGGCCTCCAGCCACTGCAAATGAACTCCAGATACGTGTGCCAACTTGTTCATCTGGCTTGTGTGGGTACTGGGGAATCAAACCTGGGTCCTTAGGCTTCATAGACAAGGGCTTAACCACTAAGCCATTCCTCTAGCCCTAGCTCAATCTTAAATAATAGGTTCTCTGCCATGATGGTGCCTTGCCAAAGCTATCCATCTAAGACTTTGGGCAGTGATAAAGTGGATCTCATTTTCACTTCTAGCCCATCATGAAGGAGGAATCAACATCTCAAGAAAACCTCCAACTGGATTGTGTGCAAACTGAGGACTTCTCTTGTGGGCTGTGATGCCATTTCTCTTCTCACCAAGGCTACCTGGATTAGTGTTTGAATGAGAGTTCCTCTTCCTATCCCCATTGGGAGCCAGGGCTAGATTTACGTACTGCTGAATTCTTTTCCTGCATTGCCCTTCTATCCTCCACATTTCTCAGCTGCCCTGTCATTGCCTTAGCAACCTCCAGTGTTTTCCAAATCTTTCTTTCACCAGAATATTGTTTGTTCTTGGTTCTTCTCACTCACTGTACCATAAAACAGGAGATTCTAATCAATAGCCTTACCCAGAAAAATATCAACTATCTGTATATTATTATTATTTTTAAGATATCTTATTCATTTATTCAAGAGATAATGAGATAAAGAGGTAGATAGAAAGAGAGACAATGGGTGCAACAGGGTCTCTAGTCACTGCCAACCAATTCTAGATGCATGTGCCACCTTGTGAATCTGGCGTTGCATGGGTACTGGAGAATAAAACCCTGGTCCTCAGACTTTGTAGGCAAGTGCCTTAACTGCCGAGCCATCTCTCCAGCACTTGTGTATTATTATTATTTTAAATATTATTTATTTATTTGAGAGAGAGAGAGAGAGAGAGAGAGAGAGAGAGAGAGAGAGAGAAAGGGAGAATGGGCTTGCCAGGGCCTTCAGCCACTGCAAACAAACTGCAGACGCATGTGCCCGCTTGTGCATCTGGCTTACGTGGGTCCTTGGGAATCGAACTGGGGTCCTTAGGCTTCGCAGGCAGATGCCTTAACTGCTAAGTCATTTCTCCAGCCCCCTGTGTATTATTTCTGCAGTTCAAGTGGGCCTTGAACTTGCAAACTTCTTGCCTAATTCCTGAGTAGCTGAGATCACTGGTTGGTACCGCCAGATTGGCTTGCTGTGTATAACATTTTAGGGTACATTATAAAACACTTTGCCATACATCAGAAGTGAAATCTGCTTACTGACTCTTTTTATAAAGTATCACTGAGGACATCTTTACACTCCTGTTCATAGAATGTCTGATTGCTTGATGGAGTATTTAATAATATCAATAGAAATTTAGTTTGAAATTCCCCTTCATGCTTGAGACTTCTTTAGTAACAATGGCTTCTGTAATGTGCCTATGGATTGTTTTTAAGTTTATATGCCCTCCACAAATTTCAGCTTTTTCTTTCTTGTTTTAAATTTTTCTTTTTTAAATGTTATTTTTTAGCATACAAAAAATTAGTAGGTTTCATTATGGTATTTTTAAACAATTATTTTTGTTTCTCTTCCTGCTTCCTTCTACCTCTGTCCCTGTATTCTCCACCCCCCCCCCCTACAATTCAGCCTCATCACCTCTTTTCCCTCTTTTGTGGGCTCAAAGCGTAGCCCACATTGTCTCACATTCTCTACTTACATAATAAAAGATTAAAAGTTGTTTACTTTCTTGCCACTTTGCATGTGCATAGGAGGAGCGAGTTGCTGAATCTGAATTTACTCAGTTACTGTGATAGAATATCTTCAGAAAAAATCCTTAGTTTTTTCCACATGTTCAGGATCATGTGAAGATCTCTCCTACACTGGCATTCAGCTTGGTCATGTGCTTTTCTTTGGTCAGTGTGACATTAGCAAATACAACCCACATAAGAACTTAAAAATGTTTACAAAGCAAACTCTTCCTTGCACTGTGCCATTACTTGGTCCAGCATAGTCTGACCTCTGGGAGGACCAGAGACTATATAGTCTTCCCGGGGGTAAGAGATCTGGCTGTAATGGGCATTCCAACAACTTTCAGATGGCTCAGCCCTCCATGCTAAAAACTCAGATACATTAATGAGGCGATCCTATATCACCCAAGCCCAGCTAAGCCACCCATAGTCATGAGCTGTGCCAGCCTTCATTGTTTTTACTCACTGAGTTTTAGCAAGGCTACACAATGGCTAATAATGCCTCCACAAGGTCTGCTTTACTGCCTCTACTGTTTTGTAAAACTGAAGTAAATTAGAGGGAATGATTAGCCTCAAGAAGTAATATAAGCTAAGTACGAAGATGTGTCAAAATTATTTTTAAACTCTTTTTTTAAGATTTTTATTTATTTATTTATTTATTTATTAGAGACAGAGAGAGGGGTGGAGAGAGAGAGAGAGAGAGATTGAGAATGGGCACGCCAGGGCCTCTACCCACTGCAAACAAACTCCAGATGCATGCACCACCTTGTGCATCTGGCTTATGTGGGACCTCGAGAATTGAACCTGGGTCTTTTAGGCTTTGCAGGCATGTGTCTTAATCGCTAAGCCATTTCTCCAGTCCCTAAATTCTTTAATAATACATTCATTCACATTTTTGCTTGTGTATGTGTGTGGCATACATATGTGTATATGTGTGTTTGTATGTGGTACATCTGTGTGTACAGGTACATATCCACAAATGTGCACATATGTCTAGAGGCTCGAAGTCATAACTTCAATGGCTCTTAGCCTTATTTTTTTGAGACAGGGTCTCTCAGTGAACTAGGATCTTACCATTTCAGCTACACAACCTAGCCAACAAGTCCCAAGGCTCCTTCTCTCTCTGTGTCCTTAGTGTTGGACTTACAGGCACACACCACTATGCCTGGATTGTATGTGTGTTATGGAGATATGAACTAAGGTCCCTGTGCTTGTGTTCCAATAACTTGACTGACTGAGCCATCTCCCTAGTTACAATAATTTATCCTTTAACAAGAGAAAATGCGATTTTGGAATAAGGAGATAATCAGGATGACATTTTATATCCCCCATCTCTGAGTTTTGTTTTTAATTACAAAATCTTGGGAAGTAGTTTGTGCATATGCAAGGGAAATCATGACCCAGAGTGATCTCATTTAAGTTGGTATTGGTTTTCAGACTTTATGAAAAGAATTTGTAAGGGATGGAGATTTTCAGATTAATTGACTGAGCAAAGAAAGTTATAAGATAAATCCTCAAAAAGAAGACACATTTGGCTGGGCGTGGTGGCGCACGTCTTTAATCCCAACACTCGGGAGGCAGAGGTAGGAGGATCACCATGAGTTTGAGGCCACCCTGAGACTACATAGTGAATTCCAGGTCAGCCTGGGCTAGAGTGAAACCCTACCTCAACCCCTCCCCCCCAAAAAAGCAGACACATTTTAAATTTCCTGATTTCACTACAGTCACAGCAAGCCTACACTAGTAAGCAGGGCAGTCAATCAGGTTGCGTGTGTTGGTGAAGGTCTTCTCACTGCCCACATCTCTTTTCCTCAAAGAATAAGTGAATAAAATAATTTTCCAGAAAAATTCCATTTTGTAGCATTTCATGTCTCAGTGGTCATAGCAAATAAAACACAGATAAATCATTCAATATACCTGCCTGTTGCTTCGACATTCTGCAAGATTCCAGCACAGGTTTTCTTGCAGGCCCATAGTCAGTGCCGCTGGTTACATTATACAATCACAGGATAATTAAGAACAAAAAGTAAAGGTCAGTCATTTATGGTCTCTGCTGGGAAAAATCTTTTCACATCCAGATCTTTGTGCAAGCTTATGTATTAGCAAGTTTAAATGCATCTTTCTAGGAAGTTTTATAACCCCCAGGAGCTGTGTTTCCACTGTGAGAGGATCACCATCCCACCGGCACCCCGGGGGAGTAGCGTTCTGCTGAAACAGTCACTGGAAAGCAAACCCTCTATACAGTCCCCCCAGGTTCTCCTCAGAGACTCCACTGCTCTTGGGAAGCCATGTATGAGGACAGCAATTTCCATGCTAAGTTTTAATGCCAGACATTGAGTACTTTCTTGGATTGTAGGAATCCGACAGGAACTTCTTCCTTCTCAGGAATTTTGTGGGGCCTGCAAAAGTCAGATGTCTTATGAACTTTTGGTTCATAATGTACAAACTGGCTATTATGCTTCTGTTATTACATGGCCTTTGGCAACCCTGTGAAATTTCCTCTTAATCTGAATTCACAAGGCCACATGAAATACAAGCAACCTATTATAGCAGTTGGAAAAACTGCTTTGTGTGTAATAAATGTTCAATAAACGTTATTTGAATGAAACAAGTGGTCTTTTTTATGATAAAACCTGTGCATTAATAGTTTAGAGAAAATAGAGGGACCCTTTGGGCTTCTCAGTTCAGTTGAGCAGATGGCATTGAGCGTTCCTTGAATAGACCAGCCCAAGACAACCCATAAAGGCTGACCTGCAGGCTCAAAGCAGATCCCCCATAATGTCTGAATTCTGCATACATCACCACTGCTTCCAGACCTCACAAATAACAAGTTCACCCTGTCTTCACTTGCTTTTTGTCCTAAAAATACTGTTTATTTATTTATTTATTTGAAGGAGAGAGAGAAAGAGATAGAGAGAAAAAATAGGAACACCAGGTCTCTTGCCACTGGAAATGAACTTCAGATGCATGTGCCAGTTTGTGCATTTTGCTTTATGAGGGACATAGAAAATTCAACCTAGAGAATGGGTGTGCCAGGGCCTCCAGCCACTGTAAACGAACTCCAGATGCGTGAGCGCCCTTGTGTATCTGGCTTACGTGGGTTCTGTGGAATTGAACCTGGGTCCTCTGGCTTTGCAGACAAACACCTTAACTGCTAAGCCATCACTCCAGCCCTAGTTCTCTCTTTTATTTTGATGTTATCATCTTAAAAAAATTTTTTTTGTTATTTTTATTTATTTATTTGAGAGTGACATACAGAGAGAGAAAGAGGCAGATAGAGAGAGAGAGAGAATGGGCGCGCCAGGGCTTCCAGCCACTGCAAATGAACTCCAGATGCGTGCGCCCCCTTGTGCATCTGGCTAACGTGGGTCCTGGGGAATCGAGCCTTGAACCAGGGTCCTTAGGCTTCACAGGCAAGCGCTTAACTGCTAAACCACCTCTCCAGTCCTGTTATCATCTTTTTTTCCCCCCTATTATGAGGGTTTTGTGAAGATAGTGCTAGGCACTGTGAGGTCATGGATATCAAGGCCAATTTCTGTCTGGTCGATTGCATTGTAAGCAGTTAGATTTTCTTTTGACTTTTTCTATTGTCATTGGGTCAGCAGAGAATTTCCAGCCGCATAGTTTTATTACTTTAAAGCATTTAGATTCTTCATACAGGGCCAGAATAGGAGATATTTTTGTTTTTATTCCAGCAGTTTTTTTTTTAATGGACTGTTTTTAGAGCTGCTGTAGGTTCATAACACATTGAGAGTGAGATGCAGACTTCTTATATTAATCCTTGCTCCTTGTGTCTCTTTCACAACCAGTGAGGTTTTCAATATGCATATTTAAAACCATGGTCCTACACATGACAATATTATTGTCTTTTGACAGATGTTATATAATATTCTACATATTATATTTTGAGACTTCTCATTTCTTTATAATTGAATACAATTTTCTAACTAAAGGTATTAAAGGTACAGAAAAGTATATTAAACTTGTTCATTGTTGTGAGTATGGGGTTTTCATAGTTACCATACATTTCTAACAGGCTTTATGTTAATATATTTCACCATTATATTTTTGAGTGCACAAGACTCATGTTGATTAAATTTTCTTAAAAAGATTGCACTTTGCATGATAATAAAATCCCTCCCTTTTTAAATGGTTTGTACCTTAAAAGCTATTTTTTTATGTTAATACCATTATTACACTTGTGTTTTCTTTCTCCCTTTAACTTTTTAATCAGTAAAAAGTATTTATTTGGCTCTCTGATTAATTCAAACTTTTGTGCTACTTTGCTTCAAGTAATCTTTTATATTAATGACACAAGTAATTATTAATCCTCAGAATATGAGAATCTAAGTTATTTAAACTGCAGGGTGTTTTTATTCCATAACAGTGGATTTTAAAGATTTTTTTCCAACAAAATCTTATTTTTCCTATGCATAGAAAAGTCATAGAATCTAGAGAGAGAAGCTGTCACTGTTCTTTGACATTAGGAATAAAACATGCATGCACACATTGCACGAGGAGAGGACAAGCTAAAGAGATGAAAAAAACTTAAATTATTTTATAAAGCTAGAAAAAAGAGGCAACTGAGAATAAGTGACTGACCTATATGGAAAGCCTAGTGGAAGATAAGGATTGCTTTAGAAAGACATGTTCCTGTTGATCTATTTCATTAGCGTAGTCATTGCCCGTGCTCCCGAGGTTTGCTGTGGTGCTGCGTGCGTGCCTGGTCATGTCACATCTGCCGTCAGATGAGTGGTGGCTGCTGGTGCTCAGTTCACTTTCTCCTTTTCATTCAATCTGGAACCCTAGCCCATGGAATTATCTTGCCCACAATTAAATGGGTACATCTTCCCATATCAGTTCACCCAGTCTAGAAACTTCTTCACAGACATGCCTAGAGATTTGTCTCCTAGGTGATTTGATATCTTGTCAAGTTGGCAAGATGAACCATTGGTCTCAAAGCAACAATTTTGGGAGGCAGAGGATTGAGAGGTGATTTGACCATAAGGCCTCATCAATGGATTAATCCACTCATGGATTCATTGTTTAATAGCATATTCAGAGGTGAGGCTCTGTTGTAGAAAGTGGGTCACTGCTTGCTTTGAAGGTGTATTTTATCCCCCTCCTTCTCTCTCTTACTTCCTGGACACCATGAACCGAGAGGCTTCCTCTGTCACAGATCACCACCACCACTATCACCAGCACGATGTTCTGCCTCCTCATAGGCTCACAGCAAGGATAGAATCACAGATTGGAACCTTTGAAACCATAAACCAAAGTTGATGATTTCCTCCATGAGACCAGTGGACCATGGTCTGGAGCCTCTGAAAACCACTAGCCAATATCAATTATTTCTTTTCTTAAGAAATCATTCTCAGGTATTTTGTTACAAATAACAAAAGCTAGCCAACAACAGTTTTTGTTGTTTTATTACAGCACTACAAGAAAACTAAGATAGGTCCTTCCCTGACAAACTTACAAGACTCATGAAAAAAAAGAGCCAAAAAAATACAAGATATTTGCTTTTGCTCTTAATATTGACACAAAATACAGATCACTTCAAAATAGACTGTATTTCTTCTAATGCTAAACTTTGGCTATTAAAATTAAATTTTTAATAAGCAAACTATTCAATGACTATAATATTTCTTGTACCAATGTTGCCATTTGTTTGTTATGTGTTCTGTGATTTTGAAGGCTCAGATAATGCTTGAGCTGAAATACTGTAGGTTCATACCCTGAGACCTACATAAGGATGAAAGGGTTAGAGAGTAAGGAGTGAGAGGCTCCTTGCCCAAGCAGACCAGCCTGCAATGGTCTTTTGATAAACTGCCACTTACTTGATTCAATGTACATTTGATAATTCAGACCTATTGTGCCAAAAATAACATAATCCCTTTCTGAACCTTAAAGCACTTCTTATTTCCAGGGGATTCTCACATTCATGGAACTGTCCCTGAATGTTCATTAATTTTGGTGTGAGGTAAATGTCAGCTTGAAACTAAAGGTGACTTAAATGCCCAGGCACCCTCAGAGCCTGAATGTAATGAGTGCTCATGAATTAATGAGCTTTATGGGCACACATTCTATGTGCTCACAGTAGACAACAGCTCACTCACTTTCATCCACAGGCTGGAAAACCCAGATATCCTCAGCCAGCAGGTCACATTGGTGAGGTAAAGCCATTTTCCTATGAATTTACAAAATGAGTTGGCACAATTATTTTAAATGGTAATCATACATACCAAACTCATTTGGGCTACTTCCCAAAATAATTTAATTTCGGCACAATGGAAGCCAGTGTGCATGTGTGTATGTGTCATAAAAAGAGCACAGAAAAAGGAATGGGGAATTCTAGGTTTTTCTTTCCCCTTGTTACTACATTGAGCTATCTCAGAAAATGCAACTTAAATCTGAAAACTTTTTTCTCCCTGCAAAACTAAAAAATATCAACTAAAAATGAAGTAAAGTAGCATTTAAAGCCCAAATCGGATTGCAGCTCAAAGTTTTGTCCAACCATTGCACCAAGGATGACAGAATGAGGGGTGGAAGAGATGGCTCAGTGGGTAAAAATGCTTGCTATACAAGCAGGAGGATCTGAATTTGGGTTTCTAGTACCCATGCAAAATGCTAGGTATGCTGGTGAACACCAGTAATCCCAGTGCTGAGGAGGCAGAGACATGGAATCCCTGGAGTTCACTAGCTACATAGTCTAGCCGAACTGGTGATCTCCTGGTTCAGTGAGAGTCCATTTCAAAGAACAAGGTTCAGACTAAAGAAGACACCCACTATTGACCTCTGTCCTCCACAGGCAAGCAGATAAAAGCAAGCACTTGCACATAGATGTCCACTCACACACATATATGAACATGCATGCTCACACACATACACACACGAACACTACACACACAAATACCACACACACATATACAAGCAATAATACAAGCCTAAGGGCCCATGTTTGACTCTCCAGATCCCACATGAGCCAGGTGCACAAAAGTGAGGCAAACACAAGGTTGCACATGCCCGCTAGGTGGCACAAGCATCTGGAGTTTGATTGCAGTGGCTGAGGCTCTGCATGCCAATTCTCTCTCTCTCTTTCTAAAAAGCAAACAATAACAACAACAGCAAAAAACACTGTTTAAATAAAAAGGTATTAGGATGAAAACCATGCATTACCCCCAGGATGATGTCCAAAGGCAACCAGCTGCTGTACTTGGATCTGCATTAGGAGTAGTTTTCTAGTTTTCTTTCTTTTTCTGAATTGTACACTTGAGAACTGTGCCTGCACCTGCACTTGGTTAATAAACTTTGGACACTACAAGTTAACTTGTAACTTGGTTTGCAGTCACTCAAAGTTCAAACATCATCCCTTTTCCTCACTGTGCTCCAATTTTCTCCAAGTTCTTTATTGTTGTATTCTACTTTGATTCAGTGTGTAATGTGAATAATGTAACTTTAGTGCTTTGTGCTGTCAGATATGCTGTTGGATTTCAGGGTCACACACCAAATATTCATTTTCTCTAGTTCTTCTTCCTGCACCCAAAACATGGCAGTGTATCCATCCTTCATCTTCACTTACCTCCCATGACGGTAGATGCAGGAGATTTCAAACACCTAATTCCTGTTCTGTAATCATAATTCAGCCGGTCATGGTTTCTACTGTAGACATGGTTTGGGGTCAGGGGGATTTGTTGAGATTTCTAAGTTCCTGTGTACCAGAACAATACATCTGAACCTTTTCCTTATAAATGGATATCTAATTATTTAAGTTACCCCTTCACTCATGCCTGCACAGTGGAGCTCTTTCATACAAAATTGCTGAAACTGAAATTAAATTTGACTTTCTCTTGTCTCTCTGATATCATTGATGTATATCACATTTTCTGCTGAGATTACTTTTGTGTATGATGATCCAAAAATCAATCCTTTCAATACCAGGTATGAATTCCCTCCCACTGAGTGGGCCTCATATCCAAGTAGAAAGCAGTGTTACCCCAATAACATATGTGATACTTTTGCCTGGCTGGTTGATTTTGAATGTTGCATGTTCCACAGTTTGTTCACATTGTTAGTGACCTTTATCCCTCATGACCCCACAGAGACTACTGGTAAGGGGATCCTCCAGGTGATGGGGCAGAGAAGGGGCCATAAGAGAATAACCTGATAGGAATATGACCAATTTGTATTATGTTTATATATTAAAGCTCCAAATTATAAAAATGTCATTGGGCTGGAGAAATGGCTTAGCAGTCAAGGCACTTGCCTGCAAAGCCAAAGGACCCAGGTTCAATTCTCCACTACCCATGTAAGCCAGATGTACAACATGGCACATGCATTTGGAATTTGTTTGTAGGGCTGGAGGCCCTGGCATACCCATTCTCTCTCTTTCTCTATCTGCTTCTTTCTTTCTTTCTTTCTTTCTTTCTTTCTTTCTTTCTTTCTCTTCTTTTTTCTTTCTTCCTTTCTCTCTCTCCTAAAATAAAATAAAATAAAATAAAATAAAATAAAATAAAATGCCATTGGCACTTGTTTGCAAAGCTTGATAGCATGAGTTTAATCCCCCAGTAACCATATAAAGCCAGGTGCACAATGTGGCACATGCTTTTGGAGTTTATTTGCAGTGGCAACAGGCCTTGGCATACCCATTCTCTCTCTCTTTTTCTCTAATAAACAAAATTTAAAAATTTTAATGGCATTGGAAAAATTAGGCTTAAAAATTGTTTAAAGTCAAGCCTTTAACTTTATAAACATCAAACTGGTGAAGACCAGGCAATGCTTGTGGATGAGATATGATACAGCACATCAATTTTCATAGGAGTAAATTCCAGGGCTTCTTCCTGATCATCAAGTTTCTATCCACAGGAGAGCCAGAAGGAGACAAGAATGAGCTGAGTGGGTAATCTGGCCTTTAGGTCAGGTGCATTTATGTGAAATTCCATGGAAGTAGAATCTCCACACCAGGCATTGCTTCACCCATTTGAGGCTACATATATATATGTGTGTGTGTGTGTGTATATATATATATATATATATATATATATATATATATATATATATATTTCCCTTAATGGACAAGAAGAGGGCATAACCTAGGAATCTCATGCTTTGCCCAAGAAAAGCATAAATCAGTTAGATGCCTGTAGTTGGTGAGTGTGGAGAATGACAGAAGCCCTGATTCATCAGAAAGACCACAGAGTCTGTGAAATTTGCACAAATCAGCCCCTAATAGATCTCAGGGTCTCTTTTCTCTCCCTCAGAGAGAAGCATCATGTTGAATAGCACTTCCCTCCAAGTCAAAATGCCCCATCCTGGAGGGAGGCCCCTTAGGAAGTTTCTCATTGCAACACGTGCTCCTGAAGACTCCGGGGTTCTGCAAGAATGGAAAGTTGGTTCCTGCTAAGACTGTAAACACCTCACAAATCTCCAAAAGCTCCTGAAACTTACAGTATTCACAAGCCGTCTCCCCAGCCCCCACCAAGGGGAAGGTAATATAAGAGGTGAGATCTTGGCAGAAGAGACTCTCCTTCCAGCCAGGCTGCTGGAGTTGCCTGAAAGTTGTGCAGTGGCTTCCAGGGAGGCAGATTCCATGAATTGTCACCTATCCTGGAGTGAGCTTTACCATGATGAGCTTTTTCACAAGGCATTTGCCTTTGAGCCATTCATGCTCCTGTAGGTAACCCTTTCCCATAGTCAGGTAAGTAACCACTATATATTCACTAGTTCACTAAGCTAGATTTGGGTGGAATTGTTTCATTGGTTTGTTGTAGTGAATATCCTATCTTGGGTGAGTAGATATTTGTTCAAATCACCCCAGAGCAAGTCAACACAAATCATGGACATTATGGTATGGTATGGTATGGGCATTATATAAGATTATGGTGATACAGTCAAATACTAATGAGACTGATAGTTCAAAGAATACATTATTAAGATGCACTCTGATGTGTTGAAGCTTATAGATAATTAACTTTCCTAAGATAACTCTCATCAATGGAGATAGTTAAGATGAAAACCCAGATGACATGGGCTGGAGAGATGGCTCAGCAGTTAAGGCACTTGCTTGCAAAGGCTAATGACCTGAGTTTGATAACATAGTTCCTATATAAAGCCAGATGCACAAAGTGGTGCATTTATCAGGATGTCCATTTGCAGTGGCTGGAGGCCTTGATGTGCCCATTCTCTCTTTCTGTCTCTCTTTCATCTCTCTATCTCTCTGCTTGTAAATAATTACACACAAATATTTTTTTTCTTTTTTCTTTATTAGTAAGTTCTGTATTCAGCAAATACAATCAGTTTGGTACCATTATTAGGCTCATCCGTGACCTACCCCCTCCCCTTGGCCCCTCCTTGTTGAGGTATACGGGTCATGCATTGTGGAGTTAGCCCACAGTTATGGGTAAGCTAAATGTCAAAAATATTTTTAAAAATCCAGGTGAACTTATAACTTGGCTTTGTCAGGAACTGACCCTTGGTCTAGGACCTAAGCTGGAATTGTAAACATTTCTAAGTCAAGAAGGGTAGCAGAACATTTTGATGGTCAAGATTCCCAAAAATACATGGGTCATTACAGAGGAAGACGTGTTCTCCTGTTTCTGCTCTGGAACCGCAGAGACCAGCGGAAGGATAGATAAATGCGCATGCACACGACATTCATGGACCTTTGGATCATAACCTTTTCCTATTATAAAATTCCTTTTGTTTGTTTTACAAACTTTCAAGTGAGAAAGAAGGAATTATCTGTGGACACCTAAAGTATTTTGTGGTTTGGGAAGATGGCTCAGTGGTGAAATGCAAATGCCTTGCAAAGCCTGTCAACCCAGGTCCAATTCACAAGCCACTCACGTAAAGCCAGGCACAAAAGAATGACACAAGCATTTGCAAGGGTAAGAGGCCCTGGTGCATGCAGTGCTCTGCTACTACAAAAAGCATTAATGCAAAACCAGGTATCCGTGGGTGCACTGCATAAGATTCCAGCTGGACTTATCTTGCTCTCAAATGGATTGACTAGTCAAATAGCCAAACATGTTTCCAGCCTTGATATCTATTGGGCCATTTCTATCAGAAATACAAGGATATGTAGCAGCATGTCTCTTTCAACTGATGTGAAAACTACTGCCCCTCAGCTGAACACTGTCATTTGAATGGCAACAAAATAGGATAAAGGCAACAAACAAACTGAAACCCCATGTGAGCCTGCCATGGAAACATAGCAGGCGAGAAGTAGGTTAAAAAGATTTGCATGCATGTGTTGGCAAGCACGTATTTCATAAAATAATTTTACAAACAACTGGCCCAGGAGAAATACTCTCTATTTAGGATTGAATGATACCTAATACTTATAAAATAGAGTTTATGGATGAAATGTACAATTAAGTTATACATCTACAAAAAGCTAGAAAACACAGTTTGAAATATAGAGACAATTTAATAACAGTTCAAAAGTGAGAAAATTCAAATAAATAGCAGGTGTTGCAGTCAGGTTTGCATTGCTGGCAGAAATCACCCGACCAAGAGAAGCTTATGGGGGAAAAGGGTTTATTTTGGCTTACCAGCTTGAGGGGGAAGCTCCATGATGTCAGGGGAAAATGATGACATGATCAGAGGGTGGACATCACGTTTTGGCCAACTTCAGATGGAGAACAGTAGCAGGAAAGTGAGCCAAACACTGGCATGGGGAAACTGGCTATAACACCCATAAGCCCACCCCCAACAATACACTCCCTCTAGAAGGCTTTAATTTCCAAATCTCCATGGTCTGGGAACCTAGCATTCAGGACATCTAAGTTTATGGGGGACACCTGAATCAAACCACTATAGCAGGCATATGAAGAATGTATTCAATATTGCTTTCTTTCCTTCCCTCTTTTCCTTCCTCTCTCCCTCTGTCTTTCTGTTTTTCTTTATTTCTTTTTGTATTCCACTGGAATGAGGGAAAGCTCACTAATACAAAAAAAAAATTGCCACAATACATGTCACCAGATGACTGGCCATCAGAGCCAGTATTTTCAAGGTGGGCTTGCTGAGAACATCTGTGCCATGCTGGTGGCAGAGAAATTGAGGGTAGCCATTCTAGAACACACTTTATTAATTATACTCAATATAGCTCAACAATATCATTTCTGAAAACAAATCCAAATTATGTGCAGGAAGTTTATACAGAAAGCTTAACAAAGCTATTTAATAACAAAGGTATTTAATAATTCATTATTTGTACCTATAGAGAGTTGGGACAACCTAGAGAGTAGGTAATTCACATGTGGCAGTTTTAAGGAAACCCATGGATTACCACATGGAATGTAGAAGCTATTATTCAGATTTATGTGGGAAAATGTTGATCGAAAATGTGAGAAACAAAAGATGTTTTAGAGTCAGTGTCATTCAGGTAAAAGTAAATGCAGAAAACACCAGTATTTTACAATACATGTTATCTGTCCCTAGATGGGTTAAACATGTCTAGGGCTGATGAGGTGGTAGACGAGTATGAAGAGATCCGAGTAGAAGAGAAAAAAAAAAATAGGAAAGTTGTATGGCACAGCATACATGATTGTTTACTTAGAGGTGTGTCATATTCCATCCTATGTTACTGGAATGAATATCCAACCAAACACAGTTTATAGGAGGAATGGGTTTATTTCAAACTTATAAAACCAGGGGAAGTTCCATCAATGTCAGGAAAAGCTGGCTGCCATTCATAAATCCAAACAGAGAGAGAGAAACTATCACCATCCAGCAAACACACACACACACACACACACACACACACACACACACAAAAGCAGCAAGAATGGAGCCATCAGTGAGCAGAACCCCCAGAGCTCAGATTGCTTTCTATACCTTTGGGCTGGAATCAGCTCTGGCCCAAACATACCTTTGGACTGGATCCCAGGATCTTCCCCCAGTGACACTTCCTCCAGCCTCCAGCTGGGTGCCTGGAGACCCGTTACAAGCTTAATAAAACACCTGAGTCTATGGGGACACACATTCACATTCAAACTACCACAAGGTGAGAGACATATTAGGGCAACCTTGTGCTTTGAGACAATGATGAGGGAAAGTTCATGTTAAAGTCATAGCATCCTGATCATTAGGGTCTCATTTCATTTATTATAGGATAACCAGGGAAATAAGAAATTTTATTGCAAACACATTCTGCCACCATCCACCAGGAGTAATCAGAGAAGACTTCACAGTCCCTGCAGTCGATTCTCCACATCACTTCTCCATCTGCAGCCTGTTTCATTTCTGCTCCAATGTCAAGCCGCTATGCTGACTCAGTTTCCCTTGTCTCTGCGTGTCCTGCTGCTGAAGCTCTGGTGGTGTGTTTCTGATTCAAATTCTCTGGGAGAATCTGGTAGGTTTGATCTGTCCCCTGAAACGTGTGTGTCCTTGTGGATAATTTCTCTTTTTACAAGGAGGGCATGGAATGCCACGCACCCTGCCACCCAGCTAAGTGCTGCTTCTTGGACCCACACCAGCAATGGCTTTTTAGTTCCAGTTCTTGAATTCACTGGGAATTGAGCCCATCCCAAGATCTATCTTAACTTCACAGTTTCAATGTGGTTACCTTGGTGTGACATTGGCTCATCACTGCATAGCCAGTGGTAGGTTGTGCTGGTGACAGTAGGAAATATTGTACCTTGACTTGGCATTCAATTATTGATTGACAAGTATGTGTGTGCATGTGTGTGTGTGTGTGTGATATGCACATGTATGTGCCCTTGAAGCACCCCATATGCTCACCTTCAGCCTGGACACTCTCCTGTGGTGGCCATAGCAGAATGTCTTGTGTCCTGCTCCATCTCTCTTCTGTTTGGGCTGGAGTCTCTTTCTTTTACTGGAACTTGCCACTTTTCTCAAGCCTGGGTGATCCCATGGTCTTAGCTCCCCTTTGAGGGACTTGGATTACAGGCACATGTGGCCATACCTAGCTGTTTGTCTGGGTTCTGGAGATTCAGACTTGGGTGGTTACAGAACCCCCCACCCCTGGGCCTTCATGCTTGCACAGAAAGCACACTTAATTGTTGAGCCATTTCTCCAGCCCTTCACGTTATTATATTTTTATGAGACAGGGTCTGTTCTTGAACCTTGACCTCACCAAATAGACTAGGTTGGTTTGGCAGCTTGACCTATGGATCCCCTGTCTCTGCCTTCTTAGTGTTGGGATTACAGGCACGCAGGCATTGCCACACCTGGAAGTTTTGTGGATTCTGGAGATCTGAACTCAGAACCTTGTGCTTGCATGGTGAACACTTTATCCACTGAGCCTTCTTTGCAACCATGAAAGGTTATTATGTTGCTAATTCTGAGTGACATGGCGATGGATAAAGTTAATATGATAAAGTTAGAGAGATGACTAGGTAGTTAAGACACTTGCCCGAAAATCCTAACAGCCCTGATTTGATTCCCCAGGATCCATGTAAAGCCAGATGCAAGCATCTGGACTTTACGTGCAGTAGCTAGGGGCCCTGGTGCCCTCATTTTCTCTCTTTCTCTCTCTCTCTCTCTCTCTCTCTCTCTGTCTTTTCTCAATCTCTCTCTTTATGCTTGCTAATAATAAATAAATAAATAATATTTAAAAATTAGTTCATGCTGGAGGGATTGCTTAGTGGTTAAGGTACTTGCCTGCAAAGCAAAAGGACCCAGTTTTAATTCCCCAGGACCCATATAAGCCTGATGCACAAGGCAGCACATGCATCTGGAGTTTGTTTGCAGCAGCTGGAGGCCCTGGCATGCCCATTCTCTGTCTTTCTGTATGTCTCCCTCTCACTCTCTCTCTCTCTGCCTCTTTCTTCCAAATAAATAAATAAATAAGTAAATAAATAAATGTTAAAATATTTTTTAAAAGTTAGACAAATTCCTGCTTGGAGCTCTCTGTGAGCCGGCAGGATCTCACTGTGGGTAAGATGACAGCAACCCCACCAAGCACCCTCTTATGAAGAATTATTGAATCAGGACTGTACTGATGGATTAGTGGTTAAGGTACTTGCCTATGAAGTCCAAGGACACAGGTTTGATCCCCTAATACCCATGTAAGCCAGATATACATAGATGGCACATGCATCTGGAGTACCTTTGCATTGACTAGAGGCCCTGGCATGCCCATTCTCTCTCTATCTGCCTCCTTCTCTCACTGTCTCTTTCAAATAAATAAATTAATTAATTTAAAAAACAAATTATGGAATCAGGAACCTGCTCATTCAACATCTTGCAGTCTGCCATGGGCGGGGATGTTTTGCCAAGGACATACTCCACATAACTTTGGTATGAACAATGTATGCTAATTCCTTGGTCAGAAGCTGATCAACAAAGATAAGTCTAGTCCCCCTCCAGCTCACAGGAGCACACCTAGCTCCCGACACACACAGATTCTAACTCATCAGAGAGCTCTGTGCACTTCAGATTCTCACAGTGGCAGGATCTCCCCCCAACAAAGTCAGTGCGCTGACTGAAATAATAAAATACCTGTGGAAATATGCAGACAA
This sequence comes from Dipus sagitta, assembly GCA_036346955.1. Taxonomy (NCBI): domain Eukaryota; kingdom Metazoa; phylum Chordata; class Mammalia; order Rodentia; family Dipodidae; genus Dipus; species Dipus sagitta. Next base: position 155,806,859 of record CM070773.1, on the reverse strand, counting down.
AAGTATGATTTTCAGAACAGAATTGTGGGATCTGTTGTTTCCAGCTGAGATGAAGGAGCAGCAACCGCATATGCACTCCTGCACGTGTCAACATTAAATCTGGGAAGGCAAATTAAATAATGTTTTCAAGGCACAGTACAATGAAGGACCATGCCCAGCAACTCACGGTAGACCAACCTTGCCAACTTTGTTTGCCTAAGATTGGATCTTTGGAGAGTTTACACTGTGACCTGGGAGTGGGGGTAATTTAGATGCAGTGAGCTGAGGTGGCAGGGCTCAGAGCCCAGGAAATGGAACTGGCTGGACTTTGAAGGGCAGAGTATGAATAAAGTGAGAGAGAGAGGGGACACTCAAACTGTGGGCAATGGCAGATGGTCCTCTGAGTATCTGCAGAAGACTGCTTGTTACCTATGTGTGAAGACACTCCCTGGGACTGGGAGGGAACCACATGATGGAATCATGGTAGTGCTAGGTGCTCATACATGTCTGGGCATAGTTTCTGTTTCCACCAGATAAACAGCAAAGTCATAATTCAGAAATAGGATATATAGAAGCAGGATTGGAACAGAGTGAGAAGTCAGATACCCAGAGAGCAATATTTTAAAGTTTATTATCATTTTTATATTTTAATTGATTTGAGAGAGAGAGGGAGAGAAAGAATTCCAGACATATGCACCACCTTGTACATCTGGCTTACGGGGGTCTTGGGGAATCGAACCTATGTCCTTTGGCTTTGCAGGCAAATGCCTTAATCGCTAAGCCATCTCTCCATCCCCCAGAAAGCAAATTTAAGGATACATTAAGGAGGCAAGAAGGCCTCATATTTTCTTTCTCTCTCTCTTCCTCCCTCTCTCCTGCTGTTTCTCTCCAGCTCAATGTGTTACATAGCCCAAAGTTGGATGTAGCTTACAACAATCCTCCTGTCTCAGCACCCTGCCCTGGACTCCTGGGATTACTGGCAGGTACCAGGCACACCTAGTTATTAATTTTCGAGTTTATAAAAATGAGGACTGGCAAGTATCTCCTTGGATTCTCACCTTAGAACTCCACTGTTGTGTAAGCTGTTCTGCCCACTGTCGGCGGCCCAAGCAGAAGCTATGTCCCTTTACTTACTCATGATGCCTCATTAACCCTACCCATGCTGGCCGTGATCAGAATGTGAATGACCTGTTACAAACAAAACAATAATGTTCCTTCTTTTAAAATCTTTTTTTTTTTTTTTTGAGGTAGAGTTTCACTCTAGCCCAGGCTGACCTGGAATTCCCTGTGTAGTCTCAGGGTGGCCTCGAACTCATGGTGACCACTCCTACCTCTGCCTCCCAAGTGCTGGGATTAAAGGCGTGCACCTTTAAAATCTTTTAAAATCTTAAAAGCGATATCCAAAATGATTATTCTGTTCCCCATAACTTAACCATGACCTGCCAATAAGCTCGTTATTTCTAGGTAAACAAGAAGAGCAGGTGCCATTGTGGAAAGGTGAATTCCTGGCGTGGCATAATGCAAAGAAAGGATGTGCAATCCGTATTCAACAGTAAAAGCAGTCTAGAGCTGGCTTGGGTATCGGCTACCAGAGAAGGACATTAGAACAATGATTATAATTATGCTTTCAGGAGTTAAGTAGAGACACGCAAGATGTAAAAAGACCCAGAGTGACAATATAAACTATAGGAAGTGAAGCAGAGTGGGAATAAAATGAAAAGAGCTTTGATGAACGTGGGAGGAATTCGTGTAGCCTAATGTACATGTTGCTAATCTCAGAGCTCCTCTTCCTTCCCCACCCCTCCCAAATGGCCAAAACTGAGGTCTTCCTTTAAAGTTCTGCTCTCTCCAGAGGCGAGGGGAAGGGGTGGGGTCCTATCAATGGGTCTCCTCGCTTGAGCACTGGCCTACACCCCAACAAGTCTGCTTCCCACTGGCCAGTTCGCCACACCCTAAGCACAGAGACATAAAAGTCCTGGCATCATTTCCTTTTATCTCTCTTTTTTCTTCCAGTGACAGGTGTGTATATTTCTCTCTATCTCTGTCTCTGCATTTTGTTCATATACGCACCTTCTCTCTCTCTCTCTTCCCTGTGGGTTCCTGGGTTCTCCGAAGGTGCCCAGGCAACCGGGGTGGGTGAGCATGTGACAAGAGAATCATTCCCCAGAGATAGTTGAAGAGCTCTCTAAGCTTATTGTCAGGGAAATGGGTTTATAAGCATGTGAGGGCGGGGGGGAAGGGTCCTAAGGGAATTGGTCACTTTAAATGCTGCTAGCCTATACCTAGGGATGTTCTTTCCAGCATGTAGGGAGTCAGGTGCAACACGTAGGGAGATAGTCAGGTGATCTACAGATGGTCACAGGACTGTGTGAAGGCTGCTGGCTGATAAAGAGTTTCCTAGGCAACTGGCCAAAGGTCACAGGGCTATGAGCAAAGCCTAAGTTCAGGTGTGCAGAGCTTGCACAGGGAGTGGCCTCCTGTAGCCCAGGGGTCCTTAGATGTGCCTGGAAGCTCAGGCCGCTTTCCTGAAGGCTCCAGCCTATGCCTGGCAGTGCCCGACACTTCCCCACTTCTTCCTTGGCTTGTACCCATCCTCCCTTTCTCCCATGTGCCTTTAATGTGTGTGCCAGCATTGTACACCTGTTGCTAGCCTCCAGCCTCTTCCTCCTTCCCCTCCCTCCAGGAAGTTGTGCAATTCTTACCTATGGCAGCTGATTCTCTCACTCTTTGCCTCTCCATTTGCCTCTTTGTCTAAAGACTCCCCCTCTGAGCCATTAATCCCCCTACTTCTAAAAGAGTGGTTTCAGAGCCCTGTATTCAAACTTCAATTATTCATGTAATTTGAGTCAAACAGGGAAAGACACAGAAAAAGGTTTAGAAATAGTGGCTCAAATTCTTCCAGATTTGATAACAATCTTATTTGGAGTAAACATGGGACTCAGAAAACTTTAAAAATCTTCAATTATAAGAAACACGAGTGAAATCAAATTCATAGCAAGGCACATCATAATCAGACTGTTCAAAAACACAAGGGACTCTTAAATTATCTGTCCTGAGAAGACGTGTGGGGCAAAGGAGAAAAGACATGGTACAGTCAAAAGGAAAGACAAGATGTAAATGACTACAGCCTTATTCTCAGAAACTATATAAGAAATAGCTAGGCAATAGTTAATAAATTTCTATAGATAAATAGCTTGCTTAATGTAACACTATATTGAGTATATGAGTCAACTTTCTATAACTGTAACAAAATACATGATAAAATCAAAAGAGGAAAGGTGTATTTTGGTCCACAATTCTGAAAGTTTCAATCCATGGTCCGTTGGCTTATACTTGGGACCATCAATGAGGGAGCTGAGTGTCATAGGAATATACCATGGAACAAGCCTGCACTTCAGAATTAGAATTGAAAGGGAGAAAGAAGACCTAGTCTCCTAATATCCTTTCAAGGACACAGCCACTATTCCAGTATTACCTCACTTCCTTTGATTAGGATATACCTGTTAGAGATTCTAGCACCTCCCATAGCACCAAACTAGATAATAAGCCTTTCACACATAAGACATTTAGGGGCATTTCAGATCAAAACTCTAGCTGTATGATTGAAACAATCTGGATCTGGATGACTGAACTCAATCCCTTACACTTTGATGTAGTGTTTCTTTTTCAATGACAGAGAAGTCCAGTGCATGCTATATTTCTCCATTAGTCTTCAGAGCTGCTTAGAAATCTGTCTTGTGCCTGAAGGCTTACAGACATTATCAGTGGCATACTTTATTGGCTACTTTAACTCCTACTTGCCTAAGAATACTGGCTCCCATCATTTAATGACTCCATCTGTTTTCCACTGGTACCAAGTAATGAATCATATTCAGAGGATATGGCATAGGGAAAGAAGTGCTAGTCACCTGGGAGGATAATTCACTTGTTACTCCACATGCCTACTTTGTACTTTAGAAGACACCCTTGGGCAGTGTTGAACCCTGCATGATTTCCCTGCAGTATGACAGAACAGGAGTGAGGTGGTTAAAAAGATGGAGATACCATTAGTGGTATGTATTAATTACTTATTGCTGTGACCAAATTCCTAATAAGCAGCTTAAGGAAGCAACAGTTTAATTTGACTCAAGGTTTCAAGAATACTTTCCATGATGATGGGGAAGGAAGGAAGTTTGAGGCTGGTTAGTCATGGCACATTTAGTCAGGAGGCAGAGTGTGAGTGGGAAGTGGGGCTGAGCTATAAACTATCAAGGCTTAACTCCACAGTGACCCACTTTCTCCAGCAAGGCTCTCCCTCCTGAAGGTTCCAAAACCTTCCTGAACAGTGCTACTGGCTGGGGCCCAAGTGTTCAAACACATGTGCTTATGAAGGAAACCACCACATTCTGCCCCTGGCCCTTTTAGGCAACATGGCCATGTCATGACACAAAATGTGTTTAGTCCAACTACAAAAAGGCCCCATAGTCCTTAACAGTTCCAACATCATTCAAAAGTGACTCAAGGCAATCTCTTAATTGTGTGATTCCTGTAAGAATAACAAATTCCATAGTTCCAATATATAAAGGTATAGAATAAACATTCCCATGCCAAAAGGTCAAAATGGGGGTAAGCAAAGATTGGACCAAAACAAGATCAAAATCTGGCAGGGCAAACACCAAATGCTGCAGTTACATGTCTAGCATCTGGGGTTTGTGATAAAATTGTTTGGGCTCCAATGGGCTTGAATAGCCTTGCCCTTGCAGTTCTGCTGCCTGTAGTACACATAGCCTTCCTCTTGTGCTGTCTACACCCCAAGCCAGATACAAATGGCCTGAATATCCATGACCTTGCAGTGCCTGACACTACCTACACATGACCATCAAAATAGGAGGAAAAGATGATGACATCAAGATAAAAGAGAGACTGATTGAGAGGGGAAAGAGGTATGACAGCGAGTGGAGTTGTAACGGGAAAAGTGGGGGGGGGGAGGGAGGGAATTACTGTGGGTTATTGTATATAACTATGAAAGTGGTCAATAAAAGATAAATTTTTTAAAAAAGAGAAGGTAATTAGCATTCTCCCTTCAGGCCTCCTCCTTTCAAAACAAGTGGAATTCTCATGAGCTGGAGTTTCTGTGGGTGGTGCATTGTCCTCAGGGCACTTTTTCTATGGTCCTTGTTCAGAGCACTAAGTTTCTCTTTCATGGTGTTATTCTCTTTTACAATAACAGATGTGTTTTCAACAGATGTACCTGTGGGAAATTTCAAATTTTCTCTTCTCTGAATGGCACATTTTAAAATAATTTTATTCTACCATAAATTTTCCTGTGCCAAACATATTGCTTCATCACTTTTAAATTTAACCTCACTCAAGTTCTAAAAACATGGTGAAATGCAGCCAGTTTCTTTGCCAGAATATCACATGAACTGCCTCTAGCTCAAGTCCCAAGAGAGTCTTTGTTCCCTTCTGAAACTTCATGAGCCCAAGCCTCCACTGTCCTTATTCCTCTCAGCATTCTGGTTTTCAAACTCACACCAGGATGGCCCATTAAGCAGTTTACAGCATCCCAGGGCTTCTCTATCCCAAAGTTCCAAACCGTCCCATACCCTCCCACAACCCATGTTCAAAGGCCTGAAGCTCATGGTCCAGTTTATCACAGCAATGGCCTCACTTCTCAGTATCAATTTTGATATTAATTATTTTCTTTCACTGAGAGAAAATATCTGGCCAGAAGAAATCTAAAGAAGAAAAGGATTTACTCCGGCTCACACTTTTGAGGTGACACAGTTCATCATGGCAGAAGCAGCAGGACTATGAAGCAAAGCTGGTCACAGGGCAACACGGGTGGGATGCAGAGTACATCTAGGAAGTGTAGCTAAGCTACAAAACTCACAAAAAGACCTGACCTCACTCAGTAGCCTATTTCTTCCCACAAGGCTCTAGCTCCTAAAAGTTCCACAACCTTCCCAAACAGCACTCCTACTCCCCAAGTGTTGAAACCCGTAAGGCTCTGGAGGACATTTCACATTCAAGTCCCAGCACAGTCACTCTGTACATCAGGGCTAATGATAATGGGATCACTTCTGACAGATGGCCATACTTAAAAGATGAAGGGGGTTCATGACTCTTATTTTATTGTTTGTCTGGATCAAAGCCAGGGATAAGATCTTAACGTTCTGGTGATTCTGTCCTTCATGTTGTCCTATCATTTCTCTATCCTATAATATCACATATCATTAAATAAATGACAATAAAACCCTTCTGAATTGATTCATTATGCTTAGAAGACTTGGATGTATGGGAAGAGCCATCATACTTGTGTTAAAATAGAGTCACATGAAAGTGCAAGATCCTTTCACCATTTCTCCTACAACGCCTGAAATAAAGATGCTTATTCAGCATCACGTGGGAGCTCTGGCAGCAGCAAGGCACTGAGGGCTCCGGACTTTCGGTTCCCCAAACTGTCTCTGATGCAATACTGCCTGAGTGTACACAATGAGTGTGTGTATTAGAGAGCTACTGGTTTTTATTTTAATCAAATTGCAAAGTTGACTCCATCCTGTACTCAGCATATTGTTAAACACAGCTCATAATTTTTGTTGTTTTCAGAATGTTAGGTTTTCTTAACACTTAATGGGCATGACAAGTACATTAAAATTTGCATTAGGTTGATGAGTAGAATCACACATAGAGATTAAATGCATTTATATTAACAAGCAATAATAAAATATTGGTAATAGTATTAAAACTCAGCTAATTTTTCATAGTCAAGCCCAAATGCTACTACTAATTCATCAAGCTAACAATCTTCCATTCATTACCTCATGAAATGCTGTGATTCATATTCTCTGAATGATAGATGGGATATGTAGATAAATACCAGCATTAGCTGTTTTGGAATTCTACTAACTTACTTTGAGAGTTATTGCATGAAAAAGTCTCTGCATTCATTTTTATTTATTTATGCTTTTATAAATTATAATCTTTCAAATGTTAGTCTTCTGTTAAAATAGCATGATGACAGATATCTCTTAGGTGTCATTACTGGAAATAGTTATGGTGCTTCTCAGTCATTAGTTTGCTTTTATTTCTTTTTCATTATCATAGCCTCATTCACTCTTTACAGAGTGTGTAAGGAAGTTTGGATGTTCCCTTTAAATGATAGATGTATGTATTTGCATATTATTCACAGCCCTGAATTCTACACTTATTTTATCTCTCCCCAGATTTTCTCAGTTACTTAAGAAAGTCAACATATTCTGTCTTTGACTAAGGTCTAAAATGGTAAGTTTTAAAAAGTAATCTGTGCTAATAATAAGAATGAGTAGGGGATTCCTGGTTAAATGTAATAAATTTAAAATATCTGTTGACCTCCATTCTGTGATTAAAACTCACTAAAAGTAGCAAGAGAACACAAAACATGTAAATTAACACAGACTATGAGAATACAATAAGTAGCCATTTATGAAAGTAGCCTTCAATTTCTTTGGAGCATGTTTTAAATGAGAGGCGGAAGGAAAATAATTTAGCAGAGCAGAATGCTTTCCATAACATAACTTGTGATGTCACAGGAATCAGGCAGAAAGTCATGAATAAACATAAGGCTGAAAATGAGAAAGCGGGCTGATGAAACCTCTGGATAAAAAAAATAGTGGGAACCCCAAGTCTTCTCTATGTACCATGATAGAAAACAAAGGTGCAATTGGAAGGATCCTTAACAAGGACAGTGTGGACACAGAGCCCCAGAACCTTATAAACTTTCTTCACATTCTTATGGGGAACTCATGCATAAGAACCCCTACCATCCTATGGATATTCCCATCAGATTCTAGAGGCTTGCTCTTTACTAATAATGGGCACAGAGCATAAACACATGAGGAAAATTTCCAAGATGAAAAATAGGAGAAACAAGTCCTAGAAAACAAACAAACTAAACTAAAAATAAAAAAAACAAAGCAACAAAACAAACAAACAAACAACAACAACAACAACCAGCTGGGCATGGTGACACATGCTTTTAATCCCAGCACTAGGGAGGCAGAGGTAGGAGGATTGCCATGAGTTTAGGGCCACCCTGAGACTACATAGTGAATAGTTAGCCTGGGCTAGAACAACCCTCCCTTGAGCCCCCCCGCAAAAAAGAAACCTCAAAAAAAAAAAAAAAAAAAAACAAGACTGGAGAGATTAGCAGTTAAGGTGCTTGCCTGCAAAGCTTAAGAACGCATGTTGGAATCTCCAGGTCCCATGTAGCCAGATGCAAAGTGACACAAGAATGCAATGTTGCACTTGTACACAAGGGAGGTGCATGTGTCTGGAGTTCATTCACAGATGCTGAAAGGCCTTGGTGCACCCCTTCTCTCTCTCTCTCTCTTTCTGTGTCTTTCTCTCAAAAATAAAATGAAAATAAATTAAAAGAAAACAACCACAAGGTAGAGATCTACCAGTAAGAATCTGTAAGCAGTGTAAGGAAAAAAGATTTTAGAGTAAGAAAGGAAGGAAAAGACAGATATTTCTGGCATGGAATTGGGTTTTATTCTGAGGTAGCTGAGGAACACGGCACATCTTTGCAGTCCTGAGACTGGAAATGTGAAGTTCCCATGTAGCTTTTTATCTCAAAAAGTTGGGTCATGCTGGCAGGAGTGGTGGTGAGGAGGATTAGCAAGTGATGAAAGTGAGCTTCTTTCTTCCCAGATGGCCAGCCAGGTATCTAGCTCCCCTGAGGTCTTAAGTCAACAGGCCACTTTCTTTTGACATATCAAGAAGGCAGTTTTTTGATCTCTGGACTGACTACTTGGCATAATACAGCAGTGATATGTTGAATTCCTGAGAGCTTCAATAAGGAGATTTGCTAACTCCTTCAAGCAGCATCACTAGTCAGTAGGAGACAGCACATGTATGTCCTTTTATTTATCACTACATGGCACATTCCACAGGCATATTGCCATTGTCCCTCAATGTTGTAGTGCTTGGATGTATGTGTAGTTCTTGCTTGAAGCCACTCATGTGTTATAGCCAGATGGTGGCTGGGCCTGGTGTCATCTCAAGATGTGTTCACTGAACACACACAGCTGATGGAGTCTCTCTCTCTTAATGAGACCTTATTGCGTGGCTACCTTTACCTTCCTGTTGTCCTCCAGTCTCAATTAGAGTTCTCATAGGCTTACAGAAACACCTAGAACAAGTGCTTTCATAAACAAAGAGTGATATCAAAATAAAAGAGAGACTGATTGAGAGGGGGAGGGGATATGACAGAGAGTGGTGTTTCAAAGGGGAAAGTGGAGGGGAGAGGGAGGGATTACCATGGGATATTGTTTACAATCATGGATGCTATTAATTATAAAAATAAAAAAAATTAATTTAAAAAAACACAAAGAGTGAAATTTTCTGTATTTAGGATCTGCACTTACAGAATTGTCAAGAGTCTCTTCTATCAGGTTTTATGGATCAAAATCATCTCAGTCTTTAATGATCCAGAAAGGGAAGAGCAAAACTTCCTCTTCAGAGGAAGTTACCAAAATATCTGTGGTCATGTTTGGTCCTCCAAAATTGGTAAAGGACAACAAGATGCCAGAGAAAAAGGTCAGGAAACAAAAGAGTCTGGTTATTATAATAGTATGTAAAATATTATAAGAAATTAAATAATTTGGAGATGGCAGCATAAATTATCTATAACCAAGAATTACAAAAGCAACAACAAAGGCATGAAAATTAGGAAAACAACATCAGAAATATGTATTCACCCAGGCAATATACCTTTTCTGTAATCAGATCACAGTAAAACAAGGAAAAATAAAAGTAGAAACGATAAAATTAATACAGCCAATTAAAATGGAAGGCAGCTATGCTCACCACTATACCACAAATGCTGCCAATTAAAATGGGAGGAGGAGGAAAAAGCAGAGGTGGAAGAAAAGGTAGTCAACAATACTGTTTTCGCAAATATAGGACTTGGTTTTCTAAATTTTTTCATCATAATATGAAGTTTAAGGAAGTAATACCATAAGACAAATGAATCACCAGTTTCTAGAAAGGGAAAACAGTCATGGAAAATCGGAAAATATAGAAAAGACCATTGCTTTTGTGTTCTAACTGAACCCAGAAGACAGAGCTCAGAATTCTTAGAGGAAATGACTTGCTGCAGTTCTAAGCCTGATTTAATTACCATGAGGAACTCTTTTGACATGAAGATGGATGAGTCTGTAAAGAGGCAGAAATCCAAGAAAGAGGCATGAGGTCACATGATTGGTACCTGGAACAGCAAAGACATTGCCAAGGTCAGGGCCAAAGTCTGTCAGGATGCTTTGGAGTTGAAGAAAGTCATTAGCACAGATAAGTGCAAGGCAGTGACTGGAGAACTGTGGGCAATAATAATGTTTGACCACACTTCCTTAGTATTGAAGGAGGCTATAGGCTTCTCTTGCTAGTTAGGAAAGAAATAGTGGGTAGACTCAGAACACTGAGCAAAAGGGAAATGTATGGCTCATACCTCCAATTAAGGAGAAGGATACCATCAGAGGATTATACCTGTGAAGGTAGTAGACAGTCTTTATAAAAAATATTTTTATTTGCACATGTGTGTATTTCTCATATTATGGACAGTGGAAGTCCAAGGTTAAGGTGAGAGAGTTATGGTCAGGGCTTTCTTAGAGAATATAACTGCCATTGTCTTCACATGACAGAAAGGGGAGCAGAGGACTCTCTGGAGTTCCTCCTCACAAGGGCTCCATCCTGACAACCTAATTCTCTCTCTCTCTCTCTCTCTCTCTCTCTCTCTGTGTGTGTGTGTGTGTGTGTAGTAAATTCATAGCACATGTGAGCTCAATGTCTATTTTCTTCTGCTGATTTGATTTTGGCTGCTTGTTTGTCTCTTGAACATCAACATAAACACCATCATTCATCCCAAAATGGATGTGAGTGATGGAACCTCTGCAGGGGACATTCAAGTGACAAAACTTAAGCCATCATGCAACCATCTTAGCAATGAGGATCTGTGGGGAGGGCCCCCAAGAATCTTCATCCTTTTCTACAAGTCAGTATCCTGTGTTTGTCACGATCGAGAATTTACAATGAATTATCATAGCTTCTTGACTTCCCTATGGAAAAAAAAAACACAGCTGTTTATTTTGCATCCTTCACTGGGAAAGCTAGTAAACCACCAATAGCTGTGCTCAGAATGTAAATGGTTTTCTCTGCTTTACATGCATATGCACACATGCTCCTGTCTTCTCAGCACACTCATCTTTAAAATATTAAAGGTAGTAGGACTAAGGAAGCATTGCTAAGCATATACACATACACACATATAGTCTCACATTTCTTCAACCGAATACTTTTAAAATCAACACTTGGAACATCATTTCAAAACCAAGCAGTAATGATATCCAATCCAGCCAGATTAATTTCTCTCAGCCCCTTCTCCTAGATGCAGCTACAAACCCCAGCAATAGTGAAGAAATAACAAAGCAAGGGAAATAGGCAGGGATCTCAGGAAACAGCACAGTAACTATGTGTTTTACTCCATCACTCCTTCCCTAGACCAAGCATTTTCTGTGTACTGATCAAGCAGTAATGACAGTCCAGGCAGATTCCTTCATCCCCACATACTTCCCACTTGCTACGCCTTCAACATCCAATTGAATAATTGTCCTCTCTGACGGTAGATGTCAGACGAGCCCAATACCACTGGCAGAGGGAGATTGATTGGAGCCATGCTGGGGAAGGTAATGGATCTGTGAAGCCTTCAGATGAGAGATCTGTTGAACTTAATGTACTTGACTACTTGATGAATTTAAATTTGTAATTATTTCTCTATGTGTTAATATATGAAAGCGTATGGACACTGCAAATGTATACCATTCTTATTTGTTAACTATAGCTCAATAAGAAAAAAATAATTATATAAATCTCACCTAGAGTCTTCTAGCATAATAAAATATCCAAAATATAAGGAAAAATAATAACCTAGTTTACCACAAACCAAGCAAATCACTATTTCAGGGAGCAGAGATAGTTGTCATGCCAGCATTATCTGACATATTTTGAAGGAGACAATTGACATAAAGGAGAGAAAATCAATTCAAAAGGAAGTGAATTTTACAACCAAAACCACAGAGGCCTACAGCATCACTAACAACTTCCCCTTCAGCTAACTCCAGGCTGCCACCAACTACCGCAATGGGTACACAGGGCAGCTCTCGGCCATCATAGTGTTTCTGCTGTTTGGGGGCTCCCTATCTCGGATCTGCACTTCCATTCAAGAAACTGGAGACCTCCTCATGGCTGGCGTCTTTGTGGTCTCCTCCCTCTGCAATGGCCCCATCGCTGCCCAGGTCTTCTACTGGAGTGCGCAGCCTCCGCAGAAGCTGAAGAAGGAGCAGTAGGGCTGAGCCAGCTAGTCATTCCAGTGCCGGGCGCACCCCGCTGCAGGGTCCTCGCCACGGGAGCCAGTCTGCTGGGGTGGCTCACATCCTCCACTACCACAGCTTCCTGAGCCAGGGTTTGTTCTTGGGGGAAATGGCTAAGTCCTCTTTCTGTACTGTTCACTCGTTTCTCCACTGGGCTGGGACCCCTCCTTTCTAAGAGCTCTTTCCTTGCCCAGCCACCCACCCCCCCTCTGGCCCGAGAGGACAGCCCGGACAAGAGGTGGAAGGAACTAGATTTGTAGCTGCTTCCCTCCTCTAACCGGCTGGGACTGTCTCTGGGACCCCGGTGCTTGGCGGTGAGGGGGGCAATGACTCAGGCAGGGCCGCAGGGTGCGGTGAGGAGGATCCCGCCCTGGCAGGTCCAGGCAGAAGGGAGTGAAGATGGCTGCTGCCCTGAGAACACAAGGCCCAACAAGGACTCAGAGACATTCACTTGTAACAAAACAAACAACAACAACAGCAACAACAACAACAACAACAACAAAACCCCACATAGGCCAGGACTAATTGGCCCAATATTATTGTCACTACTGAAAGAAAGAGCTGTAAATGCCTTCCTCTATGAAACTACCTTTCAGGACTAAGGGAGAAATAAGGGCATTCACACAAGAAGCAAAACTAGATGCAGCTGTTTAAGTGTTGTAAGCCTGCCATTGAAGTTCGGCTGGGAAGTTCTTAAAAAAAAAAAGACAAGGTAGAGGCAACACCAAAGAGAAACTCGAAGTAGACATGGCAAAGAAAGACCAAAGACATTCAGGACACACAGTAGACTACCATTTTCTGCTTCAGTTTAAACAATCAAGGTTGGTAGAAATAAAATTAACAACATACTTTGACTTAAAACAATACGGATTTAAAAGAAAACAAAAAGGGTTTAAACAGAAGTAAAATTACCACATTTGCCTCAAAGTGGCAAAAGATTGATGGCAGGTGGGCATCATGCCACATTTGTATATGGAAATTCCCAGGAGAAACTGCTGTCACACCTTTCCAACACATGCAGAAAGCAGATGAAGCTTCATCAGCAGGAAGGCAGGAAAGGAAATGAAACCCCACAGTCAGTCACATGGAGACCTACAGGTCAAACACGGCAGTATTTTTCTGGAGCCGGTGCCGTAAATGCGTTAGGTGAACCAGGGTCTCACTGACACTATAACCACTTAGTGCTGAGGAGTCTCAATTCTTGAATATGGAGATTTGTCCTCCGAGGATGGCTTTGTGAGTGGTTAGCTGAGAAAGCTGCTGAACTTGTCTGAACCTCCGTTTATTCGTACGCAATAGCGATGGTGGACCATAACCAATATTCAGTGACAATAGGTAACATGCGGTTGCTGGAGCAGAGCTGAGTGACGTAAGGTTGTATTGCTCTTAAAATGATTGTGTGAGTGCTGACGAGATGGTTCACCAGTTAAAGGTGCTTTCTTGCAAAGCCTGTCTGCCCGGGTTCAATTCCCCAGCACTCACATACAGCCATATGAAAAAAATGATGCAAGCATCTGGTGTGCCCTCCCTCCACACACATAATTAAGTAAATACATTTTTATGAAAGAAAATGCTTGTGTGAAAGCTAGGGCGATAGCTCATTCAGTCAAGTGTTTGCTTTGCAAGCATAATGACTGAGGATTCCCAGAAACCACAGGTAGAAACTTAGCGCTTAAGCACTTGCCTGTGAAGCCTAAGGACCCCGGTTCAAGGCTCGATTCCCCAGGACCCATGTTAGCCAGATGCACAAAGGGGCGCATGCGTCTGGAGCTCGTTTGCAGTGGCTGGAGGCCCTGGCGCACCTATTCTCTCTCTCTCTCTGCCTCTTTCTCTCTCTGTCTGTTGCTCTCAAATAAATAAATAAAATAAACAAAAGAATTGGCCGGGTGTGGTGGCGCATGCCTTTAATCCCAGCACTCGGGAGGCAGAGGTAGAAGGATCGCCGTGAGTTCGAGGCCACCCTGAGACTCCATAGTGAATTCCAGGTCAGCCTGGGCTAGAATAAGACCCTACCTCGAAAAACCAAAAAAAAGAAAAAAAAAGAAAGAAAATAAACCAATCAACCAACCATAAACTTGGGAGGTGGTAGCCCAGGATTATAATCCCAGTCTTGGAGAAAAAGAGGTGGGTGGATCTCTGGTGGAGGGCTGGTTAGCTAGTCTAGCCCAGTTGGAGAGTTTCAGGCCAATGAGAGGCACTATCTCAAAATAGGTAGATGTCACCTGAGGAAAGTCAGCTGAGGTTGCTCTCTGGCCTCCACCTGCTGTGTACACAACACAACACACACCCACACAATTGCTTATGTGCAAACAGACAAGTGAACATGAAATGAAGCATTCTGATAGACTAGAGTGAGGGTCCATTGAGGGATCACCTTATGGACAAAAGATGATCATACCATCTGGGAACCGGTGCAGGAAACTGAACTTACTCAATTGTTTTACACAGGGAGAGGCTTTTCTTTCCAAAAGAAGTGGGATTTATTTTTGTCTTGTACTAAAATAGAAAACTGATTAGGTACCATGGCTAACAGAAATATGTCCTTTGTTCTGGACAATGGAGGTCTCAACGTCCCAGAAGTGAAGTGTGAATTCAAGGCGGAAGCAGGATGCCCCCCTTCTGCCAGGTTCCGGGAAAAACCCCTTCTTACTCCTCCTGGCTGCAGGTCACCCTGAGCTGTCCCGCACGTTCCTTTGCAGGCAGCAGAATGGATGCACTCTGCCTTTGCCATCACATGGCTTTTGTTCCTGCATGTCTCTGAGCCACAATCTCTGTGCCTGGAAGCACAGTAGTTACAAGATTTAGCGCCCCCCCCCCCGCCCCAATTTAGCATGAGCACATTCTTTTCACATTCACAGTTACTGGGGATTAGGGCTTCATTTTGTCGGGGGGGGGGGCATAATTCAACCTGTTCACAGACCAAGTCTAAACAAATAAAACAAAGACCCACCAAATTTTACAGTTTTAAATAGAAGTTTTGTTTCTTTTAACTGGAAATGCAATTTTACATGCAGAATATCACGTAAATTGTCAATTTGGAGCTCATTGACTTTAGTTAGAAAAGCATCATATTTCCATCTAGATTTAAAAAATCACTCATTGGCAGAGTTTGAGTGTCCTTCCTAGGATGCCTTGATCTCAACTAGGATGGGGTAGCTGCGCCTGCTTTGAACTTTCTAAGACGGGATAATTGTAGGATATTTACTCTTATTTTTATTTATTTATTTATTGTGAGTTGGCCTACAGAGATTTATGCCTCTCTTAATCTGGCATTTTTTAAATGCACTGTGTTTTTATTTATTCCTATTCCCCTTCCTATCCTTAAATCACCTCTCTCCTTGAATTCCATTCCTCCCCCACACCATCTTCCCCCTTCTGTTCTTTATGTTCGTTTTTGTGTATGTATGTATGTATGTATGTATGTATGTATGTATGTATGCATGCATGCCTATTGTTGATCTAAGCTAAGAACTACGTATCGGAGAGAACATGCAGTTTTGGTCTTTCTGAATTTGAATAATTTCATGTAATATGGTTCTTTCCAGTTCCATCCATTTTTCTGCAAGTTTGATAATTTCATTTTGTTTACTTTTATTTTTAGGCATTATCATTAATGAGATCAATCTTGTTTTTGCATGTAGCAGATCCTCCAGGAATGATTTCCAACACACTATGGAGCTGAGTCAGGAAAATAATTACCAGCATGAATCTGTCAAACTATTGAATTCAAGACCAAATCGTTCATATTTTGATCTTGGATTTAAAAAGCCTAAAATAGGAAAACAAATCACAGCAGTATTACCTCAGCACCTCTTCACCCAGAGAGGCAAGAGACCAGAAGCTGAAGTACGGCAGCACTGAACCAGAATAATCCTCCGCACCTTACAGCACAGAATAACAGAGTACAGCACGTGCTGTCCCAGATGATTCACGTGTATGCAAGTGAGCAGGCCGTGGCACATGTGTGGAAGTCAGAGGACAGCTCTGGGTGTTGGTCCTAGCCTTCAACATGGTTTGAGGCAGGGTCTCCTGTTCACCACTGCATAAGCCAGTCTAGCTAAGGAGGGCGACTTTCCAGGAATCTTCTTGTCACAACCCAAGTAAAACCAGACAGAGCAGAGTGCATCCCATCCCATTTTAGGAGTACTGATGTTACAGATGCGCTCTGCTATGTCTGGCTTTACCTGGGTCGTGAGGATCTCAAGGGCCCTCATATTTGCATAGCAAGTGCTTTATCCACCAAACCATCACCCCAGCACCTAAACTTACCATTTTGCAGAGAGAGACACAGAGAGAGATATGCTTGACATCTCCTCTAAATAATTCATTTCACTATGTTTTATCAAAGATTCCCCTGAGGGGCACTTATCTATGCCTTTGAGTGAGATGGAAAGATATAGAAAATAGAACATATTACCCTATAATGACATAAAAATACATGAATGATATATAAATACAAAAACTAATGCATGTGTCCATGATATGAATGTAGGAGCAAAGTTTTCTAGGGGAACAAAGAGGATTAATGACAGGGGAGAAGGGAGAGAAAGGAGGGCAGAGGACATTAGGGAAATATACTTGGTGTATAATATATGCTCATATAAAAATAGCCTTATGTAACATAGACCATGCAAAATGAAAGAAAAAACTTACAGACATATATGGTTAGATGTGGATATAGATATAAAAACACACATTAGATATAGGTATATATGGAGGGATAGGATATAGCTCAGGGGCAGAGCAATTCCCAGCATATTTGAAGCCTTAAGTTTCAATAGTTAGTACAATAGAAACAAAACCAAAACCCTATATACGTAATACTCACGCACATGGATTTGTTTTGAATGATAAATTCTAGTCAATAAAAATATCCAGAGTCAAAGACACTTACAACTTTTATTTACAAAAGCAGTGCCTTAACTTGTGGTTCCCTACAATTATATTCACAAAATGAACCATTAGAGATTGATGAATTATTTGGATTAATAAAGTTTTCAAAATGAAGATATAAAAATAACATTGTTTTTATTTACCTTTTTCAAGTGTGAGTAAGGGTAGATCTGACCAAGTAATCTTTATTGTTTTTATTCAAGGCAGAGTTCACTAAGTAGCCCAAGCAGGCCTTGAACTCATGATCCCCCTTCCCCAGACATCTGACGGCTGTGACTGTCTGTATGTCACCACACCACACTTCATTTTGGCTTTTAGAGAGATGCCTCTGTTGAAAGGTTAGATCTGAGATTTAGAAGTGATAATGCAATGGGGCAAAGTGGCCATCATTTTCAATTTATGGAAAGTAAATATAAATGATTACACCAGAAAATAGTGTTGAAAGGGGTAGAAAGGGTCATTTGTCAGATTTCCCTATTTAAGGATGTATTTGTTTAAACATATTGAGCTTTAGTTTGATTTTGTTTTGATTTTAAATGATGATGATTTCAGGATACATTATGCTGGAATCTGGCCCCAAGGAGCCTACTAGAGACCTATTCAAGAATCCAGGTGCCCAATCTGAACACCTGCTTTTGTTTTTGAAAACCTACTTTTGTTTCTGAAGAATTGTTTGTAACACAAAGGATGCTGCCAGGAGGCTGTCTTTTAAATGGAACAGATGTTTGGAATTATCCTCTTTTCCTTTTCCTCAAAAAAAAAAAAAAAAAAAAAAAGCAGAATGAATGATACTGAAATTTCTGTATGATAATTAAATATAAAAATAAAACAAAAATTAAGTAATGAAGGGCTCGGGATATGGGTCAGTCAGTAAAGTGCTTGCTGTGCAAGCATGAGGACATGAATTCAGATCCCCAGCACCCCAACATGGTACAATCCTAGCTCTGGGGAGGCAGAGGTAGGAGAATCTTTCGAGCTTGCTGTCTAGCCTAATCTGTGAACTCCAGGTTTAATGAGAGACTTTGTCTCAAAAAAGTAAGTTTTCCACATTGAGCTGTTGATCAGAGAGAGCTATGAGGTCCCCAAATCAAGACAGATTTCTCTCAAAACACTCGATTACTCACCTGAGGCAAAAAGCTAAGACCCTATTTCTGAAGACACAATATGCTGCTGACACAGAGCCTGGAGAGACCTGGCTGGAATTCAAAAGAAAGCCAGTCCTCAGGCAGTTAGCCTGTCTAATGCTGGGAAGCACTATATGAGCTACTGGGGAAAAGTGACCAACAATAGTCTAAGCAACTAGAGGTCTAAGCTACTCAGCAAACACCCTGACATGATGCACATACCAGTGCAATAGTGGCACACAGCCTCAGTGGGTAACCAATAACTTTCTGATTGGCTAAGAGATCTGCTTAGTGTAAAGGAACCCATATCTGGAATTGGGAACCAGATCAGAATCCTATGGAGACAAAGACTGTGTTCTCCAGTGTCAAGCTATCACTAGTCTTTGGCTAAAAGAGGGTTTACATACATCAAATACTCCCTAAATTAATAATGCGTTTCTCATTTAAAGTATGCTAACTTCACTCTCCTTTGGAGAATCTGTTGTTCTTTTTCAGAAGGTAGCAAGACGGGAGGAGATAAACTACCCCCGACACTTCAGCCAAGTCACAGCTGAAGCCACAGAGGAACTGGGGAACAAGAGTGTTGCTACCAGGCTGTAGGAGACAGATCCTGAGGATACTCACCACCTACCAAAACAAATATTAAGAGGCTCTTAAGAGTGCATCACTGAAGTAGAGGTAAAACTCACCCACCATAGCTCAGGGAATTTTGTGGAAGTGGGGGCAGAAAGGTTGTAAGAGACACAGGTTGAGACATCATGCCCAGAGGCATTCCCTCCCCCTTAAAATAACTGACTGCTGCTCCCACAACCCCATAAACCACAACCCCACAGGGAATACCTGCAACACCTTGGAGGAGCATTCCCAGCAAAATGGGGGCAGAGATGAGGGAAAAGAGGTACCAACACATGATGTATCCATATGAAATATGTTGATAGTCATCATCATCATAAAAAGTAGGTTGGAAGGCCTGGGGAGATTGCTCAGAGGTTAAAGGCACTTTGCTTGCAAAACTTCAGGTCTGGGTTCAATTACCCAGAAACCACATAAAGCCAGATGCACAAAAAGGTGCATGTGTCTGGAGTTTGTTTGCAGTAGCTAGATGTTCTGGCACACTCATCCTCTCTTTCTCACAAATAAATAAAATAATAAAACATTAAAAAATAAGTTGGGGGGCTGGAGAAATGGCTTAGAGGTTAAGTGCTTGCCTGTGAAGCCTAAGGACCGCAGTTTGAGGCTCGATTTCCCAGGACCCACATGAGCCAGATGCACAAGGGGGCGCACGCGTCTGGGGTGTGTTAGCAGTGGCAGGAGGCCCTGGAGCACCCATTCTCTCTCTGCCTCTTTCTCTCTCTGTCTGATGCTCTCAAATAAATAAATAAAAATTAAAAAATTAAAAACAGTAAGTTGGAAAGTAATTAAAGCATTTGCTTGAGATAAACCTCTGTCTTCCACGTTCATGTGTACACACACATACACATGTGAACACACATCCACACACACACACACGAACACACAAAAATTATAAGTGATGGTTGGGTTTTCCTGTGTCTGTTGCTCTGTTTTCTCCCTACTCTTCCTTCAAGTAATTTCCTGCTTGTCTTTCAAGGCTGTGTGCTAGCACCATCTAATTTATGATGCATGTCCTAGGTTTGGCAATTAAAATTCGTCTTCCTTCCTTTATGCTGCACCCATATGCCGTGGGTATTTATAGTCATCTCTCCATCACTTTGGGAGACTGCCACCTCAGATCTAGATGGTTCTAGTCAGGACCTGTAATTATGGTGCCCTCCTCTCACACAGCCCATGCACTCTTGCCTACTTACTGACCAATTAATCCAAGGAAGCATCAAGTGGACTCTTGTAGGCTAGTGTCATGACTTAATTTTTTTTCCTAAACAAGACCTTGCAAGGGGGCAGGAGGGAATCCAGCCTCATGGAGACAGTGGCAGGTGAAGAAACCTCATGTGAGGAGGAATGAAAGCAAAGTATAGGCTTTCAGGGGTGTTGACCCCACAGCTGGCAGGGCTCCTGCAAGCCATGGTAGCTTTGCATGTGACCCTACACAAAATTCTAAATATACTTGAAACATTATGAGTTAAAAAATATTTTTGAAATTGGATTTTGTGGTTCTCAAGTGTGAACTTTGAAAATGACAGCATCATGTTGCCACATCACCCAAAATAAATATGTATGTCCATGATCCACAGGTTGAACATCCCTGGGAGAGTCACAGTGAGGCCCTTTCTCTGTCTCCAGTGCCCCTGCTCTTGCAAATGGGTACAGTGTAAATGACACAGTACATTCCCTTTTTAAGGGACTTATGGTTTTCTTGTATACTAAGGTAATGTAAGGACCCAGACCACCTTAGGACTTTTGATAGAATAACTGTAACTCTTTATTCAACACATTAATATTCATATTTTACCCTCAGTATTAGGGAGTCTGAGATATGGCTACTTAGTTTAAAGGAATGCACTCCTTTATGAAGTTAAAAGGACTTGAAACAACACTATCCTTGCCATACTGAAGGCGGCACCAAACTGAGTAGGCTCTAAAGATGAACTTGGCACATGTGTTAAATCACCACTAGTCTATGAACAATGAAACATCTCCGGGCATGGAACAAAGTCACGGTGGTCAAAACAAAATCATTCTCATCAACACTAAAAATGCAAGCACCCTAAGCAAATCTGTTGCTTTCTTTGCTGTGGGATCTACACTTCTAGGAACACATGGTGAAAGTAACTAGCTTCCCTAGTAAGGGCGAGGCCTCTTCTCTGTGATGAATGCTTGCTAAAGATGATCTAAGCAGCATGTGTGCTTCTCTGCTGTCTGAGTGTTAGTGGGCAATCTGGGGCTGATGCTGTCCCTATGACAGTCACAGAAGCACAGAGTTAGTGCATTTTGTCAGCAGGTGCCAAGGGTAGTTGCAGGAAATAGTGACCTCTGCTACTCTGATACTAATTAGCCTCTTCTTCATTAATTACAGTAGTGGCCCATGGTTCTGGGAGAATACAGCCACTGTTTATGTTCTTAAGCTTGGAGAGAGCTGACTGCTATTTTTTAAATTTATTTTATTTATGAGTGAGATAGAGAGAGAGAGAGAGAGAGAGAGAGAGAAATAGGCAGATAGAAAGTGAGGGAGAATGGGCATGTCAGGGCCTTCAGCCACTGCAAACAAAGTCCAGATGCATGCGCCGCTTTGTGTATCTGGCTTATATGGGTCGTGGGGAATCGAACCTGGGTCCTTTGGCTTTCCAGGCAAGCATCTTAATCCTTAAGCCATCCCTGAAACCCTGCTTGTTGTTTTTCAACATGTCTCCAACACAGATTGTTTACATTAGAAGCAAAGATAAGCTCTCCTTTGAAGCAATGAATTCTCTATTAAATTAGGATAAAAGTGATCTGTAGGATTTGTCCCCTAAAAAAAGTGAGAGGACATCATCAGGTAATAAATAAGAAAATCCAGGAGGTGATAACCTTTCCTTATTCCTACTGTTCACTGGGAAAAAGAGGTGGTATGGTTTCTGAATAAGCGTATGGCCAGTTATTAGAAGGAATGCCATGCATGATTAGGCTACTGGACTAAATATAAACATGGGGCAAAATAGGGCCTGGCACTGATGATCCTGGAAAAAACCTGAATTCTGTCACTATGGGAACATCCTCAGGTAAGTCACTCACATCCTTCCTACTTCCCTTCCTCCATTGTAAACTCAAGACAGCAGTAGTATTTATGTGATGGTGTCACCTGAGATGACATAGGTCTATGTGGGCAAATTATTAAAAGGAGTGCCTGGCACAATCATATGTGTTCTATCAGTGCCAGGCACTACAATGTAGCATTCCAGAGGAACACGGTTGGATTTGCTCCTGTGGAAATTCTGTAAAGAAATAAACTCTTGGAGACATTCTTTTGGCATCTCAAATTAACAGCTAGTCATGAGCAGGAGGGGGATGTGGGTCCATGGGAGAGTCTGGTTTGAATACATGTTGTCTGTTGTTGAGAGTGAAGACTGCAAGGCTGGGGACCAGCTCCACTGGGAGATATGGAAGGGAGACACAGGTGCCATACATTGATCAGATCCAAGAACAGGTTAGGAAGAAACGTGTCCGAACCAGGCTGGGTATGGATGCCATCTCTGCACATATCCTGGGCCAAAGTTTTCTCATCTGTTTAATCAGAAATTGTACCTTCATCACAGGTGTTATACAAATAGGATCTGGGGCATAGCTTATTTGTAAGGTGGTTGTCTAGCATGCATGAGACTCAGATTTTGATGCCCCAACACCATAAAAGATTAACAATAATACATAAGAGCTGGAGAGATGGTGCAGAAGTTAATCGGGCTTCCTGCACAAGCATGAGGGCCTGAGAGTATTCAATTGCTAGAGTTTGAATCTCTAGAACCCATATAAACATTGGGGTGTGGTCAAACATCCTGCAGTGCCAGTCCTGTGGGATTGGAGACTGAACAATTGCTGAAACTTAGGAACTGCAAGCTCTAGAATCAGTAAGAGACTCTATGAAAAGGAAAAGTAAGTGGGTAAGTGATGGAGGGGAATATCTAACATTCTTCTCTGGTCACTGCAGGTAAGCACACTGGGTGCCACATTAGCATATGTGCCACACACAGTATACCAAACACACACACACACACACACAGCACACCACATATGATTTCCATATGCAAAGTAAGATATATGTATCTAATATGTTATGTAAGTTTATATTTACTACATAAAAATATTCATAAAGGGGTTTGGAGTAGTGTTTGTTACATGTTAAGTTTTGATCATTTGGGATGGTATTTATGAATAGACTACAATAAATGTAATTAAAAGTGCCATAAGGAACAGATTGAAATCTGTTTTTACAAGTTTTACATGAAATCAGACACCTGGGGATAGGCAAGTCAGAAATGATGTGAATTTTGCACCAAGTGTCTGAGGAGATCGCTCAGTGGGTAAAGTGTGTGTCATGCAAGCATGAGGACCAGAGTTCAGATCCTCATCACTCCTGTAAAAATTAGGCATGGTAGTGAGCACTATTCCAGCAGTGGAGGGGCAGAGACAGAGACAGGAGACTCCTGGGGCTTGTTAGATGGCTAGTCTGCCCAAATTAGTAAGCTACAGGTTCAGTGAAAGAATAATGTCTCAAAGAATACGGTGGAAAGCTACTGAGGAAGATTCCAGATGTTGACATCTGTCCACACACTGGAGCTCTCCACTTTATTCTTTGAGACAGACACTCATAGAAACATGCAAATACACCACATACAAAAGTAAAAAGATAAACCTTCTACCAAGTCCAGGCAAATGACTTCTGATTCCTAGTCCTTAGCTACACAGAACATTGGTAAAATGAGTTGGTTAGGATTCCAGTCTATTTGTACTAGACTCTTAATGCTGCCTTTATGAGTTGGTAGACGACCTTTATTTATTAAGGGTAGTACTTTGATTTGTCAACACTGAGATATTTTTTAGTTATGTAGTAATTGGCTTTTTACTAAAGTACCTTACTCAATTATCAAATCATAGGGGTAAAATCACCCTCAGGGCAATGGACTACTTTCAGTATGATAATCATATTTTGGTCATTTTTCATAGCACCAGAT
Organism: Dipus sagitta; assembly: GCA_036346955.1. Taxonomy (NCBI): domain Eukaryota; kingdom Metazoa; phylum Chordata; class Mammalia; order Rodentia; family Dipodidae; genus Dipus; species Dipus sagitta. Next base: position 155,782,859 of record CM070773.1, on the reverse strand, counting down.
AAACATTGTCTCTTATAATGCATGTTTGACATTTTGTTTTTTTATTAAAACTAAAAGAAGAGAAACAGTATATCCATAGAACAATGCAATAATGATCATACTGTAAACAAATTCAACAAATTGATTTATTCCTGTACACGCAGAAGGTTAAATCCTTGAGTAGTCCACAAGAGACATTTTACAAATGCAAAGGTTCTGCACTGGTCATTAGCTCTGTCTCCACAAGGTTATTTCTGGTCCTTCTTTATTCAGCTCTTTCTCTTAGCTTGAAAGGGAGGTTTCTTAGACAAAATGAATCACCTCTCTGAAGGAAATTGTCACTGAGACTCAGCAGTGCTGTGACTTTCTCCTTGATGATGAAAAGGTGAGGATGAATGGTGTATCACTCATGCCAGCCTAAATTATGCTACAGTAAAATGAAACTTGCAAGTGTGACTCACATAGCAAAATCAAAGCGCCATCTCCTGTTATGTTAAGTGACTGAAGAAAGTTGAGGAGTGCAGCTCTGCTGACCAGAACTCCTCAGGGATGTAGCAGAACAAAGGAAACTTCACTGGGCCATGTCGCTTTCTCAATACCAGGCTCAGGATTCCTTACAGCCTTCATAGGGAGGGCTATAAGTCACAGGCAATTAAACACTATGGCCTGAAAGTGAAACAAACTGTACTGTCTTCATATTGCTTTAGCTACCCCTTGTCACATGACCACACACCTAGGAATAAGGAAAAGATGTATGAGTGAACACTTATTGAAATCTATCCATCATTCTGTTTCATTTTTACTGCACAAAAAGTTGATGTTTGATCTTTTGACTTCCTTATTCCTGCTCTGGCAAACTTCATTTTTAACCGTGTCTCTTCAGAGAACAATCTAGTATAAAATTCAACAGTAACTGATATGCCCTTACCTCTTGGTTTTTAATATGCAGAACAAGTTCTATTCACTCCAAATAATTTTTTAAATGATTCTTTCCCTACTCTACTATGGCTTGACTACAGATTAATTCTCATTTCACTCTCTTGTTTTGATGTTTTCTTCTAAACTGATTTGCTTGTTTTGCCAATTATTCTTAGTTTCAGTTGGGGCCCTTTGGAGGTATTAAGTTGATTTTTAAGAAATTATTAATTGTGTGTGTTTTGTGTATACATGTGTATACCCATGCACACATGGGGAGGCTAGAGGAGAATGCTGGGTGGTTTCCTCTACTGCTCTCATTTACTCCAAAAAAGGGTCTCTCATTGAACTTGGAGCTTGCAGATTTTCAGGTGGACTGGCTGATCAGTGAACCACAGTGATCCTTCTGTTTCTGCTGTCAGCTATATGCAGCCATGCCTAGCTTTTTACATGGGTTCTAGAAACCAAACTCTGGTCTTTAAGCCTGTGCAGTGAGTGCTCCTATTAACTGAGCCCTTATTTTTTTTTAAAATTTCTTTCCATTTTCCAATTTGAGCATTTTCAGTTTGATTCTTTGTCATGAAGGTCGCTCACACTGCTGAGAAACCATCAGTGCCATCAATCCACAGAACATGTTTGATCTTCCCAAACCCACCCTCCTTACATATGAAAACAAAACCAATCTCCCCATCATTCCTTTATCCCGAGATCCTGGCCCTTGGGAATCACCATGCTGCTATCTGTCATTACGAAATTGGCAACTCTACATATATTATGCATTTGTCCCTTTGTGATTCTTGGTTATTTTACTCAGAGTAAAGTCTCCACAGTACATGTATGTTGTATAGTATGTGTCTGAATTTGTTTTCGAGATATTCACAACACTCCATTGTATATGCATATCACGTTTTGTTTATCCATTCGTCTTTTGATGGAAACTTGCATGGCTTCAGTATTTTCAGTATTGTGCGACTGAACACATACATTTTTAAGTTTTGGCTTTCAATCTTTTTGAAGATACATTAAAAAGTGGGACTGCCAGTAACTCAAATTTATTGATGTGTATGATAATTTTATTTTTATTTTTTAATGAAACTATCATACTGTTTTCTATGTCTCTACATGGTTTTATGTTTTCATCAGCAATGAAAAAGGATTCCATCTTTTTCATATTTTTTTTCAATGTTTATTTTGGGATTTAATAATAACCATGTGAATGAATATGATGAATATGATTTGGCATCACAGTACAATTTTTATTTATTTATTTGACAGAAAGAGACAGAGGAAGAGAGAGAGAGAGAGAGAGAGAAGAGAGAGAGAGAGAGAGAGAATGGGCACACCAGGGACTCTAGCCACAGCAAACGAACTCCAGATGCATGTATATCTGTGCATATGGCTTTATGTGGGTACTAGGGAATCGAACCTGGGTCCCTTGGCTTTGCAGGCAAGTGCCTTAACTGCTAAGCCATCTCTGTAGCCCCCACATTCAGATTTTGACTTGCATTTTTCAGAGATTAGTGTTTTGATCATATATTTGTGTTTAAATTTGCCATTTGTGTATCTTTTGTTTCTATGTGTGTATGCGTGTTACTGGGTATTGAACCCAGACCCACATACATGTTAGGCAAGCACTCTGCCACTAAGCTACATATCTTCTTTGGAAAAAAAACAACTGATTGATTTTCCTGTTTTGAAATGGGATCATTTGTCTATTGTGGGAGTTTTAAATATACTGGATACTAGATCCTTATCAGATATTCAACCCACAATCTTTCTTCCCCTGGATTGACATAACTCTATTCACAGTACCCTCTTCCTTTTTTTTTTTTTTTTTTGAGGTAGAGTCTCACTCTAGCCCAGAGTGACCTGGAATTCACTGTGTGGTCTCAGGGTGGCCTTGAACTCACGGTGATCCTCCTACCTCTGCCTCCTAAGTGCTGAGATTAAAGGTGCGTGACACCACATGTGGTGATAGTACCTCTTGATGCAAAGATGTGTAACTTTGATATAGTCCCACTGATCTATTTGTCTTTTGCTGCTGTGCTTGTGGGTTATATCCATGAAATCATTGCCAGATGAAATATCCTAAAGAGTCTCCTTATTTCTTCTGATAAGAGTTTATCATTATTTAGGCTGAGGAGATAGCTGCCAGTGAAGTGCTTGCCTTGCAAACATGAGGTCTTGAGTTCAGTCACCAGAACCCATGTAGAAAAGACAGTCACATTCCAATAATCCCAGCACTGATGATAGGAGGATCACTGGGGCTTGTTACCTAGCTAGTGAGCTCCTGGCCAATGACCCTGTGTCAAAAGAGGTGGGTGAAATTCCTACAATGATATTTGGTGGGAATTTATTTTAGTCCGTTGGTCTATATGTTTGCTTTGATCATAGACTTTATTTTTGTAATTTTATAATTAGTATTGGAACCAGAGAATAAAAGGCCTATTTTATGTTTTGCTTTTTTTCAAGATTATTTTGACCATGTGATGCTTCATGAAATTCTACATGATTTTAAGGATTTTTTGTTTGTTTTTCGAGGTAGGGTCTCACTTTAGCCCAGACTGATCTGGAATTCACTCTGTAGTATCAGGGTGGCCTCGAACTCATTGCGATCCTCCTACCTCTGCCTCCCATGTGCCGGGATTAAAGGCATGTGCCACCATGCCTGGCTGATTTTAAGGATTTTTTATGTTGCTTTAAAAATGATTTTGATTTTCATACAAAATGCATTGAATCTGTACTTGAAAACATGCTTCTCTTTGAGGGATTCTGACATTTTAACACTTCAAGCTCCCAATCCATGAACATGGGTCTTCTTTGTATTCACCTGTATCTTCCTTTTCTTAAACATATTTATTTTGAGAGAGAGAGAGAGATGAGAGAGAGAGAGAGAGAGAGAGAGAGAGAGAATGGGCATGCCAGGACCTCTAGCCACTACAAATGAACTCTAGATGCATGAACCACCTTATGCATCTGGCTTTACATGGATATTGGGGAATCAAACTCAGATCCTTAGGCTATGAAGGCATTCATCTTAACTGCTGAGCCTTACCTGTATCTTTTAACTTCTTCTACACTTTTGTGGTACTCAGAAGGCAAATCTTGTACTTCTTTAAGTAAATTCATTTCTATAATTACATGTTTTATTTTATTTTACTTACTTACTTATTTATTTATTTGAGGTAGGGTCTCACTATAGCTCAGGCTGACCTGGAATTCACTATGTAGTCTCAGGTTGGCCTCAAACTCACAGCAATCCTTCTACCTATGCCTCCCAAGTGCTGGGATTAAAGGCATGTGCCACCACACCTGGCTACATGTTTTATTTTTGATGATGTGAACAATAGAATTGATTTCTTAATTTCCATTCAGATTATTCATTATTACACAGTGAAACAGTACTGGTTAGTGTCTGTGGCATATATGGTGTGCATATGTGCAATGCTGGTATGTGCACCTGTGTCCCGGCCAAAGGGGCTTGTCGAGTGTTCTCCCTTTTTGCTCTTCCACCTGATTTCCCTGAGACACAGTCTGTCACTGCATTTGAAGCTTGCCATTTTTTAATTAGATTATTTGACCAGGGAGCTCCATCAATCCTCTTTTTTTTTGTGTGTGTTTCTTTTTAAGTCTTTTAAAATATATATGTATATATTAACAGATTATTCTCTTTATCCTCTTGTCCTAGCTACTGTTACCCCAGTGGCCCTCCTCAGTGGGGTTATGATATTCACTGTGGGGTCATGAAAGCCTCAGTCAGTCCCTGTGGGATTGTGGGGGACCATGCCTCAGGATACTACCACCTACTCCATGAATCTTACAATATTTTGTCCCCTCTTCTGCAACGTTCCCTGAGCCATGGAAGACCCAGTTTGATTTGGTGTTGCATTCTATGTAGCCTCTGGATTTATGCTTAGATAGGTTTTGATTGATCACTATGTTTGTCACCATCAACCTAGGGCTGGTTGTCAGGCTAGCAGTAAAAGCAGTATCCATGTTGCCACTTAACCTTGCAATTTCTCCTGGGCCCTGGCAGATGTGGTAGAGGTGGCACATCTCATGGTGGGTAGTAGGCTAGCTTCTTGTCTTATTGATGGAGTTTGGTTCTCTTCCATTTTCTCATTTTCTCTACCATCTGTAATATAAAGTAGATCCCCCCCCAAAAAAAGAGTGAGAGCATCCTTAGTTAAAGGGGGGGCATGCAAATTTTAGAGGGTTTTTTTTTTGGTGTGGAAACCCACTTTTTTTTCTCCAGAGAGCAGTGAAGACTTTTCTCCAGAGTCTGTGAGGCTCCTGAAAATAGGCTTCTGACTTGGTTTCCAGCACTAGATATGAGTTCTTTCCCACTGAGGGGGCCTTATGTCCAATCAGAGAACAGTTCGGTTATCCGCAGAGGCTGCATGCCACTATTGCACAAGTGTGTACTTCTTGACCAGCTGGTTGATTTCATATTAACATTAATATATAGAAGAAGAGGGAAGGAGAGAGAGAGAGAGAGAGAGAGAGAGAATGGGTACGCCAGGGCCTCCAGCCACTGCAAACTAACTCCAGACACATGCACCACCTTGTGCATCTGGATAACATGGGTCATAGGGAATCAAACCTGGGTCCTTTGGATTTGCAGGCAAATGCCTTAACTGCTAAGCCATCCCTCTAGCCCCATCACTTGATTTTTTGATGAATGTCATCCTGACTGGGGTGAGAGAAAGCCTCAGAGTTGTTTTGCATTTTTCTGATGACTAAAGACATTGAACATCTCTTTAAGCATGTAGTAGACATCTATATTTCTTCCTTTGAGATTTCTTTCTTTAATTCTCTGCCCTATTTTTTGATTGGGTTGACTTTTTATTGTTTAGTTTTTTGAGTTCTTTATAGCTTCTAGATATTAGATCTTTGTCAGAATGATAGCTGCTGAAGAGTTTCTCCCACTCTGTGGGATGTCTATTGACTTTGTTGCTCATCAATCTTCTCTCTACCATTCTTAGGTGAGGGCATGGGTGCTGTGCTCATATTTAGGTCCTAATCCTTGTGCAGCAAGTTCTCTTACCTGTTGAGACATGGCCTCAGCTTATTACTGATATTTATAGCTTATTTTGTATCCTAAAACTTTGTTGAATTTACTAGTTATAACATTTTTTGTGGAATAATTGAGATTTTCTAAAAAATTTTCTATAAAAATCATGTAATCTACAAACAGCTATAATTTTACTTCTTTCAAGTTTTAAGATTTTTTTTTTTGAGGTAGGGTCTCACTCTAGTCCAGGCTGACCTGGAATTCACTCTGTAATCTCAGGGTGGCCTAGAACTCTCAGTGATCCTCCTACCTCTGCCTCTCGAGTGCTGGGATTAAAGGCATGCGCCACCACGCCTGGCTAAATTTTAAGCTTTTTCACCCAAGCTTAATTGCTCTAATTGAACTGAACAGAAGAGATGCTGACAGGCAGCATACATTTTGCATGGTCTTGTAGGAAGAGCTTTCAGACTTTTGCCATTGAGCATGATGTTAGCTGCTTTTCATATAGATAACATCTTTTGTTGATATATTTTCTTCTATTCTTACTTAACTGTTTTTTTAATCATGTAAGGTACTGAATATGATTCAGTAGAAATAAGCTTTTACTTTTTTTTTGTTTATATTAGTTATACAATGATTGAGTCTTTGTATGGTAAATAGTCCTTGCCTCTCAGGAATAAATTCCACTTAAGCATACCATATAATGAATGATTTGAAATGCTGATAATTTTGGTTTGTTAGTGTTTTACTTTTAATATGCTATGAGATGATGGATTAGGTTGGCTAATATTTAGTTGAAACTTTGTATCATTGCTTTAAGTGGTATTAGTATGAAATTCCTGGTTTGTTTCTTTGTGTCTAGGAAACTTTGCATTTCTTCTATGTGGTCTCTTTTTTAATAATTTATTTATTTATTTGAGAGAGAAACAAGGAGAGAGAGAGAGAGAGAGAGAGAGAGAGAGAGAGAGAGAGAGAGAGAAAGAATGAATGGGTGCACCAGAGTCTCCAGCCACTGAAAGTGAACTCTAGATACATGTGCCACCTTGTGCATCTGGCTTACATGGGTACTGGGGAATCAAACCTGGGTCCTCATGCTTCTTCACAGGAAAGTGCCTTAAGTGCTAAGTCATCTCCCCAGCCCCTTGTGTTGTCTCAATTGTTAGGGAATACTTTTCATAAGACTGTCATGGTCTTATTTATTGTGTGAGATTTGGCTCTACTACTTCCTATTTTACTTTATCTTTTATTAGAACATTTTATATTGTTTCTATTCTTCTAATTAAAGGGGTAAAAATTTCCTTTACTTTTTTTGAAAAACAACTTTTAGTTTTAACTAACTTTGGAAAATCATTTCTCTATTATAGTTCTGTTATAGGCTATTATTTTCTTCTTTCTGTTAATTTTGAGTTACTTATTTCTTTTTTTTTTGGTTGCTTGGTTCATTAGGCTAGAGTTCTGTTTTGAAATAGTTATTCATTTTCACTCTAGTATTTTTGCTATAAACTTTCTGTCTTAGACCCTTTCCAGATGCTGCCATAATATTGGAATCTGATTGTTCTATATTGAATACTTTCATTAATTCACAGCTTAGGAGTCTGAAAGTCTCTCATGTGGCCTCAAGTGAAAGTCCCTCAAGTGTTGGGACAGTGACGGTCCCTCAACTGTTGGTTCACAAGTCATTATTCTCAGGAGCCTCTATGGGCTTCATGTTTTCACTGCATTACGAAAGTCTGGAGCTTCCTAGTCCACCACCTTGCTGCTGTCATTCATGACTTAATTCAAAAACTGAAACTTGACCCACACATTTCACCATGCACTACACTCAAGTCCAAATGGATCAAAGATCTCAATATAAGACAAGAAACTCAAATACTACTGGAAGAAAAATTAGGAAGTACTTTCCATGATATAGGAATGGAAAAAGACTTCCTGAACAAAACCCCAGTAGCTCATGAACTTAAACTGTCTCTCAACCAATGGGATCACATGAAGCTGAAGAGTTTCTTTACAGACAAACATACAATAAGCAAAGCCAATAGATTACCCACAGAATGGGAGAAAATATTTGCGGGTTATCCAACTGATAGAGGCCTAATCTCTAGAATCTACAGAGAACTCAAAAATCTAAACAGTAAGAAGTCAAACACCCCACTCACAAAATGGGGCAAAGAGCTGAACAGGCAGTTCACAGAGGAAGAAATAGAAATGGCAAACATACACTTAAGAAAATGTTCATCATCCCTAATCATCAGAGAAATGCAAATTAAAACAACTATGAGATTCTACCTTACCCCAATAAGGATAGCAAACATCAAAAAATCAAATAAAAATAAATGCTGGCGAGGATGAGGAGAAGTAGGAACACTCATCCACTGTTGGTGGGAATGTAGGATGGTACAACCACTTTGGAAAGCAATATGGAGACTTCTGAAAAAGCTGAGTATAGAGATACCAACAGACCCAGTTATTCCCTTACTGGGCATCTACCCTAAAACCTTCAAACCACAGACTAAAGAGATTTGCTCAACCATGCTTATAGCGGCTCAATTTGTAATAGCTAAGAGCTGGAACCAACCCAGATGTCCATCACTAGAAGAATGGATAACTAAGATGTGGTATATCTACACAATGGAATTCTATACAGCAGTAAGAAAAAATGACACAATGAAATTTGAGGAAAAATTTGAGGAACGTGGAACAGATCATTCTCAGTGAACTTACCCAATCACAGAAAAAAAAAAAAAAAATCGCCACATAGTCTCACTCATCTACAGCACCTAACCTGAATCTACCCAAGATGCCTTATATACCCAGCAAGCATCTCCTAGACTAGACACTAGGATGGAAGGGGAGGGAGGGGAGGGCATTAAAGGGGTGGGAAACACAACTCTAGACCCAAATGGCAATGGCACCATAATTTTCTACTTACTAAAAGACAGACCAAATGGCTGATCCTTCACCAGGCCCTTACAGGAACACCTGAACCAAAAGACACTGGAGAGGGTAAGATCAAGACTAACCTTAATCTTCTACATCTTCCCTCCCTCCCTTCCCCTCTCCCTCCCTCTCTCTCTCTCTTCTTTTATCTCTAACTCTTGTATATTCGTTATCTTTTTCCTCATTTTCTTAGTGGGCACTGACCTGTAACTCCCAGAACCAGCATGGGGCTATCACCCACAATGAGCTTTTGATCAGAGAGACCTACAAGGTTTCCTAAAAGACAGACAGATTTCTGTCAGAGTACTTGATGACCCACCAAAGGCTAGTGGTAAGACCCTACTGCTGAAGACACCTTATGTGATTGACATGCAAATTAGAATGGCATGGCTGGAAGTTGGAAGAGAGTCAGTCCCCAGTCAGTCAGCGCTTCTAGTGCCAGAAGGTGCTACATGGGCGACTGGGGGAAAATGACCAATATCTGTCCAAGCAACGCATGGTCTAACCTACTTAGCAGCAAATAACTTGTTGTGATGCCCACACAAGTGCAGTGGTGGCACACAGCCATGGTGGGGAACCAACTGCTCTCAATTTGGCTAACTGATCCCCTCACTGGTATGGGACCCATAGCTGGAGCTGGGAAACAAGTCAGAACCAGATCCAAACATAAGCCCACTCTCCAATATCAAGCTACCATCAATTGTGGGCTACAAGAGGGCCTATACCTATTAAATTCTCTATAAAAAAAGTGAGTGTTATCTCATTTGTCCTGGTGCTAACTTACTCTCTGTTGGAGAATCTGCTTCTCTTTTTCAGATAGATGTAGATCCTAAGGTGAGAGCCACCCCATCATACCTCAAAAGGGCCTCGGCTGAAACTAAGAAAAATTGGAGAAACAAGCAAGGGGGCTGTTTTCCTGATGAACCGGATACCAACACAAGGGGGAAGGAGATCAGCACAGAGAAAAGTCAACTCCTACCAAATCAGAGAGCCAGAGCCTCAGAGGCCCCCAACACCTCATCACTGAAGCAGACCAAAAATGAACCCAACTTGGCTCAGGGAAGTTTTGCGGAAGAGGGTGTGGAAAGAATGTCAGAGCCACATGTTGGATCATGATATGCAGATACATTTAGCTTACCCATAACTGTGGGCTAACTCCACAATGCAAGACCCGTATACCTCAACAAGGAGGGTTCAAGAGGAGAGGGTAGGTCACAGATGAGCCTAATAATGGTACCAAACTGACTGTATTTGCTGAATACAAAACTGACTAATAAAGACAAAAAAAAAAAAAAGAAAACTAAAGTAAAACTATAACATTGGCATTAAAAATAACTTTTTCAGATAAGAAAAGCAGGATGCAGGGGCCATGGAGTTGGTTCAGTGATTAAAGGTGCTTGCTTGTAAAGCCTTTTAGCTAAGGTTTTTGTTCCCTAGTTACATAAAGGAAGATACACCAAATGGCACATGTGTTTGGATTTCATTTGTGGTGGTGGGAAGACCAGGAATCTCTAAACTGTCCCTTCCTCTTCTCTCTCTGATCACAAATAAATACATGAATAACAATATTTTTTAAAATGAAAGAAAGAATACCAGATACAAAGATGTTGAGTAGCTTTGTTGGGGTCACACAGACAGTGAACAGCAGTGTGGTAATTTTTAAACAAATTCCAGAAACCCAGAATTAGGGAAAATATTTTTTGTTCTGAAATAGAGAAATATTGAGGCTCTGAGAAGCCTGAATGTTGCCACATTGTTTTCTCTTCTTTCATTTATTTTAGAAACCACAGAGGAAACAACTGGCTTATTCTTAAATTCAACTCCTATATCATGGCTAAGCTGAAAAAAAAAAAAAACTTCACACTGGAGCCAGCTTATTCAAAGACAGAAACTTGAAAAATAAAGATACATCCTTTCTATTAATAACACGTGAAAGAGAAGGTTTCCCTGAAGGCATGCAGGTCATCCAGGAGTAATAGCCCTTTTATTTCAGTGGTTCTTTTGCTAAGTGCTTTGAAATTCACTGAGTAGAAGGGTCACCAGGAGGGTGATTTCATGAAAATTGGAAAACAATAATTTCAGAAGGATATATATATATATATAATCTTTTGCTCTCTAGAAACTGCTCCCTCCTCAGCATTGAGAACATATGTAGCAAGCTGTCCACAGGAGGCAGTGGTTTTCAGCAAGGTTCTGAAACAAGAACATTATTGGAATTGAGAAGGCAAGAGAGGCTTTCCTCTCACAGAGGGCTGAGCATCAAGCATTAGCTTCATCTTACCTGAGTGAAACAATCATCTACTTCAACCTAGCTTGTGTGGCCCATGGTGAAAAGTCTACTAGTAACATTACCAAATAAGAATTCTCCCTTAACATTCACTGATAGGGCCTGAAACTATGGTTTATTATACTCTAGTAATGGCCAATGGATAATGTTTGTCAGTAATTTATGCTTCATTCTCACACATTTGTGCATACCTCAAAATTCACCTCAGTCAAAGTTTACTTCAGAGGACCTGCAAGAATGGAGGGAAAACGTAAATTGGAGTATGACTTGATCTGGGGGTTCTGGACCTGGACCCGTACCCAGTGGTTGCATCATGAGGATAGGTGTTAGCTCTAAAGACACAGTTGAATAATTCCTTTCCCTTCCTTAACAATCTACAGTGAGGGGCAGAGGGCAGTCCAAGAAGACCATGACATAGAAGCGAATGAACTATCGCCGGTGATGGGCTGATGATAAAGCATACCAAATGTGGGGTTGTGAGCAGCGCAAAATCTGTGCTGGACTCAATTTCCTCCCAGCAAGCTGAGACCTCCGGTGCAGTTCAGTACCAGCGCTGTGGACAGTGACATGCATGCAGGCCGCAGTAAGACAAGAGTTCTCGATGAGGAAGACACAGACACTAAAAAGAGCATGAGGAATGAGCCTTCATCTTTGGAATTCTGCACATGCATAGCCTTGAGGGGTCCTATATTTTTATTTCAGCAGTGGGGTGTGTGTTGGTTGCTCTGCCTTTCTCATCAAGTAAGATGACACTCAAAATGGGGGGTTGGGAGCTGGGTCAATGGCTCAGTAGGTGAGGTGTTTTCTTTGAGAACATGAAGACCTAAGCTCAAACCCAGGAGTCTCATAAAATGCCAGATATGAGGCCATGTTTGTAATGAGAGCATTGGGGAGGTAGAGACAAGAGGACCCCTGGGACTCACTGCCTGTTAGTCAAGCACAGCTTCTGGCCAATGCATGAGAGACCCTATCTCAAAATAAGTGGGCGGCGTTCTTGAAGATGGTGCTCGAGGCTGGCCTCTGGCCTCCACTCATAAACACACATACAAGCGCTCACACCACTAACATATGCACACAGAGACCATAGGGAATTCTTGTACACAAGCAAGCCTACTAATCAAACACTGGAAATTCTTCCCCTGGAATAGGATTAGAAAGACTTCTTTCAGCTTTGCTCCCTAGCCACAATTCCCACTTGGCAGTGTAGAACATCACACAGGATTCAGAATGCAAGTGCAAACTGTTGGACAAAGTGCTGGTAGGATGACAGTGGTCAGCATCCACAGTGATGTCCAGAGGCTCAGAGAGGCGATGCAGAACTCAGAGGCATACAGCCAGGGTAACTGCAGCAGCCCAGTGTGACAAGTGAGGCAACGGAGAGAGTGCAGTGTCAGTGGGGTCCTGTAGACACAGCAGCAGTGGGAAACTCCTGTGAAAAAAGTGGCACTGAGCTTGGTGAATCTGTGGCTGGGGAGATGGCTCAGCTGTTAAAGTTTTTGCCATGCAAATACGAAGACCAGAGTGGGTGTGATAACCCATCTGTCACCACAGCACTCAGCAGGGAGGCAGGGAATCCCTATGACAGTTGTCGAGCTAGCTAGACTGGCTGAATCATTGAGCCCTGTGTTTAAGTGAGAGTTACTACCTCAGTAAATAAAGTGGAGAGTGATTAAGAACGACCCAACATGATTAGTCTCTAGCTTCCACTCACTTCCACACACACGTACATACACATGTATGCCCACATGCATGCAAACATGTATACATATGAGATGAAATACACATACACACACAATGACTTTGATATTGAACATGATCCAACAAGTGAGGATTAAAGCCAAAGAGAATTGGGCTTTTGATGATATTAACAGGCACCTTGCTGCAACTATTTTGGAAGGAAGAGAAAATCTGGCTAGCATATATACACACACAAGGTAAGATGTTTGACATCAGGTACAATGCATGGAAGTTTATTTTTTATTCCCTTTTTAAGAAAGCATCTTTATTGAGCAATACTTGGCACACCAAACAATTCAACTACTTACATTGAGTCACCAAAGTTTTTAACATGCACACAGAAATTCATAACATGAGGTACTTTTAAAATGTTGACATAATGCCAAAATGAAAATACTGTCACTTCTTAGCCATCCCTTCCCCATACTTCTCCTGACCCCTAGCTCTAGACAACCACTCATCTGTTTTCCCTCCTCTCTGGACCTGGCTGCTCTTGTTACACATAAATGGAATTATACAACTTTTGTAACTGGCTTCATTCAATAAGGATAATGTTCTCAAAGTATGTTGTATTTATCACAACTTCATTTCTTTTCCTTCCTCAGGAATAGTCTATTGCTCTCTGGCTTGTTTACCCGGTCACTATTTTATATGGAGGCTTGAAACTTTTTTACTTTCTTTTATGTGGGTAGTGAAGAATCCAACCTAGGGCCATCAGGCTTTGCATGTAAGTAACTCAAACAAATGGGCATCTCTTCAGCCATAAAATGATTTTTTGATGAATGCAAAACATTGTTTTTTTAAAAAAATATTTATTTATTTGAAAAAGAAGAGACAGAATTGGTGTGCCAGGGCTGCTTGTGACTGGAAACAAACTCCAGGTGCACATGCCACTATTGCATCTGGCTTTATGTAGGTATTAGGGAAGTGAACCCTGACTGGCAGGTTTTGTAAGCAAGTACCTTTAACTACGGAGCCATCTCCCCAGTTCAAAACACTGATTTTTATTGACTCTTAAGAGCAGCCAGAATTTTATTAATGCACTCCCTAATTAAATAAAAAAGTAATTAAATATAGTTTACTCTGATTTTCTTTATTTTGCATTTTAATTAAAGTGTCTTGTGTAAACATGCAATAAGAATCTAAAAAGTCTGGCTGGAGACATGGCTTAGCAGTTAAGGCACTTGTCTGTGAAGCCCAAGGACCCTAGTTCAATTCCCCAATACCCATCTAAGCCAGATGCACAAGGTGGCACATGTGTGTCTGGAGTTCATTTCCAGTGGATAGAGGCCCTGGTGCCCATTCTCTCTATCTCTTTGTCTGTCTGTCTGCCTCTTTCTCTTTCTCTCTCTGTCAAATAAATAAATAAATAAGCAATATATATATATATTTTAAAAGTCACCAGGCATGGTGGCACACAGATTTAATCTCAGCACTTAGGAGGCAGAGGTAGGAGGGTCATTGTGAGTTTGAGGCCAACCTGGGAGTACAGAGTGAGTTCCAGTTTAGCTTGGGCTAGAGGGATATTCTACCTTGAAAAACAAAACAAACAAACAACAAAAAACCCCCAAAAATAAAAAAAAGAATTTGTAAAGTCAGCCCTTTTTAATATTATTTATTTATTTATTTGCAAACAGAGAGAGATAGAGACAAGAGAGACAGGGAGGATGGCTGCGCCAAGGCCTCCGACCACTGCAAATAAACTCCAGATGCATGTGCCACTTCATGCATCTGGCTTTACAAAGGTAATGGGGAATCAAACTTGTGCTGTTAGACTTTGCAGGTAAGCACCTTAACTGCTGAGCCACCTCTCCAGCCCCTCATTTTTTTTTGAGGGGCTGTAGCCCAGGCTGATCTGGACTTAACCTGCTTAGATGGTCTGTGCTGGGTGTATTCAATACGTAGTCTTAGGGTGGCCACAAATCCACAGTGACTCTCCTACCTCTGCCTTCCAAGAGCTAGAATTAAAGGCATGTGCCACCATGCCTGGCCTCAACATTCTTTTTTAAATGAGGGAAAGGCTTCTAATATTCCAACGAGTGCTCATTATGCTAAAAGCCAACAGGTTGAGTAAAATATAATCTGGAATTCAAATCAGTAGTAAAGGATTACAGTGACTGATGAGAAATAGTATTCTGAAATACTGTTTGCAAAGAATAAATACCCTTTTTATTTATTTGAGAAAGAGAGAGAGGAGAGAAAGAAAGAGAGAGACAGAGAGAGAATGGGCATGCTAGGCCTTCAGCCACTGCAAGCGAACACCAGACACGTGTGCTCCCGTGTGCATGTGTGCAACATTGTGTACTTGTCACTCTGCGTCTGGCTTATGTAGGATCTGGAATTTCAACATGAGTGCTTAGGCTTCACAGGCAAGTACTTTAACCACTAAGTCATCTCTCCAACCCCTCACACTCTTTTAGAACCAATTCTAAGCTGGGTGTGGTGGTGCATGCCTTTGATCCCAGCACTCAGGCAGTAGAGGCAGGAGGATCACTGTTCATTTCCATTGGCTGGAGGCCCTGGCGCCCATTCTCTCTATCTCATTGTCTGTCTGTCTGCCTCTTTCTCTCTCTGTCAAATGAAGAAATAAGCCATAGGGGGGTCATTGTGAGTTTGAGGCCAGCCTGGGAGTACAGAGTGAGTTCTAGGTTAGCTTGGGCTAGAGAGAGACTCTACCTTGAAAAACAAAACAAACAAACAAACAAAAAACAAAAAAGAATTTGTAAAGTCAACACTTTTTAATATTATTTATTTATTTATTTGCAAGCAGAGAGAGAAGAGAGACAGAGAGAATGGCCGAGACTACATAGTGAATTCCAGGTCAGCCTGGGCTGGAGTGAGACCCTACCTCGAAAAACAAAAACAAAAACAAAAACAAAATTCCAGACTAAAATCCTTTACTATGAATGCATTTTTTCATTTTTTTTCCTGTAGGTGTGGGTGTATATATTTGTGTGAGTCCACGTGTGTATAATAGCATGTGGAGGACAGAAGTCAACCTTGAATGTTGTTCCTGAGAAACCAGCCACTTTGGTTGCTGAACTGGGGTCTCTTCACTGGTCAGGAGCTCACTGAATTGTCTATACTAGCTGGATAGTAAGGCCTAGGATCCTCCTATGTCAATTTCCCCAGTGCTGGAGTTACAAGTCTACCTCCCACCACACACACGTGTGTTTGCATGTGTTCTAGGAATTGAACTCAGGTCCTCATGCTTGTAAAGAAAGCACTTTACCAACAGTGCCATCTCCTATTTTAAAATGAGTTAAACATGCAACTGTATGTTTACACACAGTTTGATGGTTTTTTTTTTTTTTTGGTTTTTCGAGGTAGGGTTTCACTCTAGCCCAGGCTGACCTGGAATTCACTATGGAGTCTCAGGGTGGCCTCGAACTCACGGCGATCCTCCTACCTCTGCCTCCCGAGTGCTGGGATTAAAGGCGTGCGCCACCACGCCCGGCCAGTTTGATGTTTGATTCTTCCTTTTCCTGGCTTCCTTTTTCTACCTCCCTACAGAATCCTTTAGTCTTCCAGTCTATTAGTAATAAATACACTCAGAGGGAAATTGCATTGCTGTGATTTGAAGACTCTGGAAAGTCTCCCTGCTCTATGGGCATAGTGACACTTAGGAATGGCTGAGAAAAAGTAAATGGGTGTTTGATGCCATGACAACAATGAGTCCTCCTCTACTTTCATTACTGCTGGCAACATTCTTACCTTGCCCTCCTTCAGGCACAGTCAGAACCCAACCAACAGCAGTAAGCAAAAGTTCTAAAATGTGCTCTCTTGTGCCAGTCAGTTCTTGGCAAATGTTGCTTTGGAAACTCATTAGAGTGTTTTCTCAAAGAAATAAGAGTTTCACACTGCCTTCCCTCTCTATTATCCTGTGTTATTTCTATTTCCTTTGGCTGGTGTCTTAGTGAATGAATTTACTCCCAGACATTATTTTACCTCACTCTTGTGCAAACAGACTGGGGGAAAAATAATTAGAATCACCCACGTCAAGCAGGAGGCTGATTGTCAGTTTAATCTGTACTGGCACATATTTCATTTCCTTTTATGGGGTTTCTTGTTATGTCAGTTTTCTATTGTTTTTAATGGATTTATTAATTTAATATAGAGGTTTGGGTAAGCAAATATGGTTGGGTACTGCATGGTGACATTTCAGTCAGTGACAGATCACATAAACCATATCATTCTTGGGCAGAGAATGAGGCTCACACGAGGCTCTAAGTTTGTTCCCTAGCACCACATAAACTTGTGTGGTAATGCACTCTGGAAGTGCAGCCAGGAGGATAAAAAGTCCCAGGCCATCCTTGGTTTCATAGTGAGTTCAAGGCCAGCCTGGGCTTCATGAGACCTTAAATCAAACAGAACAAACAGCAAAGCTGAGAAGCTGGCACACAGACAAGTACAATACGTGGTTTACACAGAATAGCTGGGCTGCTTGGGTGACGGGGTTGGTAGAATTGGAGGAGGCATCAGAGCCTGCTGGTCGAAGGATGTAATTTCTCACCTTAAGCTCAGATATAAGAGATGTATCTCAGTACACAAGAAAAACAGATATTTCATGCACAGACATTCAAGCTTCTTTGGCACATATGCTGACTTGCCATGGTAGTATGTACTCAAGTAGGAGACAGGAGAATAAGGTGTGTGCTCAGCAATGAATGTCACTGGAAGCCACCAACCTTAGTGTGACCTATTGTGAACTGCTTTCAGGGCAAGTGGCTCCTCAGGCAAACTCATGTTATCTCCCTCATGAGCCTTTGTAACAGCTAGGAGATTCCCAGAGATAAGATAGAGTGAAGAAGGAGTAGAGAAGGCATGGGGATGATGGGCTCTGGAGTATAGTATGATAGGCAGAGTGTGAGAGGGAGAGGGGACTCTAGTTTATACCTAAGATCAAGGGTGGAGACACTTGCATGGGGATGCTTTTAGTTCTAATCAGGGAATGGAAGGCAAACCTAATGGAAGAGTGTAGAGACACATGACTTAGTGCTCCCTGGAGATTTTATGTGTGACCCTCATCTTCCTCTGGTCTTTTGGGAACCCACCTTGCCAGTGCCAGGCCTAGGCATCTCTCTCTTCTTCACTTGAGACTTTTGAGTTCAGGTCACTCTGTCCATCTCAGAATAAGAAGCACAGTCCTGGAATACATATTCCTCAGGAGGTGTTCAAATGCAGGGCAGGAGCTTCAGGATCTGCGAAGGCCATCTTACCTACTTGCCCTCAGACTTATGATATAGGGGGCAGCTTGGGAATAGGTAAGGAGGCATCATGGGGCAGGAAGGGGACACAGAATGGTCCAGTGAATAGAGGGAGCAAGCTGAGCTTTGAGAATGAGAGACACGGTAGACTATGGGAACACATCACCGCTGGAATAATTAACACATGAAAAGCAAGGGGAGGGGGAGGGAATGATTCTGTGGGAATGACAGGATGTAGTAGAGTTCAAAGGTGCCTGTGGGACTGGGAGGAGGAAGTAGAGCCCATGCTCTCATGTCCAGCTGATCAACAGGTCCTTGTCTCTTTCTAATGTTTGGATCTCTGTGAACAACCTCTAGTAGGAAAAGAGGAGGAAGAAGTCCCTGACAGCACAATAATGCTGCCTATATGGCTATTTGCAGCCACTGACTTTATTTCTCTTATATGGATAGTACTCAGGTGGGGTCCCTGTGCTGTCAGCACCTAAGGGCACCACAGTTTCATGAAGTCATATTCTTTGAACCCTTCTCCTGGTTTTTGTACCTACTGTAGGTATGAATAGGGTTTCATAGCATGAACCCCAAAATCCCATGATCAAGTTTAAAACATAATTGCTTTTCCTGGGCATTAAATATGCTGCCAAAAAATGGACAGAACTTAAAAAAATCAGATCATAAACTCTAGGTTTTCTAAAATGATTAAATTTCAAAGAGTTATATATCAGGTTATTTTAAAACATTTGTTTTATATTCCAATATTGTTTTCCTATTATGTGGCCCTGATTTCAGTGAAAAATATGACAGAATAAGTCATCATACTCTCAAAAGCATCATTAAATTAGAGACAAGACAGTTTATCAGATTTAGAACTGAAGAGTAAATATTGATATAGAGATATATTCACAGTTATGAAATAATCTATTTTGAATATATCAGGATTACCTTTCCACATCCCATGAAGAATCTTACATCCTCTAGGCAAATCACTGGTTTACTTTCATATCACTAGTAGGACTATAGAGAACGTTAAATTTAATGGAAGAAAAAAAACAGCCCCACCATGCCTTAAATGATGAGCCATCAAGAAATGAAAAATAAAAAGGCTGGAGAGATGGCTTAGCAGTTAGGTGCTTGCCTGTGAAGCCTAAGGACCCCGGGTCGAGGCTCCATTCCCCAGGACCCACGTTAGCCAGATGCACAAGGGGGCGCATGCATCTGGAGTTTATTTGCAGTGGCTTGAAACCCTGGAGTGCCCATTCTCTCTCTCTCTCTATCCCTCCCTCCTTCTCTTTGTCTCTTGCTCTCAAATAAATAAATAAAAATAAATTTAAAAAAAGAAATGAAAAAAATGGTCATGTTGCCTTGGTTCACCATTGATGGAAAGAGAGAGTAGCTAGGCATTCACCCAAATCCTATTGCAAAGAAATGACAAGACCCCTGCATTGTTATCAGCATGAGAAGAGTTGAAAACAAAAATGGTTGCATAAGTCTATAAGCCTTCATTGAGGCACTGAATTTCTGCTGCTTGTCTATTGAGAATTTCTACTCCAAGTGGAAGAAGTTAAATAAAGCAGATGTAGCACGAGAAATATAAATAATCCTCTAACCTATCAAAAAATCTGTATTTCAGGGACTGAGACAATGACTCCATTGGCAAAGAGCTGCCCTATAAGCATATGGCCCTGTGTTCAGCCCCAGCACCCATGAAACGCTGGTCACGGAGGTGCATGTCTATACTCCTAGTGCTGGGCAGGCAGAGACAGGAGGATCCCTGGGGCTCACTTGCTATCTCATCTAGCCAAATCAGTGAGCTTCAGGTTCAGTGAGAGATCCCATCTCCAAAAATAAGGTGGAGACTGATTCAGGACGACACCTAACATTAACCTCTGGCCTGCACACATAGGCATACGAACATGTATGCACTCACATGGGCTGTCAGTGTTGAAATACACACAAGTATTACTCATTCCTGACAGCTCTCTGGAGTATCATTCTTCATATTCTAAAATATTTTCTCTAAATAGAGAAACTACATTTCCTCCCTCACCTCCATTGGCCTCGTTAGCTACTAGGCCACTGCTCTTTATTTAAATTAGCTTTATTCCTTGGAATTCTCTGAAAAGAAAGTAAACAAAACATTTTGAAACAAATTGAAATTTACTATGTTAAGGTATGACCCTGGCTTGTCACACTATTTACAACAACCTTAGCACCAATCCTTCATTTTAACAGAAAATATATTAAATAGGGGCTGGGGAGATGGCTCAGCCAGTAAAGTGCTTGCTGTGCAAGGATGAGGACCTTAGTTGGGTTTCCGCTGTGAATTAATGTCTTGCAGTTATATCCAGCTGCTGGGAAGGCGGATGCAGGTAGGTCCCTGGGCTCACTGGCCAGCCTGTACAGCCTCATTTGTGAACTTCAGTCCAATTAGAGACAGCATCTCAGCAGATGGATAGTGTTTCTGAGGATGGACATTATAGATTCATGCACACATGCAAGCATGCACACACACATACCTATACCCATGCACACATACACATATGCAGAAACTTGGTATTGTATTTGCATAAGTGTGTGAAAATTCAGAAACTATTGATCTTCAAAAAAAAATAACTATTGATCTTCCCACATTAGCTGGTTAAATTATATAGAATGTGAATCTCAATAAAGCCATTATTATGTTTTATTTTACTTTTATTTATTTAAGAGAGAGAGAAACAGAAAGACACACACACACACACACACACACACACACACACACAAATGGGTATGCCAGGGCCTCCAGCTGCTGCAAACAAGCTTCAGGTGTATGTGCCACCTTGTGCATCTGGCTTACGTGGGTCCTGGGGAATTGAAGCAGACAGGGAAGCACCTTAACCACTAAACCATCCCTTAAGCCCAAGCCATTAGTTTTTAAAAAGCAAAAACTTTTGAAAGCCATGTGCACAGAGGACAAAGGGACCAGAAAGAGATCGATATGAGTCATATCTCTGATAAATGACAGTAGTGTTTTTCATAGTAGTTTTCAGTAACTATTTTGTTTTATTTTATTTTTATTTTTTATTGACAAGTTCTATACTTACAGACAATAAACCATGATATTTTCCTCCCTCCCCCACTTTCCCCTTCACAATGCTGCTCTCCATCATGTTCCCTCCCTTTCTCCATTAGTCTCTCTTTTAATTTGGTGTCATCATCTTTTTCTCTTGTTATGAGGGTCTTGTGTGGGTATTGCCAGCACTGCGAGGCTCAGTAACTACTAATGGCTATTTACCATAACTCGTTTGAGAAACTCTCTGAAACTTGTAATTGACTTCCTTAAACTATTGCACTTTTTCTATGAAATGTAATTACATGTAATAGAGATTTCCCTCATCTCTAAGTCACTCAATGTTGGAAACCAGTAGAAAGAAGTGATTGAATTTAGCAGACAGAAGTGGCTATTTCCACAGATGACATTCAGTTACTCATTTATAAGGGTATTTAGTTCTATCTACTTCCAAGTGTAAGTGTTCTCTTTTAACCAAATATATGGTTTGATTGCAGTAATACTACCTACTGTTATTTAAAAATTATGATTTATTGTAACACATAGCAGCTTTTAATGAACTCACATAGATAACAGCTAGGCTTTGTCATTCATTAAATGTTTCTGGAATCTTTTCTGTCTCTGCAGATGCTGGCTTCCCCTTGTCAAGAGGATGGACTCTGCTGTTTAGTGAGCCACAGAAAATGCAAAGAACTAATGGAGATAAACAGGTTTGGAGAAATTCTCAATATTATGTTGTCCCTTGTATATGGCTCAGGAGACTTTTTCTGAGTAATAGTTATGGTGGAACAGAATTTGTTATTCCACACTTTAATTAATATAAAATGGAGCCCTGCAGAGAAGGGGAGATTGGGGGGGTCTGATCACCTGAATGATTGACTCTTACTCTTGAGTAGGAGTTAGGAGAATGCATGTTTGTCAACTCCTCTTGCTGGTTTGACATTCAAGCTGTTCACA
Source organism: Dipus sagitta (assembly GCA_036346955.1). NCBI lineage: Eukaryota > Metazoa > Chordata > Mammalia > Rodentia > Dipodidae > Dipus > Dipus sagitta. The sequence goes on along the minus strand of CM070773.1, from coordinate 155,760,780 downwards.
CAATAGCAGGTAAATCACCCTCTCTGAGACAGTTTTCAAACATGTAAAAATAGAAAGGAAACACATCTGCTGGAGTCATTTCAGATTACATTTAATACCGTTTCCAAGGCACCTACTACAGTGTAGAAAGTACCGAAATTGTGAATTTTATTTCATTTCATTTGAAGGTTTCTCCCAGGAGGGTTCTCTGAATGAGATGCCTAATACATGTTTTTAAAAGCCTGTGGCTAAATCTTATCTGCTTACAATATTTAAGTGATTTAAGTTAAGACCCCAATAAGATGTGATATGCACATATAAGTACACTGTTGGTGGTTGTTTGCATTGAACCATATTTTCTAGGTTGTGCTTTGGATATAAACATGTTCGGAATCCTCACCAATAACCTTTCTATTTAAATATCTTTCCTGGGATGTAATAAACCTTATAAATTTAATTTAATTTGTGCCCAAATATATTAAATGTAGCATTTTTGGTAATATAAAGTACACGTTTAGCTGTATATGCAACTTTAGAAGTTTTTAGCTCTCTGGAACACGAGGTAAGCAACTGAAAAGTAGAAATGGTTCATTTTGACTCGTGGTTTCAGAGGATGCAATCTGTTATCTCTTGGACCTGTTGCTTTGGGCCTGCATTGGCACATAACATCACTGCCAGAGCTTGTGCTAAAGGCAGAAGCCTGCTCACCTCAAGACAGTGAGGAACAAGATGGAGAAAAGAAGTTACAGTTGTCCAAATGTCCCCTCCAAGGACACTTCCCCCTGCTCATGACAACTTTCCTCCTCTAGTCCTCACCTCCCAGTGGTATTGCTGGTTTGTGCCCAAAACTTTAACACGTGGGCATTTGGAGACATTCCAGGTCTGAACTATAGCTTGTGCATTAACTGTTTTTGTGCACCCTTAGTGAATATACTCCGCTATCCTCCATGCCCCATCACATTCTGAGACAAAGCCCTAAGACATGGTCTATGCAGAAATCATGTCTGCCATCAATCAGCAACAAATCAACCAGGTGTTAAGCACCAAGGAAGAAAATTCATATGATAGTTCTTCATTAAACTATAGAGCCTCAGAAAGAGTGGAGACACCCATAGTTTTACATCCTCAACTGAATATATATGTTCATGGAAAGAATATCTATCTATCTATCTATCTATCTATCTATCTATCTATCTATCTATCTATCTATCTATATCTATATCTATATCTATATCTATATATAAAATCTTCCATCTCGTTTTGTACTTTAGGAATATTCTGAGATTTAAAAAATATTTTATTTATTTATGTATTTATTGTAGAGAGATCGGAAGCGTGTGTGTAGAGAGAGAATGGGAGTGCTAGGGCCTCTAGCCCTGCAAACGAACTCCAAGCACATGCACCACCTTGTGTATCTGGCTTATGTGGGTCTTGGGGAATCAGACCTGGGTCTTTTGGCTATGAAGGCAACCACCTTAGCCACTAAGCCATCTCTCCAGCCCTATTCTGAGCTTTCTTTGTTGTTGTTTTGTTTTGTCTTTCGAGGTAGGGTCTCACTCTAGCCCAGGCTGACCTGGAATTCACTATGTAGTCCCAGGGTGGCCTCAAACTCTGGGCGATCCTCCTACTTCTGCCTCCCAACTGCTGGGATTGAAGACTTGCACCACCACACCAGCTATTCTGAGATTTTTGTTCAAGACTTATTTCTACTTTCTGTTGGGGAGTATTACTTCTGACTTTCAAACACACTTCACATCACATTCTTAATTTGGATGCTGTGTCAGGTGGGCATCTTTGAAGACCTTGGTCCGTAGGCTGTGTGATGATCACTACAAAGTCACTGCTAGCAAGCTATAGGCCAAAGAAACTTGCTCACACTCCACTTGCTCACACTCCACTTTCTCATAGTCCACAGTGATTAGCATGTTTTCACAATCAGCTCTAGACACAGGAAACTCACTTATACTCCACAGTGATGAGCATCTTACCACAGTGAGTGAGGCACTGTCAACATCCTTCTTCCTGTGACTTTGTAGAAAGCATAGTATCTCTGCCATTAAGCTTAACTGTCCCAAAATATAAGGTTCAGATGAGCAGAAGAAAGAATCCACTATATGGACATTGGCTTTTTCTCCCTGGCATATTCAGTTGCATATTCATTTTAAGTATAAATGTGGTACATAAAGCATTAAAGCCATTGAAACCATTTTTTTGAGAATTCATTTTAGAAATTCATCTTCATAACAGCTCTACCTGACAGGTATATTTGAATACTCTTCAAATATGCTGAATTTCCTTGACGCTTATTCAAAGTTTATTTATATTATAGACTCAATTCTTCAATTCAATCTTTTGTAACTAATCTGCACTGCAGGAAGGTGATTTTGAATGCTTGTATTAGTCTTATAAATTTTCTATTGACAAATATTAATGTGTAAGTCACTCTCTGTTTCTCTCAAATAAATAAAGATAAAAATACCCATATTGTGAAATGATATACAAACATTAAAACACATATAATAAAACAGTAAAGATTCACAATTTAAATATAATATAAACTATACAAAATACAGCATATATATTTATACTGAAAATATTACTAAGCAAATATAACAATAATAGCTAATGTGCTTTTTGAGAAAATCATGTTATTTATTTATTTTTAATATTTTTGTTGCTGTTATTTGCTTTTTAGTTTTTCAAGGTAGGGTCTGAATGTAGTCCAAGCTGGCCTGAAATTCACTATGTAACCTCAGGGTGGCCTCAAACTCACAGTGACACTCCTACCACTGCCTCCTGGGTGCTGGGATTAAAGGCATGTGCCACCATGCCTGGCTATTTTTAATAATTTTATTTATTTGCAAGCAGAGAGAGAAGAGAGACAGACAGAGAGAATGGGTGTGCTAGGGTCTCCAACTTCTTCAAACAAACTCCAGATGCATGTGCCACTTTGTGCATTTGGCTTTATGTGGGTGCTTGGGAACAGAACCTGGGTCCTTAAGCTTTGCATGCAAGTGCCTTAACCACTGAGCAATCTTTCCAGCCCCTTATGCTTTTATTTTTGTGTCAATATTTTTTTTAGTTTCCCTTAGTTCTGATCATAAATATATGCTAATAAAAGCCACATAATCCTTTATTTATGTTGTGAGAATTTAGCATTGTTTTATATTTGAAAACTCCATGAGCTCAAGATAGCACAATGAATGTTGAAAAATGTCAGAGCCTTTTCTTCAAGACACATCTCTTCCTGAAGATTTCGTGGTTCTTGATATTTCATCAGTAGAACATTCTCAGCAGGTTGTTGGCTTGTGATAACTCAGTTTATCCTGGAAGGAACAAGGAAGGAGAGAAATTTTTAGCAATTGTTAGTTAATTCCCAGCATTAAGAATGAGGTCATAGTTCAGTGAGCAATATCTGGCTAGACCCCATTTTGTTGCTGGCTGTCATGTCCTTCAACTTGAAACTAGTTCTCTCCTAAAGGCATTCCTTCAACTTTACTAACCAATTATAAACTATAATAATGGAACAGAGAAAGGGAAGAAGAGAGGAAGAGATAGGGGGAGGGAGAGAAGGAGAGATGGGGGTGGAGAGGGAGACAGAATTTTTCATTGACACAATTCCTTGCTATTAAAATACAATTACTCTCTGAAAGTGAGCTCGTGAGCTATTTATAGAACAGACTCATTTAGTGTGAATTTTTGTCACAAAGTAAAACTTGTCTGCATTATAGTTGGGCCTTGGCCAGAACAGGGGTTAAGTTCAACTGAGGACATGTTCTAGTCCTCATGGAATTCCTTTGTATCGTGTTGAAACAAGGATTTATTCATTTTAGAATATTTTACTAGACTTCAGCTGGAGAGATGGCTTAGCACTTAAGGTGCTTGCCTGAGTCAAACCTAAGGACTCAGGTTAGATTATCCAGGTCCCAAGTAAACCAGATGCACATGGTGGCACATGTATCTGGAGTCTGTTTGCAGTGGTTAGTGACCCTGGTGCACCCATTTTCTCTCTTTATTTCTCTCTCTCTCCTAATCCCAGCACTCAGAGGCAGAGGTAGGAGGATCACTATGAATTTGAGGCTACCCTGAGACAACATAGCGAATTCCAGGTCAGCCTGAGCTAGAGTGAGATCCTACCTCATAAAACCAAATAAATAAAGAAAGAAAAAGAAAAAGAAATATTTTTTTAAAAAAACTTGTTTTCATAGAATATTTTACTGGACTTTAAAATCAATGATTTGTTTATACTAATAGTCACAACAAACATACAGGACAGCTATTGTTATTATACCTATTGCTGTTATTACATTGGACTATTGCTATATTCCTATTATAGAGAGTAGAGTACCCGGCATTTGGAAATGTATCTGGGTATTATTTTCGTGTCTTCTGATAAGACACAAGGCCCTCTGGGGAAAGCAAGGGAGTACAGATGAAGCCAGTTATCCTGAAAGCAGATGCTGTGCAGTTTTAGAGGTCTACAGGGGGCACCCCTACACTTTCCACTGTCAGCTGTCACATGCACAGAATGCATTTTAAAAATATGTTCCATGACTAGAGAGATGGCTAAGCAGTTCAGGCCTGCAAAGCTTAATGATCAGGCTTGATTCTCTAGTACCCACATAAAGCCAGATTCACAAGGTGGCATATGCATCTGGAGTTCGTTTGTAGTGGCTGGAGGACCTTTCATGCCCATTCTCTCCTCTCTCTCTTCATCCCCAACCCCTCCTCTCCATCTCTGCTTGCAAATAAATAAATAAAATTTAAAAATATGTTCTAGTCTCACCTCTCCAAGCTCCTCCTTTATTGTAACATTGGCAAGGAAATTCACTGATACTGAGACACCAAGTGTATTTCTCAGGCTAGGAGTTTCCACCTGGATTTTTTTTTTATACAAAGTAAATCAGGGGACTGGGAAGATGGCCTGAGCATGCACATAAAGCCTGATGCAAACTGGTGCATGTTTCTGCAAACTCAATACGGCTATGGCAATGGGAGGTAGTGCTAGGAGAGAGACTGCAAAAAGCAGAGAGGATGGTCCCTTCTTACATCGTTCTTGATGGAATGTTGGTGGGCCCAATATTGTGCAAACATTATGCAGGTGATAAGAATAACTGTGAGGGTTGGAGTGATGGCTTAGCAATTAAGGTACTTGCCTATGAAGCCTAACAACCCAGTTTCAGCTCCTCAGAACCCACGTAAGCCAGATGCACATGGTAGCACATGCGATTTAAGTTTTCTTGCAGTGGCTAGAGGTCCTTGTGCACCCATTACCTCTCTATCAAATAAATAAATAAAATATTTTTTAAAAAGAGTAACTGTGAGGTCATTAATGAAATGGCTACACCATATCTACAAGACAGCATTCCAAAGCACTCCTCCACATCCTGTGGCTTTTACAGTCTTTCTACTCCATTTCCACAGTGTTCACTGAGCTCTGGAAAGGAGGGGGTGCACAATTTTAATTTATCACTCAATAGTCACTTATTCTTATCATAGTTATGTGTTTGAGTCCCCCAAGTAGTTACCACCAACTACAAAAAGAAATTTCTGTTACCAACACTGTTAGCAACATTAATTAATGGGCAAAGTATAGGTGTTTACTTAGCTGAGCAGTAGCCGAAGTTTCCCATCTTCCCAGCCATAGGTTCTTGACTAAGTTTTCAATATGAGGCATGAATTCCATCCCATGAAGTAAGCCTCCATAATACCCCTATTTCAGTCAGTCAGTTTTGCATTGCTGGCAGAAAACACCCATCCAAGAGCAGCTTATGGGAGAAAAGCGTTTGTTCTGGCTTACTCGAGGAGGGGAAGCTCCATGATGGCAGGAGAAAATGATGGCATGAGCAGAGGTTGGACATAACCTCCTTGCCAACATTGGGTGGACAACAGCAGCAGGAGAGTATGCTAAACACTGGCAAGGGGAAGCCGGCCACAACACCCATAAGCCTGCCCTCAACAATACACATACGTTTTTGAGGGATACCTGAATCAAATCACCACATTCATCCCCAGCCCCCATAAACTGATAACCATACATGATTTAAAAAATGCAATACATTCAGTCCAAATTTAAAAGTCCCTGTATTTAAAAAAATTATTTATTTATTTATTTGAGAGAGAGAGTGAAAGGTAGATAGAGAGAGAATGGGTGCATCAGGATCTCTAGCCACTGCAAATGAATTCCAGACACATGTACAACTTTTTGCATCTGGCTTATGTGGGTACTGGGGAATTGAACCTGGATCCTTAGGCTTTGCAGGAAAGTGCCCTAACTGCTAAGTCTCCAGCCCAGGTCCCCACAGTTTTTAATAAATCCCAATGATGTTTAAACATTCCCATAGTCCAGGTCTTTAAAAAGCCCACATTCTTCCTGATGTTCCAATGCAGGTCAGGTGGCACAGTCTCAATGGTTGTAATCTCTCAAACAACTGCAGCTGAACAGGCAGCAGTTTTGACCCAAAGATTTTATTTCTTTCTGTGCCATATCCCTCTGCTTATACCAGTCCATTTCTAGACAATGCAACCCTGCACAAGTTCTCAGGACACGGGCATAACAGCAAGCCTCTCACATAAACTGCTTCTAGCCCAGTCCAGGCAAAGGTCTTCCTTCCCCTTATAAGCCAAAACTTCACAGTTCTTAGTTCTTACTGTGTTAAGGTCTTTTGATTCTGACCAGAATAGTCCATCAAGCTGTACTTATAGCACTGCAAGACGTCTCTTAGATCAAGGTTTCAAATAGTTCCACTTTCCTCCTACAAGTCATTTCCAAATGGCCAAAGCCACACAGTCAAGCTTCTTGTAGCAATGACCCTACTTCTGGTACCAATTTTAATTGTTGCAGTCAGTTTCACATTGGTGGAAGAAAACACACAACCAAGAGCAGCTTGTAGGAGGAAAGGGTTTATTTTGGCTTACAGACTCGAGAGGAAGCTCCATGATGACAGGGGAAAATGATGGCGTGAGCAGAATGTGGACATCACCCCCTGGCCAACATCAGATGGACAACAGAGCAGGAGAGTATGCTAAACACTGGCAAAGGGAAAGCCAGCCTCAAAACCTACAAGCCTTCCCCCAACAGTACACTGCCTCCAGAAAGATCCAACTCTCAAATTGCCACCAGCTGGGGACCTAGCATTCAGAACACATAAGTTTATGATGGACACCTGGATCAAACCACCACAAACCCATAGCAGTCATGTCTCTATTGCACCAGGAGAGGCAATTCTTTCCTGGCAGGTGGATTCTGTAGATCACAGGTCCACTGCTGAGTAACAATGACCATGACTTTTCTCCCCCAAATGGCCTGCATGGCACTTTCCAGCACTATGATGGATAACCAGCAGGAAGGGAAGTTCCTGCTTAGTTCCAGCTTGACTTCTCAGGATCCTACAACTGAAGCATGCATTGTTTACAACAATAGGGTTTTACCATCTAGTTCTGGTGGGCAACCAATAACCTTGGCAATAGCTTGTACCATCTTCAGGGCCTGAGACGCCTTCTTGACTCTCTGACCAATAACTTACTGGGAGATATCCCACTCTTGACACGGATATTTTCTTATAAGAACCTATGGCTAGGCTGGGAAGATGGCTCAGCTGTTAAATATGCTAGCTCAAAAAGGCTTCCAGCCTGTGTTTGAGTCCCTAGTACCTACATAGAGCCGGGTAGGCAATGCATCATTTGCAGCCACAAGAGGCCTTGGTGTGCCTATGGTTGCTTTATCTCTCTTCAGGAATAAATAAATAAAATTATTTTTTAAAAATCCTATGGCTTCTGGGAACAGCATTTTTCTACTCACATAGGGTACTTTGCTTAAGCTTAAATACTTTTTTTTTTTTTGTTTTGTTTTTGGAGGTATGGTCTCACTCTGGCTCAGGCTGACCTGGAATTAATTATGTAGTCTCAGGGTGGCCTGGAACTCATAGTGATCCTCCTACCTCTGCCTCCTGATTGCTGGGATTAAAGGTGTGCTTAAAACCCTACATTTTAATTAGCTAACAAAGAAATAGGTTTGCATTCACTTTATTTAGATTTGTTTAGTCTTCCCACCTCTTCCCCTGAATCTCCTCATTTCTGTCCTCACTTAAGTATTTCTACCCCAGTATTCTGCCCTTATACATTCATATGTCCTACTAACTCTCTCCCTTAAGCCTACTCCCATTTTTTCTCCTGTTCGTGGTCCCTTTCTAGTTTTCTGGCCTCTGCTGACATATAAGTCCATCTTACATATAAATCTAAAAATTTGAGGTGAAGAACTGCATTGAGAGAGCACATGCAACGTTTTTCTTCCTGTCAGGGTAATAGTGCCTTATCTATGATTTTCAAGGTGCATTCCTGGCTGCCAGCTGGAGCCTGTCAAGTCTAGCTGGTTGTTTTTCTTCCCAGAGTCCTGTCCTTATCTGGTCGGCTCTTCAATTGTAGCCCTAACAGTGTAATATCATGAGCTAATAATACCACAGTTTTCATGTCAGAGCAATAAGCAGCAATCTAAATGAGGTAGTTTAAGGCTAAGAGGCCTTTACTGATTTTATTATTATTTTCTACATCAATGTATTGATTCTATTTTAAAGTAATTTGATTTTAAGTAGATGCTTAGTTCTAATATTTGAGGTGAATATTTATTTCCTTGATTTTTGTGGAGGCTACAACATTTAAACTTTAAAGTTAACATTTAGGTTTATTTTATGATTTTTGATGTTTTATTGCCAAGGTGAGGTGAGCAAACTCACCATAATGGGCAGTGAAGACAAAACAATGCTCATAATGGTCTGGCCTTTGGTGCTGGCTGATTAGTTGTGATTGACAGGTAGCTGACCTACTGGGGCCAATGCTCCATATGCTTTCCTACCTGTGGGTGTTGTCAAGTCACTCACCATTGATCCATAGGAAGCAGGTGTTTCTATCAGCTGGATATAGAATGGCCCAAAGACTAGGGGATTTGCACAATAAAATTTAAGTTTGCTATCAATAGAAGAACTATGAGATACCTCACAGCAGTAATATAGTCACTGAGCAAGTATTTGCTTGTTTTTCTTGTAAGTCTGAAATTTTGATTTATTTGTTACCATAATGCTATGCTATGGTATAAATGATTGTGTCCCCCCACTCTACATTCATACGTTGAATGGAATTCAAAGGTGGGAATAGGAAAAATTCTGGTAGTTAAGTTGAGCAGATGTGTTTGTATTTCAAAATAGAAACTTCTGAAGACTTAAGACCTAATGGCCTTCCAAAAGTAAAATATGCAATGTATGTGTTACCACCTTTGGCCTCTAGTCACTGGATGGGTAGTCTCTTTTCCCCTCTGTGTACATTTAGCCTATCTAATAAATCATGAGATTATAGATTTTTCCAGATTCTTAAACCTTCTTTAAACCTTGTTTAAAACACTCCTGGTATGTTTCTAATTGAATAAGTATAGTTCTTTCACTCAAATCTTAGTTTAAATGTAGCTCTTTTCTTCTCCTGTTATTAACAATATCACTACCTTCATTATTTTTTCCTGACATTTATTTCAGTGTCAAATAATGTATTTTACGTATTCATAGCTGCTTTTTTTTTTTTCAAGGTAGGGTCTCACTGTAGCCCAGGCTGACCTGGAACTCACTATGTAGTCTTAGGGTGGCCTCAAACTCACAGCAATCCTTCTGCTTCTGCCTCCCGAGTGCTGGGAATAAAGGTGTGCACCACCACACCTGGTGTTCATAGCTGCTTTTCTTATAGACTCTTATTCTATAATGACAAGAACATTTCTGCTACACACACACACATACACACACACATGCACACACACACACACACACACACACAAATATATATTGCCACAGCATCTGACATGACTTCTCATATAGATGAAAACCTGTGATTATCATGTAACTTTGGTCATACTTTGAAAGATTTATGTATTGTGAGGTAAGATCTCTAGATATTTTGGTTCAGAAGGTCAGGGCTCACTACTCATTGTGATCTTGGCTTAGAAACATGCAAATCCCTGGAAAGCTTGCTTGAAATACAAAATGTCAGCACCACTCCAGACCTACTTAATCAAATTCCAAGATTCTTTGATGATTCTTATGTATTCCTGTTATATCAACATTTGATAATCACTTATCAAGGACATTGACAAACTAATTGCAGGTGTTTCTAATGTTTGAGAACCACTGCTCACAACTATGGCCAAACTAAAGGAAGTAAAAACAAAAATCACTCTCTCCACACCAAGCCAAATGGATAATGTAATGTACATTTACTACATTAGCACAGTGTTCCTGATGAATGTGAAAGCATGTGAACTTGAAGTTTGATAGCCAGTACCCATGAAAAATGCCAGGTGTGGTGGTGCCCACCTATAATCCCAGCGCTGGGGAGGCAGAGATGGAGGCAAAAGCAGAGTATTCCTTGGGCTCACTGCCACATTGGCAAGTTCTGAGTTCAATGAGAGACTGTCTCAAAGAGTAAGGTGGAGAGAAATTGAAGAAGACATCAGACATTGTTCTCTGGCCTCCAAATGCATGCTGACACATGTGCATGCATGCCCATGTACACATGCACCCACAACATACACATACATGTACATACACACACACAACGCTGGGCATGGTGACATGAACCTGCAGACCTACAATCCTAAAACTGAGGAAGTGGAGACAAGAAAATCCCCAGGGCTTGGACTTGCCAGCTACCTTGTGTAGCAGAATTCACAAGTTCTGGCCTCCGTGTGCACATGTGCTCACCTGTCTGTGCACTTGATGTGACCACACATGTAGTCCACACATGTGTACAACTTATATGCAAAATAAGTAAAATATAATAAATAAAGTGAAAAAACTCATTCCCATCTTGTTTTCTAATCTAGAGTCCCATAGCAACTGTTTTCTATCTTGCTTTGGTCCAATCTTTCCTTGCTATGGAATGCTATACCATTATGTGTTGGAAGTATGTAACTTATGTTTTGATTTTAAAGGACTCACAGCCAAAAGACTGCCTTGGGTCTCACATGAGACTTTGGACTTTTGAACAGTGTTCAGACTGATAATGACTATGTGACTTGTTAAATTTGGAATCAATGAATTATTCATAATGAGATAGTCATGAATCTCTGGGGGCCAGTGGAAGAATGTGGTGATTTGAATGTGAAATGTCCGCCATAGCCTCATGTATTTGTGTAAGCCTCATTCTCAATCTCCTGCCAGCAGAGCTTTTGGAAGGTGGAGGCTTGCTCGAGGAGGTATACCACCATGGGCAAACCTTAGAGTTTATTAGCTCAGTCCTAGTCAGTGCTCACTAGCTTACTCACTGAGACTGCTTCTGGTCATGCTGCTTTCCCTGCCATGGTGAAGCTTCCCCTCAAAACTGTAAGCAGAAATAAACCCCTTGTTCCCATAACCTGCTTCTGGTTAGATTTTTTTTTATTTTTTTGTTTATTTTTATTTATTTACTTGAGAGTGACAGAGAGAGAAGAGAGAGAGAGAGAGAGAGAGAGAGAGAGAGAGATTGAACGGGCATACCAGGGACTCCAACCACTGCAAAGTAACTCCAGATGCGTGTGCCCCCTTGTGCATCTGGCTAACATGGGTCCTGGGAAATCAAGTCTTGAACCAGGGTCCTTAGGCTTCACAGGCAAGGGTTTAACAGTGAAGCCATCTCTCTAGCCCTGGTTAGATGTTTTGTCCCAGAAACAAGAAGGCAACTGTAGCATCCATGTTGGATAAGAAAGTTATACAAATTAAGAAATACTTTGTAAATAATTTTAAAATACCAGTTTAAATTCTAGATTAAATGGGATAGTACTTAAAGAGATTATTCTAGCCCAAAATTTGGTAGATCTAGATTCTTTTCTTTCCTTCCCACTTTTCTTTCTTCTTCCCTGTGTACCTACCTACCTACCTCTCCCTTCCCTTCCTCTTCTTTCTTTCTTTCTTTCTTTCTTCCCTTCCTCCTCTTCTTTCTTCCCTTCCTCTTCTTCCTTTTTCCCTTCCTCTTCTTTCTTCCTTTCCTTCTTTCCTTCCTTCCCTTCCTTCTTTCCTTCCTTCCCTTCCTTCTTTCCTTCCTTCCCTTCCTTCTTTCCTTCCTTCCCTTCCTTCTTTCCTTCCTTCCTTCTAACCTTCCTTCCTTTCTTCCTTCCTTCCTTCTCTTTTCTCTCAAAGCAAGGTCTCATTTTAGGATAGGCTGACCTGGAATTCACTCTGTAGACCAGGCTGGCCTCAAACTCAGGGTCATCCTCTTTCTTCAGCCTCTTGAGTTCTGGGATGTGTCACCAAGCCTGGATCTAGGTTTTTTTGCTATGACTCTTTTCCAAACATGAACTGTTGAATAACAAAGCCTGAAAAAGCATCAATGTATGAGTATAGCAGTATAAAGGCACATATGACTACTATCTTATTCTGATGTCTGTTTTCATCTTCTCATCCTTCCACTAGCTCAGCCTTTCTCAGCTACATTCAGAAAGATTTAGGGAGCACTTACCTCATGTGGAACTTTGATAGAAATGGAGAGGCCAATGTGTGTGGTTAACATCACAGTATAGGCTTCCTAAAGAGCTGTGGTGTAGTTAGGATCATATTGCAGAAAATACTGTGCTGCTAATTATGACATCAGTCCTCCAAAAAAGATTCTTTTAAAAATATTTCTATTTACTATTTCTTTGGGGAGAGAACCAACACACACCACTAGGGCCTCTTACCATTGCAAATGAACTCCAAATATGCCACTTTGTACATCTGGTTTTATGTGGATAGTAGGTAAGTGAACTTGGGCCATCAAGGTTTGCAAAAAAGTACCTTTAACTACTGAGCCATGTCTCTAGTACCCCAAATTCTTCCTTAAAGAGGATTTCTACAGCCCAACAAGTCTGGGAAATGCACTCTTCTCTGACAGCATCCTTTGTGCTTATGGTGAAGAGTAGCTCCGTGGGTATCCTGCACTGATGAGCTTTGTTCTGCTCTGGATTGACCATATGTGAAACTCTATTCCCCAGGCAAGTGTAATTTTTAGCAACATCCTATGCATGATAGTTAATAATCCTAAATTTGGGAGCATTATACCATAAAAGAGCTTTCCAATTACAGCCACAAAATACACAACAACAGCACTAGGAAAAGGTGACGTGTGAAGGATCTAAAACTGTCCCTGGAATAGTCGGGAAGAGAGCTTTCTTTCTATCTGGTTTAATTTGGAAGGATACAGAGTTGTGTCTTCCTTGCTTGGAGAAGACATGGGAAGGTAAAGCTAAACTCCAAAGTGAGTTTTGGGGTATGGCTCCCAGAGGCACACCACTCACTGGGCTGCCAGCTACTCAGTCAGAACATCACCCAGTGAGGAAGCAGCTCCAGGAGTATAAACCCCACTTCCTACCATCTGCAGTAGAATAAAAGTGGGTACAAGTATGTATTATTGGCAAACTCTAAATCAAATTTATTCTCTAGCTTTAAAAATACTCTTCAAAGTACAGTTTTAACTACTTAGCCTTTACAAATATTTATATTTTTCCACTTTTTAATGCTTCATATATGAAAGAGAGAGAGAGAAAGAGAGAGACAGAATGGGTGCACCAGGGACTCTAGCCACTGAAATAAACTCAAGACACGTGTGCCATCCTGTACATCTAGCTAGCGTGGGGTCTGGGGAATTGAACCTAGGTGCCTAGGCTTTGCAGGCAAGCATCTTAACTGCTAAGTCATCTCTCCAGCCATATTTTTCCACTTTTAACATTCTTCTACATGTATATGATATATATTGATCTTATTACCCCCTCCCCAATGACCCTCTCTTATACTCCACCCCTCCTATTAACACCCTTCTTCTCCATCTTGCTTTCATGTTTGATCATGGCGGGGTATTTATTGTGGAATGGATGACTTACCTGATGAATCTGATTCCCTCTCTCCCAAGAACCACTGGCTGCCACTAGCTACCTAGCCATCTTCATCACAGAAACACTGTAGATAGAGCCGATGAGTGATGCAAGACACAGGGTGAGCATACACATTGCCACAGCTAGGGCGTTTCCTGTATGTGTTGTGGATCATCACTCTGAGCAGACTTCTTTTTTTGCTTCCTGATATTTGTAATCATTTAGATGAAATGCAATCTTACTCTAACTACTTGCTCAACATATACAGAAAGGAAATGATTCCCTTTTCATTTAGTTGAAGAGTTATAAAAATAAAAATAAGGGCTGGAGAGATGGCTTAGCAGTTATGCGCTTGCCTATGAAGCCTAAGGACCCAGGTTCAAGGCTTGATTCCACAAGACCCATGTTAGTCAGACGCATGAGGGGGCACATGTGTCTGGAGTTTGTTGGCAGTGGCTGGAGGCCCTGGTGTGCCCATTCTCCCTCTCTCTCTCCCTGCCTCTTTCTCTCTCTGTCTGTCGCTCTTAAATAAATAAGAAAATAAAAATAAACAAAAATAAAATAAAATTGGGAGCTGGAGAGATAGCTTAGTTGTTAAGGTGCTTGCCTGCAAAGCCTAAGGATGCGGGCTTAATTCCTGATTCATGAGATGGCACATGTATCTGGAGTTTGTTTGCATCTTACCCTCTCCAGTGTCTTGTGGTTCAGGTGTTCTCTGTAAGGGCCTGGTGAGGGATCAGCCATTTGGTCTGTCTTTTAGTAAGTAGACACTTATGGTACCATTGCCATTTGGGTCTAGATTTGTGTTTCCCACCCCTTTGATGCCCTCCCCTCCCTCCCCTTTCCATCCTAGTGTCTAGTCTAGGAGGTGCTTGCTGGGTATGTAAGGTATCTTGGGTAGATTCAGGTTAGGTGCTGTAGATGAGTGAGACTATGTGGCGATTTTTTTTTTCTGTGATTGGGTAAGTTCACTGAGAATGATCTGTTCCACGTTCCTCAAATTTTTCCTCAAATTTCATTGTGTCATTTTTTCTTACTGCTGTATAGAATTCCATTGTGTAGATATACCACATCTTAGTTATCCATTCTTCTAGTGATGGACATCTGGGTTGATTCCAGCTCTTAGCTATTACAAATTGAGCTGCTATAAACATGGTTGAGCAAATCTCTCTAGCCTGTGGTTTGAAGGTTTTAGGGTAGATGCCCAGTAAGGGAATAACTGGGTCTGTTGGTATCTCTATGCTCAGCTTTTTCAGAAGTCTCCATATTGCTTTCCAAAGTGGTTGTACCATCCTACATTCCCACCAACAGTGGATGAGTGTTCCTACTTCTCCACATCCTCGCCAGCATTTATTTTTATTTGATTTTTTGATGTTTGTTATCCTTATTGGGGTAAGGTGGAATCTCATAGTTGTTTTAATTTGCATTTCTCTGATGATTAGGGATGATGAACATTTTCTTAAGTGTATGTTTGCCATTTCTATTTCTTCCTCTGTAAACTGCCTGTTCAGCTCTTTGCCCCATTTTGTGAGTGGGGTGTTTGACTTCTTACTGTTTAGATTTTTGAGTTCTTTGTAGATTCTAGAGATTAGGCCTCTATCAGTTGGATAACCCGCAAATATTTTCTCCCATTCTGTGGGTAATATATTGGCTTTGCTTATTGTATGCTTGTCTGTAAAGAAACTCTTCAGCTTCATGTGATCCCATTGGTTGACTAGAGGCCCTAGTGTGCCCATTCTCTCTGACTGTCTGTTACTCTTTCCCTCTCTCTTAAATACATAAATAAAATATTTGAAAAAATTAAAAATTGGGGCTGAGAAGATGGCTCAGCAGTTAAAGGTGCTTGCTTACAAAGCCTGACAACCCAGGTTCATTTCTCCAGCACCCACAAAAAGCAGGATGCAAAGTGCTGTATGCACCTGTGATTCCAATGTGCCAATGGGAGGCAGAGGCAGGAAAATCCAAAGCTCCAGGGCTGGGGCTAGTCTGATGATCCTTTGCAGTCTAGCAGTTTGTTTGCAGTGGAAAGAGGCCTTGTTTTAAAGAAGGTGGGGAATAGGGAACTCAGAGTTGTCATATAACCTTGACACACATATATACACAGACACAAGTAAAAAATAAAGATAAACCCCAAAGTCAGCAGGAGGCTTTTTCCTGTGGCCCTGATCAGGAATTTCTTTAGCATCTCAAATCCCAGCACCTGCCTCCTCCACCTGCTCAGGACCATTGCACTGTCCCAGAATGCTGGCTTGGAAAACCATGTGGTGAAGTCGCTCACGCCTGGGAGTCAGGTGGGATTTTTTGTGTTTTCCATTATGGAGATGCATTCTTGGGCTTTTTCACTGCAGGTATTGGCCGTTGTCATTCAGATTCTGCATTTCTCCCTCTTTGCATTGCCCTTGTCCATTGGGAGTACGTTGTGTTTCTCCAGGTACTCAAGAGAGAGCAAATATCCAGCATACCGAGGCTGTACAGTGAGAACTCGGGAATCTAGGAAGACCCTATGGACTGCAAGGATCAGAGTCACAACCAGGTGGGGACACAGCCCTGGCAACAGTGGGATCACACTTCAGAACATGTCTCTAAGAAGCAGAGTACTTAGTACTCAGTCTCTCAGCTCAGCTCAGCTCAGAGGAGCTTTGCCTGGATTGAGGGAACACCAGCCACATGTTTTCTGAAAGATAAAAGTAATAATAAGGCAGTAAGTATACCAATGACTTAGTCATCAGGGCTGTTTTCAAATAATGTACTTGGGTGTGTCAAGAGCAGATAGTGGTTTCTAATTATGATAAGGGTTAAAACTCATAACACTTATCAAACTAGAAAATGTAAAAATACTGTCAGAATTTCCCCTTTTAAATTAGCTGAGGCAGATGATTAATCATAATTAATGTAATTGTATTAAATAGAAAAACCATGTGGGTAGAAATTAGACCTCTGTTGCAGCCAGGTTTGCATTGCTGGAGAAAAAAAAAAGAGGTTTATTTTGGCTTACAGGCTCGAGGGGGAAGTTCCATGATGGCAGGGAAAACGATGGCATGATCAGAGGGTGGCCATCACCCCCTGGCCAACATCAGGTGGACAACAGGAACAGGAGAGCGGCAAGGGGAAACTGGCTATAACACCCATAAGCCCACTCCCAACAATACGCCGCCTTCAGGAGGCTTTAATTTCCAAGTGTCGTCAGCTGGGGGACCTAGCGCCCAGAACACCTAAGTTAATGGGGGACACCTGAATCAAGCCACCACGCCCTCTAACAGCACTACAGTAAGTCATTCTGAAATCTTTGTGAAGTTGCTGGAGAGGTGAGTGGAGGTGCTGCTCCCAGAACTCTGCACTGTGCTTTCTGCTCACTCTCAAATCCTAATATGGTTCAAATGGGACAAACACTGTTCTTAAATATTTTTCCTGAACTTTCCATGAGTCTGTATGCCCTTTTGAGTCTTTCATAATGCAGGTTCTAAAAGGAAGAACCCAAGGGGATTTCTTTTTTACCAGAGCAAATGAACATAGGTTAAAGACAGGAAATATTTCAGCAGGCCATAAGGGTGCTCAAGGCCCTCAAGGTATGACAGTGCATGCGTGATACATCATTCTGTCACCTGCAAGGTCCTATGGATTCAAGACTATGGACACTTGCTTCTCAGACCTCTATAGAGGACACATCATGCTGTCATCTGCAGGGTCCTATGGAATCAAGATTATGGACAATTGCTTCTGAGACTAGTCACTACATTTGAATTTACTGTATTATATCATGCTATACAAGTGTCTTTGCTTGCTTATATAGATTATTCTGGTCAAATGAAATTTTCCTTAAAGTAGTGCTTTGCCTGACACATGACATCAACTGCTATTCTGTAATACTCAAAAAGTCTAAGCACAAAATAGGTACTCAGTAAATATGGATGGATGAATAAATGAATGAGTATGTTGAATTTGTGTGTGTGTGTATGTGTGTGTGTGTAATTATTCTAACATTATTAATATTTGGAGAAAGGTTCTATATCTGTAACTTTTCATAGAATCAGAAGTTGCAAAATGTAAATCATCGTATTTCCATATCAAACCTCCACTGAAACTCCATATCAGAGAGAAATCTGAATATATGGTCACAGCCTGTCACTGATCATAAGGCCATAAGCTTACATATTCAGTACCAACCTATATGAGTTCCTACCCACCAGACAACTGAAGACCACTAGTTCTAGACAGACATGAAAAGGGAAAAGCAAAGGTTAATTCAAACCTTACTGAACAAAGACCAGAGATAAGTATGAGGCATCTTGGGCTTAGCAGCATCAGTAGAGAGGTCAGACGCAGAAGCTCAGGGCTCTGCTTGGTTCAGGTGTGACAGGAGTGAAGGCATATGCAATGGCTGGAAAGATGACAGCGTGCAGGAGGAATGTCATAGGAACCCGTGTTTGGGCTGTTTTATTGAGCTTCACAACTGATCCTTAGTATATTTTAAAATGTTTTATTTATCTGTTTGCAAGGAGAAAGAGGGAAGGGAATCAGTGCACCAGGGCCTCTGGCCACTGTAAATAAACTCCAGACGCATACCACTTTGTGCAACTGGCTTTTTGTGGGTACTGGGGAATCAAATTCAAGTTGCTAAGCTTTGCAGGCAAATACCTTAACCATTGAGCAATCTCTCTAGTCTCTCTGATGTATTTTCATGAAGATATTAGGCTGAAAATTTTGTGTCTTAGAAATCTCACTGAGAAAGCCATATCAACAAAGGACTAAGAGGGAAAACATAAGGAAGAGAAGGAGGATGATGATGGGGAAAACTGTAAAATGAAAAAGAGGGGGAGCAGGGGCATAGGAGGAGGGAGAGTAGAGCAGGAGGGAAGAGGAGGATGACTATAATTGGGATGCCATATCTTCCTTTCATTTTAACCTGTTTTTCCTTCTGTTTAATTAATTCAGGAGTATGGCCTTTCTTGTTCTTTTAGCATTTTGTATTTATTTTTTTATTTTAATTTTTATTTTTCTAAATATTTTTATTAATTTATTTTCAAGCAGACAAAAAGAGATAGGGTGAGGCAAAATGAGGATGATAATGAGAATAGACAGCATGTCGGTGTCTAGTGCCACTGGAAACAAATTCTAGACACATACCCCACTTTGTGCATCTGGTTTTACATGGACACTAGGGAATCAAACCCAGGCTGTCAGACTTTGCAAGCAAGTGCCTTTAGCTGCTGAGTCATCTCCCCAGGCCCTAGAACACTATTTAAAATAATAAAAATTTCTACAATACTTAAATATTTAAGGGGCTGGTATTGAGGTATGAGGTAGAGAATGTATATATGAGTGTCGAAATAATACAATGTGCAACATAGTATACATATATAATTTTCAAGAGGTACATTTGAAAAATATATTTAAGAGCATGAAGCAAAATTTAAGAACAAGTAAAAAAATTCAGCAAGCTAAAATCATATACACGAATATAAACTATTCAGAGATGTTTCCGGGGCATGAGAAATAAACTAGACCAGTGCATGAACAATTGCCTCTAGTTGGAGAAATACCACTGAACATTCCATCTTGTTTTTAACATTTTTTTTCTATATTTTAATGCTATATTTCTATAGTGAACATGGATTATTTTGATAATTTTCATTTTTTGTTATAAGCTAGCTAGAAGTAAAAGTCTCATTTACATCTCTATATAGATGTTATGAGATATCTTTTAGCATTTTGTTTTTAAATTTTGGAGTTGTATATTCTCAGAAGTTCCAAGCCCACTGAGACTTGTTTTTCTTAAACAACAACAACAACAAACTCCAAACTGCAGATAAGGGAAAGAACTTGAACCTATCAAAATCAGTGATTTCCCTGATGGTTAGTGTAAAAGGGGCTGCCTGCTCTCTCAGGCCTGTATATATGCTGAGTACAAGCTCTAATGTCTTCACAAGAGAGAAGATATAAAAGTGCTACCTGAAATTATTGAGCAGCTATAAAGAAAATAAACAAGTCTATTTGCAATGTAAGCATACATGGGCACTAAAACCCTGGGCAACACACAAAGCCCTCCTCTATTAATAACAAGTGGGTGTTTGATGACTTCTCCCCATCGGGCAAATAAAGAAACAGTGGTATTTTTGTTTGGGGAAGGCTGCCTGGTGTTGAAGCGGGAGCACAGGGCTGTGGTAAAGTGCTCTTTCCTCTTTTGTGTGTGTCTTAATTTGGCTTCAACTGCGTCCACAGCATAGAGTGAAATGTGCCATCTGCCATGGGCAGGTAGAAAAAACTGTAAGCAAAACAGAAAATATGGCATTACAAACAGAAGTCATAGTAATTCTATACATCTTATATACCACCCAATTGGAGGATTATCTTTACCTCTGAGGTAGACGTTCATGACTGCTCATTCAACCAAGGGTTGGGAATCTCTGGTGATAACTTACTTGGAGACAGACATTAGTGCTGGTGGCCTGGTTTGAGTAAAGAAGCTCTTAAAATGGGGAAATGAAGAGGCTAGAGCTGTGATATAAGATTGCCTGGTTATGGGAACATGAGGGCTTTTTTTTTTTTTTCCCTTGGAGACTAGAGTTGTTTCTAAAGAAAGAAAGCCTGAAGTGGGTAAAAATGAGAAATAATTATATAGCACAGAGAATGGGCCTGTGTCTCTGCATGTGGGTGCAGCCACTGTATGCTCTCATTTCAATGAAAAGCAAGATGAATGACCAGAATAATTGACACTTGGGAAAAGAGGCACAGAGAAGTTAACTGAGGTGGCATAAAAACCTAGTCTCATTTTCTTGATTTATGCTTGGATTATGAATGCCTTCTAGTTTGACTGATCATGAGTAGCGTTTTATAATCTCCCAGACCCAAGTTGTTCAACTGTAACATGACAAAGATTATATTGAATTGACAGGGCTTTGTGGACATAAAATGGCATGTCATATGCAATTGAAGAGTGGGTGTGGAATGTGTAGTTATTTTCACGACTCCTATTATATTTGACTGTGTTCAACTGAGAATAGAAGAGGGAAAAATAATTAATCAGAAGGGGGACCTCATGAGGATTTCAAGCTCCCACTGCTGATGGAATATTAGCTGGAGGAGTTGTAAAAAGTATGCATGCATGTACACATGTACACACAACCCATTTATTAAGAAAATCCTCAGATCAATTAAATTTACAAAAGTTATCTCAGCAAGACAAAGCTTCTAGTATCCATCAGTATTCTGGACAAACATAATTCAGACTGCCCCATTCCATCATGTGCCCAGGCTCTAGTTTTAGTCATAGGAAAAGAATTGGTCTTGTTATCCATGACTTTGCAGTGTCTGGTACTACCTTCACAAGACCCTCATCATAGGAGGAAAAGATGATGACATCAATGTAAAAGAGAAACTAATGGAGAGGGGAGTGTATATGATGGAGAGTGGATTTGTAAAGGGGAAAGTGGGATGCACACATGCACACGCACTCACACGCACACCACGCACACACGTACGCACACACGCATGAGCACACACACGTGCACACACACACACGTGTGCACACAAGAAAAAAAGGAACTTAGTCCTACTTGTGAGTCTACATTTTGTCTTCAGTATCCTCATGTATACACTGCAGTTCTTTTGACTTGAATAGCTATTATTGGCTTCAGTTAAAATTCTCACCAGCACTTCTAAATCCTCAAAATAACCCAACTAAGAGAAGATGTCTGCACCTTGTCAGGTTACCAACAGTCTCAGGGAAAGTTGGATGAGAAGAGCATCAAGGGGTATTTTGACAGAGCTGTCAAATTATAACAAGTTTTAAAAATATATATTTACCCAGTACACCCTAGCACTGCTGCTGTGCTTCTCTTGACAGAACCAGCATGCTTCCAGATCACAGCCTGCAGCTTCCTTTTGCTTATTGATTTGAACAGACTAAATATATGTTTATATATATATGTTTATTCAGAAAGCATACATCTCCTACAGAGATAAAAACACTATTATCAGATGTACTATGACAAGCAGCAAAAATGTAGGCTTTGTATTCTTTTCTTTTATATATTTTCTCAAAGTTCCAATGAAATGTCATTATCCAAACTTAGTTGTCTAATATAGTAGAACTTTTTTCTTCAAAAATTAATTTATGTCTGTATATGTGTTTGTGTGTGTGCATATGCATGTGTGTGTACCTGCATGTACAGGACCAAGGGCAATTTAAAGTGTCATTTCTAAGGACTGTTGTCTACCCTTTTCTTTATTTGAGACAGAGTTTCTCTTTGACTTGTAATTCACCATATAGCCTGCACTTCCTGGTCAGAATCTCATACCATGAGAATGAGGGTGAAAACAATATCTTGATTTCGCTAATGAGGCACCTGATTTCTGGATAGATGAAAGTGCTGACAATATTGGTCCCCTCTTCCATTCTGGTTTTGATGACTTAATCTCTGGCAATTTTGTTTTCTTTTTGATTCTGAGACTTAATCCTGCTTTTAGTGACTTACCTACAACAGTGCTGACATCCACAGAGACCTGTACTGACTCATCCAGTCCTGTTCATTAATCTTTGGTATTACTGTGTCCCTATAAGCACCCACGTTCTGGAGGCTGTCCAGTCCCGGTTTGTGGCACTGCAATGACTCCTCACCACAAGGAGCCATGCTACATGACATTTCATCTCTGCCTTTCCATATCTAGAGAACCATCATGTACTGGCCCAGGAGAAGGCATTGCTGTTCTGCTGACCTCTGCTCCTGAGGGACCACATGCTCACAAGCTTCCAAGGCCAGCAATAGCTGGCTTCCCTTTTCTGGCTCCTCTCTTAAATCTTTTCCTTAACTTTTTAAATACAATAGCTGACCTAGGGCTGAAGAGATGGCTTGGCGGTTAAGGCATTTGCCTGCAAAGCCAAAGAACCCAGGTTTGAATCCCCAGGACCCATGTTAGCCAGATGCACAAGGAGGTGCACGCGTCTGGAATTCGTTTGCAGTGGCTGGAGGCCCTGGCACGCCCATTCTCTCTCTCTCTCTCCCTCTTTCTCTGTCAAATAAATAAAGATAAAATATTTAAAAAAAGAATTGTTGACCTAGTTAAACAGGATAATTTCCAGAGTGTAATGGGGAACACATTACACAAGAAATTTAAGTAGATACTGAGATTGAGGTATATAACTTTTTGTGCCTGTGCATGTGTGTGGTATGTGTTGTGTGTATGTACAGTTCTTCTTCTTGCCTCTGTATGTATAATATGTGGTGTGTGGTGGGTATATACACATGTGTGCAGATGTGTGCATCTTGTGCACATGTATGGAGGCCAGAGAAGAATGGTTAGTGTCCCCCACAATTACTCCTTCCTATATTTGCTTGAGAGGGAGAATTCAGAGCTTACTGATTTTATGAGCCCCATATGTGTATGTACGTTTGTATGTGTGTGGGCACGTGGACATGCACCAGCATACACATGTACATCCACATCCACATGCAAAGGAGAAGTTCCCACTATGCCATTCCCCTTTAATTTGTTGAAAGGACAAAGCCTTGCATAAGGCAAAATGTTTTAGAATCACAAATAGACTTATGTGCATGTTTCTTGCTCCCAGATGTAAGGAACATAACTAACTTCTGTGCTCCTACTTTGTGAAGTGTGAACATGAGAACGAGGCTAATTAAGTCAGACAGTCAATGTGTTTGCTCATATGCAGCACCTCATTGCTGGTAGGGGGTTCACAAGCAGCAGTAGGTCACTGAAGAGAAAGCTCCAGTGAACAGCCCTGAGCTTTGCCAGCAGCACATACCAGAATGAGGCAAAATTTCCTGCACCACATCCATACTATAGGGACTGTTGTCCCAGTTCAATCACAAAAGTCCCTTCCATCTCCAGTTGTTTCAGTCATGGGCAACCACACAAAACCCTCTTCACCTAACATTTAACAATCCTCCTTGAGATGGATCCCTGTCCTGATCACTTAACCCCTTGCACCCAATCAGTTACTGTTGTGTTTCCAAAAACCTACCTTAACTGAACACCCACCAATTAATAATATTCTACTTTCCCCTGTAAAAATGACCTTCCTTTCAAACACCTTTGAGACCGTGCTGAAAAGCAAGGGAAAGCAAATGGTTTTCTGTATAGATAGCCGGTCTATCAGTCTTCAAAATTTTATGAATAATTTTTCAAAGTATTTTGAATAAGTAACTATATGAATAAACAATCTTTGTTAATTTTTTAGTTTGGGTTTTACTTTGTCTGACAGAAAGAAGGGGCGTAAACAGAGCCATGCAGTCTAACTTGTGTATGTGGGCTTTGTCCAGTAGTCTAAAGCATCAACACAGCTCTGTAGATGTCCACACAATTGGAATAAAATTAAGTAAGGCATTGGGCACATCACAACTGATTTGTATACTATTGCAATCTGGTCTCATTTGTTTCTCAGCATGGCCAAGTTTCCTGAGGGGCTGGGGGATTTTGACTAGAGCATAGTTGGACCAGTGGTGTGTTTCTGGTGATGGTCAGTCTAATGGTTTGAGTCAGATGATCCTCATAGACTCATGTGTCACCAATGATTAGTTCCCAGCTGGTGGCAATTTGGGAGGTGAACCCTTGCTGGAGTAGGAGTGTTCCTGGGGTGGGCTTTGGTGTGTTGTAGCCCAGCTTTCCTCTTGCCAGGGTTAAGCTCATTCCACCGGCTATGGCGAGGCGTGATGTCCAGCCTCCACTCTACCATCTTTTCCTGCCAACATGAAGTTTCACCTCAGGACTGCAAGTGAAAATAAACATTTTCCTCCCATTAGCTGCTTTTGGTCAGATGCTTTGTCTCTACCACTAGAAGGTAACAATACCCAGCACCCAGGAGGCAGAAGTAAGAAGTATTGCCATGATTTTGAGACCAGCTTTTGACTACGTAGTGAATATTTCAGGTCAGCTTGGGCTACAGTGAGACCCTACCTGGAAAAACCTAAAAAAAAAAAAAAATCCAAGAAGGTAACAATAAGTGTTAGGATGGGCACGAGTAGAGGTTTGAGACTATACCAGGTACTGAGCTAAGCACCCATTCCAGGCAAGGAGAATGCCTCAAAACCCAGCTTTCACTTCATAATTCAAGCTACAAGTATAAACCATTTTTTCCCCCACAGAGTAAGGAGGCTGAGATTTTGAGGTCCTTGCCTACTGGGACTTGAGTCATAAACAGTTAAGTCAGGATTCAAAAGCTGATTCCATAGATCAGATTTTCGAGGGCAGCAGTCTTAGCCTTATTGTCAGTTATACAAATAAACTTGTAAGTCTCTGGTGTTTCTGGATTTTCTTTTCTTGTTTTTTTTTTTTTTTCCCCTTTCTTTGTATTTTTTTTTTTCTTCCTGAGGTAGGGTCTTGCTCTAGCCCAGGGTGACTTGGAATTTACTATGTAGTCACAGGGTGGCCTTGAACTCACCTTGATCCTCCTACCTCTGCCTCCTGAGTGCTGGGATAAAGGTTCTGGATTTTCTAAAGCTTGTTAATTGTCTTTGTTTAGGTAAAAATTCTTCTTTCATGCAAATCCTATTCTAGCATACAGGCATTCAGTTTTACAGACTTAATACAAACATATGGCAAAGGTGTTTCAGAGTATGCCTTATAAATCATAATGATGGGCTAATATATTTTCCTGTACACCTTGTCTTTCCTCATACCTTTGCCATTTATTTTATTTTATTTTTTAAAATATTTTATTTATTTATTTGAGAGAGAAAGAGGGAGAAAGAGAGAGAGAGAGAGACAGAGAGAATGGGCACCCCAGGGCCTCCAGCCACTGCAAATGAACTCTGGATGCATGTGCCACCTTGTGCATCTGGTTTGGGTGGGTCCTAAAGAATCGAAGTGGGGTCCTTAGGCTTCACAGGCAAGCGCCTTAACTGCTAAGCCTTCTCTCCAGCCCACCTTTGCCACTTTTATTAAATTAAGCAAATGCTTACAGGCTTTGATGGAAAAAAACATAAAAATAACTAATTATTTTATGTACACTAAGGGGTTCCCTAATGAATTATTAAGATCTAGCCTTATAGACACATTTACAGTACAGAGCAATACTTGTTGAAGATAAAATTTCCAATGTGCTTATATAGATTATGCAAATAAACTTCCGCTGTGGAAATAATATTGTTTATGTCATAAAAAGATAAATACCACTTGTGTAATCTGGGTCTCAAAATGGAGATTTTATTAGGTTTTTGGAAAATTTCTGCCTACTTTAGAATTTTGTAGTCTACATTCACAAAAGGAGTACATTGGACAGGAACCAGAATTGCATGGCTTTTAGGAGGTCAATGTTTATATTTTATTTAAAATGCAATGGTACACCATGATGGTTGATATCATTCAGTGGTAAGTAACAGGATCAGTGAAAGTGTTCAATGCAAAAATAATTTAGTGAATCATTTCAAAGCAAAACTATGAGCCAGGAAACAACCGGGTATGTCAAGGGCTCAGGGATTAGAAATGACTGGAAGTCATGCTTCTCAAGCTGAAGGTGCAAATAGAGTGACTGATGTCACCAGAGTGAGTTTGAGCCACTGACTTGGAAGAAACTCTCGTAACCAGAGCTATGAACCTGAAGACACAGTCAGCATTAGAAACAAACAAGAGACCTAGAACAAAGACACAACTCAGCCTCGCCTCTTCTCTTCTCTTCTCTTCTCTTCTCTTCTCTTCTCTTCTCTTCTCTTCTCTTCTCTTCTCTTCTCTTCTCCTCTCTTCTCTCCTCTCCTCTTCTCTTCTCTATCTGGATGGGAAATGGAGATGCAGTCTGTATAAGTCAGTGTTGTGGGCGGAAGAGCAGTGCCAGGATAGGAGAATGATTGACAGGTCTAAGGGCAGGCATAAATATCCCATGGCGACTTTCTTTATGGACTTGTCAAATTGGCAGATACACAAATGAAATGTTGACAGATTTAACATGAAAAAATAAATGATTTAGTATGATAACCAAGTAGAATTTCTTTTAAGATCTTGAAGTCTGATTTTGCAACTGATTATCAATTAATTGAAACTGTGGCTAACCCTAAAGAAGAGTCACATAATATCAGCTGATCCTACATAATATTTGATCAAATTAAAGATCTATTTGTGACAACAAATGTTATGACACATAGGAATAGAGGTAAATTTCCTAAACACACTGGGAAGCATTACAAAAAGAAAACGCTGGAAGAGATACTGTGAAAGAATGTTTGCTTTACTCCAGGTCAGTAACAAGGTGTTGATGTCTCATTTCACCACTTTTCTTTAGTTTTGTACTGAAAGCTCCAGTTACTATTTGAGGAAAAAAAGTAAGAAAAATATACATATTAGGATGGAAAAAATGAACCTGTCTTTGTTCATAGTTGACATTTTGGTCTATGTAAAAATAAATCTCAAATGAATAACAAAACATTCTTGGAACTAAGAGAATAGATAAAAAATAATCACAGAAAAAGTTAAAATAGAAACAAAACATGCATTTCTGCTTTTTTGAAAGAAACCACAAAGACACACATGAATAAATTTGACAGATATTTGGCAAAGAAAAAAAGGCTATTAAACAGAGGAAAGATTGTTCTTATTAGATAATAAGCATTAAAGTTTCTGTGCCAAATGCACATTAAAAAAATCTCAAATAGAAGTTATTTATAAAAGTACAACACACACGTGTAAGTGTTTAGTAGAATGGAAAAGGAAATTAAGGTCACCTCAAAGTTAGTGGCAAGGCATTCATTCATCACTGAGATTATTGACAATGAAGAAAAAGGTGATGGCTTGCACATTCAGAGAATTAAAAACCCTTGTTATGTGAAAATCACTGTTATGAGATGCAAAACGAGGATGATAACCCTCATCAAAATGTTAAAGCAGGCAGCTGTGAGTGCAGGGGTCCTCACTGAGAAAATGAAAGCTTAGTGGGTACTGACAGAACCTTCATGACCAGTGCGCCATAAAAAGTCAAGGACGCATAGCAACCAAGCAAACGCCAATCCCAGAAAAGGTCAAATGAATTAGGTGGGGAGTTTTGTAGCATTTTCCCTAAAGACAACTATCAGCTCTACAGAAAACACTGTTCTTAAAGAGGCAGAATTTGACCATTGTAAGTTTAGGATGGTATGTAATTCATTCTTTCACAAGCCATGAGTCATATATGTTGAAAGGCTACCAGGATGAAAGGCAGATATGACAAAAACTGATTATGGATGCAAAACACGACTTTACTGAAATGAACGGAGACAAGTAACTTTACAAGCTTATAAGACTAAAGGTCAAATATGCCATGTGTGCATTACACTTAATTGAATTTATCTCCTGGGGTGAAACATTAGACTAGCTTAAACATTGAGCTTTAGGCCAATGAGTGAGGTGTGGGTTCAAGTGAGAGAGCCTGAGTCATGGAGGAAGGCATCTGATATAAACCTCCACACACACATACATGTGCAGGCACAGCTGCACACATGTGTATGCTCACACATGTATCAACACACATGTAAACACCCAAATAAAATATCTTTAAAGTATACATTTAGAGTCACACAATAAAAATCTGCATGCACAAATGTTAAAAGTAGTGTGAGAGAAAGAACTGTCTCTTGAAAACAATACAAATATTGTTGATTGATAACAATCACCTGGTTATAAACTCAAGGCAAGAAGCATTGCTAGACATAAAGACTAGCATTTCAAGTTGGGTCTGGGGATGCACAGGTGTGATCCTAACAACCAGGAAGCTGAGGCAGGAGGGTTGAGAGCCTGAGGTCTACTTGGACTAAATGGTGAGTTCCAGGCCATCGTGAGTTGCACAACATGATCTTGTTTCTAAAACAGTAGTACAAACAAAAACATTAACATTTCATGATAGTAAAAATGATGTCAGAATAGGAAACTACAAATTTCTGTTAGCTGTCAATATAGTCTTAATATAAATAAAGCACACCAAGCCATAGAAATATAAAGTGTTAAAGAGAAATCCATAATCAGATAAAGATTTTAGCAAACATCTCTTAGTAATAGCAATAACATTCAAAATAATTAGAAATGGCATACGTTAAGCATGAGGCAAATACTGAAAAATACATACTTTTTGGAATATGTGTAACATTTAAACAAATAAGATATTGGAAATCAAGTTAAATCACATATTTCAAAGACATTAAATATTTCTAAATATATTCACCTTGGTTGAACAAAACTAGAAATGATTTATAATGCTTATACTCCATGTTTGTAAATTATTTAATATATCAAAATGTCTGACTGATCAACAAGACTGCAATAGAGATTAGAACATGCTTTGAAATGCATATAATGGAAATATGAAATATCATAATTTGTGAAAGTCTGTGAAAAGCATTCTTATGGAAGAATTTTATAGCCTTTGTTTTTTAAGTTAAAGAAAATAAGATTCAAAATCAAGTAGCTAGTAAGTACAAGAAGTTATGGGGAAAATCAAATTAAATACAAATCATACAAAGAATGATGGAAAAAAAGAATACTGGCAAAAGTAATTCAGTAAAACATAAATAACCTACATATTATCAGTAATCCAAAATATCATTTCACAAAATGAGTAACTCAACTTAAAAACCTGTATTAATTAGATCAAGTAATAAAAGACAAAATAATAATATCAGAAAAGAAAAAAGAGCATTGTTATAGACAATAAAAATAGTGATATTCTGATAAGGTTATGTATATTAGCCACAGAATGAAGCCAGGTGTGCAGTACTCAAAAGACTGAGGTCAGAGAATCACCTTGAGTTGAGTCCAGTCAGGGTTAGAGTGAGAACTTGCCAAAAAATAAATAAATAAATTAATTAATTCAATTTTAGACAATGTCTGAATATTATATTTTAACTTTTCCAATCTCACTCAAATTATAAAGAGCAATACATCAAATATTTCAGAGATTGGTACAAAATTCACTTTATGAAGACAGCACAATCACTGTCACAGAACAGAATGAAGAACTTTCAGGAAAGTAAAATTAAAACCCATTTAAAAATATTTTTATTTATTTATTTGTAAGGAGAGAGAGAGAGAGAGAGAGAGAGAGACAGAGGGAGAGAAAGAAAGTGAACATGGGAGTGCCCGGGCCTCTAGCCCCTGCAAACAAATCCAGATGCAAGGGCCACTTTGTGCATCTGGCTTTCTGTGGGTACTGGGAATAGGACCCAGGTCGTTAGGCTTTATGGGCAATCGCTTTAACTACTGAACCATCTCTCCAGCCCATAACTCATTTTTTTCTCATGAAAATGTCTAAGGAAAATAGAAGTAATTATAATTCAGAGATATTTGAAACAAAAATACAGCACTGACAAGTTTGTTTATCTCTAGACTGAGAAGCTGCCTTGCATTGGAAAGTAAAGCATTGTAATTCAGTACATTAGCTACATAATAGACATAAATCATTAACTATTTCATATTATTCATAAGCATTAATATCATAAAATTCGGTGCCAAAATTCTTAAAATATATTTTTTCTAAAAATAATACTTGAACAGTAATTACCTGATAGTAAATTTCTACAAATAAATTTTTATATAGTAATGTAGTAAACTTCAAAACAATATGAAACTAATCTTGAGAAATAGAAGGATATAGTATTATTACTTTTATTAAAAGCTGTTCAGGAAATTCTACATGCATAAGAAAGAACTAAAAAGGTAAAAATACAATGGTACCAAACTGACTGTATTTGCTGAATACAAAACTAACTAATAAAGAAAAAAATAAAAATAAATAAATATACACTAAAAAACAGAAAACAGAAAAAAATCTTACCATTGAGAAGTACAAATGTGTTAATGATACGTGTTTGTCACAATAATTATAGAGAAAACAAGATGGAAAAAATAAACGTATTGCCAAAATGCCAAAAAAAATATATAGTGGTTAGGAAATAAACTGTTAAAATTTTATTAATCTGAAATGTAAAAATATCAGGATACGAAGACAATGGATCACTTGAAAGACACACTAGAGTGAACAATTGTCAAAGCATGCCATGCTCTGAGGAAAGTCTTGTAGGAGCAAATCCTAGATACAATTGTGCAAGAAATAGTGAAGGAAAGAGTAGCATATACCTCTCAGGATTAAATAAATGGTTAGAACATGTCTTCATCAATTGGTATGTAGAGACTATCTGGATATTCAGATATAAAATACTCAAGGATTATGAAAGGTGTCAAGAAAATCTCCAATCTACTAAGAAGTGTACGCTCATGAATTCAGAGCAGCCATGGTTGTCTGTACCTGATTAAGTCCATCAAGATTTTACCATGGATACTGCTGGGGCTCAAGAGGCCTCACCCCTCCCTGAGAAGTTATTGGCAGTTAATGGTTGCTAGTGAGGGGAGGTATTTTCTTCAGCAGAGTGGCCTCTGGTAAGCTGTCCATGTTCTGATAAAGAACTCTGTATCTCATGCTCATATAAGCAATCCCAATTAAAATCAATGTATCACAATAAAAGTGATATTAAAGGAGAAAGGGAACTAGGTGGGAAGGACACAGTGGGAAAGGATCAACTCATGGTAATATGACAGTGAATATAATCAAAGTAAATTACATGCATATATAAAATTGACAAAATAAGTTTTAAACTATAAAATGTATCTTACTGCGTTTTTCTCTTTTGCCTTTTTGTGCATTTTCTCACACATTATTGCCTTGGTTTGATCTTTATTGCAAATTTTCCATGACATCAAGGAAGAGGCAAAAAGTCCCATGTTTGCTGTGTATGAGACAACAATATAACTGAACTATAGGAACATAAATCTGAAATAAGTGAACCTTTTTGTATCTTCTAAAGGACTCATTCAAACATGTGGGAGAAATATTTTCATTAAGTTTTTTTTTCAAAAGAATATTACAGTCTCTAAGCATATTTTGATTTCTGCTGACACCCATTTGTCTTTACTATTAAACTATTACCTGTTTATTTATTCATTGATAACTAATTCCAAATGATTAACAAGACTGCATAGTCATTTTACTGTAAATTATACATCAGCCACAATTATTAACTCACCCTTTTAGTACAGAAACAATGTGGTATAAGCTTTGAATTTTAAAAATATATATATTTATTTAATTGCAAGCCAAGAGAGAGACAGAGACAGAGACAGAGAGAATGGGCATGCTAGGGCCTCTAGCCACTGCAATCGAACTCCAGATGCATGTACCACTTTGTATATCTGGTTTTATGTGGGTACTGTGGAATTAAACCCAGGTTATTAAGCTTTTCAGGCAAATGCCTTAACCACTGAGCCATCTCTCCAGCCCCAAGTTTTCAGATTTTCGCTAATCTACATCTTGTTTTATTAGTTACAATTTTTCATTCATGGATACTTGTGTTTATTTTAAAATCATTATTTTTAGAAACATATTTAATAGTTTAATTCTCAAGTTTCATATTTGTTTATCCAAATTGATAGCATAATTTTTTTTGTACTAGGAATCGATCCTATAACATTCCACATGCTAAGCATGTGCTTTACTTATTGAGCTATATTCTGAGCCCTTAAAATGTTAAATGTGCTTTTCTATTTTTGTAGGCAAACCCAATAGGCTGGCCTATTTTTAATGAGAAAGAGCAAGAGTGAGAACAAGAACAAGAGACAGAGTTGGCATGCCAGGGCCTCCAGCCACTATAATTGAACTCCAGATGGCTACACCACTTTGTGCCCATGTGTGACCTTGCGTGCTTGCATCACCTTGTGCGTCTGGCTACATGGGATCTGAAGAGTTGAACGTGGGTCCATAGTCTTTGCAGGCAAGGGTCTTAAGCCATCTCTCCAGCGCTTAAAATGTTGTTTTAATCAATGTATGCTGTTGGCAATTGTTAGGACAGTTTATTAAAAAATAAAATGATGTTTAAGGATAATGATCACAACAAAAGCAAACAGAATTTAACATATAATTATATTTTTGTAATAATGATGTATAAACTAATAAATAGACTTTCAAGTCTGAAAATGTATTACATTAAGATTGAAAAGGGCAGGTTCTAATTTAAAGACAAAATAGGAAAAATATAAAATTTGTGACTTTTGCAGCGGGGAAGATGATTTTGAGATTAAGGGTTCTTGTTTACAAAGTCTGCCATGCTGACTTCAATTTCCCAGCCTCCCACCTAAAGCTGGAAATTCATTTATTTGCAGCATCAAGAGACCCTGGTGCACACACACACACACACACACACGTGCACACACATGCATGCACATACCCCTACAAGTTTTTGTTTGTTTGTTTGTTTTGTTGTTCTTTTGTTTTTCGAGGTACTGTCTCACTCTAGCCAAGGCTGACCTGGAATTCACGATGTAGTCTCAGGGTGGCCTTGAACTCACGGTGGTCCTTCTTCCTCTGCCTTCTGAGTTCTGGAATTAAAGTGCACCACCATACCTGGCTCCTACAAGTTATTTAAAATGTATATGTATATATATAAAATATAGCTTTTGGAACTGAAGAGATGACTTAGCTGTTAAGGCGTTTGCCTGTGAAGCCTAAGGACTCATGCTCAACTCTCCAGATCTCACATAAGCCAGACACACAAGGTGATGCAAGAGTGCAAGGTGGCACATGCACACAAGGTGGTGCATGCATCTGGAGTTTGATTGCAGTGGCTGGAGGCCCTGGCATGACAACTCTCTCTCTCTCTCTCGCTCGCTCTCTCTCTCCCTCGCTCTCTTGTATTAAAAAAGGCCAGTATATTGGGCTTGCCTCCAAAATATTTTCTTTAAATGTGGCTTTTGAGAGAGTTTTTGGTTTATTAAAATTGTGGTTGTAGATGTCTAATTATTAGGATACTCATATTTCACTGTATACATTGTTCTGTAGTTATATAACTATTTTTTAAGACTGTAACAAATGGTTGGGGATGCAGCTTATTTGGCTGAGCACTTGCCTAACATGCATGAAGTTCTAATTGATATAAATAGTTACTTGCTATTATTATTATTATTATTATTATTATTACTATTATTTTGTCAAGGTAGGTTCTCACTCTAGCCCAGGCTGACCTGAAACTCACTCAGAAGTCTCCCAGAATGGCTTCAAACTCATAGCGATCCTCCTACCTCTGTCTACTGAGTGCTGGGATTAAAGTGTGTGTCACCGTGTCCAAACCTAGATACTATTTTTGAGTGTGTTAATAAATAATGATTTTGATATTGTTGGAGAGAAACACCTGAAGTTTTGAATAGCACTTAACATTTTGGAATTATTATTGGGTCTAGCAGAACACTGGGTAGAATAAGAGGAAATAAAAAGAAAGACCATCTCTGTTAAGAAAATTTCATTCATTTTGCAAAAAGCCTATGTTGCTGATGCTTAGTATACCTGAATTATGCTCTCTGCTCTTCCCTTTGGTAGCTTTGTGTCTATGAATAATGTGACTGATTATGCAGGTACTAGTTTTCTCTTATGTCAAATAAGGGCACTAACTCTTTGTTTTTTCTTTTCAATTTTTTTATTAACAACTCCCATGATTGTAAACAATATCCCATGGTAATGCCCTCCTCCCACTTTCCCCTTTGAAACTTCATTCTCCATCATATCCCCTTCCCCTCCCAATCAGTCTCTCTTTTATTTTGATGTCATGATCTTTTCCTCCTATTATGATGGTCTTGTGTAGGTAGTGTCAGGCACTGTGAGGTCATGGATATCCAGGCCATTTTGTGTCTGGCGGGGAGCACATTGTAAGGAGTCCTACCCTTCCTTTGGCTTTTACATTCTTTCTGCCATCTCTTCTGCAATGGACCCTGAGCCTTGGAAGATGTGATAGAGATATTTCAGTGCTGAGCACTGCGGTCACTTCTTTCCAGTACCATTATGCCTTCTGAGTCATCCCAAGGTCACTGCCATCTGAAAAAAGAAGATTCTCTACCAAAAGTGAGAATAGCATTAATATAAGGGTATGAACATTAAGATAAGTGCTTACTTGGAAGTTTGATAAGCATAATATATATATATTTAGCCAGACAGCAGCAGATGTTACACCCCTAGGGCTCATGACTACCCCTGTTTTAAGCTTTCAGTGTCAGGGATGTATTCCCTCCCATGGAGCAGGCCTCCAGTCCAATTAGAGGGCAGTTGTTTTCCCCAATAACAGATGTGCCACTATTTCACCTGTTGGCTCATTTGGCCTGGCTGAAGGGCACTAACTTTTCATAAAATAAAAACAGTATATTCAAAATTATTATAAGTAGGACAGGTGATAGACATAAAGAAATGGTAATTGTACTTATCTTTTGCTGTATATTATTTAGCAACAATTCTCTGTCTTATGTGTCCCAGTATCTCATGGAGTAGCTGAAAGATTAATGAAGGGCATGCTACCTTCTTCATAGTGATGGTGATAATTTTCTCATCAAGTTTGATGTAATGCTTCATTGCTAGAACATTTAGACTAGTTATAAATTATAATTAATCTGTACAGCTTATTTCCAGATATTGTTATTCTTATTGTGTGTTGAGGAATTGGATCCTAGATGGGGTTGTTAACTGAATAAACACCCATAGCTAGTAATTGGTAAGCAGAAAATTGGAATGCAAGGTTCTATTTTGCAGCCAAGGGTTTAATTTCTCTTCTGTATTAGTCTAAATTGTGCTAGGTAGAAGGAACATTAAATATATGAAAAAATTGAAGTTAGAAATTGAGCAATCAGATTTCTTATAGCTGGCAGTAGCATCCATTTAATTAACATGCAAAGTTCTTAAACAATTTCATATATATTTCTTCTCCTCAAAACTCTAAGATACTCTTATATGTGATAAAAAAGTCCATGTTACAAATAAAGTGTGAGTGCCTTCAGGAAGGTCATACAGCCAACAGTTCTCAGAGCTAGGCTCAGATATAGGCATATTACCTCCTACAAGGATCTTTTCACTCTTTTGTGAAGTCTGCTTTAGCTGATTTGACATAAGTACATGAATCAAGGTTTATTTCTCCTAATCAGACCACCATTTATTTATTATTTTTATTAATTGTGTATGCATGTGTGGACATATGTTCACATGTGTGTGGCTGCACATGTATTTTTACAGGGGCACTTACATGTACATGTACATGCTAGTAGAAACCAGAGGTCCATGTCAGTTATCTTCTACTCTTGCTTCTCCACCTTATTTTTATGCAGTAAGGTCTCTCTCTGAACCTGGAACTCACCTGTTTAGGTAGCCAAGCTACTTAACAAGTCCTAGGTATCCTCCTTTCTCTGTCTCCCCAGTATGAGATTATAGGGGTACACTACCAAGCCCAGCATTTTATGTGGGTGCTGGGGATCCAAATTCATGGCTCCATGCTTGCACAATAAGCACTTTATCCACAGAGCCATCTCCTCAGCCCTAATTACATTTCTTTTTCCAAAGTTTTTAAATATGTTTTGGCAGCTTCATTTGTAATTGCATTTTAAATACATTTATTTTAAGTAAAGTTACTCACAGTTGTCTAAGAGGCTGAGTATTCTAGCTTAAGTCCAAACTACCTGTCCCATGATACCTCACTCTCCAGGTGCCCTTGGCTGCTTATTCTCATAGTACAATAGTTTGTTGTCTTATTTATACATACAGCATTTTTCTCTCATCTACTATTCATAGTTTCTACCCAGTGCAACCTTCATCCCACACACTAACTGCTAAAACTGCTCATTCAATGTGCCATACCCACAGGGTCTCACTCTGGTTTTTTAGCCTCCTTTTCAGCAAGTGGTATAGGCATGATCTCCATTTTATCATACTTTCTTCTCTGAGCTACAATGGTTCCTCTTCTCTTTGTTAACTCAATCTGTTTCCTCTATTTGCATCTAAATTATGATTTTTCTCAGACCAAATGGACTCCATAGAATTTGGTGTCTAGCCTTCTTATGTCTAAGTTTTCTGCATGATATTTATTTTCAGAATTAGAAATTGTATCATTTTCCTGATGATTCCTAAAGATAACTTATCTCACACTCTCTTGAGCTGTAAATTTGAATGCAGTCAATTCTCATTGTTCATGGTTTCAGTCTTTGGGAATTGTACTGTTGGACAGTCATTTCTAGGGCAAGTTGACAATTTGGGGTTCATTTACAGATATGGGCAGTGAGGTAAAACATGTGAATTTCATTCAGCATTCCTTTTAGAAGAAGGAGATGTTCTGCCTTCTTGTTCAATCATCTTTCATAACATAAATGTGTATTTTGACTAGCATTATGATTTTCACATTTTGATTGTTGTTTGTGATTTTCTGTTTAAAATGGTCCTCAAGCATAGTGTTAAAGGGCTTCCTAATGTTTTCATGGGCAAAAATACTGCAATTTTCATTAAACTTATCTTCAAACAGAAAGTCACTAGAAACAAAGTAATGTGCAAATTACTTGACAAAACTGACCAGTGGCTCCTTCACCTGTAATGTCTCCATCTGAGGGCAAATCCTGTCTGATGTGGTCACCAAGATGAAGTTGCAGAGGACCATTATCATCTGCCGGGACTATCTCCATTATATCCGCAAGTATAATCGTTTGAGAAGTGCCACACGATCGGATCATGTGTACACACTTGTCCCCTTGCTTCAGGGATATGCCAATTGGTGACATGGTGAGAGTGGGTGAGCGCCGGCCCCTGAGCAAGACTTTGCATTTTAATGTGTTCAAAGTCACCAAGGCTGCTGTCACCAAGAAGCAGTTCCAGAAGTTCTGAGACTGGATGCTGGCTGACTCCCCAAACAAAAATAAAACTTATTTTCCCATTCATAAAAAGTCTTCCTAGAAATTTAATGTATGGAGAGTGTTTTCCAGTGAGATATTTTGATACTGGAACTCAGAAATTTTTAAGAATTCTTGTTATGAGTTTTTAGAATTTTGCTATTCCTCAAACTTTCTTGCACCCATCACACCTTATTTTCATTGAAAAAAAATAGATGTTTAATAGTGTGCTATGTATAGCCACAGAAAAGTACATATGTAAGATGGATATGTATCTGTGCACATAGGTCTTTGTGTTTATAAACATATACAGAATAAGAGGGAGCATGCTTGCAATAGAGAGAACAAGAGACTAACAAGAGACAGAAGAGAAAGAGAGAGGAGAGAGTGGAGAGGAGACAAGGAAAGGAGTTTAAAATAGCTTCAGAGTACATAGGTTTAAATTTAGCACATGTATGTTCAATGCTTACTCTGTGTCAAAGGCATAGCTAGCTTAGCAGACTTTTCTCCAATATATCAGTGTGTAGTGTGGTAAATTCTTGTTTCCAGGTATCAACAAAGACTGACAAAGAAATAATTTTGAGACCTCTGCTTGCATATGGAGTACTCACAAAAATTCAGTATAAATTCAGAGTATTTGTATGTTTTCTTTAAATTTCTTATAAAAACAGTTCATGTAATTAGAAATAATTATTTTTCCCAATTACTGTATTAAATTTGAGGAATATGTTCTTATATGTCCAAACACCATTTCTGACAAACTTAATTATCTCTTATATTAGACATAACACAAACAAATGTTCTGCTTCCAAGGATTAGAATATATTGAACTTTAGTGGAAACAGGGGTTTAATTTTATCTTTTAATATACAAAACAGCTTGTCGAGCAAGTAAATACAGTAAGAAGGACAGTTAAGATGCATTTATTCAACCTAGGAAAGAAAATTAAAATTGTAACACAACTTGAAAACAGTTTGTATATGAATTTATGCTAATTAAAGAAAATGCATTATTCACTAAAACAGTATTTTTCAATATATATTTTTTTATTGACAACTTCTATATGTACAAATGACAAACCATGGCATTTTCCTCCCCTCCCCTCCCCCACTTTCTCCTACATAACTCTGCTCTCTGTCATATCCCCTCCTTCTCTCCATTAGTCTCTCTTTTAATTTGTTGTCATCATCTTTTTCTCCTATTATGAGCATCTTGTGTGGGTATTCCTAGGCACTGTGAGGTCTTGGATATTGAGGCCAAATTCTGTTCAGAGGTAGTAGCCTCTACTACTGACTTTTAGTTCCAAATAACACACAAGTCTATACATTTGTAGCTAGGATCTACATATAAGAGAGAACATGCAATGTTTGACTTTCTGGGCCTGGGTTACCTCACTTAATATAATCCTTTTCAGATCCATCAATTTCCTTGCAAATTTCATAATTTCATTTTTTGTTACCACTGAATAGAAATCCATTGTGTATAGATGTATCACATCTTTATTATCCATTCATCTGTGGATGAACATCTAGGCCAGTTCCATTTCCTAGCTATTGTGAATAGAGCAGCAATAAACATGGTTGTGCAAGTATCTCTAAGGTAGTGAGAAGAGTCATTAGGATATATGCCTAAGAGTCCTATAGACGGGATCATATGGCAAATCTATTTTTAGCTATCTCAAGCACCACCACACTGATTTCCACAATGGCCAAATTACATTCCCACCAACAGTGCAGAAGGGTTCCCCTCTTACCACATCCTCAGCAACATTTATTGTCATTTGTTTTCTTGATGGTAGCCATTCTGATGGGAGAGAGACGGAATCTCAAGGTAGTTTTAATTTTCATTTCCCTGATGGCTAATGTTGTGGAATACTTTTTTAGATCTTTATATGCCATCTTTATTTCTTCTGGTGAGAACTCTCTATTTAGTTCCATAGCCCATTTTTTGATTGGGCTGTTTGATTTCTTATTGTTCTGTTTTTTGAGTTCTTTGTATATTCTGAATATTAATCTTCTATCAGATGCATAACTGACAAGGATTTTCTCACATTCTGTAGATTGTCTCTTCGCTCTCTTCACAGTGTCCTTTGCTGTACAAAAGCTTTGAATTTCATGAGATCCCAGTGGTTGATTAGTGGTTTTATTTGCTGAGCAATTGGGTTATATTCAGAAAGTCATTATCTATGCCAATATGTTGAAGGGTTTCCCCTACCCTTTCCTCTAGCAATTTCAGTGATTCAGGTATGATATTAAGGTCCCTGATCCATTTGGATTTGATTCTTGTGCATAGAGAAAGACAAGGATCTATTTTCATCTTTCTACATATAGATATCCACTTGTCCCAGCACCACTTGTTGAAGAGGCTGTCTTTTCTCAAATGAATATTTTTGGCATTTTTGTAAAAAATCAGATGGCTGTAGCTGTCTGGATTAACATCTGGGTCCTCTATTCCATTCCATTGATCTACATGTCTGTCTTTGTGCCAATACCATGCTCTTTTTGTTACTGTGGCTTTGTAATATAGCTTAAAATTGGGTTTAGTGATACCACCAGCCTAATTTTTGTTGCTCAAAATCGTTTTGGCTATTCAAGGTTTTTTTCTGCTTTCAAATGAAATTTAGGATTTTCTTTTTATTCCTGTGAAGAATGCCATTGGAATTTTAATGGGGATTGCATTAAATGTGTAGATTGCTTTTGGTAAGATTGGCATTTTCACAATATTGATTCTTCCAATCCAAGAACATGGGATATCTTTCCATTTCCTTGTGTCTTCTGCAATTTCTTGCTTGAGTGTTTTAAAGTTCTCATTGTAGAGCTCTTTCACTTCCTTAGTTAAGTTTATTCCAAGGTACTTTATTATTTTTTTGAGGCAATTGTGAATGGGAGAGATTCCCTGATTTCATTCTCCACATGTTTTTTGTTAGTATACAGGAAAGCTACTGATTTCTGTGTTATTTATTTTGTATTCTGCTATGTTGCTAAAGATGTTTATCAGCTCTAACAGTTTGCTGGTAGAAATTTTAGAGTCTTTTATGTATAGAATCTCTCATCTACAAATAGTGATAATTTGATCTCTTTCTTTCCAATTTGTATCCCTTGTATGAGTGTCTCTTGCCTTATTGCTATAGCTAAGACTTCTACCACTATATTAAATAAAAGTGGGGACAGTGGACACCCTTGTTTTGTTCCTGAATTTTGTGGAGAAGCTTCTATTTCTTCACCACTTAGTATTATGTTTGCTGTAGGTTTGTCATAAATAGCTTTTATTATGTTGAAATATGTTCCTTCTAGTCCCAGTTTTTGTAATACTTTTACCATGAAAGGATGTTGGATTTTGTTGAATGCCTTTTCTGCATCTATTGAGATGATCATGTGATTTTTGTCCTTCAGACCATTTGTATGATGCATTACATTTATTGATTTGCATATGTTGAACCGTCCTTGCATCCCTGGGATAAAGCCAACTTGGTCAGGATGAATAATCTTTTTGATATATTATTGTATTCTGTTTGCCAATATTTTGTTCAGAATTTTTACATCTATGTTCTTGAGGGAGATTGCTCTGTAATTTTCTTTTCTTTTTCTGTCTTTGCCTAGTTTTGGTATGAGGGTGATACTGGCTTCATAGAAGGAGTTTGATAGAACTCCTTCCTTTTCTATTTTATGGGAAAGTTTGAGAAGCATTGGTGTTAGTTCTTCTATGAAGGTCTGGTAAAATTCACCAGTGAATCCATCTGGGCCTGGGCCTTTTTTAGTTGGGAGGCTTTTTATGACTGCTTGGATCTCTGTACTTCTTATAGATCTATTTAAATGGTTTATCTCATCTTGATTTAATTTTGATAGATCATATGAATCCAATTCTTTCAGGTTTTTCAAACTTAAATGCATATATATTCTTAAAAGCATGTCCTTATAATTGTCTGAATTTCTTTGGTATCTGTTGTAATGGTACCTTTTTCATCTTTAATTTTATTAATTTTGTCTCTTCTCTCTTTCTTCTGGTCAAATTTGCTAAGGGTTTATCAATCTTTTTTATCCTTTCAAACAACCAACTCTTTGTTTCATTGATTCTTTGTATTGCTTTTTTTTTTTTGTTTGTGTTTCTGTTTCATTAATTTCTGACCTAATCTTCATGATTTCTTCTCATCTATTGCTTTTTGGTTTGCCTTGTTCTTCTTTTTCTAAGGCCTTAACGTGGAGCATTGAATTCTTTATTTGTGAAACTCTCTAATTTCTTAATATAGGCACTTAGAACTATACATTTCCCTCTTAGGTCTGCCTTCATTGTGTCCCAAAGGTTTTGGTATGTTGTATTATCATCATCATTTGATTCTATGAATTTATTGATTTTCTTTTTGATTTATTCAATGACCCACTGATCATTCAATAGTGTACTGTTTAGTCTCCATGAATTTCTGTATGCTCTGTAGCTTTTCTTGTTGCTGATTTGCAGTTTAATCCCATTGTGGTCAGATAGAGTACAAGGGATTATTTCAATTTTCTTATATTTGTGGAGATTTGCTTTGTGTCTTAATATATGGTCTATTTTAGAGAATGTTCCATGTGCAGCTCTTAGATGGAATGATCTGTAGATGTCTGTTAGGTCCATTTATTCCATGACATCATTTAATTCAGATGTCTCTCTGTTTATTTTTTGACAGGATGACCTTTCAATTGATAAAAGTGGGGTATTGAAGTCTCCCACTACAATTGCATTTGATGTTATCTGTGACCTTAAGTCAAATAGTGTTTGTTTGATGAAACTGGGAGACCCCATGTTAGGTACATACATGTTTAGGATTGCAATGTCCTCCTACTGGAGAGTTCCTTTAATCAGTATAAAATGACCTTATTTATCTTTCGTCACTAATGTTGGTTTGAAGTCTATCCTGTCAGATATTAGCATAGCAGCCCCTATTTGTTTCCTAGGCCCATTTTCTTGAAATACCATTTTCCATCCTTTCACCCTAAGGCAGTGTCTATCTTTTATTGAGAGATAGTTTCCTGGAGGCAACAAATGGCAGAATCCTGCCTTTTAATCCATTCTGCAAGCCTGTGTCTTTTGGATGGTGCATTGAAGCCACTGATATTAAGAGTTATTATTGAAAGGTATTATTCTCCCTATTCTTATTTTATAGTGTTTCCTGTTTTCCCTTTAGTCTTTTTTTAACTGTTATTTGAATGTGGTTTATTTTTTCCTATTTCTTCCTGTGTGTTTTGCTTACTCTTCAGCATTAAGAATTCCTTCAAGTATTTTCTCTAGAGTTGGTTTAGTTGTCATAAATTCCTTTAGCCTGTTTTTGTTGTGGAATGTCCTTATTTCTCCATCAATTTGGATAGATAGCTTTTCAGGATAAAGTAATCTTGGTTGACAGTTGTTATCTTTCAGAACTTGGAATATATCATTCCACACCCTTCTGGCTTTTAAAGTTTGTGTTGAGTAATCTGCAGTTGTTCTGATGGGCTTGTCTTTGTAGGTGACTTGCTTCTTCTCTCTAACTGCTTTCAATATATTTTCTTTGGTTTGTGTGTTTAGCAGTTTAATTATAACATGGTGAGGAGAGGTTCTTTCCAGATTTTGTCTGTTTGATGTTCTAAAAGCTTCTTGTATCTGCATTGCCATTTTTTCACCCAATTTGAGGAAAATTTTTTTCTTTGATTTTGTTGAAAACACCTACTAAGCCTCTGGATTGAAATTCTTCTCCTTCCGTTATATCCTGAATTCTTATGTTTGATCTTTTCATAGTGTCCTGTATATCTTGAAATTCCCATTTGTACCTTGCTATTATCTTGTCTTTCTCTCTGTTGGACTGCCACCTGGTCTTCTAGTTTAGATATTCTGTTCTCTCCATCCATTCTACTGGAGAGACTTTCCACAGAGTTTTTTGTTTCATTGACTGTATTCTTGAAAGCCAGGATTTCAGCCTGGTTTTTCTTCAGTATTTCTATTTCCTTACTCATGTCTTATAATGACCTCTTTATTTCATTAAGCTGGTTTCCTGTGTTCTCTTTCAGAAGTTTGTTTTCTTCTTTTAATTCCTTTGTTTTCTTCTTTGATTCCCTTCATTTCTTCTCTGATTTTTTTGAGCGTAGATACCATCTTTTTCTTGAAATCTTTGTCAGGCATTTCATCTAAAACAGTCTCATTGGTGATCATTTCTGATGTATTCATAGTTTTTGGTGGGACTGTATTGTCTTGATTCTTTGAGTTTCTTGTATTATATTGTAGTGAATTTTTCATCCTGAATTGATTTGATGCTTGGGTTTTCTGCTTGTTACAGTGTTCCCAGATGTAGCAATCCACCTCGGGATATGAGTTCAAGGTGTTAGGTGTAGCTCTTGTACCCCAATCAAGCCACATAAGTAATCCTAGGTGTTGAGTTTACTTGCTAAGGAAGTATTCTAGTGGACTGGGTGGAATAGTTTACTGGCAAATTCTATACTTCAACTCAGTAATATACACAATCAATAGAAACCAGCACAAAGTATGCAATTATGGGGATTAAAACAAATAGCTATATAAAGCCAAAATCCCTAAGGGTGTGTGTTGTTCTACACCCTTAATCTTGTCAGTTTGAAGGTAGAGATTACTGCTCTGAATTGGGTTCCAGGTCAACCTGGGTCTGGGTCAGACCCTGCCCCAATAATGACAGAAGCAAAAAACAAAGGCCCTACATATATGAAAGCACCAAAGGCAATAAAATTCAACCCCCAAATACAGGTTATTTGAAAATGGCAAAGCCAACCAAGAATATATACCCCATAACCTGCCCTGACAAGGAAAGAGAGATTAGCTCTTCAGGACTGTGTACCCGTGGGTTTTTTTTTTTTTTTTTTTTTTTTTTTTTTTGGTCAGTCAGCCTCCTTAGCTTTTGGGGTGGCTTTCAATCTCACCAATGCTCAGTACCTGCCTCAATCCCTCCGTGTTGTGCTGTGCAGCTGTAGCTGTGATCAGCTCTGCTGGCTGCACTGCCACTGGGGGCTGAATGCTGGAGGTTCTCGCTTCTGATGTTGTGGGATGGGAGAGTTCAGACTTCTGGAGTTGCTGGCACTTTCAGTAGCTCT
Organism: Dipus sagitta; assembly: GCA_036346955.1. NCBI lineage: Eukaryota > Metazoa > Chordata > Mammalia > Rodentia > Dipodidae > Dipus > Dipus sagitta. Next base: position 155,716,233 of record CM070773.1, on the reverse strand, counting down.
TTAGTTAATCTCAGGTGTCTTTCCTTCAGATTTCTTAACTTTGCAAGAAGGCTGATGGAGTTGAAAAATCTGTTGCTTAGTCTCTGCTGTGCCTGCTGCCACCTGGTGTGCCTGGCGGGACTGTGCCACAGGGCGATGGCCTCAGTGGGACCCTGGCTGTTTTCCTCCCTTCTGGTGGGTCTCAGTTTCTCTGGCTTCTCTGCTGTGTCTAAGAATAACCTATACTCCTTCACTTTTCAGAAGAAGAGTGTGTTTTGCTTAAATCCCTCCCTAGGCTAGTTTGGCATGACTCCTAAGCTGCCATCTTACCCGGAAGTCTGAAAAAGTATTTTTGAGGCCTTTGCTTAGAGAATTTTTTAAAATAGTGTCTACTAGTCATATGACTAAAAATAATAAAAAATTGATTTGATAACATTTCATGATTCAAACCAGGACTATCTTTCATACTTCTTCTTAAGTAAGTAGACACTTATTTTTATTAATACATTCCTTAAAAAGCACAAATCATAAAAAATTTTAAAGTTTAAAAAATGTTTTATTTATTTATTTGCTTAATTATGAGAGAGCAATAGAGAGAATGCTCATGCCAAGGTCTCTAGCTATGGCAAATGAACTCCAGACAAATGTGCCACCATGTGCACCTGGCTTACATGGGAACTGGGGAATCAAACCTGGATCCTTTGGCTTTACAGGCAAGGACATTAATTGGTCAGCCATCTTTCCAGCCCCCAAAATATTTTCTAAATAAAGCAATTCACAAAGTTGCAAAATATAATATTTAAAATACTGTATACATATACATATATTCAATTATTGATTCTTGTTTTTGTGCTTCCATCATAACGCAGGTCAGAATAGTCTAAAATTTTACAAATTCAAATTCTTTGTAGATGAAAAGCAGCCTCAATGATAAGTCATGTTTCATCTAATTACATAATCTTATGCGGCAGTGGTATGTGGTGGTCTGGGCTTGGAAGGCAAGGAGATATTTAACAAACTTACAAAGATATGTGGAAGAATAGGACAGATGTAATTAAGAAAAAGTAACTGGGCAAAAGCCACAGGGAAGAAATGCTGCAGATCTTCATCCTGTCTTCATTCTTCTTTACCTAGCGGGAGAGAGAAAACAATGACTCAAGAACCTTGGGGTGATACAGGAACAGCTTAGAATGTCAGATAAATCACAGACCATAAGCATATTTGGTACAACTGTTTCCACTTTATAATGATGTTTGTAAAACTATAAATGCTAGTAGTCAGGGGAGAGTGAGTAAAGCTCAGAATTCATAGCAGAGAATAGCAACTGGGAGGTTCACAAGGTTTATTATTCATTGGGGTTAAGCATCAGGAGTGCAGCAGAAAAGAAACGACTGAATTTGTCTAATCAGAAATGTTCTAAATAAACTTAGGATTTCTGTATTTGTATAATAATTAGTAACATTTTGTAATCATGACTTTGCTGGGAACTATAGTTTTGGAGCTGCTGAGTCTACGGTAAGTGCGAGAGTCAGTTGGAACCGCAACCTAGGTTCTTAGTTAGCAATAGAAAAATATTGAGTAGTAATGGGGAACTCTTAAATATTCCAAGAGACTGGCATTGTTTCATAAAATATTGTTGTATAACAAATTCCTCTGAATTGGAATATTCTCTCCTAAAGGGAGGATAGAGGCTCAGGAGACTCAAGAGGTCAAGTCTGGGAGAGCTGCCAAGATCCCTCCCTAATATACAAAAGTAAACAGCTGCTTCTGAAGAGATTCTGTAGCTGAGCTGCCTGCAGGTTGTGCAGTATGCTCTAGGGACATAGCTTCCATGAGTGGTGACTGGTCACCTATGGAGGGTGGGCTTTCCAGTGATGCAGCTGCCTTTGAGTCATCCATGCTCCTGTAAGCAACCCCTCACCTTGCTCTGTAAGTAACCCCAATAAACTCATTTGTTCATCAAAACTGCTCTTGGAACAATAATGCTTTGGTCTGTTATCAAGCTGGGATGAATAGATATGAGTCCATGTCTCCTCATGGAAAACATTTTCACGTGATAAATATGCATGTTAAATTTTTGTATACTTTAATATCCATTTCACTATATACAAAAACATAAAAGTCAATAAAGTGCACACACATATATAGCTACAGATACATTGTGGAAATGGGTGATTTTATTATTGTGAGAAAAATCATAGAATGTACTTATACAAATTAAGATGGCGATAACATTACTAGGCAATTATTATCTCATGGGCTATCAGTGATGGATAATTTTGATTGTCAGCTATATAGAATTTAGAATGGCCATTTAAACAAATTTCTGTGCATGTCTGTGACAGAGTTTCTATATTAAGTTAATTTGGGTGGAAAGATCTACTATAACTGCTGGTGATACTATTCCACGGACTGTAGTCCTGGATTGAATTAAATGGAGAAAATAAATGATTAGGAGCATTCGCGTCTCTCTGCTTCCTGGTTGTGGACACAATGTGAACAGCCGCTTCTTGCTTCTGTCACCATGCCTTCCTCATCATGATGGACTGTAACCTCACACTGTAAGCTTATATAAACTCTTCCTTTAATTGTTTTTTGTCAGGAATTTTGTCATAGCAAAGTTGCTAATGTCCCACTCTTCTATGAAGTTGCTAAAGACTGACATGTTAGGATGGGAAAGTGTATTCTGAGGCATTGTCTGGCCCCCCCACCACCACAAAGAGACTGACTGGTCCATTCATGACCTCACAGTGAATAACTCCACTTAGATCGGCCTTCAGTGAAATGGTGGCAGGGGAGAGGGAACATAAGAGTAAAACCACATAGGAATGTAACTAATATGCAATATTCAATATGTTCATATGATAAAGTTCTCAATAAAATATTGCTATGTGTTATGTTATATATGTGTTATATATATGTCATATATATATATGAGAGAGAGAGAGACGAAGAATCAGAGAAAAGATCCTATGTTTATGTTTTATAAAAATTCTAGAATAGGGAATAGGGTCTGGAGAGATGGCTTAGTAGTTAAGGTGCTTGCCTGCAAAGCCAAAGGACCTTGGTTTGATTCCCCAGAATGTACGTAAGCCAGATGCACAAGGGGCACATGCATCTGGAGTTCATTTACAGAGCTGGAGGCCCTGGAACACCCATTCTCTCTCTCTCTACCTGCCCATTTCTGTATCTCTCTCTCTCTCTCTTTCATAAATAAATAAATAAATAAATAAAATATTTTAAAAAATGTTAGAATAAAATCAATATTTGGGAAAATAATAATGAATAAGGAAAACACTAGATGATTTAATTTTGCATAAAGCATTTTGAAAATAGATTCTGAAATTCTGACCTTATCCAAACAACACAAATGCTTAAACTTTTTGCAAAGCATAATGGTTTCATGTATGAGAAGCTTTGTTAAAATGGCATGCTGGCAAGCTAATACTGAATCCATATGACTAACCAAAAGAAAAACAAATTATCATGCCACCGTTTTTTAGAATTTAACAAGAGTAAGGAAGCTGTTGTTTCAGGAGATCAGAGGAAGACAGCATATTAGATTGTGGACAGATTATCTGCCTCACACCTTGCTGGTCTGGAACAATCCACTTCAGGCACCTGGCTTCTCTCATTTCCTGTGCTGATGGGAAAAATGAAGTGATAGATGAGGGACTTCAGGTCCAGTGAATTTTATTATAGATGTGAAAACAGGGGAAGTTGGTTATAACCTTTTCTGAAAGGAAAACTGCAGTTAGACCATTATTCTTGTGGTTCTGTCGAGAGATACTTTTTACTCTAATAAATGTTTTGTGTTCACTGACTCAGCAATAAAATAGTTCAAATATTTTTAAGGAAATAATTCTAGTGAAAAATAAATGTTATTTGGCATGAACTTCAATGAAGCAGCTAGAAAAGAAGAAATCTAAATTATAAAGAAAAGTACACACACAAATACAGGTGAAAGAGAGAAAATATGAAACAGAGGAAGTTGCCTACAGAATGTTGTGAATGGGAGCATTTTACTCTGCCAATTGGATTTCAAAGACATTGAAGGGCAGGTGATGTTGCTCAGTAGGTAGAGTACTTGCCTAGCACATGCAGTCAGGGATACAGTGTCCAGAGCTGTGCAAACCCAGTGTGGTGGTACACACCTGTAATCTCAGCACTTGGAATGTGGCTGCAGCAAGATCAGGAGTTGAAGGTCATTTTAGCTATATAACAAGTTCAGGATTAACTGTGGGTTAATGAAACCCAATAGTTAATTAATGAAACTCATGCCCCTGAAGGTTCATGTCCATTGTTTACATCTTTTTATCCACTTCCTGTAATCAAGGAACCAGTGTTCAGACAAATCCTTGCAAGATTGTCACCACCCCCAGCCAAACAAATCCCTCTTAATTGGTTACTTGAATTTATACCATGATAATTCTTTCAGTTATTCATACATCCATTCATTGATTTAATTTTTTCATTCATTTCTAATTTACTCTTGCTAGACCTGAATCTTTGAACAAAGTTCAAACAATGACAACTCTTAGGTCTTTGCCATTGCTAAGGCTGTGCTCCTGGTTGTTTTTGTCACCGCTGCTATCAGGAGACTGCCAGAAAACTTCAGGGTGGGAAGCAGGCTTGAGATCAGTGTGCTGTGTTCTACATTCCCAGATGTGGTAGTACCGTGGCTCTGGTTACCAAGCTCAATGTCCTCCCAGACACCCAGACACCCAGACACCTTGCTATAATTAGGAGCAAAAGGTGGCCTGAAAGAAACTCTTAGAGATTCCTGACAGAAATCACATGTAGAAGTGAAACTGTTCTTCAGCAAATGCTGTTTCAACTGGAACTGGAGCATCTAGAAGTCCTCAAAGTGTTAGATGGGAGCAGCAGTGAAAGCCCACTTACAAAGGATGAAGGACATCCCTGAATCCCAGTCATGGGAAACCATTTTGTGAAGGAGACCCTTGGGCTTCAGAAATTGGGAACCAGTTCTCTCAAAGGATATATGAGTTGGTGCCTCCAGACAGTGTCCAGGCTTTGCAGCTGCATGCTACTTGTTAGGCAAAGCTATCCTTCAGCCACTTCAAAGCAGCACTAAGAAAACTTCTGTTAGAATCTAAGCCTTTACCGTTCACCAAGTGCTCATGGTTAAACATCTTTTTTCATTCACAGCCAACATGAAAGATGTTCATGTTATGTGTGATGGACCCCCATCATGTAGATAAGATTACCAAGAGGATCCAAGTCCCATACATGCCAGTGAACAAAGTCAAATTTAGATCCATGAGTGAGTTCCTTGTCCTGTGTCACTGGAGTCCATCAAGTTGTACTTGATTCTGCATTCTAATATATTCTTCAAGGAATAAACTGGATTCTCAGTGACTGTCTTCACTCAATTGGCTTCTATTCTAAAAGTGCAGGGTGCAAGCAAATCAAAGAAACTAAATGTGTACAGAGAAGACTCCACCAGATTAAGTTCAGTCTCCTGTAAAGGTGAGCATCTCATTCTGCCCCCAAAGATTGCTTCTTCCATTGGTAACTTACAAACCAAAACACAAATCCCCAGAGGTGGGGTATGCTCACGATCTCATGCCCTCACTTATTCAATACACCCCTCAGAACTCCTTCCCCTCCCAACACCTCCTGTAAAAGGCAACCACAGGCCAACCCATTGTGCCCCAGAGGTTCCATAGCCTTTCATAACAGTGTCAGCAGCTGATGACTAAGTTTTCAAACACATTGAGCCTATATATAAGATTTCAGATGAAACTGTAACATTCACCAAACTATGTTTTACTATCTTTTATTTCATTTTGATACTTGCCATCCTCCCAGATGTGATATAATACTTCACTGGGACTTAGAAGTACATGACTAGGGACATGCAACATTTGTCATATGCCTATTAATCTTGTAATTGTCCATCTTTTCAAAAATTTTTATTCAAGTCATTACATAATTGGCTATTATTTTTATTATACTATTATGGAATATATTGGTTGGAAATATTTTCTCCTTTTACATGTTTCACTTTGTTGATTCATTTATTATGCAGAAACTTTATAAGGTTGATGTGATTCCATCTTTTTTTTTTTTTTTTTTTTTAGGTTGCTGTCTTAGAGGACATATCCGTGACCTAGGAAAATGTAATGAATATTTTCCCATACATTTTTTTCTGGACGATTTTTTAAATTTATTCCTTGAAAGGTCTTATATATAAATCTTTAGTAACTTTTGAGTTGCTTTTGGTGTAAGATGTTTGGTGTAAGATTGTAAGATGCTCAAATTCCATTATTTGACACATAATTGGTTTTCCACTATACCATTTGCTGAAGTTTGTCTTTCTGCTTTTCATTTACTGGTCCTCTTGTCAAAGATAAGTTGTTGATGGCTTAGACATTTTATTGTATTCCATTAGTTTGTCTGTTTTCATGCTAGTAACAAATAGTTTGATTATTGAGGATTTTTTTTCCTTGATTATTCAGTTCATTTTAGTATGTAAAAACAGCTGACTTTTACATTTTTATTTCATATCCTGTAAATTTATTGAATTTATATAGTTATAACAGAATTCTTTATTTTCCCTCCCCCCTCCTTTCCCTCCTTCCTCCCTCCCTCACTTCCTTCTTTCCTTCTCTTCCTTCCTTTGGAGCTGGGGTTAAACCAAGGGCCTTATGCATGTGAGGCAAATACCAGACCCTTGGTTTTCTGAGCTAAGGTCTTTCTTTGTAGTCTAGGCTTCCCTTGAACTCATAATCATCCTGCCTTTGCCAACGCAGTTTGGAATGATAGGGACTGACATGGTCTATCACAACCTGCTCAGTTATTTTGCTTTAAATGAAAATTTTAATGTTCTCCTTGTATAATATCTTGTCAACTGCAAATATACACAATTTCTCTATTTCTCTTCCCTCTTATCTCTTTTTTCTTTTCTTTCCTTTTCCCCTTCCTTCATCTCTCTCTTTTCTTTCTTTCCTTTTTTCCTTCCTTCCTTCTTTCTTTTTTGACTCCTTCTGTCTCTTTAAAAATACAATTTGTGGGAGTGGCTTACTTGCCTTACTTTCATCTTAAAGAGAAAAGCCTTGAGTTTTACATAATTGAATATTTTGTTACTTGTGGACTTTTCACTTATGGCCTTTATTATGCTGAGGTATTTACATCTATAGTTTAAGAAGTTTTATTTTTTATCATGAAAGGGTGGTGAATTTTTGTCAGAAGAATTTCCTGAATTGATGGAAATGGTCATATGATTTTTACCCTTTGTTCCAATGTGATGTATCACACCACATTATTTTCATATGCTGAGTGATTTCCTACTAATCACAGCAATGAATTATCTTCCTTTTCCCTTTCTTCTCTTCATCTTCTTTTCTTTCTCCTTTTTTCCTTTGTTGTGATATGTGCATGTGCACACACACACTCATACACACATTTTGAAAAAGGTTTTAAGGAATAGACAAATGCGGCACATGAGGAAATAGAGCTTGCCTGCCTGCCTGCCTGCTTTCTTTCTTTCCTTTTTTCTTCCTACTGTCCTTGATTTTTCTTTCCTTACTGTCTTCCTTCCTTTCTTCTTTTCTTTTTCTTCTTATCCTCTCATTTTCTTTTATTTTCTGTTATTAAAGGACCTCTTGTATGCCAACCTGGCTTCAGACTTACTATATATACTGAGATGACCTTGGACTTCTCATCCTCCTGACTACTCCTGCATACTGGGGTGACAGGCACCCACCAAGAAACTTACTTTTTTTTTTTTCCAAGGTAGGGTGTCACTCTAGCCCAGGCTGACCTGAGATTCACTCTGTAGTTTCAAGGTGGCCTTGAACTCACAGTGATCCTCCTACCTCTCCCTCCCAATTGCTGGGATTAAAGGCGTGCGCCACCATGCACAGCTCAATTTTACTTTTATGTGCTACTGGGGATTGAACCAGGGCTTCATGTATTCAGGGCAAGTATTCCCCCATCTAGTTAAATCTTTAGCCTTCATCCACTCTTTACTTGCTTCAATAATCAGAATACATCAGGGTGGGATTTGCAGAAGCTATTTTTATGAGCCTAGCTCCCTCTCTTTATATTCTTGAAATTCACCACCTTTTTGCTTCATTTGTTATTAGAATTAGGAGATAAGAATGTATCTATTGCTGAAAAAGTAAAGACAATGAGGTAGGGAACATAAAGGTCTTGGTGTGTAAAATGTTTACATGTAACTTTAGCAAAAACTAAAATACATCCCAAATGATAAGAATACTATATTCTCAGCTCTATCCCGGTGTGTGCATCATGGATAGTACCCAGACCCTCTGGTGTGGACCAGAGATAGTTCTGTGTGTGCAACACAGATAGTACCCATTCCCCCTAGCATGGACATAATTATCATCTGCACTTTGCAAACAATAGAAGTAAACTCATTTACTTTGCCAATTAATTCAATAAATTGATAGAAGACCAGAATTTCTTCCTGAGCATGCTATTTCCAGAATTCACCCTTTTATCTACTATAATCAAGTATCTCAAAAAAAGTTGTAGCTCTTGCTTAATTCATGAGGAACATAGTGGGTGGCATCATCAAATACTTCCAGAGAAAAGAATACAAGGGTGACTTTTCTTAAACCTTAGTGTTCAAATAGTAAACAATGAAAGGAGAATGAAATCTCTATAACTTCTGAGCTCATTCAACAGGCTTGAGTTTAGATACCAGTTTAGATCACATTCATAGCAAGTGATAAAGGATGTGTATCTTCTTAGAGCTCCCAGAAATTCTGCAGTCATTCAAAGAAGGTAGTTGCTGAGAACTTTGAGTATTTGAGCTCCAATATCCTTATTTAGGCTTAACTCCAAGTCAGTTTCTCTGCCATCTGCTGTAACCCAACTGAACACAGGATTGCTTCATGTTCGTTGCTATGCTAATTTGGATGTCACTGCTGCATTTCCATTTTAATGCAATATTCTTTGAGTATCAAGCAGAGTTTGGTTATTTTATGATAATTAGTAGCTCAAAAGCTTTTGTGATTTTCCAAGTATCTTCAGCTGTCACAAGAATAGAAATTGTCATTCAGGAAGCTTGCTTAACTTTAATATGAACTTCCAATTCAATGATGAATAAATAGTAGACATCAATTATTTATAAAAATGCATTTGAATCAAATTAATGAAATCTTGTACCCTACAACCAGTTTATTTTTTAGTACTGAATCCGTTGTTCAAGATATGGCACTTAGAGTCAATGGTAATTTCAAATTAAGGGAGATGTACAAATGCATGTCAAAGACTGCATTGTCTCACAAAATACAAGGTCAATATTGACTCACTTTTTCTCTGAGTGTGGCCATGGAGAAGTGTGTGTGTGTGTGTGTGTGTGTGTGTGTATTTGCTTTCCTTATAATATAGACTTCTGGTTTGGTTTCTGATCCTCAATCTTCTGGTGCTCCAGTAGGCTTTTACTTAGCCGTTTCCTTTCCCCATTAGCCAACAAGGCTCTCATTACCACTGAATATTCCATCTTTTTGGGGGCGGGTTGTTTTGTATTTTTAGGGTAGGGTTTCACTCTAACTCAGGCTGACCTGGAATTCACTATGTAGTCTCAGGGTGTCCTCAAACTCATGATGATCCTCTTACCTCTGCGTCCCATGTACTGGGATTAAAGGTGTGAAACACCATGCCTGGCATCATCTTTTTTTTTTTTTCTTCTTTACTGCTAAACTTCACCTTCTGCTTCAAAACACTCAACTCTCCATACTAGTTTCTCATCCACCTGTGCAGATTCCACTGTATCTTGTCATCATGCCAGAAAACCGGTTCAAATGCTTTATCTGGTAGTTTTTCCCAGGAGAACAAATCCAACTCTGTTTCAAAAACTCTAAAGGGTAATGAGGCATCCCTGTTCAGATCCAGCTAAATCCTGCCCATTTGAGGCTGGTGCAATGATTCTACGATATGTTCATGTTAAAGTCACAGCTAGATGTGGGTTCATGTATCTATTCAACTATTAGTATCTAAAACTCTCAAGCTGTTCTTAGCTACAGCTTTTACAAATTCAATTTTAAACTCTATAAATATTTATGTTTATGCCCATAGATTGATGCTGCTCTTGGCTTTGGTCAGAGAATCTTCTTTTTGCAGTTGGCAGTGATGATAGGAACAACTGCTGAGCATGACTTTTCTGTGCTTATCGCTAAAAGTGACATGTAAATCACTCTCTCCAATACAGAGGGGAACAGTGCAGACAGGGTGTAGAAAGAGCGTGTGATGGGGGGGGGGAGTGCTGTGGAACTCTGTCTTCCAGATATGTCCTAGCCATTGCATTCATGACCTCACAGCAACTGTTTTACCTGCACAATTTTGGGCAAATCAATTCCATCATGGATGGTGGAGGAGGGCCTGAGGGTCCACCATGTCTTCCTCAGGCATTACTGACTAGTAATCATTGCTGGGGAGAGGGAGATATTGTCTTCAGTGGTGTAGTCACAGGGTGCTTGTGCTCTGGTGAATAACTCCAAATCCATGCTCATGCAATCAATCCCATTTAAACTCAGTGGGACACACACACATGTGCACACATGAAGAAAATCAATATAGAAGAGGGACTAGTGGGAAAGAAAAAAATGATCTAAAGCATAGATGTGAGAAATCTTAGTTTGTTCTTCATGTTTATTAATTACTTTATTTATTTATTTGCAAGTAGAGAGGTAGACAAGAGACAGATGGAGAGAATGGGCATACCAGGGCCTCTAGCCACTACAAATGAACTCCAGCCACATGCACCACCTTGTATACCTGGCTTATGTGGGTACTAGGGAATCAACCCTGGGTCCTTAGGCTTCACAGACAAGTACCTTAACCTCTAAGCCATTTCTCCAGCCCTATTCTTTATTTTTATTTATTTATTTATGAGAGAGAGAGAGAGAGAGAGAGAGAGAGAGAGAGAAAATGGGCATGCCAGGGCCTCCAGGCACTGCAAAAAACTCCAGATGCTTGTGCCCCTTTGTGCATCTGGCTAACGTGGGTCCTGGGGAATCGAAACTGGCTCCTTTGGCTTTGCAGGCAAATGCCTTAACCGCTTAGCCATCCTTCCAGCCTTTTTCTTCATATTTTTAATAGTTAAAAATAACAGCACCAATGAGTCTCAACCTTTCAAGAAAATAATTTTATTAAAAGATTTGCTTCCTAATTCAAGGGAAACAAAATCCAGGTTTGATTTGAGTAAATTATTTATACACTGAAAGTAATTTTAAAGGCTAGTTTTACTTAGTTTTAGAACAGAAAAAAATTAATGAGATTGATCTTTGGTATGTCATATTCATTGTTCTTTCTGGTAGAGATAAATTATAAAATATTCATTTATGTCAGAGGAAAGATGAAATATATTGCTGGAAGGTACTGATTTATCTTATTTTGTCTTATATTATTATTTTCTTTATTGGGGGACTTGAAATGTAGTTTGATGGTAGGATTAACCAGAGCAAGTCCCTGAGTTCTATTTCCAGAACTGGTGAAAATGGTGGTGGGGATCTAAGCACTTGTTTCACCACTTCCTAAAGCTTGGATCCAGAAGAACTTTTGATAACAGACCCCTAAAGTGAATTGAAAATGTCAAAGTCCTTTAGTGTATTCTTATGGGTGTTTAATATCTGTGGATTGCCTCCCCATGTAAATTTCAAATGTTAATATACTAAGATGTGTCCTTCCTTTATTTTGTATCTGTCATATCAATTAGGTTGGACATACTCCTTTTTTTTTTTTTAGGCAAGCCCAACAGACATCTTTTTTTTTATGCAAGAGGGGGGGGGGAGAGAGAGAGAGAGAGAGAGAATTGGGGTGCCAGGGCTTCCAGCTACTACAGTTGAAATCCCTGATGTGTGTGCCCCCTTGTGTGCATGTGCAACACTACATGCTTATGTCACTGCGTCTGGCTTATATGGGACCTGGAGAGTCAAACATGTGTCCTTAGGCTTCACAGACAAGCACCTTAAGTGCTAAGCCATCTCTCCAGCCCTGGATGTATTCTTTTAATGCATCCATAGAATTTCCTAGGATTTAGGATTTAGAAGTGGGCTTTGTTTGTAATTCCTAAGAAAGTGTGAGAAAAAATTTTTTACATTATTATTTAATAAATCATAATGAAAATCAAGATCAGAAATCTGCATGCTCAGAATTTGAAGCCTGTCCAATGTCTTTCTCCATGAGCTTTTATTATTTGATTTCTGGTCACCTTGTTTTAAAATTTTTCTAAAATGAAAAGCAATCTATACACTTTGGACTATTTCTAATACTAATTTGTAAATGCTACTTTGAAGTTTTAATTTATTTTGTTTAATTACACTATGACTTAATAACCAGCGAACAAACATTTCTCAGATGTTGATATTTTATAAATGTACATGAGTGTCCTATCAAAACAAAAAGAACTTTAGAAACTTAGCCAGCCCAACACTCCTGGCAGAATTTTTTAAAAATATAGATCTGAATAGTCCTGCTTGCCTGAGGACATCACTTTATTACTGTTGCATTTTATTCTCAGCAGCTAAGTCATCTGGTCTTTTCTCATGTACCTCACCAACTCCAGATCCTTGATCTCATTTAGTGTCTTGATAAATCCACTCCATCTTTTAGCCCCTTGAATCCTGGAGGCATTGGAAATGAGATCTAAAAGGAATGTTACAGCCAGGCCAAGCATCCTCATGCTGATGTTGACAGGTGGGACAAGATGATGTTATGGAGACAGCATAGACTCCTGGAGCCTTCAGTACTGTGAGCATCATAGCTGGTTTATTAAGAAACTGCTTAATGTCTATAAGACTGAGGGAGGTATGGTGGCAATATGGAGAGAACATAAACACCTGAAACCTTCAGAAATGTGAGCATCATAACTGGTTTCAAAATAACCTGGATTTGAAATGTATATCTTTCTCTAAGTCTAAGCAAGGGATCTAAGATATCAACACCTTAGTCTTCTCAGGAAAGTAAGATGACACATCTCATGTAGTAACTATGACAATTAATTAAATTATGCATGTTAAAGGCCTGGCACAGTCCAGTCTGTTTGTAATAATACATTCAATAGATTGTTATTTGCAATCTATCACTGTTATTGTTTAAAGTAATAGTGTGTTCAGCTACTAGCTGCTTACATGCTGACTGAAAGTGGGCACTAGTTTAGTCATTTTATAAAATCTGACATAAAAGGTATAAATCTATGCTCCTTTCTTTACCAGAAAATACAGAATAGTATGTTTGCCATTCAAAACACATGGACCAAAGACTGGTGGTCAAGATGGTTCTGTTTTTGCTTTGGTTATTTTTCATAAATGTGTCAGTGATGGTGACTCTGTTTATTCTAGACCAATGCCCAATCCCTCATGGACACACTATCTCCATACATATTAATTTTCAATAACAAACCAATCAAGCCACATCTTTGTACCTTGCTGATTTGATTGGCATGGTAAACACTATAAGCAACCACTTCCACCAAACACATTAGTCTTTTGCCAATTCATAAACTCACACTCAGTATGATGACAGTCATACTGTCAACAAGGAGGAATTTTGTTCAGGCAAGTATTTTTAAAAATATTTTATTCTTTTATTTATTTGTCATCAGAGTGAAAGGAGAGAGAGAGAGAAGATGGTTGCACCAGGGTGTTTAGCCACTGTAAATGTACTCCAGATACATCCACCACCCTGTGCATCTGACTTTATGTGGGTACTGGAGAATCAAATCCGGGTTGTCAGGTTCCTCACGCAAACACCTTAACTGCTGAGTCATCTCTCCAGCCCCAAGTATTGTTCTGATAAATCCTAGTTCATTTAGTTAAGTTTCAAACCTATCCTGAATCGCTCTGTGAAATTATACTTCATTAACATATAATATATTATCCTTTAGAAAAATTAAGTGTTGATTTGCTAACATGTGAAAAAATATTATTTCATTGCCATGAAATGTACATGCAATCCTAAAGTTGTTTAGAGCAGTGCATGAGTTTAAAAAGCTGTAACACAGAAAATAGAATGTCCATAATCCTTCCATAGGCCTTGGAAATATTGCTAGTGAACCAACATTCCAGTTTTGGATGGAATGTTCAAAGTAACAACACAAATTCATATTTTACTCATTTTCTAGGTATGTTTTCACTATCTGTGGTTTGTTATGTGCTGACATAATAACACAGAGCAGGGAGTAGCAGGAAAAAAAGCCCTATCTTCCTGATGTAATAGTCCCCTAGGAAAGAGATCCCTACAGGAGATGCCATACTGGGAGTAAAAATGGCTCTACAAAAGAGCACTTGGTCTCAGAAAAAAGTGCCTTTCAGTTTTGGAATGTGCGGGCACGCAGATGAAACTACATACACATGCTTCCTGGCTTATGTTTTATCTTTAAGTTGTGACATGACTTTGGGCAAGGTGGAAGCAGGTTGATAATTTATCTCTCCCCAGTTTTGCTGAAACTGTGAAGTAAATTCATTATTCAATTTTTACATATTTTTAGTATTTTTCTCTTAAAGTGGTTAAGTTTCTGTATGCAGAGCCAGTCCTATGGTTGATGGCTAGCATAACACTTACATCCTGCCCTCCCATGTATAGTCACATTATTTTACTTTTTTTTGGTTACTCAATTTGAGCAAAGGCAGAACAAGGCTTCTTAATAGCTTGCTTAGAGACGAGGCACCACTTTTCCTTAGCTAGACTGCAAAGAGAGCTGGGAAAGGGACCAGCTATTTGCCCAGAAAGGAAAAAAGTCACTGAAAAAATATTGAATTGATTTTGCAAGGGGAGAGAAAGAGATAGAGAGGGAAAGAGGGAGAGAGAGAAAGAAGGAAAAGAGAGAATGGTCTCTAGCCACTGCAAACAAACTCCAGATGCATATGTCACTTTGTGCATCTAGTTTTATGTGGGTACTGGGGAGCCACACCCAGCTTGTTAGGCTTTGCAGGCAAGTGTCTTAACTGCTAAGCCAACTATCTATGCAGCCTAAGAAGTAATTTTTTATTTTTATTTTTTGGAAGCAATAATATTTACACAAACACACACACACATATAACTTTTAAAAGTTTTTTTATTTTTATTTATTTGACAGGAAAGAGGGGGAGAGAGAAAGAGAGAGAGAGAAAATGGGAGCACCAGAGCTTCCAGCCACTGTAAATGAACTCCATATGCTTGTGCCCCCTTGTACATTTGGCTAACGTGGGTCCTGGGTCCTTTGGCTTTGCAGGCAAATGCCTTAACCACTAAACCATCCCTCCAGCCCACACATAACTTTTGCAACTGATAGAAATTGGTGAAAAATATTTATAATGATTTGAAGTTAGAACCTATCTTTGTTTTGCATAAGTGCCCTCATATGCTTTTTATGCTTGGCTTAGTTTTCTGAAGATTGCATATTTGATAAATTGAGATGATACCTGGCCTGGCAGTACATACTTTTCTTTCTTTCTTTTTTTTTTTTTTTTCCGAGATAGGGTCTCACTCTAGCACAGGCTGATGTGGAATTCATTATGTATTCTCAGGCTGGCCTTGAACTCATGGTGATCCTCTTGCCTCTGCCTCCCGAGTGCTGGGACTAAAGGGGTGAGCCATCATGCCTGGTGGTGGTGCATATCTTTAATCCCAGCACTCGGGAGGCAGAGGCAGGAGGATTGCTGTTTGCTTGAGGACAGCCTGAGACTATAGAGTGAATTGCAGGTCAGCCTGGGCTAGAATGAGACCTTATCTCAAAATACCAATAAATAAATAAATAAATAAATAAAAGGGACAAATGCAATTTTGTAGTAAATACTTTACAGGGAAATTTGACCACTTCAGGAAATCTCACTGATTACAATTTTCTGAGTGACCCACACAAGGCATTTGACCATTGCTTTATATGTTGTGGTATTGCTTTGCCTTTCATATTTACATACACACACACACACACACACACACACACACACACACACACAATTTGTTCTAGTAAAGATAGAAGAGATTATTGCTTTTTATTTTGAAATTATGCATATTTAGGTGAATTATTCTATGATTATAGTTTAAGTCACAAAGAACAGCATAAGGTACAAAAGATAGTATTGGGTTGTGTGGGTCTGTGACCCATATTTTATAACATAGACATTTTAGAAGGTTTTTGTACCCATACAGATTAGAAATCTGGAGTCTGAACTTGCATAGCAAATAATGGGTGTTGTACACATGTTACTGGAGTATAGATGACAGCTGAATGCACAAGTGGCACTCCTGCCCAGAGGACCTGTACAATGTCAGGCTTTTGCAGAAATTCTTCCTCATATGAATGCTGTACTTGTTGGTAAGCCTATGGCCTTTCTGATTAGGGCAGATAGCTATACTACATGTTGAGAAGTCTAATTCATGAGAATACTGGGGAAAGGCCCAGAGTAGGGGATAAGATTGATTCATGTATTCACCAAATAGCACACTTTTAATATTTGTTGGGAATATTATTAATGCTGTTATTGAAAATAGTGTGTTTCTTTCCTCTTACCATGTGGATATTTGCCTAGCAAAATATTCATCTTATTATGTTCTTTGCAATGACAGAAAAAACTAAAAAGGGTTCTCACAGATTTCTCTCCCTCTCTTTCTCTCTCTCTCTCACACACCCTGACTAGTAAATAATGTAAAAAAATTATCAGTAAATTAATAATATAAAATTTGCATGCTATTTGGAGTACATAAGATCTTATGCAACACTTTTGCATATATCACTTAATTTCTTCTTCCCAAAAGCCCTGTGAGATAGGCATTTAAAAAAAAGCATTTTATTTTTATTTATTTACTTATGGAAGGGTGGAGAAAGAATGGGTGTGCCAGGTTCTCTAGCCACTGCAAACAAACTCCAGATGTATGTGCCATGTGCATCTGGCTTATGTGGGTTCTGGAGAATTGAACCTGGGTCCTTAGGTTTCACAGGCAAGTGCCTTAACCATTAAGCCACATCTCCAGCCCTGAAATAGGCATTTTTATATTGAATTTTCAGTTGAAGAGCAACATAGAACTCACAGGGCAAATTAAATAGCCCCATGTTGCAAAGTTAGTAAGCCATGAGGTGGGAATCAGGATTTAAAAATCCAACCTTGTGAAAACGGATGATAAACCAGATAGAATTTACAAAGTGAGAACTTTTAATACTGTGTTCATTGATTGTTTATTTGAGTAGTGTCACTCTGATACCACACGAGTCTAATGGTCTGATCTTTTCCTTGGAAATAAATTTTGATAATGTAAGTGGAAAAATCACATTGAATCTTTCAATCATGTTAAGTGTATACCATCAAATTAACTGCAGAAAATCAGCTCAACTATGTAAGGCTGTATGTCTACTGCAGGAATAATAAGTTTTAATCATTTATGGCTTCTATAATTTATGATTTGAATGTGGACTTTGGAAATTTCCCTTTTATTTCTCAGGACTTGGCTTAAAACACATACTTAGAGCCAGGCTTGGTGGCACACGCCTTTAATTCCAGCACTCGGGAGGCAGAGGTAGGAGGATCACTGTGAGTTTTAGGCCACCCTGAGACTACATAGTGAATTCCAGGTCAGCCTGACCTAGAGTGAGACCCTACCTTGAAAACCCAAAACAAACAAACAAACAAAAAAAAAAAAGATTAAAAAAACTCCACATGCTTAGTATACTTTTTTATTAGAAAATGCTTCTACCAGATGAATATCTAGGTAAGATTTTATTATAATCATCCTATATATCAAACTTTTTCGTTTTAAAAAATAGTTTATTTATTTGAGAGAGCGAGAGGACCAGATAAAGAGAGAATGGGTATGCCAGGGCCTCTAGCCACTGCAAACAAACTCCAGACACATGTACCACCTTGTGTATCCAGCTTTACATGGGTACTGGGGAATCAAACCTGAGTCTTCTGGCTTTGCTGGAAAGCACCTTAACCACTAAACAATCTCTCCAGTCCTACTTTTTCTTCTATTAAAATCTTGAAGGATATTCCACATTCATATTTTTAATGGAAATATGACTCCATTAGTACATTAGATGTCTTAAATTAGGAGTAATTAAGTATATTGTTACTGTATTACCATTATCATCGTCACATAGTGCTAATTCTTAGAATATGTGTGTATTCATGTATGTAATGCATGTATTGTATGTGCATGTGTGTTAATGCACAATTGTGTATTGTAAAAGAGAATGCAAATAAGAGAACAATAATGACAAAGTGCTAGTTTCATTATCAGTGGCTGAGAATTTAGGAAAGCCAGCCCCTAACATACAGCAGTGCATCCAATTAGCCTTTCCCAGTGATCTTTAGAACTGGGCACAAGTTCTTGATGTACAATCTCAACCACCAATATTGAAACTAGGACTTTGATTATGCAAACAATCCAAATTTAACTTAATGGGTTAAAAAAAAGGCATGAAAGTAAAATAAGAATTAATGGGGATTGAGAGTTCGGGCTGAGCTGGGGGTTATGCCCCAAGGGTAGAGTTATCCCTGGGTGGTTGCCTGGGAAGGCAAGGTTGGCACAAGAGGCTGGGAGCAGGACCCCAGGCCATTAAAGCAGTAAGAACTGAGGACAACCAAAATCCACCAAGACAAGGATAGCTGACTCCCTGGCAGGAGATGAACCACCTGTCACACAGCAGCCAGGGCCCAGGTGAAACCAGAGAGGAACTGATGAAAGGAGCAAGAGTGCTGCTTTCAAGGCGAGCCTGACAACCTGGGCGAGGGTGATGGAGGCAGGCACTGAGGAGGCTGAACCCATGTAAAACTGCCTGGTGTAGTGGTGGTGCACCCGTAATCCCACCTCTGGGGAGGTGAAGACAGAAGGATCTCTATGGCTAGTTGACTAGCTAGTCTACTCACAGCAGATGAGCTCCAGCTTCAGTAAAAGACACTGTCTCACAGAAAAAGAGAAAGATAAGATGAGCCAGTATCTCTAGAGAGTGTAGAGCCTTCAGGGTATATGCTCAGGAGTGGTATGGCTGGGTCATAAGGTAGTTCTAATTTTAGCTTATTGAGAAACCTACACACTGCTTTTCATAATGGCCGCACCAGCTTGCATTCCAAAATAGCACCATGATTTTGACAAAGAAAGCTAGATATCAATTGTTACCTGAATATCCCCGCCCCCATGTGTGCCAATGGGTAGGGGTGTGTGTGTGCGTGTGTGTGTGTCTTTAAGGGGTTTTGTGATTAGAAAGGGTGAAGAGAATGTTCAGACTTTTTTTATTATTTGAAAGAAGGAGGGGAGAGAGACAAAGAGAGAAAGAGGCAGATATATGTGTGTGTGTATATATATATATATACACTTCTCAAATGAAGAACACTTCTCAAATGAAGCAGGAATTCAATTGTCCAGTAGATTAAAATGAATGACATCATTTTTGTTTTATTCCCCATGAGAAATCTTCACTGTAAACACATTTCCTTCCAGACATTTACTTCACAGTTTAAATGTTTATTAGATCTAAGTCAATTTTCTTCAAACTCTAAAAAATCTGGCAAAACAGTAGTAAATATATGAATTAAAGTGAATAAACAAAGTTCCATAGAACTGCTAAGAAAGCAAAGAATTAATTCGATTTCTTACTAACCCAGGGTAAATCTCTTGTGTTCTACGGGCAGTGACTAAAAATATATTTATGTTTATCATGCAAGATAATGGAATTACCAGCTAAGTTTTTAATTTTTGCTGAAAAAGTGTGACAAATACGCAAGAAATACACTAGGTAGTCTTAAATTACCAAAAAGAAAGAGGGGGCAGGGGCAGAGGAAAGGCCTGAAGTGTTAGATTGCTAACTGGGAAAATAGGTTTAAACATGTGCATGTTTGCATAGTTGAAGCAGACTGCTAGCCATGTTGGTTTTCTGATGACAAAAACTGTTCTGGGGCTGTAGAGACGTCTAAGTAGTTAAACGCATTTGCTTGCAAAGCCTTCTAGCCAGAGTTCAATTTCCTAGTACCCATGTAAAGCCAGATTCACAAAGTTGTGCACCTATCTGGAGTTTGTTTGCAGTGGCAGGGGGCTCTGTCTTGCTCATTTTTTCTCTTCTGCTCCCTGTAAATAAAAATATTAAAAAAATAAAGTTAGAAAGAAAACCTGGCTTGTATAATGAGCCACTTTGTGTTCTTCTTTTTTTTTTTTGAATTTTTGAATTTTTTAATTAGTTTTGTACTCAGCGAATACAGTCAGTTTGGTACCAATATTAGACTCATCCGTGACCTACCCCCTCCCCTTGGCCCCTCCTTGTTGAGGTATATAGGTCATGCATTCTGGAGTTAGCCCACAGTTATAGGTAGGATAAATGTCTCTGCATATCATGACCCAACATATGGCTCTGACATTCTTTCTGCCCCCTCTTCTGCAAAATTTCCCTGAGCCATGTTGGGTTCATTTTTGGTCTGCTTCTTTCTATTTCTTCCCCTGTGATTGGAATTTGATGCGCTACTTTTTGTTTTCCTACCCATACTTAGAAAAAAGAATGACATTTATCATTTCTCTGATTTTAATGAGGAAAATGAGCCCAACCCTATTTTGTTTTGAATTATTTTTCTTCAGCGTTACTTTTATTTTCCACTTCAAACTGCATTTAGCCAGCAGATATGCTTGCAGACAGCTTTGGGCAGCTGACTTGGTTGAAATACTGTGTTTTTAATAAATGTGTCTTATTACCATTGATTTTTTTCATGCAATTAATGGCATAAAACATTTTTGACAGCAAATTAAGTCTTTCAGAAGTCAAGTAGGAAAATGCATTAGCTTTTCTATTTAAAAAATGGATCAAGCTCACCTGAAATGGAAATAAACTGATTGTTCAGTTTCTATTAAGTTTAAAAAAATATTCTGGGGCAAGAGAGATGGGTTAGCCATTAAGGCCCTTGCCTGCGAAGCCTAAGGATCCAGGTTCAATTCCCCAGTACCCACTTAAGCCAGATGCACAAGGTGGCACATTTATCTGGATTTTGTTTGCAGTGGCTGGAGGCTCCGGTCCACCAGCTTTCTCTCTCTCTCTCATAATCAAATAAATAAATAAATAAAAATTAAAAACAGAAAAATATATTCTGAAATGTGAATACTATCTTTCTTTTTCAGATGATGCCACTCACATTTAGACAGGCTTCTCTTTTTAAGATCATTGAGTGAGTAGCTTGTGGAGGCAAGAATACATAGCAACTGTAATGCTGTTGACTCCCATGATACTCCTCTGAAGACAGAGTCTAAACGTGTCCTAGTATACTGGCTCTGAAATGCTGTTCACGTCAGACATCTTCAAATGTCTCATGCAATATTGCTCCAAAGGTCCTCTTTGTGAATATGATAGACAAATTTTGTTCAATGATGAATTTGGGTGTCCCAAAAGTACAAGGGTTCCTCAAGTAAGTATCATCTATCAGTAACATTTTTAAGTTAGGCATCACTATATTCTTCAGCAGTGACTCGGGGTTTGAAAGGAGCAACATTTTTAATATTCAAGGAAAAGTTATTGTTAAGGTTGAATATGTTCTTGGTGTAATTATTGATCTAGAATACAGATTAGATACATTTCAAAATTCACAAGCTTTTAGAAATGATTCATACAGATGGTGTTTCGAGCATGTTCCTTCAAAACCTGAGGCTCTCTCACTTCAGGAAACTACACAGCAATCTGCTTTTCCCCAAGACCCTCTCCCTGATTCAAGTCATAGGAAACTCACCCCTGAGGTGCCCTTTGCATACAAGGAAGACATGATCAAAGACACAGGTTGTGTTAGCTACCCTCTTCATGGCTGTGACAAAAACCCTGCCAACAGAAACTTGAAGAGGGAGGGTTTATTTCTGCTTACAGCTTTGGTTACAGTTTGTCATGGTGGGGAAGGTGTGTTAGCAGAATCATGAAGCAGATGATCACATTCAGTCAGCAGTAGGGAAGTAGAGAAGCAATGTTGCTTGTTATGCAGCCCAAGGCCCCAATCCTTAAAATGATTCCACCCACACTTAGGGTAGATCCTCATATCTCAATTAACCTAATTTTGAAAATCCCTCATCTACCTGCCCAGAGATTTGTCTCCATAGTGATTCTGAACCCTGTCAAGTTGACGACAAAGTTTAACCAACACACAGACCACAGAAGGTTGTGAACACACTGGTCTTGCCAAGCTTCCTGTTTACCATGATGCTCTCTGCTAACTGTTCTCATCTGATTATATTTCTCCATAACTATCCACTGCTCATCTAATTGATGAATAAACCCATTTCTCTGGGTCTAAATTTTCCTATGTTGATTCCTGTGCCTCTTCCTCCACAAAACAAAACAAAACACTATTAAAATTGTTTGTTTTCCTTTTGTTAATATCCTTGGTTATAGGCATTTCAGCAGTGACCTCATGAAGATGGGAAGGAAAGATATTCTCCTACAACATCAGTCCATGTTTAAAAGCTACCAGAAATCATATATCAGTGTAGCATTGAAATACATTTTAAAAAATTTATTTTATTTTATTTGCAAGCAGAAAGAGAGAGAGAGGAAGAAAGATAGAGAGGAGAACGACAGAGGGAGAATGGGTGTGCCAGGTCCTGTAGCACTGCAGACGAACTCCAGATGCATGCACCCCTTTGTGCATCTGGCTTTATGTGGGTACTGGGGATTCGAGCCTGGGTCCTTTGGCTTCGCAGGCAAGCGCCTTAACTGCTAAGCCATCTCTCCAGCCCTGAAATAACGTTTTGAAAACGGAAACGATGAGGTTGAGGAATGAAAGATGCTCCAATGTGAAGAGAAAAAGGAGGGTCAGTGACTAATGCTGACAGCTTACACTGTCTAGACAGCAGCTGGCCCCTGATAGCAGCTAACAGTGAGTTGTTGCATAAAAGTTGCCTCAAAACTAGTCAATGGAACTGCAGGATTACTATGGGCTACAGAATCTGGAAAAACATATATAGAATTTGAAAAACTGATTGCAGATTTGCACGAAAAAATGGGCAATAGTGATAGAACTACTAAATAAAATTTTAGTAAGGTATATTTATTGAATGCTAATAAACCCATTTAGATAGGTATGTAAGGAAAAACGTTTATTGAAAGACATCTTGGCTAAGCCCTAGATGATATATAAACTGTATATAAAAACTATAAAGTGATTATTTCATGAAAATGCTGGCATGGAGCAATGCTAGGATAGAGAATGCAGAGATGTCTTAGTAACAGAGATTAATCCTCTCCTATGTGAAATGATGTTTAGTACTGATAAACTAAGAAATAGTCTCCTTCATCAAACAGCTTTTAGCTACACAAGGAGAGTTGCTTAAAAATAGAATTTTCCTTTAGAAATTGTTACCTTTGTTATGGGGAACCATGGAATGAGGAGTTGGGTAAAGGGTCTTATTTTCAACAAGAAATTTTATTTTTTTTCAATTTTTAAACAAATGTATAATTATGAATTAACATTAGCAAAATATACAATTATCACATTACCCATACTGGTAGTTTCACTTGGCATAGCTAGCAGCTCCCCAGGACTTCTTTAATTTTCCCAGTTAGAGATTTGCTTCAAGTTCAAGGGTTCAAGTAAATCCCACTGTGTTCTCTAGATGCAGCTGAGACAGAAATGCAGGGCTGTCATTTTCTCTGCTTCATATATGTTCCAAGGCCAGTCCTAGATTTTCTGCCTAACTCACCCCTAGGTGACAAAAGTTTCTTCTGCGTTTCAAGTAAAATTATACCAAAGCAACAAAGACAAAATTTGCATTTATTGGAGATTCTCTGTAAACTATATTGATAATCTAACTTTCAAGAAGTCAACTCTGAACGAATGGGGAAGAGAAGCAGCCAGGATATGCAGCACCCACTGTGTGCTGAGCCTTGTGAGGGTCTTGTAAGGCAGCACCCACTGTGTGCTGAGCCTTGTGAGGGTCATGTAATGCAGCACCCATTGTGTGATGAGCCTTGTGAGAGTCTTATAATGCAGCTTTATCCTCAGTCACCAGAGATGTGTGCAGTAGTGTTTTTACCTGAAGATCCTACTGTCTCCAGAGCCAGGTGCTTCACCAGTGCCAAGACTCTCCTCCTTCCCAGGGATAGTGCCTTTCCTCCTGCTCCAGGAAAAAATATGAAACCATGTGGCAGCCTCTGGGTTCTGCTGAGAGGTATTTTAAGACCATGTCTCTCACCTCTCTGCTTTCATGCTAATATCCCAACCTTATTTGATTTAGGACTTCAATCAAATTCCAATGGCTTATTTAAATAGCTCATGTGCATTGTGATGAAGCCTAGTGGCTTTACTAATTGGAAGACATTGGCAATGTTCTGTGCTAACCCACCATGTTCCCTAGAGAGAATTTCCTTTCAAAAATCTCATTTGATCCATTTTGGTTTTGACCTTGGAAATGGCATCTTTTCCTGTTTATCTGTCCTTGACTTCAGAGAAAATAGATTCAGAGCATCTCATTTTGTACATCATTTAAAATATATCCAAAAGGTGCTCATTAGGACTTGGTACTCTTGTGGTCACTCTAATTAGGTATAATTAGTCTCTCTACATAGACAAATATTAAATAGAGGAAAATGGATATTTTAATCTGGGAGACAATGCTTTCTAATGACTCAGCAGTCTTGGTTTTTAAATTATAAGCACTTAGTGTTTGCTTCAAGTACAATGTGGGGTTTGAAGCAAGAATTCACAGCAAAACTTCATTAATTGTATTTTTTTGTCTCTTAAATAGATATAAACAGTCCCTCCCACAATCATTTGCTGGGAAATAACTGTTTGAGTTTTCTCATTGTTGCTTGACAGTTTCAAATTCTAAGCTATTAAATCGCTTTAAGTTTTCCTCCTGAAGAGAGTGGAAAATTGGGCTGAAGAGATGGCTTATTGGTTAAGTGCTTGCCTGTGAAGCCTAAGGACAACGGTTCGAGGCTGGATTCCCCATTACCCACATAAGCCAGATGCACAAGGTGACCCATGCCTCTGGAGTTTGTTTACAGTGGCTCGAGGCTCTGGTGTGCCCATTGTCTCTCTCTCTCTCTTTCTCTCTCTCTCCCCTTTTCTCTGTCTCTCTCAAATAAATAAATAGATAAATACATAAAAATATAAGAAAAGAGAGTGGAGAATGGTGGTATATTACCAAGCCAAATAGAGCAGAGACCTGAACGTGACACATGTCTGAGAAGAGTGAGTGAAATGAAGAAGGCAAAGGAATAGATGGTTGGTTAATTTTTGTTTGTTCTGAAGCAAAAATTAGAATCTCAGAGGTTCTTTGGTAACTACAAGGAGGTGAATAGCTTGAAGATTGTGGGAGAATTATCAAAAGAAGACAGGGAGAAGTTGGAAATGCTGAATCCATAAAGGGCTCTGTCAGCCCCTACAGGCAAGAGGGAAGAGAAAGAAAGTGGGAAGAGCAGAAAGGGGGAAAAGCAATTTCACCATGGAGAGTGAGTTAAGGAAGGGAAGGAAGAGAATGGGAGATGGAGAGTTAAGGGACCAAAAAATTATTTTTACACATTTGCCACTCTGTTCTAGCAATGAATGTGCATAGATGACTTATTCATGTATATTTTATTTTTGCCATTAAAAGACTGAATTGAACTTTGGCTTTATTGACTTGATTATTTCTTATGTCCTAACTGGCAGTGAGATTGTATTCTTAGATATTAATCGTTCTTGTTAACTTGATGAGATATGCCATCACCATGGAAACATGCTTCTACTTGTACCTATGATGGTGTTTACAGACATATTTAAATTATCAGGAAAGACCTGAAGGTGAGCAGTGCCATTCCATGGTCTAAGGTTCCAGACTGAATAAAAAAGAGAAAGTGAGCTAAGCACTAGCATTCACTACTCTCTGCTTCCTGACTGAGGACTCAACATGACCAGTTGCCTCATGCTCCTGTCAGCCTTTCTTTCTCTTCATGAGGGAATGAGCTACCAACCTATGGGACAAGTAAACCTTTCCTTCCTTAATCTGTTTTGTCAGGTATCATAGCAATGAGAAAAGTAACTAAATACACTTAACAACCTCTCTGGCCTTTTGTATACATGTGTACGTGTGTATGCACACATATCTACAGTGTCAAAATTATTGTAATGCATCACAAAGTCAATGGAATTGTCAGGTCTGGCATTATTTATGTATGTGATTATTAATACCATCATTTTTCATATTTAAAACAAAAACAAAACTGAATATTTTGTTGGAGTTTGGATAAAATTTAGTAGTAAGATGTAGTTCTATTTCTTTTTTATTCTTCATTATTTTTTAATTGACAACTTCCATGATTGTAAACAATATCCCATGGTATTCCTCCCTCCCCCCACTTTCGTATTTGAAACTCCACTCTCCATTATATCCCCTCCCCTTCTCAATCAGTCTCTCTTTTCTTTTGATGTCATGATCTTTTCCTCCTATTATGATGGGCTTGTGTAGGTAGTGTCAGGCACTGTGTAGTCCAGGCCATTTTGTGTCTGGAGGAGCACGTTGTAAGGAGTCGTACCCTTCCTTTGGCTTTTACATTCTTTCCGCCACCTCTTCTGCAATGGACTCTGAGCCTTGGAAGGTGTGATACAGATATTTCAGTGCTGATCACTCCACTGTCACTTATTCTCAGCACCATGATGCCTTCTGAGTCATCCCAAGGTCACTGCCATCTTAAAAGAGAAGCTTCTCTAACCAAAAGTGAGAGTAGCATTAATATATGGGTATGAATGTTAAGTAAATAAATAAAAATTTACATATATTTATTATTGACATTAATGCTCTTATTATTAAAGAAATTATTAATGACATAAGATAAAAAATAAAAATATATTAAATTATATTCCAAGCATCTGAGGAACTAATATTTGGAATGGACAAACATTAGCAGCAGGCTACTAATGAAATAAATGGACCAAAAAAATGCATCAGGGATTCATGGAAAGCCTTTATGTTGATGTGATCATTCACTGACTTTTACAAGCCTTTGCCATGTGCAGAAGCAGAGTACAAGGATCCCAAGCAGAGCTCTGAAACCATAGTAAGGATCCTAAGCAGAGCAATGTAGCTGTTGACTGCTTAGGTCATTAGGCCCAGAATCAGCTCAATTAACTCTCTCTCTCTCTCTCTCTCTCTCTCTCTCTCTATATATATATATATATATATATATATATATATATATATATATATCATATTTACATAAATTTTCCATATAGTGAAACATTATGCAATAGATTTATGAATAACAATGTTATTTTTAACACAGCTATTTTTGGTAGACAGAATATTGACCTCAGTTTTCTTTTCTTCTCTGTTCTTTTACCCTTTTCCATCTTCCTTCTTTTCCATTCCTCTCCTCTTCTCTCCTATCTACATATTCCATTTTCTTTTTCCTTTTGTGGTACTGGGGATTAAACCCAGGGTTTCACACATGCTAGGCAAATGTCTTATTACTAATCTCAGCAATTTCTGTTTCTTTTTAAATTACACATAAATTTTATTTTTAATCTTTCAAAGATTATCACAAACACAAAATATCCTTCAGAAAGTGTCCCAAATTAAGTCAAAGATACATCATCCAATTGCAAACACTTGTGGCATGAAGAATTCTTTTAGTTTTTAATATTTTCACATTGTTTTAATTTTAACCATTTGAGATGTTCTGTATGGTGGTCACGTTATTATTTTTTTTTTTAATTTGGGGGGAAGAAAGAGAGAGAGAGAGAGAGAGAGAGAGAGAGAACTGGTGCACAAGTGCCTCACCACTGAAATTGAACCCCAGACACTTGTGCCACCTAGTGGGCATGTGTGACCTTGTGCTCTCCTCACCTTTGTGCGTCTGATTTACTTGGGATCTGGAGAGTTGAACATGGCTCCTTAGGCTTCACAGGCAAGCACCTTAACTGCTAAGCCATCTCTCCAGCCCTGAGGTCACAAAAGACATGAAAAATGTAGATTTAATTTTTTCTTTTTTATACTAGTGTGCAAAGTAGCAGGTTTCCTCATGCCATTTTCACACATACTTGGTTTTGCTTGCCCCTCCTCCCACACTCCTTTTATTAGAAAATTCGACTTTATGAAGCTATCAGCTTTTAAGGATTTTACACAGCTGGATCTGATAAAAATGATTTGTGTGTTATAAAGGAGAGGGAAGAGAAACATTAAACATTAATGACATTACAGATCCTTCAACTTTTTTAAAGTCCATATTAATTAGGGTGTTTTTTAATCTCCAAAGTAGAACACCAATAAAGGAATTTAGCCAAAATATTAGGTGAAATATACTCTATAATGTGAAGGTCTAGTAAAGAAATCTCAAAAACAGCTTAATTTTGTTAGCAAATAGCACAGGGTGGATTCTGGTGTGCTCCCTTTCCCTAGTCACTGAAATTTTTGGAAGGGTGAACGATTACCACAGAAAGTTTCGTATGTTGACAAACATCCAAGAGAAGGAAGCTGGAAGGAAGCTCATTGCTACAACTCTCTGCCTCCCTTTGTTTCCTCTCTCTTCTCAGGAGGTGGGCACACTCTGTCCAGAGCCCAGGACCTCACTGTCCAGTGCTGGGTAGTGACAATGTCCTGATGGCATGGATGCCATGGAATTTCAGTCTGGGTCTCAGAAGAAACGTCCTCTCTGTTGGTGAGCGGAGGTGACCTTGGCTGCCTCCTCCAAGTGCCCCTTCATGCATGAGGTACTTGCTTGTGTCTATGCTCAGCTGCAGAAAGCTGCTTCACCCAGAGGCAGGCCCAAGCCATGCAAGACTTCCAGAACCAACAGCTCTAGTGCAGAGGATAAATGCTCAACTCTAACTCAAGGAGAGGATAAGTTTGAATAGCACCCCGGTTTCAGAAGTCATGGTGGGCCACCTGGAGCATTCACTACCAACTCAGTGCAGCCTGCCTTCTACTACCCTGTCTCTGTTACTGGCCTGTAGGTGATGATTCCTAAAGCCATTTCATCGTGTGCTTTCAGAAAAACCAACCTGAAAGATATTCAATGAAAACAGGTGGAAAGAGTTCAAAGACAAGTGATTAATAACGCTTAAGTTTTGTGTGTGCGTGGGCATATGCACATTTGTATGTATGTGTGTGAGCCCACATGTTTGTGCAGGCATCTATGTGTGCAGCTCAGAGGTTGATGTCTTCCTCAGTCACCCTCCATCCTATTAACTGAGACAGGGTCTGTCACTGCACCCAGAGTTCACCGATCTGTCTAGTCAGCTTGCCCCAAGGATCCTCTTGTCTCCAACTCCCTAGCTGTAGGAATTCAGGTATGCCCTGCCACTCTCCATATTTACATGAGTTCTGAGAGTTTGAAATAAGGTCTGCATGATTTTAAAGCAAGTGATTTAAACCTACTGAGCCAGAATATATCCTGCTGAATATAGCTGAATTTAAAGTCCTACGCTAGTATAGTCTCTTTCAGAAATAAGTATAGAGTATATACATTGAAAATGTTGCTCTCGCACAGCACAGATGTTTGTTTTGTTTTGTCTAGAATCTTATGCCTCTTCCACTGTCACATTAATTTAATTAAAATAAATTAATAATATAAAAATTAAGTTTTCTTTTGGTTCAGCTGTCTAAATTACCTAAGTATTTTATGGGATGAAATGACCAGTAAAGTTCAAGTTGAGTGGGACAATCACAGTTTTGTTTTTTTAATTAATTAATTGTGAACTTTTCTGTATGGTCATACTGCATTTTGTCATATACCCATCAGGCTATGCTCTTATATCCCTTTCTCCCAGCCTCTCCCCCTCCATTCCACTGAAAGCCCTCTGCAGTGGGGTTATTCGTATTTACAGTGGGGTCATGAATGCACCAGTCAGGCTCTGTGGGGATCGGAGGAGGGCAATGCCTCAGGATACTCCTTCCTACAGTGTCACTCTTATTATCCCCCCCCCCAAGTCCCACTGCTTCTTCAATGTTCCCTAAGCTCTGCAGGCATGTTAGAGGTCTTCTTTAGTGTTGTACACTCTGCATTTTCTGAATTTCCACTTTTAACTGCTGCTCCTACAGATCTGTTGCCATTGTCTCTGTGTTTAATCAAATTTGGCTCTCAGCCCAGTTGAGTGATTGCAATAGGCTATTAAGTCACTTTAATCTTCAAAACTCAGAGAAGGTTGGGTGAGGATTCTCCACATTTCCATTTTCTTTTTCTTCTTGGTGTTAAATCGCCTCTGAATTTAACTGCTATTACTCACCGTAATTTTTGAGGATATGGTGTCCAATGCTCACATTTAATCAGCCTCCTCTTTCTTTCTGAGATACATTTTTATTTCTCCTGAGCAATCTACTGGAAGATCTAGGAGACTATCCTGTTTGTTTAAAACATGTTTTCTTTAATGTTGCAAATTAGCAATGGATAAATATAGAAGTTTAAAAAAGTGAGACTGTGTTCCTGAGAGTTGAGGTTCATTTTGTCCTATCAGTGATATCTTCATGTCTAGACCACTTGGTTTCCTTCCAGTAAGCATTACTTGCTGCCCTTCTGCACTGTTAGTTTGGCACTTCAACATTGAGTCAGGCATATTTTTCTCCTGAATGATCATATCATAAACTTTATTGAAACACAGGCCATTCAGCAGTCTGGAAAGGAGGCCAGAAGCCCAAGTTTAGACAGGTCAATCAGTCTGCCTGGGCATCTAATACTCTGCCTGATAGGATGTGCACACAGTATGTAAGCAGGAGAAATTATTATCTACTCATTAACAATATTTTAGTCATCTATCATGTTTCACTCACACAGATGTCTTCTAGATGTAAACATTGTAAAATGGAAAATTTCCTGAAAACAAACATAAGGTATTAAAGGAAGAAATTAGTTAATGGGGAGATAAGTATATCATCAGTTTGAAAGGAATGCCATACATGTTAATCTGGAAAATTCAATTAACCAGGGCATGTGATCTACGTCACCCTCATGGCATGAAAGAAGGGTGTCCTGCATTAACATGGGCAGGAGAGGTGTTCAGTTCACACACTTCTTATTCCTCAGCTCCGGAGAGAAGGGCATCCTGTGTTAACTGTGGGCAGATGAGGAGTTCAGCTCACCCCTTCTTACTCCTTACAACATTCCTTAGCGATCAGTATTTCAAAGTATGTTATGTTCAATTGCTTTTCAATAGGGACAGTAACCACTCATTGGGAAAGATGGTCCATTTTAACAAGTAATCTTAGTAAAACTGGATTTCTACATGCTAGCTGTGAATTTCTAGACTTTTCAAAATAAACAGATTTTTCTACTTTGTATATAAGTACTTCAAATCATTTCCTCTGCCATCACCCCTTCCTACTACACCAATGATATTAAATATCTATTTCATGTATCATGAAAATGCCCTCTTATGGTGATATTTTTAATGAAATATGAGGCAGGGAATGTGAATGTCCTGAATACTGTTAAAATATATCCAGTGAGCTGGGGAGATATCTCAGTCAGTAAGGTGTTTGCTTCATAAACAAGAGGACTTATGTTTTGATCCAAAGAACCCATGTTTTTAATAAAGCTGATTCTAAAATTTAAAAAAATGATAGGCACAGTAGTACACCTATAATCACAGCATTGGGGAGGCGAATAGGCAGATACTTCTAGCCCACTAGTCTGATAGTCTAGCCTAGCTGGTAAGCTCCAGGACAATGGGACCTTCTGTTACAAAAAGAGTTGGATGAGCTGGGAAGGTTGCGCAGTGGTTAAAGGCACTTGCGTACATTCTTAAGGATTACATCTGAGGGTGTCTTATGGATGCCATATGCATGTGCACACCTCACACACATACAAACACACATTCACATTTGCAAAAAAAAATCTAAGTTACAGGAGGTATATCACAGGAGAAATATTTATCAAACTCAGAGAAAATAATATAACAATTACTTTTCACATACAAATACATTAGATTCAAACATGTCTATGTAGTATAACAGTCAGTAGTGATCTGCGTAACTCTGATCAGACACATTTTGGAAGTGCTGGGAAAAATAGTGGATACTTCTTTTTTGTTCTTTTTCTTTTGTTTGGAACCATCCTATAAACATGTATGTTTTCTCCAGGATTTCCATGGGCCATAGCTAGCATGAATAGAATCCCACTTGTCCAGAAGCATACCAATCCCAGCTCCCCTCCCACATTCTCAATTAGGAAATTAGGATTTGGTAGAAAAGAGGGAAGGCTTAGGAATGTATGACTATGTGTTATGTGTCTATGGGGATGTGACTGCCAATGAATCTGCATCCCTCAGCAAACACCTTCTCCTGCCTGATGGAGCCACCTATGTTTCTTGTCTTTACTATTGCTCAGCTTCTCAGCACTTGATAAAAAGTGGGAACTGTGCAGTTAATGAACCCATCAGTCTGTTTGCATTCTGTGCCTGATTTTCCCTGCTTATCAATAGCACAAAGCTCAGGGTGGGTTGGCTGGTAGCAAGTCCTCTCATCATTAGCCCATGTTCAGATTACACTGCTGGGGACAGGCTGTCTCTGCTGAGGCAACCCAGCCCAGCTTTGCTTGTGGACAGGAAGACAGTCAGGCCCTCTAAAGCCACATTAATCCAAAAATATCAGTTGGCTTTTGCAAGCCGGGGGCTTTTCGTCATTGTAATTATTATTTGTTTTGCTTTAACATTTATTTATTTTTTTGTTTATTTTTGCATTGTGTGGTGTAAACATATGTATGTATGCATGCTGGTGTGTGTGTTCACACATGTGTGATGCTCGGTATCTACCTCAGCAGCTTTCCCCCTTATTCTTAGAGATAGTACCTCTCACTGAACCTATAGCTCACCAACTGAGCTAGACTAGCTAGCCAGTGAGTCTCAGGGATCCCCCCATCTCTGCTTCTCTAGCATTGGGATTTTTTGCCCTCATCCTTGATATTTTATGTGAGTTCTGAGGATGAGACTCAGGGCCTCATGTTTCCACAGCACCTTACCCACTGAGCCATTTGAGAACTCTGTATTTTTGTTTGTTTCGTATTAATCCACTTTTGGCCAAGTCTTCAACTGAGCATGAGAATGAGGATAAGGAATTGCTCCCCGGGTTGACTTTATTGGAGACAAACGACATCAGTAACACTCCATTTACTCTGTGTCATGAGATACTTTGTTCCTGCTGAGCAAGATGGGAGATGGGGTCCCTCATATCCTCTCCCAGAATCCATTACTACTAATAGTCCGAGTAATCTGGATGAAACTGCTGCTGGAATGCAGCAGATAACCTTGTTTTTCTGGCTCCTGGTTGGTTGGAGAGCACTCCCAGATGCCTCTTTCTGGTGCATTGCTTTCTCAGTTCTCTGCTTTAATTTGAAACATGTGTGCAGGGATTTTATTTGCTAATGACTGCTGTCCATCATGACATTAATTAGAGCAAGGTCTGCCATGGCGGTAGTTCCATGAAAGTAAGAAATTTAACAATTCTGCCTCTGTCAGAATGCACACACACTGGCACACACTGCTATGGCATCATAGTGTTATTTTGCATAGCTCGTCTTTTATAGGGAGAATGCTTAAAAGAAGAGATCACTGGCATGGAATAAAAGGTCAATATGACATCATGTTCTGCAGGGAAAAGGGACATAGGACCAGCCATGGTAACCCCCCTGCTTTCTTCTTCTTCATGTCTATACAGTCAATATTTATTGCTGGGCTGCAACTTTTCATGAGGCCTCATTTAAATTAAAAAAAAAATAGGGGCTGGAAAGATGACCCAGAAGTTAAGGCGCTTGCCTGCAAAGCTTAATGACCTGGGATTGAATCCCTAGTACCCATGCAAAGCCAGATGTGCAAAGTGGTAGATGCATCTGGAGTTCGCTTACAGTTGCTAGAGGCCTTGGAGCTCCCATTCTCTCTTTCTTTCTGTGTCTATCTCCCTGTCTAATTTTCTTTGCTTGTAAATAAACAAAAATATTTTTTAAATTATAAAGATCAGTTTACTCTGTTCTCTGTCTGAACACAGGCTGAACTAGATACCAGGAGTCATTGTTAATAAAAATATTAATAATAACATTCTATCTAAACCTAATCTTCAAAGTCTACTTGGGTTGGCCATCTCTGAGCCATTCAAGGAAGTGCTGTACTTGAAGGGCTTGTCCTGGTCTCCACCAACCTCCATTCATTGCTATTCCATTTATAATATCCCTAATTACAATGTTCTGAATTTTTCTAAGAGGAGTATACTGCTCCTTTTTGACTAGAATTAATCTTTGTGAAGACAAGATTGCCATCTGTGATGAAGTGCAACTTAACTTCTGAAGAGCTCCACAGACTTGGGAAAGAGCTATGTGGTGATGATATCAACACAGCCACATACAATGTATGGTTTGTGAATTGAATTTGCATGTAAGAACCTTTGTCTTCAGCCTCCCATTTAATTTTCAATTCTACCTACTTCTCTACAACTCCACCAGGATTGAAGTTCAAGGCCTCCATACCATCTTCAAGCTTTCTAAGTGGTCTATTTTTAACCTTGCATCTTTTGATACATCTATGTGCAGCTGACCAATGATCTTTCTTTCTTTTTTTTAAAAAAGCCTTTTTTATTGACAACCTCTAATCACATACACAATGAACCCTGCTCATAATCCCCTCCCACCACCCTTCTTTCCCCTTCCCACATCCCTCCGCCAGTGAATACCTTCTTCTTTCCAACTAGTCCCTCTTTTATTTTTATGTAATCATTTTTTTCTTCATATTTTGCAGGTTTTGCATAGATGGTGTCAGCCACTGAGAAGTGATAAATGCAAAAGCCATTAAATATCTGGAAGACAGTATTACAAAGCACTCCTCCCCTTACTTAGTCTCTTACATTCTTTTTGCACCTTTTCTACCATGGTCCCTGAGCCTTGGAAGGTGTGATAAAGATGTCTCAGTGCTGAGCACTCCATCAATTCTCAGCACTTCAATGAGTTTTGAGTCTTCTCAGTGGTCACTGCATCTGAAAACAAAAAGTGAGAACTTTAAGACTTATCTAATAAAAAATGAAAACAGCATTAACAAATATGCATAAACCTAGAGATATAGAGGGCAGTTTGGTAGACACAAAATATCTATTTAGCCAAACAGCAGTGGTAGCTTCTTTCTTAACACATGTCTTAAGTAGCATCAAAGGTCCTTTACTAGGCTGAAGAGATAGCCCAGTGGTTCAAGGTGCAGTACCAATGTAAATCCAGACACACAAAGTGGCACATGCATCTGCAGTTCATTTGCAGTCACAGGAGGACCTAGTGCAGCCATAATCATTCTCTCTCCTCCTCCTCTCTCTCTTTCTATGTCAAATACATAAATAGAATATATTTTAAAAAGTGTTTCAAAGGCCCTTTACTATCTAGCCTGTTTACAGAAGCCAATGGAGTACTCAGTGTCAGCACAATCTTGGACACATGCTATACAGTGATTCTACTTATTTCTCATGTGTTGCAGTTTTGTTATATTTTTAGATATTTGTATTGTCAACTTATTCAAATTTGTTACTATGATAATCTTGGCAGTCAGTAGTTTCATTTAGAGGAATAAGGTGAAGTTCTTTTGGGGTTATAGGTCTTTGAAAATAGAATTTCAGTATATCAGGAAGTCCTTTTCTGTATGTGTATATGTGTGCTGTGCATGCATGTGTGTATGTGTGTTCATATATGTGTGATTCATGCTTGAGAGCAGGCAGACATGTGTGCACATCTGTGTGTGCAGAGCTTGATGCTAGATATCTTCCTCAGTTATTCTCAGACTTATTTTTAAAATATTTTATTTATTTCTTTGCAAGAGAGATAGAGATAGATAGAGAATGAGAATGGTTGTGCCAAGGCCTCTTGCTGCTGCAAATTAACTTCATATGCATGCATCAGCCTTATCTTTGAGACAGGGTCTCACTGAATCCAGAGCTCATAAATTTGGTTAGTCTAGTCAGAAAGCTCTGGGGATTCACCTCTCTCTTACTACCCAGCATTGGAATTATAGAAACATGCCATCATGTTGGCTAGCATTCATGTGTGTGCACTTTACTTTAGAAATCACTTTACTGAATGAACTATCTCTTTGGTCCCCAGAAAGTCCATTTTAAAAATGAAAAACAGTATGTGTTAATATTGAATTGCAAAATAAAATAATATATTTACATATTTATTAAAATAGAAAGGTTCTGGAAGTAAGCTTCTTTATTCAATACTTCTTAATGACCATCAGAAAAATAAAACATCACTAAGTATCTAATTACTTGGAAATATGATTATCATGCACTTTTGGATTACAGGGGGTTTTAGTGATAATGCTGTTAAGTTTGTTTGATTAGTTTATAATAGTAATAAATTATATTCCGGTAATAAAAGAAGTAATGTATGTGTGTGCAAAAATGTGAGTTCTAAAGCAAATTAATCTTTCATCACAGAAGGGATCTCAGACCTGTCTGTACAGACTTCAGAAGTTGAGTATGAATACATGTTGTACAAATATGAGAGGAACTGCTAGGTAAAACTGTTCATTTCAACATTTTTTTCTGTTGAATGAAGCTTCAGAATAGGTCAGGACAGGTCCTTCTGTTGAATTATTTCACTTACAATAGTGAGTGATAAAATATTGATAAACCTTTAAAAGCATAAAACAATTTAGAATATCATTATGATCTATGGATAATAGATTTTGCTCTTGATAGGGATGTCTTTAGTGAATTAGTTATCATTAGAACATCACGGTTTGTTTTCTTTTCAATGATAAAATCATTAAAATTTCAAAACCTGGAAACCAGTTTCATATTCACTTGCAGGTGGATTGTTATGATATTGTGATGTTAAGCACCTCTCCACGAGTTGCCATTTGACAAACATCTATTCCATATATTGCCAGAATAAAATGTAATCTTTCTCATAATTGACAGGTTTCTTTTCTTTCAGGAAGAATTGAAATGTAATGATATATACTCTTTATAACTTGGCTGTCAAGGAGCATACAGTTAATTCATATAGTGTTACTGATATAATTTGTTTTTCCCTTTCAATATATGATTTAAAGAATCCATTATACTTGCATTAGCTTTATTATTTATGATTTATTTCATATTGCTTCAATAACTTTCAGCAAAGGGGTGGCACATGAATAAATAAAATAACAAAGTGTGCTTCAAATATAAATGTGACAAGAAAAAGTTCACAAATCCTAGAAGATTATTATTGTTCAGAATATGGGATGTAGCATAAATTTAAATATGGAAGTGAGAAAGGCTCCTTAACTATGAACCAAAAGTCAAATCTATACACAAACTGGAGATAGTGTGGGGAGTTGAATACACTTTTTGCCAAATATGGAGATGG
Organism: Dipus sagitta; assembly: GCA_036346955.1. Lineage (NCBI taxonomy): Eukaryota > Metazoa > Chordata > Mammalia > Rodentia > Dipodidae > Dipus > Dipus sagitta. Next base: position 155,679,035 of record CM070773.1, on the reverse strand, counting down.
TTTTGATTTAGGATGAATATAAAGATTTTAAGAAAAATATAAACCAAAGGAAGAAAACAAAAATAGCACCATGAACCGGCTGATCAATCTTCCATTATCAGAAATTACTGGGTGGGGATGTGGATCTATAAGTCCTAAAGAAGGGCAAAAAAGGAGGAAAAGAAGAAGCCTATGGAAATGAGAATTAACAAAACAGAATGGTCAGGAGGAGTAAGAAAGAAAGGCAAAGTGAAAGAGGAAAGATGGGATTATTAGTAGAGGACAAAAAGTGTAGACGAAGAAAAGTAAGAGGAAGAAGGACAATGGATCTGGAAATACTTAGTTGGATTTTTATACCCTAGAATTTATATGCCAACCCCATAGTGAAGTGTGAGGTAGATGCTAGAAACAGGCCATATTATATATGAGAACTAGCAGAAAACATGCCAATCTGCAGGTGAAAAGACAAAGCCCAGGGAAGAGAAATGAACTGTCCTTCACAAAAACTCCCCGATCATCTTGCTCATCAATATTGCCTCCCTGCCTCTGTTCCTCTCTCCCATCATGGCTAAACAGCGGGGCCTTGGGAGAGGAGAGTTTAGTTCCTGTTGATCTTCCTGTGGCTTCTTCCATCATTATTATTTCAGGAATTACTAAACCTCTCTGTCGTATTTTCAATATTTTGTACATCTCAAATTCTGATAGTCTAATATTTAATGAAAATGAATTAATGATATTAAGAAATAGGAACATATGTTAAATAGGTTATTGAGAATTCCAGATATGCTGAACAGCAGTAATGGAGAGTCATGTTTGAGTCTTTATTATCGTGTCAGATCTTTCTGCCTTCTTTGTGTGATCATTCCTAGTAGAACTCGTGCTTTCAGTACCTGATTCCAAGATCACAGTGTATCTGCTACTGTGCTAGGTCTTTTCCTTGCTCTACTAAATGGAAATATTTCTCACAGTTTGAGATTTTTGAAAAATGATGAATGGCAACCAGAAAAAGCTATATGGTCAATATGCTTATTGCCTGATTTGGTAACACACAATGTATACATGTATACAAACATCACATGGACATTACCATGCACCTATTAAAGGGCATGGTGGTGCATGCCTTTAATCCCAGCACTTAGGAGACAGAGGTAGAAGGATCACTATGAGTTTGAGGAGCACCCAGAAACTACATAGTGAATTCCAGGTCAGCTTTGGCTAGAGTAAGACCCTATGTTGAAACGTCAAAAAACAAAAACAAAAACATAAAACCTTTAGAAAAGAAGGAACATTTGGGTTTCTGTTTATGTCTCTCTAGTGGCAGAACACATTCTTTTTTTATTATTATCATTTTAGAGAGAGAGAGAGAGAGAGAGAATTGGCATGTGAGGGCCTCAGCCACTGCATTTGAACCCCAGATGCTTGTGCCACCCAGTGAGCATGTGTGGCCTTATGCTTGTTTTACCTTTATGCTTGTGGCTTACGTGGGATCTGGAGAGTTGAGCATGGGTTCTTAGGTTTCAAAGGAAGTGCCTTAACTGATAAGTCATCTCTCCAGCCCTACACATTCTCTATCATAAATGTTAACTGAAATACCATTAATACTTCATAAGAATATCAACTTCTGGGCTTGAGCGATGGCTTAGGGTTAAAATGCTTGTCTGCAAAGCCTAAGGACTCATATTCAAAGTCCCACATAAGCTAGATGCAGTGACACAAGTGTACAATGTCACACATGCACACAAGGGGTGTCATGCGTCTGGAGTTTGATTGCAATGGCTGGAGGCCCTGGATCACCAATTCTCTCTCTCTCTCTTTCTCTCATTAAACAAAAGGCCAGTCTATTGGGCTTGCCTCAAAAAAAGAATATAAATGATGTAAACTTCTATTTATCAAGATATACAGGTGATGGCATGAAAATATTTATTTCCAACCTCACAGAATAATTTTTAGCATACTTACATTGGCAAAGCCCCCATATTTTAGACATTATATGCCACATAATGGGTTAAAACTGCAACACGCACTTGAATTTGTTATATTTCTGACATTTTATTTTCAACCTATCAATTTTTATTGTGCCATTAGAACTGGCACTCTCCTTAACATTTATTTTAAAAAGTACCCTCAATTTCAGGTGATCCAGTATAACATATCCATCATGCATTTTAGTGGAAAATAATAACCCAGGCATGAAAACATTTCTTTTCTGCCTAGGAAAGATGTCCTCATAATTTAGCTTTACTGACATTCTCCTTATTAATGAGAAATAACACGCCGGAAGTTAGCTGTTTTATGTTTGCGATATATTTGGGAATATTTCTTCACTAGTGATATCTAAGCTAGCTGCTGTGTTGATTCTCCCTTGTGGTCAGCCACACTGAAAGCGCTTCATTAAAGAATAAACAGCTAGCTGTAACATCTGGGTGACAGTGAGGGGTCAGTGTAGCAGGTAGGTATCTAGCTGAGGAACTGAATTTCATAGCAATGCTGTGTACATTCATGAAAACAGAGATGATGGACAGACATCTGCAGATGACAGCAGCCAATGACTTTTAACTGAGAATGTAAAATATAAAGAGGAAAGGAACAAGCTTATGTTTATGTTACTACCAATTACGAAATCTACTAGAACAAATATAGTAGAAGAAGTGAGTCACAGCCTCATTGAAACAGAGTTGGAATTGAAAGGATAAAAATGATACATAAACTGTTAGTGAAACTAATCAAGATAGAAAGAGAGCAAGAGAGAGAAGAGAGAAGACTCAAATTAATAAAATTAGAATTGAAAAGGGAACCATTACATAGGGTACTAATGTAATTCAGAAATCATAAGGACCTACCTTAAAAACATAGGTTCTGTTGTATTGGAAAATCAAAATGAATGAATTAATTTCTAAATTTATATGATGTACTAAAAACCAACACAAAACAAATCATTTAAACAGATCTATAGCAAGCAGTGAGATCAAAGAAGTAATAAACAAATCTCCCCCCAACAAAAAAAATTCTCCAACTAAAAAAGTCTGTGCCCAGATGGATTCACTGGTGAATTTTACCAGATCTTCTTCAAAGAGTCACTTATACCAATACTTCTCAAACTATTCCATGAAAAAGAAAATGAAGGGACACTACCATACTTGTTTTATGAAGCAGGATTACTAAGCTAGCAAAACCAGATAAAGAAAGACACACACACAGAGACACACGATATACACACAAAATTACTGACCAATCTCCGTCATGAATATAGATGCAAATATTCTCATTTATTTCCTGAAGTTGTGTATTGACTAAAAAGAAATTGCATATATGTGTTTTTTTGTCAATGGGCTTTTTGCCCATTGCTGCAAGCTTAAAGGTGGCACATAGAGGGTCTGAGAGGATGGTTCAGTGGCTAGAGACCCTTGCTTGCAAATCTGCCAGACTGGGTCCAATTGCCAAACCATCCATGTAAGCTGGATGCAAAAAGTGGCATAAGTGTCTGCTATTGTTTTGTACAGACAAGAGACTCTGGATTGCTACCCACTCCCCTCACAACATACATGCAAAATAAAAATTTTAAAAGTTGCATACAAGTATTTTCTTGCTGTTCTGGAGAACATTAAGTCTAAAGTCAGGATCAGAGGCCAAAAGTGAATGTGCATAATGCAGGCTCCCTTCAAACATTCTAAACAAATCCATCTTTTCCTGTATCCAGAATGGCCATCTTTGGCTCCCACGTGCCTATGGCTATACTCTGTCTTCAAAGCCAGCACCAGAACCCCTTCAGATCTGTATCTACTTTCATCACCACACATATTTCATTCCAGGCATATCTCCAAGCTTCACCTGCCTGCCTCCTTTTAATGGGACTCTTGTGATGGCATCTTTGGGCAGGGATACATTCCCTTTTATAAAATCCTTTTATTAATGTAAACTAACATACTCATGAGTTCTAAGTTTAAGACATAAATATATTTGTTTGATTTGATTGAGGAGTAACAGACTAACACAGGATATAACATGATTAAAAGTATGTTTAGGAGGCTGGGGGGATGATTCAGTGCATAAACATACTTGCTGTACAAAAATGAGGACCTGAGTTCAAATCCCCAGCACTCACATACAGCCATAGGTGATGCATGTGCCTATGATCTTAGTTCTATGGAAGAAGGAAAAGGAGGACCCCCTAAAGCTTTCTGGCTAACTAGTCTTCTGTGAGCTCCAGGCTCAGTAAGAGGACCTAGCTCAAAGAACAAAGTGAAGAGCAATAGAAGGAAGATAATTCAGAGTTCATCTCTGGCCTCCATGTGCATGTAAACCCACCTACAAACACAGGTGCACTCACGCAGATACAAATACACATATGCGCAGTGCATACCACACACAAACATACACATGCAAAAAATACCAAATTAGAAAAGTGTAAGTCAAAATAGAAAAGTGGTACTAGAGGAAGTCTGTTAAAACTGTTTAAGAATGATGTAATGCTTATTAATATTTTGCTTTTTAAATTATTAAGATCCATTTTGACAAAAGATTTCTAAATCTTTTTTTTTAATTTTTTTTGTTCGTTTTTTTTTTTTTAATTTTGATAGTGACAGCGAAAGGAAGAGGCAGATAGAGAGAAAGAGAGAGAATGGGTGTGCCAGGGCCTCCAGCCACTGCAAACGAACTCCAGATGCGTGCGCCCCACTGTGCATCTGGCTAACGTGGGTCCTGGAGAATCAAGCCTTGAACCGGGGTCCTTAGGCTTCACAGGCAAGCGCTTAACCGCTAAGCCATCTCTCCAGCCCCAAGATTTCTAAATCTTATATACTCCTCAGCTCCTCTTATTTAATTTTTTTTTTTTTTGAGGCAAGCCCAGCAGACTGGCCTTTTTTATGAGAGAGAGAGAGAGAGAGAGGTGGGGGGGGAGAGAGAGAATTGCTGCACCAGGACCTCCAGCCACGGCAATCAAACTCCAGAAACAGGCATGCCTTTGTGTGCATGTGTGATGTTGTGCACTTGTGTCACTGGGCATCTGGCTTATGCGGGACCTGAAGAGTCAAACATGAATCCTTATGCTTTGCAGGAAAGCACCTTAATTTCTCCAGCCCTCACTTCTTATGCTAACAACTTATAATCATGGATATTTGTATAAACCAAGGAGTTAATTTCACTATAATGTCATTAAATCAAGTACAAAACTTACAAGTATGTCAGAGGTTGGACCCCGCCTGGCATATACTTATCATGTCTCCTCAGTCTCCAATCTCTTAGAAGTGTTCTGTTCTTTTCTGTCAGTATCCTGAGTCTTTTCAGGAGTCAATGACTTCTATATCTTGGCTTCTTTTAAGATATATAGACAGAGCTGGAGAGATTGCTCCGTGGTTAAAGGCACTTACTTTCAAAGCCTGAAGGCCTGGATTCAATTCTCTAGTACGTGCATAAATCCAGACGCACAAAGCGGTGCATATGTCTCGAGTTCATGTGCAGTGATACTAGGCCTTTGTATGCCCATTCTCATTCTCTCTATGACCCTCTACATGCAAATAAATAAATACAAATTTTTAAAAGATATATAGACATAGTAAAGATAAAATTGCATATTGGAGTTACGTGGAGTTCAGACAAGTGAATCGTCTGTGTGTCTGGGAACACCATCCCCTACAGAACACTTCTATCACCCAGACATTACCCATAAGTATTCATCTGTGGATCCTTTCATTCTCCCTCACCCCTGAAAAACATGGACTCTTTTCTCTCCTAGAGTTTTGTCTTTTGAGGATTGTCATATAACTAGAATCATAGTCTAAGTAATTTTTGGGTCTGGCTTCTTCACAAAAGTCATTTAGCAACCACCCATATTGCCAAGTGAGTGAAGTTTGCTCCTTTTAATTGGAGTGGCATTTTATGTAAGACTCGACCACAGCTCTCACAGCTGAAAGACATCTGCGTTGTTTCATATTTTGAGCAAAATGATTAAGGCTTCCACAAACAGCCACACATCCAGCTCTCTTTTACTCGTCTTTAAATTTGGTTGGTTCTTCTTCCTATTCCTTCTCCCCTCCCTCTTCGATCTCTCTTCCCTTTTCTCTTCCTCTTTCTCTCTCCTTTCTTCTACTTTTACCTTCTTTTCTCCACCTCCTCCTCCTTCTGCAGGTGCTGTGCTGATTTGGCTTCTTTCACCCTTCCTCCTCCCTCTTGTGTAGAGCTGCTAACACGCTGGCTATACTCCAAGTACATGCTTCCAATCAGACAGATGCCTTGTAAGTATTCCTCTTATGCAGCATCTATGGATGGGTTACAATAAGAAGTTAATTATTTATTTTGGGCCATACATATATTTAATGATGAAATTCAGTTCTCTCAGAAAAAAGAAAACAAATAAAAAACTAAAACATATGAAAAATTACTATGGCTTATCAACTAATACTAGCCTTAATTTATTAATTAAAAAATCGAGTTTCAGAGTGAAAGGGATTGTCAGTTCACAATAGTTGACAATATTTGGGCTGTGGTTGAGGTTAACTCACTATAATATAGATGACCTATAGCAAAAAAAATGGGAAAATTTTTTAAAGTGTATTAGATTAAGTTAATTTCTACTGCACTGATTTGGGCATGGTTATGTAAGGACAAAGTCTACCCAGATGATTCTCACCCAAGTCAGTACAGCCCTTTGGCCTAAAAGACTAATTTCACTAATATTTGCTATAATTATACATATCTGTTTCACAACATTATTCACAACAGTTAATAATTGCAATTTAGAGCTCTGGCAGAGAGTACAGAGAGAAATGGAGCAGAGTCTGGTTCCTGATCTCCCTAGGACCTCTGTCCCTGGGCTAGAGTGAATGGGGCCCAGGGAACAGGCCATGGCTTCTGCTGTAGACATGGGGCGATGGATGCTGCTGACCCAGGGCTGGGCCCAGGCCTTGAGGCAACTGAGAACCCCTTCCTTGTTGAACCACCAACAGCTGATACTGGCAGGGGCCTTGTACAGCCTGGGCCTCAGGACCCACCACCCAGGCATAGACAAAGCTCTGGGCAGGCCTGGTAGACATGATGCACATGGCAGGCAGAATGGCGGCCAGAAGGACATTCAGGCCCTGAGGGGCTTCTGGAGCACAAGAAGGTCAGTCTGTGCAGTAACACTGGGCCGTTGCTTTAAGGTGACCATCTACACCAAGTCCTCAGGCATCACAATGGCAAGCAAAGACCTTCATGGTCCTGGAGGGTGAGCTGAGCCCAGGACCATGACAAGTGGAATGATTGGGAGCCATCAAGCTGGTGGTCTTCCTTCCACCTGAGACACAGTGGTGAAGTGACACATTTGTATGCCTGTGCTTATAATATGAAAAGGCTGCTCTCAACCTTTCCCTCAACCTTTTGAATGAAAACTTCTGCCAAAAACAAGGGTTGCAGAGATTGCTTAGTGGTTAAGGTACTTGCCTACAAAGCCTAAGGACCCAGGTTGTATTCCCCAGTACATACATAAGCTAGATGCACAAGGTGGCAAATGCGTCTGGAATTCCTTTGAAGTGGCTGGAGACCCTGGTGTGCCCATTCTCTCTCTCTCTATCTGCTTCTCTCTTTCTCAAATAAGTAAATAAATAAAATTTAAAAACAAAACAAAGAACACTTTACTAAATATGGACATTCTATATTGGCTAACCATCAGTTAGGCGAATTGTAGCAAAGTGGGACAGGAAAATCTTAATCATAAGCTTCAGATGCTATCTGATGACATTCTTAGCCTTTGTGTTGGTAGAAGCTGGGGAGGGGGTCTGTTCATACATAACAAAAAAAGATCACAACTGATCAACTGACAGTCACCAGGATATTAGGTCAGACACACAAGTGGGGCAATAAATGGCTATGAAGGGGCTAAAGGTAGCTCAAGGTAATTCTGCTCTATCTTACATTTCATCTCTTTGTGGTCACAGAGGTTCTATGAACCCGTTTAGGACTTGTTGGAAGTCGGTGCGGTAGATGCAGTGCTGCTCTGGGAACTTTTAGTTCACAGATGTGATCAGATAGAATCAGAGGCCTAGAGCAGAAATTTCCTTGTTTTGTTGTTGCCCAGCTACCTGATATTTCCACCAATGTGTTTGAACAGTGTCTCAGTTTTGATCTTCTTTTGTTCTGAACTTTCAAAACTGCTTGAAAATTAGTAACAGATTAGAACTTGGAATGTGGAGTAAACTGAATCTGTGTTCCCAGGCTATGCTCACTCATATTTGGCTCCAGAATAAACTACTTTTTATCCCCTTTGAGGTGAGAGCTGTTTTTGTTCCCCATTATTAGTAAACACATATGAAAAAGTTTGTAGAACCTTGATTTGTGGCTAACAAACAGTTTTGGCATAAAAACATGTTCATTTGAAATCACAGCCTTTCTCTGCAAATTTCCCTAATTTAGGACAAAAATGTCTACCTTAATTTGTTTGGTCTAGAAGATTGCGTGTGTTCAATAAAGGTGGGAAATTATTATTCTTGCATGTTCATATTTTTTTTTGGTGGGGGAGGGTTAGGATATGGCTACACTCAGACTTACATGATGCTACATCATTCAACTTAAAGAGTTCCAGTAAACAGACGTGATAGAGTTTAGATCTAAAGCAACAGCATTAAGAAATACAGGGCCCTGTGGTTGTTATGTGGAAATAGAAGACTTGCAGAGAAAACTTTGAAGACAAGTCAGAATTTGAACCCTGAAATTTTCAGTCATTAATTCTGTGATAACAGAAATGATACATTTTTCCCATGATGCAAAAAAAAACAACAAACAAACAAACAAAAAAAAAGGATTGAATCACTTCATGACACAGAGTACCAATGAAAACCAATGAATTCTCGTGTGTCATGAATCATAGAAATTTTTGGTCAGATATTAAAATGTGAATGAATTGAATTGGTAATGAGCTTCAAGTAGGGGTGTCTTGAAAATCCAAATCTGACAGAACTGTCCAGAAACCTCATTAATTCTCTGTTAGCTTCTATCTATAATTTCTTCCCTCTATTCCTCCCTTTCTTTCTCCCTCACTTTATCTCTCTCCTTATCTCATCACTCTATGTGTAGTTTTTTTTTCTTTCTTTACCTAACTTTTTGTAGAACAAGACTAGTTCTAAATTATTTTCTTTATTTTAGAGAGGGAGAGAGAGACAGAGAAAGAGAGAGAGAGAGAGAGAGAGAGAGAGAGAGGGAGAGAGAGAGAATTGGTGCACCAGGACCTCAGCCACTGAAATCAAACTCCAGATGCTTCTGCCACCTAGTGGACATATGCAACCTTGCACTTGCCTCACCTTTGTGCATCCCACAATTGTGGGATCTGGAGAGTCGAACATGGGTCCTTAGGCTTTGCAGACAAGTGCCCCAACTGCTAAGCCATCTCTCTGGCTAAGCCATTTATCTATTAATGATAAGTTTTTATCATTAATTCTGTTCAGTTTCATGATCCTTTTTTATTTTATATTAAACTATATGTTCACACATTTTGTAGTTCAGAAAAATATTTGACATGCTTTTATGCACAAAATCTATGGCAATTAACATAGCGATAGACACATACTTAGAAAGTTCACACATATTTTTAAATTATTTAAAATATTTATTTATTTGTGAGGGAGAGATAAAAAGAGGCAGAAAGAGAGGGAGAGAGAGAGGCAGAGAGAGAGGGAGAGAATGGGCATGCCAGGGCCTCTAGCTACTGCAAAAAAAACCTCTGGATGCACGTGTCACCTTGTGCATATGGTTTACATGGTTACTAGGGAATCAAATCTTGATTCTAAGGCTTCTCAGGCAAGCTCCTTAACCACTTAGGCATCTCTCCAGCCCTATTTCACACATATTTTTAATGAAACAGAACAGTACTTGGTCCAACTGGCCTCTGATGGAAAACAAAAATTAATTCTCCATAGTGATCCTTTAGAGTTGCTGAATGATAAGCAGAAATATTAATTTCAGCTAATGGTATAATTTAAGTGGCTTGATAGCTAGACCAATTCCATACACCTGTTTTAAAACACCTGTTCTCTAGTAAATGTAGAGCTCAAAATAGCCTTTGTAACATATAAGAACATGGTTACAATTTGCTAGAAATGTGGTACAATAGGTCCTATATTGAATTAAATTTAAGGTAGAAATAAAAGAAAACTGTTAAAAGTAACCTTAAAGATCAGCAATCAAATCAGTTTAAATAGAATATGCCATGTCATGCTTTTTTCTGTGTATATTGAAAACCATAAATGAAACGGTGATTATGTGAAGTATTCATGAGTTTCTTGGGTTATTCAAGCAAACAATAGAAGCTTCTTGTTCAGGCAGTTAAATGATCTAATGGGTAAATCCACTAATCATCTGTGGCCCAATTATTATTTATCTTTGTTTATGTTTTTATTTTTAATATTCTTCCTCCATAAAACTGTGACTCAGTAGGGAAATAAAAGGGCATATTTGAGAAGTAATTTTCATTAACTTTAGAAAGATTTTCCTGAGGGGGGGGGGGAACCTGAATAATTAACCCTTCTAAGGGCAGCATGGGTATTGGTGTCATTAAATTGGTTCTCAATACAGATTACACCACATTATAGCTGCCAGAACTTGAGTGTGTTAAACAATGGTATAGCAATTGGGATTCCTTGTCAATGAATGAATATGATATGGGAATTTTGTGGTATTGTTGAGAACACTGGAGCCTTTCTTGACTCTTGGTTGGGCTGAAAATCAGGAGTTAAGGTGCCAGAAAACTCAATGGGCACACAAAACTTCTACTAAGTCAGTGTCCTCTAGATTCATATGATTTCAAAGAATTGAAATCCACATACCAGAGTTATTGGTTTAAGACAGATTTTTATTAGATTACCGGTAGAATTTAGGAAAAGGGAAGAAGGAAGGGAGGACTCTCATCCAAGGAGGCAAGAGAGGATTGTTGAATAGTAAATTGCTTTGGATTGAAATATTACCTCCTGAAGGGAGGAGGCCCTGGAGATTCAGGAAATCAAGTCTGGGAAAACTGAATCTTAAAAGCTCAAACACCTACACCCTAAGGTCATGGGAGTGGCAAACGACTATTGAGGGGCAGACTTTGACCACTGTTGTGGAGCAATGCAACATTCCCTCCTGGTCGGCAGGGAGGATGAAAGCTCAGCAGACTTGGGGAATAAACAACACTGGGGAAAAAAGTTGCATGACCTTTACTTTAGGTTATATAAAGCAAAAAACAACTTCTTAGGAAGAGACTCTCTGACAAGAGTAGATGCCTGTAGTGCAGTGGGCTGTAGAGATGCAGTTTCTGAGTCATCGCCTAGGCTGGGTGACTTTTCAGTGATGCATCTGCCTTTGAGTCCTCCATGCTCCTGTAAGCAACCCCAGTAAACTCAGTGGTGTGAGTACATATGTTTGTGTGTGTGTGGATACATGTGCGTGAGCTTGCACATCGTGTGTACATGCCTGCATGTGAAGACTAGAGGTCAATGTAGGGTGTCTTTCTTAGGCCTTCTCTACCTTAAGACAGAGCTTCTGGTTGAACCCCGAGGTGATCTCTTGATTATCAATGACTAGGGACTTCATTTAAAACAAACACTGAAACAAGTCCTTTCAAGAGGGTCACAGAGGATTTTAAAAGCACCTTTATAACCTTGTTATAAGCTTTAAAGCAATGGCACTCTAAAAGGCAACTTATTTAATCCACACAACAAATCAGGGTGCTCTGTCCGAAAGGTCTGTCTGCCCAGAACCACCTCTCTATCACATCTGCAAATACACATGAAATGTGTTGTCTCAAAGCTTCCTCCCGGGGTTTATTGCACCATGTACTAGTCCTTATAGAATATTTTTCCTGCTAATATCTATCTTAAATTTCCCATCATTAATTTATTCCATTATGTTTAGTCATGTACTATTTTACGTGAATACATGCACATCACTGCTTAAATGTAACCTCACTAGATTGGGATTATTTGGCCATAAAACTTGAGGAAGCACACACTTCATCCTCATATCTGACAGATTCATATTAATGTTTAATGCCTATTCATCATAAACACTCTTATTTTAGTATGCAAATTTTTTAATTAATTAAGCTTTCAGTAGCATATATCTTGGTAAACTAAAATTCAAGATGCCTGATGAAATGTGATTTGTTGTAAGTGCTAAATTGGAATGAAGGTCAGACATAATTTATCACTCCTGTAATTGATCATGTTAATTGATAAGCAGGTAGCAAATAAACCAGGGTTTGTTTGCATATATAAAAATAATAGCAATGCTGTTAAACACTGACACATGCTTTTATTGCCTCAGTCCTTCCAGAATAACCCTGTCATTATTTCACTCTTTTCAACCAACAGTTATTTTTCGTTCCTTTAAGCATGAATGCCTTTACATGTACATATGCACACAAAAATGTTATAGTTATAATTTCAGGTCTGAATAATATCTCTGATTAGCTATATCTTAGCAGTTTTATTACATTTGTAAAGCAAAAAAGCAGTTTTAATGAGAAAAATTTTTACAATTATGCTTGAAATACTCAGGAGTAGAAATAGCCTGTTACTCAATTTCCCTCTCATCTATATTTTCATTATTTCATTAATATTTTAATGTTTTATCTGAAATATATCATCAGTTATCTAGCCAACTTTCATTACCTAAGCTGAACCCATGAGAAGAGTGTGATTAACACAGAGAAGCATATCTTGGGGAAAAACAATTCTAGGCTTATTGAGTGTAGCTAGCTTTCCAGAAGTTCTGCTGTGATTGAGCCAATTTTTGTTGAAAATGAAACTTTTATTCTTCCATGCAACAAGAGAATTCACTTGGCCTTCACAGAATATGAATAAAAAAGATGCCCTGGCTTTGAGGCCCTTGGGAAACTTGCACTGAGAGGAGACAGTGAAAGAAAGAATCTTCCAGGTGTGGTGCCACATGCCTTTAAATCCCAGCACTTGGGAGGCAGAGGTAGGAGGATTACAGACAGTTTAAGGCCACCCTGAGACTACAGCCTGAGCTACATTGAAATCCTACCTCAAAAAAAAAAATAAAATAAAATAAAATAAAAAATAAAAAATAAAAATAAAAGAAAGAAAGAAAAAAGAAGGAAAGAATCTGTCCTTAGGTTTTCTTCTACATGCTGTTATCCAGTCTCAACAAGTACCAGGACATACATCTGAGTGGGCCAGTATTCTTTGATTAAGCTCAGAAAGGAGCCTCCAGGACAGCTCAGCTGGTCACATTCACTTTGGAGCCACAATGTTGACATGTGGAATTTTCATCAACCATTTTGGTGTTAAACATGAAAACAAGATAGACTTTTTCCACCTATTGTTAATTAATGGTCTCTGACAATGTCTTTTCATGGGCCTGTATGGGTCAAAAATCGCTGAAGAAAGACCCCAGACTCAAATAGTATGTAAAAGCAAAGAGCGTTTATTCTGCAGAACCAGCTAGTATGCGGGGTCAACCATTCATACAAAATGGTGACCCTGAGAAGAGCACACAGACCCCTTTAAAGCACAACTAGGGGAATTTCAGGCTGGGTTAGGTAATCTTTTAAAATGATTGGCTAGGCAAGCAGCCGTTACAGTTATATGTCTTTGATTGGTTGGGGTGAAAGGCGCAAAAGGGTTGTGAAAGGCACGAAAGGGACATGTCTCCAGGAACTGACTCAGCCTCTGGGTGGCTATCTTCTCCAGGCACAGGTCAGGGTCACTGTTGATTAACAGCCTGCCCTTTCCCAAGTGTCTTGCCTGCCTCTCTGGGAAACTGAAATTTAGGCCTAGTTAGGGTGGCACTTTACTAAAGCTTGTCATGGCGTCAGTTTGGTCCCTTCAGGCCCATATTAGAATTTTAGTTTCCACTGCTTAAAAATCTTAGTTGTAAATGTGCTTACGCTGTCTGACTTTTTGGCCTCTCCTTAATCGTGTGTTGGGTATGGGGACAAGTAGAACTCTATTCTGTTTCTGTAAGTACCAACTTCTTCCATTAAGTTAGTTTCAGCTCTAAACCCAGGAGAAGCAGTGCCTCACTTTAAGTTTCAATAATATGTAAAAATGATCAGCAGCCTTGTGGCCCTCTACCTTTAGGGGCCTGCTTACCCTCATATCTGGTTATAGGAGCCAGATTGGCACTGAGGGGCATGAGCATGGTCTTGTTTGATATCTGCTACAGGGAAGGTCACTGCTGCTTCCTCAGACAATGCAGGATTGATTCCCTCAGGCAAGGATGGAGAGGGCAGTACTTCAGAGCGGTGATGGGCATTCAGCCACTGCTAAAAGTAGGAAGGTGTCTTCCTGAGATAGGATAATGTGCATTCTAAATAACATGTTTTCCATGAATTGATATTTCTTAAATATGTTGATATCCAAGAGTGAATAATATTTAAAGAAAAATTCCTTTCAATGCATGATAGATGACACCTTGACTACTTGTAAAAGTAGTCAAGCATAAATTCTCACATTAAAAACAAAAAAATGAAGAGTTCCCTGTGCAGTCAGTGTGAGGACAGGCATGGTGGTCTGGAATGGGAACTGGGCTTGAGGAGATAAATGACCTAGCACACTCCACCCTGACCCCAGCTGAAACCACAGAGGAATTGGGGAAATGAGCAAGAATGCTGCTCTCTTAGTTAAGTGGATATCAGCACAAGGGTGACAGAGAAAGATACTGAGGACACCAAACACCTACCAAACCACCAGACATAGATGCTCCTAAGTGCACATCACTGAAGTAGACTTAAAATTCTCCCAGCATGGCTCAGGGAATTTTGCGGAAGAGGGAGCGGAAAGATTGTTAGAGCCACAAGTTGGTACATTTTGCACAGAGACATCACCTCTCCCCCATAACTGACTGCTGCCCTGTAATGCATGACCCACAATCCCCATGGGGTTAACCTGCATCCCCAATGAGGAAGGCCTCTTCAGAAAAGGGGCAGGGAGGAGGGAAAGGAAGGTACCAACATGTGATGCTTACATACAGAATATGTCCATATCTAATAAGAAAAATGAACTCACAACTCATTAGTGTACTAGCCCCAGGCTTTTCACCCTACAGCTATCTCATTTCTTGAAGCTGTGAGGTTACAGACTCTGGCATGGGGTAGGGACATACCAGCACATCCGCACCAGGATTCCCAAAAGTTGTCTGCCTTTGGAAGGGCTGTGCCCAGCCAGCAGGCCCATAGAGGTGAGGCCCTCAGCAGCCTGGATAACTTCTCCATACTATGAGAACTTATTTTCTCAAGATTCTGGCCTTCTTTCTCTCTCAGGCAAGGACAACTTCTTCTCCTCCTCCTTTCCTCTGCCTCCTTCTTTGTAGCCCGCGTAGTCGTCTCGCCAGCAAGAACGCACACGGGCACCAGGATCCTTCTGCAGCAAGCGTTTATTCCAGTTAACAGATGAAGAGAGGAAAGACCCAGAGCCCCGAAATGGCGCCGCTTATATAGCCCCTAGGCGGCGTGTACTCTGCTGATTGGCTGCGCGCTCATTACCCCAAATGACGCCCCGGGCTGGGCAGTGACTTGGCGCGCTTTTACCACTTGCACATGCGCTATTCTACTTGTTCACCAGGGCCGAGGCCGGATGTCAGGGCCATCTTGTAATGGCGATCACACTCTCTCGGCTCTCCACATCTCCCCCTTTTTGTTTTAATAAGAAGACAACTGCCTCATAGCCCAACCAGCGCGGCACCAAACAACCCTATGTTCGATCAAGCAAATTCCTTCCTTGGGGAAAAAGCGATCAAGAGCTCACTCCCTCACCTTATCAGGTGCAATGGAGACAAGTCCTCTGAGTGCAAAGGCCAAGGGAGAGACAAAAAAGGGGAGTTGACACCCATCCCCGTGCAATGGAATATTGTTCCTGGGGGTGCAAGGGCTGTCAATCTCATATTTTGGTGCTGCAGCCACTTAGGCAAGGGCTGATTAGACTTAGATCTCTCATCGACTCAGTGCAATGGGCTAAACCCCTGAGGTGCATCGACTGAGGGTCTCAGTCTAATTAATTAACCAAATTTCAGGAGATGATCCCTGTTCCATAGCCACAAGTGCTTGCGCAATAACGACTTTGTCACATTGCTGTTGAGCTCTGAGCTTGCAGAACAACCAAAGCAGGAACACTGAGCCACAACATAGGGCTGCACCAAACAGCGCCACTCCCACCCATTCCTTAAAGAAAGAGAAGGCTGAAGAAATCCAGGATGTCAGGCCCACAGCTAGGGAGGGGTCAACTCTAGTAGAGTAGGGTCTTTATAATGGATCTTGTCCACTTCTTCGGCTCCCGCACAGGATCTTGATGATTCGTCAGGTATCACAAGTCTACGTGTTAGGCGTTTTGGTAGCCAGAATGGATTGTCTTCTTCCTGTGGAAAAACACAAACAGCTCCCCTGGATCTTATTAAAATAGGATCCGGGCCTCTCCATTGACCAGTCAAAACATCTTTCCACTTAACCATCTCCTGTGGCCTGTTAGGCTCTGAGCAATGACGGTCAGCCGCCGAATGGCCCTGACTGTCCAAATTTAAAAAATTAAGAGTAAAGAGTGCTATGGATATAGTCACTCGTGGGACTGAGGGCAGAGCCTCATCGACTCCCCCTTTTTGTTTTATTAAGTAAGACTTTAGAGTGTGATGAGCCCGTTCTATAATACCCTGTCTTTGAGGATTATACGGGAGACCTGTCAAATGGGTCACTCCCATTTGGTGACAGAACTGTCCAAATTTTTGAGAAGTATAAGCTGGTCCATTGTCAGTTTTAAGAGTTTTGGGCTTCCCCCAGGCACTCCACGCCTCGAGGCAGTGTTGAATAACATGGGCTGTTTTTTCCCCGGTTAATGGGGAAGCAAACATAACTCCAGAACAAGTATCAATGGAAACATGTAAATATTGTAATTTGTCAAAAGATGGGACGTGAGTAACATTCATCTGTCAAATTTGTAATGGGCGAATTCCTCTGGGATTAATTCCTACATGAGGCACAGGTAAAAATTGACAGCAATTTTGACATTGAGTTACTATGTCTCTAGCCTCTTTTTTAGTGATGTCAAACCGACGACGCAATGTCTCAGCTGTGACATGAAACCTTTTATGAAAACTTTTAGTCAACTTCAATTTTGATGAAAGAACAAGCGTGATAAACTTTGTGGCCCAATCTGTCAAGTCATTTCCACGGGACATGGGCCCCGGTAGGCCCGAATGAGCCCTGATATGTGTAATGAAAACAGGAGATCTTCTATTAATCAAGGCAAACTGAATCTTTTGAAAAATTGTTGTAAGCTTGTTAGATGCCTTAATCAACCCAGCAGCCTCTAAAGTTTTTGTTGCATTTACTACATAACAGGAATCCGAAACAATATTCAGGGGACCTGGGAATTTTTCCAAAACTTTTAATACTACCAAACATTCCACAATTTGAGGTGAGGTTTTATGATATTGTTTAGATATAATCTTATCATTAACCACATAGGCCCCTACTCCTGTTTTTGACCCATCTGTATAGACCACCAGCCCGTCTTGAAGTGGCTCCCGAGATATAATGTGTGGGAACACAACCTCTTGGGTTAAGGCAAATTGTAAAATAGGGTGTCTAGGGTAATGATTGTCTATTAAACCACCAAAGGAGGTGATTGACACCGCCCAAGTATCAGAAGTAGCGGTTAATATCTGAACTTGATGGGCTGTATAAGGCACAATTAAAGACCTGGGTTCTTTTCCAAAATGAGTAATGGCTGCCTTTAATCCACGAAGGGCAAGCAGAGCAATTGCATCTGGGTACCAATCAATAATCTTAGCAGGAGAAGCGTTGGGATGAACCCACAATAAGGGTCCATCTTGCCACAGCACGGCAGTTGGTAAATGTCTAGTTTTAAAAACGCACAGGTTGAAGGTTTTGGCTTCTTCTATGTGTTTTAACTGAGCATCTTGTAAAGCTTTTTTTTTACCACTTTTAGGGCGCAGCTTGTAGCTGGTGTTAAGGCTCTAGGTGAAGAAATATGAGCATCTCCTTCCAGGATGTCAAACAATGGCTTCAATTTAGCAGAGGGAATTTTTAGAAACGGTCTCAACCAATTTATATCACCCAATAATTTCTGAAAATCATTTAACGTTCATAAATGATCTCTGTGAATCTCTAATTTTTGAGGAACTATTTTTTTTGGGTAAATAACCGTCCCTAAAAAGGAACCTACTTCTGAAACTTGAACCTTTTCGGAAGCAATATGCAGGCCCCATTGTCTTAAGGTTTTTAATAATAAAGGATATACAGTCTGTAAAACAACTAATTTCTTATGGCACATAAGAATATCATCCATATAATGGATTAACAGCAGAGAGGGAAATTGTTTTCTAACTGGTTCATGGGCCAATTGCACATATAACTGACACATGGTGGGGCTATTGGCCATGCCTTGAGGCAAAACTTTTCATTGATATCTTTTATCTGGCTCAAAATGATTAACAGCAGGTAGAGTAAATGTAAATCTATGTCTATCTTGTGGGCATAAAGGAATGGAGAAGAAGCAATCTTTAATATCTATAATTATAATTTTCCATTGTTTAGGCAAAGTGGAGAGCAAAGGCAGGCCTCGTTGCACGGAGCCAAATAGCCGTATCTGTGCATTGATGGCCCTCAAATCATGGAGACGTCTCCATTTTTCAGATTTCTTTTTTATAACAAAAATAGGTGTGTTCCAAGGAGAGGTAGAGGGCTCCAAATGACCAAGCTGTACTTGTTCTTTAACCAGCCTTGTAGTAGCTTCTAACTTTTTAGAGGAAAGAGGCCATTGAGGAACCCATATGGCTTTCTCTGTGAGCCAGGATATGGGCATGGAACCCTCAATGGCAGCTAATGAAAACCCAGACCTTGCTTCCCTGCATTACCTTCTTGTGGGATCGGGCTTAATCTCCCTTGCTCTTTTTTGCCAAGGCCTCTTCCTTCCTTATATCCCATCCTTTTCATAATATCCAGAGCTTGTTGAGAGTATTCGTTAGTCAATGCTAGTCCTAATTTCTGTAAAATGTCTCTTCCCCATAGATTAACAGGGAGAGGGAGCACATAGGGTATAAAGCTTCCTGTTTGACCTTCTAGTGTTTGCCAAGTCAATGACCGTGAACTCACTGCAGGGCTGGCCTCATACCCTAACCCTTGTAAAGAGTGAGACGATTGTGTAACAGGCCACGCCTTAGGCCACCATCGGGAGGAAATGATACTTTTATCAGCTCCAGTGTCCAAAATGCCGGAAAAGCTCTTCCCTTCTATCTGTAGTTGTAAGGTAGGCCTAGTTGAAAGATCAACTACCAAATGAGCGCAGTCAGTTCCTGAAGAACCAAGCCCCTTTGTGTCTCTTGGCATTTGGGTGGAAGGAAAATGGTCGTGTAAGCTGGGGAGGAGAACTAATTGAGCAATCTTATCCCCAGGGGAAATTGAAAATATGCCTTGTGGGCAAGAGCAAAGAACCTGAAGCCTTCCAGTATAGTCTTGATCCATTATTCCAGGATGAATCATAAGCCCCTTTAGGGTAAGAGAGGAGCGTCCTAAAATAAGGCCGACACTTCCTTTAGGGAGGGGACCTTTAAATTCAACCGGGACTGGTTGCACTCCCATATGTGGCATTAATAAGAATTGGGAGGTGGAACGGAGGTCCAGTCCTGCGGAACCTCTTGTTGCTCTACAGCTAGACATGCCCTCCTGTTGTCCACTCGTGTCCCATATCTTTTGGGGCCCTGAGACCTGGGGCCCTGAGACCCGTTTTTTGGAACATTTTCATTTCTTTCTTCAGAAGGGGTATCATGCTGAATAAGTTTTCCCTGAATATCTCTAACTGAGCGACACTCATTGGCCCAGTGATTGCCCTTCTTACACTTGGGGCATAGTCCTGGAATTTTTTTTTGTGCAGGAGCACGACAATCTTGTTTTAAATGACCCGCTTTGCCGCAGTTATAACAAGCTTTATTGCCTCCGAGACTCTGGCGGTTTTTAGCCTGTAATATAGCCGCTGCAAGGCCAGCATTAGTGAGTGGGCCTCCGAGTCCTCGGCAAACCTTTATCCAGTCTGTCAGCCCTTTGTTTCTCCTAGGAGCAATGACTGTCTTACACTCTGGGGAGGCATTTTCAAACACTAGTTGTTCTATCATTGGCTTAACTCATTCTGGGTCCCCAAATATCCTGCCCGCTGTATCCGTCATCCTGGCTACAAAGTCCGAGAATGACTCCTGGGGGCCTTGAATAATCTTTGTTAGGTGTCTCCCGGCCTCGCCCTTTTTTGAGAGGGCTTTCCATGCTTTAATAGCAGCGGCAGAGATCTGACCATATGCTCCCCAGTCATAGTTTGTCTGATTATGAACAAATTGGCCTTGTCCTGTTAGTAAATTGAAGGTCCAGTGCCGTTGATTATCTTCTGCATTGGCATTAGCCCTTGCCTGAGTTTGAGAAGCATCGTGCCAAAGGGATTTCCATTTTAAATATTGTCCCATATTAGGAAGAGCAGCTTTTACTGTAACTTGCCAATCATTTGGAGTCATTGCCATAGTGGCGAGTCTCTCAAGCTGCATAACTGTAAAATTAGCATCTACTCTATACTTATTAACTGATTCAGCAAGTTCCTTAATGAGGGCATACTCTACCGGCGCATGGACGCGGCCTCCATCCGCAGCCTCAAACACCGGGAAGGCTTGTAAGCACCTCCTTCTGTCCCCCTCTGAAAGGAAGGAATCTGAACAATGCTTGCCGGCATAAGGCAGAGGAGCACTGGGAATGGCAGGGGCGGCAGATTGAAAAGCCGCGCGGTTCTTATCTCCTATCTTCTTTTGTTTTTGATTTTGTGGTAGCGGCTGCTCATCAAAATAATATCTCTCCTCCCCATAGTGAGCCGCTTCCCCATCTAATTCTTCCTCCTCGGAGGGACTAAGATCCTCAGACTCTGAGCTATCAATTCCTAAAGCCTCTAATTCTTTTATCGGATAAAGAGGCCTCCTTTTTGGACTTTTCTTTTCCCTCTCATGTTTCTCTCCCAGGGCGTCTTTTCCCTTGTCTTTTCTTTCTGTGGACTTAGCGTCCGCGGAAAGGCCTTTTTTCTTAGAGACGTCTTTTTCTTTTTCCTCAAGGGCCCCTAACCTTTTATCCCGTTTTGTTTCTGACATGCTGTCTTGTAGCTCCGAATGTGAGGCTCCCATGTTCAAAAAGAAGAGAACGAGAGCCACCATCACAATAGGGAGAGCAAAAATTGCTCCTACCAATTTGGATGAGAGATGAGACAAGTCAAGACCAGACATGCCTCTCAGAACCTACCTTAGTCCTGCAGTTCTGAATCCTTCCCCGTGAATGGGGGGTCTCCTCGGCGCTGGCGATGACAGGCACCCGGCGTCCCGGGTTTCGGCACCAGCTGTAGCCCGCGTAGTCGTCTCGCCAGCAAGAACGCACACGGGCACCAGGATCCTTCTGCAGCAAGCGTTTATTCCAGTTAACAGATGAAGAGAGGAAAGACCCAGAGCCCCGAAATGGCGCCGCTTATATAGCCCCTAGGCGGCGTGTACTCTGCTGATTGGCTGCGCGCTCATTACCCCAAATGACGCCCCGGGCTGGGCAGTGACTTGGCGCGCTTTTACCACTTGCACATGCGCTATTCTACTTGTTCACCAGGGCCGAGGCCGGATGTCAGGGCCATCTTGTAATGGCGATCACACTCTCTCGGCTCTCCACACTTCTCCCCTTTTATTTTTTTTTTTTTAACCTTGTTTCTACATTCCTTTGGTCTAGAAAGAGGGCAAGTACATGGATGTCATGGAGTCCACAGGCTGGACCAACTGCAATGGCAGCGTAAGTGGATTGGACTATGGCTAGGGAGGAGGTTATCCTGCTGGTTCTGAAGGGCAGGACCAGCCCTGAGTTGTTAGTGGGCATCATGGCTATTCCCCTAGGATACCAGTCTGAACATCCTTGGAGACGGGCCTTCTAGGGGTGCTGTAGAGGTAGGCCTGCTAAGATGAACTGGGGGAGGAGATCTCCATCTGCACACAGAAAGGTGGCCCCAGAGGGAGAGGTGGGCCACAAGGGTCAGGCAGGGGCAGCTGTACGCTGTCCATTCAGGGGGCAGGGTGAGGCTGTGGTAGGGTGGGCAGCAGTGCTGCCTTAGAAAATGATTTATTTATGACAATTCAGGGGAACCACATATACACTGAAGCACAGCAAAAAGTAATGAATGCTCCTTGAGATGTCACCATAGAACTGTGACAGATGGGGCGTGTGGGTGGGGGAGGGGGAGGGCTGGAGTCTGCTGGCCTCAAAGGGAGGTGCCACTGCACTGCCCAAAGTGTGAATCCAGGTAGGCTTCCTAACTCTTCCTGTGCCTCCTTCCAGCTGCTCACAGTTTTGGATCTGTGGGGACTGCATTTGGACCCAGAAGAGCTCTTGAGCCCTGGCCTGGGCTAAGCCTGGTCCAAGGTCCGTGTGCAGGAAAACCAGATCCTACTAGACCTCCAGGGCTCCCTCTAGCAACTTGGTGTAGGTCTGAGGTGGACCTCCTTCTCTCTACAGTCACTCTGATGGCATTGGCTCCTCTGCATTTTTCAGTGTGCAGGAGAAGTCATGGGGCCCTGAGCTGACTAGATTCAGGTTCTATACATTTCTTTTTACTTATTTAGTAAAACCATATTGAAGGGCTGGGATGGTAGAGTGCTTGCCCAGCATACACAAAACCCTGGGTCCCATCACGAGCATGGCATAAGATAAGCATGGTATACATTTGTAACCCTTGGGAAGTGGAGGCCTGAGGATCAGAAGTTCAAGGCAAGTGTGTGCTACATATGACCCTAAAGACAGGAGAAGAGGGGAAAGGAGAAGAGGAAGGGAAGACAGAGGGAAAAGAAGGGAAAGAGGAAGAGAGAAAAGGAAAAGGAAAGGAAAAATAAAGAAAACAAGGAAATGGAAAAAAAGAGGAAAAGAGAAAGAAGGAAAGGACAGGTAAAAGGAGAAGAACAAGAAAGGGAAGGAGAGAGTACAGGAAAGGAAAAAGGAGGGGGAAAGTCCGTGTGGCAGAACTACAGGGACTGCTAGAGAATTTCTCAAAGTAAATCTAACGTAGTGATGACCCACAGAATGCAGAGTGGATGAAATTACAAGTAAAAATCACAACCAGCATCCCAGAGCTAAAGGGTACTCTGCATAATTATGTGTTAACTTCCCAATGTTCCCATTAGTTAAAATAATTAAGAGGTGTAAATAAAACAGGTTAGATTCTCAACTTGAAGGGATAAGAGTTTCAGGGAGTGTGTCTTTGAAGACCTGGAAAATAAGCTAAACTTTGTTGATTATTTAAATCTGTGTTACTGCAAACCACAACCAAACAATAATACAGAGATCAGCATCTGTCAGGAGTAACCACAGTGACATGCATTTTGGAAAGGAGTGTGGTACAGCAGTGAAGACTGAAGTTTGAACTCATGTAGTCTCAGTATTCATGATTCCCTAACCACTATTCATCAATCTTTAGCAGCTGACTTGACCTGCCTTAGTTCTTATTTTAAATGTAGATAGAGAGAGCTTTACCATGTGGGTTGGGGTGTAAATGCAAGCTTAGTGGAGGACAGTTGACAATTGAAACCACACACCTGTTTCCCTTTTAGCGTAGACTTCTTGTGGGGAAGTAGCTATCAATAAGAACTGGTGTACCAGCCCCAACATTCAGGGAAGAATACGGGACAGGATATTAACAATATAATGCTTGTGAAAGTACTAATATGAAGGACTGTATGAACATCAGGCTTGGGATATTCTGTGATCCACTATTTCTCATCTGGAAGCTGAATGATCATGGAGAAGGGTTCTGCATTGGAGTTTGTATGAGGGACAAATGCCTAACTTAGGTTATATCTTTGAGTATAGGAGTTACTCTACATCAATTAGCAATGAAAACCTATGAATATAGAGTATGCCATGTTGTTCAATACTTGATAGATATTATTATTGTTTTATAGACGTAATGACTGAATTATAATCCTGGTCCTGCTTATATAAACCCATGCAACTTGAGACAGGATAATTTACTGATTCATGCATAATTTCTTTCATACTGAGGGTGTTGGATTAAAAAAAGCTGTTAGATCTTCAAACTCTTTGCTTTGTTTTCTTTTTGTAATATTATTTCCTTATTATAACATATGTTCCAAACTAAATTCACAGAGTACAGATTCTCTACCTCTATGGGCATGTGAAAAGTAAGTATATTTGAATATTTTATCTCACCAAAGAGACCAACTTGCAATAATTTACATTATGTGTGAACATCTATCACCTGAGTGTTGATTGGACAATAATGACCAAAGAAATTATACAGTGTGTTGGAGGAGCTGTAAGAAATATTAATTGAAACACATAAACTGAGAAATTTTAAGCAATTATAGAAATATATAGGTTGAAAATATTGCAGAAAGACAAAAACAGAGTGAAGAGGCCAGAAGTGCAGAATGTTTATATTCTTTCCCTTCCCAGGAGTGAAAAGATGCACTTTCAGGAATCATTCTCAGGAATACATTCCGTATTTGAATCAAGGCTGTCTTGTGCAGGCTTTCCTCTCGAGACAGTGCACCCAGACCTTCACCTTATTGTGATGATTCTGTGATAAGAAATTAGGCCAGAAGATTAAGTAAACACTGATCTGGAGCCAAGGAAGGTATATTATCCAGGCAATGGCATACTGGAGAGAGATCCATTAAGACCCATTAAGAAGTGTACATGATCCTTGTGACTGTACATGATCTTTGCAAAATCACAAGAGATCATGAAGGGCACAAGTGACACTCTCCCTAACTTGCACAGAAATTTTAGCTCAGGTGCAAAGCTGCTGCTAAAAGTTATCCATTGCCGTTTAGTGTGTTCTATAGGGGTTGAAAATAATCAGAGAAGATGGAGGCTTAAGAACCTAGGCTTTGGGCAAAAAGTTATTAAAATTTGAAATTTGTAATTCATCTAGTTACAAAATCCATTATCTGATAGCATCTTTATGTGAAGATATGGACATCTAAAATTATTACTGAAATAGTCCATATTCAATAAAAAATTTTGATGAGGTTAAGGAATATTGAGTATTATTAGCTAGAAAGACTGAATTTTATCCAAATGATAATTTTCAAAATCACATTAGGGATTCCATGGGACATAAAAAAGAGAAATATAAGAGAATATTGACAAATTTATTCAAAACTCCATACCAAAAAAAACATCCAACAAAATCCTGGAAATTATGTCTGTAAAAGTAGATTAGAAGGAATTCAATTAGAAGGAAATCAATATTTTAGACAATATTTTTAAAGTGATGGATTCAAAACTCTGTTCTCGAACAGAAAGTAATTACAGCTGAATCAATGATTTAAATTTTTTAATGTAATTATAAAGACACTGAAGTCTAAAATGGAACAATATGTAGATTAATCAGAATACTTTATAATATGCATAATGAGGAGTTTCACAGTGGAAAGGTCCACATCTGGCACTGTAAAATGATAACATTTCCACATGAACAAGTTACACACAAAAAAATTTGAAAAACAACTTACACAACACTGACAACTAGCAGTGCATGTGGTAAGAAAGTGAGAATTTGATTTAAGGAAATTAGATAAATAAGTCACTTGTAGCAAAACCAATTCATTCAAATACCACAGAAGACTAAGCACACAAGTAAATGTGTAACTGTTTATTTCTTTTTCTTAAACAAGATTTAAAGAATTTTTTTTTTTTATTTGAGAATGACAGACAGAGAGAGAAAGAGGCAGATACAGAGAGAGAGAGAATGAGCACGCCAGGGCTTCCAGCCACTGCAAACGAACTCCAGACATGTGTGCCCCCTTGTGCATCTGGCTAACGTGGGTCCTGGGGAATCAAGCCTCGAACCAGGGTCCTTAGGCTTCATAGGCAAGCACTTAACCACTAAGCCATCTGTCCAGCCCAAGATTTAAGGAATTTTTAAAAATATTTGTTTTGTTTTATTTATGAGAGAGAACAGGGGCAGGAATTAATCCAAGTAAGCTGTGCAGCACTGGCAAGCTGGGCTAATAAACTTCAGCTTTTCCCTCAGTGACACACCTCCTCCAGCAAGCCTCCACCCTACCACACACAAATTTCCACCACTTAGGGATTGGATTTTAGGTTTAATCACAAACACATGAGGCTATGAGGGTCATTTCGCATACAAATCACCACAGTATTCCTTCAATTAAATCCTAATAACAGCATACTAACAAGTTATTAGGTCAGGGCTGGGAAAATGATTCAATGGTACCTGCTTGTAAAGCCTGCAGTCCTGAGATCAACTCCCAAGCTACCCACTCAAGTGAGACACAGAAAGAAGTACAAGTACCTGGTATTCATGTGCAACATCCAGAAGCCCTGGTATGCTCATCCACACACATGTAATGAAATAAATATAATTTTTGAAAAGGTATTTGATTGAAAATGCCTCTTCAAAATTCTTTTTGAGGGCTGGAGAGATGGCTTAGTGGTTAAGGCACTTGCCTGCAAAGCCAAAGAACCCAGATTCAATTCCCCAGTACCCACATAAACCAGATGCACAAGGTGGTGCATGTGCCTAGAGTTTGTTTGTAGGAGATGGAGGCCCTGGTATGCCATTCTCTCTCTCTCTCTCTTTCTATCTCTGCCTCTTTCTCAAATAAATAAAAATAAAAGGTTAAAAATAATAAAAAATTCATTTTGAAGACAGGCACACAAATACTCTCGTGGTACATTTTCATTTATCACAGCATATTCGTATTAAAAACCTGGACAGCCCCTTCATAATGCACATGTTAATATTTTGGTAGGAACACATGTAAATTAATAATTTTTTTTTTAAATCCCAGAAAAAAGAGACTCTTAACCTCTCACTTGTACTATCCTTTATTGTTTGAAGCTCTTTTTTTATGACATATGGGGAATGGTATCTAGACATAAATGAAATTCACACAAGAGTCTGGAACAATGAAGAGGATAATGATTGTACATAGGGCATAGTGACATTCCTAGTGGTGATGTGCATGATGAGACAGGAGCTCATGGGATAGACCTGCATGGGCCAGAATTCCAAGCCTAGGCAGGAGACTTAGAACCATAGTAGCTCATATGCATGGAACATTTTCTGGGTCAGAAGGATTATATTTCCATTTCATCTTTCTATTAGCTCCATCACGTTTGTGTTTGTTATGTGAGCATGTTGAATGTGTGTATGTGTGTGTGTGTGTGTTGTGTGTACACGTGCATGCACACATGCATGCATGCATGTGGATGCTAGAGGACAACCTCAGGTGTCCTTTAGGCACCATCCTCTTTTGCAGACAGGGTCTATTTTGGACCTGGAACTCTCCCAGTAGGCAAGAGTGGATGGCCAGCAGTCATCCAGGGAACCTCCTGACTCTGCCTCTCCAGCACTGGGATGGCAAGTGCAGGTCGCCATCACTGGCTTTTTATGTGGGTTCTGGGGATGGAACTCAAGTCCTAAGGCCAGCAAGGTAAAGCACTGTAACAACCAAGCTACACCTCTCATCAGCCCCAATATTTGCTTCATGTTTTAATCTCCTTTGTTGTTTATCAAACAGACTATATTGGTCACATACTGGTTATGTCACCATGCATGTGAATTCCAGTGTCTCTGTGCTCTTACAAATATGCCACCTTTTCCAGCATCCCATACTAAACGACATGAGAGATACATAAAGAATAAAACTATTTATATCACTTTTATCTCCAGTAATATCTGAGAAAGAATTTAATTTTTATTTATTTCAAAAGCCTTTATTTCAAACCCAGAGGCTCATGAAATTTTGGGTTCAATTTGCTGAGTGTTTGTGATAAAGGAATAGTTTCAGTTCTCAAGTAGCAAATATAAGTAATAGACAGTAATTACAGAAATAAAGTAACAATATCTCCTAAGAACATATATGAAAAAGTCCCTTATCCCATGGTTGGAGAAAAGTCTGGATGAGGCAGTAGCAAAATACAACATTGTTAAACCTTTAGTAAAATATCACTACAGATCACAAGTGACATTATATAACAAAACAACTTCTTGTAGAATATGGGAAATATAAATCCTTTCCTTCTTTGCTAAGACTACATATGGAAAGGTCATTACAGTACATGTGAAATTCTGCAGAAGCTGCATACCACATTCTATTTTCACTGCAGTACCATTAGGGGTGAGATGGGCTTAGGATGATCAAAAATAGTTGAGATTTACATAGACAGAGGCAAGAGAAAAGCAGGAAAGAAAGGGCTTGCTGGGGCAAGAATGCTTCACCAACCCAGAAACAATAGGGAAGTGATATAATTAGCATGTTTATACCTTTTCATTTTGTTGGGGGGAAAAAGCTTGTTTTCCTTTTAATCTTTTTCTCACCAGGGACTAGGGCCTAGCATCTCTTAAGGGACAGGAGCATTTTCCTTCCAAGCACATAAAGACTTTATGAGATACAAGGTGTTCTTAAGAAAATGAGGTTTTTCCAATTTAATTCACCCTTAAAATGAAATTAGTTTGGTGTGTTATGTGAATTGTGATACTTTCTCCCTTTATTTGTATATTCAGCATTTTCAAGGTAACTAAGAGAATATATGAGTGGTGACTAGACCCCAGAGCAAATGGTTTTTACTTGCAGAGTAAAAAAGCTACCAGCAAAAGACATGTGAGCTTGCTTTTCTAAGTATGAGCAGTTTCACTGTGTTTAAAATCTGTCTCCAGGAGGATAGCTATCATTGACTTTGGAGAATCTCTTAAAATAATTCTTTATTACCTAAAAGTAATAATAAAAGAAAGATCTATACAGCCTTGCATGTATGTAGACTCTAAGTACTTGAACAGATAGAAGCAGAGAGGATGAAGGGATTAACTAAAAAATGCAAAGTTTAGTTGGATGGCTCTTGAGTCAGCTCCTGCTACCTGATCCTGGCTGTTGTCTCTGTGCTATGGACATATGGTGCCTTGAGCATTGAGCTGCCTCTGCCATGACGAAGCTTCCCTTGAAATCTGTAAACCTGAAATGAACTCTTTCCCATCACAAGCTGCTTCTGGTTGGGAGTTTTTCCTAACGATGAGAAAGTAAATACAACAAGTCCGGGGTCTTCTGGGAGTGACATGGCTGTTCACTCATGAATTCACAACAGCTATTGCTCACCCATACAAGGCTGGACTGGTCAACATTTTACCATGGAGCAGGGTTGGGCTCATTACTTTTCATCCCTCCATGAAGAACTATTGGCAGTTAGTGGTTGCTGAGGAAGGAGAGGACATTTTTTTTCAGTAGTGTAGTTACTATTTTGTTGTCCATGCTCTAATAAATGCCGCCACACACACATCTCATGCAAGCAGTAGGTCACAGGAACAGTAAAAGAGATGAAAGTAGAAGGAGTAGGTGGGATGAATAAAGTGTTCAGTAAAAGTGCAGGCGGGATAAGAGAGAGCAGTGAGAGTAAGTGTGATCAAAATATATTATTTACAGTATGTGAAATTGCCAATAAATTTACAAAACACATGTATGAAAATTCCCAAGATAGTAAATTTGATTGTGTTTCCACCTCAAAAGAATAATAATGTGATATTTGAGGCAATCCATTAGGTAGTTACATTGATTTAGCTAGTCCAGTGTATATTTTTGTTGTTACACAGCACACATACACACACACACAGTTGTAGAAATCTGTTTTTTTTATAATTCCATAAATTTCCAAGTATGGAATTCCCAGGTACGAATATACATTGATTAGGGTGCCCGAACTCAACGCAATCCTCCTACCTCTGGCATCCGATGCTGGATTAAAGCGTGCGCCACACGCCAGGTTTTTTTTTTGTTTAATTTCATTTAGAAATCTGTTTTTTTAAACACAGAAGAGTTAGTCTAATATGGAAAGTGTTAGGTCAATATACATTGTACCAATGCACTATGTAATCTCATAAAATTTTGTATTATAAGCAAGTGTCAGGCATTTTTCAAAATGATTGCACCAAATCAAACAAATTAGAGCAGTTCCTGTTAGTCATTTTGATAGGCATCCTGATACAGGAATATTGGGGTTCCTCTGCCAAAGTACCAACATAAGCCAATGCAGCAGTAATTTGGAGGTGTTGCTGGATCCTGTTTTATGGATTTGAAGAATGAAATCCACAGACCAGAGGACGAGGTTCAGAGAGGTTTTATTCTAACTTAGCAGCTTTAAGTGGGAAGAGCTTTAAGAGAATGGGAACTTAAGAAAAGGAAGGAAGACATAGCTCTTGACCAAGAAAGCAAGATGAGGTTTGAGAAGCTCTATGTGTAATAGGAGGGAGCAGGACAGAGCTCTTGCTCTGGGAGGCCAGGAGGGGGTTTTAGAAACCCACCTCATTACTCAGGTTGGGATTTTTATGAGCCCTGTGGATAGGCTGCTGGTTCAGCCAGTGAGCCTTGATGTCAGGAGCCTGGGATCAAGATCTCTGGAAGAGGTCAATCTTCCAAAGAATCTTAATTCTAGGAATGGAGTGGAAGCTACTCCCTAAGAGGGAAGAATTAAGGAAAGGCCACATCCTTCCGAAATTTCTGACTTGCAGTGCAATGACTTACATTTTCCATACAGGCCCAAGGACAATTTTTCCATTTAGTTAAGAGAAAGCTATTCACTTTGGGGTCCTGTCACTCCTAAGCTCCCTAGCCAATTTCTATTTACTATCATTTTTCATGTTTAGTTCCCTTTGAATATTTTATCTTTTTTATGTGAGAAAGAGAAAGAGAGAGAGAGAGAGAGAGAGAGAGAATGGGTGTGCTAGGGTCTCCAGCCACTGTAATTGAACTCCAAATGCACTCACAACCTTGTACACATGAGCAACATTGTGTGCTTGAGTCGCTGTGGGTCTGGCTTACAGTGGGACCTGGAGAGTCAAACATGAGTCCTTAGGCATTGCAGGCAAGCTCCTTAACTGCTAAGCCATCTTTCTGGCCCACATTTTTTATTCTTAGCACACTAAGGACAATTATTATACCTAATTACAATCTCAATTTCATTTTATCTATTAATTAAATAACAACATTTTCATGTCTGCAGGCCATTTGCACTTCCTTCCAAGTAAAATGCCTCTTAGCACTTTGCATTATTAATAAATCATTTGTATGTTCCTTTCTTTTTAATTTAGACATGTCAAAACATAAATGTAAATTTGTGATAACTTGGGGGTTCTGCCGTTAAATCCCTTATGGTTCTCTTCTCTAATCAATACTGAAGTCCCAAACTTGCCACTTACAATCTGAGTTTCAGTGTCTTGTTTTGGATACTCTTCTCTCCTCTAGGAAAATATCTTACTAGAATGACTTGAAAAGTGATGAAGTTGTTGTTTTCAAATTAAAGCTTTAATGTAGTAGAATTAATTTTTGTGTGTAACATAAGATTATGAGCCAAATAACTTTACATGTGAGTAGCTAGACTTTCTACTGAAGGACTGTTTTTTTTCCTCTCCTGACCTAGAGCCACGTCCAGGTTAAAAGCTTTCATATCATTTGTCAATCTGAGTCTGGGCTCTTTCTCTCTCCTCTCAGTCTCTCTCTCTTTCTTTCTATGTGTACAGGTATACATGGATGGAGGAATATACATGTTTGTGTGATACACATGTAGATGTGTGCCCCCAAAAGCTTCAAAAATTGTAATTTATATTTCTACTAAATTATAGGGTCCTTATTCTCTCTTGACATCTTTAATATTAATGGCAGGCACAAAATATCTGCATGCCTTTATTTTTGTCTCTGTGTTCAGAAGCATATGATTACATGGAGAGGAATACATGTTTGTTTATTTATCTGTTATGTTCAGAGATTGCAATAAAGGAACAAAAGGGACAGTTTTTGCACACAAATTTTATTGTAATGGGGAGAGGGAGGAGGCAGAAAGAGAGGTAGAAATACAGAAAAAGAAAGGAGGGATAGAGAAGGAGCAGAACAAGGCAGATACACATACCTGGAGCAGAAGAGCCAAAGAGAGCAACAGAGGGCCAGGGAGAAGGTTTCATGGAAAGGAGAGGAACTGTTCTGGGAGGAAGGACCCTTGGGTGATATGCAGAGAAAGAGACTAGGGGCAGGCTAGGATCCTCAAATGCTGGCTCCACAGTGACATAGCTAAGATGCATGTTTCAAAGCTTCTGTAACCTCTCAAAATAGTAACACCAGGGCTGGGGAGATGGTTCCGTGGGCAAGAGCTTGACATGCAGTCATAAGCTATATGCATCGATGCATGAGATCTTGGTGGCAGCAGGGCTAGAGTATATAGAGGATGAAAGGTTACAGGGTGCTCCATCTATACAACTATGGGAAGGTCATCAGCCATACTGGGATGAGATCTGATGCCACAGCTACTTTGTAGTTTTTTTTTTTTTCTTTCATTTTTCAAGGTAGGGTCTCACTCTAGCCCAAGCTGACCTAGAATTCAGGGTGGCCTTGGACTCATGGTGATCCTCCCACCTCTGCCTCCCAAGTGCTGGGATTAAAGGCATGTGCCACCATGCCTGGCTCACTTTGTAGTTCTTACATCTGTGAGTAACACTCACCCATACTCTGCACAGACGTCCAATAAGCTCATTGGTTCCTCAGGGTGAAATCTAGTGGAAGTGGCCTCTAGTCTGTCAAGGATGCCCTGCCGTGGGGAGCAAACACTCATTGGCTTCTCTTCAGAAAGAGTTCATGCAACACCACACGTGCTAGTAACCCTGTCACGAGGGAAGAAGAGACTGAAGAATTACTGGGCCTCATGAAAATGGCAGCTCTGGGTTCAGAGAGAAATTGTGTCTCAAAGAAGTACATGGAGGAGTGATAGAGGAGAACATGCATAGACGACACATGCACTGTACCACACCACAGCACACATATGATGTCTGCATGCAGATAGGAAAGCAAAGCAAAGCTAGTGTAAACAAAACCACCAGTTAAGTGTTCGAACATTTGAGTCTGTGGGCATAGTTCACATAAACCATAATATTTACCCAATCCACCCTTTTGCTTTATTATTTTTATTTCATTTTCAATGTGGTTTCCATGTTGTAGATTTGACTGCTTAATTTCTGGTTTGTAGTTCAGAAAAATGTGCAAACGGGTGTTTATCTACTCTATGCAGGGAACTTGGTGGCTTGGTTCTCTTCTTTATATCACTTGCTCATACACTGACAATTCTCCTAAATGTGGTTTGCCTTTGCTAATAAATTTTAGGACCTGCCTTTTTAATCAATAACACACACTTTACAATGTGGATAGCAACTTTTTGAAAAATATGTATTTTTTCCTGTCCAGCATTTTGAAACTATTCATGAACTTTACATTTTATATAGCCCCAAATCATATTTTCCCTGTAGATTCCTAGCTTGCTCTGTGTGTAAATCTTGCAAAACATATATGTAGCCTCTTATACTCTCTCAAGAATTTTGAATATATTTTACCTTAATATTTATTCAACTTTGATATTTATTGTAAAAGATGCTATAAGGTAAGAATAATTTACTTTTATCTAAATGGATATTCAAAATTCCTATAAAAATTAATTAAATTAGCCAGTCCTTTCCTATTAAAAAAAATTATTCCTGTCCCTAAAAATGTTCCTTTTAGTGGTTCAATCCTGTCTTTTTTTTCATGTCAACTTCATCTGTCTCTGTTTCAAAAATTTGTGTATTTATTTTGAAGTTTTATGATATCTTGTGTATATGTAAAATTCTGGTTGCAAAAAGAAATCTTTCAGAGATGGGGACATGGCTCGGTGGGTAATAGCACTTGCTGTGCAGGCATGAGGACCTGAGTTCAGATCCCTAGAACCTATGCAAAATGCCATGCTGTGATGGTGTACTTCTATATTCCCAGTGATGGGAGGAAAAATAGGAGCATCCTTAGGACTTACTGCTTGATAGTCTAGCTGAAACATCTGTTTAGCATGTCTTTGTGCGGGGGTGTCTCTTGACCAGGTGATTGATTGATAGGCTCCAAGGACCAAAGGACTTTGTTCTAGTCTAGATGTGTGTCTTCCCCTTCTAATGCTGCCAGGGAAACAGGAGGTGGGGGTCTTTCCTTCTGTGACCTCTAAGCATAATGTCTTCCTATTCAGAAGATCCCCCACTCAAGAGCTAAGACTTTACTACCATTTAGGAGAAGGGCAGTGACTACAGGCTGAAATGTGGCCTAGAGATCTCCTGCAATCCCCACTTTAGTGTTGTAGGGCAGGTCACCATCTACATTCTTTTGGGACTGACTACCTGCCAAAGAAAATTACTTTTCTCTTAATCTCTATCACAACAATGGGGTGGAAATGCTTGCAGTATGTTCAACATGGAGACATTATTCTGAGCCTTAGTCAAGGAAGTCTCTTGAGTTTTAGGCGGCATCCAAATGTCATTCCCTCCATGGTCTGCTTCAGCTGCAGAGCATAGCCTCCCGGAAGGACATGCTCTTTCTGGATAGCCCACATGGGATAGCTGGCCAAGGTGAGGTCTCAAGGTGAGACAATTCGATTGAGAACTCTATCTGGCTGTGGATTTGTGGGCCTGCATTGCAATTCCAAATCCCTCTTCACAAGTGTGGATCTCTGAGCACCTCATACTTCAGACTCTGTGTCTGCCCTTGGAAAGGTATGTGTGTGATGGGACAGGGTGATAATTGGCTCCAATTGGCTCTGTGAGACCCTCATGTAGTATTATTTTTGTTTGCCTTTTGTTTGGTCTTTTGTAATGACTAAAGACTTCTCTTACACTCATATAAGCTCTGCCATCCTTTTTGTGTTAGTCTACTGGGATTTTTGGGTATGTGTGTGTGTGAGTAGCAATAAGGATTGGGACACTACAGGTTTAAAAAAGGATTTAGACTGAAGGACTGGAAGGCAGATCTATAGAGTATTGGGACCAGGAATAGGCCATATGGCATCGAAGAGTGAAAAGGAGTTAGATGGGAGATCACATAGAGGTCAGAGGGTACTGTGATACTGAAAGAAACTGCCCTGTGTCATGAGTCAAAGCCTTTACATGGTGAGAACTCAGCAAGCAGTGGCTATTTGCTGTTGTCTATTGTTTTCATTATGGATCTTTGCAGAACTGAGAGACAGAGAACAGAATGAAGACAAGCTTCTCCTCCTCTGTACCTTTGCCCATTCACACCTATGAAGACATTGCTTAAGATCAGTAATTAAGCAAAATAAATGGATACATTGCTTAGCATTATTTGCAAAGTCTTTACACGAATTTCAAAATGAGGAAATAGAGAAAAGAAATTAAGTATGGTAACAATAATAGAAATTGAGATGAGAAGCTCTGGAGAATATGAGATAATTTGTTTTTGTATTTGAAGTGCAGATCTGGGTTGATTTGGGCCCTCTCAGAAGTAACATGCAGAAAAATGGAAAAAGGTATCAAAATGATTTCAAAGACATTGAGAAAAATTCAGATAAAAGACTGGTAAAGTATTAGACTTTAAACAAATATTCTAGGGAAGAAAAGCAACAAAAAGTAATGTTTTTATGTGTATGGATAATTGGGTCTGCTTAAAAGGAGTGTACCTGTGTCAATGTAGTCCAATAGTTATTCTCTTCAGAGATACCAGTAAGGCTTGTTTCTATTAACTGGTTTTTGCAGATGTTGTCAAGAAAGCATTTCAAGCTAATGTTATAATCAGTAGTAGCACTGATGTTTCTAGAACATCACTTAACCCAATGCCTTTGATTGAAGACAGATGATACAGAGTCTCAGGGAGATAAAACCGTTTATGTGAGGTGACATAGCTGAACTGTATGAGAGCTGGGGTCTGAATCCCATGCCTCATGCTTTATACTAGTCCAAGCTGTTTAGCTTCATGCAATTGAAACCAAAATGTGTTTTCATTTCTTTATCCACACAACTCTCTGTGCTCCAAATAAGGATATAATTCAGAGATAAAATGATAACGTGGCTCTTATGGAGTGAATAAGACCAAGATTTGGAGCTTTCTTGATTTCTATGAATCAAATATTGTAAACAATTTCAAGCTACCTGAGTGACACTACTGGACACAAGTGTGTAAAACTACAAGCATCCTTACCTCTAACTAGTTCTCTAGACCACTGAACTCACCCCACGCAGGCACTGTATCTACCATGTCTTCCTGGATTTCCTGCAAGCTCAGATCTGCATTTGTTTCTCACAGTCAACAGATGCAGTAACTAGAGTAAACATTCGTTAGCTTGTAGGAGCATCTGTAGCAGTGGGCCAGCAGCATAGATTCCTTGTTTCTGGGTAAGCAGGGAAAGGATTAGGCAGTCCTCCGAGTCTTCGGGAACTGGGAACATGGTGATATGTTAGCTGTCCTCTTTCCATTTAAACTTTACAGCCCTGGATGTCTGAAACGTGGATAAATTTAGTAGCTTCAGCTCAATGCAGCTTCCCTCACAGCTTCCTATTCTCCTTGATGCATGGGAACCAGAGGCCTGTACACAGTTATTGACCCAGATGAGGAAGGGTAGTTGGGGATATTAGAGTAATTGGGAGAAGTGGGATCAAAATGTGGTGGTGGCCAAACAGCAGCAACGGTCAGCTCTGGAGTGTGACCCTGATGGGACACCCTTCAGTAGGGCTGTGGCATCTGAGACTTTCTGTCAGGGCCAAGAAGTGTCTCAGTGACCTCCTGGAGTGCCTGTTGCCTGACAGTTTGCACTATTGCTATCTTTTCCTTGGAATTTTTGTAAATATTATAAGTTTATTATTGCTTATTTTTACTTTCATTTTTTCCCCTTCTCAGTAGTAATAGGGAAATCCAATTCAGATGTGTTTATACATACAGTCACCAATGATTAAACAAGAAAAGAATGTTTCTACAGAATTTTCTGAGGCTGTAATGTTTAAACAGATAAGCAGATTATGGATTCTGAAACTATGACTAGTTTGAATGTACAAAGTTTCTTAACACCACAAATGTATATTTCACCTAATGAGACATGTTCCTCGCATTGCTACATGCCTTACCAATTGTTCCCAAGAAACATTACTTACAAGAAAATTCTTGTTGTCGAGATGATTACAGGAATTAATGGGTACATTTCCTGAACCTACAGAGGACTTACTAGAAAAGGAGCCTGAAATTCTAGGGAGTAAAAGTAAACATCTTTCAAATAATCGGGTTGGGCCCACACAAGGAAGTCAAACAGAATACGTAACTTTCAGAATTAAGTTTGGTGGGCTCCTAAAGGAAAGACATCAATGCAAAACAACCTTTACCATATACAGGGACATACATTTATGGAGTAAGAATGGTCTGGAAAGCTGGGAAAAGAGTAAAATATCAAAATCTTCCTTTCATGGAGAGACTTTCAAGGTCAGGACCAAACTATAAAATGGAACAACAAAGAAAGGTCACAGGCAATTAAATCAGTACTGGATTAGGAATAGAGAAATGTACTGTTATTCAGGCTATAAGATAATATTATGTAGAGAGTGGCTAACACAGCCCTTTCTGAGGTCAAAAATGTCTATCACCTTATGACCACAAGAGCTGCCTGCCAGGGCTCTTTGCTAGTTTCCATGAGCCTGGGTAAGATATTAACCAGCTTGCAATCTTTGACTTTCTTGTTTAAGATGTTGTCAGAATGTCTGTGGGGTAAGAGGTCTATGAGTTAAGCATAAACAGGGGAAACCAAGGGAAAAGAGGGACATTGTGCAAGATATCTTAGAGAATATAAGCCACATAAATAAGTTGCTATGTCTTGCTTACAAAAAGTATAATGCATTGTCAAAATGTAAATAAAGAAACAGAGTTTTGCTCTGTGACCAGTGTGCTTCACCCAAGCTACTGGCCCAAATCATTTCTTCACAGTGCTGATTCCACACATCCCCTTTGACTTCTACAACCCCAGTGAGGCTGGAACTGGGCAAAAATGCATTGTATGAAAGTGTTATCAAGAAACTTAAAAACCCTCAGAGGCTATAGTTCTGAAAAAGAGGGAACTTTGTGTTTCTGCCTTATACAATTTTAGACGGCCATATTATGATGGGTGTTGCAGTCAGATTCGCATTGCTGGTAGAAATCACCCAACCAAGAGCAGTTGTGGGAAAAAAACAGGTTTATTTTGGCTTATAGGCTCAAGGGGGAAGCTCCACGATGGCAGGGAAAACGATGGCATGAGTAAAGGGTAGATATCACCCCTGGCCAACATAAGGTGAACAATAGCAACAGGAGAGTGTGCCAAACACTGGCTTGGGGAAACTGGCTATAACACCCACAAGCCCGCCCCCAACAATGCACTGCCTCCAGGAGGTGTTAATTCCCAAATCTCCATCAGCTGGGAACCTAGCATTCAGAACACTTATGTTTATGGGGGATACCTGATTCAAACCACCACAGTGGGTTTCTTTAGGAATGAGCTGGGTAAATTAACCATGTGTTTTTGTGGTGTCATTACAGCCTCCTTTCTTGATTCTTCCATTCAGCTGATGCTCTGTCTCATACTGGGAACTGTGGTTTTCCATGTGGGATGGTCCTCTTCTATGCGGGCAACACTGTATGCTCCCCTTCTTTCTTCCTTCCCTCAATCCCTTCCTTGTTTACCTTCCTTCCCTTTCTTCCAACTCTTTTCTTTTCTTTTTTTTTTTTTTTGCATGTGTGAATGTGTGTCATAAATATATGTATGCATGTTCACATGTATTCAGGTACACTTGTGTGTGTGGGTGCATGTATGTGTGTGTGCCTATGTGTGGAGGCCACAGGTTCATGTTGAGTGTCTTCCTAAGTCTCTCTTGCCAACTTATTTTTTTTTAATTTAAAAAAAATTTTGTTGTTCATTTTTATGTATTTATTTGAGAGCAACAGACAGAGAAAGAGGCAGATAGAGAGAGAGAGAAGAGAGAGAGAGAGAGAGAGAGAGAGAGAGAATGGGCACGCCAGAACTTCCAGCCACTGCAAACAAACTCCAGATGCATGCACCCCCTTGTGCATCTGGCTAACGTGCGTCCTGGGGAATTGAGCCTTGAACTGGGGTCCTTAGGCTTCATAGGCAAGCGCTTAACTGCTAAGCCATCTCTCCAGCCCCCAATTTATTTTTTAAGACTGAATTTTTTTGCTGAATCTGGAGCTCACCAATTTCACTAAGTAGCCAGTAAGTCCTTGGAGTCCTTCTGCCTCTACCTGCCTTGTGCTGGGATTATGCAAGCATGCTTCCATGTCCAGCTTTTCCATGTGTGCTGGGACTTCAAGCTCATGTCCTCACACTTGAAAAGGAAGTACTTTACTGATTGCGTCATCTTCCCAGCCCCTCCTCAATTATTATACAAATTAAATAATACCGCATTCAAGTATCGACCTATCTTGCCTCATTGAATAATCTGTTAGTCCTCCCCTCATATTACAGAGCACAAGAAACTCCCACTGCCATTCTAGCCTTGGTAGACTGTGGTAACTACATCT
Source organism: Dipus sagitta (assembly GCA_036346955.1). Classification (NCBI taxonomy): domain Eukaryota; kingdom Metazoa; phylum Chordata; class Mammalia; order Rodentia; family Dipodidae; genus Dipus; species Dipus sagitta. The sequence goes on along the minus strand of CM070773.1, from coordinate 155,639,711 downwards.
CACCTCTGACAGTTAAATACCTTCTGGCCTCCAAATTACCCAGAGTCCCATGATCTGTATTACTGCGATCCTTCCATCATCTGGTCTGACGCTAAGCAGCATGGGCTCAAGGCAGCATCTCCTACTGTCAGGTCCAGTCTGCAGAGCAGAGCCTGTACCAACACACACTCAGCCTTATTATAGCCGAAGGAGAGCCATGTACCTTGGAGAACAATCAAGGGATGGTTTTCTGGCTTAACATTCAAAATATATTTGCACTTTGCCATCTCATTCTTATTAAAAATCCCTTACCTCAGCAATCTGTTACTACCTTCTCCTCTCTGTAGTATTTTCTGGTAGCTAGCATTTTGCCTGAGCTGATTGTAAATTAGCATCATTTCAGTATATTGAGACTGCTTCTAGCTGACTCTTTTAGAATGTTAGACTTCAGGCTCTGGCCATTTCTCCTAGATCATCAAATCCTTTTCTATCTAAATTATTCTCCAGCCTTTCCCTTCTGTTCTATTCCCTTGCTGTCTATTCCTATTTTCCCCGGGCTCATACTAGTCTCTTATGATGTGAATGCTGTCCTCTTCCCCCTGTTTTCTTTGGAGTTACTTTCTGCTGGACATTGAGCTGTGTGTCCTAATGCAAGATTGGGATCCAGTCCCGATGATGAGCCTGGGTGATGGGGGAGGTGGAAGAAAACCTGCAGAGGACCAGCATCACCTTGTAAGGCACTTGTTTCAGATGAGGTCTTTGTAGTTCCTCACTGAGAAGACAGATGGGAACAAAGACATGAAAGTGACTAAGGAAGTGTGATCCAGGTAAACACAAATTGGTTATCAATATACTAGATCAAGCCAGTGGTAAAAGAACTGATAGAAGTATGGAGAAGGTCAGGTAACATTTATGGACAATAGCCTATGCAAAAACACTTTGAAAGGCAACCACACTACTTTCAACTCATACCAGCATGTTAGGAAGAATTGTCATAGTTACTTCCAGGTGTTGCACCAAATTACCATGTACTGCAAGATTTATACAAACTAAAAATTTATTTCTCACAGTTCTGAAGATTGAGAAGTCCAACATGAAGCCAGATTCAGGGTCTGGTGGGAGATCCCTTCCTAGTTTACAGATGATTTGTTGTGGTAGCCTCACATGATGAAAGTGGGGAGGACACACATAATATGACATTAATCCAATTTATGAGATTGGGACCCATGAATTTCCATGATATCATATCCTGTTACCATCACATTGGGGACATAAAGTTTCAGCATGTCAGTTGCAGTAGGGCATAAGCATTCAGTCCATTGCAATACAAAACATCTTTTACTTTAATTCTGCAGGAATTGTAAATAGTTTTCTTCAGAGAGTATACAAAGTAAGGAAGGAAATTTCATACTTCTTTTAAACCACATACCCTCCTCCTCACCATAGCTCTTATCCCAACCACCTCTGCAAGGACAGATTATCTTTAGATTCACACAAGGTGTGGGCTCATGTTAGATGTGGAGCTTTGTTCCTGCACTTCTTTTTTGCAAGAATGGTTCTCCACTCTATGTTAAATTTCATCTTGAAAGTCCCCTGTGTTCCCCTTCTATCTGTTCACCTTTGGTGTAGCACACTGCATAACATTTAGATGCCATATTATTACATTATAATTATTTTATTATTTAATATAAATGGATTCATGTGTTTACTTTCACAAGCTAGACTTTTGCAAGCTAGAACATGAGTCCTAGTAGTGTTCTCTGTTTTGTTGCCTACTACATTGCCAGGGCTTATGAGAGTGGCAGGTATATAGTAGACATGTTGGCCATGTTTACAAAGTAAATTATTGATTAATAAACACCTAAAAGTCACATGAGATATAGGACCTGTGAAAAGCTTCATAAATGGAAGCCATTGCTTTTGTTCTTCGTTGTGTGGCTTTATTTAGTTTATGTAATTTTCTGCTTTGACATCTGCCACATGAAAGATTGAATCTGCCCATGAGATTGATATAAAGAGTGAAGGAGTTAGTACACTACTGGTGGATGCCAAGAAGTCTGTTGGGAGACTACCGCCCTGCTACTTTGAAAACCCTGGGGGAGCCAGATACCAGGCTGGCTATCTTAGAAAAAAGGAATTCCAAGAAATTTGTTTCCTTCACACATGCTAATCCTTCCCCCCCCCCCTCTGCCAACAGAAGTTCAACCTTCTAATATAACCTTCCCTCCCCCTTGCCAAATGCCACATGGACACTTCATATTTCAAGAGTCTCCACTGCTGAGATGTGAAGTGTCCCTCTATGAGTAGACTTGCCTCCAATAAAGTCTAATTTCTCTATCATAGATATTCCTATGTGTCTCTAACTTTTTCTAACATAACTGAACTCCACTGAACTCAAACCTCAGCATTGACATCTAAAAATTTAACATTCCATGATGTCATTATGAAAATAACAATAAAGAAAGGACATGTAAAGTATATTATTCCTACTATTAATTAAAGAGGTGTAATAAATTTCATAGTCTAACATGTATTTTGTACTTCTAAAGTATTCATGCTTATGGTATACTAGTAACTGCCCTTAGATCTCTTGTTAACTCATTAAGTCAGCAAAACACTTTTAAATACAGTTATTATTATCTTCATTCTATGACTGTTACCTGCAGAGACAATGCAGACTTTTAACCACGCACCATAATTCCCCACATTCTCATCACTACTCACCACATGTCATTCAATAATTTTATATCCACCCATGCAGTTGGTATTATTATGACCAGCCTTTTTCAGATGAGTCCACAATGATTTGGACTAATATGCTTCCCTGTCTGATTCTGACTTACAATATTAGACTCTAACATTAACTCAAGTCTTCTGCCTCTGCCTGTCCCTGATTAACTTCACCTGCCCTGACCCCAGCTCCTCCCATGTTTCTTAGCCAGAATCAGAGCCCTCTCCTTCCTCAGCCCTTACCCTATCTCATCCAGGGAGAAGTACACTTCCACCCCAACAGGCACTCTCAAACCTAAACTCTCTTGTGTTTCTACTCTTCCCTGATCTCAAAATGCTCCTCTGCCTCCTCTTGTCCCAAGCCCTCTATCTCTCATCTCTGAATGCTCATCCTCCCTTTACAACTGGCGTTTTGACAAGAGTAACAAGCTCCTTTATTCTCTGTTCTGTCTTCTCCTGGAGTGCAGAGAGCCCATCTCCTTCACCTTCTCTATAACAGGTGTCTGCCAGCAACTGCCCTGAAGCGAGTTCAATATAGGGATGGTACAAGAAAAGTCTCTGCTTCACTCAGGACTAAGTCATAACAACATGCTACACTGGCGCTATTGATCTCACCACTCTGCCACCTCTAGCCACCATGGAACTGCCTCCTCATCACCTGCCCTGAAGAGAAGACACCCATTGACCACATTACCTAGCCCCCTAATAAGAACTCATTGCCCTTATGGTCAGTATGAAAATATTAACCTTCATCTCTTATCATTAACAAGAGGCTGGGATGTTAGGGCAGGACAAAATGGAGTTACTGAGGACAGCAGAGGGCAACAGAGACACAAGAAAGTGGATCATCCACATTCCTCAAGGAACTTCCCAGCCATTATCCCTTCCTTGCCTAACAATGCCCTGTGTCTAGGTTTCCTGCCTCCTTATCTCCTACCTGGTCACTTCTGGTCTCACACCCTATGACTAATGTAAAGAACAAAGGAGTTCCTTCCCTTCCTCACCTTCCCCCAACTAAAGAGCTCTATATAGCACACTGTCTGTAATCTCAAAGTTAACTGCTTGGCTCTTGAGAGTCAGTCTTGGCAGCTTCTGTTTTCCCCAAATAAAAGCTTCCATCTTTGCCTCAGAGTGGTCTCCATGGTCTTGGTCACTCCTGAACCTTACACTAAGGACCTAGGTTTGACTCCCCAGAACCCATGTAAGCCAGATGTACAAGGTGATACATGTTTACAAGGTGATGCATGTGTACAAGGTGGTACAAGTACAGTGCCTTGAGGCCCTGTGTTCCAATTCTCTCTCTCTCATTCTCTCATTAAAAAAAAAAAATAAATCCCATGGCAGAGTCAATGGCCATACCACTCTGAATAGGTCCATTTTGTCTGATTTCAGAAGCTAAGCATAGTTGGGCCTGGTCAGATTTTATAGCAGAGCAGACCTTTATTTTTATTTTTATTTATTTGAGAGCAACAGAGAGAGAGAGAGAGAGAGAGAGAGAGAGAGAAACAGAGAGAGAGAGAAACAGAGAAAGAATGGGTGCCCCTGGGCCTCCAGCCACTGCAAACAAACTCCAGATGCGTGCGTCCCCTTGTGCATCTGGCTAATGTGGGTCCTGGAGAATCGAGCCTCGAACCAGGGTCCTTAGGCTTCACAGGCAAGTATTTAACTGCTAAGCCATCTCTCCAGTCCCAGACCTTTATATCACCACTGAAAGCAGTCTAAACAACTGCTTTGCTTCACACAGGGTTACTAGTCAGTAAATGGGATGTAGGGATGTGTGTGGAGGGGGTTATACAAGGAAATTCCATGCAGCATGGAAATCTGCTTCCCAGCAGGGAGAGAAACTGTGTGGAAGGGAAAAGCAGAAGGGTTAGATGCAGTGGAGGGTGAGGTTCACATTCTAGCTCTAGCCACTGTCTGTCCCTGGTGTAAAGGAAATGGCTTTTGAGGGACATGAATGTAGGTGACAAAGCCACCTTTTGGGAAGTTTGCTGTAAATGGAAGAGAAATCCATGACAGTTTACAACTACAAAATTTCATCTTGGAAGGTGGACTAGCCTTAGACAGGTAGCTAAATGTGAGATGTGTTGGGGTTATTGTTCTTTAAGGTGCTTTGCATGTTACAGTTGCCTTTGCAAGTTTGGTTTGAACTCAACAAAAAAAAAGTCTCATGTAAACAAGGGAAGACTGACATACTCTAAGAATGAGAAATCTTTGGTTAAGATGGTATATTGTGTATATGTATGGATGTTGTTGCAGTCAGATTCACATTGCTGGCAGGAAACACCTGATCGAGAGCAGTTTGTGGGGGGAGAAAAGGGTTTATTTTGGATTAGAGACTTGAGGGAAAGCTCCATGATGGCAGAGGAAAACGATGGCATGAACAGAGGGTGGACATCACCTCCTGGCCAACATCAGGTGCACCATAGCAATAGGAGAGTGTACCAAACACTGGCAAGAGGAAGCACCCATAACCCCCCCCCCCCAACAACACACTGCCTCCAGGTGGTGTTAATTCCCAAATTGCCATCAGCTGGGGACCTAGCATTCAGAACACCTATGTTTATGGGGGACACCGGAATCAAACCACCACAGATATCATCAATGAAAAGCTTATTTTTTTTTTAAAAAAGATAACTTGTATTTTATTTTTTCTTGCAGAACAACTAATTTGCATCATGTGTCTTTGTAGGTGTGTAGTGTATGCATGTGTGTGTACTTGTGTGTGCAGATGTTCTCACCTCATGCACACACATGAGAAGGCTAGAGGAGGTTGTGGGGTGGTTTCCAATATCAGTCTCCTGCCTTATTTCCTTGAGACAGAGTCTCTCACTGACCCTAGAGGTAGAAGGGTATTTGGATAGAATTTTTGGCTTGCTAGACTGGCTAACCAGTGATGTCTAGTAATCCTCTTGTCTCTGCCCCTTCAGTGTTTATGGTTTATGGCCATGCCTGGATCTTTTATGTTGTGGCTTGAATCCAGTCCTTCATGCTTTAGCAGTAAGCACTCTTACCCGGAGATCCATCTATCTCTCAGCCTTCATATTATTTTTATTTTTTATTTTATTTTTGGTTTTTGAGGTAGGGTCTCACTCTAGCCTAAGCTGACCTGGAATTCACTATGTAGTCTTAGGGTGGCCTCAATCTCATGGCAATCCTCCTACTGCTCACATTATGTTTTTGGTCTTTAAGTGCTACTCACTTATATGATGAAAATTTCCTTCTGATGCAGGATTTTGGGTCCAGGAAAGGATTAAGTTCCATAAAGATGCAGGATATCTCTATGGACACCAACTTTTGGATCCTTTGTCTAAGTTAGCAAAGAATTGAAAACAAGGACACAGATAGGGGTAGTTTATGAATTATTAAGTTTATTTTAGGGAGAATTAGGATCCAGAGAAAAGCCTATCAGGGAAACCCATAACAAAGGAAATTCTCCCTCTACCCAGCCAGGAAGGGGGAGAGGAGACAGATAAAGTCTCACTCACATAAGGAAAGGCCTGTGCACACACACACTTATAAAAGGCAAGGTAGGAGAGCCCAAGCCAAAGATCCCCTCACATAGGGGATCAGAGAAGAATAAGAGAGAGTGGATGACTCCGAGCTTAAAGAGAGACCATACATGCAGCAAAGCAGGTAAGAATCCAAAAGCAAAACCCATGTAGATTGCAGCAGGCAAATGCCCAGGCCAAAAAAAGAAAGAAAAAAAAAATCCTCCTCCTTCCCAGAATAGTCAGGCAAGTGCCGTAAACACAGAGCAATCTCTCCATTTCTCCCTAAAATAAAATTCTTAATTTTCCCTCCTTTGAGTCTGTGTGCTTGATTCATTGTTGATGTGGACAAGAACCAGAGATTTGAGAGCTCTAATCCCACATGCAGCAATCTCACATCAGGACATTCTTTGGATGGCCTGCATTCAGTGGTTCATACAGTTCACACAGTGCTGTGGCATGAATATTAATATGGTTTGTGGACGCTCTTGGCTCCTGTCAATGAAAAAGCCCGCTGTTGTTACTGTACAGCTGTCTTCCTTCCCTCTCGGACATCTCCTTGTAACTTCCTCATTTGCCCTGAGCAACGCTAATCTGCATATGCAGCTTGCTGCCTGCAGCACTCCGGGAGTTAAAGACCCAGTAAAAAGATGGCATACACCTCGATATTTCAAAGCAAAAATGAATTGCTGTGGGCTGGGCATGAAGGGAAGTATGGGTTCCAGAAACACCATTAAACAGGTAGAATTAGAATAGGGTTAAATTAAAATTAAATATTAAGTACAAAGATTGATAATAATCTTACATTTATGGAAGTCATTATCTACCCAAAGAACCTCCAAGAACCCATTTGAATTTATAAGCCAAGGTAACATATAGACCATAAAATCATTAATTAAAACATGAAATCATTATATATATATATATGCACCTTTAACCAGCAAGAAAAGAATATGTGTGGAAACCTCTCCTTTCGTGTTCATTATGAGTAGAATTTCAGGGAGACACTATGGTTGGGTTGCTCTGCTCTCTGTATGCATGCATTGGTGGTGGGAAATTCTTTGCTTCTTCTCATCTTCCCGGAAACTTCCCCAAAGTTGCTCTCCTTCTTCCTGTGATCTGTTTATGGTTCAGAAAGACTTTTGCCAAAGACTGCAACCAGGAGGCATGTGAGGTGTACAATGTAAGAAGGGAGTATTTCTGTATTCTATTATCATGTTGCATAAACCACAAAGTTGAAAAAAAGAAAACCTCTAAGTTAAACATGACCATTGCTGCACACTGTTCTTTTGTGATCAGAGAATAAGAAAAAGTATTCATAATAATGTAAAGGACTTAGCATATAAAGTATCCTTGTAAGTAGCTCCTTAACTGAGTTAGACAAATAGCCTGATGATAGCTACCATCTACTCAGCATTCAATAAAATGCACCTGGCATATAGCACTGCATATGTATAAATAACCTCAACAATACAATATTCAAAATATTAGTGTTGCTTTGGTCAGGGTGAGACAGGATGGAGCAAGAGCTCAGTGGCTCAGTAAATGTAACACCATTAAGGGATTTATAAAGGATGATATGCAAAAGGCAGGAACAAGTTTGAGGTTAAGAAAGTCCAAACTATGAAGATTACCAAGTCCAGCTGGGGATAATGCCACAGATAAATGCAGCCACTATCAAAGGTTCAAAGGCATGACTGAGCCTAGGAATATTCTGTTGTATCTTTTCTCTTCTACCCTGAGGTGTCCTAACATGACTTTCTTGGAGAAACAGAACCTATAGGTTAGCTCTGTAGAAGCCAGGGTAGGACAAAGAAGGTGGGGTTGTAGCTCTGCTGGAATAGGAGAGAGAACAACTTGCACAGTAATCATATTTAAATATGAAAAAAACTGGTGTAGAGTGTCAGTGATTAGTGTGAATAGCTGTGAGATAGAACTGGAACTTGAAACTAAGCTACTCCTTTAGACATCTCTACTTTCCTGGCAAACATCCTTAATGTTAGAGGTCTAGAGATGTAAATCAGGATGAGCCAGTGCTTCAAAGAGCTTTATCCAAGTATGAAGTGCATTTAAAAGTCTCAAATATTAATGGAATTTACTGTACTAATGTGTATGTGTGTGAGGGAGAGCTACATATGTGGACATATTAAAAAATACAATAACACTTTTCATTTCCCAGTTAATTTTGTACATATGATGGCAGACCATCTTTACCAGCAACATTACCTTTTAGTTCCCATGGGGTACAGATAATGGCTCAGTTGCTGTATTTGCCATGCAAGCCTGAGGACCAGAATTCTGATCCCCAGCATCCATACAAAAGCCAGTGTGGTGGTGCATGTCTGTAATTCCAGTGCTGGGAAGATGGAGAAGACTTTATGGCTAGCTAAAGTCTGGCTGAAGTGGTAAGCTCTGGATTCAGTGACAGAGCCTGTGTCCAAAAAAGTAAGGTGAAAAGTGATTGAAGAAGACATCACATATCAATCTCTGGCCTTCATATGCATATGCACACATGTGCACATGCATCCACACAATATACCCACACACATATTAATATATATATATATATATACACATGCACATAACATACCTACACACATACATAGATGAGTATGCCAAAAACAGACTCATAGACATGTGCCCCAAAAGTAGTAGATGTGGGAAGTCCAGAGGGGTTTTCCTCACTTGTGCCGTACACAGGTCTTTAAAAGACCAAAGGACAAAGCCAGGCGTGGTGGTGCACACCTTTAATCCCAGCACTCAGGAGGCAGAGGTAGGAGGATCCCTGTGAGTTCAAGGCCACCCTGACCACATAGTGAATTCCAGGTCAGCCTGGGCCAGAGTGAGACCCTACCTAGAAAAAAATAAAAGAAGACCAAAGGACAGCTATAGAGTTGATACATTAATGCTCCATTCTTGATGCTTGTTGAATCCTGGGATGTTTAATCAAGAATGAATTTTCCAGCTGGGCGTGGTGGCGCACGCCTTTAATCCCAGCACTTGGGAGGCAGAAGTAGGAGGATCGCCGTGAGTTTGAGACCACCCTGAGACTCCATAGTGAATTCCAGGTCAGCCTGAGCTTGAGCTTGAGTGAGACCCTACTCGAAAAACCAAAACAAAACCAAAAACAAAAAAATGAATTTTCCTTAAAATCAATGTTAGTTCTTGGTAACTTGCTTTCAATAGCAAGTTAGAAAGTTAAAATGAAGAAAACCAGAGGGAGCAATGCAGAGAATCAAGGTTAGAAGCAGTGAGAATGCCCAGTCTGAGACATGTCAGAGCTGGGCTGGCTCCACTGAGTGAAGCAAGCGTTGTAAGGACAAAGGCTTGTGTGTACCTTTGTTGCAGGCTTCTGGGAGGCCATACCACCCCCCACCCCCAACCAGGGCAGCCTGGAATAGTGAGTGAGGACTATTTCTGCAGTGTTCTGAGTTGGGTGGGAGGGCATGGGAAGTACAAACCATGCCCTTCCCTCATCTACCACCATTTATTGGGAATTTGGTATATATTTGCATTTTGTGTACTTTCTCATTAATAGTACTTTATTTTTATTTTACTTTTTGTTGTCTCATTGCAGAACACACTTGGGAGCTCAGAGAGGTAAATTAACTTAATTAAGCACGCATAGTTTAAAATTGAAGAAATCTGTCTTTGAACCCCCCTGTTTTATACTATTCCTGTTATGACTAGATTCAGTCTTTAGACTAAAATATATGAGAAAAAAAGGTTAATAAAATAAGTTTGTGTTGGGATAGGGCTTAAGTCATCAGAGCCAAAGGAAAAGTGACCAGTGACAGCCACTTTCATCAGGAAGCTCCGAGCTATCACATCATGTTGCCTCATGCTATGGTTTGATTACGTCAGCCACAGGTTTGTGTGTTAGTGTTAGTCTTTAGTGTGGTGATGTGAAAGGTGAGGGAACATTCACAGGGGGAGCCAAGCAGGAATGTCTTAGTTCCCTGATGATGCTGCCCTCAAAAGGGTTTCAAATATCTCTCCTGGAACCTATAACCACTGATGAGAGAGGTCATTATAAGAACAAGAGCAGACCTTAAATTGTTCCCTGGCTTCCTATTTTGGAATTTATTTTCCTCTAACCATTCATGTTCCCACCATTTGTCATGGGGCACACTAAATATGGTGCTCTACTACTTGGACAGTCAATATATAAATCTATGTATAAATCTATGAGATTAATAAACTTTTTTTCTTATAAAGTCAATCAGTCTCAATAATTTTTGTAGTAACAGGGAAAAGACCAATATATCACATGTCCTTATCAAGATATGTTTAAGGAAAGAGTCTTTAACTAGAAAAAAATGGGCTCATGTCTAGCCATTATCATAATTTTATTTTTTCCCTTTTTTCTTTGGTTTTTCAAGGTAGGGCCTCACTGTAGCTCAGGCTGACCTGGAATTCACTATGTAGTCTCAGAGTGGCCTTGAACTCACAGCGATCCTCCTGCCTCAGCCTCCCTAGTGCTGTGATTAAAGGTGTGTGCCACCATGCCCAGCCCTACATCATGATAAATTTCTGAATTATTTTGGTGTTACTTAACTTATTAAAGTATTAGTTGGATTATTAACAACAGAAGGACTGAGTCAGTTTTTACTTCATAGGATAATACAAGAGACTGCTTACTTTCTTAGCCTGGCAAGGTTATCTTCAGTGCAAACATAGCCTGTCTCAAAACAAAGTGCTGAGTCCATGTATAATCTAAATTGTTGCCTCCACACTAGATGCCAGGTTTTTCAGCCAGAGGTTATTCCTTTGGTTGTAGCTATAATGGAACCGACACAAAGAATTTGAAGTGGTATGATTTTCAAGCATGTCCTTTGTAGATGCCACCATCATGTCATAATGTCACATAAAATAAATGTATATATGGACTCACAACATAGATAATGTGTGACACAAGATGATTCTTTTTCATTTAATGTGGCCCAAAGAAGCCAAATGGTTGGACACCATAAGTATGTACAATTAAGATAATGAAATTGATTATCCAATATAGATACAAAACCTATTTGAACTATTTCTGCATATACCTTTGGAAATATTTATCTGTTTTGAAAAATAAAGGTGATTTTTGCCTGTTGCTCTACATACTAAAACAGAAGAGCAAATTTGAAGATCCAAGGGTTATTTCTTCACCTTGCTTCCTGTATGATCAAGACTTTATTTCAGCTGGATCTGAGGAGCCACAGGGGGTACTTGCTTCTAAAGCCAGAACAGGTCCACCAGAGGATACCTCAAGAGAAAGCAGAAGTCAGCCCTGACATTTCTTCCAATTTATTATCTGACAGACACAACTTCTGTGTTCAAGAGGTGGTGTTGGGTATGTGCTTGGGAGGTGTTGTAGTTGCTTGTTGCCAGGACAAAGTGCCTGACCAAAAGCAGCTGATGGGAGGAAGGGCTTTTATTTTGGCTTACAGTCTCAAAGGAAAGCTTCTTGACAGCAGGGGAAAGCATGGCCTGAGAAGAGGCTGGGCCTCACCTCTGGCACAACAGATGGAAAACAGTAACAGTAGAGTAAACCAAGTGTGACAAAGGAGAGCTGGATATAATATCCCGAAGCCTGCCTCTAACAATACACCTCCACCAACAGGGTTCCACTTCCTAAACTGTCATCAGCTGGGACCAATAGTTCAAGAAACCTGAGTTTACGGAGGGCATCTGATTCAAGCCACCACAGGAGAGTCTTATCTGACTAAATGAAACTGTCTTTAACACTAAACCCTTACCATACAGAGCACCCCAGCCTGTATCAACCTTTTCTTAGAAAAGAGGAGAATATTAAGCTCAAATTTGCAATTATTTGATGGATAACTCGTTCTGAGTATAATTTCTGAAATGAAATTCTGACTGGGAGTCCAGCTTATTATTTTAGGATTTCTGTTAAGTAAGAATCAGCAGGATCTGAGCAAGTTTCACAGCAGGAATGAGGAATGGACCTGCATTTTCTTCTAAGTGCACATCCCTTGGAATTAGTTTTCAGAATCCACAGGAATCAGCCTTGAATAGGTGTAAAGCAGTTCATAAATGTTTGATTTGATTGTTTTAGAAGTGGCCAAGTCTGCTAGAACAGCCATAACAGCACTGCAGATGGGATAGTGTAATAAACAAAAGGTACTGTCTCATAGTTCTAAGACTGTAGAAGTCCAAGGTCAAGGTGCTAACTGAGCTGTTTTTCTTTGCATGTGTATGTGTGGTATGCATGCATGAATGTATATTTGACCTCATAAGTGTGCGAGCACACATGTGTACAAGTACTTGTGCATGTGGCATGTGTGTGTATGTGTACATGTATGTGGAGGCAAAGGTCAATACATAGTATTTTTTTTTCATTCCAGTATACTTTCATCTAAAACGAGATGTGGAAGGCATGCTCTCCAGGCAAGGCAAAGTGAAGCAGGATACAGTATGGCATCCATGTTGGCAGGCGGGGAGAAAAGCCTGAGGAGAATAGAAGAGCAGGTCTAAAAGAGAACACAAGTCTTTATTGGAGCAGATTAAAAGCTTCTAGTAGCAAGGGAGGGATGAAACTGCGTATCTGGTATGCTTTGGCATGTTAAGGAGGACCCCAGCTCAGGCAGCTTAATGATAAATTTGCAAGGGATATACAATCCATCAAATGTGAAAATATCAGACTTACTAAAGAATGAAGTTAGTTATGGTAAAATTGTTACCTTAGGATGGTTAAAATTTCTGTGTTCTTAATGACACAAATACTGTCTACTGATATAACAGATGACTGGGGAGTAGTTATTTTGGATGGAGGCATAGTCTGTGTGAGGATGCTCAGGTCTGATTTCTGTAGGAAATCCACAGGGATACCTTCTTCTGGATGGAGGCAGAGAGCATATGAAAAGCTCAGTCCTGATTGATTTTCCTATAGGAAACCATGTGAATACCTAAAACTGGAAATTAAAAGTTAGTAGCATGCACATTATTTAGAAAATAGAGGTTGGTATGAGAACAACTTAAATGGTTAAAGTCTTTGGGGAGTTCAGACTGGCAGAAGATGGGAGGAGCTAGGGCCTGTTATTTTCATTAGAAATCTTATCAAACTATTCTATTTTTTAAAGTAGGGACAGATTTTAAGTTAATTAAATAACTTTTCAAAATTAGTTACCCAATAGAAACTTAAGATGAACCAGATACCAGCACAAGGGGAAGGAGATCAGCACAGAGAAAAATCAACTCCTGAGTAATACTTCTGTGACCTAAGAATAGAAGTTGTCACTGTGGGGGGTAGAAGATATACAAGAGACTTTTCAGTTTGTCTTCTTAAGAAAACCTAGAATTTAATTGAAATTCAATGCCTTTTTTGTGGTGCTAGAGATTGAATTTAGTACATGCAAGGAAAGTGTTCTGACACTGGAATATACAAATAACCCAAAAGTTAAACTCTCGATAGTTAAATGAAAAAATTTTTTTTGTGGGGGGGGGCACAATGAAGTAATAGCTGTATAAAGAAGTTTATACCACACAGGTTAGGCATCTGTGAGCTGTGCCATGGAGAAGGTGGGACTTCAGCAGGCTTTAAAAGAGATAATACATAAATAGGAACCTGATGGTTGGATCCCCTTTGGATGACAGAAGATATTAGAAGTGTTTCTGTGACTCGGCCCCATGACCTGTGTGCCTCCACATTCACCAACCTTTTCAGATGAAATCCTGGGAAATCTATTTTACTTGGGGATTTTGCTCACACTAACACATATTTCCTGAGTTTAACCCTGGGAACCTAAGTAAAATTGGCTGGTGTGGTGGCATATGCTTGTAATCCCAGTGCTGGGGATGTAGAGACAGGAGGATCCTTGGGGCTGGCTTGCTAGTCTACCCTAATCAGTGTGTTCCAGGCCAATGGGAGACCTTGTCTCTAAAGAGGAGGATAGCATTCCTGAGGATAACACACAATGCTTCCTGTGGCCTCCACACACACATGTACGCACAGGTACCTGCACACACATGTGTACCCACATACACATATACACACATACACGTGCATTAAAAATAAGAATAGCAACAAAAGAAAGGATGGAGTAGTTAGACTAAATGATTAAAAATTCAGCAATGCCCCAGCTACCTCATGTAACTATGATTCCTCTACATCACCTTGAAAGATAGCTACTGCTTAGCTTCTGGATCACTGAACTCAAGTGTGGAAAATAGCCCAGTTTCAGATATAAGCATTGTTGACTCACATTCTAACCAAGTTGACTCACATTCTAACCAAGTTGGGTATCTTACCTGGGCTCTTGACCCAAAACAGCATTTAATCTCTTCATGAACTATCAGCCTCATCTGTGTGTCCTTCATATTCTGAGGGGCTTGAGCCTGCTGTACGCACTCACATAATATTAAGAGACAAACCGGATGGTGCTAGGGTTCTGCCCAGGCTTCCTCACTGTAGACTTTTCCAAATAGCTGCAGAAGGGAACTATAAGATATGGCTGCAATCATGGAATTTGGATTGAAAGTCTGACCAAAAGTTCTATTCTTTTCTATCTACAGGACCTTGCTTCTTACATTCTCTGAGACAGTGCTTCATCTGGAAATTAGCAAAGAAGGAAAAAGTTCCTTCTCTTCAAGGCTGTACTATCAAAATAAACAGGGTAAGTTTAGCAAAGTACCTGTGACTTTAAGATTTCAATAAATACATTTATTGATTTTGGTATTTAATTTCTTTGTCACCTATCTATTATCTATCATGATATGAATCGATCTATCATTTACAAATCAATCAATATATTATCTATCATCTATCTATTATTATCTATCAACTGTTTTTGCAATGCTGTGACCAAATAACTGACATAAGTGATCTAAGGAAGGCATTTGGTGATCATTGCTTCAGAAGTTTCACTTCATCATGGGAGGGGTGTGTGTGTGTGTGTGTGTGTGTGTGTGTACACAGAACAGAGTGATTCACACCATTGTGGCCAGAAGCAGAGAACAGGGTACACAAGGGAGCCAGGAACAATATAAATCCTGGGCCTGTCCCGAGGGACCTGCTTCCTCCAGCCGGGACTACTTACCTCTTAAAGTTTCAGAACCTTAATATGTTACCAGCTTTGGATCAGTGCTTCAAAACATGAGCCTTTGAATAACATTTCCCATTCAAACTATGTCATTTTCCCACATTTTTTTCATGCATGTATTGTACACGCAGCAGCAGTCACTGTGAGGCCATGAATGCAACTGCCACTTTTTGTGTAGAAGATAACATTTCGAAGCACTCCTCCTGGCCCTTTAGCTCTTGCATTCTTTTTGCCACTTCTTCCACAATGGTCGCTGAACTTTGGATAGCGTGATATAGATGCTCATTTAGTGCTGAGCACTCATCTGTCACTTCTCAGCCCTTGGATGAATTTTGAGTCTCTCCAGCAGTCACTGCCACTTGAAAAGAGAAGCTTCTCTAACCAAAAGTGAGAGTAGTAGTAATATGTGGGCATAAACCATAAATATTTAGAGACTAATTTGGTGTACATAATATATGTATTTAGCCAAACAACAGTTGTTATACCTATGGTATATAACCTTCCCAGACAGCCATAGGCATTTAACTAGGTTTTCAGTATCAGGCATGAATTTCTTCCCATTGAGTAGGCCTCAAATCCACTCAAACAGTAGTTAGTTGTCCCCATATGTGTGGGGCCCTATTGCACTAATAGACATATTTTTCTTGGATTGTCAGTTGTGTAGATTGCAAGATCCACTACTGGTTAAGACTGCAGATGACTCTGCTATTCCAGCAGGATGCATGACACTTTCCAGAACTATGACAGTTAGTCAGAAGGGAGGAGACTTACAGTTCACCGCTAGATTGATTTCTCATTGGCCTGCAAACCAAAGCATGTGGTATCTATGGCAATGGGGTTTTACTGTCTGGGAATCCAAGAGCCTTGTCAGTAGCCTGTATTGTCTTAGGGGCCTTATGGGCCTCCCTGACCAAAAACTCACTGGCAGATATCCCACCTGTGGAACTGGGAATTTTCTATAACAACATATATCTGTTATTCTTGAGTCACAGCTCTCCATTTCTCATTCCCAGGTATACTTTAGTTATGAACAATTTCCAAAATTGTCACACTGGCTCTTTCTTTATGCCTTCTTTCAAATGTTGTTTTTATTTATTTGTTTGAGAGAGAGATGAGGTAGGGAGAGAGAGAGAGAGAATGAGAATGGGCATGCCAGGGTCTTTAGCCACTGCAAACGAATTCCTTGTATATCTGCTTACATGGGTCCTAGGTGATCGAACCTGGGTCCTTTGGCTTTGCAGGCAAGTGCCTTAACCACTAAGCCATCTCTTTAGACCTCCTTATGGTTTTAAAAAGGGTAAATAACTGCTTCTGGAGAGACTGAGATGCCTGCAGGTTGTGCAGTGTAGTCCAGAGATGGAGCTTCAGTGAGTCAAAAGCCTGGGCTTTCCAGTGATGTAGCTGCCTTTCAGTCATCCATTCTCCTACAAGCAACCCCTCACCCTGCTCTGTAAGTAACTCTGATAAACTCCTTCGTTCACCAAAACTGGCTGTTGCACAATCGTGCATTCCCACTTGTCTGTGCGCTATGAAGTGAATAGACATGCATTCACCTTTCCAGGGAAAAAGTTTCATATGACAAGGTTTCCTCTGGGATGCTGAAACCAGGGTAGCACCAGAACTCTGAAAGTTGAGCAATGAGAGACTGCCAAGACATCCTTTCAACTGTGTTGAACTCAATAAAACCAAGGAGTAGGAGTTTCATGTTTCTCCACAGGTCATGTTGGCTGGGAGTGAATGGTCTAAAGAATCAGAATGGGAGTTCAGGGATTAAAACATCACTTTTTATTAACCCAAGAATAACACTGCATGACTCATTTGTTTTCCACACAAAATGATAAAAAATTCTTTCTTTATTAAATATACATTATTTACAGATAAGTCTTTTTTGTACAACAATAGCCATAGAAAACAGCAATCTAAGGCTGACTCTTATTTTCCACATATAGCATATTAAGACATGTTATGTGGTCTACAAAACTGACTTGGAATGAGGCAACACCACTTAAGGTTCTGTTATAGTAATGAAAGTCAAAAGTTCCAAAGGTGTAAGGAAACCAGAATATTCACAAAGGAGATAGCCTACTTTATCTTTTGTGTGCTTTTATCTGAATAAGGCAGGGGTGGGGGTCCCTTTGTACTTTACTTACTGATTAAAAATTGTCTCTTCTGCTGTCTCATTTTTCACAAATATGAGTCTGAACATGCCAGAGAGAGTCTAATTTCCCATTTAAAATGGGCATGGTAAGACTTTATCTTAGGAATTGGAAATTTAATGAACCAAGTCTGAATTGTTGCCTGTTCTTATAAATCAAGTTTTCTTTAAAGGTGGCTGTGTATATTTATTTATATATGTCCACCTTCCTGCAGTATGCTAGTTGATAATGGCAAATGTCTGTTCAAGACAACATAAGATAAGGGGAAGCCTGTTGACTGCCAAATTCAGGAAAACAGCCATGGTCTTTACACCAAATACAAAGTCCCTCTCAGGATAAAACTATGCTACTTTAATCAAGGTTGAGTATTGTTTTGCAAGTGTTTAAGGCAGGACAAAGTTACACTGATAGATACAGTACTCAGAGAGAAGAACTAAGCTAATATTTCATGTACACCTTTTGGACTATGATGTAAAAGTATGTTTAGTCAGATTCCTAATCCAGCACTGGGAGTGACTACCAGTGAGGAGGCCTTTCCACAAGGCTTCAGGGTGGCACAATGCTCTTTCTGTACACCCTGTGCCCTTTTTGAGTCCTTTGAGGTTGACTGCTGGGATCTGAAACATGGGACAGTATGAGGCTAATGAAAACAAGAGACCAAATAGTAATGTTTCTTTCCCTACCAAAAAGATATGTATATAGAATATCCTGGAGAATACTTGAGTGACAGCCTATTATTTTATACAGTATGTGTGTGTTTGTGTGTGTGTGTGTGTGTGTTTGTATGTATGTATGCATGTGTATAGGTTGTACTTTTTCTTATTTCAATGTTTCAACTATTTGGAACTGTGAACACAGAGCTGAGAAGGAAGCAACCACCATCTGCAAACTGTGAGGCTCAAGTAAGACTGTGAAGGAGGCATAGCAGTAGATGTCAAGTAGATGTTAAAATTAGTGGATGAAAATATTGGATTACACTATGTGTCTTTTAGAGTAATATTTTCAAACTGCATTGGGGATATGAAATAGCACTCAATTACTCTAAAGTATTGTAGAAGTTTTGTGTTTTCTCTGTACCACCTTCCATTAACCTCCCTTGCCACTTGCAAGTACAACAAAGCCAGTCTATTTACATAGTGTACACATGACTTGTGGGACAATTGAGGGCTAAACATATGCAAATTATAGTTTCAGTTAAAAAAATCAGTGTATCAAAAGCCTCTTGGCAGGCTCACGTTGTGACAAGGGCTTGATGGATGGTAGCTGTGAGAATTCAAAGAAAGTGAGGGAAGTTGGCAGACAAATTGCCAAGGCTTTTCCTGAGAAACAATTCCACAGACCTGATTCCTATGTCCCTGGATATCATAGAGGATATGTTTTAATTTAATTTTCCCAATGGGGCAACACTAGATGAATAATGTTGTGCAGAGAGAGGACATCTTGTTTAATCCTGTTCCTGCTCCATTGTGGTAGTCATGATGCAGGGTGGATGTCTGGATAGTGCCACATCCATTATGAATGAAGAAAGCAAAATTGTTTTAAAATTTCAGCCCCAGGATCCGTAAAATAAATCTAGGTTAAGCTATTTTTGAAAGTATATCTAGAAAATGACAAATGCCTATTTCTCTAGATGAATTCTTGGAGAAGCCATAGAAATCTACTTTATTAGCAAGAGTGAATAAATGCTGTCTATGTTAAAAATATATTAGGGTAAGCAAGTATACTATTGCTTACACCAGTAGATTCTTTTGATGGAAATAATATCAATGAAACAGTCACAGAGAATATGAAATCACATAGGTATTTTTAGTTTTATCATAAAAATCCATAATTCATAAAAGTTTTAATTTCTTTTTGTAAACAGCTGTTGCCAGACCAAGTGGTAAAGAAGTGAAGATTGTAGAGGTCAAGGGGACCAGAACATGCAGTCAAGAAACCTAAATGCAAAAATGAGAAAAGGTAGTCTCTGAGTCTTGTTTTAAATCATAGTCACTTGAAACACAAAATTAAATAAATAAAACCAAATGGATCTTGATAACAGGCAGAGCTGTTTTTTGTCTGTCTGTGTTTTTTTGTTGTTGTTGTTGAGGTAGGGTCTTGCTCTAGTCAAGGCTGACCTGGAATTCACTATGTAGTCTCAGGGTGGCCTCGAACTCATGGTGATCCTCCTACCTCTGCCTCCCTAGTGCTGGGGTTAAAGGCATGCACTACCACGCCCAGATAGAGCTGTTTTTGACTGGCATGTGTTTTGAATACTTGGTCCCCAACTGTTGACAAGTTGGAAAGTTGATGGGCCTTTAGGAGGTAGAATTTTGCCGGAGGAAATGTATTACTCGGGGCAGACCTTGAACTTCAGTAGTTCAGCCCACTTGTTGTTCAAAGCTAGCTAACTCAGAGTACCTCCTTTGAGTTGCTATTTAGGTGTGACCCAGACTTCCTGTTACTGCCATCCTTTCCCCACAGAAATGAAGCTTCTACCTTGCAACTGTAAGCTGGAAATATAACAGCTGCTGCTGGTTGGGTGTTTTTTTTTTTTTTTTTTTTCCCCTAGCAACAGGAAGGTAACTGCTACACAGCTACAAAGTGTTTGGGGAGGAGGTATCTTGCTTGCTTCTTACCTGGCAAAGGCCATAGAATTCTCTGGGGGTTATGAAGTTATTCTGATTTAGCCCCAAGACTACAACAATGGTGTGCAGATTGCACAGCCTTGGCATTTCTCAATCTGCAATGTCTAGTGTTCTTATCTACAGAGTGTGCACATGCAGGGAGACTGCCAGTAGACTGTGGAGCACATGAGGCGGTGATAGATGAATTTCATAACTCTCTGTAAGTGTGCATATGTGGATGAGAAAGTCAAATCCTCTGAGGTGGCCTTTACCAGTCCTCCATTTTTTCCCCTACTGGCATCTTGTCAGCAAATTATGACCTTGCTTCATAGGGACTTGAATAAATTTGAGGCCCTATATTATGATTCACACCCTCCTTTCCCATTTCGTTACTGGAGATGCTAAACTTCTTGAATTTCAGGGTGACTTTTATTTCAGGTGACAAAGGAATATCTAGCCATGCAAAAGGATGACTTATGAATCTTTTTATAGAAACAGAAAATTCCAAAGCCAAAATTGCAGAAAGGGTAAGGAAAGGTAGAGGGAAATACCATTTAAAGATCTTTCATTTTTAAGTGACCATTTTTCTTTTTATAAAATTAGAAAAAAAAATTAAAAGCATCCTGGTATCCTGCTAGAACCACTTTGAAATTAATTTTCTAGAAAAATGAATAGTGGCATTCTAATGATGACGGTGATAAAGCAAGAATTCACAGAAAATTTTAAGGAGATAAAACATGTCTAGAATACCATCTTGAAGTTATGGAGTAGGATTATGATCTCAATCCTTACCTCAAGCTCGGAAAGTGGAAGGAAAGCTGTGGGTCTGAAGTGGGATAAAGCTAGTAGGAGCCTCACTGGGAGCATCATGTGGAAGAATGTCAAATGGGCAGAGGCATGAGATTAAGGAAGAACATGACCCGCAGTGTACTGGCCAGTGTCAAGGCTGGCCAGCAGACATGTGGTATTTGTTTTGCAAATGAAATCTCCTCTGTAACAGGAACCAGCCACTTCTTTCCACATTTGAGGATCATCCTACTGGCACTTCCAATATCCTGGAGCATTTACACAGTTTTTCCCTTATCTTTTTCTCCAAGGTGGCCCAGAGGCAGACTTAGGCACATTGCTACAGCAAGATCATCAGGAGCCTTCTCACTACCCCCAGGTGTATCAAGATGCCTTCTTGAAAGGATGAGTTACATATTTGGTTACCAGAAGGGTCCAATGCTAGGGATGGTCACTGTCTTATTTGGTCATGTGATATGTGCACATACAAGTCAGGTTGTAGACTGGAAAGTGGGAAAGCAAATGTGACTCAGACTGGGTGTGGTGAGGAGTGCCTTTAACCGCAGCACTCTCGGTGGTGTTGGGGGGGGGGCGGTGAGGGATGTAGAGGGTGCTGTCAGAGGTAGGAGGGTTACTGTGAATTTGGGGCCAGCCTGTGACTAATTCCAGGACAGCTTGGAAAAGAATAAGACCCTACCTAGAAAAGAAAGAAAGAACGAAAAAAGAAACAAACTGTGACTCTGGTAGAGCGGATAGGAGACCACATACAACATCTCTTCTCAGCCTCTTAGAAACCAGCCAAAAGTGAATTCACATCTGTTTTACGATGTGATACCTGAATGTGCTCTCTTTACCAGATCTTCCAGGAGTGCAGGAAAGGGGGAAATTCTGCCTGGTATTTCTCTTCTTTCATGAAGTTATTTTTCAAAAAGCTGATCTAAGATGGTTTTGGCTATTCCATGGTGCCGGGTACTATCTTAGACTTTTGTTTGAATTCCTTTATACTGGTGCAATGTGTGCTCATATTTCTATATTTTTCTTCACTTAAGCTAACATCTTACACAGTTGAGGAGATGGTTTTGAGTTGCATAATATCTACCTCCTCACAGTTTTCTGAAACCTCCCTGTTTCAAGCTGTTGTTTCCATGTTTCTCCTCTACTTTATCATGTGATGCTCTGAAACATTGGCCTCAAAAAAGGATGGAATAAAGGGGTAAGGTAAATGATCACTACAATCAGAAATCCTATATGTGAATATGTTCAGGCAATCAGTATCATTGTGAGAAGGGTTTTGAGTCAGGGTGAAGGGCTGCTTGTGGTCATGAAGTTAATACCACAAACATCTCCTGTTCCTTGTAAATACCACCAAAGCAAACAGTCTTTGAACAAACTCATCCTGCCCTGGGTTCCCTTGCACAAATGAACTGGAGGTGGGGTGGGATGTCAGAATGACTGTTAAATGTCTAAGTCACAGAGCTGAACTAAAAAAAGCTTGCAAGACTGAATGGCTGCCAAACCAAAGAGTGCATTTTTAAAAGTGGAACTCAAAAACAAGTATGCTTGGGGGCACACATGTGCCTCTTCCTTGCCTAGCCTAGTAAAATCATTGTCTTTAGCAGCACTTTGAAACCTTGGTCTGTCTGGTCTGCCAGGTCTGCCAGGTCTCCTAAGATGGGTCAAAGAGATCAATTCTGTTCCAGTACAAGAATGGCAAATGAGAGAAAGAGAATGCCAAAGTTAAAAGATAGAAGAGGAAATGAAAAAATAAAAATTGACAAACACCCATAAAACAAGATTAGGTGAACCTGCAGTCTTTCAGATGAAATACTCTCGTTTACACTCGCTCACTGTGTTTTGTAAGTCAACATCATTTCTAAAGGAACCATCCAAATTCTCAGGATATTCCTTCTTCATCTGGCTGGTACGGTGGGACTGTCTGTGCTGGTGGAGGATGCGGGTCATGATGCCCAGGATGCAGAGGGTGATGAATATCACCACGGCAACCACTCCTGCACAGATGAAGGAGAAGTTGTTACAGAAACAATCCACTCTAGACAAAAAAGTACTTTAGAGAAGTAAAAGCAA
Source organism: Dipus sagitta (assembly GCA_036346955.1). Lineage (NCBI taxonomy): Eukaryota > Metazoa > Chordata > Mammalia > Rodentia > Dipodidae > Dipus > Dipus sagitta. The sequence continues at coordinate 155,616,831 of CM070773.1, read as the reverse complement.
AGCTATAACTCTGTCACAGAAATAAATCGTTGGCCATGGCCTTTAATTACTATAAAATCCCTTCTTACAGAATACTGAGGGAGGAAGCCAGTTTGATTTCTGGGAGGTTTTGTGGATAGCCTAAGAATGCCCTCTTAGCTGGGTGTGGTGGTGCATGCCTTTAATCCTAGAAGTTTGGAGGCAGAGGTAGGAGGGTCACCATGAGTTTGATGCCACTCTGAGACTACATAGTGAATTCCATGTCATCCTGGGTTAGAGTAAGACCCTACCTTGAAAAAGTTAAAAAAGAAAAAGAAAAAGAATGCCCCCTTATAAACATGGAGTTACAAAAGAGCAAAGTGTTTCTGTGTTTTGTATCCTTTTCTGCATGCATATGGATGTGGTATGCATGTATGTGTGGAGGCATGTTCATATATACAAGTATATGTGTGAAGCCAGAGGTCAATATCAGGTTCTTCATCATATGCGCTCCAAATTGCTTTTGGGGATAAGGTTTTCTTCTTAAATCCAGAGCTCATTGATTCAGCTAGAAGAGGAAGCCAGTAAGCCACAGGGATCACCTGTTGTTGCCTCCCTTGCACTGGATTACAGGTACATACAGCTCCAACCAACCCTTTCCTTGGTTACCATGGATCTAAACTTGTGTCTTAATGCTTGTACAGAAAGAATTTTACCCACTGAGCCATCTCCCTAACCCACTAAAGCAGTTCGTGCAAATATATTTTTTAAGATATGCATTTGAAAACATGCCAAAATTATTTATAGTTATATTTCATTGCCACCAAGAAATTAAGTCAGAATTACATGAACATGCTAGAAAATGGCACTTGGCTCCCATCATCATCAATGCATATTAAACAGATATTTTGTTTGGTCAAAAAATTACAAGGAGGACTGGAGAGATGGCTCAGCAGTTAAGACATTTGCCTACAAAGCTGAAGGACCCAGGTTCAATTCCCCAGGACCCAAGTAAGACAGATGCACAAGGTGGCACATGCATATGGAGGTCGTTTGCAGCAGCTGAAGGCCCTAGTGTGCCCATTGTCTCTATCTCAACAAAGAAAACAAAAAGTTAAAAAAAAATTACAAGGAAAGAAATGCCTACCAACAACTGAATGCATTCCTGTACTGCTCTGTACTCTGGTAGACACAGATTCATTCAGCTCTGGGGTATCTGTATCCGTAGTCAGAGCCAACTGAAATGGTAAACTTCTGCCCTATTCTGTCATACCCACCCCAACCCCTTATTTCAGTTGCATGTGACACTGCAAGTTCTATTTTATAAACTGTCCTCATTGGCTCATCCCCACCTTCTCTAGGAAAGTCCTTGTGACCTGAAAAATGTTGAAAATGTGCAAGTGGGAGAATATGTCGTCACCCAAAGGTAGGTGTTTAGCATGAAAACACTTGAAAATGTCTTGCCTGCATGGTGACCCATAGTTGTGATCCCATTACTTGGGAGGTTGAAGATGGAGGATGAAGAACTTGAGGCCAGTCTGGGCTACATAGTGGAAACTTATCTCACAAGAAACGATGACAAAACACTCAAAAGTAATTTTAAAATGAATAATCATTTCCCTTTTTATAAATTGCAAATTTGGATGCTTTGTTTTCCTAAGTCATGTAAATTCTGAAAAAAGTACCTATTTTTGAAACTTGTTATTGGCCACTGTTCATTATGATTTACATAAGCATAGACATAAGAAAGTTAAAGGTATTGGTGACATGTCTTCTGCCAAGGGTTGAGACCATAGTTGAGATTGCTTATATTTTTCATGTATTCCTAAATCATTGTGTAACAAAATATTCTGTAAATATTTTGGAACACGGTGGAGTAAGTCATCTAGAGTGATAACCTATGACTAACCCGTGTAGCAGTGATGGACTCCCAGGAATGTGCTGGCACTCTGTGACATGAGAGAAGGTTCTGTTTGCTACTGCCTTCAGTGAAGGGGTTGTTGAGAGCTGGAGGCTGTTCAAGCCTCCAGAAATCTCTGGGGGACGGGGAGAGATTCAATAATCTTCCTACTCTTAAGGATATTCAAAGGGGCTTGCAATTGAAGGAGGAGGTCAGTAGTCACAAAAGTCTTTGGTTTATTTGTCAAATGAAAAGTTATGGGAAGAGAAAGTTATGGAATTACTCACAGCATTTCCTGATGCCAAATAAAAATCAAATCTAACCTTCTTCCCTGGAGCAGAGCTTAGCTCTGGTGTTTTAAGGGCTTCTCTAAGGAAAGGTCATCATTCTCCTGCCTTAGGATGTTACTGTGGTGGTGTGCCCTCTACTTCCTTCCTCCCTCGGAACATGCTTTTCTGCTTTCTGTAGGACTTCTGTTTGTTTGCCCATCTCCTCTTCAGCCACTCTGGGGGTTCTATGAGAGCAGTATCCACATATCTTCCATACCATATCCCTATACTTAGCACAGATCCTGACCTGGAGCTGAGACTCATTAAGCAGAAGTTAAATGAATGGATTCTGCAGACTGTTAAAACACTCCATCTGATGTGGATCCGTTCACCCCTGCTGCCAGAAGGCAGGGCTGGGGCACCCAGCAGAGAAGCAGCTCTTGGATGGAAATAAATTTTGTTTCTCAAGCATGTCTCATTAAGCAAGACTTGGGAGTCATTCTGTATTTCAAGGCCCAGGTGGGAAAATCAAGCTACTGCAGGCAGCAGCCAAGCTGAGGCAGAATGAAAAGGGGTGAGACCAATAAGCTGTGAGGAAACAGAAAAGCAAGGGAGGGCACTGGGAGCTGGTCTCATAGCAGAGCAGGTACCATCTGCATCTGTAAACAGATGGCTGCATGATTTAAAACTACAGTCCTGTGGGCTTCACCTGCTCATTTTATCTAACCCACATCACTTGATAGAGGAAACTCAGTAAGGATTGCAACTTCGTCCATCTGCCTGCCCTAATGTCATTCTCCCCATATGTAATTTTATTTGTCTGCTGTTTGTGCTTTGGGAAAGGTACCAAGCACATGTGCTGAACAAGATTCAGGCTGCCTGCCTGCAAGGGAATGTGCCAGCTTTTGACTCAGTGCCTGGTGAATCTGAGGGAAGATGAAGCCATAGAGATGCTATCACTGAGGGAGAGAGCCTTTGATCATGCGTCACACATGACTTTATGAAAAAGCTGAGTAATAGTCTGACAGACAATGTGTGGTCTGGGTGTCATATGGTCATAGGTAAGGAAGGCTTCAGACAAGTTTCTCCAAAGGAGAGGATTATATATACCTTCCCTCCCTTCAACATTACCTGCAATGATTGCTGGGTCACTTTGGACTGCATTGGTAAGTGGTTCTTGCTCATCTTTCTTTCCAAAGGGATCTAAAAAGAGCCAAAGACACAAGATTTTGCTCTTTAATCAACAGACATGGAAAGGAGATGTGACAAACTCCTCTGGGTATTATTACCAAGTTCCCACAAATAGGTGTGAATTGTCATTTTCAAAGGAACCCAAACAACAACAAAAAGCACACTTGCCTCTTTGCTTGAGCATGTTATTCAGCTGTAGGAGGCTCCTGCCCATTGACAGAGAAGTACAAAAACACTGCAGATTTAGCACCCTCGAGAGAACGACTTCACTGTACATACATCACTATGTTTATTTCAAACATATTGCATTCAATTTTAAAGGCACACAGACCTGATCCTCAGTCCTTGCTTCAACATGTGTTTTTCTGAGCAATGATACTTACATGCATGTGCATAATATAGGGTGCATATTGGGCATTAACGAACAAATATTGTCATTATGATTGTGATTTTATCAATAAATCATAAGATAATAATCATTCTTGTATTTTACCGGTAAGGAAAATAGATTGAAGATATTGAGTAACTCATGGTGCAGCCAGAATTCCAAGCAAGCTATCCAGATGTCACAGTCACTCACTGAGGTCACAGCCCAACTCAGCCCCCTCTCTTTGATTCAGAATGGTGCCTGGCACATTGTGGATTACTGAGTTTGCTGCTCACTACAAAGATGCTGATGTTCCATGTGCACATGTATATGCCTGTGCATCCTAGGCACACAGGGAGACATTAAGCTCCAGAAGCAGAAGACCAAGTCCTTCACCTTATGGTCCATGGAACCTGCCAATCTGACATGTATAGACATACATAGATGGAAGAGGTTTGGGATTTTTTTTTTCTAGAACTGAGTGAACAGGGTGTAGTGCATTAGGGTGGAATCAGGTCTTTACCTAAGATTCATGAAAATGGATTTGAGAAAAACTAAAATGAAAGAGGCTCAGAGGTAAAATGGGGAGGACATGTAGTTAAAAATGGCTGGTTTAGGGCAGGTATTCTGGGCTGGGGACACTGATAACATGGTTTTAATGAAAAAAAAAAACATTAGCTGTAGAAATTAATAATACTGGGAATCTCCTTCATGTGCTGTGCTGGTTAAGATTGTCAACTTGACATGATATAGAATTACCCAGGAGACAAATCCTTGGGTATGTCTATGAAGGAAGCTATAGGTTAGGTTAGTTGAGGTGGGCAGACCCCTGCTATGTGCATCAATTTTCTATGGGCTGGAGATGAAGACTAACAATATTCATCTCTCTGTTTCCTGACTGCAGACCACATGTAACCAGTTGCTTTGTGCTTCTGCCACCATGCCTTCTCTGTCATAATGGGCTGTATCCCCTCAAACCATAAGTCAAAAAAGACCTTCATCCCTTAAGTTGTATCCATAGACCTGGATACAAAAATGAGAAAAGTAACTACTGTATAAGCTAAAAAGTATGCATGCATGCACATACGAAGCTGATGATAGTGTGTGTGATTGGCTAATCTCTGGAAGAGTACTAGAAAGGATTTGAAATCACTATAGAAGCACATCTCAGGTGATGTAGATAGCATCATGAGAAGTTAGTCATGATTTGTTATCACCTATACGCATACAAGTCAAGTCAGTGAGTAGCATTGGCCAGCTCTAACCAGCAAGGTCTTGAAGACACTGAGAGCAGTGGTGGTTATGGAAGCTCTCTGAGGCATCCTCTGAGATGTACCTGATGAAGAGTGCACGGTGGTCACTGCATTCACATCGGAGTCCACCATGGAGCTGCAGCTGGATTCTGTCAAGGTCCCTCGGACGGTCACAGGGGCGATGGCGGCATGGCGCAGGGCTGCCTTCAGTGGTGCTATGTGGTTGTACTGGACGGAAGAAAGGCATCCAACAAAACCCAAGGTGTTCGCCTTAGCAATTTCAGAATCCAACCCAAGAGTCTCTGCAATTTAAAAATAAACATGTCTTACTTCTTTTCAAAATATTCCATATGTTGTCTTTGAGTGTTGTCTAAAATGACAGAAAATATCCAAAAAGGAAAACTGTCCCTTTACCACCTCTTTTAAACTCTACCCTCACAGATCTAGCAAACATTTACATTTCAAATTTCATATAAAACTTCTAGTACAATCTCTTCTTTGATATAAAAATGTTTCATGCTTCACAATTTTCATTTATATATCTTATGAAAAATAGAAAGGGCTAGATGTGTGATAGAATTTGCTTCACTAGAGTGTCAGCATTTAAACATAGGCTAAGTGATTACAGCCAGTATTACAGTGCTCATTAAAACATTTAACTGAAAATATATTAATGGAAAACTAGTAAGAAGGACACAATAGGATTAGAGATCAAAGTAGTCCTCCCAAAATATATCATTTAATGTGTCTATAGCTGTGTAGACTGACTTAGCATTTCTACCAGTTTGTTTCTTTCTCTGCATGTGGTTACTAATTGGGTAGAGTAGTTTTTTTTTTTTTCTATGATAGTGTACAAATTCCCATAATATTTCCAAGACTGTTTAAAAGATGAATATGCCATCTTTTCAGATTCATAGCAAGATCAGATACTTCATGTTCTTTAGGACTAGTAATAGTGTTATTCAGTATTCCATTTCTTTCTATTAAAAGAGGGGATTTTGACAAATTGCTAAGATGCAATTACACAAAGCTGCACTGCCTAATAAACTATATGTTATTTTTATTTATTATTTGAGAAAGAGGGAGGGGAAGAGCGAGAGAGAGAGAAACAAGAGAGAGAGAGACAGAGAGAGAGAGAGAGAGAGAGAGAGAAAGAGAGGGAAATGGGTGCGCCAGGGGCTTTAGCCACTGTGCACGAACTCCAGATGCCTGTGAAACCATGTACAGCTGGCTTACATGGGTTTGGAGGAATGTAACCTGGGGTCCTTAGACTTTGCAGAGCATGGGCACTCCAGGGTTTCTAGTCACTGCAAATGCACTCCAAAAGCATGCATCACTTTGTGCATCTGGCTTATGCCAGTACTGGGAAATTGAACCTGGGTCCTTAGGCTTTGCAGGTGAACACCTTAACCACTAAGCTATCTCTCTAGCCCCACAAACTGTATTTTTAAGGTATAATAGTTTTCACTATACTGGATGATTCAACTGGTTATTTTATTGTGATAACCTTTTTCAGCTTTTGGAAGAAGAGTGTCAATTTTCCTATCTACCAGCATACATTAGCATTTTATTTTAATTGATAGTTCTATGTAAACCAATTTATCATCAGTCTTTCCTTGTATAAGAAGACAGTAACTGTGTATAACTTTACGTGGCCACTACCACACAATAACACAAAATTTAAATGATTTATATTAAACTCTTGAAATGCAAATTTATTATCTTTCATTTCTGCTAGTTATAAGTCTGACACAGCACTCGGAGGTGTCAGTGGGACTGAGTTTCTGCTGAAGTGTCTGGGGATGATACATTGTCCCCCCTTGCCCTGATCCTGTAGCCTTTTGCATTTCATGCCTTTTTCCTTGTTTTAAGACAAGCACTACTCCGTTTCTCTGTACCTTTCCTCATAGTCACTTCAGTTCCTAGTTCTCTTCTTTTTAAAAAAATATTTTATGTATTTATTTGCAAGCAGAGAGAGATAGAAAGAAGTAAGAAAGACAGAAAGGGTAGACATACCAGAGCCTCCAGCTGTTGCAATGAACTCTAGTTACATGTGCCACATTGTGCATCCAGCTTTACCTAGGTACTGGAGAATCAACCCATGGTCATTTAGCTTTGCAGACAAGCTCCTTAACCACTGAGCAATATCTCCATCCTCCTGGTTCTTTGCTTTTCATCCCTCTTCCATCTGTTAGGACCCTTCTGATCACATCAGTTCCATCCCAATCATCTAAAATAATATCTGCATTTTAAGTAGAGATAATTAAATGTTCATTCCACTTGCAGCCTCAAGTCCTCATGTCCCCATAGCTTTTCATATGTTCTGGGGATTAGAGTGCAGACATCATAATGAGTCAGTATTCTGCCTAAGAGTCCATGTGCGAGATTGTGTCTCAAGTACGAAATTTTCCAGATTGTGAAAGTGAAAATCCAACGTGGGTATGGTATCACTCTTCCTCAAGTGTAAAAGAGCACTGAGGCATAGAAGGAAACTTCCAGCTTCTAAATATTCAAATAAATATCCTACCAACATGTTATGTACTCAGGAAAAGAGCACATAAGTGTATTTTTATAATCATCTTCAAAATATGGTATTACATACAAGATTCTCAAACATAGTTATGGAATAGTCTTCCAGAGTTGGAGCAGACTGTTCACAACTAGCTGGTATATGAGATAGAAATCAGTGTAGCCTGGCATCATGTAGAAAATACAGCAGCTACTGATTGGCGATTAGTAAAGGGAAGAATTAGATACCATAAATGTTTGGATGATAAAGCAAATGGTCAGAGAATGGAAGCGTAAAGTGGCATGACATTTTGGGCTGCAGGAATGCAAAGAAGCTGAGTGACATGGCATTGAGCTGTGACTTAAGGACCACAGTCAAAAGTACCAGCTGTCATTCCCAGTATCCGCTTGGAAGGAAGCCTAGTTAAGCAAAGGACTTTGAAGGACATGTATAGAGATTATTATGAATAAACACTACAGATACAAAAATAGGCACATAGGGAAAGTGGGCAAGACATCCGAAAATGACATTCTGTCCTTAAGTAAGAAATGCATTGGATAAAGTCTTATCTCTAGGGAAGAGAGGGATTTTTTTGTAGATATATATAAAAGGATGTAGACCTTGAGTTGTTTCTAAAAAGGAATAAAGGGAAGCCTAGGATTTGAGATAATATTCTTTGTTTGACGTTCTTGGTAAGGATCTATCTGATCACCACATTAATGGTAAAGCAAAAATAATGATCATTTAACATAACTTTTTCTTCTCATAATAAATGTAACATGATATGTACTGAAGGATAATTAATTGCTCAAAATAAATAAAAACTTCAAATTTTCAAAATTTGCCACTTACCAGGTATCCATAATAAAGCATTATAATTTTTACCAGAATGTGTTCTTTCCAATCACCTCAAAATCCTCAGGCATTCATTTTCCTACAATTTGTACAGATTAAACTGATACTCAGAGAAGGTAAAGATGCAAACCAGAGATTATATGGCAAAGTTGTGGGTTGAGACATCTTCATGACTTTAAATGCATGCTCCTTTTTTAAACCAATGCTGTCCCTCAAAACAATTCAAAACAATTATTATCTGTACAATGAAACAATTTTATGTTAGGTAAAAGGAATAGAAAGAATAAACCTTGACAAACATTTTATGTTATTGTGATATTTCACAGAAATTTCTAAACTCTGAATTTTATTAAAAGCATAATCCAATCCATTTAATTCAGCCTTGTGGTTATTATTGTATTAAATTCAGGAATTAGGCGAAGGAACTATTTTATGCTCTGGGCCTTCTGTGACCTAAAGCAAAATGAAAAGTGTATATGGAATCTGAGTGGCCATGTATCTTTTGTTGCACCCTCCTGCAGTGTCTGTTTTGCTTATAATGACTCCACACACTTCAGAAGCAGGGAATGATGCATATCTCTGCCCAGGTGTAGTCTGCCAGGTTTCTTCCATCACATTTCAGGCCAAATGTCTTCAAACCTTCTCTGAGCTCCTTCCCCAGGAAAGTGTTACTTCCTTCCTCTACATTTAACTCACATGATTTTCCTTCTGTCTGCCATAAAATTTTATAAAATTATATATGTGTATGTATGCATGACTATTGAATCATCTTTTGTGCACTGTTATAGTCTATAATTTTCAAGAAGAAATCATGCCAATTTGTTTAAAATACCTGCTTAAATTTTAAGTTCATAATTTGGTCAAAAATGTTATTAAATAAAGATTTTTAGATGTTTGAAATGTTCCTTGCTGCATAGTCTAGCAGAAAGTAGCTCTTGCAAAACTCTTCCTTCTTTAACTTAAAATGTTTACAGGAAAAGAGCTTGATAGAAGAATGTTATCAATAAATAGAAAATTATAGACAGGTAGATGAGTATATAGATTATGGTAGATAGACAGACATATATAATGGATGACAGAGAAGTAGATACGTGATAGGAAAGATAGATGATAGATGATAGATAGATAGACATTTATGATACCATTTAAGAAGACAAAGGGAGGAAGGAACAAACAATAAAGAGAATTTAGTAATTAAAAATTCTAACATTTGAGAACTCATTATTTCAACTTAACAATTCACTAGTTGAACTAATTGAACACATGTTAATTGGGTGCTTGGCAACATGCATTATGTAAAGTCACCTCTGTGGATATAATATAATGACTGATGATTTGGAAGGATATTAACAATGTATCTAATTTTTAACATTCTAGGAATAATACTCTCAAGACTCGTTCTGTACTATGTTTATTTTCCATATACAAATTACTTTTCAGGCTCCAACACTGGAATTTGAAAGTAGGTATAGAAATCCACCCCTGTGGGATGCAAAGAGGCAACAAGAATTTCTCTTCTGAGTGTTCAATATTTATTTGACATGAATTAGAATCCAGTAACTGTCAAAAACTGGTTTAGTCTTTTTTTTCTTTTGTTATTCAAGGTAGGGTTTTGCTCTAGCCTAGGCTGACGTGGAATTCATTACGTAGTCTCAGGGTGGCCTTGAACTTATGACAATCCTCCTACCTCTGCTTCCCGAGTGCTGGGATTAAAGGCGTGTACCACCAGGCCTGGTTTAAAAATGGTTTATTTTTGTGGTTCCTTAATTTCTTAAAGGAAATTAGCAAAACTAGGGCACTTCTTGTCCCAATAGGGATTCCTGTAGCAGAGCTTACAATAATCTACCCTGTGAGTGCTGTTAAGAGGTTCTGTGCTTCTATTTTTAAATCCTGGTCACATGTTGATATTTTAGTGGCCCTGCAACAATAATAGTTTTCTCTTCTAAATATATCTGCTCAATGACTTTGATCTGTATTACAGATTTTAGTTGTCATGACATAAGTAGCAATGGTCTCCCAAACAACACAATTCATATTCCAGTTACCATAATAGATTAGATCAGCTGTGAGAAGCTTCACACAATAATTCTTTAACCAGTTACTGCAAAAATACTAGGTGAGTATTGATCAAAGACCCCATTGTGGTTGGACATTGTATAATTCTTATTCGGTACACACATACACACACACACAGAGAGAGAGAGAGAGAGAGAGAGAGAGAGAGAGAGTAAAATACAGCATAATAGTGATTCTGTTAGTGGCAAACATATATGCTGTGTTACAAAAATGGATGATGGATAAAGGATCAGCCAAAAATGGTGAAAATTAAAGGTGATGACACTGGAAGTGAATTGGGAATGCAAATGATGCTGAAAAAAGAAACAGCTGAACACAGAAATGCCAGTCCTGACCCTGTTGGAGAGACTCTCGGTGTGCATATCCAGGAAATGATAATGATAAAATCAGCATCATGGAGGGAATTGGTTCTGACAACACAAGATGATGTCCCAGAGAGAGTGCTGCTGGCACCATACTTCTCATGAAAGAAACCTTGCAAGATACCCCACATCATTTAAAGCACAAAGGAGAGAATGTTAGAAGCTAACCCAGCCTTAGAACCTTACAACCTAGTAAACACTTGAGTAAAGAAAAAGTCAGGCCCTGTTCAAACTGTCCTAAGTAAGTCATTGTTATAGAGAAATAGAACATTACTCCTTGATGTTTCTAATGCTTCATATTACAGTATATTAGTTATTATTTTATGAGTTTTTATTTCACTATGCAATAAGAGAATTTTAATGCTTTAGTGAAAGTGTTTAAAGGGCATGGATCTACCATAATATTTCTCATAACTATTAAGGTCACTTTACCCAATTCTAGTAAGTTCCATGTCCCTACATTACAGAGAAGTGAGGACACCTTGCCTATATACCATGAATGATTTGTTCTGTGTATGTTACATGCTGCCTCAAGGGCCTTGTGACACTGGATGTGGACATTTTCTAGATGCATGCTCCCATCTCCATACACTGTAGCCTTTGGCTTCCTCTTTATAAGATGACTTTAGGAACTTCAAGGTGTCAGCACTGTTCCAACCACACAAAAAATTAATGCAGAAGGGAAGGGAATACTAGCTAAATCAGGCCTCCTGGAATATTCTAATGACTTCCATTCATAGTCCATTGCTAGGACAATGACACATAGTTGAAGACTCATTCTAACCTCAGTGAGTGTGGGAATTGTGTTATTTTTACCTGGGAAGATTATTCCTAAATATAAAATAATAACCAGAAACTGAAACACCACTATATTCCATTAGAAAGAGGAAAATGTCTATTTAATGATCTGGTAACACTCTCTGTGTTCTATTAGGAAGAGGAGAATGAATATTTGATGATTTGGTAACATTCTCTGGCTAAACACCTTCTGACAAACTTTTACTTTTTTTGGTTTTTGTTTTTTGAGGTAGGGTTTCACTCTAGCTCAGGCTGACCTGGAATTCAATCTGTAGTCTCAGGGTGACCTTGAACTCTCAGCAATCCTCCTACCTCTGCCTCCTGAGTGCTGGGATTAAAGATAGGCGTGCGCCACCACACCCAGCTTCTTCTGACAAACTATTGGTCATCTCCTCTTTCAATTAAACATTGATGTAATTTTCACGTCAGATGCAGAGTTTTTATCATTAATAAATCACACTGCCTGGGTTCAACATCCAATTATTCTAGCTATTGACATTATGATCTTGGACAAATTCTGCCCTCTTATTTAAATCTATAAAGTAAAGATGAATGCACTGCCTGGATAAAGTAGATTAAAGAGAACATTTGTCTTTCTTAAGCCTTTCCCTAAAAGACAGGGTCTATTTCTCTCCCTTCTGAGTCTGACCTGATTTATGAATGATTTCTTAGGTAGAACCCACCAGAAATGGGGCTCTGCCAGTTCCAGCACCAACCTTCCCAGGGACTGGTCCTGGTAGAGATCATGAGATGGTCTAGAAATATATTCTCATTCTTAGCTTTCCAGATGATCTTCTGTAAGGAATCAAGAATGTGATTTATCCATCTAGACTCTACAGACATATCTTGTTGCTATGCAGAAAGCATTGCAGGACTAGGTCATCACACTACCTAGAGGGCACTGACTGACTTTGTCATCATCATGCTACCCAGATAGCACTGAGCAACTTAGTCTTTATTACAAAGAGCTGAAGGAACAGCCTAGGAAGCTCCACCCAGATTCCCAACCTTCAATCTGATGGGGTGCCATAAAACAGATGCAGCTTTTAGCTCTTAAATGATGTTGTAATACATACTTAGACTTCCAATTGTGAGCATTGAATCCAATAGCAAAGACAAAGCTCACTTGATTGCTATGTACAAGGTAAATGCTCAATGTTTAACTTAAACTTTACATTCTAAGATCATATATGCCTAAGTGGAAGGAGACCTCCTCCAATGCAGGACCTTTCATGTATTCAGCAGCTCAAGCCTATGTTTGCTGTGATAGATTTTCAGTTAAGATTTTACCTTCAGCCTTTCCATAGGTAGGAGAGGTAGGCCCTTCCTATGGTTGTATAGTCAAATCATTGTCTGTCAAAAATTGGTAACATTATAAAATTAGGCTTATGCCTTACATACATTTTCTTGAAGACTATATATTGAAATCATAAGATCTTTGGAGTAAGAAAAATATGTGTGTGTACATTAGGTCAACCAACTAATGAGTGGATTAATGGCTGCTGTAGATTAAATTCCCAAAGTCATACTTAGAGTGAAAGTAGTTGACTTGAGAAATGAAAAAAAAAAATGACTGGCAAGGTAGTGGAGAGATTATAAAAGAAAAAAAAAAAAAGCAGTGTGTGCATTAGTAAATTCACCAGCCATCACTGAGGGCTCTCCTTTCACTAGGAGAACTCTATCACTAGAAGGGGAGTACATGCACCATTCTTATCACAAGAGTGGCAAGGGAGCTAGGATATTTACCTGCCAACTCATATGTAAATCTCTGTGGGATATTCCCAGCAGACGTTAAAATTGGGGACTTTCTGGCCTGCTCTATAGAGAAGCAAAGGATGCTTCCAGACAAAGGAAGACCACGAGCAAAATATCAGGAGCTGGAAACTGTGAGTGAGCTGGCATGGTGGTAGAGACATCCAGAGACATGAAGCCTGAATTTCCTCATCTCTGTGAATGAGCTGGCATGGGATATGGACATTTAGGATGCACCACCTATAGCACCAGCCAGATACATTAAACCTGAAGATCCTCACCTCTCAGATCAGGGTGAAAAAATTCAGAATCAGAGGCTGGCCCAGTGTTTGCTACACAAGCCTGAGTTCAGATCCCAATCACATAAAACTCAGGCACACCTTTAACCCCAGCACTGGGAAGGCAGAGTTGAGAAATCCCTAGGGCTCACTGTCTAACTAGTGAAACTGGTGAATTCTAGAATCTGTATGAGACCCTGTCTGAAGAATAAGTTAGAGAGTTGGAAAGGTGGCTCAATGGTTGAAGATGCTTGCTCTACAAGCCTGTCAACCAGAGTTTGAATATGAGCACACCCATAAAAATCCATATGCACAGTGGCAAATGTATCTGAAATCCCAGATATGTCTACCCATGGGCCAGTTAGTCCAGCCTTCCCTGGAGCACACAAGAGAGGTCCTGGCTCAAACAAAATGGGAGGAGAAGGCCAATACCATCTGAAAATACCTAATGACCACATGTGACTGAGGCATGCATGTGTCTATTTACACATACAAACATTGGGGATAAGAGAGGTGGGTGGGGAAATAAGATCAAAATACATTACATACATGTATGAGCATACCCAAGTGGAAAAAAGTGAATAAAAATTTAACAGAGAAAATGAAGTAGAGAGCAACTATTGAAGGCCCCTGACACTGACCTCTGTCTCCACATGCATGTACATGTGCACTCTTGTCCCCAGTGCTGTGAGCAGTGGAGCTTCTCAAGCCACTGCCTGTGAGCTTATGTCTAATGGCTCACAAAGAACTGACAAGTACAGACTCAACAGAAGGGCTTGTAGGCAGGTTATAAAAAAAAGTCTAAACCATATGCTGTTGGTACAGAACATGGCGTGACCTGGCTGGAATCTGGAAGACAATCAGTCCCCAGACAGTTAGCTTGTCTAGTGCCAGAAGGTGCTACACGAGCAACTGGGGGAAAATGACCAACATCTGTCCAAGCAACTCAGCAGCAAACAACATGACATGATGCTGACACAAGTGCAATAGTGGCACTCAGCCATGGTGGGTAACCAGCTGCTCTTGATTTGGCTAAATCATCTTCTCAGTGGAATGGAACCCATAGCTAGAGCTGGGAAACAAGTCAGAACCATATCCAAAAAAAGAGCCTGCTCTCCATTATCAAGCTCCCACCAATCGTGGGCTACAAGAGGGCCCATACCTATAAACTTCTCTCTAAAATAATAATAGTTATTCCATTCATCTGGTGCTGATGTCACTCTCCATTGGAAAATTTGCTTCTCTTTATCAGATGGTTGCAGATCCCGAGGAGAGGATCAGCCCATTGCATCTCACCAGGGCCCCAACTGAAACTAAGAGTAATTGGGGAAATGGGAAAGTATGCTGCTTTCTTGGTGAACCTGGTATCAGCACAAGGGTGAAGGAGATAGACACAGAGAACACTCAATTCCTACCAAACCAGATATCCAGAGACACAGAGGCTCCCACAGCCTCATCACTGAAGTAGACCTAAAACGAACCCAACATGGCTCAGGGAAATTAGTGGAAGAGGGGGCAGAAAGATTATTAGAGCCACAGGTAAGGACATGATGCACAGAGACATTGTCTCTTCCCCATAACTGATGGCTAACCCAACAATGCATGACCCACATTCCCCAAATAGGAGGATTCCAGCTGAGGGGTGGGGGGACAGGGAGGAGGCTAATGGTGGTACCAACATGGCTATATACACACTGTGTACATAACTAATAAAAAAGTCTAAGAAAAATTTTTAGAAGGAGGAAAAAACAGGAAGTAAAACAGAGTGCTGCCTTCAATCCCTGTCTTGATGGACTAGGTTTAGGTTCAAACTGGAATTCTTTGATCCTTTCAGGGTAGGTTGACTTCTATGTCCTTTGGAGCCAGTGTCCCTAAGTACCTATCTACAAAAGATAAGTACTCCCTCCCCCTCCTAATCTCTATTACACCCTCACACAAATATACATTTAACACACACACACACACACACACACAATGTAGTGGTCTAAAGGGTTACCACACTTACCTCTATGCATACTGTTTATTTCACTCCCATAGAATCAATATGTACCAGGGAAGAAAGTGAGAAAAAGCTGCAGTGCTTAGCTGACATCTGGCTGAAACTTAGAGATCCTGCTAAAAATAACAATGTGCAGGACTGGCTTTAAAATATTTACTTCCAGAAACTGAGAAACAGCAGAGATAAAGAGGCCAGCTAATGCTGTCTTGGTTTAAAGCACTGAAACACCACAATAAAATGCAAGTGAGAGGAAAAGACTTGTGTAAACATTGATCATGCAAACCAAATGCACTGGCTCATTTTACCACAGCTGCGATCGCCATTAGCAAGAACAGCAGGGAAGCGTGTTTTCATTCGACTGAGTGAACACCAGCTACATCACAAACCACCACTTTAGTGACTGTCTGCAAACGTACTTCATGCTGCCATCAAAATGTAAAACTGCAGCTTAGAAAAGAGCCCTCCAGTAAAAGAGAGGGAAAATGCTATGCTTAAGAATTCCTCCATCTTTCTGTTTAAACTATCAGTGAGTCTGTTTCACTGCAGGTAAAGTGAGACTGCACTTTTGGTGTCTTGAAAGCTGGATAATCTCATTTTTTCCTATTCTTCAACTCAACCTCCAAGGCTTTCATGGAGTTTGGATATGCCAAAACAGACTATATCTGTGGCCTCCTGTGCCAGAGATTAAAGACCTTGAAAAAGATAGAGATCTTAAGATCATGGGAGTTTCTCATCTGCCTAGTTTTCTCTTCAGCCTCAATTCCCCAGAAACTTTTTCTTCCACATCCATTTTCAGAGTCTTAGTTTAGCCTCTGAATACAAAGGAAACACTGGCTTCTAAGAAATGTGCATAAAACCATCCAATACACACTGGAATCTTCATCAAAACTATCCTCAGGGCTGGAGAGTTTGCTCAGTGGTTAAGCGCACTTGCTTCCAAAGCCTGATGGCCCAGGTTCAATTCCCCAGTACCCATAAGAAGTCAGATACAAAAAATGGCACATGCTCATGTTCATTTGCAGTGGCAGGTGGCCATTATTCCAATTCTCTTTCTCTCTCAAGTAAATAATACATAAATACATATTAAAAAATATCCTTATAGGTGATCATGCTGAGTGCTGGTTTATAGATATGAAAACTGAAGAGCTTTCCATCAGGGCTTCTGTAAACTGTGTTTAAGCCAATCTTTCCAAAACCATGTACTCACCATTGAACTTTCCTATCTTCATATACCAGGCAAGTTTCAGAGCTTGCCTCTCAGATATGCTTCAATTATCCTTCATAATGAAAAAGCAGCCCATTCTAGATGGATGTAATAAGAGATGTAATAGGATGTAATAGGAGATGTAATAGGATGTAATAGGAGAGAAAGAATATTTGAAGGGGTGGGAGCGATGGCTGATGACATTAGCCATCCCTCATGTTCCTCAGAAGCTCTGGCCAGAAGGAGACCTTGCCTAGATCAAAGCCACCTAAGACATGCATCTATTAGTGAAGGAAGGCATTGAGAATCAGTGAGTGGCAGCTGAAGCTTTGAATTTATTGTTGTTCAAAGTTATTGACATGTTGAAATGCAAATGACATCACTGATAATGTAGATGAAACTCAGAATTTAAAACTTCTAGAAGTTAAGTCCAAGGAAAGATCGATAGATGGGGGACCTGCTTTTCTGATGGACACCCAGATGTCAACAGGAAGTTTCAGAACTGGAAACCCAGAGTCTGGCTTCTGAAAATCAGAACAAATAGAACAATGTCTGTGTGGGTCATATTAACATATTTTTATATGCTCACATGATTATGCGTCTAAAAAGTCCCAACACTGTGGTCAGCCATCCAGAGCTCTAGCAGAGCTGATGATGGGTTAGCTGGCAGACTCAGGACCATATAAGCTGCTGTTTCCATTAGAATCCAAAGGCAGGGACAAAACTGACATTCTGAGACCTGTTCATGAGCAGCTCTTGGATATCTTTCTTCTTTTTCAAGCCCTTGGCAGGGCCAATACCTTGAAGCCTAAACTCCTTCAACCTGCCACCCATGAAATGAAACTAAGAACTTGAGTAACTTAAGTCAGCAAAGTCCTGTGCAATAAGCCTTTCTGTCCCCAAATTCTAAGGATTCACAAAGTAATCAGCACTAGTGAACCAAATCTTATACAAGCTGCTGGCATGTCACCCCAAGTTTCATGTTCTTTGCACTGTGTCAAAAAAGGGATTAAATGAGGAGAGTCTAAGAAAATCATACATGGCCATGATAATATATTTCAAATGAGAGTCAGAGCTCACCAGCAGCCTAGTGACTGCACAGGTGATTGTGGTAGGCAAAGTCAAGCAGAACAACATTCATGGGAATCCAAAGTGTGTGGCTAGTGTACACACAGATACGGAATTCACTCCACTTAGTGAAACAGCTAGGGGGAGCTTGGGATTTCAAAGGCTAAATAAAAAGTACAATTTTATAAAATACCCATGCTTCTTTCATAACATTACTAAATGCATGCTAATATTTGAACTGGGAGAGTCACCAAGTTCAATTTCCTTTTCATCACAAATTTAAATTCTGGGTTTCTCAGAACCCAGAATTTCATTAATTTATGTCATCAAAGTTGTCTTGCCATCTCATTTTTATCCCTTTTAAAAAATATTGTTTAATATGAATTGAAGTCTGCTTGGGCATTAGGAGTTTCAAAGTTCATACCATTTCCATATATCACAGTATCACAAAATGTTCAAAACTAGAATAAACTTCAAAGATCACCTGGCAGTACCTGACATTTGAAGTGGATGAATTCCCAGCCAATAGAGTTTCAGCAGCTGCTCAGTGACACAGCACTGTGAGTGCTGGAACATTCCTGCCTGCAGTCCTATCTTTTCCCCTAACCTTGTGACAAATAAAATGTCAGTGAGCCTCATACTGGCAAGAGACCTGGAATGATGCTAAGTGACTATTCTTTTCCTAACTGATATTTGAGGCTTGGTAGGTTTGATAGTTAATGTTGTCAACTTGACATGATCTAGAATCATCTAGGAGACAAGTCTCTGGGCATGTCTGTGAGGATATTCTACATTGGGTCAATTGATGTGGGAAGACCCTTTCTGAATGTGGGGCATACCATTCCATGGACTGGGGTCTGGGACTGAACAAAAAGGAGAATGAGGGCCAGAGCACCAGCATTCACTTTCTGTCTCCTACTGAGGATGCAGTGTGACCAGCTGCCTCATACTTCTGCCACCGTGTCTTCCCTACCATGATGGACCATGTGTACTTGAACTGTAACAAGAAATGAACCTTCCATCTTTAGTTGTGTTTGTTAGGTATTTGTTACTACAGCAAGAATAGTACCTAATACAGTAATATAATGTATGTGGCATGTGTGCTTGGGATTATAGGGAGGCAAATGTTAAAAAAAAAGAATGAACAGAACCAGAAGTCATCATTGAGAATATCTTTGTATTATGAAAGAGGTGGGTGGGAATGTTTAAAGGACGTATTACCATAGGATTTTTTTTCCTAGTTGATTCTACTCAGTTAATCCTTGAGTGTTTATGTCTTTCCAAAGGTACCAGTTCCATTAAACTATGAAACATATAATGCAAACCTGAGTTAGGGTGCTCAACTTTTCCAGCTTGCCTAGACCTGTTTCAGGTTCAGGACCCAAGATCCAGATTTCTGGGAAGACCAGACTGGCTTCCTAATATGTACTCTAACACCAGTGAATGAATGCAGACATTTCCCTTCTGCACAGATAATAGGCATTCAGTCTGAGATGAATTGTATGGAAAAATACTCATGGAACATACGTAGAGGAAAAGATCCGGGCTCTAGATAGGAGTAATAAGAAGAATGTTGACTATACACAGTAAGGCCACAGTCCTCCCAGGGAAGCAGCTGCACATGCAAATAAGGAAGGCAGGCCAGGGAATGCTGAGAAAAACCGAGGAAGGAGGTCTCAGCACCGCTGGACTGAAGTGCAGATCATCACTGTGAAGGTTTCAAGCAGAATTCCCTGCATGAGAGCTGACCTCCTCTTCTCTCATGGTTATTAGATTTCTCGAGTCCAGAAGCAGCTGAACAGGATAGGAGAGCTGGCTTCAAGGTGCAGAGCAACTTCTCCACTCAATAATGCATTGCACTATATGCCCTGAGTGAGAAGACATGGGTGCAGAATCACTTTGTTCCTCTGCAGCAACGTCTGTCTCCTGCTGCACTCTTTTTTTCCTTCCTATTGTTGCTTCCATCCCTGTCCTGCTTTTCCCGCTACCCATTTGACACTGAAATACCTAAAACTTCTGGTTCCTCTCCCATGACCTTCACCTGGCCTGCCCATTGTCCTTCCACAGTTTGTTTCCTCCCCACCAATCCTCTCTCCTCCACCCTACTAGTTATACTCAAGAGAAACTTCCAACAGTACTTCTGACTATGAAAGCTTCTTCCCATGACTTCTGTCCTCACAGGGAGGTCTAGACTCTTTTGCAAAGCACTGGGTGGTGTCTGTACCATCCTCTCCCAATCCGACGGTTCCTGTTTCCTTGCCTAGCTCCATCCCCTGCATGTTCAAGACCCTCTGAACATGGCATATTCACAGTTCTGATCTCACTGTCTTTGCCTTCCTAGTGTCTTATTTGGTTCACATTCTTCCACCACCGATTGAGACTAGTTCTATGCTTCAAGACCAAGGCCAAAACTAATCTCCTTCACTGGTTACAACAGCTAGAAATGCTGCAATGGTTTCAACGACCCTTTCAAAACTCATGCTGAAATTTATTTTCCACTATAACAATAATACAAGATTATTAATAGGGGACTATGTCATTAGACTTTGTGTTTGTGAGATCTTTGTTCCTGACACAACATACTCAGAACAGCTAAAGCAGGTTTATTTAGCTTAGTTTCAGAGGTTCAAAAGCCTGGGGCTGGTGTCAACTCTGGTGAGGGTATGCTCAGATTCATCATGTCATGATGGGTAGCAACAGTCAGAGCACATGAGAATGCAATCACAACTCCAACAAGGAGCAGGACAGACACCAGATAGACTAGGCTCATGCTTTTACAACAACTCTCCAGAGTAACCAGGATCCATAGGAAGATTCCTTCTAGAGCAGTGCACCCAGGAACTACACCGACCCCACACTGGATCCCATCTCTTACAGATTCCATCTTCTAATACTGCCAAACTGAAGAATAAGCTTTTGGAGCCAGTGCCTGGCCCCTTAGTTTACTGACCTCATCCAAACAGTAGTAGGCTTCGTGGGTAAATTAATGATGCTATCACAAAAGGGGTTGAGGGGTCATTGGGTTGAACTCTCTTGATAAAAGAAATGATTGGTCCAGTTTTCTTGTTTCTGTCATGCACATGCTTATTTTCCCTTCTCCTGTGTCACAATGTTATCACAGGTTCACATGAAACACTAGAATCATCTCTTAGATGTCTATTGCTTATACATCACAGTCTGTCATGTACCGCCATTCCAACAGCAGGCAAAAATAGAAAACTGGTTTCCTTCTTGTGAGCCCTGGGCACATGCAAACTGCATAGCATTTATCGGAACTACTCATTCCTTAGTAATAACTGTCATATTTCCATAGACACACATTTTATCAGTTTGGTAACTATTGCAGTCAGATTCTCATTGCTGGCAGAAATCATCTGACCAAGAGCAACTTGTGGCAAAAAAAGGTTTATTTTGGCTTATAGAGTCAAGGGGAAGCTCCATGATGGCAGGGAAAAATGATGGCATGAACAGAGAGTGGACATCACCTCTTTGCCAACATCAGGTGGATAACAGCAACAGGAGAATGTGCCGAACACTGGCAAGGGGAAGCTGGCTATAATACCCATAAGCCTGCCCCCAACAATACACTGCCTCCACGAGGTTGTTAATTCCCAAATTTCCATCAGCTGGGGACCTAGCATTCAAAACACCTAAGTTAATGGGGGATACCTGAATCAAACCACTACAGTAACTAAGGCCATAGGGTCATACCTCTTTAAATTTTCTATACCTTCACTTACTACCTTGCCATCATATCATAGGTGTTCAGGGGTATTCAGTGACGGGCTTATTTACAAATAATACTAAGGGAAATTTTGTTAAAAATCAATATTTATGCATGTTGATCTTGCAAGTGAGGCACACCCTATACAATGCTCATATTTTGTGACAGTATTTTAAAATCAGTGTGGTTAGAAATGGGAAGATAAAGCATCTGTCCAAATCTTTGTGTTGATTACAACAGGCAGTGGTACCTTTAAAATTAATAATTTCAAACTAGAAATTTCCTTGGTTGGATGACTGATGTATTTATTGCCCCACTGGAAAACAAGTGATGACCCTTTAATAAGGAAAAGGCAGGGAGCTTCACAGCATAGCCACAAACCCCTAGTGCTGTAGTGAGCATCAGTCCACATTATAATTATGGAAATGAAAAATAATCTCATGACCCAGTCCTGTCTGTCTTAGAAGTAAATGAGTGAGATGTTCCAAGCAGCCATATGCTTCATGCTAGTTCAACATGCTTTACAGCCCAGGTAATGTCCTGAAGGAGCATCCTTCAGAAATAAAGTCGTGGGGAGGCAGTGAGAACTGCCCTGCTGTAGCTTCTGACCCTCTCTCCTCTCCCAGGAATGCAGCTAGAGTTGTGTGTGTGTGTGTGCTTGTGTGTGTGAAGTGTGAGTGTGTTCATATGTGTATGAGCACATGTGTGTATATAAGTGTGTGTTATATGTGTATGCCCATGTTTGTGAAGGCAAAAAAAAAAAAAAAAAAAAAGACAACCTTGGAAACCTTGGGTTCTCATTTGGTGTCTACTTTACTTTTTGAGACAAGGTCTCTTGTATTATGTAAAGTTCACTGACTGAGGTAGACTACGCAGCTAGTAAACCCTTGGATTTTCCTGTCTCCATTTCCTCAGCACTGGGATTCTAGGTCCACATTGCCATGCCTAGTTTTTATGTGCATGCTGAGGATCGACTCTCAGGTCCTCGTGCTTATGCAGCATTTGTATTTGGATACTGTGGCTTGAACTCAGGTCTTCATGCTTGTGACATAAGCACTTTACCAACTGAGCATTATTTAGTCTATTTTGTATTTGTTTAGTTGTTTGATTACTCATATCCCTTGCCTTTCTAAGAACTGTGCTTGGCTTTGGGTTATTAAGTAGTGACATTCAGAGGAATTACCATTAAAAATAAGAAGAGAGAGAGAACACATTTAGGAGAATCATGCATTTTAACAAGGTCATTTGATCCTGGGAAATTACTCAATTCGTCTGAAAGCAGAAATGGACATTCCTCAGAATCAAAGGAAATGTGACTTGTGTCTGAAAACCTTTTTGTGCTCTGATGAGAGCATGGGAAGTCAAACAGATTTTGTAATCCCACAAGCAAAGCTTTCAAAAGAAAATAACAGCTTTATAGCTTTGTGAAATTATTTTTATGTGCTAGAGATTGAACCCAGGGCCTTCTGCATAGCGGCTAAGTGCAGTACCACTGAGCCACACCCCCAGCCCAGTTTTTGTTCTAATTTGTGTTCTCTAGTCCTGGTTTTCTTCACTGTACTCTGCCAAAAGAGTGCATTAAATTTTATCATAAAATAAAAGCTATTATTTTAATACAATGCTGAATTCAAGAATTATTACATTTTTTTGGCAAGAGAGGCTTCTTACTGGTCTTCAGATTTAGGAGGTAAAATAGTCTTTAGCATTGGAAACAATCACAATTCCACTTTTCAACCACAGAAACAACATTCTAAATCATTAGGTAGGATTCACACTCAGAGCTTGCTGACAGAGTTACTTGTTATGCAGCTTGAATTGACCAGTCACTTGTCAACTTGATGGTTCGATGGGTCAAAGTTTATACTCAGCTGAGACATATCTTTTGCTCTGAGGGCTGTTTGCTGTTGTAACTTCCAGTATACGCTTGGCCCTAAAAAGCCACATAGACATTAGAAAAATGCCTTCTCATTTTATATGGAGCTCTGTTAAAGAGGAAATTGCAGAGTAATAGGATGCCTTTTGGTCCATTAAGCTGAAAGTAATTCTAATTATGCCTATGAAAGAGCAGGGCTCCACAGTCCCTCTAGCTTAACTTCAAGCCTACAACATCTTCCTCAGCATGATAGTATTGCTGAGGGAAAACCCTGAATGCTCCCAGGCACCTTGGAGAGGGTGAGTCGTGGCTGTCGCTCTTAGAAAAACGGCAGAATTTTTTGCATGTAAATGAAAGGTATATTTCTTGAAGTGCTCATTTTGGAAAACTATAATTTCTTTTTGAATTTGTACACAGTTGGCCTCTTTATAAGATCCACATCTGGCAAGTCAATATTAAACCAAAGAAACAAAATTATAAAGTGCCACAAGTAATCAGTGTTTTCTGCACTGGGCTGTGATTCAGAGTCACAAAGAATATGATAGACTTACAGGAAAAGTTGAGCCAGTAGAAAATAAGGAAGCAGACATTGGGCCAAGTGTACTAGAAATTACAAAATGAGAAAGGGCGTACACTTGCCAATGTGTAAAGCAGAGACATTCAGCTTCAATATGAAATAAGAATTTAGCTACATGCTATACATGAGATCATATATGAGACCTAAAGGACCAAAAAAGATTGAAAGGACAAGAAAAGACAAACCAGCTAAATTCTAACCAAGGCAAATTTGTTGTATCTCTTTTAAGATATTTAAGATCAAAAACACCCCTAAAATTTAAAGATATAATTTAAATGTAGTTATATATTCAATTCATCAAGGAGGCATACAAATTTTCTTCTTCCAAGCACCTAATAAATATTCTCAAATAGAAGCTGAAAATTCATAAACCTTCCAATAGAAAAAGAAAAACAATCCACTATAATTTGAGATTTGAGTCTTCTTTCTATTGTTTACAGAATTAAATCAATTTAGGTAAGAAAGAGTGATCATTTTATAAGTCAAAGAGAAATTTAACTAAAAGCTCATTTTTTTAAATTGAGATATTTTACATTACATTTCCCCATTGGTTACTAACCAATTAATAAAGTAGAAATGCATGACAATCTGTACCCCTGCCCCCATGTGCCTTACTGTATCCTGCATCAGAGCCCTTAACTCTAGATGGTAGACATCACAGGGGAAAGAGCTTCAGTCATGAAGCATTGCACACACCCATGGAAATTAGCCATTCATTAATTTCAACAAGAAACCTTAAAAGGTACAGACTAGAACAACAGACCTGTGACTTTGCCCAGGATGAGGGACCTTACAGTCCTGAACCTGACTTCTGAGGAGAAGTTATAGCTGAGCCGGAGTTGCTGGTTCATCTGTAGGAAAGTAGAGAAACCCCATCAGCCCAGGTCCTCAGACAGAGGGCATACAGCTCTCCCATCTGCAAGCAGCTTGCAGTCTCACAAGGTACACACTTTGGGAGCCTCTCTCAATAGATATTAGAAATGTCTCACTAATTCATCACACAATGTACAAAAAATGTCCTTTCTTCTTCCTTGTGAAATAAGGGTTTTCTCAAGCAGTTTGTTCCATGTGAAATCTTACATAGCTTTGGAAGGTATTAATATCCCCACTAAGATTTTTTTTTCTTTCAACCAAGTTCTTTGCTGCAAACATATAAACAGTGGAAACCTGCTCTAGGTCTTGCTGTGCAGAACTCAATGGGAGTTGGCTGTGATCTCTTCTGACCACCAACGTTCACCTTTCCTCCATCATGTTGACATGGCCTCACTCAG
Organism: Dipus sagitta; assembly: GCA_036346955.1. Classification (NCBI taxonomy): domain Eukaryota; kingdom Metazoa; phylum Chordata; class Mammalia; order Rodentia; family Dipodidae; genus Dipus; species Dipus sagitta. The sequence goes on along the minus strand of CM070773.1, from coordinate 155,591,547 downwards.
GTATGAACTGAAGGTTTTCCTAGTCATGAATTGCAGTTTGGTAGAAACTTGAGAGGTTAGGTAGACTCTTAACACGGCTATGGCTGGCTGACTACCTCACTTTGGAGGGCCAAGCAAAAACCACTGCTGGTATTGGCTGGGACTTGATTTTGGGACAGTCATTTAAGAATCCCCTCTTGTTTCATCTACTGCTAGTGCCAGGTCCACTGGTTTACTCTCCTTGTCTTCCTCCTTCCTGGGCTACTGCTTTGTCCATCCCTACTGTATGCCACCCTGGCCAGATCCAGTAGCTCCTTCCTGGCTGTACTCCGAACATCCACATGTTGCCATCCTGGGAAAGGCTTATCATTGCCTCATAGTTCACCTGCTAGAAGTAGAGGCATACTTCAGTCCCATGGTCATGTGTCTGACTTTGTACAGCTTAAGGACAGGCAGTGAATCCTGGACTCATACTCAGTGTTTTCTCCCGGCCCCTTCCACAACTTCCTTCTACACGCATCTGCTTAGAGTGACCTTCCTCAGGAACCTCTTAGTCCTGTGGTGGTTTCTCCTATAATGCTAGTCATAATTTGTGATCCATGGTACAGGATTATAAGCTATATTACTATTTTATGAGTTAACTCACACTATAATGATCTATTGAACAATGCTATATATAAGATATGATACTATTGCATACTTCCAAAACAATATCTCCCTAGAATACTATTACATCATTTGTCCTGGTGACATAGATAGAGATACTGAGGCCACAGAGATAAATAACTTGGTGAAGTCCACACATTATTACAAGGGCAACATTCCATTATCATGTGGTCTGCCCACAACATGGCATGATGTCTGTATTACCTGTCATACCTTAGTAGATATTTCAGTAACTTGAAATAAACTCTATATGTTTCCATTTATGAATACCCAGAGTAAATGCTCAACACACATTTGAGTATCAGATAGGGGGCAGATACTCTTCCAGGGCTCTATGAGTCTTTTGCTCCAGAAGGCTTCTATAGGTAGGCTAGCTGAATTTTCTCTCCAATCCCATTATAACTTTTTCTATCACTAACCTTGGCAGAGGATATCAAGAGATCACACTGGAACCTAAAAACAAGCCAGTTCCCTGTTGGCTCATCCTCACAGTGCTGTAAAGTGCTATGTGCGCTGCTGGGGGATAATTACTACCTATAGCATGAATAAGCACAGGACCCTGCAAACTATGAAATTAACCAGCTGACAAAATGTCCACACTTGTGCAATAGTGCCACGCAGCTTAAGGTGGTAATCAAAAGTTCTCTGATTAGATATGAGGCCTGCTAGGTGGGAGGGAACTCATACCTGTTACTTAGAACCAAGTCAGAATACCATGGATAGGAAGGTCATAGATTCCAGAGAGAAGCTTCTAGTGGCCTCTGGCCAAGAGGAGTGGCTATACCCATTCAAAAGTGTCTTGTAGGCTTATCCCCTTTAATCCATGCTGTTCTCACTCTTGGCTGGAGAATCTACATCATTTTACAGAATGCAGTGAAAATTAGGGATAACCAAGATTCATCAATATGACAAGCAAAGATAGTTCACTGCTTATCATGAGATAACCCACTCCCTTCATACCTGCAAAACCCATAAGACATTACAGAGGAACTGATAATCTAATAATGAGTGCTGCCCTCACTGCTATCCTTCAAACCAGCTCCAGGGAGATGGTGGTAGACACTGAGGACACTCAAATGCTTCAAAGCATTGAACAGCTTAAATGCTTCAAAACAGAAATTCAGAGATCACAGAAAGCTTACTCTAAAGTAGCCATATAAGACTCAGGGAAAAATGTAGAAGATTACAAGAGCCACAGGGTGGGAAGGAGTACTATGAGGCATTGCCCCCCATAGCCTGACTGCTCTTCCCACCATGGTGAACTGTAATGAGGAACAGTAAACTGAATTAAACCCTTTCTCCCTTAAATTAATTTTTAAAGGTATTTTGTCCAAAAAACAAGAATGTAACAGATATAACCATGTAGGAGAGATTGGAACCAAGATGAAGATGGGCCAGTGATAGGAGGAACTGCACCTTGAACACAAATTCCTAGTTATACATATCTTTTGCTTTTTATTTCAATGTAAACTTTATGTGAGGACCCCAGCTATGGACTTAGGGAGTCACTGGGCCTCTACCCAATGTGGGCACATTGAATAAATCTTATTCCTCTATTTTTCACTATTGTCTGTTTAATTGTCCTATTGATGAAAGACTGCCAGAGTCTGGTCTCTGACCCCAATAGGCTCTGATAATAAGTGGTCACCTGTACAGTAGGATAGGATCAAATGCTTGATATCCTACTTGAACAATTAAACAAATACATAAGACAAAAGAAAAATAAAGGAGAGAACATCTCAAGCATTTGCTTTATAAGACTTCATTGTCACTGATATGTGTTATGCAAGTATTGAGGTGGCTAGTGGGAAATGCATTGTGTGTGTGTGTGTGTGTGTTCCTCTTATGCATGTTTTAACATTTAGAATTATCTTCTCCCTTAATTATAATTGATGAGGCTATAAGAATTACAACTAACATAAACTTTTGAGCCTTCGGGGTAGCTAAAATTTTGCAGTGTGGCTCAAAGAAAGTCAGCCAGTCTTAGAACCTAGAATATTCTGTAACTTTATTATATTATTAACTGGATGGAATAAGGGAGGATGGTGAAAAAAATAAAAACAACCAATATTTTTGAGCCTGTACCAGATGATTGGTTTGTGTTTTTTTTTCTTTTAGCCATGTTCTTTCTTCTAGTATTTGCCAGAACTCTTAGCCTACTTACATTTATCCTCCTATATATTCCTATAGACAGATAGATATAGATATATAAAGAAATCAAAAATTAGAAAGATAAGTAACTTGCCTATGAGCTCATGGTATAAGTGGCATCATATGCCTTCACATCCAAGCTGCCTCTTTCTAGATGCTTCACTCAGACTCAGCATCTTCATCTTTCAAAGAAGAAATTAACCAATTGGTTTTCAGGAAATGTCTCTAGTCATAGCTTTATAGCTTAGTGTTATGTGGGCATTGGCTTAACCTAGTTTTATAGGTGTGATGCTCTCAAAGCATTTTTTCTTTTCTTTTTTAAAAAATATTTTAATTTTATCTATTTATTTGAGAGAGAGAGGTGCAAAAAATAGGCAGGAAGAGTGAGAGAGAGAGAATGTGCGCTCCAGGGCCTCCAGCCACTGCAAATGAACTCCAGATGTGTGTGACCCCTTGTGCATCTGGCTTATGTGGGTCCTGGGGAGTTGAACTTGGGTCCTATGGCTTTGCAGGCAAGCTCCTTAATCACTAAGCCATCTCTCCAGCCCTCAATGTATTTTTTATAACAACTGAAGTTCATCATAGATCACTTGAAGTGTGCAATATCTGAGTCTTTAAAAATTACTAGTTGATTTCAACTTTCCCAAATCATTGCTAAGATTTCCTACTCCTGATGGCCCAGGTCCCAAGGCATCCTTCCTATGGTCACAAAGAGCACATAGGAGGAGAAATAGCAAGTTGGGGTGCAGGGCTATGGGGAAACCCAGAGCCTATGGGATCGTGCTTGGGCTGGCTCAGCGCAGTGAAAACTGTCTTTCTCTTCTCTCTAATAGGTGTGAGTTGTGCCTGAGATAATCTCCACAGAGACAGGGTGGACAAGGGGTGTAGTAGTAGGCAGTTTTTTTTTTTTTTTCTGCTTGTACTCAATAGATGTTCTAAAGGGAAGACAAAAGAAGAAGAAGAGGAGGAGGAAGAAGAGGAGAAGGAAGAGGGTGAGAAGTATATTAGGTGAGGAGGCAGGAGTGTCAGAGAGGCGATTGTGCTGTCTTCCTTATCAACAAATTTATTTAAGCGTAAAAAGCAAAAGCTATCTGCTGCTAGGCTTTTCCTGCTTTCTCCAGCACTTTTAAGTTTTCATCCAATAGGTTCTTACTATTGACTATAAATTGATTGTTGGAAATTATTCAGACAGAGAAGAGGAAGACATACATCGAATGGCTCTCTCAGTGTCCTATTCATCATTCTTACTTATGGAGAGGTGAGGAAATAAAAAGATGGAGAGACAGTCAGTTATGTGTACAATGTACACCCAAGCACAGCCCCGCTTTTCCATCAAGAACTCAGACTACAGATAGACAAGAAGACATCACTCCCATGCCTTCCATTACTCAGCATTGCTCCACACAGAGCAAGCTCAAAAAGGTCCCAACCTACTTACTTAAGGAGTCAATGCAACAGGCAGATCATTAAATTCTGATAACTTGGGAATACTCTGCATCATGTATTTGAGAAATATTCTTTAATGTCTATCTAATAGGGATAAGTAATACCCATTCTTACCTTCTGCCATATCCTACCTCCCAAGTGTTCCTTGACTCTACAGATTCAATTCCCATGCTACCTTTTAAACCCTTCCCTCTATGCTTCCCCGTATGGCACTGTTCAAGGCCCCATGACCTCTTCCTGGCTACCCTTGCCTTGTCCCACATTACTTCCAAATGCTCTTCCAAGCTGTGATCCAGCAAGCTTGTGAAAGTGAGATTCAAGCCATGCTACCCCCAAACCTAAAAGCTGTTGTTTTCTCTCTTCTCCAAAGGTCATTTCAATCTTCTTCACACAGTACCATCATCTCTGTTGAATTTATTTACTTAGTTCACAAATATTTATTGAGTACCTATCTGATATAAGCACTGCTTGGCAAAGTGGGGGCTTCATAATAATGAAAGCAGGAAAAATGTATGGTCTCATCACACATTTTAAGGAGGGCTATAGGACAGCAGGCAATGAGTAACTTCTGTGGTGTGTTACATAGCATTACATACTAAAAGAAAACAGAGACTGGGGGAGATGGTTCACTGGGTAAGGGTACTTGTACAAGTCTGAGGACTTAAGTTAAATCCCTAGCACCTACCTAAAAAGCCTGGCATAACCATGCACATCTATAACCCCAGCAGTGAAAGGGATGAGATTGAAGTACTTTTGGACCTCACTGGTCAGCCACTCAAACTGAAAAAATGGTCTAAATCCAGGTGCAGAGAGAAACTCTGCTGCAAGGAAGAGGCAGAGCAATGACAAAGGGCAGTCAATGTCCGTTCATGTATTCACATCTACACACACACACACACACACACACACACACACACACAGTACAAAAAGAGCGAGAATCAGGTTAAGGATAACGGATAGCATTATGTAGAGAGAAAGGGACAGGTTGCAATCTTTCAGGAGATGACTGGACATAAATATGCATCTTGAATTGGTTCTTCAATATGTGCATGACTCTCAAAATACAAGATTTAATAAGATGAGCCACAGAGTGAGTATAGCTTTAAAATGAAGAAATCTTCTAGAGTGCTGGTGTGCCCCAGTTGGTAAAGGTTGGAGAGTTGAGGGAAGATGCACGAAGAAACAAGGCTGATCAAATAACAGAGGCAGAAGCAACTGCAGGCAAGAGTGGTACTCTGTCAGCAAGACAGTAGTAATCAAGTGTCCAGAGGAGAGAGCAAGCCTGGCATGGTGGCGCACACGTTTTAATCCCAGTACTTGGGAGGCAGAGTTAGGAGGATCCCTGAGAGTTTGAAGCCACCCTGAAACAACAGTGAACTCCAGGTCAGCCTGGGCTAGAGTGAGATTGTATCATAACTTTGGGAAGGGGGGAGAAGAGAGAGCAATCTCTACATCCATTGTCACTAAAACAATGGGACTGAAGCCAGACCACTGGTTTCTGTAGAGTAACCTCTTTCATTTATTGAGGATCAGCACCAGAATGGTGCAGCATAAGGAGAAAGCCTTGTTAAGTGTGGGGTTAAGGGACAGGAAGGTGAACATTGGAAACAAAAGCACATATTCACATTTCTAAGGACTTCAACAATAAAATATAAGAGTGGGATAATTTGGTAAGAGAAAGGTTTCTTCTCCTGAGTCAGGAAGATCTGTGTTTGTTTCCTTTCTTTAAAAAATATTTGAGAAAAGAGAAAGAGGCACACACACACACAGAGACACAGAGAGAGAAGGAGAGAGAGAGAGAAAGAGAGAAAGAGAATGAGTATGCTAGGGACTCCTGCCATTGCAAATGAACTTGTACATCTGGCTTTATAAAGATACTGGTGAATCAAACCCGGGCCACTAGGCTTTGCAAGCAAGTGCCATTAATTGCTGAGTCATCTCTCCAGCCCTGTTTATTTGCTTTCAATGTATTTAATATTTCTTTGTGTGTGTGTGTGTGTGTGTGTGTGTGTGTGCGTGTGTGTATGCACTTGCAATTTAGAGAATTAACAAGTAGATCTAGAGAAATAATTAAAAGGGCATGAGATCTGACTCACTGGTAGTCGATCTGGCCTCAGCGCTCTGAGCCATTCAGCTCAGCCATAAGAAGAAGAAAGAGAGCACAAGGTCACAGGCCAGGGAAGTAGAGGCGTGCTGCTGAGAGGTGCATTATCTCATTTAATAACTATATTTTTTTCACAAAAGAAGAAAGCAAAGTCATGCTCCCAAAGAACAGATGTCACTGCAGCTGATGGTGACATAAAAGAAAGGGAGTTAATGATAGCAGGATTGGAGCAAACAAGAAGAATGGATTTGAGCAACATGATGATAGTGAGGCCAATTTAAGGTCTCTCTCAAGGTTATGATCAAAAGAGGGCAGTCTAGACTCTACCTATACTCCACTGTGATCTGCCTTCATCTGCTGTGAGCTCTTTATACAGAGCCATTAGAATTTCATGCAGCGTGTACCATATAGTGTGATTTCATACAGGTCTACCTGAGGTTACATGAAATTTCCTAAGCTCTTTTGTTTCCCCTTTCCACCACAGTTCCCAATCATCTTGAAAGCCCAGTTCATTCCTGAATTTCTACAAGAATTAAATGCTGTCCTCCACAGGACTCATACATTATCTGTGCCCATTTCCCCAAAAGCATTTGCTACATTGTATTATGAATTCCCCTTATTCAGTTAAGGGTCATCAAACTTGAGCCCACACTACAATCACCTGATACTTCCTCCTCTCCAACAATTTATAACTAAGTAGGTCTTACTAGAGACTTGAGAGTTTGTATTCCTCACAGTGTCTCAGGTGGTAGTGATGCTGGTGGGAGGTGAGAGAGTATTCTTTAGAAGCCTCTTTTCTTAATGGGCCCAAGGGTAAGGTAAGTGTGATACAAACCTACACTCAGCACATGATTCCCCACATGGGTTGGGTCAGAAGCTCAGGAAGGTTTGATTGGATTAAGGAGCCTTAGCAGGCTGGATGAGTAGAGGTACCTGGATGAGAAGCTCTCGGCCCTCCCGGCTGATCTTCAAGTGGTGCATCCTTCTGTTGGCCAAGTTCTCTATGCCAATGGTGAAAACATGAGTTTCTTCCATGCCTAGCTGGTAACGAACTTGTAAACTTCCTTGAAAGAAAAAAAGTTAGGGATTAGAATTAAGAATTGCAGGCTCAAAATGCAAAGATGGGGTTAGGTTGTGCTAGGTGATCAGCCAGTCATCATTCAATTTTTAATATATATTACATGCACTCAATGTCAGGGTCCAGATAGAAAATCCTAGATATAACTGCAAAATTAAAGTGCATGTGTGGTGTTATCAGAAAGTAAAATGCCAGTTTGAGCTGGGTGTGGTAGCATACACTTAGGATCCCAGAATTCTTGAGGCTGAGGCAGGAGGATTGAAGTTTCCAAGCTGGCCTCAGCTACACAGTGAGGCCCTGTCTCAAATGGCAACAAGAAGAAAAATAAAGAATAGGAGGTAATAAAGAGATAGAGATAGAGAGAGAGAGACATAAAAGGAAAGAGAAAGAACAAAATAGAGAGAGAGAAAGGCAGAGGAAAATTAATAATTTTTGTTTAGTTACTAAGTTACAAATTCAGAAATTAAGTAACTAATTCCAAAGAACATCATCCTTCAAAATTCAGCATGATGTTACTTCTGTCAGGAAGCTTTCCCAGGCTTCACCAAGCTCCCCTTCTCTGCTTCCACAGCTCGTATGATCACCCTTATCCTAACACGCACTGTGCTGTGTTGTCTACATATCTGTACACTCCTTGGAGATTGAGGTCCATATGTTCATCATCCTTGCATTCCCAGAGTCTGCCCATGGAGAACAATCAGAAAGGAGTGAAAGAAGAAATGGGAGAGAAGGAAGGTACAGAACATGGGAAATGAAAAAGATAATGAAAAGGTGTCCTACACAATGGGAAAAAGTTACTTATAAATCATACATCTAATATGGAGTTAATGTCCAAAGTATACAAAATATGACTCAATAGCTATTATAAGAAACAATCTTGATATAACATAGACAAAAGGACTGGAGAGATGGCTCAGCAGTTAAGGCACTTGCCTGCAAAGCCAAAGGACCCAGGATTGATTCTCCAGTACCCACATAAAGCCAGATGTAAAAGGGGGTGCATGTGTCTAGAATTCATATGCAATGGCTGGAAGCTCTGGTATACCCATTCTCTCTCTCTCTCTCTCTCTCTCTCTCTCTCTCTCGATGTGTGTGTGTGTGTGTGTGTGTCTTGCTCAGACCTTTTCTCTCATTCTCTCAAATAAATAAATAAAATATTTTCAAAATCATACACAAAGAACACGAATGGATATTGTTCAAAGAAGACTTGACACAGTGCCCAACATCACTTTTTATAAAAGAAATGCAATGTGAAAAGCATGGGAGTATCACTTTATAGTAGTTGGGTAAGTATTACTAAAAAGACAAGATATAGCAAATTTTGGCAATCTTGTGGAAGAAAAGGTAATTCTTGTACTTAGTCCTTGGAAATGTAGACTATTACACCATTCACAGAAATCAGGGTGGATGCTTGGAAAGGCATTAAAAAGGGAACTACCCTATAATCTAGTATTCCTACCTCTGGATAAATATCAAGTGGAAATAAAATCAGTATCTCAGATAACTACACTCACACATTCCTTTATATATGATATGTATGGGCCAAATATGAAAAAAATAACTAGGTGCCCATTGAGGTATGAATAAGGAAAATGTAATGTATGTGTACAGTGGAATATCAATGAATTGTGAAAAATGAAACCCATCCATTTGCAACAACATGGATGACCCTAGGAGAGAGTACACTGAGAAGAAAAATGTAGACGTAGAAAGACAAATACTATAGCTCCTCACTTATATTTAAAATCTGATCATGGAGAACTCACAGATTCAGGAAGAATGGTGATTAACAGGGCCTCAAGTGGGGATACTGAGGTGATGTTGGTGAAGAGTTCCTTTATAAAATTGCAAAGCCTGTGGAAGCCCTTTCCTAGCACAAATAAGCACTAAGGCTTTCTATTTGGGGCCAGGCAAAGACAGACCAGAAGGAAAGTATGAGCAATCCTAAAGAATATGTTCTTAGTTCCTTCAGAGTTTCTCTTGAATCAGGAATGTTAAAGACTCCGAGTATTCCTAGACCCACTCAGCCATGATGGTTCTCTCAGGCTTAATTCTTTTCTTATTCAAAGACACCCTTCAAAACTCTCAGAGGGAAAAATAAACAGGCTCCAAATCCTCCATCTTATCTGGTGGCTTGCTTCATTCAGCCCTAGTCTAAACACTGATTAGGAGCAATTACCTTCTATTTCAGTGCTTTTGTTTGCAGTAACACAGAATCCTCCACAACTTGCCTTACCTTTACCTCAGGGGTATTTGCAGAAAGTCCCAGTGCTGTGATTGAATATAGACCAACCACCACTTCCCTTGGTGTTCTGACCCAGTTCCCATGGAAGCCTTTCTTCCACCATAGAACAATGCCCTGAATTATGAAATTAGGATTTTCTTATTTTTTCCTTTCCAGATGATACAAGTGAGCAAATCTATGCAACAACTTCACTTTAGGCCCATGCTCTCAAACTGGTCCTCACAGCAAGTTGAGGAGGCCCATGGGAAAACTTGTGATGTATTAAATGCTTAGAAATTATACTGGGCCAATAGCCCTGTTTATTTCTTTCTTCGGAGACTCAATTATAATTCACTTCCATTTGAAAAACCTATTTTTTTCTTATTTGTGTATGATTTATGGGGTTTGAATGCAATAGTCACTAGGATTCAATGTGGTAGCCTTTAAAACAGTTAGAATGAGGAAGCTTTGTAACATTTCTGTGTACTCTTGTGACCAAATTGGGTTTGAATATGGATGTTTTCATTATGACAATTATAACCTGAAACTAGGTCTGGGGAGATGTCCGAGTGGATAAAGTGTTTGATTTGCATAAGGACCTGATTTTGGATCTCCAGAGCCCACATAAGAAGCCTGATGCCATAGTGGTCAAATGTAATAACTGCATGCCTACTATGAGATAGGAGGTGGAAACAGAAGAATCTCCTTGGAAGCTTACAGACCAGAAAGCCTGGTGAATTCAGTCATGAAAAAGAGACCTGGCCGCTAGCAACAGAAGGCCAGGACCAAGATCTGAGGTTGTCCTCTGACACTTAAATTATGGAAGGTACGCATGAACGCATACATATTGAAAAAAATATTTAAACTATTTGGAACTAATGTTACACATGTGTAAATGAACATTCTTTTAAACTTTCAATGGCTACAGATACTGAGTATATAAAGTAATTCAAGTTGATGGAAATAGTAGGTCACGGATATGTGGCCTGTTTCCTGGTTGCTGAAATCCTGCTGAGAGTTACTACTTCTCTCACAGGGAACTCATGCCCGTTTTCCCATTTTGCTTCATGTCTATTTACCCCTTACTGGGATCAGACAGGACACACAGTAGATAGAAGAATACCTAATGCATACCCAGTGTCAGGAGTACCAGCTGGAAAAGTAAGACCCACTCGGGCTTTATCCCAAGATATGCACAGCTCACAGAGCAACATAGAACAACAAATAGACTTTGCAAGGAAATCGAAAGACATGTTGGGAGAAAGTTTAGAGGGAAATGTATCTAGGAAACCCTAGATAAATTCTTAACAGGAGTGTAGAAGATCATACAATGCTGAGATATGAGAATAAGATAAAACCAGAAGGCGTTATTAGCTGAAAGGATATGCCAAAAAACAAGAAGATGGATGAAAGGTCAGAATGCATATCTGTTTGGATGGAAGGTGGGTGTGCAAAAGAAAATAGTAAATATTTTGGGATGGGCGGCATTGGGAGATGACTTAGTGGCTTACCATGCAAACATTAGGACCTGATTTCAGATCCGTAGTGTGAGATTATGGCTAGTTAATCATCTCTGTATCTTAAGTACTTATAAAAGGTATCTGGCACGTAGTAGTGAATAAACCTAGTAAATGATGGAAGGAGTCAATAGAAAGCTTTAAGTATGACAATACGGAAGAGAAAAAGGAAGTTTTAATAACAGAAGTAAAAACAAGGAGGAAAAAATACACAGAATATTATTAGTTAAAATAGACAATCAGCAAGCAATGTGAGATTGGAACTTTGGACAGAAATCGAGACCAAGTACGACACCAAGTGTCACAAGCAAGTAATCTGTGTAAACAGGGGCTGATCTGCTCAAGTCACAGTCAGCCACATGACAGTACCACACTGCATTAGCGCACTGCTTCAATGCCACCCTCAGATTAATACTTCCCTGGTCCTCTATTTTATATGCAAGCATGAAACATGTTCTGTGTAAGACACCACATCCCTCCAGTGACAGAATCACAGTTGAGTTCCACGTCACAATGACACTGCTCATATCTTGAGCCTCTAGACCCATCCTGAGAAGGATGGAGGAGTAGTGGCTTCAACTAACCTGTCTGGGTCACACTCCAGCACTTCAAGATATTACGTGGGAAGTCCCAGGCAAATTATACAAGCTCCTTCATGTAAAATGGGTTATGATTCTGGTACCCACTTCATAAAACTTTGAGGCTGGAAGCTACATTGAGTATTTTAAGAACAATTTGAAAATAACACTGTTAAATATTTCTGACAATACAGTCATACTTTCAATTACCATTTGTCCTCTCTGAAACTATGTTTGTAGGAATTCCACAAGGAGTAAGAGAAAGCAGTGCATCATCATTACCATTATTCACATTGTCATAATCACTGCCTTCACCATCATCATCACCGTAATCATGATCATCATCACCATCATCATCATCGTCATTATGCTCCTCTTGCATCATTGCTGCCATCGCCAGCCATCATCATCACCATCATCTTCCTCACCATCATCACCACTGTAATCATCACATCTCCCTCATCACCATCATCATTACCATCACTCAACGTAATTGCTACCATCATCTTCACCATCACCATCATCATTGCCATCATTACCACCAGTATCACCACCATCATCTAGTTGTCTTGGGCTTGCTTCTCTGTGTCATAATTTTTGCATCACTAAAATGCTTCTAAAAAGAGCTCTGTTAGTGCTATAGTGTATTTAAGGGTTCTGTTTGCAACATGGGGAATCAAAAAAGAAACAAGTGCATGTGGTGCTGAGCACCCAGACAGCAACTTCATGAGCTGGTCTCACAACCACTGATATGAACTATGTAAGCACAATTTCCTGGGTAACATCCCAGAGGAATTCTCAAAGACCTTATCCTCATCTCTAGTATAAACTTCTCTGCCTTGAGAAGGAACCTTTGATGCACAAGAAAAAGTGACAGTAGCAGGTTGATATAGAAAGGCACTAGAGGTTCTAATTTATTTGTGTTTTGTAGATAAAATTATGGCTGACATATTACATTTGGTAAATCCCAATTCAATTACAATTGAATTATATAGTGACCAAAGAGTGGCCCAAATAACTCCTCCAGCTCTTTTGCTCGGTGAAGAAGGGACTAAAGCAAGCTGTCACATGAGGGCATCTGTTTGGTGTGTATTTTATCTAGATAATGCCCAATTCTAGAAAAGAAATAATCTTGGCCAAAATTGGGAATTAGTCATTAATCATTTTAAAACCAAGTAATTAACTTCCAGTTGCAGAATGGTAGTCCTTGCTTTCAACAGCCCCTCCCCATTCAGCTTTATTTGTGGTTAATGAAATTTTGTAATGGTTAAAAGTTACTACAGAGCCAAACTTTTCATTCTAAAACCCACTTATGATCTCCTATCTTGCCTTAAAATCCCAGATATACAACCATCCCCTCACATATCCAGGATCTGCTTTCGTTAAAAAGAACCTGTGAATAGTCCACAATCTCCCTTTCCACGAGGAGACTAGATGTGCTTACTCTTGTCCTTGGGTGGTCATGGCTTTGTTGCTGTTAGAATGTTGAAAAAAGCATAAACTTAAGTCCTTAGTGTCTTAGAAATCAAAGGCATTATTTAGAGTTTGTAATTTATATTTGCAAGGCACTTTAAGCTTCCCGAGGAAAGATGGAATACAAACAAAAGTATGTGCATCATTAATGGCACTTCTGTGGGGATTATAGCCTCTTGGGATACAAGTATATTTATATATTAATACACAGAAGCTGCTTAAATGATTTCAAAACAGCACAGGGCACATTCTTCCTGTAGCAGGGAAAATTCATTTATACATGCCTAAGAGCATAGGTCGAAGGTAACCCTGGCAATCCATTCCCAGGCCCACAGTCCACAGCACACGTTTTCAAGGAGCACAGTGGCACTCCTGTGCACTGAGCAGGGAGGGGACTCTTCTGGGCTACTTGACAACAGGCAGGAAAGAGCCCTGTCTTCAATATGATTGGCCATACCAGATATCCTCTCCCAAACACGAAGTAAAACAGAAAACCAACTGACCATTTCTAATTCCTCCCTCTATTAAAAAACAAAGCTGGTGCTAGGCATGGTGGCATGGGCCTTTAAAGTCCTGACACTTGGGAGGCAGAGGTAGGATAATCACCATGAGTTTGAGGCCACCCTGAGCCTGAGTTAGAGTGAAACCCTACCAACAAACAAACAAACAAAAAAACAAACAAACAACAAAACAACAAAACAACAAAAAGCAAGATTAAATACAATAAAAAAAAAACCTGCAAGGGGGGTGAGCTGTCCATGGCAAGGTCAAATCTATTTAAGAAGCTGATCTTATTTTCAGATGGCATTGGTTTTCAATATCTGCTCTCACATACTAGGTTCTGACTAACACTCATTATACAGTTGCGTTTATCAGGTCTTCACGCGGCATATTATCATTGACTCCAGAGGCTCCCGTGGGAGTTTTTTTTTTTTTTTTTTTTTTTTTTTTTTTTTTTTTTTTTTTTTTGCTTAAAGGTGTGCACCACCACACCCCGTTCTCTCATGAGAGTTCTTCTAAAGTGAATCTGTTTTTAGCCATGTTTTTCTATAGTCATTTGAAAAACACTATCTTTCTTCCAGGATCTCATCTTCCTTTTTTCTATCTTCACTGAGTTTAAATCCTGCTCTGTTTGACCACCAACTACAAAATACAGGTATAGTTTCGATTTTGATATTTGTTTGTTTTGTTTTGTTGAGACAAGGTCCCATGTATCCCAGGCTGTCCTCAAATTCATTATGTACTAAAGAATGATTTCAATTTATCATCCTCCTGTCTCCACTTCATGAGTGCTCGGATTATTGCAATCAGCACCATGCCAAGTACTTCATGCATGCTAGCCAAGCACTCTATCAACTAAGCTGCAACTCAAGCCCCAGGTGTAGTTCCTTACCACAGGATACCAACCTAAGTTCTAGCTCCTTTTCTTTCTTTCATATAACATTGGTAATTTACTGGGAGCAGCTATATGTTGGCCATGGCTTCAGTGTTTTCCCGTTGATGGAATAAGTATGCTCAGGGCCAAGAGATATAAGTCCCTCCTGTATTTTTGTTGGCTCAGTCAGAAGACAAAGTGTTAAGTGTCTTTTACCATGTGAATTCTGACAAATCACCCAACCTCTTCATTCCTCAGATGAAAATATATCTGCTTCACAGAGATTGTGTTATACTTTGAGCAACATAAGGTGAGGCTTCAGCCTAGTGCAGTATATCACAGATATTCTGCAGTGATTTCAGCAAATAGAAGGCTGACTCCAGGATCAAGCCTGGAGGTAATATAGTGCTAAAGGCAGTGCTGGGCTAGATTTGTGTCTCAGTTATTGACAACAGTGTATTTCTGGCATGGATCTGGACATGAACACTTTGGAGGTCACTTATCCCCCGAAGGATGCTCTTTTGCAGCCTAGGAGCTCAGCAAAGGAGTCCTATGGAGGCCTTTACAGGTTCTTTGATGGCTTTGGCAGATTGTAAATGCGTATCTCAGAGCATAAAAAAGCAAACACGCTTAGACATAGCAATTTTATATCCAAACATTTACTTAGAGTAATAACTGAGGTCTTTGAAATGTTAGCAATGATTAATAATAACATTTAAAATAATGGCAAAATGTTATAATGTTTGATAATAAGAAAATTTAAAGAAACTATGCAATCTATGGTAATTTTTGATATAGAAAACACAGAGAGAATATTATAGCCATCACATTTTAATGAAAATAATTCCAAGATAGCATATACAATTGGATCATGTTAGCACTTAACCACTCATAGATGTGTAGGTAAGTAGATAGATAGATGGACAGACAGAAATATGTCACCATTAATTGTGGCTTCTGTGTTAGCACTGGGGTGTTATTTTATTTAACCCCTGCAGTAACATTGATAGTAGGTGTTATAATTTCCATTTTATAAATGGAGTAAACAAGGATCAGAGGGTTTTATGACCTGGGGTTAATAAATACATGGAAGAAATATGGTCCTAGCTCAACTCTGCTAATAAAGAAATGCTGAGGTATGTTACTATATCTAAAAGAAAAGTCTTAAATTATCTGTCTTAGTGATGTGATTGAGGATGCTGGGATATTTCTTCTGTGTAAGGTATTTACTTGTAACTTTCCCTCACTTACTATGTGTCAGCTGTGGGTTATCTTGACGGTATCTCTAAGGCAAGTGCAGTGGACTGAGGTGTTGGGGTACACCTGACACATGTGGAAGTCTCCAATGCTCTTGAATCTATGGCCATGGTCCCACAGTTGGCAATATACAGCAGCTGCTATCCTGTTACTTACAGATGGTGTAGTGCCAGCCCCTGCTTCTACATTTTCTAGCAGCCTGCATGAGTTTCTACTACATCCCCAATTTTGGCCTGAATATTTAGGCAAAAACTATTTCTGTCTGTGTGAAACAGCTGGCAAGGAAACCTGCACTGCACTTAGTTGTTTCTCCCTGGGGATTTGTGTTCAATGGATTCAGAGAGAGTACAGCTGGTGACGTGAAACAGTAGAGTCAGTTTTCTGATTTTTTTCTTTTTTCTTTTTCTTTTCTTTCTTTCTTTCTTTTTTTTTGGGGGGGTGGTTTCCAGGTAGGGTCTCACTGTAGCTCAGGCTGACCTGGAATTCATTGTGTAGTCTCAGGGTGGCTTCAAACTCACAGTGATCCTCCTACCTCAGCCTCCTGAGTGCTGGGATTAAAGGCGGGCGCCACCATGCCCAGACTTAAATTTTATCTTTAGTGGAAACATCATCTGTGAATGTGTGTGTGTGTGTGTGTGTGTGTGTATTAGTGTGCATGCTTGTGCATGCATGTTCCTTATGAAGATTTTTTTGTATCAAAGACATTAGAAGTCAGGCTCTACACTGAGCCAATTGAAACTAGTCTTTGCTATAATGGTCAACTATGGGTTTTCAGCAGAGTACCTGGTACAAACCTCTGATCTGCCCCTTTGTCAGCAATACAATAAAATTCATTTTGCCTCAGTTTCTTCACATATGACTTGGGATGATAGTAGCATTTGCCACAGGAGATCACACACAGAGCCCAATGAAATAAGAGTTGCATGAAATGGTTTATTGAGAACTATCTTTTAGCTTTTGGGTTGAATTAGGTCCATTGCAAATTCTTAAATAATACCTAAGAAAATGCTTACACTCTACTTACAAAGAAGACATTTCTCAGGAAAGTTCAACTACATAAATGTAGCTGACAATGAACCAAGATTAGAGGGCACTTGCATTTTTCTTTTCCTTTTTGTATGTTTATGTTCATGTGTGTTTGGGTGCAAATTTTTGTATGGTTATGCATCCATGTGCTTGTGAAAGTGCATTGGGTCCAGAGGAAAGCCTTAAGTCTGTTCCTTAGGAATTCAAACTACCTTTCTGAAAGCAGAATTCCTCATGTTTTGGTACTTAAGGAATTAGCCTGGGCTAGCTGGCCAGCGGCTCTAAGTGGCAGTAAGGGATGGGGATGGATGAGAGGATAGAGTGAGGAGAGGGTTAATCAAAGTTAAAGATGTTATGAACAAGTTATGCAAAACCCACTGCTTTGCTAGCTAAATAATATATATGTTATAAAAGAAAGTTTTGGAAGAAATGCCCTGTGGACACACCAGGGCCTCCAGCCACTGCAAATGACACATGTGCCCCCTTGTGCATCTAGCTTACATGGGTCCTGGGAAATTGACCTGAAGTCCTTTGGCTTTGCAGGCAAGTGTCTTAAGTGCTAAACCATCTCTCCCACCCTCCATGGTGACTTTTTATACCTTTGTCTTGTTACTTGTTAAGGGTCCCTTTAGAGAGAGTCAGGCAGCCTTGTCTGGATGTTTTTGATTTTATGTGTGTGTATGCATGTACATATGTGTCTTCATGTATTTTAGATGCACAGGTGAGTGGAAGCCAGGAGACAGTGTCTCTCACTAGCCTAGAATTCACGTATTATGCAAGACTGGCTAGCTAGAAAGCTTCAGTCTTCACCTCCCCAGTGCTGGGATTACAAGCATGTGCCATGATGCCCAGCATTTTTATGTAAGTTCTGGGAATCAAACCTACTTCCTCATGCCAGTAAGTCAAACACTTTCTTGACTGAGCTATCCCCTCAGCCCACTCACTGGGATTTTATGGAAACATTCCTAGTGCTTACATATCTACCTCTGGAGACAAGCATATGTTTAAGAGATAAGAAAAAACATAAAAGGTAAATATCACTGGAGGCAGATGAATTGCTGTTTGTCCGTTATTTGAAGAATATAAATTCTTTGTCCTCATTAATTATAAGAGACCATACCAATCTTATATTATGTGTAAAAGACAAAATGGTAATGTATTAGCAGAGCACAGAATTTTGCCAAGCAATCTCAACATCCTATTTTACCTAATTATTCATTTATATTAATTGTTCATTTGTATACTGATTCTCAGATTTTGTCATCCTATTCCTTATTGATTTTTCTGCCATTTTACATTAATTATGAATATATAAGCCACTGAAATATTTCTTAATATCCATAGACATATGCCATTTTCAGGAAGAAAAAAACATAGGAAGAACAGAACACAAATTAAGCACTTTTTATTTTGCTGTAAAAGTATTTTCATTTCAGGAGTAAAACTACAAAAAAAAACTACTAGAGAATGAGCAATTTAATAGAGTAAGTGTCTTTGTGACAGTCCTTCTAGCATGTAGTCAGCTCAGGTTGAGTGCTGGTTAGACTACATAAACTCTTAATACAGATACCACCTGTTTTAGTTACTTTTCTCATTGCTATGACTGACAAGAAATAACTTAAGGAAGAAGGGTTTATATTGCCTTACAGGTTAAGGTTACACTCCATCAATGTGGGGAAATCTTGGCAACAGGAATGTGAGGTTATGTTGCATCCAGACATCAGGAAGCAGAGAGTAATGAATGTTGGTGTTCAGCTTTCTTTCTACTTCTCATTCAGTCCAAGACCACAACCATGGAATATTGCCAGCCACATTTAGAATGAGGTTTCTCATCTCACTCTAGAAAGTCCCTCCTTGGGACTTGGAGAGATGGCTCAGTAGTTAAAGGCACTTGCTTATAAAGCCTGCTGTTCTGGATTTGATTCCCCAGTACACACATAAAGTCAGATGCACAAAGTAGCACATGCATCTGGAGTACTTTTGCAATGACAAGGGTCCCTGGCTTCCCCTCTCCTCTCTATGTTTGAAAATAAATAAAAATATTTTTATATTTATTTACAAGAAGAAGAAGAAGAAGAAGAAGAAGAAGAAGAAGAAGAAGAAGAAGAAAAGGAAAAGAGAAAAGAGATAAGAAAGGAGAGGAGATGAGAGAAGACAATGAGAGATAAGTGAATGGAAACGCCAGGACTTCCTGTCACTGCAAATGAATTCCAGATGCATGCTCCTCTTTTTGCATCTGACCTGAGCCATCTCTCTAACCAAAAATAAAATATTTTTTTATAAAAGAAATCCTCTCCCAGACATGCCAGAGGTTTGTTTTCTAGGTGGTTCCAGATCCTGTCAAGTTGAGAATGAAGATTAATCAACACATCTTCCCATCATGCCAGGCAGGTACAATAAGCTTGTCATCCTAGCCAAGGCCCAAGCAGCTTGGGCATTGTTCCCAAAGCAGCAGTCACTAATTAATGGGAGTTGCTACAAGTGTCCCATGCCTGATAGTCTCCTATCTAATTGCAAGACATGGGTTTCTCATGCCATTATTCACTAGACACCATTACTGAGCATTCCTCCCTGGATGTTCTGTCTTAGGCAGTCTTCAGAGTGAGTGTCCAGCTATTGAATCCTCTTCCATTGTGCATGATGGATAAAATAATTCTAGCAAGAATGCTACTTTCTTTTAGGCAATGCAGCAGGGGAATGAGACATATTCTAGCAAGAAAATGGAAAGTAGCACACAACAATGGTGAAAAGGAATGACTTTTAGATTGCTTGGAGAAAGTGTCACATCAGAACTATTGATCATGTGGCCTAAGTTACAGTTAGGGAGTTATGTCAGCCATAAGCATGATGGCACCTTGTTAGCGTGTGCTACACACTGGTAAGCCATCCGCACTCTGCGAGGCACTTGAGGTGAACTGTGCTTAGTCCTCACACCTGACCACTGGGGCCTTATTACTATTAAAAACATGGATCTTGGAATAGGGAGATGGTTCAGTAGTAAACTGCTTGTGAGTACCTGAGTTCAGGTTCCAAGAACCCACATAAGTCGAGACACAGTAGACTGTAATGTTAACCTTTCCATGGTGTGATGAGAGGCAGAGGCAGGTGGTGAGCAACAAGAGACCCTGCCTCAAACAAGGATGAAGGTGGGTGCCAAGACCTGGGGTTGTTCTCTAGCCTCCACATTCACACTGTGGCACACATGTATCTACATTCTCTCTCACACACAAAAAGATAATTCAAAGTAACAAATAATGGAGATCTTGTAGTTCAGAAGTGGTCAAGGTCTGCCTAAGGTCATGCAGCCAACATCATAGCTTCATCCCTAGCTCTGGCTATAGCTCTCTTTAGACTGTGGGGTGCCAAAGAACAACATGAGCTTTGATGCTGATGATTTCCTTCTTTGCAAAAAGTCAGACATCCAGAGACCCAGAGGCCCCCAACACCTCATCACTGAAGCAGACCAAAAATGAACCCAACATGGCTCAGGGAAATTTTGCAGAACAGGGGGCAGAAAGAATGTCAGAGCCACTCGTTGGGTCATGATATTCAGAGACATTTATCTTACCCATGACTGTGGGTTAACTCCACAATGCATGACCCATATACCTCAACAAGGAGGGGCCAGGGGAGGAGGTAGGACATGGATGAGCCTAACAATGGTACCAAATTGACTGTATTCACTGAGTACAAAACTAATTAATAAAAGAAAATAAATTCCAGATTAAATAAAAGCAGCTGCCTCCAAACCCTATGTCTAACCTTCTTGAGTTTGTGTGTCAGATGTTCACAGAGATGGTGTGGTAAAGGCCTTTGCAAGGGTATAATGTGACTGGAGTGATCTAAGGAGAAGCATTTGATAATTGGTCAGCTTTGGAATTGGTCCTAAACACCCAACACAGCCACTCATCAATACAGCATGAATGGCCTCTGAAGATAACAGGATCAGGTAGCATATTGGTTCCTTTAGAAATGTTCTATTGCCTTAGATAGCATATTAGACAGG
This sequence comes from Dipus sagitta, assembly GCA_036346955.1. NCBI lineage: Eukaryota > Metazoa > Chordata > Mammalia > Rodentia > Dipodidae > Dipus > Dipus sagitta. The sequence goes on along the minus strand of CM070773.1, from coordinate 155,570,667 downwards.
GTTCTCTAGGGGAACAGAGCCAACAGAATGAATTGTATTAAAAAAATGATTTTATTGGGTTAGCTTACGACAGTCCAACAATAGCAGTCTACAGCCTTGAGAGTCAAGGAGACTGGTAGCTGCTCAATCCTCTTGGCTGGATGCCTTAGCAGTCCCAATCCAGCACTGAAGGCCTGAAGGCTTCCTGGAGAGCCTCTGGTCTTCAGTTCATGCTGGAAGGCTGAGGCAATTTGGTTCCCATGCCAACAAAGGATAGCCAAACAGGAAAGATGCACATGTAAGACTCTTGTCTTCCAGAGCTTCCTTACATCTAAAGTCCCCCTCTTGACTTGTGTTTAATTTGTAGCACACATATAATTAGAGTACCAGGCAGAGTCCATGTTACTCCTGGTACACGAGTGAACGTGTCATTAGCACTCCAGAACTCTCAGAAGTTTCTCTGCTTTGCTAATAAATTATTGGTGGCATTAATCATAACACAATTAAATTTTTGGGGGGGATAAGTAAACCTTACCATGCAAGCAGGAGAACTTGCGTCCAATTCCTAGCACCCACATAAAAATACGAATGTGGCTGCATGCACATATAATTCCAACACTGGGGAGGCAGCGATAAAAGAGCTCTGGAGCTTCCTGGTTAGCCAGTCTAGCCTACCTGAGAGCTCCTGGCCTATAAGAGACCCTGTCTCAAAAAAGGTGAACAGTGCTCCTATGTGGTGACACTAGAGCTTGTCCTATGGCCTCCAAATGTATGCACAAACACAAATGGATAGATAAATTACAAATTATTTTGTTTTCTTTGTTCTCTTTTATACTTTGTCCAGAACATGTGCTTTGTATGAATCATAGGCAATACGATTCATATGGTTTCTATCCCAAAGTTTCATCACTGTGTTGGACTCGTACAGGTGCAGTTAGAGTTCAGTAAATCTTATTTCTAAATGTCTTACTTTTCACCTGAGATTCTACTACCTCAGTTTCTGTGTAAGATCTAGTTTCTCAAAATTTCTTTCAGTTGGCAAAATATGCACAAACATAATATCACACAAAAGTTCCCCACACAAGTCAAGATGTTTAGTGAGTGCTCTGCAGTGGTTAACAGAACATTTGCCACACAAACATCACGGCTGTGAGTGATGTGAATTGAAGTCTGCCCAGAAATCACTGTAATGTTGCTCTGTCTCATTTCACTGTCTTCAGCCTTTTTCTTTCTTTCTTCCTTCCTTCCTTGCTTCTTCCTTCCTTTCTTTTCTTTCTGAATATCAGGAAAGAAAATAACTTCTGCATGCAGAAATTATTTTCCAAAATGATAATTCCAGCCTGGCTGGAAGGAAGATTCTAATTGCATCATGATTTCCCATGAACAAAGCAGTCAGTGGAAGTCAGTGTGCTGATTATTTGCATGTTGTAAATACAAATAAAAACAACAGTATCACTGTGATTATTTATGTAATGCACTGGTTTAAACTGCCCGTAGTTTAAGTCTCAAAGGAGAAAGGAAAGAGTTAAGTAGGACAATGTTATAATAATAAAGGAAAGTGATGACTCTTAATAACTAAACAAAAATAATGAGAGAGGAGAGAGAGAGAAAGAGAGAGATTGCATTGGTTCACTTTCTCATTGCTGTGGCCAAATACCTGATAAGAAGCAGCTTAAGGGAGGAAAGATATCTTGATATTTTGTCTCATGGTTTGAGGAAATAAAGTCCATCATGGGGGTGAAGAGCTCAATGTCAGCATGAATATGTAGCTGTGTGCTCACCTGCTTGCAATCTAGTAAGCACAGAGACTAGGACTAATAACAGGGCTGTGTTCACCCTCAAGGCTGGCCTCTTCAGCATTCTACTTCATGCACTAGGCCAATCTTTTAACAATTTCACAACTTCTCAAAACAGTGTTACTATCTTGCATCCAAGTGTCCAAACACATAAACCTATGGGGGACATTTTACATTTAAACCATGAGACTTTTACTAAAGTGTCCTCATAGCAGCCTAGCAGAGACGAGGTTTGGAAAGGTGAATCTGGCTGAGGTTCTTCAGAGAGACTTAATCAGTGATGAACAGTGGTGAGTCTGAAGGCTGCAGTACACAGAATAGGGACCATCCAGAAATAAAGCCTGAACTGAACGTCAAGCTAATACTTGGATGTAAGAGTCAAATTAAATGACTGAGTAGTCACAGATGCAAAGTGCTCTACAAGGTGAGGGAAATTCTAATGTGTAATTGAACCTACCAGGCTAAAGCCCTCCAACAAGAGGACTAAGAAGCACAGCAGAGCCTGTCTATATTTCAGGAAAGAGACAGATGGCGAGTGTGTCACAATCTTAGCATCACTATAGACAAAAGGGGTGAGATTTACAGTGTGGGTGCCTCACATACCATGATTTTCTCTTTCTGCTCTTGCTGCCCCATTTCTCTATGAATATATATTTTTTCTTAAGTTTTACTTTTTCTGATTTACTGTGACTCCTTCCCATTCTGATCTTGTTTCTCTCTGTTAATTATGTATTGTCTGTTTATTAAATTCAACCTTGAAATTGAATGAAATTATTTGAACAAATTGTAGCCCTTTAGGTAGTGCTCTCTAGCTCTCAAATGATTTATTTCCCAGAAAGCTGAATGTCAATTTCATGTAAATGCTCAACCATCAGCAGAAGCCATGATTTTTTTCTTTTTCTTTTTTTCTTTCTTGTTTTTTTTTTTTTTTAAGAAAATGATCATGAAACTGTGGCGGCATATGATTAAAATTCCCAACAAATTGAAGTCAGACTCATCCTACCATGTTATTGCTTAGAGAAATTTTACTAGTAGGAAGTAGGAGCCTCCAGTGGTTGTGTGAGCCCACCCCTTCACCTGTGTGAGGAAGTATATATAGAATAAAGGATAGTTTCCCTCAGTAAGCATTATCTGAGCTCAACGTGGTTCTATGCATTTCATACTCAATGATCTTTACTGTCTCTCAAGACTTTACCCAACTATCTCTACATTCCAGTTGAAAGTCTTTTAAAAGTATCAAGGCCAACCCCTGTCTCACAGAAAGTAAATTTGCAGCCTACACGAGCCACCCAGTGTTTTCACTCCATTTTATGTGGTTTTGCCCTTAAATGAAGCATAAAATGTAAGATAATGTAACATATATTAATAATCATATGATATCCTGAGTATAACACACCACAACTTTTTTGCATCTAGTTGAGGAGATAGAACATTTCCAGCACCCTAAATTCATCTCTCATCCCCTTATCATGACTAGTCTTCAAGATTAACTGCCATTTTGATTCCAAACACCAGAGAGAGATTTAGCATGGTTTGAAACTTACGAAGATTGGGTCATGGCAAATGTGATACACATGTGGTTCATTTCAACATTAAGTTTTGAGATCTGTGAGTTTGTCTAATGCAAGCATAAGTCACTTATGCTTAAAGGGACTACATAAGACTGCCTAGTGCTAATGACCAAGAAGAACAGGCAGTGTGGAGGGAGGATCTGAGGGAGATCTTCCTGCCCACACACTGTGTAGAATATCTACTCCTGAGTGGAGCTGAGTCTTATGACCTGGTCTTAACAAGCAGAACATGGAAAAGATCAGGACAGCACTGCAGGTTGTAGTGGTGGGGTGTCCCTCCTACAGTAACATAGACACATATTCTTGTTCTCTCCCTCTGGCTTGAGGAGAGAAGATGCAGGCACCAATGGACATGCCTCAGCGACAGGAACTTTGGTGGCCTCCAGATGTGGACAGCAGAGCCTGGATGACAGGTAGCATGTAATCTTGATCCATACAAACTGGCTTTAAGATGAAGACCTAAGATTTGCCAGTAACCTAAGGGACCTTGGAAAGAACTTTCTCAGTAGAGGCTCACCTGAGAACACAGGTCAATGGATACCTTGATTTTAGTTTATGAGATACAGAGAACTCAGGTAAAATATGCTTAAGACACCAAGTATGTGAAGCCATCCTGTTTATGGAAAAGCATCATTCCTTAGTAAAACCTGAACTCTCGAAGTTCAGCTCGGGTTTTCTGGCATAGTAGTTTCATTGACCTGTGCAGTTGAAGGTCAAACAAGTATTTTACAGACAACTCAACATTTTGTTTTCTAAGTAATCCATTCTCATTAAAAGCAAATTTGGCAAACAGATCATGACAATTGTGATAATCAATCTCTGAGGTCAACTAGATTGGATCTATAATTACTAGAAAACAAAGCTCTGGATATATCTGTGAGGGAGTTTCTAGATTAGCTCAATTGAGGTGGGAAGACACCACCCAGATTGTAGACAGCACCATCCCATGGGCTGGGGTGCCAGACTGAATGAAAGGTGAAAGCTAGCTGACAGCTGACAGCACTCACTTCGCTCTGCTTCCTGACTGCAGATGTAATGCGATCAGCTGCTTCATGCTTCTGTAGCCATGCTTTCCCTGCCATGCTGGCCTGTATCTGTTGCAGTTTCCTTGTTGTTGCTGGGACAAACACCAAACCAGGAGCAGCTTATGGGAGGAAAGGGTTCATTTTAGACTTACAGATTCCAGAGGAAGCTTCATGGGGGAAGAAGCTGGATTACTTCACCATACATCCATAGCAGAGAGACAACACCCAGCACCAGCAAGCACAAGCTGACTCTGAACACACACAGAGCTAGACTCACCCAAGGTCTGCCCCTACTGACACACTTCCTCCACAGGGCTTCACCTTCCAAGTGCTCTACCAGGTGGGAACAAGGTAGGAAACTTAATCACCAATGCCTGAAGCCATGGGGAGATCACATTCTAAAACACCACAGTATTCCTTGAACTGAGTTCACATAAAGAAACTCTCCTTTAAGTTGATTCTTTCCAGGTACTTGGTCACAGCAATCAGAAAAGTACCCGACACACCAATCATGAGTCTTGGTTCTATAATTTTAATTTGCAGTGACCCCTTACCTTTATAAAGTCATTGGTTAATTTTTTAGACACAAAGCGGTAAAACAGTCAAAGGAGCTGAAGCTCAATAGCTGCAGCCCATCCTCAAGGAGGAGACACAAAGAGAGAAAGGTGGGCTTGTATGTTTTCCTAATGCTATTTTTAGCACGTGTTTCCCATAGATGAATCTTGGGGCCCTTAGAGCAGTGCCAGCTGGGCTGTAGTGTGGTTGTACATCAGTATCCTTATAGCATGGGTATTTAGCAGGAAGACAAGCCTGAACAAAACCCCTGTTGGCATAAGAAGAAAGCTGGCCTGCTCTGGGGAAATAAGTTTTCAATAGCTCGCCTCCTATTCCTTTTCACTCTGTCCTTGATCTATTGCCTCTGCTCCATTTCAGTAGGACAAAGGCTTCAGATTTTAGAATGAAATGATATTTAGACTCTGCTAAATATGTTTGTAGGACAAGAGAAGCTAAGAAAATTAAACTGCTAGTAGAAGGATGAGCTGTTATTAAAAACTAGAGGGAGATTATAGGGGAATTTTACTTTATGAAAAAGAATTTCAGCTACGAAACCATTACCTCTTTCTCCAGTACCTTTGGCTATGTGCTAATTTATCTCCCACCTTACATGGATTTAGTCTTTTTTCGTTGCCAATTTACTGTAAAACCTGACAAATTTCAGTGGCCTATATAACAGGATATCAGACCTGCTTAGTTATTGCTAAGACAGTGGGAGTCAAGACCTTTGGAAGGAGAATCAGGTGTTCTATTTCTTTGATTTTTATTGTTGTGCTTTCATTTGAATGAACAATTGACATGTACCATTTAGTTTAATATCATTTGCTTTTTAAAGGTCATGCCTGAGGATGGCAATGCAAACATGTATAACCTAATAGAGCTGCTACTGTGGAGCTGGTAATTTGGTCACATCCTTTCCTCTACTATATATATTTTTTTACTGTAACATTTAATCTACTTTAAATTGCTTCTCTTTTAAGACATTTTTTTCTCCCAGGTCTTTTAAAAATATTTATTTGCGGGCTGGAGAGATGGCTTAGCGGTTAAGCGCTTGCCTGTGAAGCCTAAGGACCCCGGTTCGAGGCTCGATTCCCCAAGACCCACATTAGCCAGATGCACAAGGGGGCACACGCGTCTGGAATTCGTTTGCAGTGGCTGGAGGCCCTGGCGTGCCCATTCTCTCTCCCTCTCTCTATCTGCCTCTTTCTCTCTCTGTCTGTCACTCTCAAATAAATAAAAATAACAGAAAAAAATTTTAAAAATATTTATTTGCTTGTGTGTATGCATGTAATTGGGTGGGAGAGGGAGGGCATGCAGCACCTCCTCCTGCTGCAAACCAGACACTTGGGTGGGTGGCTGAGAAATTAAGCCCAGGCTTTGCAGTTAAGTGCCTTTAACCTTTGAACAATCTTCCCAGCTCCTCCCTTGGATTGTAAACACACATTGAGAGAACCAATCCTCACCAAAATTAGCAATAAGAGGAAACAATAATCCACTCATTTTTATTATCCATAACTTTCTGAAGCTTTTTCTTTCATGAGATTCATGTTAGGTTGTCATTTAATTTGTTGTCTTTTATTCCTGGTATTACAGAAAGATATGACAGCACACTCTTCTAAAAATGGAACATTAGAATCAGCCTGTAAGAAGGATCTTTTACTTGAGAGAAAAAGTACTCCTGAGGTTGAATGAGACTTTAAATCAATCTCAGTAGGAAAAGTTGTTAGAATGGTGCTAGATTTGCCCCACACAGACACTGAGTCCTGGCTATTCTGAGTACTGCAGTGTATATCCTCATGGTGGATACAAGTTACCAGTGACTATAATTGTCTTATAATCCTTAACTCTTAAGCACATTTCACTTAAGCAGTTCAAGCAGAGACCAACCTTACTCACCTGATCCATGTTGGGACCTAATTTTCAGGAGCTTCCCAGAGCAGACCATCCCCATACCAAAACATGAGATTTTTTTGAGTAGTTTGTGTTCTTTGTCCGGAACTTGCACTTTAAAGATGGACTTTCTTTGAGGGAAGTTCTAGCATTTCTGAAGGAAAGTCATACCCTTCCTCAGCTAGCTAGTCCACCTCCATGATATTAGTTGCCAATCTAAACTTGGACGACTAGATGCATTTGGCTTTAAGAAAATGTGCCAGTTGCCTGGGGACAGGGGATTACTCACTCGGCTATCCATAGACCTGAACACAACATGCTCCCACGTGGCCAGAACCTCCACTACAGTCACCTCCTGGGGGAACACACTGCCCTGCGGGAATTTCTCCTTTCTCGGGTGTCCAAATCAGAAGCAGGCATGAATCACCTCCATTTCCTATGATCCCATAGCTCATCACTCACCAAATTTTATTGAATTTACTAGTCTTGTACTGTCACAAATATTTCCTCAGTCTCTATCTTCATTCAATTCTTTATAGTCCCACTCTGGCTCTCTTTCCTCTGGCCGTTCTAATCTTGGAATCAGAGTATTGCCACAGTGTGAAAATACTTCTCCCCATCTGTATGTGTGTCTTTTAAAACTCAGTTTTTATTCTGACCAAGTGATATTTTCAACATTCATTTTTTAATGCAGCATTAGGTTAAATATCACACATGTCAGGCAGCTGAAAGGCTTCAGCAATGGCATCACACATAGTACAGAATTCCAGCTTGAAAATCATTTGTCTTGGGACTATAGGGATGGACAAAGATTTTCATTGTTTCTTTTTTAATTTTTATTTTTCTTTATTTATTTGATGGAGGAAGAGGGAGAGAGAGAGAGAGAGAGAGCGCAAAAAAAAAGAAAGATAATGGGTGCGCCAGCACCTCCAGCCACTGTAAACGAACTCCAGACGCATGCACCCCCTTGTGCATCTGGCTTCTGTGGGCCCTGGGGAATCGAACCTGGGTCCTTTGGCATTGCAGGCAAATGCCTTAACTGCTAAGCCATCCCTCCTGCCCAAGTTCCAGTTTCTGTTAGAAGTTCTATGCTGGTCTGACATCAAAGTCTCTGATTTTAAGAGATTTAGGATTTGGATTCTATCTTGTGCTATCTTTTCTCTGCTCACTGTGCTAGGGAAGGGAGTAAATTCATTTCGTTGCTTTCATTCTATAATGCATTTCAATGATATCTTCCCTAATATTCAGTCCCACATTTGGCCTTTATGAAAGTTCCTTTAGATATCAGACATTTTATTTTGATCTCTTGATTTCATTGCTTTGTTTCCATATTGTCCATATCCTTGCATTTCTCTCCAACTTGCTGCAACAATTTTCAGATTGAATTTACTAGTCCTGTACTGTCACAAATGTATGTATTTAATGATAGTTTTGTTTCCCAACTTATCCCTCTTTCCCTGAACCTTGGCTTGTGGGCTTGCTTTGATTTTCATTTTCATCTGGGAGGGTTTAAGGAAATAGCAGCCCTTGCTCCCTGTTCTTCCCGATGACTGGGAGTACACATCAGACTGAAGTTTCTGAATGCAGGGGCTAAGTTCATCAACAGGTGCACTTCATTGTTAGGTGACCTTGTGGGGAAATTGTTTCAATGGAGACATTGCTAAGGTTTTAGAATCATATTTATTTTTCATGGACAGTTTAGTTCTGAAGAACTTAATACTGAAGTACACTATCCCCACCTGTATGGAGGAAGGAGAGTCAGGAAAATAAGGTATGAATTCACAACTTAGTGTGCAAAGTCCACTCTATTTATATCTTTAGGCCTGTATGGACACTGAGCCCTTCAGCTCTGGACAATCTGTGGTTTGATTTCTGTATGCTATAGGAATGGTCTAAAGTGGAGGTAGAACAGGGCTTGCTTATCTGCCAGGGCAAAGAAAATGAGACTAGGATTAGAAGTGTCCCTGTGTGGACACCACCCAATTTCTCCCCACTTCATGTCCCACCCCAGCCTCTAGTGTGTACAGAGCAAGGGCACTGCGCACTCACAGAACATGTTCCTGTCAGCTCACTTTCAGCACAGCCTGGGGAGCCGGAAGCTCTCCTCCATCTGCTCTTCAGAAATTTCCACACTGCATTGACATTTCTCACCCATCCTAAGCTCTCTTCTATTTTCTTTGTCCTTTTGTATTTCAACATTTAAGCTGATACATTTGTACCTTCCTCGTTCATGTTTGAACAAGAGCATGCATCTTTGCATGTAGTTTGTTTGGACAATAAAAAGAAAATTCTGCTAATCTATATAAATTAATTCTAAAACTACCTGTTCTTAGAAATGGCAATCCCCTGTGTTCTTTCACATCAACATTTCAACTAATAGTGGCTGTCCAATTTGGCTGACTAGGAGAAAGGATTTTTCAGCTCCACCTTCATTTGATGGAATCAATATATGTTCTGCATGCTTTTACGCTGTGCATAACTTATGAAACCTGAGGCATTGTCTAGCTCAGAAGGTCAACTGAGAGTGGTATCAGGAACCAGAAATGGACTTATGGTTGAAACCTATTCTCCATCAATCTTAACCTGCAGCTTTTGAATCTCAGACCTGTTTGACAGATCTCTTGTTTCTAAACCATCAGAAGTCAAGTGGCTTGTTAAAGAGGAAACGTGTCTTTAATAACTTTGAATTAGGGGAAATAATTATCATTGGAGACTTTCTTGCTGAAAAAATAAATTAACTACACTGAATGCTGAGGGAGCCCTGCCTTAGGATCTTCACCTGAATGTTTCTCACATCTTAAGATTAAGGATTTATAGGTCAAGTGCTCTACAGAGAATAAAAACGTGTCTTCTCTCTGAGGAAAAAAAAAAATCGTTCTTCACACAGACTGCAACTGTTCCCTTAATCCTTAAACCTCTAATTAGAGTTCTAGTCTGAAATTTAAACATTCAGAGCCCCAGTCTCTCTACCCCAGCTTTTAAGAAAGTTCCAGTTGGCTTAGTAAGAATCCACTCTCTGGTGTGTTCTGTAATAACCTTGTTTTCTATGTATCCCACGTCTTACATCTGATTTCTCCAGATCCTTTACAAACCGGACCTCCCTGACCCCCATAGCCTGCTGGGAGACCCTTGACCAACGCAGTTATCCTACATTGACGAGGAAGAAACCAGGGTACCTCTAGCACTGTTTCACCTCTTTCAAATAACAAAGCATATCCAGGGCAGATAATAATTATCTTAAGATTCTCACATGACAATGATAAGCTACCAGCCTCTTTGGAAAAACAAACAGTTGTGCTGTCCTCAGAGAATTGCTTGAGATTTGTTTAAACTGGGAAAGTACAAAGCGAGAAGACCTAGCAGTACCTTGGACAACAAAGCCACAGCACATTGGCTTCACAGAGTCTCTTTAAACAACATTGCTTCTACACACTATCTTTGTGTTCAAGCTCTGATAACACAAGCATGCTGGTAATGCATAGTATTACTGTTATCAATAAAAAAGAAAATTATTGGCAAATTACAGTCTCCAGTATACAGAATCCATTTGCGTCATTGTATTTTGTCTTTGCTCAGCTGGTTAAAGGAAAATAGCATATACTGAGTGACTTCAATGAGTTCTTATAGTTCTGGCAGCTGGGATCCTCAGAAAGATTATCAGTAAAGAACACTGACAATCAGTGCAACTTCAGCCCCTGTCCGTGGTCACTCAGAGTCTTTTGTGATGCCCTGAAACAGTCGTCCTCACTCTCCAGTATGGCGCTACGGCAATCCTATGACATGGCTACCCATTGGGCTATCCATCTTTTTAGGAGCAGACTGGTATAATTGTGAGAGACAAAGTTGCTGTCGCTTTAAATGACTGTTTATGTCCCTTCAGACTGATGTCATTTCTGATATGGGTCTCCAGAGAAACTTTCAAGGAGTCAGTAGAAATTGCGGAGTGACTTTGAGGCTAAGCAAGCTTTGCTCATTCTAACACTAAATTCTCTGTACCTGAGTGTTCCCGGCTGCCGGTTTTTTCACAGTGTGATTCTGACCATGAACTGGGCATGCACAGCATGTGTAGCCTCCCTATGTGCCAGATTTTTCCTTTATGACTTTGCATAATTACCCCCAAAAGAATCCCTCTGCTTTCTTTAGAGTTGAGAATTAATGCAAAAAAAATTACATCTTTCTATGCTCTTTCATCTTTTGGTTTTGCTTATTGGCTCTAGAAGTATTGCTAGGCAAACCCATTGTATTAAGTTACAAAATCTACTCATGGCTTTTTGGGCTTCCCACACATGCTACATACATACATGTTCCCTTCTCCTACTAGATTCAAAATAAATGTCTCAATCCAAGAACACTCTGTGCTAAGGTGCTCTGCTCAATGGGACATTATTGAGATGAATAAAACATGGTTCTTAAACTTAAGAAATTTCCTAAAGTCAATGACATTATGATGATTTTTTTTATCACATGCAACAGATCAGTACCTAGTGCTTTGCAGGTGTTATCACTGAGTGAATATGTGGCTGCATTTGGAGATGGAGTCTCTAAGGAAGTAATGAAGGTTAAATGAGGTTATAAGGATAGTGCCCTGGTAATACAGGATTACTATCATTGTAAGAAAATAAGACAAAAAAATTCTCTTTTTCACTCGCTGTCTGTCTCCCACTCTCTCTCTGTCTCCCATCTCCCTCCCTTCCTGCTTACCCCCTCCCTCTCTTCACAAACTTTATACAAGTTTCACAGAGGTCTGCACTAGGTAGCATTTGACAAAGTTTGTTCTTAAACTTCATTGCTTTCACGTTCACATGGAGTAAAATCTTCTGCAGTGACAGCAGGCTTATGTGCAGAGTGAGCTCCCACAGCCTTATCTTTCTTCTCCAGCAGGGTAATGTCCTGCCCATGAAATGCTCAGCCTCTACATGCTCTGAAATTTCCAATTCTTAATCTAATTCAATTCTAATCCCAAATGTTCTAATCTTGGACTTTGTTTTCAAGTATCTTATAATTCAAATTGACATTATTATCAACAAGAAAAGAAACTATGCATTGAATCATTTTGTTTTATTTTGTGTTCTGTTCAGTTGGCTAAAGTAAAACACCATATACTGAAATAAGTAGTAGTTGCTGGCAGCCAGAGATCACAGCTGATCTGGCTCTCCCAGAAAAGGCTCTCATCCTTACTTGTAGAGGCTGCCTTCTCAACTCTGTTCTTCAATGGATGCCATCAAGAGAAAAGAGACAGAGAGAATACTCTGGTATCACTTGGTAGAAGAATATTAATCCTCTTGGTTAGGGCTCAAACTTTAATCACCTTATTTGATGACTTACTCCCTTACTCCAAATATAGCCACACAGGGTGTGGAACTCAACATGTGGGCTGAAATGTTGGAGAAAAACCTATAGTTTCTATGGTAATCTCTAAGCAATTATGAGAATACTGAAAAACTAATTTATCCATTATAATAAAAAGGAGAGAAACAAAAGGTATGTATTCTTAAATTCAAGTCCACTCAACATGCCTCTGCTCACCCACACAAATCCACTTCTTAACACTGTGGATAAGCTGTGTGACATTGGACATGCCATCTGTTCCTGATATTATCTTTTGCATTTCCTCTAGTAGATGGAATTGAGGGAGGTCACAGTGAAATAGATGATGAAAAGGTAGGGAGAAATTATTTGAAGCCCATAAATGTAGACCAAAGCCTGGAACTACTAATGGATTGGGGGAAAATTTAAATTCAAACTGGTCATCACAATAAGCTGCAACCCCAGAGAATGAAGTCATCAGAGCTTAGGAAGGCCAAGGAAACAAATTTTGAGGCATGTTTCACCAAATATATTTATCAGATTTCCTTCTTCCCAGAGGGAGTTAAGCCTGTGTTAGTGGAGGCAGGAGACATCCCTGAAGGATTTCCATGAGAAAGTAGGAATAGTGAGGATATCCTAAGGTCAATGTGACCCTGACTGGTAGCTGTTAAGTTTTGAAAACACTTCTCCATTCCCTTTTGTCAGTCTGTTGGAATGATAAAATGTCTTCGGTCATCACTATTTCCTCCAAGGTTTGTGCCACTAGAAATGCACGCAGTAAACTTTATGAAAACATATGCTTAAAACCACTGATAAAGGGCTGGAGAGAGATGGATTAGAGGTTAAACCCTTGCCTGTGAAGCCTAAGGACCCCGGTTCAAGGCTCTATTTCCCAGGATCCATGTTACCCAGATGCACAAGGGGACGCATGCATCTGGAGTTCGTTTGCAGTGGCTGGAGGCCCTGGTGTGCCCATTCTCTCTCTCTCTCTACCTCTCTCTGTGTGTCTCTGTGTGTCTGTTGCTGTCAAATAAATAAAGAAAGAAAAAAAATTAAAAAAAAAACACTGATAAAGAAGAAATACTGAAAGGTAGGTAAGCCATTCTTTCAGAGGCAGGGAATGGTAACCTGTGAGTCCCATTTGGATTTTGTTCCCAGAGAATTTTACCATAAACTGATAGCCTTTGAGTTAGCATATCTTCTATCTTCAGTTGTGTATTTCTATGATCGTGGAGCAGGATTAATTATAAAAAATTGAAATGGGAGCATGTATACACACATCTATATATAATCTGAAATAAGAATAAAATGGTCAAATTAAGATCAAAACATTTTTATTACATTTATATCTGCCCAGGTGATACTTATATTTCATGATGAATAGGTCATCTTCATGAAAATTTTTTACCTTCACAGTAAGAGGGGGAAACTGGTGATTTTGCTCCCCTCTAGCCATACCTAGCACCTATAGTCTATCTAGCAACACTCTTGTTGGACCTAGTCACTATGAAGCTAGCTTGTATGACTAATGCTTATTTTTTTGTGGGCCAAAATTAGATTTTTTTAAAGGCAGGACAAGGTCCTGTCTCTCTGACTCTCTGGTACAGTAAAACTAAACTATGCCCATCATGTGGAAGGAGCTCCAGGAATATTTGTCAAGTGACAAGTTTGAAGGGAAAGTTTATGGGGAGGAGAGAATAATAGTTTCGGACAGAGAAGAACTCCAGTCCCACCAAATCAAACTTCTGCCAGGGAGAGACTTCAATGCATGACCTTGAATCACATTGATCTCTACTCTGGCCTGGTCAACTGTATTAAATGAATTTTCATGCTGAGAATTTTAGTCCTTACTTACGTGATTTATCTACTTAACCCCCTGGCTTCTTGACCCACACGGCTGGAATTAGAGTTTGCTTCCTCCTAGGAGAGCAAAGTAGTTTCTTTTTAAGCTGCCTCCCTCGCAAGTATTTCCATCAGATTCCCAAAGGTGTCTTAAATCAAATGAAGGTGAAAAGCCTGTACTAATACAAGACTTTTGAGTTTATTCTATTCTGAAGAGGTGTGACAAACAATTACAAAAGCTTTCAGAGGTAGACACATTGCTCTGTTAAACTTCTACTCTCTTAACTCTGCTTGTTTTCTACCTGTAAGTATTCCTAACATCTGACAGCATGTTAGGAGGTCTGGTTTTCATTGAAGTGCATCAAAGTTTCATTAAAACATTTTAAGTACTTAATATTGCAGTGCTCCACCCCACAGATGTATGGTTCAAAAGTAAGTGAAGTCAGTGACAATACAATGAATATACCCAGAAAAAAACTGTAAAGATAGCAATGTCAGGGGCTGGAGAGATGGCTTACCAGTTAAGTCATTTGCCTGGAGAGCCGAAGGATCCCAGTTCTATTCTCCAGGACCCACGTAAGCCAGATGCACAAGAGGATGCATGTGTCTGGAGTTCGTTTGCAGTGGCTTGAGGCCCTGGCATGCCCATTCTCTCCCTTTTTCTCTCCCTGCCTCTCTCTCTCTCTCTCTCTCTTTTTCTCTCTCTCTCTGTCTCTCAAATAAATAAATAAAAAATATATATTTTTAAAAAGATAGCAATGTCTGTTTTTTCACAGCAACCTTTCAAAAGTCATCAAGGGAAGCCTTAGCAGAAATATGTAAAACTACATAAGAAGAGAACAAAGAATCACAAACTCCGAGATTAAGGATCAGTATTTTTCTTGCATTTGCTCATTTAATTATTATCTGAAGACCCCTTATTATAAGGTATTCTCTTCCTCTGTTGGTACTTATTTTAGATTTTCCTTAAAGGTAGTCCATATCTTGCCTTAGATATCTGGGAACTGTAACTTTCCTTTGTGTAAGATGCATTTAAAATGCATTTTAGGCAATTTCTGCATCTTTTCTTCCTTATGGTCTGCAGACACCGTTGAGTTGACCTTACCTTTGCTTGTCCTCCATAATGTGCATCCAGACTAGCATTTAACAGGAGAGTTAATCATGGCACCCACTCCTACTACACACAATACAGATTTCTTTCCAATTCTGAGACCTATGCTTAACAGTTACAGCCCAAGCATCTTCTCATCTTCCTACTTCTTGAATTTAGTGGGGGTTTGAAAAAAATGCAAATCTATAAGGTCAGGAAAATCTTCTAATAAAGGAAGACTTCAGGGTATATGGAAATAGAGCAGAGCAAGATTTAAGAGTGCTTTCCATAATAAATAAATTAAATTTATTTTAAATAATTGTGTATTTCAAAGGATAAAAAGAGGAACACTATGAGTTTAGCCTTTGTAATTAAGAACAAAAAAAGAGTGGGGCATAGTGGCACAATTAAAACCTGTACTCAACACTCAGAGGCAAAGACTAGAGAATAATGAGTTCTTGGCCAGCCTGAACTACATATTGAGAGCCAGTCTCAAAAAATATCTTTGGATGAGGGCAGGGCATTTGAAAGCTAGCTCTGTCTCTTAATTGCTATGAGATTATGAGCAAATTATGTAATGTCTGTGTGCTTCAGACTCTATACCTGTGAAAAGCTGGCATAGTATTGTACATGAATACAACTCTACCAGGGTGTTATGAGAATTAAGTGAAGCACATGTTCATTAGCATAACTGAATGTAGTTGCTGTGTTCATGATCATGACAGTTGTACCATCAGCACTCACCATTCTTGCAGAGCAGGACAGCCAGGAAGTCCTGAGCAGAAGAATTGACAAAGAGTAAGAGGCTGGGTGCCTGAGCTGTCACGAAGCTCAGTGCAATGGTCTCCTGGGATGGAGCTGCCTCTGTGTAGATAGCTGAAGATGAGAGGTTTGCATTCTTGGTCACAGGGTAGGGATCTGGGAACATAAATGTAACTGATGTGCCAGCCTCGAAAACAGCTGAGACCTCTGCAAAGGAGAAGAGAGGAGTGCATGCTTTAAGACGTGTAGTCAATTACTCAAGAGAGCTAGGCATAACCACTTGCACCACACACTGTGTGAGTGGTTGTACATTAATCAGATCATGCACTTCCATAATAATTCTGAGTTCGCCAAAGTCCATTATTCTTACTCACGAACAAAAACCTGTAGCTCAGAGAGGTTAAGTCCTTTGAAAAAGGTTGCAGAGCTAAGAGAGCTTGGGTTTGCCTCCTGCAACTCAGGTCCAGTTCTATGTCAACTTGCAGAGTGGTTGTGATTTCGGTAGCATCAAAGCCAGTGTCTTTGCCTGCAGAATAATGCACGGCACAATCTTACAGTCAAAAGTGAGATGTTAATAGATCTAGATTGGGTTGATCTGATGCTTTGGGGTGTAAGTGAGGTATGAATTACTACGGTATGGCACGAGGAGGGTGGCAGGCACTCTTTTCCTATGTCGGAGGACACTAAGCCAGTATGGAGGTAGTTTGTGGGAAAACAAAGGAATGCATAGATTTGGGAGATGGCTTACTCAGTAAAGCAGTAGCCATGCAAGTAGGAGGAAGTGAGTTCAGATTCTCAAAAAACATAAACCCTGCACCTGGAAGTTTGCACCTTTGATTCTAGCACTGGGAAGGCAGAGACATATGATTCTTGGGGTCTACTGGCTGAGTAGGTAGTCTAACAGAATTGGTGAGCTCTGGGTTCAGTGAGAGACTCTGCATCGTAGAAATGAATCATCCAGTGACTAAGGAAGACACCTGATGTTGACATCTGGTTTCAGCATGCATGCACTCACAAACCTGCAAACATTTCAGTGTTTTGTACTCAGCAAGCAATGGCTGAGGAAAAAGATCACCAAAGCACAGCATACTGTGTGGAGCTCTGCCACCACCACTGAGAATCATGCCATCTCGAAAGTGGCAAAAGTTAACAGCAGAAACCTGCTAAACAGTTGACCTATAAACATCTATATTTAAGCAAATTATCTTAGAAAGGATTAGCAGTAGAGATGAAGTCTTATTTGTTTCCACACAGGCTCTGTATGGTTGCTTCCTGGGTACAGGGAACTCTTTAGAGACTGCTTTCTCACCCTGTAAGTGAAATCCCATCACCTATTTCCTCAGTTTCCATCTGCTTAAATGAGATAATCTGTATGAAGTACTGATGGGCACTGCCCAGCATTGTGCGGATTCATAGATCCTCTGTAAGAAGAGAATTTCATGTTAGTCCACCCCAGCAGTCTTCATGAATTGTATGTCTTTACTGACTTTACATCTTTTACATTCAGAAAAGCACTCACATATTTATTCTGGATCAAGGCTGCTCTTGGATGAAATTTGAATTTTATCTCTTTACTACGTGTAGGTTAAGGAAAGACTCATTTGTGCATCAACTCAACTCGGCACTGACAACACCTCTCTTCCATAAAAACAGTGCAGTAAACATGAATTCATATTGTCACCATGAATTTCTATTCATATTAATGGTATGTGCAATGCCATCCCCCCTCCATTCTATTATTGAGTCTGTGGCACCAAGAACATAATCAAACCTGGATTTTCTCCCTAATTCAATTGCAGAATTCTCTAATAGCCTGAAATAGTGCCCAAATTTATGTTAAATATTTATACATGTTGTCTAGCAGACAGGGTATACTAGTACATTTGTTCCAAAGGCTCAGAGAAAATGTTGTGCGTTCATCACACACATTACAATATTAGCATTGCCAGTTATTAAAAATGCAGCAGACACGTGTAGTAGTGAAAATTTTGGCTAATAATCTTGTTACCTGCATTTTCCTTGAATAAGTGGTTTTATTTCATGTTTATGTACATATTTAAATGTTTAATGTATTCTGATACATAAATAATATATTAATACAATAACAAATATTAAATGATTATAATTAAATGTTATGATTAAATGTTTAAATATATATACAATTCAGAGCATTTTTCTAAAATGATATATTATATATGGTTTTATGTGTTATTATTTCCTTTATATTAAGGAAAAATTAGATATGTTCAACCAAATTTCTGTAATTTTCTCCCCTAGTCCTTGTTCTAATTTTGTATGGTTTTATTAATTTAATTTAATTTTAATTTTTTATTATTGGCAACTTCCATAATTACAGACAATAAACCATTACAATTTCCTCCCAACTGACGTACTAAATGTAATGGCTAAAACTATTGAAATCTAAGAAAAAATTAAAAGTTCAAATTCTCGTGTCCTTGAATTAAGCAGTTACTTCTCATATGTGTCATTAAAGTTACAAATAATAAAAGAAAAATAGATAAGTCAGATTTCATCAACATTACAACTATTAGTGTTTAAAAAGATAGTACAAGAAGTGAGATGAAAATCTGCAAAATGAGAAGAAATGTTTGCAAATCATGTCTGATAAGGGATATATATTCAGAAAATAGAAAAACAAGTTGGGCATGGTGGTTCACGCCTTTAATCCCAGCACTAGGGAATCAAAGGTAGGAGGATCTCCATGAGTTCAAGGCCAGCCTAAGAATACAGAGTGAATTCCAGGTTAGCCTGGGTTTGAGTGAGGCTTGACCTCGAAATGTATATGTAATTTGCAACAGAGTAGCAAAAGGAATAAAAATCCACACAAGATTTGAAAGCATATCTCTCCAAAGTAAAAACACAAGTGAATAATCAGGACAGGAAATGCTGTTTGGTCTCATTAATCATCAAGTCAGTGCAAGTCAGAACCACAGTAGGATATCATTTCACATGTAGTAGGGTGTCTGTTAAAGAAAAGTCACACAATAACACGTACATACAAGGATGTGAGAAAACTAGATTCCACATACACTGCTGGTGGGGATGAACAATGCAGAAACCACTTTGAAAAACAAGTGGGCAGCTCCTCAAGAGATAAAACACAGACACACAGTGAACCAGCAACCTAACTTCTGGGTATATGCTTGGAGACGGGAAGCACATTATATACACCAGCGTGTCCATGAATGTCAATAACAGTGTCATTCATAACTGCTAAAGAAATGGAGGCATCTCCATGTCCATAAACTGACAGATGGGTAAATAAAATGGTGTGTATCCACAATACACATTGGCAATAGGAAGAAATAAACTGCTGCACATGGTACCTCATGGATGAAGCTCAACAACATCATGTTCCAAGCAGGAAGTAGACAGAAAGAAGCCAAAGCTGTGGGGTTCCGTGTAAGTGAAAGGCCCTGTGAGGGCAAATCCAGAGACAGAAAAGAGACGAGTGGTTTTCAGAGCTGGCAGGAGAGGAAATGGGAAGCGGCTGTGAATGGGCAAAGGATTTGGCTGGTATATGTGCACGTACTCGAGCATGTGCAGTGATTTTGAAATTACAAAGGAAGGATGATGTCCGACTGCAAGAATAATTAAGATCACTGAACCATACACCATAAAAGATTTCATGATATGTGAATTTTATTCATCTCAATAACAAGAAAAATACACACAAAATATCCAAGAATAAACTAAACATGTAGAAAAATGTAATTTTATTACCATAATTTGGGTGTGTAGTTTGCGTGTCTGTATGTGTGTGAGTACACGTGTGTGTGTCCACATATTTATGGAATGAAGGCCAGTGGACAACATCGGGTGTCTTCATCATTTGCGCTCCACCTTAGTTTCTGAGAAGGGATCTTGTTGAACCAAGAGTCAATGAAATGGGCTACTAGACTAGCTAGCCAGCAAGCTTCAGATATTATCCTATCTCTACATCCCCGGCCTTGAGATTTTAGGCCCATATCCTGCATTTATGTGGATGCTGGGAATCTGACACAAAGACTTTGCCCACTGACCAATCTCCCACCAATGAGTATTTATTCTGGATCATGAGATTCTTCAGTTTCTAGAATTCATCTTGAATATTCACATCTGTCAGAGTACTTGATGACCCACCAAAGGTTAGTGGTAAGACCCTACTGCTGAAGATACCTTATGTGATTGACATGCAAATTAGAATGGCATGGCTGGAAGTTAGATGAGAGTCAGTCCCCAGACAGTCAGCGCGTCTAGTGCCAGAAGGTGCTACATGGGCGACTGGGGGAAATTGACCAATATCTATCGAAGCAACGCATGGTCTAACCTACTTAGCAGCAAATAACTTGTTGTGATGCCCACACAAGTGCAGTGGTGGCACACAGCCATGGTAGGGAACCAACTGCTCTCAATTTGGCTAACTGATCCCCTCACTGGTATGGGACCCATAGCTGGAGCTGGGAAACAAGTCAGAACCATATCCAAACATAAGCCCACTCTCCAATATCAAGCTACCATCAATTGTGGGCTACAAGAGGGCCTACACCTATTAAATTCTCTATAAAAAAAAAAGTAAGGGTTATCTCATTTGTCCTGGTGCTAACTACTCTCTGTTGGAGAATCTGCTTCTCTTTTTCAGATAGATGTAGATCCTAAGGAGAGAGCCACCCCATCGTACCTCAAAAGGGCCCCGGCTGAAACTAAGAAAAATTGGAGAAACAAGCAAGGGGGCTGTTTTCCTGATGAACCAGACACCAGCACAAGGGGGAAGGAGATCAGCACAGAGAAAAATCAACTCCTACCAAATCAGAGAGCCAGAGCCTCAGAGGCCCCCAACACCTCATCACTGAGGCAGACCAAAAATGAACCCAACATGGCTCAGGGAAATTTTGCGGAAGAGGGGGCGGAAAGAATGTCAGAGTCACATGTTGGGTCATGATATGCAGAGACATTTAGCTTACCCATAACTGTGGGCTAACTCCACAATGCATGATCCGTATACCTCAACAAGGAGGGGCCAACGGGAGGGGGTAGGTCACGGATGAGCCTAATAATGGTACCAAACTGACTGTATTTGCTGTATACAGAACTGACTAATAAAATAAATAAATAAATAAATAAATAAATAAATAAATAAATAGAATATTCACATCATGAACATTATTCCACTTCCAAAGCGTGTGTGTTAATTTTTTTTTTTTTTTTGGAGGTAGGGTCTTGTTCTAGCCCAGGCAGACCTGGAATTCACTATGTAGTCTCAGGGTAGCCTCGAACTCATAGTGATCCTCCTACCTCTGCCTCCCGAGTACTGGGATTAAAGGCATACACCACCACTCTCGGCTCAAAAGTGTATATATTTTATGGTTACTTTTCGTCAATGAACTAAATTCACAAAGCTAGAAATGCAGTGTGGAAAGAAACCTGGAGCAGGAATTATAACTCTGTATCCCAAGCCTAGAGAAGCAGAATATGGACCCCTAGCCAGGCTCTGAAAACCTCAGGCTCTCACTCATATCACTGTCAGAGTGGGAAGATTTCACTAGCTTCACAACACTATTTTCACTAATCACTCCCTGCTTTAAAACATCTAAGCTAGCTTGAGTGTCTGCATAGCCCCTCCAGTGCTCAGTTCTATGACTCTTTGATTACATTTGCTGACTGAGGTATTATAACTGGAAATATCAGTGTGTCACTAACAATCCAGTTGTTAGAACAGGTATAGAAGTCTACATCCAGTCTTCTGCGGGCCTGCACTGTGTGCCATTCACAGCTATAACCAACTCATCTACATCGCCAGTATTCACACAAGAATAGTGTGCGCATATGACCGTGGGAGGAGCTAGGCAGAGTCTAAGCAGGGGAACTGAGTGAAAATACACAGTATGGACTGTCTACCAGCATGGAGGCATGGCATTTGGGTGCCAGAGCACCACACAATGGAGCAATGTGAGCATCTTGCCTACCTTTCTGGCAAAATGGTCCTTCATATGGTGACCTGGTGCAGTCGCAGGAGTAGCCACTGTGCTGCTCCACACACTTGCCTCCATGGTGACAGTTGCTGCCATAGCTGCTGCAGTGGCCTGGGCAGCCTGGCCTGACTCCAGACAAGCCTTTTGCCTTCTCCTCCAGGTCCAGCTTTTGCCCGTTCAAGTGTAAGGAGCGGATGCATCCAAGAAAGCCTTTCTGTCTTGATGACGTCCCCCCTGAGGGTGAAAAATAAAATGAAAGACAAACAAGGCACCAAAGAGCTCCATTCTTTTAGATTTATCATCTTTATGTTAATAGTGAGCTATTGTGATGTTGTTCAGTCATGCTAGAGTTCTGTTACTTGAATTTAAATAACCTAGCCTTTTATCTAGGCTGAGAAAAATACAAACTTATGTGCATGTGCATGCACACACACACACAATACAACACAGGAACATGCATACACAAAAGAGAGGAAGGGAGAAAGGAGAGAAGAGAGAGAGAGAGAGATAGTTCTTGATGAAACTCTTCTAAATTGTTACGAATGAAACTTCAGATGACCATTTTTCCTGTAAATAATTTAACAAGGGCATTTATGTATGTATTTATTTATTTACAAGCAGAGAGAGAGATAGAGAAAAGAGAGACAGACAGAGAGAATGGGCATGCTAAGGCCTCCAGCTGCAAATGAACACCAGATGCATGCACCACTTTGTGAAACTGGCTTTACATGGGTACTTGAGACTCAGTCTCAGGTCTCTGGCTTGCAGGCAAGTGCCTTAACTGCTAAGCCATCTCTCCAGCCTTCCAAAGGGTTTTAAACAGCTTGAATGGCTTTTATGTAAAATAGAAGGCTTAGAGTGAGCTTTGCCTTTGTGAGAAATTTGGAAGTGAGCTGATAGATGCATGCACCATATAAAAAAAATGCAGCACACTCTGTAAAGTGGATGTAGCTCAGCTCTATGCACTGGAAAAGGGTGGGTTTAAGGTCACAGAGAAGTCAAGTTCACATCCATGTTACTCATTGGTTAGCCATGTCAGTTACTGAATTGCCTAATTCTCAGCCATTCCACCTATGTCCAGTCTTTTCAGAAACGTGGAGTGAAGGTCACAGAATACAAAGGATGAATGTGCTCAGTCATTGTTGTACCTCTGTCCCTTCTTCTGTGTTCTCACCCACTGCCAAGAAAGAGTATGTGCTTAATATATTTGCTAATTGAGATCCTGGGGCTTATCCTCAAGATACTATTTGGGAGACAAGAGTTCTTCACTGAAATACAGAATAGGACTGCAACCTGATTTTTAGAGCTGTGGACATCATGAGGTTTTCCAAGAAGTTCAATACACTCTATAAATTACTCAATAACCAAGCAGATTCAAACTTTCTCAGTGTTTTGTTCTCACACAAAAATACAGGATTCTCCCTGATATCAGAACATAAGTGCTAAGAGACAACACACCAGGCAGTACTGGACTGTGATTCTGCATCAAAGAGAATCTTTCTCCTTCCTCAACACTCTCACATGCTTTCTTCTCCTAAATTGTATACATACATGCATTTATCCTCTTGCGTCTCACATCACTCTTCTTGATAAAGTAGGCAACTATTTGGATGGTCTAGTGGGAAGCAATTTGGGATGAAATTCCTCAGCTGGCTTCAGTATCAGGTGGGTTCATTAGGATAGTATTTCCTAGCATTGGATATGAACCAACTCCTAAAAAGATTGCTGTCATTATTCTAAGCCTGTCCTGAAAAACCTCCATGTGTCAGCTTGACAAATGTTCATTGCCTTCAGAGACACATCTCCCTGCCTTTGTCCACCCTGAGCACAAGCACCGGGTTTGCCTTCTTTGTGTCTTACTCTTAAGCTCCTTTGCTGTGAGCGCTGGGTGGGTAAACTGGGTTCTTGTTTCACAACAATTAGTTAAGACTAATTTTTCTTTTCTTATATGTGGAGACCAGAAGACAACCTTGTGTGTCATGCCTCACATACTGTTCACCATTTTAAGAGACAAGATCCCTCTGTGGCCTGAAGTTTGCCATGTAGTATAGACTGACTGGACAACAAGCCCCAGGGATCCTTCTATTTCCCCAGCATTGAGACTAGTATACAGTACCCTGCCTAGCTTTACCTAGATTCTGAGGATCAAACTCAGATCCTTATGCTTGAACAGTAAACCAAGCACTTTATTTTATTAATTGAGCCATTTCCCTACTCACCAAGCAATGTTTTTTTCTATGCAAACCGGTTTTCCTAAAGATATGATGTAGCCTGAATCTTACGACCTTAATTTCAAGTTGTATAATGAGTAGCATATTAAACACATACTTGAAGAAAGCAACACTTTAATTATCAGTTTTCTTTTATGTGTTCTCTCCTCCTGACAGAACCATGTCCATCTCAGAACAGAACTTCCCCAGCGCTTGCAACAAAAAAGTTCAACAAAATAAATGGATGAAGTAAAAGTTCCTGTTAGTCAATTTAAAAAAAATCTTCCTTACTAGCGTGGTAGTATTTTTTAAAAAAATATTTATTTATTTAGAGAGGAGGGGCAAGAGAATGAATGAGCAGTTTACAGACTTAATTTCAGCCTCTGTGCATTAGGTTCACAATGATAGCAGCATGAGTTGCTCCAGTATTTTTTTTTAAATACTGAGGCAAACACAGAAACATGTCTATGAGGGAATTTCCAGACAGAAGTAGGAATACCCACCCCAACTGTGGTGGAACATCCCATGGGCTCGTACACTAGACTGAATAAAAAGAAGGTGACCTGACCCTAGCATCTGCTGCTTTCTGCTTCCTGACTGTCACTGCAATGTGACCAATTGTTTCATGTTCCTGCTGCCATGCCTTTCCCACTACGATAGACTGTGCCCACGAACTGTCAGGCCAAACAATCCCTTCCTTTCTTAAGTTTCTTTTGTCAGCTATTTTGTCACAGGAACAAAAAAAGTGACTTACGTAGAGCATTTTTATCTCATTTGTCCTGGTGCTAACTTACTCTCCTTTGGAGAATCTGCTTCTCTTTTTCAGATAGATGTAGATCCTAAGGAGAGAGCCACCCCATCATACCTCAAAAGGGCCCTGGCTGAAACTAAGAAAAATTGGAGAAACAAGCAAGGGTGCTGTTTTCCTGATGAACCAGATACCAGCACAAGGGGGAAGGAGATCAGCACAGAGAAAAATCAACTGCTACCAAATCAGAGAGCCAGAGCCTCAGAGCCCCCCAACACCTCATCACTGAAGCAGACCCAACATGGCTCAGGGAAATTTTGCGGAAGAGGGGGCGGAAAGAATGTCAGAGCCACATGTTGGGTCATGATATGCAGAGACATTTAGCTTACCCATAACTGTGGGCTAACTCCACAATGCAGGACCCGTATACCTCAACAAGGAGGGGCCAAGGGGAGGGGGTATGTCACGGATGAGCTTAATAATGGTACCAAACTGACTGTATTTGCTGAATACAAAACTAACTAATAAAGGAAAAAATAAAATAAAAATAAAATAAAAAAACTGCCCAATTGCCTACTTCCTTGAGCTGCCACAAGGTGGAGATACAAATCAATCCTGATTTGAAGTGGTTTTGTGCTTGAACTATTTAAATATGCCTTAATAGGAGCTTCCAAATGTGAAAGGTAAATGCCCATACTGCATTCAATGGGGTGCTAGTAGTGATCAAGCCCACTGGGTAGGTAGAATAGCTGACTCTCAAAGAAGGTGACTTACCGATGGTCATAGACTGCAGTTGGAATAGTTGTCATGTGACCTTAATATTCAGTACCATTGCTATTTCATTTGATACTCATTGGACAAGAATATATCACTGGGCATAAACCAGAGCCAGACACTTAGACATGAGCTTTGCCTATAAATAAACCTGTATAGGGGATGGAGGTGATGATCACTACAATAAGGGATGACGGGCATGCTCATAGATGTGAGAAAATGAGGGTGCCAGGACAGGCTCGCCTATGAGAAAATAGTTGATCTGAATTATCAAACATTTGTACCATTAATGAAGAGGAGTCTTCCGGGTACATTGTGAATGAAGGTAGGTATAGGTCAATTACAGTATGAAGGATGGGCTCTTCAGAAGGTAATGAAAAAAATGATGAAAACTCACCCTTTAAATATTGTACCAAAGCCGGGCATGGTGGCGCATGCCTTTAATCCCAGCATTTGGGAGACAGAGGTAGGAGGATCGCCATGAGTTCGAGGCCACCCTGAGACTACATAATGAATTCCAGGTCAGCCTGAGTTAGTGCGAGACCCTGCCTCAAAAAAACAAAACAAAACAAAAATACTGTACCAAGAAAGTGGGACAGGAGGAAACATTATTTTAAGGTATAATGAAAATTAACTTGCTGGTTTCTTTTTTATTAATTAGTTTTGTACTCAGTGAATACAGTCAAGTTGGTATCATTGTTATCCTCCTCCCTGGCCTACTCCCTCCCCATGGCCCCTCCTTGTTGAGGTACATAGGTCATGCATTGTGGAGTTAGCCCTCAGTTGTGGGTAGAAATGTCTCTGTGTATCATGTGGCTCTGACAGTTTTTCAACCCCCTCTTCCACAAAATTTCCCTGAGCCATGTTAGGTTCATTGTAGGTCTGCTTCAGTGATGAGGCCTTGGGAGCCTCTGTGTGTACTTGATGACCCACCAAAGGTTAGTGGTAAGACCGTACTGCTGAAGATACCATATGCAGTTGACAAGTAATATGGAGTGACATGGCTGGAAGCTAGAAGAGAGTCAGTCTCCAGACAGTGTATCTAGTGCTAGAAGGTGCTACATGAGCAACTGGGGGAAAATGACCGATATCTGTCCAAGCAACTCATGGTCTAACCTACTTAACAACAAATAACCTGTTGTGATGCTCACACAAGTGCAATAGTGGTGCACAGCCATGATGGGAAACCAGTTGCTCTTGATTTGGCTAACTGATCTGCTCAGTGGAACTTGCTGGTTTTTTAAAACGTGTGTGTGTGCATGTGTATATATTGCAAAAACTAACTTATGTGAATCTTTCCAGGCTGACTTCTCCAATAAGCCAGCTTTAAGATGCAGTTAAGAGTGTGGAATCACAGGGAAGAACACCTGCAGGAGGGAGAGACTGGAAGTAGGGATAGACGGGGAGCAGTAAGGTGATACGCAGGCCTGACAGGAGCCTGGCCCGGCACAGCTGAGAGCGTTGCAGCCACAGTCGTAGTCAGCGATGGTTTCTCCTTGGGCCAGTACTACCAGGTCTTTCTACCTTAGCTTCAGCTAGACAATAGATACTGATGTCCTGAGAAAGACCTGGTGTAGGTCAAATGTTTTCAAGAGGCCAAGGTAGTCCCTGAGGGGAAGATAGTTCACCCTTAGCACTCTCAGCCTTGGAGCCAGCAACCCTTTCTTGGTTAGGATGCTGAGCAGAGCACTCCAGCTTCTCTCTCGGGTTGCTGAGCCTCTGCACACACAGAGGGCCCTTAAACATGATACAGTTCCCTTAATGGGAAATGAGGGCACGACGTCAGAAACTGAAAGCATGGCTCTTCTCACCTTCTACAAAACTGCCTTTGCTACAGTAGCTATGAATCTCAGTCTCTCCAAGAATCAGTAGACACTTGATAACAAAATGCAAACAAAATAAATGTCAATAACACATTCTGTAGAGGTTTGACTGCCGCTTCCAACCTACTGCTGTGCTCAAGGGCTTCCCTGCTTTCGTCTCTGAGATACCATCCATGGCCTTGAAGACATGAAAGCAGGCTCCTTAAGCTTCAGGCATCTTCACAGTATCAGTATGGTTGGCTGTGTTTGCTCCTTAGCTGTACCTGTTGGCTATGAGCTATGCCCCTAAAATATTAGCTCCATTACATCTTATCTTTGAGAAAATCACAAGTGACTTCTCATTTCTATTGCTTCTCAGATAAATCTTTGAATGTAGAGGAAATACTGTTTTATTTTTCAGAAAAAATAATCTGCCTTGAGGTTCATTTTAAAGTTGGAATCCAAACTCTAAATAAATGGTAACAATTTGATTAATTTACTGTTTTATAAATGTTGAAAACTGGAAGTGCCAGGAAAATCTGTATCATGTCTAACACTGAATCTGTAGGGCATCAATTTCAGTCTCTTCTTGTACCGAATAAAAAAAATAAGGCCACAGCACACTCTTTTTTAAAGTAGGAAGTATGATTCCTGATTTGTTTTCCCAACAATAAAAAATATCAAACCGAAGAAGAAAATGTTCCATGCTGCTCCAACTGATAGCTATCAATCCACTGGAGACTAGTACGTATAATGAGATGAGCTTCGATTAAAGCAGAAGACATTGTGGACACATGGTTCAAACATATTTCGTGAATACTCAGGAGCTGAAAATGGGCTATTAACTTATGTTTAATATCTCCTCCAACTTCCTTATGAAGAAATGCATTTTTACTGTGAAAGTGATTTAATCACTTATTTTCCTGTACATGAAAATAGGATCAGTATACATCCAAAACGCTTTTCTGATGTTGTGGCTCAGCGATTTGGGGAAGAATGACTGATGAGGCACTAGGGAGTTATTTGTCATTTTTAATTGAAGAAATAGTTTTGAAGCATGTTAATAGAAATATGATGCTCTACACATTTGTAGGGAGCAGTGTGACATTTTGATGCACATAGACCATGTATACTGATCAGGGAATGGATATTTTCATCACCTCAGACACTATTTCTTTTTGTTAGTAACATTTAAAATTCTCCTTTCTCATCATTTTGAAATAAACACTACATTTTTTCTGTGTGTGTATTTATGTATATGAGTACAGCATGAATGTGCCACATGCATGTGTGAAGCTCAGAGGACAACTTTGGGTGTTGGTCTTTGCCTCCCACCTTACTTGAAGCAAAGTCTCTCACTGTTGACCATGTTGTGTTCACCAGGCTAGTTTGCCTGGCACTTCTTGGAGTTTCTCCTATCTCTGTATTCCTTCTCTGCTTAGGCTCATTGGGGATTACATATGGCTGCCACCACATTCAGCTTTTATGTAGGATATGGGAATCTGAACTCAGGCACAGACATTTGCACAGCAAGCACTTATTCACTGATCATCTTCCCAGCATCCATCAGTACACTATTTTTATCAATAGTCCCCTACTGTGCTAGGGATCACTACTAGAATGTTCCTGTAACAGTAATTCTGTACTTATTAACCAGACTCTTTCTGTTGTGCTCTCTCCACTGCTCTTTCCAGCCTCTAATAAAGTGCTGTACTCTATAAGTTTGTGAGGTCTGTTTAGTTTTCATACTGTGTGTGAAGAAACAGACTGAGCCATGTTGGGTTCGTTTTAAGGCTACTTCAGTGATGAGGTCTTGTGAGCCTCTGTGTCTCTGGATGCCTGGTTTGGTAGGAGTTGAGTGTTCACTGTGTTTCTCTCCTTCACCCTTGTGATGGCTCAGGGAAATTCACAGAAGAGGGCGTGGAAAGATTGCTAGAGCCACATATTGGGAGATTATGCACAGAGACGTTGCCTCTTCCCCATAACTAATGGCTAGCCCCATAATTCAGGACCCACATTCCCCAATGAGGAGGGTCCCTGTGGAAGCGGAGGACAGAGAGGAAGCTAAGGCTGGCATCAACATGGCTGTATATGCACTGTACATAACTACTACTACTACTAATAATAAAGACAACAAAAAAGAAACAGACTGAGCCGTGTTGTGTCTGCTTCTCAGTGTTGGCTATGTGACAGTTAAACAAGACTGTCAGAGGTCTTTCCCACTAAGAATCAGAGATATCTCACCAACTTTCTAAGCTAAACACATTTTTCTTCATTTAATTATTATTTTTAGCATCATATGTTAAATTCCTTTTAGAAGAAAAATTATTCAAGAATACTTGACATAATATTTGACTGAAAATTAAACTTTATTGACCAAATAGATGTCATAATCAGAACTTCATAAAATTTTGAAAAGAAAAATATTTCTGTTTTTACTTCACTTCTCATTGGCATAATGAGAGGTATCACTTTCCGTAGCTTTAAGTGATAAATATGATAAAGGTGATTTTCCAATCATTTTTTAATGAGATGCATCGTATCTTTTCAAATAAAATCTCAACTAGTCTGCACTGGGATAGCCTTCCTATGAGCTACTTTCAAGGACAAACCTAAGTCTAAATTGCAGGGGGAGACCAGGAGCTCATCTGCATGGTCACATCATGCTAGATATCAGTACTTTCATAAAGCCTGAGAATGTTATGCCCAGCACCTGGCTGGATCCTCTATCTGCCTTTCTAAGAATGACACACTTCCAGAGAAAGCATACCCAAATCATAATATTGAGGAGAGTCATTGCATGGAGCTCGTCTACAGGGTCCCATCATCACACAGATAATCACTTATGAAACAACTGAACATGAAACTATGAACCCATCTGGTTTCACCATGGACCTATGTATGACATGCTTCCCCAGAATGTAGGGAATGTACCAGCTGTCATTGCCTATAGGCTCAGAAATGGGTGCAGCTCTAAGGGGAATTTCCTCAAATTTTATGATTAGGCAAGTTCATATGCTATTTTTCTCAGGGATTGCAAGTTCAGTTCATTTTGATAAAAATAAAGCAGTTGAGATGAAGATAAATTGGATTCACCAAAGAAAGATAATAAATACAATAATGTTATACAATGAGACCCATAGATCTACATTTTCACAAAATTTCCAAAGTGTTATTGCAGAATATTTGGAAAGATATCATACCCAGTTTGGAAACAATGATGCATATTCCCTGCTGCTGCACACAGACAGGCATGAGGGAGAGTATGGTTGTCATGTCGATTACCCAGATATGGAGGAAGCAAATCTCCAAGGTTTGGGAGATCAGTTGCTAGACTTCACTTTCCTTCTATGGCTAAAGACCACGTTCTACTCATGCCAGTTGTTACTTTTTAATCGGTGTCCCATGTGGACATGACTTGGGTCTACTTTGTTTCATCTTCAGTCATGGGTCATAGCTTCTTGGATTTGACTTGCCTCATCCCCATAGTGATGGACACATAAGTAGGAAATAACAGCAGAAATGACAGCTTCAACCATTCCAATGGATAGATTGGCCTTCGCTTGTAGCATGTATTTTAAATATTATTTTTTATTTATTTGAGAGAGAGAAAGAGAGAAAGGCAGATAGAGAAAGATAGAGAGGGTGAGTATGGGTTTGTCAGGGCCTCTTACCTCTGCAATTGAACTCCAGACACATGCACCATTCAGTGCATCTGGCTTTACATGGGAACAGTGGAATCAAACCCAGACCATCAGACTTTAAAAACAAGTACCTTTAACCACTTTTAATTTCTCCAGCCCCTACAGCATACATTTTAAGTGCTCTATGTTACGAAGTTTCTCAAACTCTGCTAAGCAAATGCAACTTCCCTAAATATCACAATGATGAAATAGCAATATTAGCTTTGAGAATCCAGCATGTATCTGCACATCAGCCTGTCACACCCCAATGACAAGGATAATGCTGAATGGGGCATCTTATTTTATAAAATGTTGCCATTGCTGTTACACAGGAAGCACTCATGACCACACTAGCAGTCCAATAACTATAATACTGAATGAAGCTGTATTTTGACAGATCCTCCAGTGGGCCAGGAGGTATCTAGGCAGACACACTCTTTTGTCTTTTACAGCTTTACTTTAATCTCCCTTAATCTATTTTCCAAAATATATTTTTAACAACCCTGAAATGACTAGACTTGAGTGAAATTCTTATACTTATGTGAAATTCTCTCTTTTCCCTCTCTCTCTCTCTCTCTCTGTCTCTCTCTCTTACACACACACACACACACACACACACACACACACACACACAGACACACACACACACACAACTATGAAGCTTCTTGAAAAGTAGCAAATTTTTTAGTTCATCTTTCAGTTCCCACTATTCAATAGAGGTGGCTGACTAGAATTAGTTGTCTATGGATGAAGGAAGGAAAGCAAGGTGGGAAAGAGGGAGGGAAGGAAATCTGGCTCAGGGAAACATGTCAGCTCTCCTCCCATTTCCACCTCTTTCAGTGGTTGCTCCTTCAAATAAAACTGAGTTTCATAGAGGCAATGACCAACTGGGGAGGTCTGCTTAGGGACAGACTGCTTTTCTGTTTTAGAGAATGGCAGACACCTTGGTGGTGTGGTTTCTTGCAGTATCAAAAAAAAAAAAAAAAAAGGCCTGAGTTTGATAATTAGTAGCACCTCACATACCTGTACCACTGAGATCATAAATTCCTAAGCATAGCTTAAATATTTGATCACACATACTGGGTAGATTTATATTATAAAATAAAAAAAAAAACATCTGAAGATAACCTATATAAGGAGAAAATTTGCTATGGGGTAGTATAACCTTTATTGTTATGGCTAATGATGTCATAACAATTTGCATGATTCAATTTATGATTAAGAATAATAGCATATTTTAATCCCTTCCCAATTATAAAGAAATAGTAATTTTCCTTAGGTAGGGTCACAGTAATCTTGTGGGTATTTAGCATAAAGAGTACCTCATAATGTCTTATCCTTGGGCCAAGTCACAAAGTCATCTTGTGTGTGTTTAGCATTGAATTGCTTATGATGTCTCCTACCTACAAACAACTGGTTGCTCAACTGCAGTCGAAAATGGTCTTCCTCTGAGGTCTCCTTGATGCTCCTCGGAAGATTGTCCACTTGGAGTGAGGTCTCCTTGAGGTTCCTCTCAGCCCGGACATAATGCCATTGGTTGTCATTCAGAGAAGAAGGAGCCTGGACAATGAGCCCTACAGGACCATGCCCAACATCAATGGCAAATGTGATCTCAGAAGGAGCTGAAACCAGGAAAGCAGGAAGAAGGATGAAGGGAGACATCAGGGTGCTCAGGGCACATGCATGTCCTGAATGAATGGAAGAAAGTGCTATAAGCCACCATCAACATAGACAGGACATTCTTTGAAATATCTGGAGCACAAAATTAACAACATAAACTATCAAATATCAAAAATATACATGGTCTGAGTTCTCCTGCCTTAGCTGTTCTTGACTGTGTAAGCTCAGGAAGTAGGGACCTGGGGCATTGGATTTATGTTGGTGCCCTGTGCTTCATTAATCTATCCTGGTATTAGCTGTGTTTTCTGGTTTTCTTCTGCATATGTGGGGCTAGCTAATCAGCCTTATTCCTACAGAGGGAAGACCCACATCCTAAGAGTCTCAGTGTCCTCCTCCATGATCATTAATCAACGTATGTGATATGAGCATTCATGCTACTCCTAGATGTCATTTTGAAATCTGTACTCATGCTTTGTCCAAGGGGACATCAGTGCAAATGGAAGTGCCTTAAATTAAACCCATGACTCCAACTTCCAAGCTGGATAGCTTACATCAATTCATTTTATCTATTAGCATTATGGTAATAATAATGATTCTGATGACGATGGAATGATGGTGGTAGTGATGATGGTGGTAGAGGTGGTGGTAGATGATGATCATGGCAATTGTGGTAATGGTATTGGGAATGATAATGAACATGATAAGGAGAAAGGAAGTGGTGGTGATGGTGGTGCTGGTAGTGATGGAGTACCATCATAGTGATTAAGAAAGACAGTTGTAAATGGCACTATTGTAGTCAGGCATTATGCAAAGCATGGGTGATAGATTTTTCTCATGGTAGTTCTTAAAACAGTCTTATGAGAAGAGGATGAGTATTTCCACTTATGAGCAAGAAAAAGCTCAGTAAAGTATGTCTCAAATAGTAAAGTCTGACGACAAAGGCAGGATCCCTTACATTTACTCCCTGAGTGTGTTATCTTGCTTTTCCATTGTGTTGCAAAGGGATTTTATAAATCTTGTGAGAAGGTAGTCTCCTGAGTAACAGAAGCTATCACATTCCAGCCCTCTCCTCCCTCTAAGCACATTATAGTTTCCTCTCCTCCATATTCCTAGCCCAGGATATGAGCATTTATTTGATCACATCCTCAACTGCCACATCAAAATTGTCAGAGATCCAGAAGTTTAAATATCACTTAGGACTGCTCTCTACTTAGCACTTAAACTTTGGCAGAAATCTTTCCTTAGTGTAAGTGCTAGTAATGCACAATTTCAATAACTAGGGACTTGAACTGCTACACTATCTGGATGGTGCTGACCTTAAAGATAAGCTTAAGTTGAATGCTGAGGAAAACGTGGCTTAAGAGCATATACTCTAGAGCCACTCTTTCCTACGGCATGCCTCCGGTTTCTCATCTATGAAAGGAGAATAAAAACACACCTAGTCAACAGATGGATCTCTCCATAGGATGCAGGGTAAAGATTGGTGCGAATTTGGGGAACTAGATATTAACGAGTTTTGTGAAAAAACAAAACAAAACAAAACAAAAAAAACCTTCCTTCAGGTCCCACCCCTTTCGCGCTCTCTTTCCGGTGGTGGAGTCTGAAGAAGACGCTGGGAAATGGCACCTCGCAGGGGGAAGGCAAAGAAGAAGGAAGAACAGGTCATCAGCCTCGGACCACAGGCGGCCAAAGGAGAAAATGTATTTGGTGTCTGCACATCTTTGCATCCTTCAGTGATACCTTTGTCCACGTCACTGATCTTTCTGGCAAGGAAGCCATCTGCCTGGTAGAATGAAGGTGAAGGCTGATTGAGATGAATCTTCCCGTGTGCTGCCATGCTAGCTGCCCAGGATGTGGCCCAGAGGTACAAGAGGATCACTGCCCTACACATCAAACTCAGGGCCACAGGAGGAAACAGAACTAAGACCCCTGGACCTGGTGCCCAGTCATCCCTCAGAGCTCTTGCTCGCTCAGGCATGGAGATCAGGCGGATTGAGGATTTCAACCCCCCCTCATCCCCTCTGACAGCACCCGCAGGAAGCGGGGTCACCACAGTCACCATCTGTGAACAGGACTTCTCAAATTATTTCCAGTCAATAAATTGCCTTCATGTAAGCTAAAAATCAAACAAACAAACCAAAAACAAAAACACCTTCCTTCATGACCAGTCTTGAGGATACTCAGCTCCTCTGACATTGTAGACAGCTGTGTCTTCCCATTGCAGTTCCTGCCTGCACTTGGCCCTGTTGTGTAAGAATCTGTTTACTGTTTTCACAGCTCCTCTACACACAGTAGGTGAGCATTTCTTCATTACAGGTCCAATACCTAGCACTGGGCTTGTACACAAGAAGCTCTCTTCAACTCAAAGTTGTTTGCATGACAACATCGTTACACTGCAAATATGAAATATAATGTTTTCCATTCTCCCTAGTTGGTGTTTACTTTCATACCTGGGCATTAAGTTGCTTGTGAAATCTTTTGTAAGATTATTTTTTCTTTCCTAAAGTAACTCTTAAACACCTACTGGGTTTAAGCCATTCCTCTTAGACATGAAGGTGAATCAGTGAAATGATAGTAGTCATAACAACTAGTATTTACTGAGTTCCTCACATAAACCAGCCACCTTACTAAAGCATTTTTCATCAATTAATTCATTCAAGTCTTACTACAAACCTGTGAGACAGGTACAGTGTACCAGCAAGGGAACTGAGTTATAGGTAGCAAAGCAAGTGACCCCATTAGGGAGGGGCAGAACCAGGATTTGATCCTGAATCCTTGTAATTTGTCTTTAGAGCTCATATTTCAACCCATTCTGCCTTTGTTGAAGTCTGCAACATCAAAGTGGGTATAATCTTGAGGGCAGTCACATCTAAAATACATAATTAAGATGCCAGGAAACATTTGAATATACAAAATGTGAATTAGGGAATGCTATATCAACCCAAACAGGCTAGATATTTAATGGCGGGGTACTGAGGCAATGGCAAGCTAGCGCATATAGCTGGAGGGCAGCCATAGCCCCGTGGCCCTGGATAGGAAGTAGTGGCCCTCTCTCAGCATCAGCTCTGTCCTGAACTTCCCTATTCAGCAGTGTCTGACAGGTACATTTTCTCACAACCTGATCTTTCTTTGTTCAAGATAAAGCTTAAGAGCCTTCAGTTGGGTTTTCATCAGGCCAGGCACCATGTGAGATGTAGGGAATTCAGAAATGAATGGAACAAGATGAGCTGAGGGTTTGCTTTTGAGAAGATTAACAAAAGAAGCCACTTTAAGTACTAGAGTAGACTGTCAAATGTTGTAAGGAAAGGAAAATGAGTCTTCTAGAATCAACTTCCGTGATGTTCTTCCCCATCTCAGCAGCCAGAACGAACCACTGTAATAAAAGTCCAGTCCTGCTCCTCATTATTCAGTGCCGAGCTTCATGAAGATGGAGTAAGGTTCCTGCCTGTGTCCTCAGCACCAGTTCCGGCTAAAGTATGAGGGAAGTTTTAAGGACCATTTATGGTATAAAAAGGCTGCAGATCTTTAATGTAGCCAATTAACCTCTCTGACCTTCCATGTACTCACTCATCAAATGTAATATGTAATAAATGAAAAATCATTAACCTGGAGTCTGGTGTGGTGGCACATGCTTTTAATCCAAGCACAAGGAGGCAGAGGTAGGAGGATCACCATGAGTTCGAGGCTACTCTGAAACTGCCTAGTGAATTCCAGGTCAGCCTGGGCTAGAGAAAAACCTTACCTTGAAAAACCCAAAATAATAATGATTAATACTACTACTACTAATAATAATAACCCTCTTGAGACATGGCTTCTAAGAAGGCTATCAGCTATGGTGTCTATACTTTTCACATACTATTTGATACACATTGCAGGAACTTGCTGAGTGTTCTAAATATCAGACCTGAAGGAAAATAATTATATCTTATCTTTATACCTAATATGTTAGATTTCTAAGGCAGTTTTGCAAAGCAGAGAAAGGTGCTGCTGGAAGGAGCAGAGGCATGGAGTTGGGTTCTATGTCAGGACCCCTCCTAGCCATTTCATCCTCTCTAGGCCCAGCTTCCTCATCTGCACATTTGACTATGAGCTGAGAAGTGGATATCAACTACAGCTCAGAGATGATCAGTGATGATCAGTGATAGAGTTGTTTGAAAAGAAAGTGAATTACATAAGGAATTTATAAAAGTGTCTAGTCAGAACATTAACTTTTATTATGCCCTCTCAAGTTCTGACAATATTACTTTCAAATTAATTTCACATATGACAATATTTTAGTATGTTATCTCTGAAACACCTTATGTAAATATCTCATCCATATATATATATGAGATATACACATATGTGACTTTTTTCCACTGAGAAACTCACTTTGGTTTTGTTTCTAATTAGTTCACACTGAGATGTGACACAGACAGAGTAGCCTGTGCTTTAGAATAGAAAATGCAAAGATTAGATCTTCACTTAGAGAATAAGACTGTTTTATATCCTGTATTTGATTACAAAGAGCACCAGGGTTACAACTGCTACCAAGGTAATAATTTTCCCATGTCCACAAGTAAATAGTTGGGAATTTTAATATAAATTATACATTGCAATACTGATAGGCACCTCAGAAGATTTAAATGGATTTTCCACCATCTTCCCTTTTCTGAGTTTGGGCTGGGCAAGTACCGCTTTTCACAATGTCTCTGAGTCCAGGAAGAGAGGCACCGCCTTCAGGTATAGGGGTGCATTGGTATAAAGTATGTGATTTTTTCTTCCCTAACCATAGTCACTAGTACACAGGAAGTCAGACAAGTTATGTAACAGGAGAGTCACTGAGATAGCAGGAAAAGAAGGGATTTCATTCTAGAGAGAATACAGCTCTCTCATGAACAATGCCTAGCTTTAGATTGAAGGAGATATTCAAAAGTCAGAGTATAGAGAGGCATACACATAGATAAATTTGTTAAAGTGCAGGCTGGAGAGATTGCTTAGTGGTTAGGGTACTTCCCTGCACAGCCTAAGAACCAGGGTTCAATTCCCCAGTACTCATGTAAAGCCAGATGGACAAAATCTGGAGTTCGTTTAAGTGAATGGAGGCACTGGCATGCCCATTTTCTCTCTTTCTTTCTCTCCTTGCTTGTAAATAAATAATAATAAATAAAATGATTAATTTTTTTTAAAACTTGTTAAAGTACGGAATACAGTAAACTTATTCCCATGCCCCCTTGTGCTTAGTCATGCATCTCAATACCAATGAGTTTCCCTCCTTCTGTCTGCTAGCTCAGGTTGAAGTTCATGTTGATTACAGCCAAACACAGCTATTATTACACTGTGTTGCATAGATAAGGATTAAACAGGTTAAGGAACTGTAAACTAGCACAGAATGTACTTAGAGGAGCAAAAAATTGTGTTTTAGAATCTAGGCTGCTTCTACAGTATCCTGCTGATCCTTAAATGCACCTCTTACTCTCTTTTCTTTTTTGCTTGTGTGTGTGTGTGTAAGTGTGTGTGTGTGTGTGTAAGTGTGTGTGGGTGTGTGTTATGGTGTGGTGTGGTGTAGTGTGGTGTGGTGCCCCATATACTTGCCTATAGTGGCTAGAGCAGAAAACAATGGGTGTTACACTCCATCACTCTTCTTCCTGATCTTGTTTTGAGCTGGAGCCTTTTGACTGATTCTGCAGCTTGCAGGGCTCAGAGGATTCTCAGGGCTCTGTTCTCCTTAGGACAGGGATTACAAGAGCATGTGGGCACACTCATGTATTTACCAAGGATCTGGATAGGAGATT
This sequence comes from Dipus sagitta, assembly GCA_036346955.1. Classification (NCBI taxonomy): domain Eukaryota; kingdom Metazoa; phylum Chordata; class Mammalia; order Rodentia; family Dipodidae; genus Dipus; species Dipus sagitta. The sequence goes on along the minus strand of CM070773.1, from coordinate 155,532,267 downwards.
GGAATGCTGGTAGTCACAGGCCCTTTCAGGCCTTCATGCTTGTGCAGGAAGCATGCTTAACTACTGATCCATCTTTCTGGTCCTCAAATGCCCTTTCTTTCTGCTCTTGTCCAAGCCAGGGCATTTATTTCTCTTTTCACAGCCAATGTGAGATCATTGTCAAAATTAATGATTTTTTCCCAGATCCCATTGAAATACTTCACTCAGACTTGAGGACATACTGTGGTATCTTCCTTTTCACACACCATAGACTAACCCCACAATGACAAAACTCAAATATTTTAGTTGGAAGTGACCCAGAAGGAAATGGATCAAAATTTTCATGGAAAGCTGCCTTATCCTGTTCAACAATCTGAACAGATTAACCTTGAGAGATACTGTTCAGATAGCTACATAGGAACACTCCTTGGGAATGGGAGCGAAATCTATTCAGAGCCATGCCATCTGTTTAATGTCCTTTTATTTCCACATAGCTGGTCTGCAGTGCTTTATTGCTACAAACACTTTAAAGTTCCATCTGCCTAACATGCATAGTGTGAGTGTATCACTCATTTGAGCTTTTCCTCTTAAACAGTAGTAGTAGTAGTAGCAGCAGCAGCAGTAATGCATTTGGGAAATATGGGTTCTTGTGTTTTGCTTATTTTATTTGTATTTATTTATTTTGAAGTACTGAGGATTAAACTCAGAGCCTTGTGCATGTTAGGCATGTACTCTACTACTGAATTATATGCCCAGCCAGAAACCTTGTATTTTAAAATTCCTTTAATTCAAAATCTTCATGGTTTTAAAGGTAATATTCAGCAATCTGATGATAGAGTATACATCAATCATTTTTTGTATATTTATTATCAATTTTTGTACATTCAATACCAACTTACATTAAAAACATTCTTTTGTACAACCTAAAGGGCAAAATGTGGCACTGCAAAGTATAAAGGTACTGGATGCTGATATTTAATTAACATTCAATCTCTTATCCTGTGATAATATATCATGACATTTGCTGTGGCTTTTATGTTATGAAAATACCGTAGGGCCTAATTTTTTAATTAAATTTACATTGAAATTATTTTATCCACATTATGAATTGGTTGTCATTCAACCCCTCATTTCCAGAGCCTGGCCACAAGAGTGTCCTCCCTTTTGTAGTGGACATCTTAGAAGAGGAGGAGTAAGAGCTGTAATCAAGACGATCTCTTTCCTGGTCTCTACTGTGCAGCAGCTGCCAAAGAAACACTTGGCCGCTCATTCGACTGCTGGAGAAGTCTCTCTTCTATCTCCTCCCAATACCACATTTGTCCCCTTTTTGGGGAGTCCTCAAATTTTCAGTTTCTGTTGTTAAGACATTGCTTACATTTTCAACTCTATTTCATGCAGTTAAATTATTACCGAAGCTACTGAAAATTATCCACCTAGACAAGAACAGGTGGGGCACTCAATGACAAGCTCAAGTCATCACTAGTAAGAACAAGGTAGGGATACAGTCACCCACCTTCTTAAGCACAGAGGCCCTAAAAGCAGTAGTAAAAGCAGCTAGCAATATGATTTTTATAATCACTACTCACCTGCAATTCTAAGCAATGTCTATGATGTATCAAATATCTATCTATCTATCTATCTATCATCTAATCTATTTATCTATCATCTATCTATCTATTAATCATCTAATCTATTTATCCATCTATCATCTAATCTATTTATATCTATCTATCAATCATCTATCTTATATCATCTATCTATCTATTTCTCATCTATCACCTATATATTATCTATATTTAGTTCATGATAAAGCTACTTTTAATTTTTAACAATACATATGTAATCCTCAAATCACTACATTTTGTTACCACATAGCAAATGTTATAATAGGCTGGAGGGATGTTAATAGTAAAAATTCCAGATAAACTACTGGCTCCTGAACATGCAGACTGAAATTTATGCATTAATTTCAAGAGAAAGGACTCAGCTTTTGATGTTTCATCTATATAATTTTTGCCCTGTCATTGTCTACTGTAAATCTAATACATGAATACATAATATCACAGATGTTGGGGACACAAGTCAAAAGAGCTTAAACAATTTCAGACCATTAATAATCTTGTTTGTTTTATACCCAATCGAACAGAAATCTATGATGAATTTTCTGTGGAATTATGTTGATAACAGAGATATTTGGAAGCCAATAGATTTGATCCTAAAAACAGTACATGGACAGTGTTGTAATATTTGGAGTTTATTATAAAATAGATTTTTATACATTTTATAAAACATATCCTATGTCTTCTTTTTGTTGCTGATTTTATTTTTTGCAGCATCCAGAGAATTGAACCTGTGGCTAGGCAAGTTCTCTACCACTGATCCACATCCATAGGCTTAGACATTTTTGTTTTGATTTAAGGCAAGATCTCACTATAAATCTGAGGATAACTGTTAACTCCTGATCCTCCTGCCACCACTTCCCAAATGCTGGAATTACCAGCATTCACCATTACCCCTGGGCACTTTAATAACTTTTGGTATTTTAAAGAAAAGACCCTACAAGAGGTCCTACACCTATTACATTCTCTTTAAAATAATAATGGTTATCCCATTTATCTGGTGTTGACATCACTCTCCATTGGAGAACTTGCTTCTCTTTTCCAGATGGACACAGATCCTGAGGAGAGAATCAGCCCATCACATCTCACCAGGGCCCCTAGTGAAACCAAGAGTAATTGGGGAAATAAGCAAGAGTGATGCTTTCTTTGTGAACCTGGTACCAGCACAAGGGTGAAGGAGATAGACATAGAGAACACTCAACTCCTACCAAACCAGATATCCAGAGACACAGAGTCTCCCAAGACCTATCACTGAAGTAAACCTAAAATGAACCCAATGTGGGTCAGGAAAATTCACAGAAAAGGGGGTGGAAAGATTGTTAGAACCACATGTTGCGATGTTATGCACAGAGACACTGCCTCCTCCCATAACTGATGGCTAACCCCACAATGCATGACCCACACTCCCCAACGAGGAGGATCCCTTCAGAGGGCTGAGGGCAGGGAGGAGGCTAACAATGGTACCAACATGGCTGTATACACACTGTGTACATAACTAATAAAAGAAAAGAAAAAAAAAAGAAAAGACACATTACATTTTGCTGAAAAAGTTTTAAAAACTTTCTGGCATTCCAGGTATGCACCCTCATATTACACTTTTGGGGTGGTTGAGATCAAACCTAAGGCTTCAAGCATGCTAGGCAAGCACCCTGTATCTGTATCCCAAGTTCTCTCTCTTTTTAACATTTTTATATTTTAAAAATATAGATCCTTTTATTGGTTCATAAACGTGATGATTGGGCGTCCACGTGCTTGCGTGACATGTGCCTCCCACAAACCTTGTTACTCTCTGGCACATAACCTGTCTGACGTATTATATATATATATATATATATATATATATATATATATATATAATATTTTGTAAGTGTCAAGTAGCACAGGCTAGCTTTGAACTCACTATGTAGGTGGGGCTTGAACTCTGAGGCTGGTTCTCAGCTTTGAGAGGTGGCTGGCTAGCTCCTGGGCAGTCACTGGGCAGACTAGAGAGCTGATGCCTATAGCCACCATGCAGTTATAGAGCAGTCCTTGTGTGCACTCAGAGCTCTGTGGGACTTTCTGCTGTGCTCTGGCTTGCCTTCATCCACTGCATGTACATCAAACTTTTTTTTTTTTTTTTAAGACAGGCCTCACTCCAGCTCAGGTTGACTTGGCCCTCACTTTTTGCTCAGGCTGGCTTTGATTCTTCTACGTCCCATAGCCTTATGTCTAAAATCGTTCTAAATCCTTTGCATATCTGTGAGTTTGTGTGGAAAACCAATCAAATATATAATGAATAAAAATTATTCTCTATCAGTAAAAAGAAGGTAGATGGGTGAATATGATTTATACTATTTTGACCATGAATATGTGTAAAAATTCACTTTTGGGGAAATATTTGACAAATTTCTAAAAAATACTGACTTGGGAACAGTACATTTAAAGTTATTATTACTAAAATACAGATACTTTGCATTTTCATGGAGATAAATTCATTAACACTGTGTTTTGTTTTACTTTTGTACTTAGATATGTTTTATTAGCATGCTTACATGTAAAATGTTCAACATCAGAACCTTTTCCTACTTTATTATTTTCCCTTCAACCTCCTGATCATTACTGATTAGAGCCTTATAAAGCAAAGAGAGTGGTTACAACAATTGAGTAACAAAGGTCCAACCACAAATTAGAACCTACATATGAACAGGAGGCAAAACAATAATTTTTGCTTTCGTAGCAAATGTAGTCCTGTGATGTGGAAGCATAAAGTCACATTTAAGAAAGAGCATGCCTCAGAAGATAGGCCCTGTAACATATGCATGGGAATTTTTGGAATGTACCTATTTTGACAAGACAGCTGATAAATACTGAGACGGAAACAAATGAAAGCATTAGGAGGAAGTAGCCATCATCAGTACCAGTGTTACTGGTGTCCTGTGATGTCCGCTTGACAGTAAAAACATGCATAAGCATTGGTGGCAAAGGTAAAACAAACCCTGCTCTGTTGACTGATGACATCAACTTCATGAATGAGGGCACTTACAGCTTATCTCAAGTCGGATGAAGTCTCTAACGCCAAGGCTTTCTAAGAAAACTCCAGATAAAGCAGTAGTTTTGAAAAAGAAGGAAATATCGGCACTGAATTCCGCATGGAAGGTAGGAAAGTGGATAAAGGAAGCTTCAGTGTAAAATGAGACAGCATTCCAGAAGTATCCTGCAGAGGAGAAAATCCCTTAGCGTGGTTCATTGCTTTCAATGGGAGGATAGAGATACAGGGGGCAGGTGGATATTTTCAAGACTAGGAGCAGCTACAGAGAAATAGAATAAGGGAATAAGACCACCTCATGCTCATGTAATGTGGGGGGTGGGAAGGAGAAAAGGACAGAGAGTGAAAGGAGAAAAATTCTTTCTGTTTAGTACTCACGGTCGCCATAGCAACGCAAGGGACCAATTCTCCAAGCAGCTTCTGAGTTTGATCTGTTGGTATCTGTGATAACTATCTGAGTGACAGGCAAGTGATCTTTGAAGGAAAGCAAGCCAGTGTCATTTGTCCTGCAAAACATAAATTTAAGACAAAAGAGGGCAAAATGTGGATAATCCACGGTATCTATGCCAAGATTCTGTTTTTGAAAAGTGCCTTGGGTTGGTTGCAGCCAGGCTAGGGTGGGGAGGACATAACAGAAGACTCATCTCAAGAGGAGTGCAGGCTGGAATACCATGTATAAAATCCATGTCCAGCTTCTAAACAGCACAGGATTTTACATCTTTCTTAAACTTTCTGCAGAAATCAGATAGACCACCACTGATGACTGTTGCCAAGAGGACCCCACGTATGCAATGCAGTGCTAATGTGAAGTCATATAACCCTTCATTTTCCCATAAAACCAATTAGCTATCTTAGTAACTAACTTGAAGTAGACATCACAAATCCCTCTCAAATATCACTTCAGAGTAGAAGACAGAAAATTTGGGATGGGCTCAGTGGAAGGAGGATGTATAGTAATAGGCAAGATAACATAGTAGAAGGGTGTTATGGTCAAATACTTCATATAAATTTATAAAAATCATCAGTTAAGTGGATGGAGAGATGGCTAAGTGGCTAAGGCACTTACCAGCAAAGCCTAATGACCCAGATTCGATTCCCTAGTACCCATATAAAGCCAGATGCACAAAGTGGTGCACGCATCTGAAGTCTGTTTGCAGCAGATATGTGTGCCACCATGTGCATCTGGCTTACGTGGGTCTTGGGGAATTGAACCTGGGTCCTTTGGCTTTGCAGGCAATTGCCTTTAACTCTTTATGAAAAAAATGATCTGTAACTCAGAGGCATTGCTAGTCTTTGCAGCTGTATGTGACATTATACTGATTGCTTGGGAGTTCAGCTGAGCACTTTACATCCATGGAACTGAGTGTGACAGCTACTTCTTTCTCAGGTTATTGGAACATTGAAATAAAAGCTCCACACACAATCCCATTTAATGTTGAAAACAACCTAGTGACAATGTTATAATGACTGTACAATAAAATCTCATCCATAATCCCATTTAATTGATATGATATGGGAATTGGGAGTGCTTATAAGAGCGGTGGGGGTCTTTCTTCGTTCTTGAGTGGGAAATAGCTCAAGAGCTAGGATGCTAGGCACTCATGGTCACACAAAGCTTCCACTGAATTATTGGCCTCTGGGTTCTTGTCTTATGAATTTCAACAAGTAAAATCCACAGCCAGGAGAGTAAAGTTCCAAAAGGCGCTATGGAGTTTATAGAGACAGAGCTTATATCTATTAAGATGAGCAAAGAGCACAGAGTACCTGCCCTGGCAGTAGGCACAAGTGGGTTTCCTGGAGAAGGGAAAGCCCTCCTAGAGACTAAATGGCAGTCTTTTATGGGAATTTATGGAATGGGGCTGAACTGGTTAGTTCAGCCTTGATGACAGGCGTCTAGATGCTACCAGGCTCCCAGGAAAGGGAGGAATCCTTTCGTAGGCATTTCTCTTCTAACAAAGGAGATAAGAGCAGAAGCCCTGATTCACCTCCTCTTGTGAGGCTTTAGGTAGATAAAAAGATAATTAAAGAAAAAAATATTCTCCCTCACAGGCTCACGGAAATTCCTAGCTTTTATTTTTGGTGCCCTGTTACCCCTAAGTTGCCTCACTGAGAGTAACTTGGTGATGGTGTCCTAATAACTGTGCAATAATGTCTCACACATCTGCTGATGATTTTACAATGACCACACAAGGGAAGAAACTGAGGTTTGGGGGACAAACTTTCAGGTTCATGAAGCAGAATGGAGTGGCTACAATGGAAACCTAAGCAAGAACACTGAAACGTTTGTGGGTGAGCACCATGCTCTCCCATGCAGAGAGCAAGTTCTCCTTGGCAGAAACTGGTGTGCCCCCACGTGGCCTCCACCCTCTCTGGACAGTGCTGCATGTAGAACATTAGGTTCTGAGTCCTGAACTGTCCTCAGAAGATCTTGGGCTGACCGTCTGTCTCTGTTCATAGGGCTCTCTCCACACATGGCATAGTTTGGTTGGGCTTCAATGTGATACTTTGCAATCATTTTCCAGTTTATACTCCTGGAGATTATACCTGGGTCACTTTAGCAGGATTATAGGAGGCCACAGACTCCTCAGTTACATACGAATGGTGTTCTTGTTTCATTTCCACTTGGCAGGTTCATACAGTGCATAGCATTTTAAACCACAAACCTTGTTAGGGGGCTGTGGTGCACACAAATTTGATAATTGAAGGAACTCTGTTTTGGCCTCTTATTATGCCTGTTTTTTTTTAATGTTTCCCACCACTTCTATTGCATGTATGTATGTATATAACTTTTCATAAACAGCTTAGTATGTATAAACAAATGTTATTTAGGACATTAAAAATAAAATGACTATATACTTTTTCAGAACTACCTGCCATATCTGATAGATGCATAGATAATTAGTAACATAGCCAACACTTTCCTTAGATACTCAACCTCCTTTTCCTTTTCTTTTTAATAAAATTGGGACCCAAAGAAACTCCAAGAGGCTCGATGATTTTGATTTTACAGTTAAGAAGTAACACATCTGGGATATGGTCATCTCACTCCACAATTAAATATTGCTTAGGAATTTATTACATTGTACATCCAGAATATGTCAGGACTACCAACAAAAAATAGCTACTACCATGTGCTCTATGCATGTTATGTGATTAGTTCATGACATTTTCACAAACATATCTATGTGGTACAGCTGCAAAGGAAGTAGAATTATTTCTTCTCCTTGAAAATAGTGAAGACTGTACACTTTGCTAATAAGCAAGGAAAGTGAGATTATTTTAATTCAGCCATGTGTGTTCCTGTGAGCCATGGAAGCAGAGCAGAAATGACAGATAGAAGGAACTGAGAAGGAGGAGGAGTAGACTGTCCCTGTCCCTCCTCCTGTCAGTATTATCCCTGGAGCCATAGCTGGACAATGATTCATGAAGTTCTGAACAATAATAGGTTGCAATAAATATCTCCCTGTATGGCTGTATCTGACTTCTGTGAGCCCTCACTAACGCCTACAACTTGTGGTAACGGTACTCCCTCTGGGAGAGGGCAGGCTTCCCACACAGAGCTAGGGAAGCTCACTCTAAAGTGATGCTGTTGGGATCTGTGAAATAACATTTGTCCCTTCAGCCATTTGAACTGATCTGTCATAATCAAAATATTCTTTGTCTAAGAATTCAAAGTTTGAATTCTATCTACTATAATAATGTGAAAAACAGAAAACAGTATAAATCACAACTCAAGATTTTTTCATTGCAGCACTGTTTATAATAGCAAATAGTCACAATACAATTTTTGTCACAAAGAAATGGAAAAATGGGTCTGGAGAGATTGCTCAGAGGTTAAGGCACTTACTTGCAAACCCTGGTGACCCAGGTTTGATTTCCCAGAAAGCATATAAAGACAGATGCAGAAAGTAGGACATGCATCTGGAGTTCATTTGCAGAGGCTAGAGGCCCTGGCACACTCATTTTCATTCTCTCTCTCTCTCTTAGAAAAATAAATAAATAAAATATTTGAAAAGAAATGGAAAATAAATAATAATTGAACCAGACTATGGAGCACTGTGCAGTCTAAACCCTTTAATGCATCCAGTGTTATGTCATTAAGTCCCATGGGAAGGGAATGAAGGGCCCTTATGGAAGCCAAAGCCCTGGGGACTGGGTTTGACATGGATTTAAAAAGAGAATGGATTGTTTAAAAGGCAAATATATAAAAAAGTTAAGCTTTAGAGCTGGGTGGATGTTTGTAACTATTAAAAATTTTACTCATTTTTAGTTGGCAAACCTTTATATGTTTATTGTGTGCAACATGATGCTTTGATATATGTATACACTGAGAAATGGCTACATGATGCCAATGAATATCTAGTAACTCACATGACAACAACCTAAGTGGCTAATGAGGCAATCATGCCATGTGTGTTCTGGTGTTAAGTGAAATAACCCTGGGCACAGAGAGATAAAAACTCCTTTTGGAAGCAAGGAGAGAATTAATCCATACCAAAAATTGTTTAAAATAAAGTTAGTGAACGCTTCTTGTAACAATGTGGGAGAAGTGATTGCCAACTATGAAATCAACATTAGTCCTGACATGGCCATGCCTTCACCTGCCAAGGACAGAGGCAAAATACTTCTCACAAAAGTCACTTGCCCATCATTCAGTCATAACTTCATCATGGGCTAAATAGCAGCTTGAAGCTTCAGGATTCTGAATAAAATAATCTCCTAAGATATTTTGTTGTTTAAGAAAAGGAGTAATAGGTTTCTATTTTTGGATCATCAGATGAAAGGGTAACCTGATGTATCAAAGGACAAAGAATAAAAACACAAAAATCAAAAAATCCAACGAAAATATCTGTGCATTCTTCCACAATAAGTAAAAGACAGTTCTAGTGTGAGAATGAGAGCTTCACTTTTGTCCATCCTTCAATTGAATGAAAAAGCTTCTGATTCAGGCAGTCGGATATCACCTGCAGACAGACACTGCGAGACCTCTTGCCTTCTCTAACATGCCACCACCCTCATCCTTCCTCCCATGCTCTGTTTATTGTGCAGCTCAGCAGAATGAAACTGTCCCCTGAGTTTTCAAAAGGAGCTGCTTCACAGAGCTCCTCAGTGGAGCATCCCCAAGCAGAAAGAATAGAGGAAAAGGTCCTTCACAGAAAATCACTAGCTATGAGATGGCGATTCATTACAGGTTTCTTCATTTCCATCTTCCGTGTGTTTCTCTCCTGGCTATTTAGATTTTGTCTGAGATAGAAACCTTTGAGAAATGTGTCCCCTAACATAGTCAGTCCTGCTTTGAGAAATGTGCTCCACGGTATAGTCAGTCCTCCCCACCCACATGTTCTTATCCATAGATTTGATCCACTGTGGACAGAAAATATTAAAATAAAATGTGTTTGTACTGAACATGTAGATAATGTTTTAAACATAATTATCCCCTACAAATTGCAGTACAATAACTTTACATAGCTAGGCAATACATGTAATCTAGCAATGATTTAAAGGAGGCTTGCCTAGGTTAAGTACATATTCTGTGTCATTTTAGGTAAGAGTACTTGAATCTTGGCACACTTTGGGATGGGTGTTGGATGGTGGAAACAAACAGCAACAAATACTTAAGGTTGAGTGTGCCTGAGTCAGACATCCATTGAAACTTCCTTTAACTGTAAGAAAGAAATTTATTTCTAGAGATGTTCACTGGATGACTTTTTTCTTCCCATGCACCCACAGCCTTTTTCAGCTCTCTTTCTCTCCCCCCACTCTCCTTTCTCTCTCTCTCTCTCTCTCTCCTTTCACCCAGCCCTATGATAGATTTTCTTTACTTGCTTGGATCTCATTGAAACTTATGGAAGTTAGTCAGTTATGGAGGTTTATTATAACAGAATACAGAACTATCAGTCAGAAGAAGATTAGGGGGTCACTCAAGTTCCAGAAGCAGCCTGACTTAGCCAGAAGGATGAAGGATCCTACTCTGATGGGATTTCAGCAATTCTGGAAGACTTGCCTCTGACATCCTCACCATCCGCCACCATTCACAATCACTTAGCAGCCCCTTTGATGCAATCAACAGGAGGCTCCTTGAATTCAGCTGAAATAGCAACTCAGTCTTCTCAGTCAAGTGGCATCATTCATTATCTTAGATTCTCAGGTTTTTTTTTTTTTCAGGGAAAAGGAGATAATAAAAATAAACCCAAGTAAAGGTTTTTCTGGGATGTCAATTTCAGATACAGAATATAAGGCACTAAGAATGCTTCAACTTATGCCACTTAATCGACAGTGACATCTGTTTGCAATATATTCAAATCCAACCCAGCCCAAGTCAGTTTCCTCATTAACTTTACCTAAGAGCAGAACTTGAGGGTATTTTACATGATAAAGGTATTTGAAATCTGTTATGTTTATTCAGAACAGTAAGAAAACTAGAAGGGACATGGTGATCTACAAAAAAAAACAAACAAAAATATCTGAATGATATGAAAAGCCAGGTTGGACAAATGTTGGCCAAAAATGAGGTGTCAAGGTTGAACCTTATTAACTACCCCACTACTGTGTCAGCTTGTATGCTTTCTTTTCTGCAGTGAAAGCTAGAGCTAGATAGATAAGTAAAGGACACATTTCCACAGGTTCTACCCGGACCCATGGCTGAATGTAGATTGCACTCACAATGCTTGTAACAACAAAGCTAACTCATGATATTTTCCATGTATCAACTCCTGTGATCTGATACAAACATCCTCCACTCTTTCATCTCCTGTAATTTTTTTTTTACTTTAAAAAAGTTTATCGGCAATGAGAGAGAGAAAGAGATAGAATATGAATGAATGGTCTCTCCAGGGCCTTTAGCCACTGCCAATGAACTCCAGATGCATGTGCCACTGTGCATCTGGCTTTACATGGGTACTGGAGAGTTGAAACTGGGTCATTAGTCTTTTCAGGCAGACACCTTAACTACTGAACCATCTCTCCAGCTTTCCTATAAATTATTTTTTTAAACTTTTTGTTTATTTTTATTTATTTATTTGAGAGTGACAGACAGAGGGAAAGAGGCAGAGAGAGAGAGAGAGAGAGAGAGAGAGAGAGAGAGAGAATGGGTGTGCCAGGGCTTCCAGCCACTGCAAATGAACTCCAGATGTGTACACCCCCTTGTGCATCTGGCTAAGATGGGTCCTGGGGAATCGAAACTTGAACCAGGGTCCTTAGGCTTCACAGACAAGCGCTTAACCGCTAATCCATCTCTCCAGCCCTCCTGTAAATTCTTAATTATACTTGACAACATTTGATGAGGCAAGCAACTTACATAAGCCAAAACTAATGATTAAACTTAGCCAAAAACCAAAGATGTGTGGAGATGTGTGCATGTTTTCATAATCAGTACAGTCAGGAACAAAGAGTTCAGCTGGAGAAAAGAGGAAATGTAATGGACATGAGAACTTGGAATTAACTTCATTTAGTTCACAGCAATGAACTGGTATGGGTGGGTATTAGAAATTCTGGCCTCAGTCAGACTTGGTGGTATACCACAGCTTTAATCCAAGCACTCAGGAGGCAGAGGTAGAAGTATCAAGGCCACTCTGAGACTGCAGAGTGAATTCCAGGTAAGCCGGAGCTTGAGTGAAACTGTACCTCAAAAAACAAACAAACAAGCAAAGAAACAAACAAAACGGAATTCTGGCCTCAGAGCTTAAACTCTGGACCTGTTCACTAGATTACTAGGGAAATGATTTAATCTTTGTCAACCAAAAGATGTAAAGATGAGAAAATCATGGGATGTAAAAGTTATCTTGAGGATTAGTTAGATGATCAATACATATAAATTTCCTTTGGAATACCTTTAATAGTTATAAAGGGTCCTGAAACATCAGTGAAAGGAAAGAAAACTATTTAGTTTCACACCCCTATCTCATTCAGGCCCTTCCCTAATACCTGTGCTGTACCCACTGTAGAAAGGCAGACTAAATTGCAAAACTCAATATTGTATTACACTCCTTAGTTTTAGATGGAGTGTTCAGAACACAAGAAAGTATTGATGAAAACCTCATTAATAGCTACTCCCCCACCACATACAAGAATTGGCTTTTTTCAGTGTAATGCAGATCATATTCATGTTGTCCATATCCATCTCCCTGCGGGAATTGCATGTATCATTCCCCACACGCAGACAAGTGAGTTCAACTTACCATTCGTCTTTGTCAGCATCACAATTGCAGAAATGGCGAATGTCCAGGCAGCTCTCGTCCAGACCACACTCACATTGCTGGACCCCAGGAACAGAACTTCCCCAGTAGAGGTGCTGCTCATTGGACCTCCCAATCCACCAAGTAAATGGGGGTCCATCTACAAGATAAGATATTACATAAAGCAGGTGGAAAAACCTCAACCAACACAGAGCACCTCAAGGAAAGGAAAATTCTTTTCTTCTTACCTTCTTTCCTGCCTACCTTCCTTCCTTTCTCCCTTTCTTCAGTATTACTCAGCCTCACCTGTCTGTTTTCACTCTCTTTTTGTTTTCTCTCATATATTTTCTTCCTTCTTCCTTTCTTTCCAAATCCTTCAATCTCATCCATTCTTTTATACTCCCTCTTTTCTTTTCTGCTCTTTTTTTTTTATTTTCTTCCCCTTCTTTCCTTTTACTTGCTTGCATTCTAGGTTTCATTTTCTCCTCCTTTCTTTGTCTCTACTATTCTCTCACTTCCATATCTATATTTAAGAATATATACTTATGCACATAATACAGATATGCATGTATAAAATATTTTCATGAAACATTTGCAGGATTGGATTCTGATCAATGAGAATGTTCACAGGCAAAGATACAAACTCAAATTCTCATCAGGTTAGGTAAGTTTCACAACGGAATCAGTTGGACCACCTTTTATACAACCCAAAATATGTATGTATATGGGTGTATGTATGATCTATCTATCTATCTATCTATCTACGTATCTATCTATCTATCTTCTATCACACACATCTATTTATCTATCATCTATCACACACACAAGCACACACACACTTACACATGTACACACGCACACATTTGTTTGCTTTTAAAAGTACCAAAGACAAAAACAACAGTTCCAGGGCTGGAGAGATGGCATAGTGGTTAATGCGTTTCCCTGAGAAGCCTAAGGACCCAGGTTCAATTCCCCAGGACCCATGTAAGCCATATGCACAAGATGGTACATGTATCTGGAGTTCATTTCCAGTGGCTAGAGGCCCTGGTATGCCCAATTCTCTCTCTCTCTCCCTCTCTCTTTCTCTTTCTCTCAAATAAGTAAATAAATTATTAAAAAAAAAAACCAGCAGTTCCAGGCCCATGATTAGCCTAATAGTGTACTCAGATTTTGGTGGAGAGTGGAGAAGATGGTGAAGACAAGGTGAAACAGAGAAGTTAAGCTCAGGTGTCAGGGTCCTGACCTACCTACTAATTTCTTTGTCATGACAAAATTGGGGTCACTATGACCTTATGGTATATTTTAAAGGGAAGTCATGAGATTTGAAGCTCATAGATATGGGGGAAAATAAAGACATTATTTACCACAAAGCTTTTAAAAATGACAGTAGGAAACATTTCTTAGTGTGTTGTAGGTTGTGAACAGTGTTCTGACATGTCCCACATACATTAGCAAGTCACTTAACCATCACAACCTTACAGGGTAGTTATGATTTTACCAATGAATAAACTGAGGCCAAGATGGGTAAAATCACTTCCCCTAGATCATTACAGAATGAAGGCTTGATTCTAATAACTCTCTTCAAAGATCTTTGTCCTTAACTACTATGCTATCACACAATGCTCCAGTTTAAAGGAACATAATTCATGTTTGAAAAAATTTCAACAAAATATATTAAATTAAATATGAAACATATTCTAATGAATCAGAGAGCAAAAAACAGTCAATGAATATCTCTGATTGATTATATATTCCCACACAATAATAACAATATTCTATGATGTTATGGCAGCATTGCCTTATGGGACCTTTAAAGATCTCTCTACCCCAAATTGTCAGGAGATAATTAAAAGAATGTCAGGTTTTGTTGTAGGCAACATGCAAATTCCAAAAGCAGTTTTATCCTATAGCTTGTCTTCCACCTTTTTAAATGTCCAGTGTTCTGTAGATAATTTTACTCTCTCCACAGCTTAGTAAATTTGAATCATACTATGATAAGCATGGTATGCAGGGCCTATCTCTTTGCTTTTCCTTTTGGGTATATGATAACAAGTGTACTCACTTGGTTATAAGGCATCTCTATACATTCTGCCCCCACAATACACCCAAAATGGAGGGTCCCTTTGTGGGGGGGGGGGCAGAGATGAGGCAAAGGATGGTACCAACATGTGCTGTTTACACACTGAGTATGTAAAACCCAAAGTACCAAAAAACCCAAGTACTGCATATTTACCTCAAGTATGAAGATAAAAATGTCTTGGATGTAGAATCTTAACAGAAATTTGCAAGGTTGGAAAGGAGAGAAAGGAAGTTTAGATTTAAATAATATGTGCTGTTTATATATAGCAATACAGAATGCTAAACTCCACTAATATATAGTTAATTTATATTTTTCAAAAGCTTTAACCTAACCACCATACTTTGGAGGCAAGAGGATTGTGAATAGATGGTCAGTTTGAGGTAACAATGACAGGTTTTCTCAAAAACCCAAATGAGCTGGGCGTGGTGGGACTCGCCTTTAATCCCAGCACAGAGGATCTTTACGAGTATGTGTTTAAGGTCAACCTGAGACTACACAATAAATTCCAGGTCAGCCTGGATGAGAGTGAGACCCTACTTTGAAAACAAACAAGCAAACAGACAATAAACAAACAAACAAAAACCTAAGTGAATAAACAATGCTGGATACTGTTGCATATGTCTATAGTCTTACCTATTCAGGAGGCTGGGGAAGTGCAATCACTTGAGGCCATGGGTTTGAGACCATCATGAGAAATAACTCAAGACCTCCATCACAATAAATAAGCATATGTGCACGAATGCTTGTGCACGCACACACACACAAACATATCAATGTTTTTTAAACTGTATATTTATTTATTTGAGAGGAATCAAGAGAGAGAGAGAGAGAAAGGAAGGGAGGAAGGAAGGAAGGAAGGAAGGAAGGAAGGAAGGAAGGAAGGAAGGAAGGAAGGGAGAGAGAGAATATGGGTGCATTATTTCCTTCTGCCACTGCAAATGAACTCTAGGTGAACACACCACTTTGTACAACTGGCTTTATGTGGGTACTGAGGAACTGAACTCAGGTCATGAGGTTTTACAGGTAAGTGCCTTTAATAGCTGAGCCACTTTTCCAGCCCTGTCAATGTTTTCCTGAGTGTTTACCCACCGTTTTTTAGTTCATTTCCCAAGCCCTGGACTTGAAAGGATGAATGAGTGTGTGTAGCCTCAGATCTATTCAGAAAGTCTGTTGTCAGAGACATTTCCTCAGTTCATTCTCAGATGGGGTGTAAGGTCAAAGATGACCCTTTTTCTATCCCTGTGGCCAATGAAGAGTCTTTGGTATGATTTATCTCCCAGTTTTTCTGCCATAGGCTCCTATGTGTCCATTTACCCTCCATAAATTCATACTACATACTCAGAAAAGAACTCTCAAAATTCAGACAATGGAAAACATATAAAAAATTAAAGTGGAATATTATAGGATATATTTTTGTTGGTTTGTTTGTTTTTGAGGCAGTGTCTCACATAGCTCAGGCTGACCTTGAACTCCTGTTCTTCCTCCCAAGTGCTGGGGTTACAGTCATGTCATACCACTCCTGGCTCTTGCATATGATAGAATATCCTATCGAACAAAGACAGTCTCTAGTGCATTTTGCTCACAAAGGGCTTCCTAGGAGAGTGTTTGCTCAGACAGGTACCAAGAAATGACTGTAGTGGTATAAGGGGACCAGGCTCTATCTTCACCTGGCAACAGAGGTTGGCTTTTCCCACTCAGTACTGGTTTTAGAGGCATGCGAGATAAAAGAGTAAGTGGGTCATGCAAACTTGTACCAAGGTTCCAGAAAACCGTGGAAGCTAGGCAATGTGTAAAGCATCAAATTCATATAGCTGTTTCCCCTGCTGGGATTTTGTATTATTTGTTCTGATTTTCCTTGTTATAACCCTTTCCTTCCTTTTGCAATGGGAGTGTTTGCCCTGTTTCATTGTGTTTTGAAAGTATATAACTTTTTTTAATGTTATAGGTCCTCATAGTTAAGAAATTTCCTTGAATGTCCGAGCAGATGCTGAACTTGGGCTTTTCAACAATGTTAGGATGGTTATGATGTTGGAAACTCTGAGAGATGATTTTTTTTAATTATAAGATGGACATATAACCTGTGGGCCAACGGTTTAAGGTGAAATTTTTAGGAGGCAAATTGGTAAGTGCTTAACTGGTGATGGTTAATTTTGATTGCTGACTTGGATGAATTAAAAAAATATCTAGAGATAAGTGAGACAGACCTTTGGGCATGCCTATGAGGGTGTTTCCAGAGAGGACTAAGGGTGAGGACTCCCTGAATGTGATTGTCACCGTTCCATGAACTGGCATCGTGAACTGGATGAAAAGGGAGTGCTGGCATTTCCTTTTCTGTACTTCCGGATGTGTTGAGTTGTAAGCAGCCAACGGCTCTACTTCCATTTCCATTCCTTCCCCTCTAACAGAGACAACAAACAGCCTTTCCTCCCCTAAGCTACTTCTTTTTCAGTTGCAGGGATGGTAAAAATGACTAACCATAAGAAATTATTTCCCTGCTGTTATTATTATTGTTGTTGTTGTTGGCAGTGCTGGGTATTGAGCCCCAGGGGTTTATGCCAGCTAAGCAAAGACTCTGTCACTAAGTACACCCCAGCCCTGCTTATCTCACGAACCTTCACTTATTCCTGCACCAATGGGATACCTTTCTGATCAATCAGCATTACCATATAGAAAGTATGTCTTGTGGGGACACTTTACCACATGGCATTGGTTGTAGAGTCATGCAAAGAACTTGAAGTTTTGCTCTGTTTGATCAACACTTCTCATTCCTTATTGTAAAAAAGAAAGTTTGAGAAATCTGGCATATGTTTTCGCTCTCTTTGGTTTGTTAGTAGAAAGATATGAAGTCCTAGGGTGGATAGGACATGGAAAAACAACAAATATAATTCTTAGTATTAAAGAAGAGACACTAGAGACCCATAAAATGTAAATAACTCGGCTCAATATCCCAAAGCATCAATACCAGAAAAAGAGTGAGACAGCAGCTCCCACCCTATGATTCTGCTCCTGGCCAAGTGCATCTGTTCTACCACTAGATGTCTGACATAAAATGGATGTGAAATAACTGATACTTATTAGTGGAAACCTTGCTCTACACTATGTATAGGATTACATAAATGTCAGGTTTACAAATAAGTAAACCAAAATTTTGAAAGAAAGTATTCCATGAGCCAATAAAAGTTAATCTCTAAAACTGAAATCTTTCCCAGGACTTGGTGGAGTTCTGAGGGTATTACAAGACTTCCTGTTGCCCTCATTCACTGGGTAATGAGGAAGATACTGGACAAAGGAACCAGTTTTCCTTGGCTATCCACGATGTGCAAGGCACAACATCTGCATTAAACCTCAGAGACACTGAAGCTCAGAACCATACCCCTTAGGTGAACATGGTTTTTCACAAAGTAGCAAGAACAGTATACGTTAAAGTCTAGGTGTTCTTGGGCAAAACTCATAAGTAATTTACACAATTTGTGATTCAAATAGGAACTTACTGACATTTGGATTGCTATCTGTAAAGTTTGTGTGGAATAATTTTTATTTTTCCTGAGATAAGCATCCATATCTTTGGCTTCGTGGAGGTGGATGCCTTCCCATGAAATCTTCCCTCTTCTATCTTGACTTCATGTCCTGAGTAAGACACCAGGAGTGACTTGTTAGGACATTATGAGAGGTGTCTTTTGTGCACAGTGAAATGCATTGGCTTGATTCATGTGGCAGTCTCTATGTTTTAAGACTTTTAACACATTCTATTCAGTGAGACAAGTCTCTGAAAGGAAATATGGAGGATGAAGTTGAGTTAAAACTCATGAATTAATGGTCCATTCTTTATTGTTTGTTTAGTCTTTTGGAATGGGAAATGCAGATGGAAAACAGAGTCATTTACATGAATGAAAGTGTTCTCTTGCACTTAGCAGCTGGATGAGCTTGGAGCAACCACTGAAATTCTCACAGTCTCCTATTACATCAGTGGGATATGAATAATGATAAAAAGTTCATAAGATTGCTAAGAGGAATAAATGAGGTACTATGTTTAAAATGCAAGGAAGGGCCAGGCTGTCAGTTCTTGAGAGCCAATATCATTGTCAACCCTGGTAATAGTGAAGCATACTGGTAATCTAGGTCTTACACATGAAAGAAAACATCCAATATTTGCCTTTCTGAGCCTGACTTATTTTATGTAACATGATGACCTCTGATTCTATCCATTTTTCTGAGAATGACATTATTTGGTTCTCTTTTATTTACAGCTGAATAAAACTCCATTGTGCATATATATCACTTTTCCTTTATCTTTTCATCTGTTAATGGATACCTGGCATAATCCCATGTTTGGCTGCAGTAAATGTATAGCAGTAATCATGGATATGCAGGTATCTTGTGGTATAAGGACTTAGATTATGCTGGTTCCTTTTTTTTTTTTTAGGTTTTTCTTGAGGCAAGCCCAACAGACTGCCCTTTTTTATGCAAGAGAGACAACAAAAGTGAGAGCAAGAAAGAGAGAGAGAAAGAATTGGTACTGCAGGGTCTCTAGCCACTGTAATCAAACTCCACCTTGTGTGCATGTGCAAACTTGTTTGCTTGTGTTAACTTGTGCATCTGGCTTATGTTGAACCTGTAGTGTTGAGCATGGGTGTCAGGCTTTGTAGGCAAATGCCTTAACTGCTAAGCCATCTCTTCAGCCCTAAATTTTAGGGTTATTTTGAAAAAAAAAAAAAAAACCTCTATAATAACATAATAACAACTGCCCTAATTTGTATGCCAACAGTAGTGTATATGAGTTCCTTCCCCAAACTCCTCTTATGTTCTCACCAGCATTTGTTGTTTTCCAGGTAGTCATATTGACTGGAATGAGATGGAATCTTAATGAGATTTTGATTTGCATTTCCCTCATGGCTATGGAAATTGAACGATGTTGTGAATATAGATTGGTCATTTGTGTATCTTCTGAAGCATATGCCTAGGTTTATGTTTTGCTTTTAGTTTCTATGTCATAATAGTATAGTAGTATAGTGAAAACATGATGGATTTGGGTCATTTCTAGTACATAGGTTGTATGTGTGTACCTGTGGAAGGAGGGAGGTCTTTAGGAAAGAAAGAAGGATGTAAGGAATGGAGGAAGTGAAACTATATGATGTCCAGCTGGACACAAGGTTTCCCTATATGACATGGACTGCAAAGGCCTGTGGTTGGGTTGGCAGTAGAAAACACTGAGTAGAGAGATCACAGCAAACTCAACACTGTTTAATTAGATGAGAAACTAGAGGGGTCCTTCCAAGATTCAGAGGTGACCCATGGCTGCTTCTAAGTCTACCACAAAATCTCTGAATTAGACCTTGGATAGACAATGTGGTAAACACCACATTTCTGCCTCCAGGAAGCTCAATACAATTTCTACTTCACCAGACACAGGGAGTAACCCAAAATATCCATGTACTCACCAATTGTGGATGCTTATTTTAGCCTGATCTACATAAATAGGCAGGAGCTTTTGGGTCCAAAATAAGCAAATATAATAATTTCATTCTTAAAGTGTTCCAGTCACTTCACCAGGTACTTAGAAAAACAAAACACAGTCTTAGACCTAGAATAGTACACTGATATACCACAACCTTAATTTCCTACCTTTCCCATCTCCTACTCTTTCTGTTCTAGGCTCACTGGCAGTCATGCCATTCTTCAGCCTTATATCTTAGCTATATACTTGCCACATGCATTCCATTGTGTAGGTGTTTGTTGCAGAGCTCCCTAGCTACAAGAGGCCTTTCCCACAACTCCATCTGAAGCAGCTCCCTCATCAGTCCCTTCCTCTTCACCACTTTCATGCCTCACATTTCTCTTGAACTGACACTGAGGAGGGTGTGTGTGTGTGTGTGTGATTCCCACTACTCAGAATAGTGCCTTACATCCAATAAATACCCATTAAATACCCAGTACATTAAAGGAAATATTCAAATTCGGTTACTTAATCTTGTTTGGCACAAATACTGGAAATAAAGAGCTTTTCATTCAGTAAATTCAAGAGTCTAGATATTTCTTTCCTATAGTTAGTAATTTCTGCATTTTAATTCCTTATTTAGATTTCTAAACCTACTTTATTTTTTATTTGGGAAGTTGAATATTGTTAAGGAATATGAATACTTATACATACAAGTGACTATGCGCATTTATTTGGATATAGGAAGAATAAATTCTGATTATATAATATAATTATGTGTTATATATGACATACCTAATACTATTATATAAGTAATATATATCACCCCTCACCATTGTTGTGGAATTTTGTTCCAAAACCTCTATCAGACACCAAAACCCTTGGATGCTCAAACTCCTAATATAAAATATTACACTATTTTCATATATTCTATACACATACTCATGTATACCTTAAATCACTACTAGATTACTAAAAACACATGACCCAGTGTAAATGTTACGTAAACAGCTAGTATAAGGGATTTTAGAAAACATTTTAAAATTATTTTATATTTATTTATTTAAAAGAGGGAGAAAAGGGAACAGAGGGAATAGGCATGCCAGGGCCTCCAGCCATTGCAAACAAACTCTAGATGCTTGCACCACCTTGTGCATCTGGCTTCTCTGGGTACTGGGAAATTGAACCTATGTCCTCTGGTTTTACAGGCAAGGGCCTTAAGTGTTAAGCCATCTCTTCAGTCTTATAAGGGATTTTTTTTAAAGGAAATAATGACAAACAGAAAAGTTTTTATATGTTCAATGTGAAGGCAGCTTTTCTCAAATGTTTTTCAAAGTTCAGTTGGTTAAATCAAAGGATAAAGAGTCCAAAGATATGGTTTATGATAAAATACTGTCTATGTTATACATGTATATTTATATTTAGTCTAAATAACATATTACATACTGCATTATAGTTACTTAGATGTATGGCCACTAACGTATAAATGATTAAGAAAAAAATCACAATAGGGAATTTAGAATGCTTTCATAGAGATAAGAGTTTGTCCCTTTGAACTCCTCTGCAACGTGCCCAGGTAAGCGATTTGCTACAGGTGGAAGCCACTGCACACCTGCAGGAATGAACACAGAGGAGTGACTGGCTTGCCACTCCCAGGCAGGTCAGTGGAGGCTCTGCAATGCTGGAGGGCACTGGATCCTTTGCTTTCCTAAGGACCCCCATCAGCCCTCACAGAAATCTTGTTGGTGTGGTGGGTTTGCTCTGCAGATGTTTTTTGTTTGGAGAAAACCAAAGCAGACTCCAGCTCAGGCTGTCTTGCTGCTATTGGGTTTCAAAGTCACGGAGTCTGGATCTGCCATGGCTTCATGTTCATTATATTATAGGCTTTCCTTCATGAGTCATCATCTTCTAAGGAAAAAAGGTTTAACGGTAGGCCCAGCTTTTGGGGGTTTCAGTGCATTGTTAGTTGGTCCCAGTGTGTTAGCTCTGTGATGGAAACATGTGGAGGAATAAATCTGTATACCTTCTGGCCAAGAAGTGGAAAAAGAAACCAAAGGTGACCCAGTGACTAAAGAGCTCTCATGAGGTAATACTCTTAAGGGCTACAGGAGCACCAAATAGGAGATAATGACTTTAACACATGGGCCTGAGGGAGACATTCAACCTCAAAACCATATTTCTTGAGTTTGGGAAATGGCTTAGCAATTAAGGTATTTGCCTGCAAAGCCTAAGGACCCTGGTTCAATTCCCCAGGACCCATGTAAGCCAGTTGCACAGGGGTCATATGTGTCTGGAGTTTGTTTGCCTGGCATGCCCATTCTCTCTTTCTCTCTGCCTCTTCCTCTCTCTCTCTCTCTCAAATAAATAAAGAAGTAAAATATTTAAAAAATCATATTTCTTTGTGTATAACAGATCTTTGCATATATATATATATGTATATATATATATATATGTGTATATATATATATATATATATACATATACATCTATCTGTGTGTGCATGTGTGTGTGTGTGTGTGTGTCTGTGCACCAGTGCACATGCTTGTGTGTATGCATGTGTGCATACATGTGGAAGCCTAATGACGGCCTTGGTTATTTTTCCTCAGGAACTCCATCCACTTTTTCTTTCTGAGGTATGACTTCTCACTGGGTTTAGAGCTCACTAAATAGGCTTGGCTGTCTGGCTAGTTAGCCTCAAGGATACTCCTATCTCCTTCTTTCCAGCACTGGGACTACATGTGTGCCACTACATCTAGCTTTTTTACATGGGCTCTAAAGATCAAACTCAGGTTCTCATACTTGCAAGGGAAGCCCTTACCAACTGAGTTATTGTCCAGTTTCCACAGTGCACATTTCAATCCTAAAGTCTTACCAATGTCATACAGCATCTAAAACTTTGGAAAGGGTTTCCCAAATGAGGTTTTCAAAAGAGTTATAGATTCAGCAGTATGTGTATTGCTGTTTGAATGTGAAATGGCCCCCCATAGGCTTATGTGTTTAAACACTTGTTCACCATTTCACAGAAGAATGTGTAGCCTTTAGGAGGTAGACTCTTGCTGGGGGAAGTGCTTCACTGGTATTATAGCTTGAACTCACTCTTCATCCTCTGCTTCTTGTGTGAAATGTTACAAGTTGGCTTCCTATTACTGTCACCATGTCTTCCCCATCAGGGTAAAATACATACCTTAGAAATGTAAGTCTAAATAAACCCTTTCCTTCCTCTAGTTGCTTATGGTCAGGTATTTTTATCCCAACAATAAGAAATTGATACAGTATATAAATCAGAAGATGTATATAGCCTTCATGAGACTCTACTAAGGGTATCCTTGGCACCATGGAGAATATTGGGGATAGGGAGGACATCCAATGCCTATGCCTTCTGTGGTATAGTCAGTCTTGTCTTCCTTCTAGGGGAAGGATTTATAGTTTTATTGTGTGAATATGAAATGTCCTCCACAGGCTTATGTGTGTGAATACATGATTTCCAGATGACAACACTGTTTAGGGAGACTGTAAAACCCTTAAGAGTGAGACCCTAGCTGGAGAAGGATATCAGTGGACAGGGGGAAGAAGGCCTTGAGGACTGTATAGCTACACCCTGCTTCTGGCTCAAGCCTTCTCTTTCCTATCTATTCCTCTAACCTAACCAGTTTCAAGCTCCTTTACCACTGACTAATCTGTTTCAGTGGGCGATTCTTTCCTGCCATGTTGGACTGTGTCCCCTGATCTATGAGCCATAGTAAACCACTGTTCCATCGAGCTGCTTCTGTCAGGTACTTTTGTCACATCAATGAGAAAAGGGAGTGATACACAGAGCTAACCAACCTTGTGATTAAAGTGTCATAAGAATGATAGTCTCAATATTTATCCTTCTGTCTTTTGTGTGTAAATGTTGCCTGTTCTGAGTCCTGTTTGATTTCATACACCCATCATGTGCTGCCTTCAGGGGCCCAGACTCAGGAAAAAATTCCTGGGCAGGTGCTGACAAGTGAGAAAGGTCACAGATGAGCTGGAGCGGCCATGATCCCCAGAGATCCATGGCTGCTCCTGCAGTGACAAGGTATTTCCTGTGCCTGAGTGGAGATGCTCTGTAGCCCGAGGTCTTAGAGCCTGCAAAAAGCTTGGAGCGGGGAAATCACAGGACAATGGAGGTAACTGAAAAGTTGCACAGGAATACCAAAATAGATTTCTTGTGGACTTCTATGTCTTGGGATTCCATTTCTTCTGACAGTTTCTAACACAAAGCTTTGGTGAAAGAGCTAAGATGATGCAACACATCAGCTGTACTTGCCAGTAGATCTGGGGAAGAATATCAGAGGAAGCAGCCAGAAAATGAGTGTCATAGTTCTGTCACAAACCGAATGAAAAAGCCACAGTGAGAAACCATGTATGATCTTCTCCTGCCTGTCTTCCCTCTGCTCTCTTACTTCTGCTGGATGAAGTGAACCAGAGAGGTGTGTGTGAGAGAGAGAGAGAGAGAGGGAGAGGAAGAGAGAGAGAAAGAGAGACAGATAGAGAGCTGAGGATGAGCAGTGGGGAAACACAGCTGACTATGAAGAGTAGATGAGTTCTGAGTTCTGGAAGCTGCTGCATCTGAGCAAGGTTGATGCAAACCCAGTAATTTGCATAATTCAGGATACGTGACAAGTAGGTGGCCTTGGCAGAGAAGACTCTGGCTACTCATCTCTCGCCATCTTTATTTTACTACATAATAAAGAAATTTGTATAAATATAAGGCCTTTTTAATTAGTCCATTTCTTTATACCTCTTGGCTCCTTGGGGCTTAGCATGGTATATGAAATAGCATCATGCCTTGATTTCAGGCAAGCTGGATGCAAGAACTAGATGGGTCTTTCCTTAGCTTTATGGCTCTAATCAAGCAGCCCCCTCTTCTCTCAGGTTCTATTTTCTGAAATCCAGGTGGTGATAATCAATTCTAATGTGAAGATCTGTCTCTTCAGTTAGATAAAACATTTGTCCACTGCCCTATATACAGCTATATACAGACACTAGAGACATCTGTCATCAGTGGCCACTTGGACTTTCCTCCCATCTTGTCTTCTTCATTTCTTTTCTTCATCATTTGTTGTGCATAGTATGAGGACAATCTATTGAAGAAGGCATCCTCCACATCCTCTTTATAAAAAAGGTTTATTTATTTGAAGACACACACACACGCATACACACACACACACACACACACACACACACCAGGGCTTCTAGCCACTGCAAATGAACTCCAGATGGCTTTATGTGGGTAATGGGGAATTGAACCTGGGTCTTTAGGCTTTACAGGCAATTGTCATAACTGCTGGGCCATCTCTCCAGCCCCCATAACCTGTATTTATTAATTTAATTTAAATCCACCTGCAGACAATATTTCATAGCTTCTACTCACCCTATTAGCACTAACCCATAAGTTTTGGTTTTCTATCTGTCATCTATCTTTATGTCATCTATGTATCTATGTATGTATCTATCTATCTATCTATCTATCTATCTATCCATCCATCCATCCATCCAAATATATATTTTAACACTACTAGCACCACCAATAAGTGTTATTTACAATTGCCTTTTTGTAGCCTTTAACACTTATAAGATTGCTAATGTTGAAGTAAAATGACAATGTTAATCATCCATTCCTAGGAAGTAGGCATTTAGTCCCACTGTATTGTTGAAAGTATAAAAGGGTGCCATCTTGATACATTGCAGAAGTCAATGTGGGATAAAATCCTTGACAATGTGCACACTTTCTGCTCTGGCAATGATAAGTCAAGGAATTTATCCTGAGGATAGATTCATGTATGTTCACAAAGATTTAGATGCAAAATCTTCCTTCTGCCTTACTTGTATCAACGAAAATGATAAACAATGTACACATGCATAGAGACTTGTTATTTGGAACACATCAATATGAGGAAATACTCTGGTATTAATATAAGTATGGTCTGAACTAATATATATTGATATGAGAAGGTATTTATCCATTTCTTTGTTTTTCTTTCTTTCTTTTTTTGAGGTAGGGTCTTGCTCTAGCCTAGGTTGACCTGGAATTCACTATGTAGTCTCAGGCTTGTCTCAAACTCACAGTGATCCTCCTACCTCTGCCTCCCAAGTGCTGGGATTAAAAGCGTGCACCACCACACCCAACTGTTCACTTCTTATACACAAGCTATAAACAGCATCCCAGAGTTGGGCATCTTTTTCTTGAATCTACACTGGATTGAGCTGAGAAAGGAGTGACTTACCCAGCATTTCCAGACTTGTAGGTAGGTAGTGGAGAGAGATGCCTGTTCCATTGCTACCTCTGTCCTTGGTCTTTCCCATGGAGAAGAGACTATTGAGCATTAACAGAGGCCAGGGAGTCATCACTGGTAGCGCTTACTCTCGGTACTGGCTCTCAGACCCATATGTCGTATACACAGTCCACATTGTTCTTTCCATCTCAACAGCACCAGTGAGTTGTACTGGGTCCAGGTAACCTCTCTCCTGACACAGATTGTGAGAGTGGAGCCACCTCTCTGGGGCTGTCTGGATGAATTCACTGCAGCCCCACCTCATCCATATGGAGTCATTACTCAGGAGATGGAATCTGAGAGGCCAGTGGTACCATATTGCATTCTGCAACTGCCTGGGGGAAGTGGATACCAGATATCCATGTCCACGACCTCCTTCATAAAGCTCCACTGGTTCAGAATCCATGGAGGCAGGGGGGAAGCAGCAGGCAGGGTGAGGAGATGAATGATAATGTTCAAGTTAAGCATTAAGCATTATGATAGTGAGTTTGTATTAAGACTCCTGAATGTATATGTGGCCAAGCATCTGGAATGGTTCATAGCAGAATGTTATGTCAACTCTATGTAAAAGGCTATGCCAGTGTATGAGTTACTACCCATGGAAACGAGCATGTTTTGTACTAACGGTGGGCAAAGAATCATTCCTGATAGTGCTTATGAGCCCATGGTGCTGGCTCTCAGATCAGTGTGGTTACACAGCACTCGCTGTTCTTTCTCCACAGGAAGTAATGACTATCAATTCTGTTACTGCATAATTATTACAAACATTCTGCTGAGGGTAGCAGTGAAGGGTTAATCTTCAGGGAAGAGAAACCTGAGGAAACACAGAACCTCACAGAGCCATATGTCTGAGCCACTGAGCAAAGGTCCCCAGCAGGGAGCTCTGATCTAATCAGCTCAGCAGGATGGCCGAATCCTAGGGGAGTTCTGTAGTTGATTTCACAGTGATGGTCCTGTGTGATCAAGAAAAAGTAACATTTCATGTTCTGAATTCTGTGCTTAAGAAGGCAGGGAAGCATCATCCAGTTGAGAAAGAGTTTTATTTCAAATAGTTCATCTCTTTGGAAAGATTTTTTTGGTGGGGATGCTTAAAAGGATAAGTGACAGTTATTTGGAAAATTCACTATGTGGAACAAAATGTTCCCTTGAAGATTATAAGTCCGTCAGACAGTACACTGTACTTGGTTACATGTCCTCATTGTTGAGATCGGTTCTCAGCTTTTCAAAATCCCTATCTTCCAAGCTTCTAAAACTCTGGAGAGTTTAGACTGTGCCACCTTTTCTTGAGTGGCTGATGCCATGGTGTCCATTTTCTGCTGGAAAGCACAGGATGATGTGACGGCCACAGAAATGACTGTCAGAACCCTCCTGCATCTTCTGGGATTTAATAAGTCATCCTATAACATTTTTTTCTTTTACTTTTAATTAGTTATTTCCATTTTCTTCTGTCTTGGAACTTGATTTTGATGGAGAACTTGTCCGAGTGTGTATGTGCACATATGTGGATGCACATGGAAGTGAAGGCCAGAAGACAGCCTTGGGTATTGTTCCTGTGGGTGCCATCCACTGTTTTTCAAATAGGATCTCTCATTGCCTTGTAACTCAGCTGCTTTTAAGCAAGACTTGCTGGCTAGTGAGCTCTAGGGATCAGCCTATTTCTGCCTTCCCAATACTGAGATTATAAGTGTGTGGCCCCTTACCCCCCTCCTCCTCCTCTTCCTCCTCCTCCTCCTTCTTCTCATTCTCCTTCTTTCTGGGGAATGACCTCAAGTCTTCATACTTATAAGGCAAACACTGTACTGACCAAGCCATCTCCCTAGTTTGTGGTGCTTAATTTTGACATTAGTGAGAGACACATAGGAATATATCTGTGAGGACAATTACAAAGATACCTGCCTTGACTTTGAGTCTTGGATGGGATAAAAAAGGAAAATGGACAAAGCTAACCAAACACTGGCTTCCTTCTCTCTGATTCTTGGTTCAACAAGATGTGAGCAAGTAGCTACTGCTCTGCCCCACCATCTCCAGTCAAGCTGCTGCAGCTACCATGTCTTTCCTGCTGTGATGGACTGTACAGTGTGCCAGTAAATCCTTCCTCCTCTATGTTGTTTACACAGGTATTTGGTCACAGTGATGATAAAAGTAACTAATAAATATGTTAATAACTAAATCAAACATTCACTTAAAAACTAGCAACAAGGATTGGAAAGATTGCTTAGTGGTTAAGGTGCTTACCTGAAAAATCTAAGGACTCAGGTTCTATTCACCAGTACACATATTAGCCAGACGCACAAGGTTTCACATGCAGCTGGATTTCTTTTGCAGTGGCTAGAGGCCCTGATATGCACTCTCTCTCTCTCTCTCTCTTTCTGTCTGTCTGTCTGCCTCTTTCTCTCCTTCTCTCAAATAAACAATTTAAATTGAATTGAAAAACTAGAACCAAGAAGAAAATAAAAAAAAAAAAACGGGGTTGGCTTGTCTTTTCTAAAATGAAACTGTTTTTCAAAGAGCCATTTCCATTAAGGTTCTTTAGGTAACATAAATGCTGTGATCAACAGAGTAGTCCCTGCCTGTCTTGCTGGTTATTTGCCTGCTATTATCTCTTTTTATATCCTTTGTTCCTGACTTAACTCACCACTACTGCATGGAAATGCTGAAATCTCTGGATCCAACTCCTGTCCTGTTCCTTCTCTTATAACAAGCACTTCAGTCCTCTAGCCTAGCTCTCAGATGCTCCTTGTCTTCAAGCACCATTTCTCTCTAGAAGCCTTCCCTTCTTGCAAACTGTTGATGCTGGATACGGTCAACATGTCTTTCTGAAGATAAGGAGAAAACTGTGAGAGGCTGTACAACTCACCAGGGTCATAGCCTGGGTATTAAAGATAAGACTCATACCCAATCTGTCTTCTCATCACATCTCTTCCACATACTTAGTATCTGCACTACAGTCCCCTTCTTGTCAAGCACTCCTTTCCTTGGCACTCTGGGCCTGAGGGGCCCATGAAAATGGACAATGTTGGTGAGACTTACCTGGCATATTAAGTAGGCGAGATCTCCTGCAGTGATAGACCACCTCCTGTTCACAGTGCTCTGAGCCATCAATCAGGGCCTCCAGCTGCTCCATACTGCCACCATAATACAAGGTCATGGAATAGGGCTTCTTGGGGCTGGAACCCTGCACATGGGTCAGCTCTGTGACATTGTGCTGCACTGACAACCAGATCTTGTCCTCTGCCAAGACAATAGTGAAAAGCTAGAGACATTAGAGGGAAGGCAAAAGAAGTGCATGTACACAGTATGATGGGTCACTCAAAGTACAACAATGAGTCACCCAGAATGTTCTGTTTATGAAAAATAGGAGTGGCAAATTCTATGCATCCTATGAAGGACCAGAGAACTTGGTTCCACTTAGAGAAAAATATTGTTACGTGCTACATTTGTGGAATTCTGACTCTATAGGCATTATACCTCCCATTTAATACCCGGGTATTGTGTAATTTTAAAATGACAGTAGTCATCCTCCACATCAGTGGGGGATTGTTCCAGGGTCAACCTAGGAATACCAAGATCTAAAGGTACTCAAGTCCCTTATGTTAAGTGCATAATATTTGCATATTACCTACACACAACTTCCTATATGCTTTCAATTATCTCTATATTACATTTAATATCAAATAAATAAAAATGCCACATATACAGTTGCTATACCATATTGTCTAGGGAATGATGGTAAGGAAAATATCTGTACAAATTTAGCACAAATAAAAAAATCTTTTTGCATACACTTTTGGAGCTAGGTTGGGTGACTCCTTGGATGTGGATACACTGACAAAGAGCTGTTTGTCTCTAAATTGGACCAGAGCCAATACTGCCATGTTAAAAATGAGCAAGATGTGAATGATGAGATTAATTCAGTGTACCCAAGATTACCTAATAAGTAACTTAGCAAGATTTAAATGAAGGGTTTCTAACACCAGAGCTTCTATTTCTAGCCTTATTGTACACACTTCTTCACAAGAGAAACATTAGTACAGTTACTTAAAGAGCAGTAAGTATCATGCAGGAAAAAAGAACTATCAATGAAAAGCATCCCTAAAAAATACCAACACTAACATTGAAATTATGTCATATGTACTCTGTATGCACTGAAGGCATTAACTGCATCTTTAATGACCTATTCTCAGTATTATCCATATTGGCTAAAAATATTTAGGAAGTTTTATAATAAAGAAACTCATAGAAATGTCTTCTAAATAGGAACAAAATGGAAAGACCAGTACAAGTGGAAAAGGATAGGGGAGAAGAATTTGAGCTTTAAAGAATTAGATAAAGACACACTTTAAATGTATGTCTGCCTACAGCAACCCTGGGCTGACCACTTTTCTGAAGCTCAGTGTTACAACAGCAACACCAGGACCACAATGCCAGTAGTAGGGTTGCTGGGATGAAATATCAGGTAAGACTAGAAAGTTGCAAAGCACCATACAAATGGTATGTCAGGTACTCTGTTATGACACCTGGGGTGAAAACATTTACCACAGTTGGAAACGCAGTTGAATTTTGAACAACTTTGCAAAGAAAGTGGTGAAGGGAACAGGAAGACATGAAAAGCTTTAGTCATCCAAGAATCTTGTCCTCATAATTGTATCGTTATTCTTCATAGATTCTCAGAGCTAGAAAAGAATCTCTTATAAAAATTATGCGATTTCTTCTTTCTTCCACCATCCTACACTTATACACAAGGAAACCAAGGTCCATAAAGAAAAGAAATAACATAAGGCATTTCTGTTTGACAGTAAGGGTGAACAAATGCAGTGAAACCAATCACAATTATTTAGCACTACAAAAATTACGATCAGAGTTGTTGGCATGATTTAGCTGTTTAAAAAGGAGTAGATTGCTGGTTTGTCCTGTGTTAATTCTATCCTCATTTTGTCAATGAGCTGGAAAAAGTCACACCTCTCTGCACTTCAATATCAGTATATTAAAGGAAGAAGAAACAGGTGATATGATTTTTGACTATCACCAAAGGATTGTCCAACTTGAAAAAAAGGGTAAATTCTCTTTGAACCAAACAATTAGGCTATAATAAAGCACTGACTGACTCATCCTGCTCTCCTCATCAGGCCATTGATAAACCGTATATCCCACCCCCATTCCCCACACAGATCTTGCCCTTTGTTTCTTTGTGGTGGGCTTAAATATTTCTATAAAGTCTAAAAAATAAGAAACCAATGGTATTGGATATTCACTCTGAAAATGAAAATATAGGACATGACTCATAGTGTCCAAAATGCTAGTATTATGAGAATATTCATCTGAAACTTCAAAAATGTTGTTTATACCAATATGGAGAAACGTGATGAAAAAAAAGAGACAGTTATTATTCAACAGTGAAATGCTTTAGAAATAGAAATAAATGTGGAAGTTTTGAAGTGGCCAGGATACTTATAAGAAGAAAAGGGAAGCCATGTCTAACCTGTTCTAGTAGATGCTGTGCCTGCCTCTCCCACTCTGTGTGAGAACACTTCACATACGTGTGCTCTCATTACATAGACATCATCATCCCAGCTTCAAACAGTGTGAAGAATCAAAGGAGAGGTTATGGCTTAAAATCCACAACCCTTTGGCTAGTTCATTTAAAAAGCGCCCTGGAAATGGAAAAGGCCACCTAGAAATCAGCAACAAGAAAAATACTATAAAAGAAAATTGGCACTGAGCATGAAGTGGACTTGTGATGGATGGTTAAGTTTGTTGCCAACTTGACCAGATTAGGAATGAAGCCAGAGACCTTGGGCAGGTCTGTGAGGACATTTCCAGGCAAGATTAACTGAGCAAGGAAGTCCTTCCTCCAAAACAGGCAGCCCTTTCCACTGGAGAACTGGGTATATTAAGAGGCTCCAGTAAAGCATCCAGGACTGTTTCTTCTTTTGTTCCACTACCTATGTTACTCACTGGTGTAGGTTTTGTGCCTGGCTGCCCCTGCTACTTCCTTGTTCATGTTTGTCCACTCATTTGCCTCATGGACTAAGCAGCTGCTGGCCCTACAACTCACTGGTCTTCATCCAGCCTTGAGGACTGAGCAGCTTTTGAGTTTTTCAATTTTTCAGTGTGTGGGCAGCTGTGATTTGATAAATCAGTACATAGGTTTGACTGCCCAACCTGCATATTGTAAACTGTTTACCAAATCACCCCTTTTAACATATCCATTCTATTGGCTACGTTTTTCTAGGGAACCTGGCCAAATGCACTACAGGGATGTAACAGCCTGAGAGAGCCTGTGCTATTCACTGCTGAGTGTCTTTTACCTGGCTGTCCCCAACCCTCCACTATTCACTCATCTTTGCATCTCTTCTGTTGGGCTCTCCTTCCAACATGGGCTGAAGACCAGTGGCTCTCTGGGAATCCTCCGGGCCCTCAGTGTGGGATTGGAACTGCTGAGGCATCCAGCTGTGTGGTCTAAGCAGCTACCAGGTTCCTAGACTTTCAAACCTGAAGACGGCTATTGTTGGACTAATCCAATCCCCTTTTGAATACAATTCATTCTCTAGGTTCTGTTTCTCTAGAGAAACCTAACACAGCACCTACATAAGCAGCTATGTGTGGCCACACCCACCTATAATCCCTGTCCTGCAGGAAACCAGAGAATTACTGGGGCTTGATAGTCATCCAGTCTGGCCTAAAATGGCAGCTCTAGGTTCAGGGAGAAAACTATTTCAAGGACACGTGGATATGAAGGATAGAAGAGGACACTTGCACGTTCTACTTTGGTATACATGTACATGTGTACAGGGCATGTGCATTTGCACACAAACATGCATATATCACATACACATACAGCACCATACCACACATACTATCTATACAAACACACACACACACACACACACACACACACAAGCTAACAGTGATTGGGCAGGGGTGATGGCTGAGTGGGTAAGACTCTTGCCACAGAAGTGTAAGGATCTGAGTTCAGACTTCCAGTACCTACATCAAATGCCAGGTGTGTGGTGCATGCCTGCACTCCCAGTATTGGGAAGACAGAGGCAGAAGATCCCTGGGGCTTGCTGATCAGGAAGTCTAGCCCAATCAGTGAGCTCTGGGTCTCAGTGAGAAACTTTAGTTCAAAAAAAAATTTTTTAAGTAAATAGTTATTATATAGATCTGGGTGTGGTGGCGCACGCCTTTAATCCCAGCACTTGGGAGGCAGAAGTAGGAGGATCATTGTGAGTTCAAGGCCAGCCTGAAACAACATAGTGAATTCCAGGTCAGTCTTGGCCAGAGTGAGGCCCTACCTCAAAAAAAAAAAGCGTGTTTTTTTAAAAAAAGAAAAAAATATATTATATAGTTAAAATACTTGCATCATAAGGTACTGTGGTAGGTTGAATATTTGTCCCCATAGACTCAGGTCTTATCAAAATTGCATTCGTAGTTTCAGGCCCTAGCAAGCAGATGTCTATTACAGAGGTGTGTGCCACTAGAGGTAGATCTGTCCAGTCTGAAGGTGTGCAGAGAGCTTTTGTGTTTGCTTGTGTGCTGGCTGTTTGGTGGTGTCTCTCTTCTTGGATTTATGAAAAGGATTTGATGGAACTTCCCTTGGATCTGTAAACTTGAAATAAGTCCATTGCTCTCATAAACTGTGTCTGCCTTGGATGTTTGTCCCAGAAATGTGGAACTGACTAAAGGAGGTACTATTCAACTCAACAAGCTGGGCATGAGTGGGAATGATTTGAGACCAAATTCTACACCATCCATGCTGTCATTTTGATGTCTACAGGAGTTACAAGGTATAGGCCATCCAATAATATGCATGAAACACTGTTTTGACATAACATGTAGTTTAATGTGAGCCAGGAAAGCATTCATCAAACTAAGTGGTGAGTTTTAGATTTCAATTATATTTACCCATTGAGCAGTGTGATATTCCAGGACACATGATGTGCCATGTGTTATTGTGTTCAGGTGTACACTCAGTTGCTGCATACCCAGGAACAAAGGGGTCAAAAAGTATTCTCTAACTCTTCGAAAAGCTTGTCATCATTTGTGGAGAAATCTGTGAGTACAATAAGGACAAATCTCTCTGCCTATTACAAGTACCCTGAAGATTACAACTATGAGGGGAATTACCAGATAGCTGCCTGGGGCAGGGCTGGCAGCACTTGTGATGGGGCGCTAGAAAAGCATGCCCAGCAGAGACTGTGAACTGTTTTCCTCAAGTGCTGACTCATGAAGAGGGAATTTTCATCTATGTGTACAAGAGCCGAGGCTTCCACTGAGAACCTTCCAGAACGTCCAGATGTTCCTCATACCTCATGTGTTTTGAATGCTTGGTCCATAACTAGTGCCAATTTTGTAGGTGGAGCCTTTCTGTAGGAGGTGTGTTGTTGGGGGCAGTATTTGGGGTGATATAGCCTGCTTCCCTTTGTCAGAACTCAGTTCACTCTCCTGCTGTTTTACCATCTACTGTGGCAGAGGTGACGTACGCAGCCTCTGCTCATTTCATGCTTTCCCCTCACACCAGGAAGCTTTCCCTTGAGATTGTAAGCCAAAATAAAATCTTTCCTTCTATTGGCTGTTTTTGGACAGATGCTTTGTTCCAGCAATGAGAAGGGCACTGTAACAGTTTCTGTTACATGAAGAGATTAATTTATCATGGCCACTTGATCTATGCATTTCCAAATCAGCTTTTAAAAATGTCATAGGCGATGGTCTCAAAGAAGAAGCAGGGTTTCAGGTTATAATATACACACGTGAACAAAGCTAGCAAGAGGAGAAAGAGATCACACAGCTAGTCACGGCAGGATATTCCAGAACATTCTCTACCCTCGTTTGTGGTGAAATCTTCCTTTTTCATTACCCAAGGAAATCTCTCTTCTATCCTAGATGTCTATGTGCACTGCCTGGCTCCTCTGGCTCTCATTTCAGAAGCTGCCAACTGTTTGCATACAGATGCATCCTTTAATCTTCTTTCATATTTCTCCCATTATGTCTGATCAGCATTATGATATTGTTATTAATAGTAGTAATTATAGAGGCTGTACCCTGTTCCATCTGTTGCCATGGGGATTGCTATTCAAAAGAAGAACAAACAAAAGGAGAGTGTAAAACATGACAAAAATAGTCTGATTAATAAGAGTTCATTTTGCATGAATATATGTTTCTGAAAAGCCAGAAAAAAAAAAACCCTGTAGTTTCTCTATCATGATTGGAAGGGAGAATAGTTTATGGATGATCAATGCCCAGCTTAACTGAACTGAAATCATTGTGGTACTTCCTTACATTTCTTTGAACAGTGTGTCAATTCACTTATACTCCTAATGTAATAAAATGGGTCCATATTAGGGTTGCTGGGGCCACTCTGGTACAGTGATCTGTGTTGACAAAGTGAATTTTTATGACAACAGTAAAGATGGTTTAAATAATCCTTGAAGTAATATTTCTATCATTTATTTGCTGAGTGCTCATGTATGGTCTTTCAATATCTTCTGCTTTGCATTGATAGTCATTGAATTTTTTTTGTATGTTTGCAACTTATTTCCCCATTTCAGTCAAAGGTATTGGCAGCTAAGTCAATATCAGCTTAGACCAGCTTCCACAATTAAGAGACAGATGTGCTAAAGGACCCATGTGGGTTTTGCCATGGTCAGACATGACTTCCCAGGAAGTCTCTGTTTCCTGGTCTAGCACTGGGCAAAATCTACTATGCCTGGGTGTGAGCAGTTACTGGAAATAGGTCTGAGCAGAGATGTCTTTGGAATGAATATCTCCTTGACCTCCAGCATCAGCACCTGACTCCAGCACACAGAGGCCAGGATGCTCTCTAGGTGTGAGTCAATAGGATCTAAGAGTCACTTCATTATTAGAAACACATCTAAGAACCTGTGTGGTGAGGCCAATTCCACCTTTCCCTCAACCTTTACAGCGAAGGGAAACAATTGGTATAAAGTGATTTCCACCTCCCATAAAAGGCTTAGAATTCCTACAGGAGCTGTTAACCTTGCCCTGCATTAGAGAACCCATCCCTGCCTGGGAGAACTCACCACAGACGCTGCTGCTGCTGCTGCTTTTAGAGCTGGCCTCTGCATTTAGGAGCACACCCCCATTTGCATGCTGCTCTGGGAGTCAGGAGCGCAGTCACCACAGCAGACAACAGGAAACTGGACCACATCCATCATCGCTGATTCACCTTCCTGTGCTTGACACATTTACTAGCCCCAGACAGTGCCGTTGATTGTGATGAATCCTTGTGTTTTGCTCTAGCCTTTACTTTTTATATGCCCTTTGGGGACATTACTTTTGTTTTTCCCTTGCTTTAAAGTAATTGGCATGATGAAAGGCACCTGGGAAATGGCTCATGGTCTGGGAATGTGGAGTCCAGCACGCTGCATTATATCTGTGATTCCATGGTTTAATAAAAACACGGTGAATGTCTTGGGTTTGCAGAGTGCTGCTAGCAGCTCAGGCAGGCATTGGCTCGAGGGGTACAGGCTGAATTAACACTACGGACCCCGAGCCCATGAGTTTTCAGTTGGCTGGAGGGAGAAGAACATTTTGTGTTGCTTTCTCAGGGTGGTGTGTATCTGAAGCAGCAACCATGGAGGCCGGAGAGGCCAGGCCGCTGACCGCATGTTCTCTCCATTGACACGCAGGAGGGAGAAGGGAGCCTTAATGCTAGATTGCAGCTTACTGGGAAGAGGCATGTGAGACTGCAGGGGTGGTTTGGATTTGTGTAAGAAGTTTTTTTATGGATCATTAACAAATATTTTTGTGCTGGATTGTGGAGAGCCGAGAGAGTGTGATCGCCATTACAAGATGGCGCTGACATCCGGCCTCGGTCCTGGTGTACAAGTAGAATAGCGCATGTGCAAGTGGTAAAAGCGCGCCAAGTCACTGCCCAGCCCGGGGCGTCATACGGGGTAATGAGCGCGCAGCCAATCAGCGGAGTACATGCCGCCTACGGGCTATATAAGCGGCGCCATTTCGGGGCTCTGGGTCTTCCTCTTTTCATCTGTTAACTGTAATAAATGCTTGCTGCAGAAGGATCCTGGTGTCCATGTGCGTTCTTGCTGGCGAGACAACTACGCGGGCTACAGCTGGTGCCGAAAAACCCGGGACGCCGGGTGCCTGTCATCGCCGGCGCCGAGGAGACCCCCCATTCACGGGGAAGGATTCAGAACTGCAGGACTAAGGTAGGTTCTGAGAGGCATGTTTGGTCTTGACTTGTCTCATCTCTCACCCAAATTGGCAGGAGCAATTTTTGCTCTCCCTATTGTGATGGTGGCTCTCATTCTCTTCTTTTTGAACATGGGAGCCTCACATTCGGAGCTACAAGACAGCATGTCAGAAACAGAACGGGATAAAAGGTTAGGGGCCCTTGAGGAAAAAGAAAAAGACGTCTCTAAGAAAAAAGGCCTTTCCGCAGACGCTAAGTCCACAGAAAGAAAAGACAAGGGAAAAGACGCCCTGGGAGAGAAACATGAGAGGGAAAAGAGAAGTCCAAAAAGGAGGCCTCTTTATCCGATAAAAGAATTGGAGGCTTTAGGAATTGATAGCTCAGAGTCTGAGGATCTTAGTCCCTCTGAGGAGGAAGAATTAGATGGGGAAGCGGCTCGCTATGGGGAGGAGAGGTACTATCTTGATGAGCAGCCGCTACCGCAAAATCGAAAGCAAAAGAAGATAGGAGATAAGAACCGCGCGGCTTTTCAATCTGCCGCCCCTGCCATTCCCAGTGCTCCTCCGCCTTATGCCGGCAAGCATTGTTCAGATTCCTTCCTTTCAGAGGGGGACAGAAGGAGGTTCTTACAAGCCTTCCCGGTGTTTGAGGCTGCGGATGGAGGCCGCGTCCATGCGCCGGTAGAGTATGCCCTCAATAAGCTTTCTAAGGGGAAGGAAAGACTGCAGAGGACTTTGTTGGAACTGGGCTACTGGCACAAGGGCTGGCTGCGTCCTGCTGCCCAGGCCCAGAGAGTTTGATCAAGGTTAAATTTGTAATGGACTGATGTGCTTGGCTAGAGATACTGGACTGAGAGATTTAAGATTTTAAGCTGGAAAACCTCAAGCAAGTTAAAATTACAGGCACTGAGACTGGTTTTAGGTTACTGAACCTGCTATTGTCAAACACATTAGCAATCTTAAGGAAGATGTTCCAACTGCTTTACATTAAAACAATGGAAAGGATGCCTGAGGAAAGGCTATCATAGAAATGCAAACACTTTTGGAAAGAGTTGACTGGAGGAGGAACCTGCTTTTCAAGGCTATTGAACTTGAACTGCAGAAGTTTGATGTTTGTTTGATGGTGGTTGAGTTTGCATTGTTTTAGTCTCTCCTTGCTTTAATCCCAGAGGAATTCGCCCATTACAAATTTGGCAGATGAATGTTACTCACGTCCCATCTTTTGGCAAATTACAATATTTACATGTTTCCATTGATACTTGTTCTGGAGTTATGTTTGCTTCCCCATTAACCGGGGAGAAAGCAGCCCATGTTATTCAACACTGCCTCGAGGCGTGGAGTGCCTGGGGGAAGCCCAAAATTCTTAAAACTGACAATGGACCAGCTTATACTTCTCAAAAATTTGGACAGTTCTGTCACCAGATGGGAGTGACCCATTTGACAGGTCTCCCGTATAATCCTCAAGGACAGGGTATTATAGAACGGGCTCATCGCACTCTAAAGTCTTATTTAATAAAACAAAAAGGGGGAGTCGAGGAGGCTCTGCCCTCAGTCCCACGAGTGACTATATCCATAGCACTCTTTACTCTTAATTTTTTAAATTTGGACAGTCAGGGCCATTCGGCGGCTGACCGTCATTGCTCAGAGCCTAACAGGCCACAGGAGATGGTTAAGTGGAAAGATGTTTTGACTGGTCAATGGAGAGGCCCGGATCCTATTTTAATAAGATCCAGGGGAGCTGTTTGTGTTTTTCCACAGGAAGAAGACAATCCATTCTGGCTACCAGAACGCCTAACACGTAGACTTGTGATACCTGACAAATCATCGAGATCCTGTGCGGGAGCCGAAGAAGTGGACAAGATCCATTATGAAGACCCTATTCTACTAGAGTTGACGCCTCCCTAGCTGTGGGCCTGACATCCTGGATTTCTTCAGCCTTCTCTTTCTTTAAGGAATGGGTGGGAGTGGTGCTGTTTGGTGCAGCCCTATGTTGTGGCTTAGTGTTCCTGCTTTGGTTGTTCTGCAAGCTCAGAGCTCAACAGCAACGTGACAAGGTCGTTATTGCGCAAGCACTTGTGGCTATGGAACAGGGATCATCTCCTGAAATTTGGTTAAGAATTAATTAGACTGAGACCCTCAGTCGATGCACCTCAGGGGTTTAGCCCATTGCACTGAGTCGATGAGAGATCTAAGTCTAATCAGCCCTTGCCTAAGTGGCTGCAGCACCAAAATATGAGATTGACAGCCCTTGCACCCCCAGGAACAATATTCCATTGCACGGGGATGGGTGTCAACTCCCCTTTTTGCCTCTCCCTTGGCCTTTGCACTCAGAGGACTTGTCTCCATTGCACCTGATAAGGTGAGGGAGTGAGCTCTTGATCGCTTATTCCCCAAGGAAGGAATTTGCTTGATCGAGCATAGGGTTGTTTGGTGCCACGCTGGTTGGGCTATGAGGCAGTTGTCATCTTATTAAAACAAAAAGGGGGAGATGTGGAGAGCCGAGAGAGTGTGATCGCCATTACAAGATGGCGCTGACATCCGGCCTCGGTCCTGGTGTACAAGTAGAATAGCGCATGTGCAAGTGGTAAAAGTGCGCCAAGTCACTGCCCAGCCCGGGGCGTCATACGGGGTAATGAGCGCGCAGCCAATCAGCAGAGTACACGCCGCCTAGGGGCTATATAAGCGGCGCCATTTCGGGGCTCTGGGTCTTCCTCTTTTCATCTGTTAACTGTAATAAACGCTTGCTGCAGAAGGATCCTGGTGTCCGTGTGCGTTCTTGCTGGCGAGACGACTACGCGGGCTACACTGGATCCTGTTGTTCTGGTGCATTAGGAAAATAAAACTGGGGAATCACAAAGACCTAGTTTCCATTCTGAAATGTGTTACTTTTGCTAGCTGAGTGATGGTGGTCATGCACCTCAACCTTTCACAGCCTCTGTTTCCTCCAGATACAAATAACAAATGATCCCTCCCTCACACTGCCTCATGTGGATCAAAGGAGATAAACTCTCAGGATTTTATAATCCAGAACCTGGGAAACAAGTTAAGAATAGAGAGATTAAAAGGGGCAGTATTGAACTCACAGAACTTCCTGAGATTGCAGATGCACGTGGATTTCTTAGCCTTGAGAAAGGTAGCTAAGGGCAACATTTCCATTTGGTTTTCCAAGATCAGAAAAGGAAACAGATGTTTCTAAGTTAAGAGTGCTTATACCTACTCCACTTACTTGGAGGTTATGCACTGGTTCTGGGGAAAATAAACCAAAGTAAAATTGTAAATGATGAATGGCATTACTCATCTTTCAGATGACACGCGCACTTTTGAACTTGTCACAATGTAAGTGACATTTCTAGGGCTCTATGGGCTCCCAGGAGGTGGTCCTATTCTAAGTCTCCTAGATATCATTTATACCCCATTACAACCTTTGTACTCCATCTGCCACCCTACATACACCACAACTGACAAGACT
The DNA here is from genome assembly GCA_036346955.1 of Dipus sagitta. NCBI lineage: Eukaryota > Metazoa > Chordata > Mammalia > Rodentia > Dipodidae > Dipus > Dipus sagitta. The sequence continues at coordinate 155,491,016 of CM070773.1, read as the reverse complement.
TTCTCATAAACCTTTGCCTTATACCTAGCCCACAGCAGGTTGGTTTCATTACTTCTGACCTGAACAGACTACGGGAATGTTTTCTGATTTCACTCTTAAAATTAGCAAGGATGTTATACGTGATAGAAATAATATTTATATATGACCTTGAAATTCTGCGGTCCTCAGATTATCTGTCACAAATGGCAACGTATTGAAAACAGTTAAATGTCCATCAATGGCTTTCAAACTGAATAAATTATAGTTAAACCAATATAGCAAGGTACAGTGCTACCACAGTAAATAATTCACACATCTAAACTGATCCAGACCCATTGCTGTTGCATCTATTTAGGTGACCGAGTAAAAGTACTGACACGTAGGAAAGTGTGATGCTCCCTGTGCAGGGAGAAAGAATGACAATGAGGAGGCACTGAGGACGAGCCAACCTGAAAGACTGTCTAGACGATGCCAGTAAGGATGAGCTGAAGGCCAATATGTGTGCAAAGCGTTTCTGATTGGCTGTTGTGTGTGGCAGCTGATCCTGTCTTGATTGGATCAAGAAACACAGAAGATATTAGCAAAGCATACCACTGGGTGTGTCTTGAGAATGTTTCCAGAGAGAGGATTAACTAAGAGGGGAATCTGACTGTGGCTGGTAAAAATCTCATTAATGGAGAAATAACTAACCTTAAAATTGAATATTAAATAGGAAAAAATTAAGTCTATAGTAAAATGATAAAATAACCACAAGAAATTAAAAGTTCAAGTAAATTCTGAAGACAGTATTCCCTCTGAGAGCAAATTCTTGAAAGAATATAATCTAAGAGCAAACATTAATTAAATCTTAGAAAAATCTTAAATTTTACCTTGTTACTGATCTTGTTATTGAAAATGTGATTCTGAAACTAATTTGTGTGTGTTGTAGGATTGAACAAAGGAGCAGCTATATTATTATCGCTGGGGCGCAAAGGAGAGCTGTGTACAGAATCAGCAGTAATCATGGGAAAGGTGTTGGTACTAGGTTTGACTTGCTGCATTGACAGACCAGTGTGGAGCCCAGAGGTGAATCCCCAGCATTGCTTGAACATTGGGAAGCAAGGCTAACAACTTAGGCCTGACCATGTGAAGTCATTTCTTTCTTGCTACCAGTAACTGGAATTATAATCTATTACCTGCAATTGCACTGTAAAAATGTGTCTAGGAATGTTAGGGAGACCTCAATTGCAGCTTCCATTCCCTCCTCCATTCTGCATGCTTTGACGGGGTTTAATGAAAACAGAGGCTTCTGCCAGAGTGGAGAGAATTGGAGCATCATAGTAGCCAGGGTGAGAAGAGATAGAGACTCATTAAGTGGTTTGTGAATGGATTTGGAGCTGTTTGAGAACCCTGTTTTTTTTTCGAAACTGTTCTTTGCACATTCCTTATGATGTTTAACAATTTCCCTACAGGTTTACATACGTGAAACTGCCCCTGTATCTGTCATCATAGGAAGGCTAACAACTTAGGCCTGACTATGTGAACTCATGTGACGCATTTTATTAGTCTTTCCATGTTAATAATTTTTCACATAATATGTATTTTTTCTGAACAGCAGAAAAATAATGAATGGCTGGAAAATATATTTGAACATATGGCAAGGTATTCTGTAAACATTTAAAAGGGTAAAATGTAACTGACTAGAATGAGTTTAAATGATGCGTGTTAAGGGACATTTTTTAAAAAGTATCTCTCTCTCTCTCCCCCTCTGTGTGTGTGTGTGTGTGTGTGTGTGTGTGTGTGTATGTGTGTATCCACTTTGTAAATAAATGCCAGACACATGCACCACATGCCATTGGCCAGACATACGAATGAATGCCAGACACATGCCATTGGCTTTACATAGGTGGCTGGGGCATCGAACTCAGGCTGGCAAGTTTTGCAAGCAAGTGCTTTTAACTACTGAGCAATCCCCAGTCCTCTAAGAGGAATCTTGTCAGAGATCTTTACAATTCTAACTCTGTTTCATCCATACTAGAAGCTTCACCTCCCCCAAAGAAAGCCTCCATCCAGACCTGTAGAACCGATGAAATCTCATGGCACTTTATAAGGCCAAAGGATTTATTGTTAGAAAAGACTGTTGCTATCTTGCCTTTTATGACTGGAATTCTTTCATAGCTATCAGCCACATAAAACAACTGTGAGAGAGAATGAAGGTACAGTCAGTAGTCAGTAACAACACCATAACACTGTATTACACTGCTTCATGACTACACACTTTTGGAGTCCAAGAACTTTGCTACAAACAAGCAAACACACACACACACACACACACACACACACACACACTCACTCACATTTTTTCCTTTCAACTTAAAAGGTAGCAATTTTTCTCATTTCCATTTCACTGATGAGAAAACCAAGATCACAAAAGATTAACTTAAGTGTCTGAGGCCATACAACCAGATGTGCAGCATTTATATTTGAACTCCAGTGTGACTGCAAAACATAACTTCATATGACTGAAGATGAAAAGGCACTGGGAGAGGCTGAGCACTGATGACAGAGGTAGAAGGAAGTGAGGAGGAACAGAGGGACTTTTACTCCTGGATGTAGAGAAGAGGTTGGGAATAGTAAAATGGCATAAGGTCAATTTAGATGGAATGTTGAGGCCATTTTCACAGTTCCAAACTCTTATTGATTTAAAGGGAAACAGCATTACAGGCTATAGTAGTTTATTTTCCATTGTCCAAACAAAATATCTAAGGCTAGGTAGTGCATAAAGAGGTTTACTTGACTCACAAAGTTGAAGGTTTTGGAGACTGGAAACTCAAACAACATAGTGCTGAGGCAGAGGGTATCATAAAAGGAGCACATGCATAGAGAAATTGTGTGGTGACACAAGAAGACAAAGTAACAAGGAGAGACCTGTTTTGCTATTTCACAGGCATGCTCTTCTGAGAACTCACAAGGATTCTGTGAGAACTTCATAATTGCTTTTATGGGCAGCACCCCAGTGACCTAAAGGACTCTCACTAGGCCTCTCCCACTCTTAATGTCCCATCATCTCTCATAGTAAAAAACTTAAGACCAAACCTCCAACTTAAGGACAAACCACACCCAATCCACACCACATCTTGTCCCTTATGTTCTGATAAGAATCACATGGCCCCATAAGACCACATCAGTAGACAGTGATGGTTTTCATACAGCATGGCCGGTGCCCTGAAAAATAATCTACACATGATAAAATGAGAGCACCAAGTCAGGGCACCCATTCCAATATAAAGATACCCATGGTGATTATTATGGACTATTGAGAGATAAACAGAACCAACTGGGGTGAAGTGTGTGTGTGTGTGTTTATCTGTATTTATGTGTGTAACAGACATAGAGAATAAAGTGAGAGCTTTAGGAACGGGATTATTATAATGGTGAACTTGACAAGATCTAAAATCACCTAGGAGACAGTTCACTGCACATGTGAGGACCTTTCAAGATTAAGTTTATTAATGTGGGAAGATCTGCCTAATTGTGAGTGGTGCCATCCCACGAGGAGGGGTCCAGTGAAACCCTGACTGAAAAAATAATGCTCTTTTGAACCCAGTTCATTATTATGAAAGAGAAACAACAGACATAGGAGGAGAGTAAGCTCTATGACTATGACATGGGAGGAAGAGACTGAAGTGCTGACACAGTAAGCTGCGGGCTGGCAGGAATGGGGCAGACCTGGAAACGAGCAAGACCTAAAATAAGCTCACCCCTGCAGGCTTCACAGGCAGTGTAGGTCTTGCCAATGCCACTGTTTTGGACTTCTAGCTCCTAAAACTGTGAGACAACACACTTCATTTCAAGTTGCCCCGTTTGTGAGTCTGTGAAACAGCAGCCGCACAAAGGGGATACAGACACACTTTCCAATCTGTAGGATTTTGTGTGGTGCCCACGGTGTGCAAGCATATGCAGAGTAAAATTATACTAGGAAGAACTGAATAGTAAATCATTTTCAGATATACTAAGTTAGGTCAGTTGTGTACGCCTATGGAATATTGTGATGGTTTGAATGTAAAGTGGCCCCATAGTGTTTGTGGTTAAGCTTCCTACTTAGTTCTCTGCTGGTGGAGCCTTTGGAAGGTGGAGCCTTGATGGAGGAGGTTCGGTACTTTGGACAGGCCTTAAAGTCTAGCCCACAGTGTGTTAGAGCTAGCTCTCTCAGACTTTCTCCCTCTGCTATGAATGTATGGTGATATGAGCCAGTTTCCTCCACAAAGGTGATGCTTCTCATTCAAACTGTGAGCCTGAAATGAAACCTTGTCTCCTATAAGCTGCTTTTGGTCAGAGGCAACAAGAAAGTAACTGCTACAAATACCATCCGCATGTCCCATTTCACCAAGCTCTCCATCCACGTCTGGGTGGGTCTCTCCCCACAACTTAACACACTGAATATAACACAATGACAAAAACTGGCAGAAGCCAACCACTGTGGCTCCTGCCTATACTCCTAGCACCCGAGAGGCTGAAATTGAGGCAGGAAAGTTGGTACATTTTAGGGCAGCCTGGATTACAGAGTGAGTTTTAGGCCATGATAGGTTGTAGAGTTAAACCTTTTCTTAAAGTTTATGGTGGCCTGGCTTTAGTCATCTGTCAGTAATTCTAATTGCCTCTTTAATTGTTCTAGTACATCAGCCTGTTTTCCCCATGGAGAGAGGAACCACGTTCTCTGAGGTGAGGCAATAGCTACTGGAGCAGGTCTCACAGGGTTGGGAGTGCTGAGGATGCTTAGAACTCCCTAAGCCAGTAGCATTCAAGTTCTTGTCCACAATTAGCAAATGATTGATAAACTTGGACATTAAGAAGGGTACATTATGAAATATTTGTTTTAAGAGAAAGTAGAAATAAGAGAGTAGAAACAAGAAATCTATCAAGCAGAGAGGGATACTCGCTGGAAAGCATCCTGGGAAAATCCAGGGAACTCCACATGGATACTTGGATCAGGTCTCTTTATAAATTAAATATCCAATTTGGATGAGCCTCATTGCCAAGTTCAACTGTATATAAAGGACCTTGATTTGTAGGTCAGAGAGGAAAGCATAGACTCAGAATGGTCCCAACAATGGAGGGGACAAGCTTGGGAAATGTAACTGGGAAGATTTGGGAAGCTCCTTCTTATCACTAACTTGAATCAGATTGAAGTTGTCTTCCCATTTTGCGATAGCATGGCGGCATCTATGTCCTTTTGTGCCTGTGTCCCTAACTGACTACCAGTAAAAGGAGGTTACCTCGCTTCTAATCTATCCCAAGGTTGTCCTTTATGTGGATGGGACACATAGATTTCAATCTCTCAGCAAATGGAATCTAACATTCTCAGGGATCCATTTCAAAGAAGAAGCTTCAGGGATTCGAAAACAAACACTTCCTACCAAAGCCCCAGATCTGTATTTTTTTTTTCATGTCATAAAATTTATTTTTTAATTGTAGAAGTAACATCATTTAAATATGCTTTCAAACACATTTGGGTTTAAACATGTACATATTATTTTCTTCTTGGATAATATGCTACATTAAAATTATATTATTTTCATTGTACATTATATCAACAGAAAATCAACTTCTCATCACTTACTGGAGCCTGTCTTGGTATTTCCTCATTTTTTGATATCATCCTGGGACCTGAAAGTAATTGAATGCTTATGTTCCTTTTCACATGTTGTGTTATAATTATCATGCATTGTGTTTATAAATGTTAAATAATAAAATTATTCATTATTGTTTTGTTGATTAAACGATAATTAACATGTGTCCATAAGTTTATGATATATGTTTCTCTGGCTATTTTTTCTGTGTATTTTGATAAGACCCTACTGCTGAAGACACCCTATGTGATTGACATGCAAATTAGAATGGCATGGCTGGAAGTTGGAAGAGAGTCAGTCCCCAGACAGTCAGCGCGTCTAGTGCCAGAAGGTGCTACATGGGCGACTGGGGGAAATTGACCAATATCTGTTGAAGCAACGCATGGTCTAACCTACTTAGCAGCAAATAACTTGTTGTGATGCCCACACAACTGCAGTGGTGGCACACAGCCATGGTGGGGAACCAACTGCTCTCAATTCGGCTAACTGATCCCCTCACTGGTATGAGACCCATAGCTGGAGCTGGGAAACAAGTCAGAACCATATCCAAACATAAACCCACTCTCCAATATCAAGCTACCGTCAATTGTGGGCTACAAGAGGGCCTACACCTATTAAATTCTCTATAAAAAAAAAGGTTATCTCATTTGTCCTGATGCTAACTCACTCTCCGTTGGAGAATCTGCTTCTCTTTTTCAGATAGATGTAGATCCTAAGGAGAGAGCCACCCCATCATACCTCAAAAGGGCCCCAGCTGAAACTAAGAAAAAATGGAGAAACAAGCAAGGGGGCTGTTTTCCTGATGAACCGGATACCAGCACAAGGGGGAAGGAGAACAGCACAGAGAAAAATCAACTCCTACCAAATCAGAGAGCCAGAGCCTCAGAGCCCCCCCAACACCTCATCACTGAAGTAGACCCAACATGGCTCAGGGCAATTTTGTGGAAGAGGGGGTGGAAAGAATGTCAGAGCCACATGTTGGGTCATGATATGCAGAGACATTTAGCTTACCCATAACTGAGGGCTAACTCCACAATGCATGACCCGTATACCTCAACAAGGAGGGGCCAAGGGGAGGGGGTAGGTCACGGATGAGCCTAATAATGGTACCAAACTGACTGTAAAAAAAAAATAAAAATAAATACAGCTAGTATAAATTATATTTACTAAGGATTTTGAAGGTAAAAATATTATCAGATAAAAAACACAGAAAAAAATAGCCAGAACTGCATTTTACATGTACAGAGCTGGGCTGCAGGCAGTCACTGACCAGCTCAAATGCAGAAAGAATTCAGGTTTCCTGCCCCTGCCAATACTATATATTTTAGGTTGTTAAAAAACTAAAAGAACTCTGTAGATTTAATGTGCTATGGTTGCTTTTAGTTGCCTTTAAAAATCAACAATTTTTGGAGCTGGAGATGGCTTAGTGGTTAAGGTATTTGCTTACAAAGCCAAAGGACCCAGTTTTGATTCTCCAGGACCCACATAAGCCAGATGTACAAAGTGGCACATGTGTCTAGAGTTAGTTTGCAGGGGCTGAAGGCCCTGCCATGTCCATTCTTTCTCTCTTCCTCCCTCAAATAAATAAATAAATAAATAACTTTTTAAAAATCAACAGTTTTAAAGGTCACATAAGTAAATAGTAACTTAGTGAACTGCTATTGGTCTTACTTTAGGCAACACATTTGATACGGGGTTCATAATGATAACAGTTGCCTGTTACCTTTTGGAAACTTGGAGACCAATTTTGTATAGCTCAATCTGGTTGATCCAAGACACACAGGTGTCTATGGATGGTCCACTGACTCCTGAAAGCAGAAACTCTATCCTCAGAGCACTAAGGTACCACAGTGTCCTCAGCACATGTTTCATGGAGACCAATGCTATTTGTTTACACATAGGCAGATTGCCAAGTGCTTCACATTCCCTTCCCTCCATCACTTTCCACAGCTTAGCACACTCTTCTTTACCCATAAACCCTTGCAAACCCTTTCCTGCAAGAGGTGGATTTGAAACTTGCTATTTCACTTACACAGGGGGAAACTTATGAATAAATTCTCTTTTTAAAAGCATAGTTTCGATGTGTGGCATACTTCCTTCACGGTAGTAAGATGGGCCTGGTTCAATGACATTAATTAACAAACTTGCCACGACAAGGTATAGAAAAGAGCCACCATGTGTTTTCAGAAGCCAGAGCTAAGGAAAGCCATTTCTCTTTCATTTTCGTCTCTTTGCCTTCTTCTCTTCTCATCTCCCTCACTGTTTTCTGGATCACTTCCTTAACTTTTCATAGTGTTATAAGTCACACATATTTAAGAACATGGAAGAGTTAAGATTTCCCAAGACTTGATCATCATTACACTTAATGTATTAGAAAACCATCGACCCACTAGAGAAGCTAATTGTTAATTCATTCTACATGCACGTTTGCTTGCATTGCTATACATATCTTAGGTAAAGTTTTTTTTTAAAAAAAAAAAACACCATTTTCCAATTGCCTGTGGCTAAAACAAAGATGTTCAAATTAAGTGCCCAAGTGCATATTAAAACTATCAATCAAGACTCAGCCCCCAAGTTCCAGAATCAAACCACTAAAACAGCTTTCAGTATAAATACATTTCCTTCTTCAGCCATGATTGGACAAACCATCACACAGGAAGTCCAGGAGCAGTCTACTGTGGTCAGAATCAGAGAGTTCCATGGGAATGAGGCCTTCCAGTCCTTGTACTAAAGCTGTTCTGTAGGGTTTAAATGACTTAAGCTATTTGAATGTACATATTTTAATTTGAAAATATATTTCACTATAATAGGTTAAATCCCAGATGAGTACACTAAAGTGTGAATTCACGATTTAAATATAGGTACTCATAGGAATATACCTTTTATAGACAATAATCACTCCACCGGTCTGAGACTACAACTATCTCTGAATTGTGGGTTATGATTAGTTTTTAATCCCTTTCATATTTTCCAGCTTTCCTGAAATTTTCTACAATGAGCATTTATTTCTTTAATTTAATTTCTTTAATAATTAAAACAATTAGCACTGTTTAGAGCAAAAATATATGCAACACAGTGTCCAGCTGGATAATGACAAGGTCATAGAGCTCTGTTGGGTCCCAAGAATTCACTGTCAATGGAAGAATTTATTCTTTTCACCAAGTCATAGAATTCTAATATTCTCTGTCCTTCCATATGAGGTGAAGGTATGTGTATATATGTATATGTGTGCTTTCATATTTTTAAAATACTTTATTTATTTATTTGAGAGAGAGAGAAAAAAAAAGGTAGGGAGAGAGAGAGAGGGATAGGGAGAGAGGCCAAATGGGCATGCCAGGGCCTCTATAGCCACTGCAAATGAACTCCAGACACACGTGCCACCTTGTACATCTGGCTTATGTGGGTACAAGGGAATCAAACTTACATCCTTAGGCTTTGTAGGCAAGCTCCTTAACTACTAAGCTGTCTCTCCAGCCCATGTTTTTGTTATGAGAAAAATATGTTTTGTTTTGTTTTTTTAAAATTTTTGTTCATTTTTATTTTTTATTTATTTGAGAGTGACAGAGAGAAAGAGAGAGAGAATGGGCACACCAGGGCTTCCAGCCACTGCAAATGAACTCCAGACACGTGCGCCCCCTTGTGCATCTGGCTAACGTGGGTCCTGGGGAATCGAGCCTCTAACCGGGGTCCTTAGGCTTCACAGGCAAGCACTTAACTGCTAAGCCATCTCTCCAGACCAAGAAAAATATGTTTTTGTTAGGAGAAGCAAGAGATGATATTTCTAACTCCAATTCAGTACCTAAAGGACCAGCTGAGTAATTGACAGCCATCACACCTCCTCTCCTATTATTTATTATATGTCACAGTTGGTCACTCAGCAACAAGCATTTCTCCCCCTTGCCTTATTCTCCAGCCAAATACTGACTCCACTTTTTGGTAAAGTATGACCCAGCGACAATTTGCATCTAAACAACTTAGAAAGCTTAGGGTGCATAAATTTTCTGATTTAGAATTTCTGATGCTGCCTGGGAAGTCTGTATTTTTACAGAATCCATATTTTCCTTATATTTTGAAAGTGCTAAGATCCATTAAGAAGCCCAGTCCTTCACGAGCTGTTGAACATGATTAGGTTATAATACTATGAAAAAAAATAGCGAACACTTTCTGATTATTATTATTATTAGGGCTGTTAAAAAGACCTAGCATACACCTATTTTAGACAGATGAAGTACTATGAAAATATAAGGAAAACTTATTTTACTCCATATAACCAGTATTTTCTGCAGAAAACGTCTGGCCCATTCTATTCTGTTGAGCACATTGCTACTTGCTTACCACCACCATCTCTTGCAGTGGTCGGAAGGCATTTCTGCCAGCAGCACTGATGGCCCTTTCCTGGCTACACTGCCTCATGCACAACAGCCCGTGTTTTATATCACTGTAAATCCTCACAGTCCAGAACAGTGTCTGGCTGGAGAGTTCCATAAATGTGACTGACTTGCTACAGATAGCCTGGGGCCCCAGAACTCAGTGAGACTCAAGAGGCCCTGACTTTCCTGCTTCAAAACTTGCTGTAGCTGAAATCCTGGAAGACTGGGGGGACTTCAAACCAACAAATAATAATGTGTATGTGCCAATTAACAATACTCCCAATGGTAGCAGTACTCACATAGTTAAATGTTCAAACACCTATTATATCAAGGACTGTCACTATGTAGTTGTATTTAATAGTAAATTTGTGATCAGATGCAATTTCTAACCCATGTAGTAACTGTCTCTATTTTCTGTGCTTTAGAAAGAAGCTGGATGCTATCAGAAGCTTGCCAGAAGCAAGCTAGTTATTCATTCTCCTCTCTCTCTCCCTCTCTCTCCCTCCCTCTCTTCTCTCTCTCTCTCTCTCTCTCTCTCTCTCTCTCTCTCTCTCTCATAGGAATGGAAATGCGTGAGCACTGGAGCTCAGCAAGAACCAGAAGAAGTTAAGACTCACCCAGAGCCACAGTTCTCAGAGCCAGATATCAATGGAGCTCTACCTGCTGAACCAGGACTTCCCACCAACTCATGCTTTGTTTCTTGTTTGTTTTTCTATATTTCTGTTGTTGACATTTAGCAGAGAAAATGTCCTTGGCAAGTCTTACAGAAACCACTTAGAAATCAATTCTTGTATCAGTGAAAGGGTATAAAGACCATTAACAACTTTCTGTCTCCCTCTCTCTTAAAAAGAATATAATTTCCATCATTTGCCAGGATACGTTTTTTTTTTTTTTTTTAACCTGAGAAGTTGATGCCTTCAAGTTTTTATTCACACAAGTTTTCCCTTCCAGTGACTACCCTTTGCTTCACACCAAAAAGAGGCCAGGGTTAGCATGGGTGGGAATGTGGGCTCTTACCAGTGATGTTGCAGTATACTTGGAGAGGTGCCAGTGGCCCACTGCCATCAGAGTCTATGTAGAAGAGCCCAGCTGCATGCCCTCGGTGCCTGTACCCCTCACAGGACTGCTCATACATGGCTGAAAAGATACAATATGGGGAAGCATTTTTGAGCACTGCATATTTCCATGCAGATGTTAGAACTTCTTTCCTTCACATGTTTCTTTACTTCCCTTGCTCTGTAGCCTCAACTTCATTCTCAAGAGCTTTTACAACCCAATGCTCAGGACGTCATAGTTGTGCCCTTTGTTAACCATAACCCATTCAATCTTCGAAACTCATATCTACCCTCAAGGCTCCCTTTTTTTGGGAATGTGTACACACATGTAAGTTCACTTACACATAGGTACATACACACCAATAAACAGTTATACACACATACAAGCATACCACACACAATTCCACAGGACCCATGCTTCTGGAGTTCATTTTCAGCAGCTGGAGACCCAGGCACACCAATTCTCTAACTATCTGTCTATCTATCTATCTATCTATCTATCTATCTATCTATCTATCTATCATCTATCTATCTATCTATCTATCTATCTATCTATCTATCTATCTCTATATCTATATATATACATATAATCTATCAATCATCTATCTATCTATCTATCATCTATCTATCTGCCTCTGTCTCTTTTTCTGTGTCTCTCAAATTAATAAAAATAATTTTTTTAAATGTGTATGGCACCTGGAAGAACAATACCCAAGGGTGTCTTCTGGCTTCATATGCATGTACTTGCACACACACAAACATGCACAAATAGTCATCCAGTAAACTCAGGTTTCACTTGAAGTTCTAGTGCTAGCATCATCTGAAAAGCAATGTGCTTTCAAACAACAAGGACAATGGTAGATACAGTATGACTCCCTAGACTAGAGTTTTACAAGAACAGAAGCAGATGCATGATGTAGCTGGTCAGAACAGATGGGTCAGTGTGTTCATATCGGAGGAAAATGGCCTGGACATACTTTTGGCAGCTAATTTATTGCCTAAGGTGCATTTTGAAATGCTCTTATGCTGCCCAGTCTCATTAAACATAATGCTGCTATTCAGATAGCAAAATAGTTTTACTTAGACCTCACCTTTTCAAGTACCAAGGTCAGAGCTCTGGGTTTTCCTGCTCCACCATTTTTTTTATTCCAAATGTAAAACTCCAGAAACAAAAAGGAAACAGGTATATCATTCAGGTCTTAAAAATGTTTCAATGGCATTTTTTTCTTACCCTACCCCTGGTGTCCTTAACAATACAACATTTACCACTTTTTTAAAAAAAATTAATTTATTTATTTGAGAACAACAGAGGGAGAAATAGGCAGATATATATACAGAGAGAATGGGCGCACCAGGGCCTCCAGCCACTGCAAATGAACTCCAGACATGTGCGCCTCTTATTATGCATCTGGCTAACGTGGGTCCTGGGGAATCAAGCCTTGAACTGGGGTCCTAAGGCTTCACAGGCAAGCGCTTAACCACTCCAGCCCAACAGTTACCACTTTTGCAGGTAAGTTACATAAACAAGATCAGATTAGTTCCAGTAACTAAGTGCATGCTTGTGAAGCATTTTGCATTCAGCAGCCACTTATTTCACTAGGTTTATCAAACCCCTGACATGGTAGGTTTTCCTTGGCCTTGTTTCAGTGAATTAAAGGAAAAAAGTTAAAACTAAGAGGATTTATGAAACTAGTTCAAAAATGTGTCATGAGATCACATTAGAAAAAATAAGATCTTTTAATATCAGAGGCTAGTATAACTGGCTCAGGGTGCAAACAGACCTGGTTCTGTAACATTTTCATTACTGAAAAGGTTAGGGAGAAAGGAACTAGACTTATGGATACTAGGGAGTAAGAATAGGGGACAAAGGAGGGAGTATGTGTTAAAATGAAGATCCTAGGCTGATATTGTGGTTACACAAATCTACATAATGGATAAGACAGTACATAACTAAACACTCACTATGAGCATTCATAAAAATAGCAGATTAAGCTCTGTATGTTGTACCAATGTCAATTTTTTCTAGACAGATGGTGTTTCCACAGATAAGTAAAATTTTATTATTGGAGAAATTAGGTAAGAGTGTGTGGTGGTTTGAATAGAATAGATGGCCCCCAATATAATCAGTTGTTTATTAGTTTGTAGTTTGCATCTGCAGCCACCTGGCTGGAGTCAGTGCCATTGTGTGGATCTTAAGGTGTGGTGGTGGGTTTCAGATTTCAATCTAAAGATATGCAAAGTGTGCCTAGCAGGAGTTCCTGAAGTGTGCTGTGGCTTTTGACCTTTAGGTTTGTACTCCTCTCTCTCTGCTTGGTCCTGTGAAGGCAGGCAAGCTTCTTCTGCCATTGTGGAACTTCCCCTGGATCTGTAAGCTTCAATAAATCCCTTCCTCCATAATTGTGCCTGGTCTGGAAGTTCATCTCAGTGAACCTGAATCTCTCTGATACAGAGTGCATGGGGCCTCCCACTGCTTTGTTTGATTGCAATTTATTATAGACCAGTACAATTAATCATAAATTATATCTAAATAAAATTTTAAAAATTAAACATTTACACAAAAGGTAGTACATCAATATTATAGAATATTCTTAAGCAATGGAAAGGGATAAACTAATGAGCCACATTACAGTGTGGCTCAACCTGAAACACATCATGTGAAAAAGGTCATATAATGTTTGGTTTCATTGATATAACATGTCAAATTAAGCAAATCCATTGAGACATAAAATCAGTGAATAGCTGGAGGTGAGACTGAGGGTTAGGCATGAGGAATAAAGGATGTTGCTAATGGCTAATGTATATGGGGCTTATCTTGGGGTCACTTTGAAATGTCCAAAAGTGAGAAAATGTGCATGGCTGTACAGACGGGTGAGTGTACTGAAAACCACTTCCAACAGGTGAAATATGCTATATAAATTATATCTCAGTAACATTGCAAAAATGTCACAAGGTATGATATGAGGCCACAGGATGGGTCTCAGATGGTGTTTTGGGCTCCAAACACTGCGCCAGAGCCCTGGTAACTATTGCATTTTGTCCAGTGTCTAAGGACAAAATGCCAGCCATGTGACTTCTGGCCAATGAGAAAGGCTAAGAATTGTGTCTGTCTCCATTTTCATCTCTATGTGAGTGTATTTCTGCACTTAACTATCTCAGTGGAAATCACAGTATGGTCCACTAAAGGTAACAAAAGTCAGGTGGACAGCATTATGTCTGGTATGCTTGTTACCTTATAAAATAGCCTGTAAATCAATCCAGAAAATCAATATATGAAAGTCACAGGAAGTATTAAAATATAAATAGTAAACTCTGATAACAGAAAATTTTTGTGTGTGCAATCAGGTTTGTGTGTATGTGTGGGTGTCTGCATGTGTTTGAATGCATATGGAAGCCAGAATACAACATAGAATATTGAGTGTTCCTTGGGAATTCCATCCAATAATTTTCATTGTTTTTGGTTCAGTTCACCAATAATTTTGATCTATAGCTCTCCAATTAGGCCAGCCAGAGAGCACCAGGGATTTGCTGGTGTCCACCTACCTAGCACTGATATAGGTGTGCACCAACACATCCAGTAGTTTTCCATGATTTGTGGGGATTGAATTCAGGTCCTCATATTTACAAAGCATCAAAGGAGAAGAGGGACTAGTTGGGAGTAAGAAGGCATCAGTGTAAGGAAGATGAAGAGGGGGTATGAGAGAAGGTTATGGGAGAGGGTTATGCTCAAAATGAATTATACACATGTATAAAAATTGTCAATTAAAATGCTTAAACTTCAAACGATAAAATTCAAATAATTTTTAGCATTACTTGGATGCATGAAAAGTTCAGAAAATAGACAAACTAAAATAATGTTCATGGGCTGGGGAAATGGTAAAGCACTTGCCTTATAAACATGAAGACCTTAATTTAATCCCTGGAACCCACATAAAAATCCACCCAGGCATGGTGGCACACACCTTTAATCCCAGCACTCAGGAGGCAGAGGTAGGAGGATAACTGTGAGTTACAGGACAGCTTCAGACTACATAGTGAATTCCAGGTCAGCCTGGGAAAAAGCAAGAGCCTACCAAAAAAGAAAAGACAGAAAGAAAGACAGAAGGAAGGAAAGAAATAAAAGAGAGA
This sequence comes from Dipus sagitta, assembly GCA_036346955.1. Taxonomy (NCBI): domain Eukaryota; kingdom Metazoa; phylum Chordata; class Mammalia; order Rodentia; family Dipodidae; genus Dipus; species Dipus sagitta. The sequence continues at coordinate 155,475,878 of CM070773.1, read as the reverse complement.
AAGAAAGAGGAAAAAATTCAGGTTAGGGAGGTTGCACTTGTATTCTGTGCACAGGGGAGATGGAGATAGGTTGACCACTGGAGTTTACTGGCCAGCCCACTTGCTCTAAGCCATGAGCTCCATGTCAATAATACACTCTGTCTCAAAAGGCTGGAGAGATGGCTTAGTGGTTAAGGCACATGCCTGCGAAGCCAAGGACCCCAGTTTCATTCTTCAGGTCCCATGTAAGCCAGATGTACATGGTGGCACATGCATCTGGAGTTGGTTTGCAGTGGCCAGAGGCCCAGGCACACTCATTCTCTCTCTCTCTCCCCCTCTCTCTCTCTCTGTAGTAAATAAATAAATAAATAAATAAATAAATAAATAAACTGTGATTCACATAGACATGCACAAACACAAAGGAAAAACTGTTCCTCAACTCAGACAAGGTCCTTTAAGCTGACTAATCATTTTGCCATCTGATGTATAAGTAACCTTTGGAGGCTGACAGCTCAGAGTTCAACATCAAGAATAGCTTATGAATATTTGGATTTTTGAGAGACAGACAGGAAAGTGAAGGGAACCAGAATATATCATCTTAAAATATGCCTCTTTGATGCCATTTCTGAGCTGACAGTAATTATTTTTTTTTGAAGTGCCAGAAAGCTGCCTCCCTCCCCTGACTTGTCTCTGATCAGGGCATACATTTGTAAAGGTGTCATCAACATCCTTCATCCCCATCAGGAAGGCAGAACTAAATCTTGGAGGACCCCTCCTATCGACTCAGATATGGCAACCAAGAAACCCACCAGCCTTACACCATTAATTTTTTCCCATATTTTAATTTTTCTGAGGTTTCCAAGTTCAAAAACAAGCTTTTACTGTTTCCTACCATAAACTCTATTTTTATTTGGTGAAGACACCACACAAGGCAAAGTTCTTGGTCACTGTTGTACCTTTCATTGAGGTTTTGCCATAGTATGAAGTGCACGGTATGTGTACATGAAGGTGCTTGCTTTTCCCTTACTAATTTGTTACACATGACTGTCCATGTTATGAACTTAGGAAGATGCTAAAAAAGTTATGATCCTTCCTCAGTCTTAGGAAGATAAGAATGGTCATTGCAATACTCTTCCCTGAGGAAGAATGAAACCGGTGTGTACCTATAGTCAGTCCTGGCTACTCAGTCTACTTCCTCACCTTAGCAAACACCCGCATCCTATGAGGATTTGCTTGGCCTCACTCTGTCTGATGTCAGGATGCCCCACAGTGTTCTGAACTCATCAGTCTTGTCTCTTAGGTTATAAACACAAGTACACACACAGTTGTGCAGTGGATAACATTTCAGTCAGCAGGAGACTGTACATATGATGGTAGGTATGTAAGACTACAATGCAGCTAAAGCAATTCCTATATCATAGTATTTTTAAAGAACCTTTATACACTTTGATATATAAATACTTGTCCTTATGTTAAAGTTGCCTGCAGTATTTGGTACAGTAAAATGCTGTACAAGTTTGCAACTTTGGCCCTTGGCACACTAGTCTATATCATATAGCCAGGTGTTTCCACTGATTGCAGTTGTAATGTAGTGGGAGTATAGTAGCCTATACATTCTAGGTTGGGGTAAGTACCATGCATGGTGTCTACACAATGATAAAATGACCAAATAATTTGATTACCAGGATGCATACTTATCATTAAACAATTAATGAGTATATAAGTATATGTGTATAAATATGTCTATACCTACATGTACACACAGATATAGACTCATATGTACAGGACTTACATAGACACAGGAGAGGAGAGAGAGAGAGATTGCACTTGTCTAGCATCATGACCACATGTTACTATTGAGCATCAAGAGTACAAACACTGAAATTTCACATCACTTGCTGAACATCACTGGCCTTTAATTGCTTTTTATTTTCTCAAGAAAAATTATAATATTGACCAAAACCCAACACTATGAATCTACGGAAAACTGGAATACCTGTGTTATTAATGGGAGGGAAATTGGCCTCTGCCTCCTGATCTGAATTTAGCAGTTTGTACCAAAATCACATATAATGTTTCACACAGGAATTATTCTTTCTTTTTTTTTTTTTTTTGTTTTGTTTTTCGAGGTAGGGTCTCTCTCTAGCCCAGGCTGACCTGGAATTCACAATGGAATCTCAGGGTGGCCTCGAACTCACCGCGATCCTCCTACCTCTGCCTCCCAAGTGCTGGGATTAAAGGCATGTGCCACCACGCCCGGTATAGGAATTATTCTTATAAGAATTTAACCTACAACTATTCTTGCAAATAAATGAAATGTTTTATGTTCAAGTTTACACATTGTGGTTTCATTTATGTGAGTAACTCCTCACCCCACAACTAAAAATTTTTGAAAACCCTATCTATTAGGGCTTATAAAGTGAATTATGCTAAAAATTACAATTGAATTTACTGATAAATGAGTCATTAATCTCTTTATATGCTGATATGAAACATGTTCTAAGGCAGACTGGTAAGCAATAACAAAGTACAAAATGGTATGTGTAATAGGTACTTGTGGTTGTTTGTACACCTACAAAGAAACTCAAGTCAGAGGTACACATTATCTGCTAATGGACAAAAGTGAGTAGAGGAACTACAGGGATAGAAATATGTGTCTTCATTATATGTTTTGATCTGCGATCCCTCTGAACATATCCATTCAAAATTTATATTTCAAAACAAAGTACATGACTAGGAAAAGGGTTCAGTTTGTGAGGTGATGGTGTGGCAAGTTGGGTATACAGGCGTGATCCTGTAATGCCAGTGCTGGAAATGGTGACACATCTCATGCAGAGCAGGTGATAACTGGAGGATCTTGGAAGTGGGTCCCATCACTGAATGTCTTTGGATTCTCCCTTCTGAACTACTTCGAATCCCATGCTGTTCTGTATATTTAGAAAAGTACTTGCTTTACCTCTACCCAAGGCTGCAGTGGGGACAAAATGATGCTTACACAGAAAGAACATAAGAAAGGGTTCATACTTGTCAGGGAGATTTCATGCCCTCTGATTTGAGAATCTATCTCACTTTGAATATGTGTGGATTCTATTACTTTTCCCTGAGCATGGCACCAGTGGGGTTCAAATTAGTAAAATAACTTGTCATAGGCCATGGTGAAATCGTGTGATAGGACTGTAATGTATGGAGCCATCATTTCCAAGGAAATGCAAAGTTCTATATTGTAGCATAATTAAGAAATAATGTGGATGGGGGGAGTAAGGAGATAGTTCAGTGGATAAAGTGCTTACCACTCCAGCATGAGAATATGTATTCAGAACCCCAGTGCCCACATTAAATTTGAGATATAGAGGCATGTGGCTGAAATCCCAGTACTGGGGAGGCAGAGACTGGCAGATCCCTACTATTTATTGGAGACCGTGTATAACCAAATCAATGCTTTCTAGATTTAGTGAGCATCTCTGTCCCAAAAATAAGGTTGACAGCAATTGAGAAAGACAATTGACATTGACCTCTGGCCTCCAAAGACACATGTGCATTCAACGCCCCCCACACATGTGTTCACACACACATGACCATACATACACACATATACCTACATCACATACACAGGAAAAATTTCAAAAAAGAAGTAAATCTGGAAGAAACACATGGAAGTCATTATGCTAAGACACGCCAAATTTAGGTCCAGACAGACTGAAGTTACAGATAATATTTCCAAGTAGACAAATGTCTTTACTTTGGCCAGCCTCAATGGTGACTGTAAAATAACAACAACAACATCAAAAAAACATCTCTGCATACAGTTACCATGTGGATGAGAGGTCACACTCTACAATAGTAAACTCTCCTTTATACAGTTACTGCACAGATTAGAGGTCACACTGTTTAGGATTTGTCATTTCCATGCTGAATCCTATCTATTACATATAGAGTTATTTTCAGCAAAGTTTATGAATATTTTTCAGCATAGACCTATCTAGTGATAGACCTCACGTGTCTTCAGGAACACAGATTATCAAAAGCAGATGAGGCTTTGGGATATCATGGCCATCAGTGGGGCTACTAAGGCACAATGTTACTGAGAGAAGCCCAGACACCATTGAGATCTTCTTTACCCCAAATAAGCACAAGCAAGTAACTGACATTTTGTGACCTGTGATTCCTCATGAACACTTTAGCTATATGTGGTTAATAGCTACACATATTGAAGGGACCAGGGAGAAGTGTCAGTGTCTAAAATAGCTTGTTGCATAAGTATGAGGACTGAATTTGGGCTCCCCAGCACCCATGTAACAGCCATACACAATGCAATGTGCCCACAGTACAATTGCTAAGACAACGGTGACAGGAGGATACCTAGATCTCACTGGACAGCTAGTCGAGCTGAATCTGTGAGCCCTACCTCAGTGACATTCTCTCATTCCAGCCATCCAAATGCCATGCAGTCAGAAGTCCAGTTATCCACAGCAGTACTAGCCAAGCATTGTTACTCTGTGATGATGGAAATATTTGACAGTTAGACAATGTGATATGCCCCTAGTCAATGCCTGCCTGTTGACTGCATGGAGAGAAACACTCAGGTTTGGGAGAGAAAGAAAGCTGACTCCTCTTCTAAACATGGAAAGTAAGATGAAAGTCATTGCTAGGATATCAGAGAGCTCCACTATGAAAAGAGATTAGTGAAGTCAAAGACTTGGTGGAAGAGAACCAGAATAGCTCTCCTGTGATGTCATTAGACACAGATATTAAGAAGATAAAACATGGCCAGCCAGAATCTGGAGGGAACTAGTCCTGATTTCACTCACCTGGTCCACATAAGAGTTGCCAACCACAGGTAGAGGGAGCTATTCCTGACTCCACTCACCAGGTCTTCTTGGGAGAAGTCTGCTTGAGAGTCCATGGTGCCGCAAGATAGTCAGTCCTAACTCTAACCAGTTGGTCTGGCAGAGGCTGGGCAGCACCCAGATTGAGCCAGTCCAGACTATGTCAACTTGGTCTGCACAGGGATATGCTACTCAACACCAGAGAGACCACCCTGCCACCCTGGACAGGGAGGTACTCTGTGTTTGGGAACTTCCCTGGGCTCTAGCACTGCACATGAACCAGCATAGGTCCACTACCAGTAAGCCTCACCCAAGGTCACAAGTATAATGTGGAAAGTATAACCAGGTTTACTGACAAGTAAGTGGCTCTGCTTCCATAGCTGTAAGGAACTCAGTCACGAGCCACTCGATCAGGAAGTGCAGTCAAAGTAGAACAGGCAACAAATTCTGAAGGAGCTTGTAGACCTGCAGGACAACTAGAATCCTGCTGTAAATTATGGCTTCTATTGTAATGCTGTGAGCTGACTTAATGACATTTGTTTACTGTTGTTTGCTTTACTATGCACTTGTTTTGGGAGATATAACTGATGGCATTCATCACACTGAAGTTGGAGACTTGTGTGAGCTGGTAAGATGCTGTATGCTATGTGCCACAAATGGTGAGAATCAGAATTCGCTAGAAAGAAGAGACATGGTGGGAAAGGCATATCTAAATTGGCTCAAGCTAACTTGAAGATAAATTGATCACTACAGATGAAAGAATGGCATTTGGCTTTTTTTTCCTACCTGGTGAGAGATCAGATATAAAGAATGCTGTGATTGGTAAGGGTTGTGGTGACAGCCTACTATCAAATTCAGATGAGTAGCTTATGTGATGTATAATGGAGGGCAAGCAGTGTGAGCTCTATGTGACTTAAATTTCTTATCTAGGATAGGTAACTTATAATGGCAATCACTCATGGAAATATTAAGAAGATTAAATAATACAGCCTCCACAAAGTATTTGGCATGGTGCCTGACACATGTGAAATCCCTGTTTGGTGTTAGCTCCAATTTGAATAGGTGGAGGAAGAGAATTAGCAAATGTTTCTATTCACTCAGTTTGGAGTACAGTCATTGCCTAGAAATATATCCTCTATGTACAAGTTGCTGGATAAGGTTGCAGATGAATGAGCTAGGGAGAGCTATACAAGATGATTTCCTAAGTGAATGAAACTATGAGCAAATTGGAGGAGAAAGTCCAAAACAAGGAGTACACATTCATCAAGGAAATCTAAATGCTGAAAAAAGCACCAAACTGTAATTCTAGAAACAAAAGGAACAATTACTTAAATAAAAATCACAGCCAAAAGCATCGCCAACAGACAGGACCATGCAGAAAATGAATTTCAGAGACAGAGAACAAAGTTGAGAAAACACACACAGATAAAATAGAAAGAAAAAAAGTCAGCCTGGGAAGATGGTTCAGCACTTAAGGGTTTTTGCTTTCAAAGTCTGGAAGCTGGTTTGATTCTCTAGTGGTCACATAAGGCCAAATGCACAATGTGATGAAAGTGGGACAAGTATTCATCTGCAGAGGCTGGAGGCCCTGGTGTGCCCATCCCCCCCAAACAAAAATAAATAAGTCAAGATACTTTACAAAGAAAAAAATAGCATTCAAAGAATATGAAAAATATTCCCATGAAGTCTGGGTTACATTTAAGAGACCAAACATAAGAATCCATAGGGTGGAATAAGGAGTTAATATCTAACATAATTGAAGAATTATTTAATGAAGTCACAGCAGAAAATTTCCCACACTTGGAGGGAAAAGTTGATATATCAACACCTGACAATTTTTACATGGTCTCTAGGGTGGAACTCTGGCCTTCATGCTTGGAAGGCAGGCACTTTACTGACTGAGCCATCTCCCTTGCCCTGCTAGATAATGTTGTTTTCATTTCCTTGAGTAACTGATACCCATGTAAACAATATCATCCCATGATGACAGCTGAGTTAGCTCTTCTCTGACTAGAGTAGATTCTCCCTTAGACAACAGTGGTAAATGCCACATTCCAAGGAAGAACAAAAACCAAGGAATGGCTTGATCAGTCTCATTCCAGCCAAGGAAGCATATACTATTCCCTTTCTATATCCCTGATATCAGCCAACAGGAGCAAAAACTGGAAAATCCAAGATGGTCTCACTGTCATCCTCAGAATGGCTCCACCCTTCCTTCATCTGGCTTGTGTATCTTTCTAGAAGTTCCCTTTCCCAAACCCTCTGCCTTCTTTATTTTATTTTTTATTTATTTAAGAGAGAGAGAGGCAGATAGACAGAGAATGGGTACACCAGGGCCTCCAGCTACTGCAAAGGAATTCCAGACACATGTGCCACCTCATGCATCTGGCTTATGTGGGTGCTGGGGAATCAGACCTGTGTCCTTCAGCTTTGCAAGCAAGCACCTTAACCGTTAAGGAATCTCTCCAGCCCTGGCTTCCTCTTCTTCTTTTTTTAAATTTATTTTTATTTATCTATTTGACATGGGGGAATAGGCAGAGAGAGAGAGAGAGGGAGAGAAAGAATGGGTACTCTAGGGCCTGCTACCACTGCAAACGAACTCCAGATACATGTGTCACCATGTGCTTATGTGGGTACTGGGGACTCAAACCTGGGTCATTTGGCTTTGCAGGCAAGTGCTTTAACTGTTAAGCCACATCTCTAGCCCCTTCTTCTTTTTTAAAAAAAGCTTTTAAAAATATTTTTATTTATTTTCAATGAGAGAGAGAGATTGAGATACACAGGGAGAGAGAATGGGCACGCTAGGGCCTCGATCCACTGAAAATGAGCTCCAGATGCATGGCTCTATGTGGGATCCAGGTGGATGGGCTTTGCAAGCTAGCACCTTAACCACTAAGCCATCTCTCTATCCCCCCAACCACCCACCTTCTAAACCAATTTAAAGTTACCTGTTTTGCATGAGGTCTCCCACAATTACAGTGAGCACTTTCATTAGAACATTCTCTTCCAGTGTATAATGGAATTTGGCATGGGATCTTTAAATGGAAATCTGTCTCTACATGGTGGTTGCCATGAGACAAATTATAGAAATCAAGACTTAGATTACGTCAGCTATCTTTTATTCCTCACTCCTTTTTTTTCTCCATTTTTATTAATATTTTCCATGATAACAAAAAAAATCCCATGGTATTACCCTCCTCCCTTTCCCCTTTGAAATTCCATTCTCCATCATATCCCCTCCCCATCTCAATCTTTCTACTTAGATATATACAATACCAACCTAATAAAAGCCCTCCTCCCTTTCTTTCTCTTCCCTTTCTATCTCCTTTTTTAACTTACTGGCCTCTGCTACTGAGTTTTTTCCTTCTCACACAGAAGCCCAATCATCTCTAGCTAAGATCCACATATGAGGGAGAACATGTGGCGCTTGGCTTTCTGGGCCTGGGTTACCTCACTTAGTATAATTCTTTCCAGATCCATCCACTTTTCTGAAAATTTCATAACTTCATTTCTCTTTACTGCTGAGTAAAACTCCATTGTATAAATGTGCCATATCTTCATTATCCACTCATCAGTTGAGGGACATCTAGGCTGGTTCCATTTCCCAGCTATTATAAATTGAGCAGCAATAAACATGGTTGAGCAAGTATCTCTAAGGTAATGAGATGAGTCTTTAGGATATATGCCTAGGAGAGCTATAGCTGGGTCATATGGTAGATCAATCTTTAGCTGTTTTAGGAACCTTCACACTGATTTCCACAATGGCTGGACCAGATTGCATTCCCACCAACAATGTAGAAGGGTTCCTCTTTTTCCACATCCCCGCCAACATTTATGATCATTTGTTTTCATGATGGTAGCCAATCTGACAGGAGTGAGATGGAATCTCAATGTAGTCTTAATCTGCATTTCCCTGATGACTAGGGATGTAGAACATTTTTTTAGATGCGTATATGCCATTCGTATTTCTTCCTTTGAGAATTCTCTATTTAGCTCAATTTCCCATTTTTTGATTGGTTTGTTTGATTCCTTATTATTTAACTTCTTGAGTTCTTTGTATATCTTAGATATTAATCCTTTATCAGATATACAGCTGGTGAAGAATTTTTCCCATTCTGTAGGTTGCCTCTTTGCTTTCTTCACCGTGTCCTTTGCAGTGCAAAATCTTTGTATTTTCATGAGGTCCCAGTGGTTAATCTGTGGTTTTATTGCCTGAGCAATTGGGGTTGTATTCAGAAATTCTTTGCCAAGACCAATATGTTGAAGGGTTTCCCCTACTTTTTCCTCTAGCAGTTTCAGAGTTTCAGGTCTGATGTTAAGGTCCTTAATCCATTTGGACTTAATTCTTGTGCATGGAGAAAGAGAAGAATCTATTTTCATCCTTCTACAGATATATATCCAGTTTTCCCAACACCATTTGCTGAAGAGGCTGTCTTTTCTCCAATGAATATTTTTGGCATTTTTATCAAATATCAGGTGGCTATAACTACATGGGGTTACATTTGGGTCCTCTATTCTGTTCCATTGATCTACGAGTCTGCTTTTGTGCCAGTACCATGCTGTTTTTGTTACTATGGCTCTGTAGTATAGGTTAAAATCAGGTATGGTGATACCACCAGCCTTATTTTTGTTGCTCAGTATTATTTTAGATATTCGAGGTTTTTTGTGATTCCAAATGAATTTTTGGATTGTTTTTTCTATTTCCGTGAAGAATGCCTTTGGAATTTTGATGGGGATTGCGTTAAATGTGTAGATTGCTTTTGGTAAGATTGCCATTTTCACAATATTGATTCTTCCAATCCAGGAACAAGGGATGTTTTTCCACTTCCTAGTGTCTTCTGCAATTTCTCGCTTGAGTGTTTTAAAGTTCTCATTGTATAGATTCTTTACTTCCTTAGTAAGGTTTATTCCAAGGTACTTTATTTTTTTTGATGCAATTGTGAATGGGAGTGATTCTCTGATCTCATCCTCTGTGTGTTTGTTGTTAGCATATATGAAGGCTACTGATTTCTGTGTATTTATTTTGTATCCTGCTACATGACTGTAGGTTTTTATCAGCTCTAACAGTTTGCTAGTAGAGTCTTTAGGGTCCTTTATATATAGAATCATGTCATCTGCAAATAATGATAACTTGACCTCTTCCTTTCCGATTTGTATCCCTTTTATGCATGTCTCTTGCCTTATTGCTATGGCTAAGACTTCCAGAACTATATTAAATAAAAGTGGGGACAGTGGACACCCTTGTCTTGTTCCTGATTTTAGTGGAAAAGCATCCAGTTTTTCCCCATTTAGTAATATGTTGGCTGTAGGCTTATCATAAATAGCCTTTATTATATTGAGATATGTTCCTTCTATTCCCAGTCTCTGTAGGACTTTTATCATGAAGGGATGTTGGATTTTGTCGAATGCTTTCTCTGCATCTAATGAGATGATCATGTGATTTTTGTCCTTCAACCCATTTATATAATGTATAACATTTATAGATTTGCGTATGTTGAACCATCCCTGCATCTCTGGGATAAAGCCTACTTGGTCAGGGTGAATGATCTTTCTAATGTATTCTTGTATTCTGTTTGCTAATATTTTGTTGAGAATTTTTGCATCTATGTTCATGAGGGAGATTGGTCTGTAATTTTCCTTTTTTGTTCTATCTTTGCCTGGTTTTGGTACCAGAGTGATGCTGGCTTCATAGAAGGAGTTTGGTAGAATTCCTTCTTTTTCTATTTTATGGAAAAGCTTAAGAAGCAATGGTGTTAGCTCTTCCCTGAAGGTCTGGTAAAATTCAGCAGTGAATCCATCTGGGCCTGGGCTTTTTTTAGTTGGGAGATTTTTGATAACTGTTAGGATCTCCATGCTTGTTATAGGTCTATTTAAGTGATTAATCTCATCTTGATTTAATTTAGGTAGGTCATATAAATCAAGGAAATCATCCATTTCTTTCAGATTTTCATACTTTGTGGAGTATATGTTTTTATAATATGTCCCTATGATTTTTTGAATTTCTCTGGCATCTGTCGTGATGTTACCTTTTTCATCTCTAATTTTATTAATTTGTGTCTCTTCTCTCTTTCTTTTGGTCAGATTTGCTAAGGGTTTATCAATCTTATTTATCCTTTCAAAGAACCAGCTCTTTGTTTCATTAATTCTTTGTATTGTTTTTTTGGTTTCTATTTCATTAATTTCTGCCCTAATCTTTATTATTTCTTCCCGTCTACTGATTTTTGGTTTGCCTTGTTCTTCTTTTTCCAAGGCTTTAAGGTGAAGCATTAGGTCATTTATTTGCGACCTTTCTAATTTCTTAATATAGGCACTTAAAGCTATAAATTTACCTCTTAGAACTGCCTTCATTGTGTCCCAGAGATTTTGGTATGTTGTGTTCTCATTATTGTTTGACTCTATAAATTTTTTGATTTCCTTCTTGATTTCTTCATTGACCCATTCATCATTTAGTAATGTATTGTTTAGTTTCCATGATTTTGTGTATGCTCTATATCCTTTCTTGCTATTGATTTGTAGTTTGATTCCATTGTGGTCAGATAGAATGCAAGGAATTATTTCAATTTTCCTGAATTTGTTAAGATTTGCTTTGTGTCCTAATATATGGTCTATTTTAGAGAATGATCCATGTGCTGCTGAAAAGAATGTATATTCTGCAGCATTTGGATGAAATGTCCTGTATATGTCTGTTAGGTCCATTCCTTCTATGACCTCGTTTAGTCCAGATGCCTCTCTGTTTATTTTTTCCCGGGATGACCTGTCAATTGATGAGAGTGGGGTGTTAAAGTCACCAACTACCACTGTGTTTGGTGTTATCTGTGATCTTAGTTCTAACAGTGTTTGTTTGATGAATTTGGGAGCCCCCATGTTAGGTGCATATATGTTTAGGATTGTAATGTCCTCCTGTTGGAGTGTGCCCTTAATCAATATAAAGTGACCTTCCTTATCTTTCTTGACTAATGTTGGAGTGAAGTCTGCCTTGTCAGCTATTAGGATAGCAACCCCTGCTTGCTTTCTGGGTCCATTTGCTTGAAACACCGTTTTCCAACCTTTCACCCTAAGATAATGTCCATCCTTTGTAGAAAGGTGAGTTTCTTGGAGACAACAAATTGTAGGGTCCTGCTTTTTAACCCAGTCTGCAAATCTATGTCTTTTGGTTGGAGCATTGAGGCCATTGATATTAAGAGATATTATTGAAAGATGTGTATTTATGCTTGCCATTTTTTTTTTTGTGGTTCTGGTTCTACCTTTGCTCTCTTATATTAACTAGTATTTGAGTGTTGTTTGTTGTTTTCCAGGTTCCTTATATGTGTGTTTTTCTTTCTCTTCAGCATGGAGGATTCTTTCAAGTATTTTGTGTAGAGCTGGTTTTGTCTTCAAATACTCCTTTAGCCTGCTTTTGTCATGGAATGTCCTTATTTCTCCATCTATTTGAATGGATAGTTTTGCAGGATAAAGTAGCCTTGGTTGACAGTTGTTATCTTTCAGAGTTTGGAATACATCACTCCAAGCCCTTCTGGCTTTGAAAGTTTGTGTTGAGTAATCTGCTGTGATCCTGATGGGCTTTCCTTTGTAGGTAACTTGATTTTTCTCTCTAACTGCTTTCAATATTTTTTCTTTGGATTGTGTGTTTGGTAGTTTGATTATAATATGGCGAGGAGAGGTTCTTTCCAGGTTTTGTCTGGCTGGTGTTCTAAATGCTTCTTGTATCTGCATTGGCACCTCTTTCCCAATTTGGGGGAAGTTTTCTTCTATGATTTTGTTGAAGATGCCTACTATATCTTTGGATTGAAATTCTTCTCCTTCTACTATACCCTGAATTCTTATATTTGATCTTTCTTGTATTTTTCTATTCTTTTTCTTTTTCTCTTCTGTCCTTTTCTTGTTATTCTAGGTTACCAAAGTCAATTTCCATGCAAGTATAAAATGTACCTCACTACTCTCTTCTTCTCATTTTCCCCTTTCATAACTCTAGATGGTTTGTTTCTAGTTCCAAGTAATTCTGTATTTATGTGACTTTTGTCTCTATGTAAAATCTAGGACCTTCAAATTCACCTTAAAAAACTAAAAAATAGACATACTATAATACCGATCAGATATATGCCTAGAGGTCTCCAAGTCAAATGATTATATTTGCACATCCATGATTATCCCAGCACTCTTCACAGTAGTTAAGTTATGAAGCCAGCCTGTGCATCCATCAGCAGAGGAATAGATACAGAAAATGTGGTGTATATTTACAATGGAATGTTTTCAGCCATGAAGAAGAATGAAGTTCTGCCATTTGTGGAAAATAGACACAACTCACTGCTTATTTTCCGGCACTCCAGCCTACCCACCCCTCTTCCTACCTCGCCATCGGCTTCACTACAACATCTCTGTCCACTCGGAATTACCTACAGAGTAAGACGTTTTGTAGAAGACTATTATGTGTCATGCCTCCATCTGCTCCTTTGCTCTGAGAACTCTTTCCTTTCCATGTTCCTGTTATATCTATGCTAGGATCAGCCTAGGCCTTCATCATGAGACCTCCAAAATGCCCAGGGTTAACAAGTATTCACCAGTACTCATCACTAATGCTCTTTTTCTGTTATCCCTCACCTCAGGGCCAGAACACACTTTCTCTGTTGGGAGTGATGCCATGACATTATCTAGCCAACGGAATGTGAGTAGCGGTAAAGTTAGCCGTTTTCCAGTAGAAGCCTGTAAGAACCACAGCAGGCTTTTTTTTTTTTTTTTTTTTTTTTTTGGTGCTTTTCCCCACATCAAAATCTTCTTTCTGCTATAGCAACATTCAAATGCTGGGAATTCTGCCACAATGAAGATTGTATGTGAGGGACTTGTGGCATAGCTTATTACAGCAGTATGACTTAGTCCATTGAGACAATGTAAATGATTTCATAATTCCCTCTGTGTGTATCCAGCACCTGCTTTTTCTGCCACCTTATCCTTGATCCATTGTCATTTATCTTATCTCATTTCCATCACCTACAGAAGAGTATGTCTCATATCTGTATGTCTTCCCTGCCAACCTCCATGTTAGGCATATAACAATATCTCATAAGACACATGTTGAATGAGGAAAAAGTGTACACCTGGAGTTCCGTTCCATCTCACTGCAGGTGAGCTTCACATTCACTCACAGAACAGTGTCAATCCTGTCACTGTATCCCTGGATCTCTACTCACCCCACCATAGGAAAGCTGCGCATCAAAGTCTTGGCTTCTAACACTACATTTCTATAGTTCTATCTATCCTGCTACAGGAAAGCTACCCCTCCACACACAGCCATGATGTCTAATACTACATCTCTGTATTTCTATGTATGCTACTGCAAGGAAGTTGTGCATCCACTCACAGTCATGGCATCAATGCTAATAAAGCTTCTTTGGATTTCTGTCCGTACCACCATGGGCACGTTGTACATCCATCTACTCGTAGTCATGGCAACAATCCTAATGCTGCATCCCCGGAGTTGTACCCATCCCAGTACAGACACTCACAGTCATGGCAGGTGGCACCTGTGTACCCTGTGCCAGTGCAGTCACAGTAGAAGGAAGTCCAGGACTGGGAGCAGTTGCCTCCATGTTCACAGTAATTTGACAAACACCTAATGGGGAAGAGCACATGAAAACAACGAAAATACACCAAATCAGCTGATACAGAGAGGAAAGCAAAGATGGCATGTATTTCATTGTATGCATAGCTCTGTGACACCAATCTGCTTGCCTCTTAGACCTGTCAGACTTAAGGGTGATGAAAATAATACAGCTATATTGTTATTTTATTAATTCATTAATAATGACCAAAGGATAGGAGTCCGTGCCTTTTGTGATGAGCTTCTTAGAGCTGTATCAGGCACTTGAATAAGGGTTTCCAACATTGGGGCCCATTTTATTGCATGTAAAGTTAAAGTGGCCAAAATCCATAAAGTCTTTAATTTATAAATAGAAAAAATACAAAGGTTATCATTTTATATTTGAAAATTTCCTTTTACATTTTTACTGGAAAAGAGAAATAGTGTCAGACAATAGGAGTATTTTCTACATGATTCTCTTGCAGGATTGGCCAGAAAAATACTTTAACTTAAATGCGAAATTTGAGAAAATGATACCCACTCACTTCACATGCAAAGAAATTTGTTTTTACAAGTATCAATGCCATCTGAAGATAAGATTTTTTACTAATTATGGCCCAAACAATGTCTATTATGAAAATTATTTTCAGCACATACAAGATATATTCTCAAAAATAGTCAAATCTTCAACCAGCAATCACAGTTAGATGGCTTTATCTTTAGGACATTGTTCCAAAAAAAATGAAAACTATGGATGCCAATTCCTCTAGTTCTTAATGATGTTATTCATGATGACAAATTGTGGTTAGTGTCCAACGTTAGAGTACTGTAAGCAAACATGTGAAGAGCATTACAAGCTAATATAACTACTACAAATAATGTGGACACAAAAGACCATGACAGACTGGGCATAGGGTAAGTTAAAAATTCAATATACAAAGAATCTTCACAACAAACTCAAACACTATAAACTTCAAAAATGATGGGAAGGAAATAAATTTGAAGTCACTGGCTAATGGTAGTCAATGCTGTAGTGATTGTGAACTATAGAGACAAACCATCCTGTGTTCACATCCAGCTCACTGTTCAGAGCACATCAATGTGCGTCCATGGTTTAAAATCTCTGCAGTGTTGCCACTGAGGCATAACATGGCAAATACTCCATAAGTAGAGGAGAGAGAATTAAAAGTAGTGAATTTCTGAAGAAAGTATTTTTTCAATGAGTCTAAGAGACGATGGAGAAAAAAAAAAATTCTATAGGTTTACAAAGGCAGAGGGTGTAAGTAATGCAATCACAGACATGGTGTAATAAATGAATGGGTTCATTTAGAAGTGACTGAGAATCTGGGGCCAGCAAAACACAAAATATTGACTATAATGTCCTCAGTAGGTAGGAAACCCTCCAGCAAGGACTGCTTCAAAGCACAGAAAGCAATATTACTGCATATGTTATGAAGCAGTCTTAGAAATTTTCTGCCCAGCACAGCAAATACACAATGGTGCTGGCTGGGTTTGTTCTAGAAAGCTGTTGACGATGTGGTGCCTGGCTACAGATTACAGAAGAGACTTTAAGGCATGACAGATAGAAAACTGGGAAGATTACTGGAATGTGCTCACCAAAAACAACCAAGCAACACTGCCCCGAATTCTTCCTTTCTCTTGATTCCCACCCATACTCCTGACCATTGTGAAAAAAAAAAGAAAAAGAAAGAAAGAAAGAAACTGGCTTTCATTGTGAGCTAGAAGTCCTGTCATCTCAGTGCTGAGATGAATTTGCATGCACTTGATTATTACATCCTCTTAATATAATCCAAGTAGAGCCAACCCCCAAGCTTGTCCTGCAGGCCAGCCTGTTGTGCTTGCATTGTTTTGAGTGTCCTCTGCCTACATACTTCTCTTATATCTGGCATTGCCTTGCTTCTGAACACACTTTCCTGAACTTACCATTTCTGGTATCTCCTGTTTCAGAGACTCTTCTGGGCATGCTCAATACCCCCTTTCCCCCCTTCCCCCCTTCCCATCTACTCCCATACTGATTCCATCATTTCCCAATGATGGGATGATTGTTCCAATCCTACAACAACTTCCAATGTTATTTGTCTTAGTTGTGAATCCAAGAAGAATCAGGACAATAATTTTTGGTGGCTGACATTATACAATAAATACATTTAAAAAAAAAATCTATTAGGGCCATGTTTTCAGGTGTGAGAATAACATTTATTCTTGTTGAAAGAAGAAGGGGATAAAATGTTGAGCTGTGGCATGCAGCATAAGGAGTGAAGGAGAGAGTCCTGACGATGTTTATGTATCTGGTTCCTGTATTCAAATTCTGCTCATATCCCCAGACTTGCCAAGGGCCCCAGACCTGCTGAGGTATATTCTAATCTGTACTGAGTTCTATGAGATAAACTTATAATTCTTTTACCAATATTTTTATTTATTATTTGCAAAGAGAGAGAGAAAGGGGGTGAATGGGCACATGCCATTGCCTCTTGACTCTCCAAACTTCAGATGCATGTGTCACTTTGTGCACCTGGTTTGGCTACTGGGAATTGAATTTGAATTTTCAGCCTTTGCAAGAAAGTGCCTTTGACCCCTGATCCATCTTGCCAGCCCTAAACTAAGAACTTCTGTTGTGTTGACTGGAGTGGGAATTCTGTTAGTTTGAACTAATAGAATATTTACTTTTTGTAAGACAGCATCCTACTATAATAAAAAGAAATTGAAATGCATTTTATAGCATACAAAAATATATCTTTAAGATGCAGCATTTCCAAATCCAGTAGGGAGACAATGTATAGGGAAGCTATCAGAAATCTGATACATTTTGAACACATCTTTGATAAAACTCCCATGGACTTTGTATCACAGCATTAATAAACTCAGTTTACCACTGAATATATGGGCCACAAATTAATTTTTCTATAGTCACTGAATGAACCAATGACATATTTCTGATTACAAACATGTTGCCACCTGTGTTGCCTCTGCATAAAATCAGCATGCACAAGAGTCTAATGGAGGCAACATAAGAGTCAAAAAGAAAAAAGAGAGTAAGGGAGGAGAAGAAAACACAATGGTGTCTAAAGGAGAATATCTCTGTGTGCATATGTGTTCAAGCACATATATGTAGGTATACATGTCTGTGGCAGTAAGAGCCATCATTAGTTTTATGAAACAGAGTCTCTCAATGTCTTGTAATTTACCTAATTAGGCTCAACGAATTAAAATGTGCTCCAGGGATCTGCCTGTCTGTGCCTTCCCAGCTCTGGAATTACAAGTATGTGCTACTGCACCTGCCTGAGAAAATGTCTCATTTTAGAATATTTCTTCAAACTCAAAATTCTTTTAAAGAGAAAAAAAAAACATTCCTAAGTGTAGTCATGGACAATCCTGATAGTAAATGAAGTGGGCAGAGTCATCTGAAGTGATTCAGATAACAATTAATGATCATAATCCAACTCCTTGGGTCTTGGTTCTGATGGCATGATGTTTTGATTATTGTGTTGGGTTGTGTTTTGGGCATGCACAGAGAGATAAATCAGCAAAATGATCCTGTTTAAAGCTGATGTACAGCAAGGGAGTGAGCCAAGAAGCTGCCTCAAAGCGAGCAGAGGAGAGAGATGGATGGAACAGCCTAGAAGACTAGAAGCACAAATTCCTCAGAACTTGAACTGGAGATTCGCTTCAGGCACTCTAGCAACCATCCTGTAACAGAACACTTTCTCCTCAGTTGGAATTGTGCAGGATGGAAGGAAAGGTTCTAGATATAATCATTAGACTGCTACAGTGTCACTGGTGATATGTTGGTGAAGGACCACCATTGCATAGATACTAACTTATTGACTGAAATATCATTATACAGCATGTGATGGTTGAGAAATGCAACCCATGTAGGACATGAGTTCTAGAGAGTTCAGCTATCCTAAGACACATTCTGTGCCTGGGAATGGCATCAGCTGAACCAAAGACAGGTGAAGAGGATGCAAGTGTGGTGTTTCATGCCTTTAATACCAGCACTCGGAAGGCAGAGGTAGGAGAACTGCTGTGAGTTCAAGGCAAGCCTGGGACTACAGAGTGAGGTCAAGGTCAGTAAAGACTAGTGTGAGACCTTTCCTTAAAAAAAGGCAAAGAAGAGAAAGCCAGCACTGAAATTACATGACAGAAAGTGTTGGTAATAGACCTGGCTATGGAGGTGTATCAGTTACTTTCTTTTTACTGGGTAAAAATTCCCAACAAAAAACAGCTTAAGGAAGGAAATGGTTTATGTTTGGCTTACAGTGTCAAAGGAAGTCTACCATATGGTTAAACATGGCAGGAGCAGACAGCTAGCATCATGTCTTCATATAAGCAGGAAGGAAGTAGAGAGATGGAGAGGAGCTGGCTTATAACACCTAAAGGCATGCACCCAATAACATAATTCCTCCAGCAAGGCTCCACCTCCTAATTTACACAATTTTCCCAAATAACACCACTAATTAGGGATCAAGTATTCAAACACACATATCTATGGAGGATGGGCATTGTACATTCAAACCACTAAATTCTGCTACTACATTCCATAGACTCATGCCCATTTCATAAAATAAACTGTACTCAGTCTGACATTAAAAGTCCCCTTAGTCTTAATCAGTCCCAAGGTAGCTTAAATAATTCAAAGTCCCATCTGAAACTATAGCAATTTTGAGCTCTGTGAAATCAAAACAAATTACATACTTCCAATATATAATGGCAGATTAAGCACATTCAAAAGTGGAATGGAATCATAGCAAGGAATGATCAGATCAATGGAAGACCAAAAAGTTGACAGGGCAAAAATCAAATCCTGCAAATCTATGTCCAGAATCTGAGTCCAAAAATAAAATCCTCAGGGCTCCAAAAGGCTTGGGTAGCTTTGTCCTCCAATTGAACCACTCTGTAACCTCTCCCTCAGCAAAATCTACTCAAAGCCTGTAGCTTTCCCTGGAAACCATCCCATAGTCCCAACATCTCCATAATCCTGGGTTCTCCATTATAATTTATGATTCACTTTCACAGCTTCATGCAGTGGCCTTGTAGGACCTCCTTGCAGACATTCTGATCCTGCCTCATACCTTTTAGTCTCAGCTGGTCTCTGAAACCATGGTACCACTGACAGTCATCTATTTCTGGCATTTTTCATGACTTAAACCTGGCATCATGTGGACAAACTGTCAAGTTCTGCTGTCTGATTGGAATGAAGCCCGGTGCCCACAGAACACAGCTGTATCACTAGGTACTCAAACACATGAGTCTGTGGGGGAACATTTTGCATTCAAAGAACCATAGAGGGCTTTGCCAGCGCTCCATTCCCCTTGTGACCACAGAGTTCACATAGGAAGGTTCCCCTATTTATAACTCCCAAGGCCTGGTGAGTTCTCACATATAAGCAGAAAATGCATCTCACTCTATCTACCTAACTAGCCTGTGGGAGTAAAACTGAACAGGTGAGGCCTCTGATCCTCTGCAACAAACCCCATTTGGAATGCAGTCCTAATGATCCATTCACTATTGTCCTCTATTGATCTGTGTAAATTTTAAAAGCCATTTGTAAAAATTAAAAGAAAAGGATCCTCTGTCTAAGTGAATAAGTACAATGGTTAACTGTATGTGCCCAAGTTTCTGTGCTCCCACTGAAATTATTTAAATAGATGAACTGTTAGATGTCCAGCTAACCCCTCCAAAAATCCTTAATTTGAACATATCTAGACAAAGTCTTCTGTTGATGGATAAATCAAAATATATTTATTGCAGTTATATAAAAACAATAGTTTTTTTTCTTATTGTTAAATATCTTCCTTGTCCACTTCCCATAAGACTCAAATATCCAAACCTCCATTTACAGGTCTGTTCATTTCCCATATGTTCATATAAATGATATTTTATGAATAAATCTGGATATATTTGTGCTTGTTCCTTCCCTTTTTAAGAATTCTGATCTTTTCTCTATTCAGTTAAAGGTCAGTTTCAGTTTCTGCATTCTTTAGAGATAAAAAAATTAAAAAAACTTTCAATTGTCCTCAAAATGCATCTCTGCTGGCCAATGAAGCTTATTCATTAAAAACCAGTCAAGTTGCCTTCCTTTGTCTACTTGCTCTAATTAGCAGCGACCTACATTGATTTTGCTTTAGTCAGATAGCTTTTCTGAAAGCTTTTGAAACCTAATTCTGTCCTCTCAATTCTAACAATTGCCGTAATCCTATTTTGCCCCCACAGCTGGATTTTCATTGTAATTGAATTGAATTGAATATGAATTATTATGAATGTGTTGTAATCATAGCAGATGCAGATATTAAAGCATTAAGTGAATAAAAAGAAGTGTCAGAAGTCAGATTTCTGAATTCTTCAGGGTCTGGCTCACATCAGAGAGTCCAATAGGGATTGTTTTATAATCAACACACAAGGGTGGGCCAGTAAACCTGCAGTGCTCAACAGGGGTATAGCAACAGTTCCATGGAAGACAGTGACTGGGAGGACCATTCTGGGAGAACAGCACTGTGGATGACAGCCCAGAGAACAGTGCCAGAGAGAACAATACTGGGGCTCAAGGAGGGGCCTCAGACTAAGCAAGAAACTCTACCTGTACTTCCTATTGGCCACTGAATAGTAAATAGCAATAATCTCCCTCCACTCCACTGAAAACCTAAATTCGTAATCAGTGTAGTACTTAGGGCTTATTATGAAAGGCCAGTTCTTCAAAGCAGAGAACCTCCAGAATCAAGAACTTATCAGCATGATTTGTTCCAATATCCAAAGTCATTAATAAGAAAAGCAAATTTAGGGGTTGGGGAGACAGCACAATAGTAAAGTGTTTGCTGTGTGAGCATGAGGATCTCCAGCACCCATGTAAATGATGCACAAGGTGATGTATGCCTGTAATCCAAGCTCTGATTGGCACATCCCTGAAGTTCACTGGCCATTTAGTGAGCACCAGGCCAATATGACCCTATCTCAAAAACCAAATGGGTGGTGCAGTGGTTTGAAATGTATGCTTCCCATAGATTCCAATGTTTTACTATGCTTGTAACTTGGGTCTCCAGCCTCTTGGCTGGAGGAGGTGTTACTAGGGGCAGATCCTGGAATACAGCCCAAAGGTGTGTTTGGGGTATACATCTGATTCCAGCCCAAAGGTATACAGAGCTGTCTGATATTTGGGGGTTTGTGTCTGCTGGTGCTGCTTGTTTTTGTTTGCTGCAGTTTTGCTTTTGCTTGGATGTGTGGAAGAAAGCCACTTCTGCCACTGATGGCCCTTTTTTTTGTAAACTGAAATAATCCCATTCCTCCCATAAACTGTGTGTGACTTGAATGTTCATCCCTGAAATATGGAACTGACTATGAGAGATGGTGTAACTGAAAATGATACTCAAGATTGTACTCAGGTCTCTACGTGCATGCACACACAAATTTATGTGCACCCACTTACATATGCTCACCCTCATACAAACATGCATAGATATACCTATGCATGCATGCCACACACACAAACAAGAAAAATTAAAGCAAATACAAAGGAGCAAATAAATCTATTCCTCACCTTCACAATAATGAAATAATATTGTGGTAGCTAGCATCAGATGTCCCCCATTATCTAGTGTGTTTTAAATGTTTTGTCCCTAGCTGATGGCAATTTAGGAGATGGAGCCTTACTGGAGGAAGTGTTGTTGTTGGAGGCAGGCTTTGGGGTGTTGTAGCCTGATTTCTAATCATACTATAAAGTGATAATAAGAACCACAGCATGATACTGACATAAAATAGACACATAGATCAATCAAATAAAATGTAAGATAAAGGTTGTAGCTATAGCCACTTGATCTTTGACAAAGAAGCCAAAATGCACACTATAGAACAGATAGCATTTTCTCCAAATGATGCTTAGAAAACTGGATAAGTTCATATGAAAGAATGAGTCTAGACCATTATTTCTTACTCTGTACAAAAATAAACTCCAATGAACAAAAAACCTTAAAATAAGGCTTGAAGCCCTAAAATGACTGGAGGAAAAAGTACAGAGAACATTCTGAGATATAGGCAGAGGTAATGACTTTCTGAATAGGACTTCAGTAGTCCAGGGACTAAGAGAAACAATCAACCATTGGGATCTCATGAAACTAAAAAGCTATTGCATGGCTAAACAGAGTCCACAGACAATTTGCACAATAGGAGAAAGTCTTTGCTACCTATCTGACATAAGATGCATGTCTCAAATTTATGAAGAATGCAAAAAAAAACCCCTAAGCTATAACAAAATCAATGAATCAATAAAAAAATAGACCAGGGAACTGAACAGAGAGTTCTCAAAGGAAGAAAAAATCTCCAATAAAAATATTAAGTGAGAGAAGTTAATAGGTGTAGGCTCTCTAAAATAATAATGGTTATCCCATTTATCTGGTGCTAACTTTACTCTCCATCAGAGAATCTGCTTCTTTTTCAAATAGATGCATATCCTAAGGAGAGAACCACCCCATCATACCTCAAAAGGGCCCCAGCTGAAACTAGGAATAATTGACGAAACAAGCAAGTATGCTGTTTTCTTGGTGAACCTGGTACCAACACAAAGGTGAAGAAGATAGACATAGAGAACAATCAACTCCTACCAAATCAGATATCCAGAGACACAGAGGACCTCATCTCTAAAGCAGACCTAAAATGAACCCAACATGGCTCAAGGAAATTTGTGGAAGAGGGGGAGGAAAGAATGTCAGAGCTACACATTGGGTCATGATACACAGAGACATTTCTTCCTACCCATAACTGATGGCTAACCCCACAATGCATGACCCATATACCTCAACAAGGAGGGTTCAAATGGAGGAGGGAGAACAGGGAGGAGGCTAACAATGGTACCAACTTGACTGTATTCACTGAGTATAAAACTAATTTAAAAAATTAAGTGATTAAGTTAAAGGCCACCCTAAGACTACATAGTGAATTCCAGGTCAGCCTGGGCTAGAGTGAGACCCTACATCAAAAAACAATTTTATATATCTATATCTATATCTACATCTATATCTATATCTATATCTATATCTATATCTATATCTAATGTATATATAGTGATTAAAAATGTTTAACATCTTTAACTCTCAGGGGCATGCAAATTAAAACTAATTTGATATTCCATTTCACTTGGTCTTGGTTTTAATGAATGTCTGTCATTAAAAAATTAAGTAATTGGGCTGGAGAGATGGCTTAGCAGTTAGGGCACTTGCCTGTAAAGCCTAAGGGCCCATTTCTATCTCTCTCCAGATAAACCAGATGTACAAAGGTGAAGCAAGTTCAAGGTCGCACATGCCCACTAGGTGGTGAAAGCATCTGGAGTTTGATTTCAGTGGCTGAGGCCCTGTTGTGCCAATTCTCTCTCTCTTGCTCTTGATATCTCTCAAAACAAAAAAACAAAAAGATTATGTGACAACAAATGTTGGTGGGGCGTGGAGAAAGAGGATCCCTTCCTGACTTCTGTTGCACATTTAAACTGTTACAGCCATCATGCAAAATAGTGTGCAGTATTCACAAAAAAAAAAACCCACTAAAATTAGTTTTACCATAAGATTGAGCTATATCATTCCTGGGCATATGTCCTAACAATTCTACACTTTCCTCTAGAGAGAGAGGTGCTTGCTCAGGCATGTGCATTGTTGATCTATTAGCAATAGCTAGGGGATAGAATAAGCCTAGATGTCTATCAGCTGGTGAATGGGTAATGAGGATATGGTACACAATGGAGTTTTATTCAACTATAAAGAATAATTAAAAGATGAAATTCGCAGAAAAATGGATGGATCTGGAAAAAATTATACTAATTATTATACTAAAGTTTATGTTCAGAAAGACAAAAGTGCTGCATGTTCTCTTTAATATGCAGATCCTAACTTTGGATAATAAAATTTGTTTGTAAAATGCAATAATAGTCAGTAGTAGAGGTCCAGAAGCTGGAATAAGGCTTGGAGGAAGGAGAAGCAGGGAACAGGGAAGGATTATGAGAGGGTAATGGTAGACACACAATTAAATGGACAAAACACAGAGAGAGGAATGGTCTTAGGGGCAAGGTAAAAACAGGGTGGAGAGGAAAGGTTAGCAAAGGGATATCTACACTTTGTGAATAAGTAAAATAGAAATGTAATTCTTCATTAATTAAGTGATGTAATTTTAAAAGAGGAAAGAGAGAGAGAGAGAGAACACATTGAAGTACCCACTGGGGTTGAGAAAGCTTTTTCCTGAATCCATAGTTTGTTGCTGGCAAATCCCACTGTCATGGATGGGTCACACTGCCAGAGTGAGCTGTTCATCAGGGAAGCCTTCAAAACAATGCATGCTATTCTCAATGCTCTTGGTTATCC
This sequence comes from Dipus sagitta, assembly GCA_036346955.1. Lineage (NCBI taxonomy): Eukaryota > Metazoa > Chordata > Mammalia > Rodentia > Dipodidae > Dipus > Dipus sagitta. Next base: position 155,451,144 of record CM070773.1, on the reverse strand, counting down.
AACAGATCTAGATAGTAAGATGCTATTTCTGAAGACACTGCCTACCTCTTTCTCTTTCTTTGTCTCTCAAACACACAAATAAATAATTAAAAATATATAAACCTTCCAGAGAATGCTGTGAGAGTAGTGAAGATGCATCTTCAGAGGTCCTAGACAGACAAGTTATTGTCTTATGTCTAAGGGACATATCCTAGTCATGACTTTTAACACAGGAAGGCACAATCCCATCCTCTACCATCATTGTCTCCAATACCTGCTCATTGCTGTAGATAAACACCTAACCAGAGCAACTTATAGAAGAAAAGGGTTTATTTTTGGCTTACAGTTTCAAGAGGTAGTTTCATCCTTGCAGAAAGGCAATCCAGGAGAGGTGTGATAGCTAATTTCTGTTGACAATTTGAAATCACTTAAGATTAAAAATTAAGATTAGAAGTCAAGCAAGAAATAGGCCTCATGGGTGGGCTTGGGCGGGAATTTCCAGGAAGGATTAACTGGAAGAGGAAGTCATTCTCCCAGAGTTATCAGCCCTTCTGGTGGTACACTGCTGGGCTCCGCCGGCGGGGGCAGGTAGTGCCGAGGGAAGGACCAGGCCTGCTGGTTCCTCCCAATGGGTTGAGGAGGAGATGAGCATCCGACGACTCAGACCTCTCCTGGCCACCGGAGAAAAACCACACTGAGTCGGGAGTCTTGTCGAAGCACGAACTCGATTTATTGCTATGAGCAGTTGCCTATATAATATTGGGGACGAGGGCGGGGATTTTAGGACGGTGGGGAAAGGTAAGGGCCAATAGTAAACTGTGACCATTGAAATGATAATTCTAAATCCCATGCAGAAGTAGCAGGCAAGAAGCCATTGGGCATCTTGCTGAGTCACGTCTGGCCAGAGGCAGATCACCAAACTTTAGCTAGGCTCAGGAAGTTCCACTAGGCCTCACACCTGGGCCTTTCAGAGCCCAACAGTACACTATATGTATAAAAAATATCTATGAGAGGGCTGAAGAGATGGCTTAATGGTTAAGGTGTTTGTCTGCAATGCCAAAGGACATTGGTTTGATTCCCCAGGACCCACATAAGTCAAATGCACAAGTGGGTGCATGCATCTGGAGTTCATTTGCAGTGGCTGGAGACCCTGGCATGCCCATTCTCTCTCTCCCTCTCTATGCCCCTTTCTCTCTCTCTCAAATAATTTAAAAAATAATAAAAATAAAGTTTAAACAAAAAGCTATGAGAGAACACAGAGCCTTTCACCTGGCTCTCCTTGCTATTGGCTGGTGTGTGACTTTGTTGGGTTGTCCTTTCTACTCACTCCTGTGTGCATCTATACTGTTTCAGCTATCCTTCTCGGACATTGGAACTAATTTCCTCAGCTTTGTGACATGGACTGAAAATCAGTGGCTCTTCAGGAATCCTCCAGAACTTCAGTGCCAGACTGGGACTTCTGAGGCATCCTGCCTTGTGGACAGAGTAGCTACAGGGTTATTAGAATCCTCAGTCTGTATCCAGAGTCAGGACTGAGCTACTGGATTCTGGGGATTTAATTCAGGTTCTTATGCTTGCAAAGCTAGCACCTGACTGACTCTCTAGCCAGCATGTTCATTTCTAATTGTTTAATTGTACTATTTGTAGTACAAGTATAGTATAAGTGCACTAAGAGTACCACTTGTACTATTTGAGAAAATATGGTTATCACCATGATTATGTGGTCAAAATCTGTGTCCTAGCCAGGAATGGTAACTCACACCTGTAACCTCATAATGTCAAATACTGAGACCAAAGGGCTTCTGTTAGTTCAATGCCAGTTCCAGGCCAGCCTGGGCTACAGAATGAGAACTTGTTTGAAAGGAAGAGTCTGTGTACTTTGATAAAGCTTTCAGAAGTCAGGGATCATTAAGTGTGTTCAGCACTCAGTTATCTTCTCAGCTATTACTAGGAGCCCAGCTGAGATGTGCCAGCCATTAGAGATGCATGATGGATGATCTACTGTGGGAAAACCAGATCCCAATCAATCCAAGTGCACAGGAGAACCAGAGCAGAGCAGACTTCAGGTATGCTCTGTAAGATCAAAGGTGCTCTGCCTTGTTCACTCCAGCATCCCAGGGCAAAGAAATGTAGCTGGAAAATTGTCAGGTAGTAAAAAAAGATCTTATGAATGAATGACTGAGTCACACAGGAATATAAGCAAAGACTGGGCATTCATTCAGCAAGTGGTAGCCAGAGATGTATCAGGACTCAATTGAGAGTGTCACATTGTGTGTGCATATGTCACATGTACATGAACACACAAATGCTAATGTTTGAGGTTCTATAATTCTTTTGTGTGGGTTGGGTACACATGAACATGTGTGCGCATGCATGTAAAATGTTAATGTCATTTCTCAGGAATACAATATACCTTATTCTTGAGGCAGGGTCTCTTTTTGGCCTGGCACTTACTCATTTGGTCTGACTGACTGGACAGTGAGTCCCAGGGGCCTGTCTCTGCCTCCTCCCACTGAGATTACAAGCATACATAAATATGCCTGGTTATTTTACATGGGTTCCAGGGAGTTAACTTAGGACTTCACTAACTGGGCCATCTTTCCAGCTCCTGGTATTATTAATAAGATTATTAATAAGATTAATAATAAGGTCAAATCTATCATCCCAGAATTATGTAAAAACTTCACTCAAAACTATTATGATAATTAAGAGATGGATAGTCCCTCCCTAACTACATAGTCAAAAATGTATTTTTCTGCATTCATAAGAGCAGGTATCAAGGTGCTCTAACAACTTGTCATTATAAACTTAGCAGAGTTCTGGAAGTTCTACACATCACACGAGTTTAGAGACTACTGTTTAGAAATTCAGAGTCAACATAATTTCATTCACCCAGTGACCATGCTTTCAGTCTGTTTATTTTCCCTGCATTTCTCAAGTGTTCAGGCATCTTCCACTTTGTCTCCGGATATCCCCATGCTAGGAGAGAAGCCTCGCGGCAGGCCCAGTAAATCAAGTGCAGCAGATATTTGAAGGTAAAGGTAAGCCTCTAGGGAAAAGTTCAAATCTGTAACTTGACTCAAACGAAAACATTAATCACTTGTCCAGGTGATAAAGTAGGTTGTGTATGTGGGTAAATTATTCAAATAACTGCCATCTTTCCTTACTCATGTGTGGGTTTTCTCAAATCTGCCCTAATGATATCTATGAAGCACCATCCATTTTTGTCTCACTTGCTTTGAACTTGAAAATATTTATCTTTCTACTCTCAACCCACCCTCTTCAAATAAGAGGGAATTATATCATCTGGGTTTTGTTTCAACACCTTCTAATCACAAAATATAACATTGCTCCATTAAAATTGATAGAGCTGACTAAAAAGTGGTTAAATGGCTTGTGCTCAATCCTAATTAAGCTCTGTGGGTCACTCACACACATGTGCATGAACACACACGCATACATACTTACATGCACACACAGTGACATAGTTCTCCTGGAACTGTTGGGAGACCTGTGAGATTTTGTTCAGGAGCAAAAAAACTTGGGGTTTCAGTACATGCAGGAAGCATTGTATTGTCCACACAGACATCACTTTGTAGGGATGAGGCAATTTTACATTCTCCAGAATTAGGGTCTTTAATAGTGGACCTCAAAATTTACTCACTGAGCCACAACTAGCAACAGCATCAGAAAACAAGAATTTGTTATAAATGCATATAATGGGCTGGGTGATGGCTCAGAGTGTAGAGTGCATACACCATAAGTATGAAGACCAAAGTGCTAACTCTAGTATACATGCAAAATGCCAGGTATGGTGGTACCCTGTATCAAAGGAGGTGAAAGCCAAGATTGTCCTATGGCCCCTGTGAACACACACACACACACACACACACACACATACATACGCACGCGCCAGATTCACTCATTCACTAAATGCCTATTTGTGCAATTAAACTGCAGAGAGAAAGACATGTAGCTTCCAAAATGAAGCATTTAGTGCAGGTAACTTTTCTCTAGGACAGCTTAGAATATCATGTCTATCTACTTCACTAGGGGATGAACATGGGATTGTGATACAGAGACCATGAGGCTGGTCAACAGAATAGAGTGATAGCAGCTGTACATTGGACTCCAGAGGTCAGATGGGTGAACAGCATGGGGAAGGGAAATGAGAGAACACTCGTGCTGACCTTGATGCCTTATTCTCTCATCCTGTCTTTGGACTGTCATGCTCAGGAGCTGCTGAAAGCTAACACTTTCCATGTTGCCAGAGCTTTTGATCTAGTCATTGATTCTACCTCCTTTCATCCTTCTCATCTCTTTTCCCATTATTGACATGCAAATTGCTAAATCCCCAAGGAAGTATCCTCTGATCTTTTATTCAAAATGATGTCTCAAACACTGATTTTAAACAACCCAAACTAGGTAGACTTTACCAGAGGCTCCAGACACCATAGTGAAGCTGGCTGAAAACCCCCCCACTTAGAAGCTACTTAAGATACTAGAAGAGGTAGCAGAAAGAATATAAAAGCCAGACCATGGGAACATAAGTCATGACCATTGCAGTCATGAACTGATAGCAGCTGTGGTTACCTGCATAAATAGCCAAAGTTGTCTGGGCCCACCAGCATTCCCTCTGGATTGGAGATGAGTTTGTGAGGCCTTTCCTGTCCCTATGAAGTTATTGGTCAGTAATAATTCTACAGAAGGAGAAGACATTTTCTTAGGAAGTGTAGTCATTGCTAAGTTGCTCATGCTTCTGTAAATAAACCACATTCATGCTCATGCTCATGTAACCCTACTTACTCAGTGGATCTAAGTCTTCTCTCTTCTCCCCACTCCCGCATACACACACACCACCACCACCACACACAGACATGAAAGTAAGAAGGGGAATTGATAGGAAGAGGTGGGGTTTCAGTGGAAGTGTAAAGGGGATAAGAAAGGGTAATGGGAGGCATTATATAATGCTTGGAATTGTCAAAGAGCCAATAAACTAATTAAAAGAAACATAATTTGGCATGATGGCATAAATCTATAGTCCTTGCTATTGGGGAGGTTAAGAAAGGAGAATTGTTTGGGCCCAAGAATTCACATGTCCAGTGTGGACAACATTGTAAGACATCATCTCAAAAAATTGAATTAGTAAAATAATTTAAAGTATTTAAAAAAAAAAAAGATTCTAGGAAATGTGTAGCTCTTACATGAATGTCTCCCTGGATTTCCCCTACAATGACCTACACTAGCACTCTCTGTGTAAGATGCACAGTTGGGACCAGCAAGAAAGAAGCCGAGAGAGCAGGATTTCATTTTATGGTGAAGTAGAAGGAGGAGGAGAAGCAGGGGAAGGCAAGGAAGGAGGAGGCCTGGGTGTCTGTCTGCCATGTGGATGAAGGGACTGGGGCCTCTCCCCAGCAAGCAAGCTCCTCCAAGGCAAAGCCTTTACACTTATTCTGCTCTGTAATTCATGTTGATTAACACATTAAAAATAAAACACAAGACTCAGAAAATGCCAGCTCTTCTAACCCTGACCCCTCCTACAACTGTTTAATAAATACAAATTCATTTAATAAGGAACCAAGAAAAGCTTTAACCACATATTTTCCTCCTTTTAGAGAAAGTGCCTGGCAAATCAAGAAAAACATACCATTTGAGCATTAAATTAAAGACAATCCCTTATTATACAATTAACCAAAACACAAAACTGTTTGTAATGTAATTGCACAAGACTACAATTACACAAAAGTAATGATGTGGAATAGATAGAAATGACTTCGTGTAATCAAAAATAATGAGAGCTTCCTTGATTATAAATAAAGGCATCACAGAGGCCTCCTCAGTGGATAAATGTCCCTGTATTGATCCGCACCACACAGAAGGTTGCACTGGCTGATGAAGATGGAAGCTTATTCCCCACAATTACTAAAGACTAGGGGTGATGAACATGAATTCTTTATCCTAGCACATTTTTTATGAAATACACTACTGCTCAAATAGAAAAAGAAAAAGGAAAAAGTCAAAACAAAGAAAAACAAAATTGGGGAATCTGTGCACTGTTGATGATCCCCTGTGAGTGGCGTTCACAGAGCAACACGTGTGTAAAGTTCACCACGTCACAGCGGCCATTCTCACACTAGCACAGACCATGTTCTGCGCGGCTGATTTTCTATTCTCTTGAGAAAAGGCACTTCTCACCATTGTTGACCTGAATTGAATTGGGACACTCACCTCCCTAACTCTGAAATCTTTATCTCCTAGTCCATCTTACTCACTTGTTCCTGAGTACCCCCACTAGCCAAATATGACCACCTACTTTCCAGATTCTTTTTCTTTTTTAATTTATTTGAGAAAGATGCAGATAGAGAGAATGGGCATACCAGGGCCATCAGTCACCATAAATGAACTCCAGATGCATGTACCACCTTGTCTGGCTTTTGTGGGTCCTGGAGAATTGAATCTGAGTCCTTTGGCTTTGCAGGCAAATGCCTTAACCACTAAGACATTTTTCTCCAGCCCTCAGATTCTTGATAGAGCAGGAAGACACACAAAGTCCTTAATGAAAAATACTGACCCATGTTCATAATTTGATGAAGCCAAGTATTTCACCCACATTGTCCTACCTGCCCTATTAAGATGCACTTGTTCAAACAAGGACAAAATAAGTTGTAAGACCACTAGTTGCACAATACACAGAAAATAAATGTTGCTAATGAAACTATGTATGACCTGCCATCAATTATAAAATGCTTGCCAGTAATAGATATTTTAGGGGCTGAGGAGATAGCTGCATGAGCAAAGTGCTTTCCTTATAAGCACAAAGGTCTAAGTTTGATTTCCAGTACCTGTGCTAAAATACTGGGTGTGGTGGCACACATCTGTTCATCTCAGTGCAGAGGAGACAGAGACAGGAACCTGCTGGCCAGCTAGTCTGGCCTACTCAATGATTCTGTGCCAATTAAAGACCTTGCATCAAAAAATAAGAGGATGGCACTTCTAACAATAGCACCTGAAGTTTTCCCTCTGGCCTCCATGCACATGTGTACATGTGGGTACATGTGCCCCCATACACGAGCACCAGCAGACACACATACACACTGCATGCAATGCAAAAACAGAGATTTTAAGTGCACAGAAATAACCCTTTTGAACTGATGCAACACTCATAAGCCATGCTCTCTTCTCTCTCCATGCTTTTCTTCCATGTCATGTTCTGCCAGCTCTCATCTACTCTCACCTTGGCCAAGCCAGACCCTGCCTTTTCCTTTAACAGCCAACACAATCACCTCTCAGAACCTTCTCCACCTCATTCTGAGGGTAGTATCCACTTGCTAGCAACATTTCCCACAAACTAAGGTGAATTTCTTGGTCTTTTTACTCACTTTATGGTAATGACTAAATAATTCCCTGATGAAATGTGAAGGGAGACAGTATCCCCAACATTCGGGCAAGCACTTAACAGACAGTCCTCAGTCACTGGATCAGTGCTACTTTAATTGGGGTGAGCTGAATTAGAAGAAAAGAGGTAGGTGCTACAGAAAGAGCATGGTAAACCTTGCTAAAAATTCAGATTCCATTTCCTTTCAGTACTGTGCCTCTAAGTGCAGAAAAATCCAACAACAACAGCAATAGAAAAGGATCAGATGCTAGGAGAACTGAAGATGGAAAGTGAGTTTTGCTTTGTCTGAGGGTTATAGACTAAAAGTTCCAGTTCTTACAATAGAGGATCTTGGTTTCCTCTTGGCCAAAGAAACAAGTGGGTGGGAGTTGGTGACAGCAAAGAACAGGCACCCCCAGGTGAGGATGCACACCGTTGGGCACAGCCAACTACTATGACACAGAATTCCTGGGTCTGAAGCCATGTGTGCTTATACAGAAAGGATGCCACTGTGGGGAAGAATGGTATGGCTTAGGAGAGAGTACGCTTCCACTGACTGTTTTACTTTCAACTTCAAAGTAATCAAATGTTGCTTAGGCATAAAATTTTAATCTTTTCACAAATTTGTAGTTTGATTTAATTTTCATATCCCACTTATTGCTAAGCTCATGAAGACTCAACTAATTCAAACCATTTTCCTCTGAGCCTGAAGTCCTTTCAGAAATATTTCCCATTATACAACTCATTTATGTCTAATGAGATAAATGTTGGTGGAGTATAATTTTGCTTCAAGAAATTCATATTTAGAAAACTGAGAATGGGAAGGGTTGAGAGAACAAAGGAGAAGAGACCATAATTACCTGTCTTTGATGCTACACATATCAATGTGCAAATCACTAAAATTCCCCAGGGAACCTTGCTGAACTGAGATGAGGTCCTTGGGCTGGTGATCAATAAAGATGAGCCTCATGCAGCCTTGGAAAGCCTTAATGGGGTTGAAACACTGGGAATTGGAGAAATTGTCAGGACACCCTGTGGGACAGAGAAAAAAAGATGGGAAAGAATGCTGAAATAACCAGTCATCATTTTGGAGACTCCTTGGTGAAAGGTTTTTAGATCTAATTATACTGTTCTTTTTCAGTTACAGCAGCACACACACTTTTTTTGTGCATGTGCATATGTGTATGCATGTACACATGTGTGTACACATGCCTATCCATGTATATTTGTATGTGTGTATGTGCAGGGCAGTGGTTGACATGGGGTTTCTCCCTCTGTCATGTTCTACCTTACTTATCAGGGTAGTATCATTTAATTGAACCTAAAACTTGACAATTTGGCTAGACTAGCCAGCCAGAAAATCCCAGAGATCCTCCTGCTTTTACTTCCCCAGTGTTGGATTAGTGGCAGGTCATCTCGTCATGTTTGCCCCACCACCAGAATTAACATGAGTGCTGGGAACGTCAACTCCAGTCCCCACACTTGTACAGGAAGCACTTTACCCAGTGAGCCATCTCCCTGTCCTGGTGTACACATTTTTGTTGTAAATCTCAGCATCCTCAGGGGTAAAGGGATCAGAAATGGTACAACATGGAATACTCAGTCCCTTTATGAGAAAAAGGTATGTTAAAGAGAATACCATCACTATAACATTTATCTTTTTCATATATATAAATTTTCCAAATGGGAAACTATCTGTTATTGTTTTTCTTGGCATCCTTCACTCATATTAAGAAAGTATAAGTACATAGGAATCTTGGTTATGTCTTGAACATGCCTAAGTGCACAGTTAAATTTTGAATTACACGTTCAATGGACATTTGCTTTGAGTGAGGGTGATGGTCAAGCAACTGCCTAGTTACTCATGTGCATCAACTTTCCAGAGAAAGTACACACAGAGATGTAACAGCAATTGTGATGGTCCATACAAAACAAATCGAGTTTTAATAGAACTAAGGCTTAAATGTGCATAGTTAGACGTATGTAACAGCATACACGAAAGGTTTGAATCATACCATTCTATAGAGAATTCCTTTAAAAAATGCATTGCATTGTTTTAGCATAGCTTACCACTGAGCCATACCGACTTCTCATCAAGACAGGTGAGAAGCAATGAAGGTATGTTTGTCTATGCTCTTCGTGAACGAACTCCAGCTCTTTGGGGTTAATATGCTCAGAACATATGGGAATGCAAGCTTGAAAACATGCAAAACCTATAAATAATTGGGAATTAATCCAGCTATCTCTAATAGTCAGTTGCTGCTGGCTCACAGCTCACAGCTCACAGCTCAGAGGCACACTAAGGAAATGATAGTTGTAACATAATTATTCAAATGCATTTACCCCAGGAATAAATCCAAGATCATCCTTCTTTCCCTGTTGCTGAATTTGTGTGTGTGTGTGTGATGCTGAACTACAATGTGAGGTTCAGACCTTTGCTTTACATTTATTTGCATCTGTTGGCTTGCACTAGAGGGCTACAGTGAACAAAAAGCCTGATGAATCCGCTCTACTGCTTCCTGGTTCTATGGCCTCTCTGTGATAATTTTATTTCAACAATCCAGTCTTATTATCTATTAAACTGGAATATTAACATGTACCTCAAACAGTTTCTCCACAAATCCAATTAGGTAAGACACAAAGTAGAAGTGTGTACTTAAAGGAATGTGTTATCTTATACATATGGTAGAGATCCTGAGTGAAGAAGGACTGAGCCCTTTTCAGGTTAAAATTAATTCTCACTGATGTTTCTTCACACTATCTTCCTCCTGGAGGTCCTGAATATGTGAACTGTGCCTGTACAACATCCTTTCAATGTCTCATCACTTTCACCACACTTCTTTGGGAGAAGAGAAGTGATTTTTAGATTCTGAATTTGGACCTAAAAGATTGAAGGCACTAGGGCATAGCTCAGTGTTGAGCATATGCTTAGCCTATGCGATGCTTAGTTCCATCCCCAACACCACAAAAGCAAAAAACACAAAGAGACTGTGGTATGTATTTTTATCTTCAATTTCTCATGCCTCAGACCATGCCCACATCTATAAGATCTGAAGCCAGTTTGTCTGTAGCTACCACACAGCAGGTGTCATTCTGTTATACTGTTGGTATGTGTAGGTGTGTGTTTGTGTTCACACAACCTACTCAGCCTACATTCTGTACACTTAAAATTTACCCTTCCTTAAGTCTTTGAGAAATTCTGAAAGTGAGCTTATTTCTGCACATACCAGAGAAGGCAATTCAGGTACTCAAGTTTAGATAGTGATAGAGACTAATTTCCCTGAACAGATGGTTTCTATAATAGAAACAACTGACTACAAAAGTATATGCTGCCTCTTGAATAAAGGGAACGCTGTTTAAAGACTCAACACATATACATTTTTTCATCTTAATATTCATCCTCACTGGGTTGCCCTGAGGTTTTTGTAACCAGAAGTGTTCGAGCCTCCCCCCACCCCAACATTCAAAGGAGCAGCTGAGCAGGCTTTTTCTGGCTGAACTCCTTTCCATTTATGGCTGTCCAACCTCATGAGCAGGGATGTTCTCCAGAAATGAAGGGAAGATGAGACTCATATCAAAGTAGCAGGAGTGTCCTCAATGACTAAACTGCAGGTGCCTCCTCTCCGGAATCCTTCCCTCTTGCATGTACTATTGACTCTTGGCTCCTTTACTCCAAGTTTCCAGCTGAATTTCCCCTATCCAGAGTGATCGTAGAGCTGGCATGGCTATAAGAATCTCCTTTGGCTGTGTTATATAACATCAAGTCTTGTAGTCAAATTCCTCAGCACTGCCCTAGATCATTTACTTATTTGCATAGCCATGGAAGATTTTGCCTCTCATTATTCTGAGCTTGAATGTTTATGGGCACATATGTGTTGTGTTGGGAAGATTGTCTAACTGACAAAACACATGGTAAAACATTCATCCATGCCTCCAGTCCCTTTATGTGCAATCTCAACAGCTGGAGAATTTACCTCCAAAGTAGTAGCTATTTCCCGAATAAATCTGCATCTGGGAGGTGTCCGCAGCTGGGGAAGCTGCATTGTTATCCAGGGTGAGAGTGATGCGGTTCCTTCTGGCGTTGATGCTAACAGAATGCCACAAGCCATCATTCAAGCTGCTGCCTGCAAAAGAAACAGGAAGGGGAGGCAAGAGCAGGCGTCATCAGTCTGGAGAGGTCAGGAGTCAGGGGCGCTCGTTCCCTGCTTTGCAGTGTCCTCTGTAGATCCTCAGAGCAGACACTCAGTGGCTTCACCTGGGTCCTCTTTCCCCTCTGCTTTACCACCTAACTCCACATCCTCTTCTTGCTTTTCCTCTTTTAAAGTGGCCACACTGTTTCTGATGCTTGGCTTAAAAACTGATGGCTCAGTTGGTAAAGTGCGTGTAGTGGATTCAGATCCTGTGCATTCACATAAAAGCTAGGTGTGATGGTGTGCTTCTGTGATCCCAGCACTGGGGAGGTGGAGACAGGAGGATCCCCAGGGCCAGCTGGCTAGCAGCATTACTGAGGCTGGGGTTCAGTGACAGACCTGTCTTTAAAGCAACATGGAGGATGATAGAGGAAGACATCTGACTTGGGCCTATCACTTTCACACGTATCCATACATATGTACATGTGCAGTGACATATCCACCTATGCCCACACACATACACACATACACATTCTACACAAGCATGTACATTGTAAAAAGGGACAAACCCCAGAACACATTGGACAGCTATCCAAATCGAAGGTATGCTATATATTTATTGGTCTATTGATGAATAACTGCAAAAGAAAAAAACTGAAAAAAATGTTTTTAGGGCTGGAGAGATTGCTTAGCAGTTAAGTGCTTGCCTGTGAAGCCTAAGGACTCCAGTTTGAGGCTCAATTCCCCAGGACCCAAGTTAGCCAGATCACAAGGGGGCGCACGCATCTGGAGTTCGTTTGTAGTGGCTGGAGGCCCTGGCATGCCCATTCTCTCTCTCAATCTGCCTCTTTCTCTCTATGTCTGTTGCTCTCAAATAAATAAATAAGAATAAACAAAAAAATTTTTTAAATGTTTTAAACACTCAAAAATCCAGTAATTTAGTCTGTTATGTTATGGAGGGTGCTATAGGTGATTTTTAGTTCTCACATTTTTCTAAAGACAGCTTTTATTGTGTGTGTGTGTGTGTGTATGTTGGGAGGGTGTGGGTGGCTGTGTGTTTTAAGTAATGCTGGGAATTGAAATCAGGACCTCATGTATCCTAGGCCAGTGCTCTACTATAAAGTCATATGGCACCTGGTAATTTTTTTCCACATATGTGTATTATGCATATGTGGGTGCATATGAGTTTCTGTGTGTGTGAAGGCCAGAGGACAGCCTCATGGTTCCTCCTCAGGTGCATAATTTTTGAGACAGGTTTCCATTGTCCTATAGGTCACTGATTTGTTCAGACTGGCTGGCCAGGGATCTTTCTTTCTAGTCTTTTCCCAGTGCAGATCACAGGTCTCACCACTCAAGGCATTTAAGGTGAGTTCTGGCAATTGAACTCAGGACTTCATACTTGTGTGGCAAACACTTTTCCGTCTGTTCCACAGTTTTTTCAGGTGTATGCATGTGTATAGTATGAATCATTGTTGAGGGGATCAGATGAGATCAGAAGGAAAAGTCTCAGAGCACTGAAAGGAAAAGGCTGTTTATTAAGTCAGGGTTTTTTTTTTTTTTTTTTTTTTTTAGGTTTTTTTTTTGTTGTTGTTGTTCCTTTGCCCCAGATATCTTTGGTACACACTGCAATGATAACCTACCTTACTGAGGAAACTTTATAAGGTACTAGTTATAAGGGTTTCAGTTATTCTCTAAAAAGTCTTTCATCTACCAGTACCCCGGCTGTTGCAAAGTGCTCACAGAAGGAAACAGTCACATTGACCCATCACAGAGACTGGTCAGTGACAAGAGCACACAACCATTCATTATTAAGTAGACACTCACTGAAGAGAACCGTCAAGTTGACTGATCTGGTCACAAAGACTGGTAGATGACAAGAACATGAAACCATTTGTCCTTCAGTAAACACTCTCTGAAGGAAACTCTAAATATTAGATTCTGGTGCATTCTTCAATAGACAATTGCCTGGATATATGTTGAGCTACCTTTCTCCTCATTGTCTCAGTTTCTTCATCTTCCAAAGGGGACTTTATTGACTGTCATTAGAGAGGGCTGTGAGGATTGCAACTGCCACTATAGTGTGCATGCAGACAGTTCAGATCAGTTACTAACACCAATGGACACAACTTTGAGTAGGAAACAGTGTCAGGCTTCTGAAAACCTGGGCATGAATGTCTCATATCTCCACAGGTGGAGTGGGCTATAGGTGAGTGGCAGAAACATATGAAGAAATGATTCAAATACCATCCTTTGGGGCCAGGAAGATAGTTTAGTCAAAAAAAGCATTTGTGATACTAGCTGAGGGTCTGAGTTCAGATTCCCAGGACCCATGTAAATGTCAGACATGGCAGTATGCATGTGTCATCCTGGCCTCAGGAGACAGAGACATGAAGATCCTCAAGGCTTGCTGGTCAGCGAGGCTACTTGATTTGGTGATTTCTGGGTTCAGTGAGAGACCCTCCTCAATAAACATGGTGGATAGTTTTTGAGGAACATATCTGATGTTGACCTCTGGCCTACATATGTATGAGTAGACATGCATGAACACATGCAAACACACACATACACACACATATATAAGCTTGTATACCACATGCACATGCATGCGAAATAAATAAGATACCATCCTTTGCCTTCAAGCCAGGGTGGCTAGTTGGACTAGCCCAACTGATAAGCTTGGGTTCATGTGAAAGATCCTTCCACAGTAAATAAGATAGAGAGTGACCAAAGAGGAACCTGAGGTCAGCCTCAGGCCTCCACATGCACGCCCGTGTGTGTGCATCTGCCCACAAGAACCTACATACACACACTCGCACACTACACAAACATGCATATGCAGAAGAAACAAAGAAAAATGTTCCCTAAATTAAACAGAAGCACGTCCAGTTGTATGTCAGATTTAGCAAAATGTAACTGAAAAAAAATGAAAGGGAAGTGGTAGCAGGTAGAGGTGCCAGTGATGATGCTGTAATAATAAAACCTAGTACCCTGGGTTCCTCTCTTATTAACTGTTGGGGAAATAAGATTTGAGAGATAAAACTTCAATCTGGGCATGACATCCTGGAGGTCGGGCAATGGCATTTCTCAGTTCCTCAAACTGGAATGTCTCTTCACGTGGCTGTCTTCTGATCGTGAACTCTGCTCAACTAGACAGCTTGTTGTGACAGGCACGAGGTGCACCTGCCTGTTGACGTGCTCTCAGCAGTGGCATGTTCCCATCAACATTATCTCCCCTCCAACACAGGCACATTAATAAATGCCTAACTGAAGCAGGGGTTGATGTTCACAGTTGCATTGTATCCACTAAATGTGCAGACAGTGGCTAGTCACAGGAAGCTGTGTGAAAAGGGGCAGTATTTGGGGGAGCAGCTCTTGCTTGCAAGATTACAGCCTGCAAGCATCTTGGCACTGGTATTAATCAGGCTGAGCACCTCCATTCTATGTGATGGAGTTTTGCATACCATCTCCTCACCTCTACTTTCCATGGCCTACATTTCATTAATACTTTCTCTGAGTATATTCTCAGGTTTGACATATTTTCCAGTGCATAATTGTTCTAACCTAAATGTTCGTTAAAATAACTACCAATTCTTCTTCATTATTAAGTATATATATATATATATATATATATATATATATACACACATATATATATTTATTCATTTATTTCCTTCTTTCCTTCTTTCTTTTTCTTTTTCTTTTCTTTTCTTTTCTTTTTCTCAAGGTAGGGTTCCACTCGCGCTCAGGCTGACCTGGAATTCACTATGTAGTCTCAGGGTGGCCTCGAACTCAAGTCGATCCGCCTAACTCTGCCTCCTGAGTGCTGTGATTAAAGGCATGCTCCACCACGCCTGGCTTCTTAAGTTATATCTTTCAAAAATTCTTCTAGGTTCAACTCTATTAGATCATTTATTTAGAAAGCCTTTCAGACATGTGGCAAATAGATACTGAAGACTGGGCTAAGCAAGGTGTTTTAAGATAGTGGAGATAATAAGGCAACTAATCTTATCACTCCCACAGATCATTATATTTTACACTGAACAATCAGCTACGTGCCCCTATAAGTAATATACATTGTTCTTAGCTGAATTGTGTCCCTACAAAGTTCACAGGATGAAGACTCATATCCAGTACATACAATATGGCTGTACACAGAGATAGAGCAATTTTTAAAAGTCCTGAGAGTAAAATGGAGCTGAATATATCCAGCATACTTAAGAGAAGAGGATACTAGGACACAGACTCACCCAAAAGTTAACCTTGTGAGGCCACAGGGAGAGAGGGTGACCATATATGGGGCAAAATGTCTTGAACTCAGACTTCTAACATACAGAGACGTGACAAAATAAATTTATGGGGTTGAAGATGTGGCTGAGCAGTTGAGCCCTTGCCTAACAAATGAAATGTCCAATTGTTGAATGCCAATAAAATCAAGAAAGATAATTATAAAATAAATGTCTGTTACTTAGTCTATGGTATTTCTTATGGAAGCCCTAGAAAACTAATGCATATATATATATATATATATATATATATATATATATATATATATATATATATATATCAGGGTAAATCCCATGAAGACCAATAACCAGAAAACTACAGAATGCACTTTAACTGCTTTGTAAAAGCTTCTTGAAAATGAGATGTTATTGACCACTACTATAGCATGGCTTTTTTAACTTAGTTAACATTACTTAGCCATCAAATAAGCATCCACAATGGCTGCTGGTCCAAAGTTAGACTACTAGAACCTCCACATCCTATTGTGAGCTATAGAAAGAACAAGACAGTCACTGGAGTCCACCAAAAAGAAAAGTAATCAATGACTGACAGAAAGGATGGCTTAGCTGGGCTTTTGGCATGCCTTTTCTCAAGCCAGGAATTAAGGAGTTAAAGATAACATATTAGCTTCTTTGGGAAGTGTAAAAACACTAATGACTTCTCTTAGGAATTAAAGAAGTGGAGCTGAGAGAGCCCTTCCCACAATTTGTTTCAAACAAGAGCTCTTGTCTATAGCCTCTGGTTGACTCAGGACTCTTTGCTGTCATGTTTCCTTTTGTTTGAGGATTCTGTTGTTACAGGTGATTGGCTTCCTCCTTGGTCTTTTCAGCACTCAAACCAGTCAAGCCAAGATACCAGAGTGAGTCATCTCAGTGTGGAGATGTCCTCTTCCTTCTTCTGGATTTCATTTAAATATGCTGAAACCATGTCTTTAATGTGTTTCATCTTTTAAGCCTGAAAAATACAGTTTTTCTGCGTCAGGTGACAGTGAGGTCCTGAGCTGCAACTAGGAAGTCATGTGTGTGTGTGTGTATGTGTGTGTGTGTTGGGGGGATGGTTTCTGATGAAACACCCAAACTGTCTTTACACTATGATGCTTACTGTAGGGGGTGGGGAAGTTTTCTAATGACACACCCAAAGGGATCCCTATGCCATTGGCCTTACTACTTCCTGTCCTTTCTGCAGTGGTATAAGGAAGGCTGTCCCATCTTCAAAACCCTAACCTTGTTTTCTGTCTATATGAGTGAGATAGCTTCAACATCTACAACTGTTTTGTATTAACACAGTTTGAAGATTCTATAAGTTCTATAAATCCACAACACACACACACACACACACACACACGGCATGCTATTATGAAGAAATATTTAAGAAGTTGCTATATCTGAAGCATGAATGAACACCTAAAACCTATGTGCTGAAGGTCTCCACTGACCATGTTATTATGAGGTGACAGAACTTTTAAGAGGTGAGCTTCGTGAAAGTTTTAGTTACTGGAAGCATGTCCTTGGAGGGGATATTGAGATTCTGACCCTTTTGCCTATCTGTCTCTCTCTCTCTGCTTCTCTCTCAATCTCTTACTGTGTTTCCTAGTAACCAGGAAGTGACAAGCTCCATACTGCTCCACCATGTGACCTTTCCACATTTTCTATCACCTCATCACAGGCTGTGAAAGCAGAAGTGCCAGTGACTAAGACCTGGGGCACCATGAGCAAAAAGGACTATTTTCTTCTTAGAGTTGCCATCTCATGATAAAAAAAAAAATTAGAATTATTTAAATATCTCATAATTCTCTACAGAACACTGAAAGGCATTATATGATCTTACTTGGACATGCTAGCATCTCAGTTACAAAAATCATGTTAATGTTGCAAAGGAGCTGTGGAGCTATCCCAGTCAGTAACATGCTTAATATACATACATTAGAACCTGGGTTTGATTCCAGGACTAATGTAAGTGGGAAGTGTTATCCTGAGATACTACCGCCCCACATAAACTGACTGCTGCATTCACAACCCAACAGTGAATACCAATAACCCCACTGAGGTGGGTCCTCAGTAGAATGAGGGCACAGCTGAAGGAGGATATAAGACTATAAACCACTAGGAATATGACCAATATGCAATGTGTTCATACAGTAAAGGTCATAATTATTGAAAAAAAGAGTATGACACACCCTTTAAATCCAAGAACTGGGGATTGCATCCTAGCACTTGAAATTTTTTTTCTTCTAGCTGAACAACATATCATCTCTTACTAGCCTCTTTGTCAGTCATAAATGTGTTTTGATAAACAGACATGTACTTAGTAATACAGGCAACCACTGATTCTTCAGAGCAAAGTGCTATCAGGTCAGTACTATAATAAGCAGCAGTTTAGAACTAGTGCCTACCAATATCTGTACTCACATATCACACTTATTAGCAAGAAATGGTTCAGTGCCAGTTAATATCTTTCTTCTCCAAATGACTGATAATTTTGGTTTAATTTTTATAACTTGGGATATATATATATATATATATATACACATACATGTATACATATATATATATATATTCAAAGTGATTAACTGACCTCAGTTACTAGAAATATAACTATTAGACAACTTCTCTGACTATCCAAATTCACTCTTCTATTTTATAATCCTAGGGAATGAAGCTCTTCCAGCTGCAGGTACTGACACAGCATGGAAGGAAAAGACATAGGCCAAATTGCTTCTCCACATGCTGCTGAGTATTTCTTGATACATTATCTTATTTGATGGCCACTACAACTTTGTGTAATAGTATTTATTCTATCTTTTATGGGATATTCAGGCTCTACGCTGATCACCAGTGATCCATGTCTTCTGATGGTCATGTTCTTATTTAGTTCATCCACTTAAGCATGAAGTGGATTTACTCCCTCACTTCAAATGAATAGAGTATAGCAGATTTGATAGGATACCATGTCCAACATCAGATTATAAAGATTTAAATCCTTCTGTCTTGGATTTTCTTCCCCACCCTCTCAGTAGCCTTTGGAAGAGGGCCAAATATAAGCTCAGTAGAGAATATTCTGAACCTGAACGAGAAATGTTGATGCAGACTATGGTGGTTTGATTCAGGTGTCTCCCATAAACTTAGGCGTTCTGGGTGCTGGGTTCCCAGCTGATGGAGATGTGGGAGTTAACACCTCCTGGAGGCAGTGTGTGGCTGGGAGTTGGCTTGTGGATGTTATAGCCAGTGTCCTCTTGACGGTGTTTGGCACAATCTCCTGTTGCTATTGCAACCTTATGTTGGCCAGGGGTGATTTTCACCCTCTGCTCATGCCATCATTTTCCCCTGCCATCACGGAGCTTCCCCTCGAATCTGTAAGCCAAAATAAACCTTTTTTTTTTTTCCTATAAGCTGCTCTTGGTTGGGTGATTTGTGCCAGCAATGCGAACCTGACTGCGACACAGACCTTCACCCCATTGCACTTTCGGATAATTGCAGCCCATGAGCAGCTTTGTTTCAGTCTTATAAGACCCTGAGCCAGCATTGCCAAGGCAAGTGCCTCCTGGATTTCTGAGCCATGGAAAGTGATATAAATGAACATTGTTTCTAATAGTATTGAATATAATAGTTTCAATATAACTTGTTATATGGCTGTAGCTAATTAATACAATCTGGGGTACATGGACTCTAAATTAAGAAACCAGATAGGAGAAGAGGTAGTTTAGAGAAAGAATTTATATTTTTCTGTTTTTTTACTGATATTTGAAGCTCTCCCATGGCCTGACCAGACCATGACTTATATCATATTATCTAATATTTAACTTAATTTTCTCTATTCTATCTGTAAAATAAAATTCATAGTCCCATGATAGAGTGATGTTATCCAAATTAAAATTATATATATATATATATATATATATATGGTGCAATTTATAGTGGGTGGTCATCCACAGCACAGTGGAGGGAGATTTGACCCTAATTCCAGTCATATGCCTCATGGTCCAAACTCATTCAGTATTTGTTCCTAAGTAAATACAGTATTGCTTGATGGGAAAGAGATATCTATAAGATAACTGGTAGGTTGATCATCCTCAAGGAAATAACCTTCTACCTGTGATCATGAAAGTGACCCTAATGTAACTCAGTTGGTCAGAAGAAAAAGAAATAGTCATAGTATTAAATAGGATGTTGTGGTGCTTTGAATGGATGTCCCCCAGTGGATTCAGGAGTTTTATTCAAGCTTATAACTTGGTGTCACTGTGGGTGGATCCTAGGTCCAGCCCTAAGGTATTGGGTGGGGGGTCTGAAAATTTCAGCTAAGGATATGTGGGGTGCTTGAGTTCTGCCTGTGTTTCTGGAGTGTGCTTGCTTGTGCTGGTGGTGTTTGCTTTTCTCTGTGTGTGGACATATGAAAGTGGGACAGCTTCTTGTGCCATTATGAAACTTCCCCTACATCTGTAAGCTTCAATAAATCCCTTCTTCTTCCCATAAACTGTGTCTGGTTTGGAGGCTCATCCCAAAAGAGTGAAGCTAACTGTAACAGATGGTAAATGTCTTTTATCACTGAACTGTCTCTCTGGCCCTAGGATGGGTATTAAATGGGAAGAAGAAGGGTCTTAGAGGGGACATCAGAGGGGGAAAAGTGAGAGTGGTGGGAGAAGGACTTTGATCATAGTGTATTGCCTATATTTATGGAGGTTTACAATAAAAGGTTAAAAAGAGAAAAAAGAAAGGTCTTAGTGGGAAAGGAAGGGGAATGAGAAAGAGTAATGGGAGGGGTGGGATAAAAGATGCATTATTATGTGTATGAAAGTGTCAAAATGAAAAAAAAAAAAGATGATCATTCCTAAAGGGGACATCTATGTCACCCCTCCAAGGTTCGGGGAACATCATGGAAAAGTAGGGCAGAAAGAATGTAAGATCTGGGGGTAGGGAGGAATGATATGGAATGTGTGGAATGCAATCATCAGGGCATGATATGGCAATTACACTCATAAACTCATAGCAGTGGTGGTTACCTGAATAAGATTTGACTCATAAAAATTGCATTGTGGGTGGGAGAGTGGCTTTTGAAGCCCCACTTATCCCTGAGAGACTTTTGACAGTTAATAATTCCAAGGAGATAATTTCTTCAGTGGTGCAGCTACTGGTAAGTTGCCTCTGGTAAATAATATCCCCCAACCCTTGCTCATGTGAACAATCCCAATTAAATGCAGTGGGTCAATAGAAAAGAGATAAATCTAGCAGAGGGACTAGTTAGGATGAAAAAGAGATTCAGCAGAGTAGGAGGGGGACGAGACTGGGCAATGGGAAGTGAATATATTCAAAATATATTATACGTGGGTATGAAGTTGTAAATAAATAAGTTAAATATCTAGCATCTATTACAGTGAAACTCAGTGTGTCCCAGACTTCAGCCATCTTTGGGTCATTTAAAAAAAAATGTTTGCCATGACCATTAGTCATGTCTAGTATGATATACTCAAAAGCTTTAAAATACTTTTAAGGAAAGCTAGGGAGATTTCTCAGTGAGAAAAAAAAAAAAAAAAACACTAGCTGCTCAAGCTGGAGGACCCAAATTAGATCCCTAGACACTACATAGAAAGTTGGGTGCCAAAACTCCTACAGTCATGGAACACTGACATTGACAGCAAGATGGGAGATGGAGTTACAAGCATGCACACACACACAAATAAATAAAACCCATGTTAAAGCTTTCTAATTTCAATGTGAAGTTGTATTGTAGGGTTGTAAAACATCACTCAATATTGTGATTTAAGGAAAAAAGAACATAGAGATGGAAGTCAGACAAATTCTAAATGAAATCCCAGCTATATCTCTTTGGAACATGTGACTATGGAAGTTGTTTTCTTCATTTTCTTATCTGTAAAGTGCCATGAGGTCCTGGGTTTGATACCACGAACTGCATACACCAGACATCGTGGTACAATCAGAAGTGGGGAGCTGGAGGCAGGCCAGGACAGCCTAGGCTACATGAGACCCTGTCTTGAAAAATAAATAGGTTTTAAAAAGCTGGCATGAATGTATGTCCTCTTATCTAGATATTACCCATGTATCGATGTGTTACTATGCTAGATGGCCTAGCTGAGCACTCTACATACAGATGGTTCATATTATGGCATGTATAGTTTCTTTGAGGAGCTAGCACAGTACCAACAGATGGTTCATGTTTTGCTATGTGCTCCTGCATGGCATTTCCAACTCTCACTTCTCTAGCAATGGAGTTAAGGGGATTTTTCAAGTATAAGCTATTGATTCTGACTTCCTTGGTTTTGGTTTTAACTAATCAGCAGACAGTTGACTTAGAGTTAATTTGCAAAAACTGTGCCACTCTGCATCCCTGAAAGTTGCATCTTGTATTTTTTTGTCAAAAACCTGACTTTATTTTCCTTGGCTGAATAAGAAATCATATGAGTGCATGCAGAAACAAAGAGCTAAAGAAACCCAGCCTACCGGACAGGATTTCAGCTCCGGGTCCTGAGTCTTTCTGAATCAGGAGTCTCAGCGTTCCGCCCACCAGGCTCAGCAGCAGCATCCCCGAGCCTTCAGACAGCTCTGTGGACAGAAGCAGACCATCCTTGTTCCATGTTCGAAACTGGAAACTCACTGCGAGCCCATCAATTTGAGGGGTGCCGGGCAGCAGCAGATAACTGCTCCTGGAGTTGACAAATGTGATGGGAACAATTTGTGGTTCCGAGCAAGAAAAAGTAATGTTGCCCTAGAAAACAATAAAGATCGAGCATATAAAATCCATTTTTTTGTATTCTGCAATTTGACAGCCAGCATATAATATGTGTGTGTGTGTGTGTGTGTGTGTGTGTGTGTGTGTGTGTGTGTATACACACACAAAACACATACACACATACACACATCCCCAGGAGCTGCCTTCATTTCAGGATCATTTCAGATTCAGTTGCAAGATCTTGCAGGGAGAAATACATCAGATTTGTTCAGATATACTTGTGAATCTATTTTCTGTCCATGGTTTAAGGATCATGTCACTCTAGAGGCAGTTATGGCTATGTCTTCAGAGGGTGGGATGAGGAAGAGGGTAGCTAAGGGTAACAGGATCCCCCTCTCTCTTTCTCCCTCCCCAAAGTGAGCAGTGTATTTATTTATTTATTTATTTTAAGTAGGGAATTGCCTTGAGCCTGTAAGGGGCAATCTGTTTTTGCTTATCTCTTTTTCCCTAAAGGAGTCTGTCTTCTCCAGAAGCCTGACATGAGAATGTGCATAAGATTACCAGGCTTCTAGGCATATAGCATGAGGTACGGGTTTTCCTTATCTATTTTTCTCTAAAGGAGTTTCCCTTCCCTAGGAATGCAACTGAAAATGTGAATAAAATGAAAAGGCCCTGCCTAGCATGGTAGACCATTCTTTTAATCCCAGAACTTGGGAGGCAAAGGTAGGAGGATTGCCATAAATCCAAGGCCACCCTAAGACTACATAGTGAATTCTAGGTCACCCTGGGCTAGAGCCAGACCCTACCTCAAAAAAAAAAAAAAAATTAAAAGATTCCTAAATACCTGGCATAGGAATTGGACTGATAAACCTAGGTCCCATCCTATAAATTCCCATCAAAGACCAACATCAGAGTTATCAGGTGGTTTTCCCAATTTTGGAGACTCTCTTCATGTTATTTTCCATTTGTTAAGCTTTATAGTAAAATCTTTCTAAACTTTATTTTCTATAGTCTGTGGAGTTCATTGTTCAAACTCATAAAAACCCAGAGTCCGTTGGCTCACTGGAGTTTTGTTTGGTCATGACTGTCTGGCACCCTAATGCCTTGATTAAATTGCAAACAAGCACTGATAATGGTTCCATCAATCTCAAAGACACCCCTAATTCTCATATTACTATCTATAAAGAGGGCCATCTGAGATTTTACAAAGGATGGGGTGGAAGCACCAACATTTTGGGGGGAAATAAAGGTATAAGAATAATTATATTCCCTTACTGAATAAATCCATATGGCCAGCCAACCATGTGCTAAACCCTGGAGTAGTAACTTTAAAAGTGATATACATGAAAGATCTTTGTTATAATGTGCAATGTGCTAAAAGGATGATAGACAAAGGCCCCTAAAGGAGCCTGGAAGAAAAAAAAATAACTAGATTTATAAGCAGATAATTGCATGGAAGTAACATATAAAAGGAGTGCAATGTGTG
Organism: Dipus sagitta; assembly: GCA_036346955.1. Lineage (NCBI taxonomy): Eukaryota > Metazoa > Chordata > Mammalia > Rodentia > Dipodidae > Dipus > Dipus sagitta. Next base: position 155,427,209 of record CM070773.1, on the reverse strand, counting down.
TTAACTTGTCTAGCATTTATAGCAAAAATGCATATTGTGTATAAAATCTTTAAAAAATAGGAAAATGGCATTACTGTAGGATTATAGTTTGTGGATCATGAAGGTCTAGTGAACACAAGGAGGTAAGCCAGGCAAGAGGAGGAGAGAGACTCTCCTACCAAGTCAGCTGCCTGCAAGTCATAGGCAGTGAACACAAAACCAGAGATGAAGCTCCATGAGTCATCACTTATGCTGAGGTGGGTTTTCTGGTGACACAGCTGCCTTTGAGTCACCCATACTCCTCTCATCTCATAAATCACCTCTCATCCATCCTGATAAACTCACTGGCTCCTCAAAACTGGATTTTGGTTTAACTATGTTTTCGTCCCTCACCTGAATCCTGTTGAGGTAGAGAGACATGTGTTTATGTCTCCCCAGGGAAAAAGTTTCATACAGGGCCAAAGCTGGATGCTTTCTAATTCAGAGATCACAAGATAGTTCAAGAGAAAAGCATATGGGATTGTTCAAGTGCTCCCACTGAATTGTAGATTTAAAGAAAACAAAGTTCAAGCTGGGCGTGGTGACACACGCCTTTAATCCCAGCACTCAGGAGGCAGAGGTAGGAGGATTGCTGTGGGTTCGAGGCCACCCTGAGACTACAGAGTGAATTCCAGGTCAGCCTGAACTAGAGTGAGACCCTACCTCAAAAAACAAACAAAAAACAAAAAAAAAAAAGTTCAGTTTCATCCAAATTTTGGCTTCTCTGAGTGACAGCCAAGGAAGGCTGACCTGAGGGCAGTGAGGGATCAGTTCACTCCTATCTGATAAAGACCCAGTAGCACCTTTGCTGGCCCTTATAGCCCAGTTTGTAAGGTCTTCAATTATTTAAAGAACTGTGGGGAGCCCAGAATCAAAGATATCCCTGGACTGGATCCCTGCAGTATGGGCTTCAAATGAATGCCTTCTGGGATTCTAACTCCTTCAGGTCACCGCAGTGGGTAGAACTCTGAAGTTCACAGGTATGTTCTCTGTGTGAGGCCATGTGGTTTCTCTGCCCTCCTGTGCTGCTTCCTCTACCTCTCCATTCCCTTCAGTTTCCTGACCCCCAAAGAGCTCTTGGAGCTATCTAAGACTTCAGTGTTGTTAGAGCATTCTGCGGGTAAGTTCTGTAGTGGTAATTCATAGGGCAAGTAGGAGAAAGGAGAAATAGAAGGATGGTAAATTCCTTCTACCAAGCCTGAGCCCATGCTTCAGGGGCCTATGTTTCCAGCTCGGTGGCCCCTCACAGACAGCATGGCGCTTCTGTTTATCAGCTCATCCAGCTTGCCTAGTGCTAAAAGACATGCCACACAGTATTTCAAAGCATCAATACTTACACTCCCCCAGCAGAGTCGAGAGAAGAAAAGATTCTCTAAAGAAAAATGCTACTTTTGAAATCAACGTGGATTATTTGATCATTTTCAATAGTACCATTGGCTACAACAGGATCCTTCTCTGGGTAGCATTTGAGAGTCTCCACCAATTATTTAAAAATAGAATGCAAAGAAAGAATTTGTAGGGCTGGGGAGATATTTCAGTAAGTTAAAGTGCTTGCCTTGCAAGCATGAGGACCTGAGTTTGAACCTAGTGTATAGGTGAAATGTCAGCTGTGATAGTATGCACTTATAATTCCAGCACTGGGGAGGGGCATACAAGCAGATTCCTGAACCTTTCTGGACAGGCAGTCTAGTAAAATTGGTGACCTCCAGACCAAGACTGTCTCAATGGACATGGATGATGTTCCTGAAAATAGACAGTGAGGTTGTCCTCTGCCCTTCACATGCAAGTGAACACATGTAAACCTGTACCCACATATATGTATACCCCCACATAAAAACACATGTGGGCTGGAGAAATAGCTTAGTGGTTAATGCCCTTGCCTGCAAGGCCAAAGTACCCAGGCTCAATTCCCCAGGACCCCCGTAAACCAGATACACAAGGTGGGCATGCATCTGGAGTTCATTTGCAGTGGCTAAAGGCCCTGGTGTGCCCATTCTCTCTTTCTATGTCTCTCTGCCTCTTTCTCTCTCAAAGAAATAAATAAAAATAAAACACACACACACACACACACACACACACACGTATACGCACATACACATGCCCCCTCTACACACAGAGATAACTTGTTTTATAACTGTGTTCAAAAAGACATAGTACATGGCCAGCAGGTATATTCTACCTGATACACCACTTTCATCTATTTTTTTTTTTTTTTCAAATTTCAACATTGCCATCCCCACAAAGGGAAATCTATTCCTTGGAGTCAATATTTGTCAAGCACTGAAAGACAGTGTGCTAAGTATAGGGGTTCATGAGCTGCCTGTATAAATGTAACATTAATTGCAATCTGCAGTCATTACATGTGTACTGTGACTGTAATTGGTTCACATAGAACCATGACAAGGGAAGGCACATTGTGAATTCCATGATGAAGCAACCTGCACTGGCCTTGTAGTTGGGAATTAAAGCATAGAGAACTGCCATTCTGGGATAGGGAATTGCATTGCTAAGAGGACCAGTCACCCACTGCAATACCTGCCCTGCGGAGGGCTTACTATGGGAAGCAAGGGAACGGGTATGGATCTTTCTTCCCTTTCCACTGTTCATAAGACCTGTAGGGTTCTCACTGTCCAAAACAAAAAAAAAAGGTCCCACTACACTGGAGGAACTAAACCCTATTCTCTGAACACCTTCGTGACTGGAAGTTTAAGATGAATGCCTCTGTCCTGGCTGGCAATCACAGTAGACCAGAGTTAGCTATCCATCCCAGATATGACAATTAAAGACACATGTAATATTGAAAAGTGAAAAAAGAGGAGGTCTATTCAGTGTGGCCATGTTGGGAAATGAATCAATAAAGGGCACAGTGACCAAGTCCAAGTTTTGCATCTGGACACGATGCTCTTGTTGTAATAGAGGGCAAGAGGTATGGATAGCTAAGCAGGCCTGGTCAAGGTGTGGACCCTCCCCTTCATTGACCCATCCATCTTCCTGGCTCACATCCTACGAGATAGTTTGAGTAACTGACATGTTGTTAATCTATTAATTACTGATAATTGTCCTCACCTGGGGCAATGGACTGTCCTGTGAAAGTTTTGCTATTCCTGCAATCCCAAGCAGACTCAGGAAGAAAGGTTTAGGACAATAACTGATCTCTATGCCTTCAGTCAATGTGCTGACAAAAGGGTCAGGTTTTCACCCTGGTTTCAGTTACCTTGTGGGACCAACTGAGGAGTTAGTGGTTTTTAGCAAAAACAGCTCAAAGGACCATTTTCACATTTTCTCACTGTACACACTAGCTCCTGGAGGAATGATGACCTTCAGCGTGACTGAGGTCAATGCTCAGGACGATGGTGAAACCTCCCCAGAGCAGCCACTGCCATAGACCCCCGGTCCTCTTCGCAGAGGCCTCCTCTGTTTCCAAAACGACAGCACTCTGTGCTTCAATCCTTGGATGTGCCGTTCTTAGTTTTCTTTATGCTGTTATGTCAAAGCCTCTGAGGTTGAATACTTTATAACAAAAAGAGGTTTATGTAGCTTACAAGTATGGATGTTGGAAAGTGAACATCGGGTGCACTCAAGTATTTGGCATCTGACTAGGTAGGGTCCCTTAGCTGGGTCCCAACACAGCAGAGAAGCAGAAAGAGAAGCGGGTGCATGCAGCAGGAGTGAGACACTTGTGCTGGCCTTGCTTTATAGCAACCTACCCCCGAGAAAGATAGGTCTTCATGAGACCAACACCAATTCCTTCTGAGAGATGACGGCATATGGTAGTTTGAATGTATGTCCCCCATTGACTCACGTGTTAAAACTTGTAACTTGGATCTCTGGCTGCCTGTCTGGAGGAGGTGTCACTGGGGGCAGATCCTGGAGTCAAGCCCCAAGGTGTCACTGGAAGGGGATCTGAATTACAGCCCAAAAGTATAAGAGAGAAGTTTCAGCTCTGGGAGTCCTGCTTGCTTCCAGTTTGTGCTTGTTGCTTTTCTGATTTTGCTTTCTGAGTGGGTATTTCCCTGTGCTTGGATCTATGGAAGTATGCGGCTTCTTCAGCTGCTGATGGACTTCCCCCTGGATCTGTAAGCATGAAATAAACCCCTTCCTCCAATAAACTGTGTCTGTTTTGGATGTTCATCCCAGTAATGTGAAGCTGTCTACAACACAGCCCTAATAGTCTGTCACTAAGCCCCTCCTTTTAAGGACTCACCACTTTCAACACCACCACATTGGGAAACAAACTTTCAGCAAATGATTGTTGGAGAACACACTAAAATCAAACCTAAATCATACTAGAGGACCATGAAATGCTTTTGGAACAACAGGAATCAATTCACAAGGAGGGATATGTGTGATCTGAACAGAGGAGGAAAGCCTTTGTACAGGCTACAGGCAGGGAGGTGTCAGGAATATTCCAGGACCCAGAGAGATGCCTGCAGTTGGGTTGTGGAGAAAGGAGACAGAGAACCAACCACATCAGCCTTTAGATCATGTTTAGAGTCTGGAATTTTATATTATAGAAAGTGGGAATGGGAAAGATTGAAGAGAAAATTGTAATTTCTCATTCAAGAATGGAAGATCTGGAAGGCACGTGGTTTCTTGAGACCAAAGATTTAAACACCAGGCAAGAGAATGGTGCAGTTCAGAGCTAGGGAAAAGGGACACAGAATAGCCTAGTAATGGAAAGGGAGAGGAATGGGGAAATCTTGCATTGAGCTGCATGGGTTGGATGGAACAAGGTAGGAGAGAGGATTAGCTCAAGCCTACATGATTAGGCTTTTGGAGCCATTGCTGAGCTTTATTGGAGAAGTCCTTTGGGAGGAATCATTCTTTCTTAAGCACATTAGGTAGAGATTCCCAGGTTCCAGACATAGTCTGAGCATAGGGAGAGAATAGAAGGTAACTCTCTTGAAATCTTATAGGAACCCTATAGCAACAGAGCTGAACATTCATACGTGTGCTTCAGCAAATCCATCATGGCATAGTTAGGACATAGACTGTACTGTGTGAGAAGAATGTAGCCACGGGTAACTCTTCTGGAAGCTTTTCTTTCATGTATGGAATTGAATTTCAGGGTTTATTGATGGTTCAGAAGAAAAGCTCAGAAGACTTAGTTGTGTGTGTCCACTAGCTATAGGGTATGCTGATGAATTATTATGTCTGGTTTTGCAAGGATGCTTCCAGATAACATTGGCATTTGAAGCAGAGACTAGGGTCAAGCAGTTGACTTCCCCAGTGTTGATGAACATTACCCAATCTAATGAGGGCCCCAGGGACATAAAAGCAGAGAAAGGAGAAAGTCACATTTTATTTGATTTCCGGCCTTACTTCTTTACATGGGACATCTGAACTTTCTGTAGTCCACAGGATTGGATTTAGACCACCAGCTAAATTCTCCTGGTGCTCAAACCTTCAAACTTAGATTCAATTACACCATTGTTTTTATTTCTTCATTTGGTTATTTTTCTGGGGTATCTAGTTTAGACATGGAATCATGAAACTTCCCAGCATCCAAAATCCAGTGAGCCAGTTACTCATAATAAAGTTCAGTACCTGTTTGCCTATTCTGTCTATTGTGTGTGTGTGTATCTGGCTTGGTTGGGTTTCTCTGGAGATGGGGAGGGTAACAAAAGTAAGCTTATTTGTAAGACATTTTCAGGAACACGTAGGGTGAAAAGGTAGACCCCAGCTCCTAGTCTCCTCTGCTTGAAAACTGCATGTAAAAAAGGAAAGAACAGATGGTTCCTACTTGCTAACAGACTATCACCTGCCCAAGTTGGTGTGTCCTGGTCACCACATCACCTATACTAGAGTGTAAGGACACCCTAACAGCAAATAAAGCTTTTTCAGTCCTTCACTTAGTATTATTTCTATGTCAATATGACTATGAAACACATTAGATGCTTCTATCCCTCCACTGACCTTTCCTGAGTCCACAGTCATTATCTTATACTTGGTCTCCCTGCTACCCCGAGGGAAAACTCCTTGACCATAAGGTTTTCCTACCTCCCTTATGGTGCTTGTCTTTAGGGGCTTTCCAATGGTATATACTACTTACAGAAAATTGTTGTATTTCTTATAGTATCATGTAACAGCTACTTTTTGTCACCTATACAAGCACGTTAGTGGTTGGGTATAGAGCATCCTGCTTGGGATTTTGAAAAGAAAGGGAATGTGTTAAATTTAGGTAGAACTGGATTCTGGTCATAAATACTTGCTGGAGCCCCAATCTTTCTGTTCTCGTTGTTTCCTACTCCAGAAGAATGATAGCAGATGCTTTAATGTAGGTAGAAAGGACAGAACATTAGTTCTGTCTGGTCTGTCTATTTTCTGAGGTCCCATACTATTCTGGATGGTCAGAGGTGACTCACTTGTACGGCATCAGTTTTCTGCAACAAGGTTGTTGGACTGGGTAGTTCTAGGATTCTCTCAGGTTCATGTGTTCTGGGGAACTAAAGTTGATAGAGGAATTTGGGGTGTCTTTAGAATGAGGAAGCCATCCTTGGCTCTTGGTTGGGCTTTAGGGTGCCAGGCGCTCATGGTCACACAGAACTTCCACTGAGTCAGTGGTCTCCAGGTTCTTATGTATTTGAAGAATAACTCCACAGCTCTTGGTGAGGTTTAGAAATATTTTATTATAGAGCTTAAGAGAAGGAAAGAAAGTAGAGCTCCAGCATAGCAGGAGGAGTCCCAAGCAGGCAATCGACATGGTGACTCAGATGGGGTTTTTTGCAGTGATAAGATTTTACTGAAGAGGAGGGAGGAGAGAACTGATCAGTGCAGTTCCCATGCCATGTTGCTAGGTGTCTAGGAACCTGGTAGTCTTAGTCATGGCCTTATGCTTGCTTTGTAGAGAAGGGAAATTCCTTCAGTCAAGAAAAAATCAGACCCTTCTGACATTTCCTGCCTCCAGCAAGGAAGAGGTTGAGAAGAGTCCTTTAGGGAAGAACAAGTTAAAACCATATTCCACCTTGCAGGCCCAAGGACATTTCCTGCTTTAAATTAAGAGAAAAAATAGTGTTCACTTTTGGGGCCCTGCTACCCTCAACTCCCTAGTCAACTTCTATTTTCTACTCTTTTTTTGGGGGGGTGGGGGGGTTTGAGGTAGGGTCTCACTCTAGCCCAGGCTGACCTGGGATTCACTATGGAGTCTCAGGGTGGCCTCGAACTCATGGCGATCCTCCTACCTCTGCCTCCCGAGAGCTGGGATTAAAGGCATGCACCACCATGCCTGGCAATATTCTACTCTTCATCAAACCATACATCCTCATGATCTGTCTGCTCTGTGGAGAAGGAATTGGCATCAACTGAATCATCCTTTTGTTAGCATGAGAAACACAATCAAGTATTTACCACTCTCTTTTTTGAAATATGTTATTTATTTACACACAGAGAGAAGAGAGGAGAGAGAGAGAGAGAGAGAGAGAATGAGAAAGGGTGAGCCAGGGCCTCTAGCCACCGCAAACAAACTCCAGATGCATCCACTACTTTATGCAGTATGCTCTATGTGGGTACTGGGAAATCCAACCCAGGCCATTAGGCTTTGTAGACAAGTGCCTTAACTGCTGAGCCATCTCTCTAGCCCTTACCTATCTTTTGAAGAACATATAAATATGCATGTGTGTATGACTATTCATAGGTGAGAGCACATGTGTACGTAGGTGAACATCTTTGTGCAGGTGCACATGCATGTGAAGGCCAGAGGACAACCTTGAATTGACATCCTCAGGAATGATGTCCGCCTATTTTGACACAAGGTATCTCATTGTCTGGAGCTTACAAGTTAGGCTAGACTAGCTGGGCAATAAGACTGAGGGGTCCTCCTGTCTCTGCCTCCCAATACACATTATGAGTGTACAACACGATGCTTGGCATTTTCACATCAAACTCAGGTCCTTATACTTTTGAGGCAAGCACTGTACCAACTAAGCTATCTTCTCAGCCCCAAGTATTTGCATCTTAAAAGACATTTTCTTTGAAAGATTTTGAGCTTAAAGAAAGAAAGCTAGGCTCTTCCTTAAATCAAATTCCTGTCTCATTACAGAAAAAGTCTATGAATCACCATAGATGATAATTAAATAGATATGCAAATTAGCAGAAGATAATGTAGAAAACTCCAGAAGCCAAACATTTTCAACACCTTCAGCAGGCTATAACAATCAATTGATTCACTATTCTTTCCTTTCCTCTCCCTCCTCTTTCTAAATGTTTCACAAAAAGAATGCTAAGTTAATACTGAATTGTATGAGGAATTAGACTGGTTGACTTTAATGGAGATGATAAAATGGAAGAAATATATGAAAGTGCTTAGCTGCAAGCTGGTCCAGAGGCTATACAGTGAAAGTCAGAGGAAAGCAGTGAGGAAGAGAACACATTCTGAACAGTATCCCCTTCCAAACGTATGCAGGTCACTCTGCCATGCCATCCGAAGTGTGTCAAATGCTGACTGAAAGCCAATAAAACTCATCCAACTAAAAGCCTTCATCTGTGACAGAGGGGCTCATCCAAGAAGTGACCTTGCAATAATAATACTATTATAATGATCTCCTCAGGACAGATGCATGGCAGTGTCATGACAGCAGCTGTCTGTCCTGAGAGCTACTGACAGGGAAAACTCTGTATCTTTTAAGTCCCTATCATGTGACCACAGAACAAATCAAGCATATTGACACTGATCTTTTACACAGCAGGTCAACTTCATGAGATGTTGCTGTGTCAACAGACACAGTGGGTTAGGAAATAACCCTGTGTTTATAGTATGCAGCAAGGGTTCTTTGATGACCAGCCATTTCAGGCTGACATATGAGGCCAGAAGAAGGAGTGAGAAGGAGACATTCATAATGAACAGGTACTGTGGACCCATTTCACAGATATAATTAGACATATCTTTATATGTATTTTAGTCAGGCTCACCAGTGTACATGATAAATGATAAACTTAACCCTTATCTGTGAAAGACACCTGCCTGAACTTCCCATGTAGGTGCTGCCTTGACCCATCTCTATTAGACATCTATCCTCTGGTCAAATGTTACTCATTTGCCAACTTTCATTGACATCATTAATCATGGATTGTGTCTAAAATAAGGCATCTCTGGTAGATTATCCAGCCAAATTTTGACTTGCTATTGGGATTTGTAAGTGAATTCCTGATGGACTCATCACTACCCAAAGACCTATCATTACTGACTCAAGCCATTAGGCATTTGAGAAAGATGATAGAAAATTACCATCTTCTCTGCTTTAAGTAGTAGCATGGGCATAAAAAATCCATAAACTAGAGCCACATGAAGACCATGCAAATCTGTGGCATTTAGTCACGTGCAATCACACACCAGACTTTTCCTTCAGGACTACATTTGACCCCACAAACATTGCTCACCTGTTTGTCTGGGCAGACCTAAAGGCACTTAGTAACAAAGCAGAAGGAGCCATATCCCCTTCACTGTTTTAGAAGGGCCCAAGGTCACAGATCAAGATAAATTTGGAATAAGCATGAGTCCTGTCTAATGGCTAAGGTGCCAGCTACTTGGATAGGATGGAGACATGGAAGATGGTTGAATGCTTCCCTCCCTTTGGGTTCCTTCAAATGTAGTCACAGCAAAGTGCTGATACACCCCCTCTCAGATCCTGAGAAAAGGTGAGAAGTCAGAAGCGGCTGGTCCCAATGTTTAAGACCCTAAAAGAATACAGCAGACCCAGCTTGAAGTTCTGCTTACCTTGACTGATTTCAGTTTGCCAAGTGTGCTACTTCCAGAGGTTGTGTTACTATGCTGAGCTGCTACTTACGGAGAAGTTTTAGTGGTTGTTTGTTTTGTTTTTAATCATCATCCAGACATGACAACACCCTGGTGAGTAAAAGAATAAAGCCAGCAGTGCAGGGCTGAACCTCAATCACGAGGCATCAAACAAAGCCAATCAAGCATTTATAAGCTGAGGAAAACAATCTTTCCATCTAACCTGGGAAAGATTTCAAAGCCTCTTCTTGATTTCCTAAATGAAGATAACCATTTGTAATTGGATGTATCTGAAAACTACCAGGGCTGACTGGCATGCTATCAGCAAATGTGGGGGGAAGACTTCCCTGTGTGTTTCCTGCTTCACAAATTCAGGGAGGGCAGGGCTTCATTTTCGTGTCTTAGGGAAGATAGACTCCTTCACATTTTCATTTATTTATTCAACATATATTAATAATTAGCTCACACAGGTCTGGCCCAGTTTTCATACCTCATAGAAATCCAGAGGAAGTCCATCTTTAACTGCACATCTAAAGTTTGCCTAGCAACAGAATGAGGTTCAAAGAACATGTCATCGAAGCTACGATTGAAGAGAGACATGCCTCTTGCTAGTATGTAGGCAGACATTAGGCCTGGGGTTATTGAAGAATGGACCCCCACTTCTCATTTCCTTGGTAACATTCTAAAGGGAAATATCTTAAACACTGGGCCATAGGAAAGAGCCACTTCCTTCTGAACAGAGGAACAAAACCCTCCAGTCCAGGGTGAAGCTTGTTAATCACTCAATTGATCAAGAGCCCACCATTCACCTATAGTCATGCTAAGGAGGTGAGAGGAATAGTTATCCCCTCAATGAGATAGTATACTTAAACCTACGGAAGCCCCTCCTTCATTGAAGTTGCTTAGAGACCCTCCTGGATCCTGCCCACTTTTTCCAGTTTTAACTCAGAAAATGTGATTTTTCCTTTCTTACTCCTCTTTAGATGTTGGTCAAAATCCCAGGCATGTTTATTCTGACAGCTGGGGAGTTATCCACCTTTTTCTCAGTAAATCTCCTTTACCTTACCTTGTTGTCCCTGTGGCTATTTTTATTTTATATATATGTATAAAAGGTCACAGATATATATATTTGTGCCTGGAAGACAAAGAACTCGACAGTATGAAAATCTGTGACAGCTTCATAATCTGAATTTCACAGGACAAATAAGAAGGAGCAGAGCTGACAATGGGATTTGTGTGGAAAGAGAAGCAAAAGAGAGACAAGTATCAGAAAGGTGTACCTTCCTTCAGAAATATAAGGTAACTTTAGACATAAGATACCTTCATACATACTATAAGTTGCCTTTGAGACAGAAGCTTTGACATTATAAAAAACAGTCAATAGTTTGATTTGGTCAAACATACATGTTACTCAGGAACTCACTCAGGGAACATTTAAGAAAAAGCATCTCTGGTACTGGAGGGTGTAGTGGTTAATATTTATGGTCAAATTTACAGGATCTAGAATCAACTAGGAGACAAACTACTGGGCATGTCTATGAGGGAGGTTCTAGAACAAGTTCACTCAGATGGGAAGATGCAACTTAGCAGTGGGGGTTGCCATCCCATGGGCTTGGATCCTAAAGGTAATAAAGAGGAAAGAGCAAGCTAAGCATTAGCATTAATTTCTCTCTCTACTTCCTGACTGTAGACTCATTGTGACCAGTTGCCCCATGATCTGGTCACCACGCCTTCCTTGCAATGGTGGACTGTATCCCTTCAAACAATGACCTGAAATAAACCCTTCCTTAGTTTGTTTCTTCTCCAAGACTTTGTGTTAGCAATAAGGAAGTAACTAATACAGAGGGAAAGTTCCACCAGTGTGCTAATATGCATGAAAGGCCAGAAGATGGACTCACCCATGGCCCTTCTGCAGGCCATTGGACAGTTGCTACCCACATGCATCTCTAAGCAAAGACTCTTTGTGCAGGCCACAAGCTCACTGGCTTCACATTTATTTTTGAATTTGTTTCTTCTTCACTCTCTTAAATCTCCTAGTTCTTGCTTTCAGCTCTGTGACTTTGGGTTTCATTTCACCCCCCACCCCCATTAGTGTTAGTTTCTAGCTTTATATTTTGTGATTACTCCCAGGGCACTGAAGAAAAAATTCCTGCCCAAGGTATTGACTTTTGCCAATAGTGTTAAAGTTCACATTCAGATAAAACCTAAAGGGAGACTTTGGGATTTGTATGGTAGGGCACTGGAAAATACCTGAGCACATTTTCAGTATTTCAGTAAAGCTATTTGGTAATATGACTAACAAAATTTTTAAAAAAACATATAAATAAATTCCCAGGAAGTAATCTGAAATTGAACTAAAATGGATACAATGGGCATTATTATTTATAATATAGTAATTAATAATAATAATAAAGTCTAAAACTGCCATAATAGTTAACTAAATTACAGTATATATGTAGGATAGATTATTTTGCCACCTCTAGTGATGTTTATGCTAAGCATGGGCATTGCTTAACATCTAATGTCAAACTAATTGGAGTGACTAGAACTTCTTATGAGTCAGGTAACATACACTTCTATCAAGAAATGGATATACAGCACAGACTAATTTGCTTAACAGTGGCTTTCTCTGAGTGGCAGAATGATGGCAATTTTCATCTGTATAGTTTTATATTTCCCTTACATTTAAAACAAAGAAGACTAAAGTTTGTAATAAGAGTTTTAGAGTTTTCCAAATATAATTCACTTGAAAGCATTGATTAAAATATGTTATGAATAAACCATATGAAAACCTCCTTCTTTGCTAGCTAAAAATTATGTGTTAGGAAAATGAGGGTGGGCAAAAGTACCCTGTGGGGATGTTTAATGCTGCACCTTGAAAGCATGGATTGTTACAGAAAAATTTCAACTTCAAGGGTAGGAAATCCCACAGTGAAGTATTAGTCAAGGAATCCCAGATACCCCCAAACTATTACAGGTAATTGCGAGGGTCTTGGTTGCCCACCAGGGCTAGATGGTATGATCTAGTACTGGTGCTGAAGACATCACATGATTTGGTTACAGGACACTGAGAAATCAAACGTCAGCTGAGGTAGAAGCCTCCTCCCTGTTGACTAGCTGTCATGTTGATGGAAAGTGATATGTAGTCTGCTGGAGAGGAAAAGTCATCAACAGGCATAACCAGCAGTGGACCATGCACACTGCACAGCTGGCCAGCCAGGCCAATGGTAACAACTGGTGCGATGGTGCCATGTCTGTTATGGTGGGGTTGTAGGGGGGTGGGGATAAACTGTTCTCTTACTGAATTTGAGGCCTGCTCCACAGGAGGGAATACATGCCTGGAACTGAAAAGCTAACTAAAATCCTATGGCTGGGGTGGTCATAGCCCTAGGGAGAAATCTACTACTATTGTTTGTATAAATAGTGTTAGGCCCACCAAATTGCCTTCTAAAATATCTATGCTTATGCCCATATATTAATGCTACTATCACTTCTGGTTAGAGAAGCTTTTCTTTTAAGGTGGCTGTGACTACTGGGAGACTCAAAACTCATTAAAATGTTGAGAAGTGACAGCAGAGCATTCAGCACTAACTAAGACCTTTCTTTCATACCCTGCAATGCTCAGGGACCATCCCAGAAGAGGTGGTGGAAACAATTTAAGAGACAAAGGATAGATCAGAATGCTTTGAAACGCTGCCATTGTATGCATGACCTCATAGTGGCTGATAATACCTCAAAAGATCTGCATCATATGAGGGCAAAACATTGTGACATCAAAATAGAAGAAGGATTAATTGGAAAGAAGAAAGGATTTAGTGAGGGGGATCTGGGAAGGGGATAAAGACGGGTGGTGGGAAAGGACTGGGCTCTGGGTTCATGTTGTATATGTTTTCAGGTTGTCAATAAAAAAGTTAGTAAGATAAGAAGCTGCCATTAGCCAATCAGTAGAGATTCCTCCAAGAGAGATGATGTCAGCATGTTCAGGTAGAGACTAGCAGATGGACGGAAACACGGTGACTCCTATTTGCCCAATGTCTTCTGAGTTATTTAGAGTTGTTTGTTTGTTCTGTTGCAATTTTTAACCACATCTCTGTCGCAACTAAGTAGCCACAAAGAACATCCTCACATGAGTGATGGTAGAAGAGTATGTTTATGGCCTTATTGGATTTTTTCCTTCTTTTTTATGAGATAGGGTCTCACAATTACAGTCCAGACTGAACCGCAGCTCACCATGTTGTCCAAGTTGGGCTCAGACTCATGGAATTTCTCATTCCCTTCCCTTCTGACTGTGAAATTATAGGTATGAGCCACCCAGCCTGCCCTAGGCTTTGTTTGTTGGTGGGTAGTGGGGTGCTGGCTCAGGATAGAGATGATAAAGAAAGGCAGTTCAGAGAGAATTTAATGGGTGTAGACCCTCTTATAGCCCAATTAGTGGGAACTTGATATTAGAAAGCAAACTCATTGTCTGGATATGATTCTGGCTTGTTCCCTAGTTCCAGATATGGGTTCCTTTCCACTGAGTGCATCTGTTATCCAATCCAACAGCAGATGGTTACTCACCATAACTGTGTGCCACTATTATGCTTGTGTGTGTGAGCATCACATCAGGTTGTTTGCTTCTGAATACAAGAGCTACAAGAAGGTATATACCCATTAAATTCTCTCTAAACTAACAATGGTTATCCCATTTAACTTGTGCTGACTTCACTCTCCGTTGGAGAATCTGCTTCTCTTTTTCAGACAGAAGTGGGACTTGCGGAGAGAAATGACCCATCACACTTCACCAGGGCCCCAGCTGAAGCCATAGAGGAATTAAGGAAATGAGCAAGAGTGCTGCTTTCTCGGCAAACTTGGTATCAGAACACGGGTGAAGGAGATAGACACTGAGGACACTCAACTCCTACTATAGCAGGGATCCAGAGGCTCCTAAGAGCCCATCACTGAAGTAGACTTAAAACACACCCAAGATGGCTCAGGTAATTCATAGAAGAGGGAGAAGGAAGATTGTTAGAGCCACAAGTTGGGACATTATGCACAGAGACATTGCCTCTGTGCACCCACAATGTACAACTCACAGTCCCCATGGGGATGACCTGCATCCCCAGTGAGGAGGGTCCCTTTGGATGGGGGGCATGGTGAGGGAAAGGATGCTGCCAACATGTGTTGTTTACATATTGAGCATGTCCACAACTAAAAAGAATAAATATAATACTAAGGAAGAAAAGCAGTTCATGGGTATGGAAGATTCACCCAGGAAAAGGCTGAGAGGTGGATGTGAATGAACTAAATTTCAGAATCAGAGAGTAGTATGGTTAGTAAAGAAGGGGCTCCAGTAAAAACCTGGGAGACAAACTTCTATATATTCTAAGAGTGGATTAGAACAATTCTGAAACATCCTTGCACTAAAACTTCAATTCACCTAGGAGACTTGCAAGGGTTACTGGAAGCAGAGGTTTCTGGAAAATCCTAGAAAGGGCACACAGCCAGGAGGAAGAGCTTGGAAATCAGATGCCAGAGCCTGGAGATGCCAAGAAAGATGAGGGGGACTAAAGCCCCTCATTTACTGCCACATTACTTTATCTTGCCAGAGGTAAAGATTCTGCCTCATGCTCTTTCATCGCATGAGACACCCAGGAGAGATTTCTTTAGTACTTAGCTAATGACAAAGGCATTTTCTGAAATGCTTCATTGATTTTTAATGCCCAGGAGAGCAATGCTGTTCACAGATCTGCACAGCCTTGTATGTATGCAAGTGTGCTGTTCTTTGTTCTTTATTTTTTTTCTTTTGCACTTGGATGTGAAAGTCATTCAGGACCCTGAAGGTAAAGAGATGTGTAATTAAAATGAATAAAAGCAGACTGTGGCATGCTTTCCAGAAGACTGTGGGTGACACAGCCTCTGCCTGCACATCACTGGCTGTTCTCAGCCCTGACTATAAAGTACCTTTCAGATGAAGCTTGGATGATAACGGCTGCCCCCATGCCTGCCTCACACAGATACACCAGGGACCGAGAAACTAATCTGATCCCAGCTCCATCAGTCATCCTTCTGTTCGCCCTCCTTTGACAGTCAAGGCCTGTGGCACCTTTCCTATAAGGTAGCTCTCTGAAACACATCAAAGGAAGGGGCTCTCACTGCTGCAGTTACTGGGGGAAAAATAAAAATGGAACAGGCTCAGCTCAGTAGTGGAAACTGCTGCACAGATGAAAAACACCAAGTTGATTTCAACTCTCATTATCTCCACTCTTCCTTTTCTTCCTTTTCTCTCTTTTTAAATTTATATACTTATTCATTTATTTATTGTGCATGTTGTGAGTGTGAATATTCATGTTCATATGTGTGTAGATGCACATGTATATGCAGGTACATATGTGTGTGTGTGTATGTATGTGGAGGCCAGAGGTTGATGTCAGATATAGTTTTCAATCTCTATCCATAACATATATAGAGACAGTGTCTTTTGCTGATCCCAGAGCTTACAAATTTAGCTAAACTAACTAGCTAGCAAGTCTTAGGGATCCTCCTGTCTACACCTCCCTAGCGCTAAGACTAGAAGATTACAAGCAAGCACTACTGTAACTGGCATTTTAGGTGGGTGTGGAGGATCTGAACTCAGATCCTCATGCGTGCATGGCAACACTTTAATGACTGTTCCATTGCACATGCCCTTCTTTCACTTTTGAAAGAGTCTCTTGTAGCCCATGCTGGCCTCAAATGTACTATGTCATAAACTGATCTTGAACTCCTGATTCTCATGCCTCCACCTCTCAAGTGCATGCACCATCATCTCCATATTGTTGTTTTCCTTAATAGTCTTAGTGTTAGGTCAGGACAAAATGGAGTTATATATAGCAGGGGAGCAGCGACAGAGATAAGGAAGTGGGTCATCCATATTCCTCAAGGAACTGCTAGCCATTATCCCTTCCTAGCCTAACAAT
This sequence comes from Dipus sagitta, assembly GCA_036346955.1. NCBI lineage: Eukaryota > Metazoa > Chordata > Mammalia > Rodentia > Dipodidae > Dipus > Dipus sagitta. The sequence continues at coordinate 155,410,523 of CM070773.1, read as the reverse complement.
GCCCCAGGTTTCCTGCCCCCCTTATCTCCCACCTGTTCACTTCTGGTCTCACACCCTATGGCTAATGTAAAGAACAGAGGAGTTCCTTCCCTTCCTCACACCTTCTCCCAACTGAAGAACTCTATATAGCACACTATCTGTAATCTCAAAGCTAACTGGCTCCTGAGAGTTAGACTTGGCAGCTCATGTTTTTCCCACAATAAATGCTTCCATCTTTGCCTCAGAGTCGTCTCTGTGTTCTGGGTCTCACTCCTGAACTTTACACTTAGCATAGTGGGTCTATACTGTAGACCATAAATTGTTCCAAAAAAGTTACAAGCAGATTTGATCAATCATCACAAAAACACTTTGAAGGCAGTGCTATAATTTTCCTATTTGCTACAAGAATTTACTAATGGTTAGTCATGTTCTGGAGGCCACATAGCTGAGTAAGTCATGGGAGATGGCACTCAGACTCCCCACCACTGTGCTAGAACTACTACTGCTGGGAATTCCAGATTGCACAGACTATCTGGCTTCACCTAGAACATGTGGAAAGGTACTTAGTGATTATTTTGCATTCTTAGCCATGGGAGTGTGATTATCTGTCTATCTATCTATCTATCTATCTATCTATCTATCTATCATCTATCTATCTATCTATTATCTATCTATCTATCTATCTATCTATCTATCTATCTATCTATCTACTTAGTGTTGACCTCTGCGCATCCAATGCATTGATTTTAGTTATGTGAATACAACAACACAGCACTGATTTGACATTGGCATTTAGCTCCAAAGCCAGTTCTGTAACTGTAGTCTTGCTGGTCATTTGATACTTTTCTCCCTTCTAGTAAAGGCCAAGTAAAGAAATAGTAGTACTTCCTTGGACTCTTCATTGAGAAAAAAAAAGAAAAATCATGTGAAAACCTACCACAAGGTGAGTGAGACTTCAGTCAACTGGCTGAAAATCTTCTTGTGTCTCAAAGAATTACTGCAACACTCAAGAGAAGGTAATGGGGGGGTGGCACTGATCAGACTACTTTGTATACATGAATAAAATAGTCAAGAAAGAAAACAACTCTTAAGAAAATGATAGTTGCAAAGAAAGCACCATTTCTTGGGAATGTAGGGCTAGAAATTAATCAAGTTCAGAAACCTAGCAGGACAATGTGTTTCTTTTAATGTGCATATAATAATCCACATTACGCCTACTACACTTCAATGGGCCATTTACTTTGATTATTTATTGTACTATGTGGTATTAGCATAGGAGGGCAGATTTGGGAGAGAATAGTAAGGTACTTTTATGACTACGCTATGCTGTTAGATTTACTGCATTTCAGAGTGTGAAGGATTGCCCTGTAGTGAAACTCAGCTATAAACACTAAATTGAATTATCCCCATGGAATGGCTGTTGAATATCCAGGGAGTCTCAGGTGCCATAAGAAAGGAATGACAGATTGCAGCAGGATGTTGCCTGTATACAACCTATGGAGAGGTCTGTTCTACACAGGACAGACCTGTAATTCCTGCAGCCTTGAATCACAGCTTGGAATTCACAGGCACTGCCTAATTCTTGCTGCTTTATATGTTGATGCCTTGCATCTCCCGATAAACACTGAACTTTCCAAGGATCAGCGCTATGGGAGAGTATGGGAGCTGTGGAAAGGAAGAAAAACTCCATTCCCTCCAAAAGCTGTTAGGCAACTGTAGAGTGACTTAACAACTTCGGCCAAAGCTGTTTTTATAACTGATGGGGTAAACTTTAGGCTTGATGAGAGAAATAAAAGAATTTGTGCTTTTGCATTTAACATTGCAAACCATTCCATTCTAAAGGAATTCCAAAGAACAGTCCAGGAATGTGTGTGTGTGTGTGTGTGTGTGTGTGTGTGTGTGTGTGTGTGTAGTAATATTTCTGAATTCACATTTAAGCAAGGAAATTGGAGCAATTTAAAAGACAAACTAACATATGCTTCTTTTGTTTCTTCATTGTGACAGTGTAAGTGAAAAGTAAGAGTGTCTAACCACATAGTAAAACTGTTTTCTTGGGATGGTTTCGTCAAGTGTATTAGGGCTAAATTCTCTGTTCTACAGATGAAAGCCCTGCCAATTAGACTCTGAAGCATAAAGTACACTGGAGAAGTACAATGCCACTTGATAAATACTATGATAGTATAAAAATCATAATTTTTTTTAATTATGACTGGTTCTCTGAAAGAAGATTGATGTTCCCAATATTCATAAATTCATGTTTTCTTGTCTTGTTTTATCTTATTTCACATTTCATTTAGTCTGCTTGGTCAGCATAGCAGTTACTTTCTCCTTGCTTGGACAGAGTACCCAACCAGAAGTAGCTTAGAGATGTAAAGAGTTTACTTTGGCTTAAGGTTCTAGAGGGTAGTAATGCTCATAGTGGAGAAAGCACAGCAGGAGCAGAAGGCCAGTGTCACATCATCACACCAGCAGAGAGGAAGTAGAGAGAGAAAACGTCAAATAAAGATGGACTATTCAGGGCTGGAGAGATGGCTTAGGGTTAAGGCATTTGCCTGCAAAGCCAAAGGATCCCAATTCAATTCTCCAAAACCCACATAAGCCAGATGCACAAGAGGGTGCTTGAGTCTGGAGTTCATTTGCTGGCTGGAGGCCCAGGCACACCTATTCTCTCTCTCTCATAAATAATAAATAAATATATTTTAAAGATGGAATATTCAACTTCATCTCACCTCCAGTGACACAATTCCTCCAGCAATGCTCTACTCCCTACAGGTTCCACAACTTTCCCAAACAGCATAACCAACTGGGAATTGTGTATTCAAACACCTGAGTATATGAGGGTGCTTTTACATTTAGATCACCAGAGTGAATTTAATATATCTCAGCATTAAAGATATTTTTTAACATAACGTGTGGAGGTGTCTTCTAAAGGTGTGACTTAGCGATCTCAGTCATGTCTACCTTAAGGCATAGATAGGCTCACACCTTTAAGCTCCAGTATGAAGAGTGGAAGTGAGCAAAGTTGTATTTCACCTGTTTCTGCAGATGACAAGCACTAAGGCCAGTCATGCTACTCTTGATGCTTGTGACATTCATCCAAAGTGAAATCCTGGGCTGGAGAGATGGCTTAGCGGTTAAGCACTTGCCTGTGAAGCCCAAGGACCCCGGTTCGAGGCTCGATTCCCCAGGACCCATGTTAGCCAGATGCACAAGGGGGCGCACACATCTGGAGTTCATTTGCAGTGGCTGGAAGCCCTGGTGTGCCCATTCTCTCTCTCTCTCTCTCTCTGCCTCTTTCTCTGTCTATAGCTCTCAAATATATAAATAAAAGTAAACAAAAAAAATTTTAAAAAGAGTGAAATCCTGAAAGGTTATAAACCTGTGCCCTATGTTAGTAGAGTTGGAAACAAAGACAGTGGTATGCTGTGAGATAATTCTTGGAAATAATTGTGGGTGGGGTTGGAATAAGCTCAAGGTTTTAAGGTGCTACTTAATAAAATATCATTGGCAAGTCAGAGCTTGGGAAATTGGCATATGGGTCACTAATTTAAGCTCACATGAATAAGCAGGAGAATTGTCAGGAGTCTCATACATGGGCCAAAGATAGAGAAATAATGTTGCTCAATATCTCAGAATCAGTCAGGGAACTAGTTCCTTCTTAACACCATTCTAAATCCCCAAATTAGTGGAGTCAGAAATTTGATGCATACCTTTGAAAATATTAACCACCATTAATTAAGTATGATTTTCCTCTAGCAAGCCTGACTAAAATCTAATAATAATTTATTTCAAACATGAATTAATATGGAACACCACAACATAAAATACCAATGACAGGTTATGCTTATCAAATCAATAAATCATAGGGTCATTTAAATATGACAGTTTGTTAAGATAGTTGAAAATTAGATTGAAAGGAGAATTATGTTTAGTGTATCAATGATGAGATGGCTCACTCTTACTGTGGTTTGAAAATAAAGCCAGTCCCTAGTCCGGATTTTATTAAGCAATGTAGTTTTTCCTAGCTATCCCACAAAATGAAACTGAAGTACAAGGGAAATAGCATATAAAACAAACCTGAGAAGACTAGAAAGGATGCTGAAAGCAAGTGCAAATATCTAAGGACCCAGTGGTTAGTGTGATAGAGAGTTGTGTGGATTTTCTTTTCAATCATATCTGTTATTCATGTTGTGAAAGGACTAACAGCATGAAGAAAATACATTAAAAAAATTATGAAACTTTCATTTCCAGCCATAAGATGAGGAAGGAGATAGCATAATTAAACAAAAAAAAATGTCAAGACAGTAACTGGTTTTTCTATCTAATCCAAATGCAGAAGGATAATTATGATACCACTTTCATTCACTCTGGCTGTCACCATGTCCCAAACCATGGCTAGCATGGTATCAACAGCACAATCAGGTATGTCTGAGATTTAGAACACAAATTCTAGGAATATAGGATTTAATCCTTTTCAGAGAATACCAGGATTTTTTCTGTGGCACCAATGTGGACCTCATGAAGAGCCTGGACTGCTGTACCATGAAGGGGTAATGAAGTTGCAAAGCGATTCCAGCAGTGTCAAGGTGGCTTCCTGGAGAGTCAGGACTCACATCAAAGCTCAAGGAAAGCAAGGTCAGCCAAGAGCATCCTGCTGCAATGTCACTGCAGGTCACAAGAGGAAGCATTATGAGGCTTTCATTCCCATCCTTGCCAGGCAGGTATAAGCAAAATCATAGAGGGAAGATGGAACTCTCATGTGCTTAGTGGAAACAAGTAGCTTTTCTACTCTCCAGTGTTGATGGAGGCTACAGAACAATCTGGATTTCCATCTCAACCCAGTATTACTGATACAAAGCCTCTCCATCTAGGCATAGGTAGAGGAAACCATTCAAAGTAAAAGATTCAAAGTCATCATGATATCTAAAATTTCAGGTTTTCCTTAGAAATATCTCCTTTTGTATAACAAGGAACAAACCTCAAACTGAATTCAAAAGGGACAACCAATAATTTCAACAAGGATATGAGAGGTTGGAATTAGCTGACAGAAAATTAAAAGCAGGATTTATAATAAAGATGCCTCGAAAACAATTAAATGTAAGAAGAGATGAGTGACATAGTAGAATGTCTCAATTACAAATTCAAAATCTTAACAAAGAAATAAGAGATAGGAGGAAAGCCAATTGAAAACTTTAGAAGTGAAAAATACATTAAAATTAAAAATTAATGGGCAAAAAAAATAATGGAAAAGTACAATAACCATGAGAAGGCTGAAGAAGAGCAATGGTGAATTGAATATGTAACAACTGATGTCACTTAATTTGGACAATGTGTAACATACATCAGAATGACCTCACAGATGGTAGCAAAAGATCTAGGGAGGGAGTTCAGGAAGAAGATAAGAAAAACATGCAGATAACATGACTAAATTTCCCCAGTATGGTGAGATACCAAGTCCAAACTTTAAGTAACAGTATTTTTTTAAAAGCACACAAAAAAAACACAAAACAGAGTAAGCTTGATGACTTTCATACCATGTCATATCACAGACAAACTTCTAAAATTAAAGATTAAAAAAAGTGATATCATCACTGACAGAAATGACTCATTACCTATAGACGAAAAACAACTGGAATGACAGTAGATCTGTCACTAAGAGCAGAGGGAACTAACCTAAAGTTTTCAAATGTAATGTATGATCTCATATCTAAAGAAAACATATTTTAAAGTGAAGGAGATATTAAAGCATTATTAGATAAAGGAAAGTAAGAGAATTCATCATATTTTTCTGTGCACTAAAATAATGGCTAAAGGAAATTATTCACATAGGAAATGAGAAGAGATTGTTTTTAAAAAATCAAGAAGACATGAAACACAATATTAAACAAAATGTGGCTAAATACAATGAACTCTCATCTGGAGTTTTCCAAATTATACTTAACTGTTAAAGCAAAACTAAAATCATCTGACATAGTTCCAAATACAGAAAAATAAAGCAATAATTAAGACAACTATATAAAAATAAGGGAAAGATAAATGTATTTAAATGAGATAATAGTTCTACATTTCACTTACATTGATAAAATGCTAAAACCAGTAAGTTTTGAGTTTTGTACATACTATATAATACCTAAGGAGCCACAAAAAAGCTAAATATAGTTACTCTCAAATGTTTCATGTTTCCAGTGAAATTCTAACACTCATTCATGAAATCCATAATATAAAAGCACTGAAAAGCTCAGTTGGGAGAACATTAGACTAAAGAAATACATAATATGTCAGGATAAAGAGAGGAGTTGAAAAAACAACAGAAGACAAGATATAAATAGGCATTTATGCTTAACATACCATTAGTTACAATAAATGTAAATTGCCCAAGAATCCCAAACAAAAATTTGAAAGAGTGGATAGAAATCATAACCCAACTCTTTATTGTCAGCAAGAAACTTGCTTCAAATATAGTGGTTCAGAGAACTAGAGAAAGTATAGCATGCAAGCACTGAGGGGCGGGGGGAGCACATATGGCTATGTTGATACCATATACAATGGACTTTAGAACAATGGTAATCACCAGAGGGAAAAAAATGTACCATTATATAATGACTAAAGAGCCAATTAACTATCAACAGATAGTGATGCTAAACAGAGCTGAAAATACATGAAGCACAAAGTGCAAGAGGCAGAAGGAGAAATGTAGAAATTTTTACTGATAGCTGGAAACATCATCATCTTTATTTAGCATTAAGCATGTTAAGTGCACTCTCCTAGGCATTGAAAATGCAGTGATAATAACAGAGACACTCATTAAAGTCATGATTTATTAGGAAAGATAAATGTAAATTAGGCATTTAATTTACCATGATTATACGATATTAAGGGAATCCTAAAAGTACAATCTCTCTTGTTCAGAATGACCTAATATTAATATCAATATTATGTTATATATAACTCCAAAGCTATATAATTTAATATATATTATACAATACATTATATAAATATATATAACTTGTATATTTAATATATAATTCCCAAGCTATATAATTTACTTGAATCTGTGTACCAGAAATGATAAAGAAATCCACATTATTCCATATAGACTTCAAATCATACGTACAGCCTTAAAAGTGGTATTCTCTGAATGTTTCTAAGTATTCCCATTTCTCAGGAGAGCAACCCACATCACAGTGTCTCACCTCCTGTCAGCTCCCTTCCTCTCTGTAGTCAGGTGGTATGCTGACGAGAATTCTAAGAGTTTAAGATAAGCATAGTGTGAAGAGGTGCATTGGTGGAGTACCGAAAGCTGGATTTAGCCTTAATGAGAGAAGATCAAGATAAAGGAGATGAGTGGACTCACCACAGTGTAGATCTGATGTTTTCGTCTTTTAGCCAGGTCAATTATGTTCACTCCATTATAATAAAGGTTCTCAATGCATCCATGGAAGTTTTTCTTCAAAAAGGTCCCAGGTTTGCCTGGTACTGGAATTCCTCCAAAGCTAAGCTTTATGGTGGGAAAATAAAAGTGAACTTTAGTTGTAATCTCGAAGAAGTAGGAAAATAAAGAGGACACGTACATTCATTTGTTTGCAGTGGCAGGAGGCCCTAGCATGCCCTTATTCACTCTCTCTTTCTGCTTCTGTCTGTCTGTCTCTCTGTAGTTAATAAATAAAGAAACTGTATAATGGAATCTTAGCTATGAATATTACCTGTGGTAAAAGGGAAAGTGAGTATAATGTTGAGTGAGAAGTATAGGTATTATAATTGGTTGGGAAATATGATTTTAGCATTAAAATTTTGTATATACTGTAGGCTGGGAGAAAGCACAATGAGCTACAGTATATTCACAGTTTTAGTATGTTTTTGGTGCACCTGATGTTAAGCCAGGCAAGCATAGGGAAGTAGTTTATCGACACCCAGGATACTGCTTGGCTTGAGCAGTAAACATACTGTGGTGGTTTGAATAGAATAGATGGCCCCCAATATATTCAGTTGTTTATTTGTTTGTAGTTTGCATCTCTAGCTATCTGGCTGGAGGCAGTGCCATTGTGTGGATCTTAAGGTGTGGTGGTGGGTTTGAGATTTCAATCTAAAGACATGCAAAGTGTGCCTTGCTGGAGTTCCTGAAGTGTGCTCTGGCTTTTGACCTTTAGGCTTGGTCCTGTGAAGGCAGGCCAGTTTTTTCTGCTTTTATGGAACTTCCCCTGGATCTGTAAGCTCCAATAAATCCCTTCCTCCATAACTGTGCCTGGTCTGGAAGTTCATCTCAGCGAACCTGAAGCTGTCTGCTACACATACCCTTCTAAACAGTGCAGCTCATGGGGAACCTGTGACCCACACCTGTGCCAAGCTGCACAAACACTCTGCACCTGGCAATGAACTAGTGTCTTCCTCCGTTTAACGACCATTATTCATGATCAGCACCTATTCAAATATGTTCTAAGGTAGCTTTGGGGATCAGAACAGCAGGGGGCCAACCAGTCTGAACTGGTTTAACTGGTTTTGGGTGCTAAGGTGAACTGTGTTCTCTAAGCAAAATTTAGGAGAAAAAACTATTTATCATCTTATGCCTATGTATAATTGGATGCACATATGGTTAAAATCAGATGTGTCGTGGGAAGGAACATGTACAATAGAGAAACCATATAACCTAAATCTGTCAAATCAGAACACCACAAACTATGTCCCGAGGTGATGCCTAAAAATCTTTTTAAAAATTATTTTTATTTATGCATTTGAGAGAGAGAAAATGGGTGCACCAGGGACTCTAGCCACTGCAAATGAACTCCAGATGCATATGCCACTTGTGCATTTGGCTTGTGTGGGTCCTCGGGAATTGAACTTGGGTCCTTAGGCTTTACAGGCAAATGTCTTGCCACTAAGCCAGCCCCTGCCCCCTAAAAGTCTTATAAAAAGGTCTTAGATACGTCCTAATGTCCTGATGCTCTGCTGACCTGATGCCCTGATGACCTTGATGCCCTGATGCACTAGTCTCTAGTGACCCACTGCCAATTTTGCAGTGCATTCAAATCTTTTACTTTTACTTTGCTCTTATTTTAATAAAGTGTCTTTCTGTATAACTACTTGTGTGCACCTTTCTTCATATCTTTGAGTAAAATGCCAAGAACCTGGAAACTCCCATAGACCACTGGTAAGAATGTCTTATTTTTTGCTCTGACTTTGGAATCATAAGCTGAAGGGGCATAATTGGCTTTGTTTTCATCACTGCTTCTTTAACCCAGTGTCCTTTACATTTATTTGGTATTTACTTATTTTCATTTGTTTGAAATAGGGCCTTATCTATCCCAGTCTGGCCTTGAAGTTGCTATATAGCTAAGGATGTTACTAAATTTCAGATCCTCCTGTTTCTATTTTCCAAGAGCGGGTACTGTAGGCATGTACCACCCTGCTCAGTTTATGTGGTGTTGGGGATTGAACCCAGTGCTTTGTGCATACTAGGCAAGCATTCTACTGACTGAGCCACATTCCCATTCTCCTGAATGTCTACACAAGAATTTTCCTCTCCTTTTGCCTAGGGACAGAGAATGGGTGACATGTGTCCCAGAAACAAGAAGGCGCTGGTCTGAATAGCTGTCCTTTCTACAGAGTACTAGGATGCTCTTGTCTAATTTTCATCCCTCCCCCATTTGTGTCCTATTTTTCACACTCCTCCCCGACTCTCTGACTCTGGCTTCTGATGCATTCCCTCACATCTAACCTGGATTTATCCTCTCTAGTTCAGCCCTCAGCATCCTCCCTTTAACACGATTTCACTTTAGTAATAGCAACAGCAGCATTCATGGATTCACTGATCTTGGCAGAGTTCCCATGATTAAAGTTTACATTCACTGTTCATTCTCTAACCTTTAAGTTGCATGCTATTACTTGCTCCATTTCACAGCTAAAAACATCAAAGGCATACAGAGGATCAGCAGCCCGACTGAAGTCTCACAGCCCACAAAGTAGAGAGCTGGAAGTGCATGTCCTTCAGTGCAGAGTCCCATCTCAGCCCCAGAACCCTGTCAGGCTGGAACTGTCTCAGGTATAGTCAGTGAACAAGCCATACTCTTTCAGAGGATGCTGCAGCCCTCAAGGAAAAATGGAGGTCAGGCAGAGAGCAGCAGATGCCAACAAGGGTACTTCCAGCTTCCCACAGGCCAAGGATGTTTCCATATTATCCTTGGCTTTTGTTTTTGTTTTTTGTTTGTTTGTTTGGTTTGGTTTTTGATGTTATTGGTGGTGTTTTGTTTTGTCTTGTTTTGTTTTCAGTTTTGAAACAAGGTACTGTATCTGTCAGGTTGCCTGTAGGACCAGCCTGGGATGCCCTTGAACTCTTGATCCTTCTGCCTCCACCTGCGAAGTGTTGTGATTGCAAGCATGTTCCACTTCTCCTGGTCTACTGACTATTGGGTTTTTTGCTGTTGTTGTTTGTTTGTTTGTTTGTTTTTCTGGTTTTTTTTTCCACAGTTTTCATTGTTTGTACTGGCCCAAATCAAATCACCCATCAGAACTGTGGTTCCTTTGGCTAAATTAGTGTCTTTTCACAAATCCACAGGCATTAGGTACCCAGTTTGTCTCACACATATTTTATACTTTGTCTCAATTAATTTAAAGGTTTTTTTTTTTTTTTCCTCTACGTTCTTTGGTCACTTGTCAGGTCCTGATGCTGCAATATCTCATATGGAGCTGAATGTCAGTCCTGACTTCAGTATCTTCCATGTACAAACTTCAGTGTGTCCTATAGGCACCCAAGGACTAGGGCTTCTTCTGGGATCCTGAATCCACTCCTGGTATACTCTCACAGAGGGAAGTTCTTGTGGGCCAGGAAAGATGGCCATGGAGCTGCCACCACTCTTCCAGACCATGAACTTCCCCATAGCACCCAAGAGTCCAGACTTAACACTGTGACTACAGCCACCATTCCAGATGATGTCCTTCCCCACAGCACCCAGGACTGTAGCACTCCACAGATAAAGTCTGCACAGCTCTTCCCCATCCTCCTCCATCTGCCCTTCTGTGGCCAAGGGGAGCCGCTTGCAGTGTGGACAGTACTTGGACCTGAACAATGTGGCTGTGACCATATCACACTAACGAGTGGGATAGATTTTATTCAATAAATCCTTATCTTTATTTGTTACTTTTTAAATATTTAGATTGTGGCAGGTGGTTCTCCATCTGTACTCTTGCCTTGGGCTTCATGCCTGGTCCATTTTCTATTATTTTATTGATGGTTATAGTAATTTAGCCCATCTCCAAATGTCTTATTAGCCCCTTCCACTGGCAGCGGTAGGTAATTAAACCATGCAATTAACCTTCTAGTGGAAACTTATGTGAAAAAAGAAAAATGTGTTATCAACTGCTTCTTCAGTTCATGTTAATAAAAACAACTATCCCACAACTGGGGCTGCAGTCCTTTCACTCCAGATACTTGGGAGGGTGAGACAGAAGGATTAAAAGCTCAATACTTGCCTAGGTATACAATGAGTTCAGGGCCAACATGGTTAATTTAGCAATATTCTGTTTCAAAAATAGAATCAAATAGGAATGTTGGGGTGGGGCTGGCTAGGGCTTAAACTGAGTAGTAGAATACTTGTCTAACATGTATGTAGTCATAGGTTGAATACCCAATAATGGAAGGAAGGAAGGAAAGAAGGAAGGAGGGAGGAAGGGGGAAGGAGGGAAGGGGAAGGAGGGAGGAGGGTGGCACTGAGGGCAAACCTTGTGGTTTATTAGCCAGCTTTCTGGTCCTAGCTCACTCACTTGGACTACTTCCTTTCCCTGCTTCCTGCTTATGCTATGCGCTGACGTGATGTTTCCCCACATGACTGTAAGCTGAAATAACATTGCTTTTGGTTGGTGTTTTGTTCCAGCAACAAGAGGGAAACAGCCACAGAACATTGGCAACAGGGGTAGGGTCATTGCCACGATAAACCTGTGATTGATCAGAATTTGTAATAGTAAAATCCACTGGGTTATGGGAAATTTTCTATATTTTACCATTCTTAGTATATACCCTGTCACATAGATTTGTTTATAAACAAAGATAAATTCCTAGAAACACAATTTGGTGGTACAAGACCATTTGTCTCCATCTTGAGTGATATTTTCCTTTCTTCAGTGTTATGCAGATTACATTGCTAACAATATACTCTATACTTGAGGTTTCTTTGTGCCCATGACAATATCGCATTTTACCAGTGTTGGTATTTGAAACTTGAGTTAAATGTGCCATTGGAATTTAAATTTTATTTCTTCTGAAATGCTTTGTAGTGAAACTCTTTGAACAGATATTTATATATGTGCAAATGTTTTATACATTTTTTTGAATGTTAATTTAGTTATTTGAGACAGAGAGAGTGTTAGTGAGCATGGGTGCCTCTTGCTCCTACAAATGAACTCCAGACACATGTGCCATTTTGTTCATCTGGTTTTATGTAGGTACTAGGGAATTAAGCCCAGGCTGGTAGACTTTGCAAGCAAGTGCCTTTAACCACTGAATGATCTCCCTAGCCCATATTCTATATTTTTAAATATATCTGTGTTATTTTCTTAGGTTTAGGTTACCATTTTTGTCAAAATTCCATTTGCAGGAGGTTAAGGAAATTATGATATTTTAAAGTAGTTTACAAGTTACTGGTGAAGTATGATGTATAAAATGTGTTTTTATGAAAGTTTTTATTTAACTTTATATGAATAAAGTTTTATGAAAAATTTTCAGCTATTTGTAATCTGTCATAATCAGAAGAATCTACATTATAACTTATAAAAATATTATCTCATTATCAAATTTTCTGTAAAGTATTATTTATAACACTTGTATTTTTATATGTCTGGAGATTTTAATTTAATCTTGTGAGACTTTGTTTGGTTGTTTATTTTAAACTAAGATTTTTTTGGGGGGGGTTTCAAAGTAGGGTCTCACTCTAGCCCAGGCTGACCTGGAGTTCACTCTGTATTCTCAGGGTGGTCTTGAACTTATGGCAATCCTCCTACCTCTGCCTCCCAAGTGTTGGGATTAAAGGTGTGCACCACCACACCTGGCTAAATTAAGAAAAATTTTAAATATATATATTTTTTATTTTGTAAAATGTGTTTCTGGCATGTATAGAGTGGTCACACAGTATTTTGCAAAATTTTTAATGAGTTGGGCAGTTATGATATAAGGACATAAAAGAAATGACTTCTTGTATTATGAGGATGTCCGTGGACTGAGGTCCCACAGCATCTCTTTTCCGAAGCTCAAGGACATCTTGGATTATGATGTCTAAGGACTGATGTCATCCAGCATCTATTCTAAGGATCTTCCTGCTCCCGGCTGGAAGGAAAATGAACTGCTGTTATCTTTCTCTAGCAGTTGGAGAAGTAGCATGGGCTACATGGCATGAACTGGAGAGACATTCCTAGGGGAGTGCGTTCTTCTTGCTTCTTATTTCTTTGACAGGACTCTATGAAATCTGGCCTACTATCTCATCCTTGGGTGGAAGAGAAGCAGACAAATATCATTCTAGTTGTTTCAGAGAAAGTCATCATCTCACTTGATTGATATGCTTAAAGTGATCTAAGATCAGGAATAACAGCTATCACATATTGGGGCCAAACCGTTGGTAAATTGGTAAAATCTATAAATGAACAGAGGACTACGTAGCAAAATTAGCTCTGGCAGGGGCTGGAGAGATAGGTCAGTTAATAAGAGGACCTGAGTTCAATCTCCAGGACCTAGGTAAATGTAGGGTGTGCGGGGGATGCACCTTTAATCCCTGCTCTGGGTGGAGGGAGACAGACAGATCCATAGAGTTTGCCAGTACCACAGTCTAAACAGGTGAGCTCCAGTACAGTGAGATACCCTGTCTCAAAACAAGTAGATGGCATTCCTGAAAAACACCTGAAGTAGTCCTCTGGCCTCCACATGTACATGCCCATGTCAGCCTTCACACATGAACACACGGTACAAACACAACATACACAAAGATAATAATCCCTGATACAAAAGAAAAGTGCTGCTAGACGACTTTAAGGCAGCAAAGAATGCTATGATAGCCTGATCATGAGAGCCAAGGATGGGATCTCAGTCCTCCTTCCTGCTGGCAGAGACCAGATGGAGCGCACCTTAGATACAGATGCCTTGTTCCAACAGCTGTAGTGATTTTTGCTTTTGGCTAAATGAAATTGAGCATTTCAGTCTTTCAACTTTATGTAGCAAGTTAGTGGGAGAGGGAAGCGACTAGAACACAGACTTTCACTCCCCAACACCCGGTACCTTGTACCATCCTCTTTGAGGTGAATCTTCAACACTAGAAATTCCTCCTGAGACATAAATCATCTTAGAGTACAGTATGCTACAGTACAATTTACCACTGTTCCTCAATGTGTCATTCTTAATGAACACCAGAGCAACCTGGTCACACAATCTTTAAAAATCTTGAGCCTCCTAAAGCTAATGTTACTTGAATAAAATATTTCAAGGTGTGCCTTTCATAAGGAGCATTTTTTTTAATAAGGCACCAAGACTCCCATACATACTATGAAGAAACTGGCTCCCACAGGTCAGGAGGGCATACCCAGAGCCATCCCGCACCTCAATGATTGGCTTCTACTCTCACAATGCATAACCCACAACCTCATAGGGAATAACAGCAACCCCACTGAGATGGGCACTCAGTGGAGTGATGGCAGGGAGGAAAGTAAATGATGGTACTAACACATGAAGTGCCCATACAAAACATATTATTAATAAAAAGAAACTGGCTCTGACTTTATAAATTGAGTGACTTCATTGGGTTTAATTTTCCCAAAGGCTGACATTCATTTCAATAACACAGATTTCATACAGCTTCTGTACACAAGAGACTATAGACAGGTATTGAAGTTCCTTCGCATTTCTGGGATAAAATATCTGCTCAAAAGCAAATAATAAGAGGCTGGGCTAACACACCACAGAGCCACAGCTGAGACAGTGTTCCTCAGATGTTAGGGGATATTAGGATTGTCTGGAGGGCTTCAAGGTCTGGAATGCTGGACTGCCTCCCAGAGTTTCTAGTTCAGTTGGTCTGGGTGAGGGCTGAATAGCTTCTGCTTAACAAGCTCCCAGGATTGCTAATTAGGGCAGAGTTCTGAACCAAGTATTTAGACTTGCTAGCCTGAGAACATAAAACTTGCCATGGTAGTATCCTGCAAATAACCACTCAGTCCTGTGATCCTGTTATTTAAGGTTTCTATAGAGGCTCATATGGCCGCTGTCAGTTGGTCCTAAACTCATGGTTACAATATGTCTTTCACTCTTCTCTGACTCGCAGTTACTGTGTTGGTGCTGGTTTATAACCTTGCTGTCTTATGGAACACATACACACAATCGTACACACACAATCATACACAGAGACATACATATCAGTGCAGGTGCATGTGTGTGCCACATACACAACATTTCTTCTGTTTAAAGAATGTGAAACATGTAATTTATTAATGATGAAATACACTACAACCATTGTTCTATATTCTGGTATAGTCCATTGATTCATGTCATATAGGATGCTTTGGAAGTTTTGGGATCTTTTTCTAAACTTTTCTGTGGTTTTCATACATGAACATGAAGTAATTTGATCCCCTCCCAATACCTTCTTTTGTCCCTCTCCCCTCTCCCACTGAATGCCTTCTTTATAAGTAGTCCCTCTTCTATTTTGATTCCTTCCTTCCTCCCTCCCCCTCTCTTTTTCTCTTCTTTTTCTTTCTCTCTTCTCTCCTTCTTTCCCTTTCTTTCTTTTTTTCTTTGTTCTTCTTTCTTTCTAAGCAGAGAGAGATAGAAGTGGGACAGACAGAGAATAGGCATGCTAGGAGGCTGCAGCCACTGCAAGTAAACTGCAGATGCATGCCACTTTGTGTATCTGGCTTTACATGGATATTGGGGAATTGTACTCAGGTCATTAGACTTTGTAAGCAAGTTCTTTAACCACTGAGAAATATCTCCAGCCCCTGATGATATTTTTTATATACTTTTAACTGTAACCACGTTCTCTGTCATGTATTTTTTCATTTCTTTATTGTTTTTCAAACTTTAAAATTTTATTTATTTATTTATTTGACAAAGAAAGAGGGAGAGAGAGAGAGAATGGGCATGCCAGGGCCTCCAGCCACTGCAAACAAACTCCAGACGCATGCATCCCCTTGTGCATCTGGCTAACGTGGGTCCTAGGGAATGGAACCTGGGTCCTTTGGCTTTGCAGGCAAATGCCTTAACTGCTACACCATCCCTCCAGCCCTGTTTCTCAAACTTTTAAGAATGTTAAAATTAGCCAGGTCTGGTTGCCTAAGAGGATCTCACATTCAAAGCCTGCCTGGGTAATTTAGCAAGCTTTGTCTCAAAATTAAAAAAAAAAATCACAAAAGAATGGGGGCTGGCATGTGGTTCATTTGGTAGAAGGCTTGCCTTACATGTGGAAAGCCCATAGTTTGGTTTAATCTCTACTGCTACATAAACCAAGCACGGAGGTGCATGCCTATGATTCTGGAGGCAGAGACAGGAAGATAGAAAGTTCAGTGTCATCGAGGCCCATATAAGCAGTTTGAAGCCAAAGACTGGGCTACATAGATCTTGAGTCAAAAAGACATAAAAATAAAAAGTTAAAATAAAATAAAACAACTGAATAAAGAATTAGGGATCTAATTTACTCATAGATTGCCTGCATACCATGTGAAAAGCTCTGGTAGTAAAACACACACACACACATGCACAAGAATGAAAAAACTAATCTCACACAGTAATACATAGGAAAATATGCTTTAAGCTAGATATAGCTCACTCTTGGTCTAGAGAATCCACAGAATAATAATAAAACCTTGACTTATTGTAAGTGTCATTATTTTAGGTATAATTGCTTCCTCCTAGGCATTTCTAGCTATCAGTGGGCTATCAGTGAAGAATGCACTGGAGAAAGATATGCTACCCCGGCCCAATGCTGGGTATTTCCTCTGCACCAACAGAAGGGGAGTAAATCTCCAGAAGTGCACTTAGACAGGTAATGGGTAGTTATACAGGGAAATAATTAAAAACTAATGTGTTTATACCTTTAAACTATCTCAGGTAATATTTAACTTATTCAATAAAGTTTATGTAACTTGACTTTTCATAATTGGCATGTTTACCAGGAAGCCACCTGGAACTGAATGAACTTTGACATAATGCTGATGTTATTTTAAACTCCACAAATAATACTCTTTGGCATGAAGTGCCAATTAGGCTAATTCTGCTCCTCTTTCCACACATAGCTTGGGCTCCTGGCAGAAGACTTTCTCCATTTTCCTTACAGGATGTTCTTCCTGTATCCTTCCTCAGCCCCCATTGGAGCCTGATGTCAGCAGTGGCATGCTGTGTACTTCACCAGCTGAACTAGTGAAGATTCCTGGCTTCTGGATGCCAGTGTACAGAGCTCTGAGCACCTTCCTTTGTATTGTTAAGGTAGGCATCCCACAACACCTCTTCCATGAAGGCACAGGGAAGAAAGAATTCACCAAGCCTATCAGGCCAAAGTCTGCATGGACATGAAGGTTAGACACTAGTGCTCAACATAGAATTTTGGAAATTTTGTTAATTCTTTCTATATTTTTATTACCCCAGCTAACTGAAGGGTCTTTTAAAGAAATAATAACTATATATAAATAAGAGACATGACAACACAAGGAAAGTACAAGCATATACACATTCATGCACATACACACTGCATACCTGCACACACACATGCACATATGTACACACATGCTAAAACATATAAGCACATAACACAATAATGCAAACACACATAAATATACACATGCAGTATAAATGCATACATATGTCTATAAGTGCATATTCATACATGCACATATACTCATATATATGCACTTATACACTCATACATTCCTGTGTTTACATACATATACCATACACACACACACACACACACACACACACACACACATATATATATATAGAGAGAGAGAGACACAAATACAAGTCTACATGCACACATGTATTCACAGAAACGCTCACATACAAACATGCACATACACACATAAACAAATATATGTCCACATATATACAAAAATACACATAGGCATATATATACCCATTTGTTCATACACAAATAGACACACACACAGCCAAAGGGAGGACTGTTGATTTTAACATTTACAACTGACACACCGTGGGTCACCCAGCCTGTGGTAATGGCATTCGTCACCTCACTGCTCAGTTCCTTCTGAGATTCCTCCTCTGATAGACTACCAGCATAAATGGCAGGAGATTAGCCACAGTGAGAGCTCCTTTGTGCCTATGCCTTCTGTCTCAGGCTTAGCTACAGATGTCCTTACTGCTCTTGAGGCCCTGAAGAGAGAGTGGACTCACCTCATAGTCGATGTCCAAGGTGTCTGCTTCACCCTTGATCCGGAAGTGGTACATGTATCTGTCCACTGTAAAGTTCACCTGCTTGCCAGCCCGCTCAATAAGGACTGAATGCCAGTGCTGGTCATCCAGGAGGCTGCCCAGAGTGGCCGAGGGTGGGTTGCTGCTAGGCCGAGCTTTACCATCATCTGTGAAGGGGAGGAAGATAGGATGGTGTCTGAGCCAAGGACACCTTGGAATCCTGCCCATGAATAGCTTAGAGTACCATAAGGTTTGCTAGCAAGGCCAGCCTGCTCTTCTAAAGGTAAGGCATGCCTGGCTTCCACAGGCCATTACTAAGTGGGACTTCTGAAGGAGTAACACACAGACTTTGGCCACAGATTCCAGAGTGAGATTCTAGCTTAAATGATGCACACACCCAGGCATTAAAGGGAATTATTTTAGAAAACAGGCATTTAAACCATGACAGGAACTCTATTACTTAGGCCACAGGAATAAGATTGAAAAGACAGGAGTTCATAATTAGAAATGGTACATGTTCTTGAGGTGTCATTAGTAGAGAAAGCAGATCATGAGCTGATGGGGGAGGAAGTGAAAAATTGGAATCAGTCAAGAAGAGACTGTGGTCACGCTGAGTTTGTTTGTGCAAAGGAAAAGGGGAATAGCAGTACATACCTTTCCAGCTGCCACCATTGAGTGCCTATGGTACCATGTCTTGCCACCAAAAAGATAACATCTAGCCCCCCACAGGATTTGTCTCAATCTTAGCAAAGTGAAAAAAAAAAGTGTCTCCCTCTGCATGAGGTTACTGTGTTCATATCATGTGTTTAAGGAATGGGAGGAATGGGTGAACTGATAAATCAGAAATGATGAGTTCAGATTTACACTGAAGATATGCTACTTTGACAACTGTGTAAGAACATGATTTTCACTGACCAATTATCCTCATGAAGGCTGACTGCTAGTAATTCATGTGTGTACTTTCCCGCAGCTTGATAGATAAAATTTACATTTGAGTCATTTAAACACATGAATCACTTAATATGTCTGAAGTTGAAGATCTCTTCATTTTTCTTTATTTCACAAACTATTATATCTTTGTTTGCTTATTTTTTCCACCAATTTGTGTTTAGGATATTACCTGTATATGAGTTTTGACATCTTTTTTAAAAGTTTTTATTTTTATTTATTAGAGAGAGAGAGAGAGGGAGAGAGAGAATGGGCACACTAGGACCTCTTGCCATTGCAAACGAACTTCAGATGCATGTGCCACCCTGTGCATCTAGCTTACGTGGGACCTGGAGAATCAAACTTGGGTCCTTAGGCTTCACAGGCAAATGCCGTAACTACTAAGCCATCTCTCCAGTCCAAATTTTGACATCTTTTTGTTCTTTTTTTCTCCTGATGCTTTTGTGTTTTATTTCTGTTATTTACTACTCAGGATATTGTTGTGTTGAAAATCTCCTTTAATGCTCATGGGTCTCTATTATAGTATAAAAGTTAAGCTTTCTTCTAAGAGCACAGAAGAATTCTTCCAATTTTGTTCATTAGCGTCTTGAGACAGAAAAGCATAAGGATAGCTTAGCAGCCTGGCATTCCACTTAGCTTGGGCTACATACATACCTTTCCTAGTAATACCACTAGCATTCTGGGACCTTCCCCTGTACTGAGCTGCATGTGCACCCCACTTTCAACAATGTGATAGATTCCCCCCTCACCAGCAAATCCTTGGTAACTCCCCTCCCCCAGTTTTTGTTTTGTTTTGTTTTGTTTTGAGGTAGGGTCTCACTCTAGCCCAGGCTGACCTGGAATTCACTATGGAGTCTCAGGGTGGCCTCGAACTCACAGCGATTCTCCTACCTCTGCCTCCCGAGTGCTGGGGTTAAAGGCGTGCACCACCACACCCGGCTGTAACTTCCTCTTTTAAGACCAAACACATCTCAAAACATATCTAGAAACTATATGATATGGGCTGATCCAGTCAGGACCAGTTTTGTGTGCATATATAGTAAAGCAAACCGTGTCCTTTGAATGAACTTTTTGAGGAGAAGCCCTAATTACCATTTGTGCCTGTACTGATGGGGCAGGCTTATGATTAAACTCAGATGCATCATGGGAAATGACATGCATAATAAAGAAAAGTTTATGTAACCCAGGTCTGTCAATCAAAAAGAAAGAAACATCCACAGTATACCCCATGGCAACCAATTCCTCTTTCCCCTCAAGTCCATTTTTAAAAGTCCCCCCAAAGTAATCAGTGACCCTGGAGCACATTTTCTGACTCAAGGAGCCTACTGTTCCTGATCTGCACATTTGCTTTCATTCTGAATACAATTCTTGCCATGTTGCTCTGCGTGTGTGTGTGTTTCTAATTTTTTGAACAGAATATCAAGAAACTGGAAATATCTAGTCCAGACACAAACAGTTTCACTTGGGACTTATTCTGGTGCATAGTACATGGTTCTATTTCTATATTTAATTTTAGGTGGAAATCCACTACTTAAAAATTCCGGGAGGATTATTTTAAGAAAGCATGGTGCCTGATGTTCAGGTATAGAGGGGCTGCACTCTCAGCCAGACGAAAATGCTTTTGTCCATAGATCAAGCTGCTCTCAGTTCATGAACCAGGATCTTCACATCCTGAACCTGTAAGGAATAACTATTCAGTTGATCTTTGCCATCATCCTCTGTTTATATCCCCTGCCACCAAGACCACTGTGTGACTTCAGAACCTCTACCTACTAGGTTGCTTATCAAGAACCAGAATCCCCAATCTTCCTCCTCAAATCTAAAGCCAGTCCTACCTCTTCCCTGTCCTACCTGGACTCAGAAAATCTGCCACTATCACTCCATCCCACAAGGCTGCTCCTTGTGTTCTAAGACTCAGAAGAAGAAAAAAAAAGTATGTTTCTTCTTAACAGTGATAGCTTTTTCTTGCTGCATAACATGAAACTGGTAGGAAAAAAAAAAAAAGTTAAACTGATTCACTGAGTTACTGTAAGAGTTAATTGCTGAGGAGCTAAACTTATCTTTTCAGCAGATGGAAAAAAATCCCAAAGAGATAACTGTCCAGAAAGGACCCTGAGGGTTGATAAGAAGGAAAGACAGATTAGTCTAAAACAAAGTAAAACGGAGTTCATTTTTAGGGTGGCCTGACTACAGAAATGATTGATGTGAAAACTGCCACTTCTTGTTTGTCCACTCACCCCTCCCCTCGGCAATGAAACCGTTAAATGAAAATATAATCTCAGTTTGAGTCCAGAGTTTCTTTGGAGGGCTATCTCCAGTTCTTTGACCCCCCCCCCCCCGCCATTGGGTAAATAATACTGATGTTGGAGTGATCTTTCCAGAGAATCTCTGCAACAAAAGTCCACACCTTAATAATCATATCTTGCAACGTAGCTCACAACTATATTAAGCAATGTGTTGAACATTGTGCAGAGGTGGATGACTGCTCCTGGTTTACCTTGCTCGTTCCCTTATTTGATGTTTATTGGTTGAGTGTTATACAAAATTGAATTCTGACTACCTTGTGTCAACAAGTAATGATCAAATTTTCTGCTGTTCATGGATAGGGGTATTTAAAATTTATCTACCAAAAAAAAAAAAAAAGAATGGTGATCCTATTGAACCTTGTCCAGAAATCTCCAACATTATAAGTTATAATAAAATGTAATTCTCAGAACATTATCAAGCTCTTTACCAAGAAGCATCTATTCTAAGTTTTATATCAGTTATATTTGATGTACAATAACTCAGTTGTAACCAGTTTCCAAATTATTAAGACAAGGTAAAAAAAACCCTCATGGGCAATTAAACATAAAAATGAGAAAATCATGAAAAAGCAAAGTTTTGGGCCTGAAACAAAGAAAAATCTAATTAAAATTTTTTTTTATCCCTATTAGATTTGAAAATGACTTAAATACTACTGAAGGCTTGATAACAATGTTGGCAATGATCCTGAAATGTTTGTCTTTTTAAATTAATCTTTTCATTTATTCCTTCTGGAAGGGGACAGATAGAGGAACTTTATAGTCTTTATTATATGAGCACATGTGTCCTTCCTATTGGAGAAAGGGATCTGCACATATACACACAGTGTAAGTAGCCCAGCATGTACACCCTGCTAGCATTTTGTTTTAGTTAACCTTTACCTAGATATAATCCACCTCATCACTGAAGCAGACCAAAAATGAACCCAACATGGCTCAAGGAAATTTTGCAGAAGAGGGGTCAGAAAGAATGTCAGAGCCACATGTTGGGTCATGATATGCAGAGACATTTATCTTACCCATAACTGTGGGCTAACTCCACAATGCATGACCCATATACCTCAACAAGGATAGGCCAAAGGGAGGGGGTCAGTCACGGTTGAGCCTAATAATGGAACCAAACTGACTGTATTTGCTGAATACAAAACTAACTAATAAAGGGGAAAAAAATTTAAAAAAATTAAAAAAAATTAAAAAAATCCCGATGGTGACAAGGAAGGAATGTGGTGCGGTGGTTTTGGGTGTATATGCACCCTTGCTATACAGAGAGAGACTATGCTTAAATAAGTGCAGCAAGGCTAGAAGATAAGTAGAAATATCCTTAAAATAGTGAGCATTAAATTTAATAGTTTTGCGTGTATATGTGTATGTGGTGTCCACCTGTGTATGCATGTTCATGTGTGTATGGTTGCATGTGTGTTTACAGATGTGTGTGCACCTATTTGCACATGCATGTGGAGGGCAGAGATCAATGTTGAATGTCTTCCTCAATTGTTCTTCAGCTCATTCTTTGAGACAGGGTATCTCACTGAACTTGCAGCTCAGTAACCCAACGTCAATGGGGTTAGACTAGCTGGTCATGGGCCTCAGGAACTCTCCTTTCCACACCAAGGGTTTTCTATGTGTGCTTGGAATTTGGTCTCACGTTCTCATGATTGCATGGCAAGCACGTTACCCTCAGAATCATCTTCCAGCCCCAAACATGACTTTTTACCTAGCAGTGCACAGCGTATTGCTTCATTACTGCTTCAACCTATTCTTGTTTCATAAATGGCAATTTACTAAGAATGTGTCACACCTTATCTCACTGACAATGAAACACTTCCTACTTCATGATCAATTCCACATAGCTCAAGCACTTCCATCTTGATCTATCCATTCTCACAACATCACATTAATGCCATATGCCTGATGTTTAATACACTACTGCTTGGTGGAGTTATATAACATCTTATTGACTAGTGTTTGGACACTGGAGAAAGATTGAAAGAGGCTTTTGAACCATGTTTGGTACCTATGTAGTGATGTGTTCTTGTGTATCTGACAGCATCATGGGATGGGTTTAGAAATAATGTCTAGGATTACTGTGCTACTTAAATGAAATATGTATGTATATAGATTTAAAATATATAATACAGTGTCAAGAGTTAGCTCCCAGAAATATCAAATTGAAAAGCATCTTAATATAATATTTATTAACACATAAATATGTGTTGCTTGGGTTAATAAAATGGGTGAAATTCAAAAGAGCTAAAGTAAATGTTCACTGGACTCTGCATAGTATGAAAAACTTCTCAAATTCTCAAAGAGTGGATCATTCTATCTTGGGCTTTGGCCTCATAACCCTGCCCTGGCTCCCGAGGTACTTCTCCATTTACTACTGTAAATGTTTACTTGATTCCAGGATTTCCCTTTAACACAGCTGTATGTGCTGGGATTGCCCAAGCATTCTGCTTTAGTTCAAGGACAATGAACTCTAGTAAGGATTAGGGAGCTGCATGCAATATTAATGTCTTGGTTAGTGTACTAATAGTACTTCCTCAGTCACATGATTCTGCTATTCTTTCATTCTCTGCCTGCCTGTGTGCTTTGGGCTGCTGCAACTCAGCAGAAGGGAGATTTCCATGGTGACCAGAAGGAAACATACACAAATTAAAAGGGAAAGAATCAGGTATGGTGGTGCACACCTTTGATCCTAGCACACTTGGGAGGCTGAGACAGGAAGACTGCTATGAATTCAAAGCTGTTCTAGGGCTACAGAGTGAGTTACCAGTCACCCTGTGCTTCAGTGAGTAACCCTACCTAGAAGAGAGAGAGAGGGAGAAAGAGAGAGAGAGAGTTCCTAACTCCTTTAGACATTAATGAGTGAAATCTCATTCTCATTTAGTAATTCTAAAAACATGTTCTATCTTGAGAAGTTGGCCAAGAGCATCTGCTAGGTAAATTTCACTATAGGACTGTTTACTCCTCAATGATATAGAACAGGTACCTAGACAGATGTCAATTAGAAACTCACCATAGCATCACTTGGAAAAAACAGCAGAGCACTGCACATGTCTACAAGCAGTTTTTACCCCATCTAATGTGTTACATGTGAGTTACATGAGTTCAACTTGGATTTGACAGTTCCATTCAATCATTCTTCCCCATAGTCATCATGGAGGCCAAGAAGACCCTTGGGATTGCCACAAAATAAAAGCATCACACTGCTCCCTCTGGGATGGTCTGCAGATACCTTCTTGTGGCTGAAACAAAACACCCAACCAGAAGCAGAGTAAAGGAGAAAAGGATTTTATTCCAAGCCTAAAGTTTTGAAGGAAAGCTTCATTGTGGCAGGGAAAGTACAGCACGAGAGAGATACCACAGGATGAATGTAGTCCAAATGACCTGGCTACATAATGCCAAGCTCGGCTGAACAAAACAACCCCAGGCCCACCCCCAGCAATACATCTCGTCCAGTAATGCTCCACCACCCAAAGGCTCCACCTAGGGATTGATTATGAGGCTTAATCACAAATACATGGGGCTGTGAGGGACATTTCATATTCAAACCACCATAGGGTGAGTCTGCAGCCATCTTGTCTCATATTTATTTCCTCTTGATTACAAAATATACTTCTCTCTTATTGCTTTTATTCTCCTATGTATTTTGAGGTTTTGACTTACATTCTACTGTGTCTTTCCTTCCTTTCAATCTGATAGTAAATACTAAAAAAAAAAATCTTCTTCCCTCTCTTAACATTAATAAATATTAATTGGAAAGCAGGGTGGCATTCTCATATGAAACTGCTACTTACTTTCTTTCTTTTCTTTTTTTCTCTACAGAACAGCTCACTTGGTTTTCTCTGCATCTTTAGGAACTCTGTCCCTGACTTCTGTAACCTGCTCATCCTCCCTTTTTTTCTTCCTTCCTTCCTTTCCCCCTTCCTTCCTTCCATTTAAAGACATATGAGACACTCTCCCTTTGTTCCTAGTATAAGCAGTTATATAGATGAGTATACCTTTTCCTGCACTGAGGCAAGCCAAGATAGAAACCCACTCATAGGAGAACACCAAAATCCTAACAACAGGGAAGCAGGAAGGAGCTGTACTCTAAATTATCGGCAGTTTACAAGTTTGGGACTCACCCTGGCATAGCCAAGCCACTTTTACAAAAAAAGCAAGGTTTCATTTCACAAGAGAAAGGAAAGTCCTCGAAATTTTCATCTTTACCACTCACAAGTATGAACTTCTACTACGAATGAAAAAATGAAATGTTTTCTCATCCATTTATTTTTGACGCTTTTCATAAATATTCCCAAAAGACTCAATTATGAGCTGTCTTATTATAGTAGGTATGCATTTAAGCTTTTTAAAGTTACTTTAGAGTTTGAATTGCTTTAAAAAATAGATAAATATACAGCAAACCATCACCTACAAATTAGCTTATAACTCTCCCTATATAGCAATATTATCTTGTATAAAGAATGACATCTCTGGCATAAGCATTTGACAATACAGTGCTGCCTATTTCTCTCCCATGCAGCGAAGGAAATGTGTCACATAGCATTTCAGTGTGTGTCTGGCTCACTGGAAGCATCCCCCACCATGAATGTGACCAACTACAGAGCAGCTCTCTACTGTGTACCATGGAAGATCACAGACAGAGCCCGACCTACCCAAGCTGAGGTACAGAGCCAGCCTGCCCTGCTGCAGTTCCAGCGTGATGCGGTCTCCACGTTGCCCTTCTCCATGGAACAGGACCCCATCTCCTTGCATGCTCTTGAATTTGAGGGAGACCACATCTTTGAGAGTGCTCATGAGCTTCTGGTTGAACCTGTAGAGCAGAGAGCTCCTGCCATCAAAGTCAGCAACATCTGATTCTGGGAACAAAGAGAAGGAAAGAAAGATCAGTGGATCACTCCTGACTGCTGAGCCTCTTTCCCATATGTCTAGTTCACAGAAATGTTTTTGAGACAAGGAAGGTCTCCTTAACAGGAAACAGATGGAGGAGCTCAACCCAATTAGACCCAGAGGAATCATTCACTCACAAACACCCCCCACTCCCCGTAACTGTCCTGGTAGGAAGGAGGATATTCTAGAGAGACATTTGGGCCTTCCCATTGACTATCAGAATATTGACATAATGGACCCTAAGAAATCAAAATTTTCCCAGGACTCTCTGTGAAAAGAGAAAGGCTGAAACCTTAGGCCCAGCCAAAGGAGAAACTTGCCTCCAGAAATAGTCAAAACTTTACAGACCAGAATTAAGGAGAGACTGGAGCCCAGATGACTTTATTGTAATCAGTGTGGGAGAAAAGTAGGATAAAAAGGAGAGAGAAGAGGAAGCTAGAGAGAGAAAGAGGGGAGAGATAGACTTCACCCACAAGGGACCATGACAGCTGAAAAGAGTGAAAGAGGCGTAATAGCAGAATTTAAGGAAATGTAGGGAAACTACAAGGGCGGGCCCTTCGTTGATGTGCTATGGTAGGAGCTGACAGGAGGTGTCATTCCTTATTCTCAGTCCAAATGTATCTTCAGTTATAATAACAAGATGTAGTTCTAGAATCCCAAACCTAGTCTAGGAGGATCAGGTGAGAAAGGGACGAGAGCATTGAGATCCTTAAACACATCCCGTAATGTAGCGTCTCCTTTCCACCCCATTGTTAATCCAAAGGAATCACCCAGAGGAAAAGGTTGAAAGTGTGAGATGAAGGTGGTATAAAGACTATGGTGTCAAGAATTTACCTAGGAATTTGGAGTGTAGCCTTCCCATCTTCCCATCAAACTGAGTGGCTTTCAAAACTCCAATATAACCATTGCCTGCAACCCATATTCATGCAATGGCCTCAGACCTTCCTTCCTGGATTCAAGCCTTGTCCACATCTCGATTAAGCATATTGCACTCCACCTTTGCTAAAGCCCTTCAGTGAACTTCCTGTGTATTAAAAATTCAATTTGGCACTGGAGGATGGCTCAGAAATTAAGGCACTTGCCTACAGAATCTAATGACCAGAGTTCAATTCCCCAGCACCCATGTAAAGCCAGATGCACAAAGGGGTGCACACATCTGGAGTTCATTTGCAGCAGCTAGAGGCCATGACATGCCCATTCTCTCTCTTTCTCTGTTTCTGCCTCTCTCTATGCTTGCAAACAAATAAAAATGTTCTTTAAAAAAAAAAAGAATTTAATTCAGGGCTGGGATGATGGCTCAGTACTTAAAGGTGTTTGATAGCAAAACCTGCCAGTTCAGCTTCAATTCCCAAGCCACACATGTCAGCCAGATGAAAAAGGTAGCACAAGTATCTGCCATTTTTATTTGTTTGTTTGTTTGTTTGTTTGTTTCAGTGTTAAGAGGCCCTATCCTGCACACACGTGCACACACACACACACACACACACACACACACACAAACTCACGTGTGAATACAAATAAATATTTTTAAAAAGAGATGACCATTCCCATCTCATCCTCTGTTCCTTTCTCTTACCCAGACTCTACTTCAGACACACACTGTTGTATTACTGTGAGTATGCATATGCTTTTATACATGAAGGGGAGTGAATAATGTGGAGGGAGCACACACCCTGACCCTGTAATTCCCAAGTGTTTTATGCATGAACTCATTTAATCATATCAGTACACATAAAGAAAAATATTATCCTCAGGCTAGAGAGATGGTTTAGCAGTTAAGGCATATTCCT
Source organism: Dipus sagitta (assembly GCA_036346955.1). Classification (NCBI taxonomy): domain Eukaryota; kingdom Metazoa; phylum Chordata; class Mammalia; order Rodentia; family Dipodidae; genus Dipus; species Dipus sagitta. The sequence goes on along the minus strand of CM070773.1, from coordinate 155,382,225 downwards.
GCAAAGCCACAGGACCTCGGTTCGATTCCCCAGGACCCACAAAAGCCAGATGCACAGGGGGCAAATGCATCTAGAATTCATTTGCAGAGATGAGAGGATCCCTGGAGCTTACTTACCAGCCAATCTAACCAAATTAGTGAACTCCCAGTTCAGTGAGAGATCCTTCCTCAATAAAGAAAAGGCAAAGTGCCAAAGATGCCAAACATGAAGCTCTGGACTCCGCATTCAGGTGCACACAGGTGCATGTGGTGCACACCCATGTGCATTTACTCATCTACACACAAGCATACATGCATATACACACATGACCATGTGCATACACTCACATACACACCTCCCACATGTACACATCGACATACACAAGCTCAGCTCCTTGGACTGATGCCTAGCCATTTCCCAGCTGAGTCTCCCTTCATAATTCAATCACATTAGTGCTTGATTTACCTCTAGCATATTGTGTCTTCTGTGAGGATAAGGGCTAGATGGACAATGGGGACAAAGATTAGATGGACAGTAGTAACAAAGGCTAGATGGACAATGCTCATGGCCTTGATTCTGGCCTAAGAAATTTATACTGTCTTGAAACACCTACCAAGTAAGGTAGTGACCTGTTGCATAGCAAATTCCTCCAAATTAAAGTATTCTTTCCCTGAGGGAGGAAGGAGTCATGGGAGACTCAGGATGTCAAGTCTAGGAGAGATGAAACTTAAAAGGTCACAGAACAATTCCTCAAAGTTATGGTATCAGTCAACAACTGCCGAGGGACAGACTCTAACCAGTGTTGTGTGAGCTGTCCCCCAAGAAAAATAACTATTGTCAGCTTTATCAAAAGCAGCTTGGGAGGTGGGCATGGTGGCACACTTTAATCCCAGCACTCGGGAGGCAGAGGTAGGAGGATCACCATGAGTTCAAGGCCACCCTGAGACTGCATAATGAATTCCAGGTCAGCCTGAACTAGAGTGAGACTCTACCTCAAAAAAAAAATAATAATAAAATAAAATAAAACTGGAACCACTCATGAGAAACTCTAGAGATTTGACCTGACCTGCTGGCATTCCTCATAGCCGTAAGGGCGTGAGGGCATGAGGAAGGTAATCAGACCCTCTACTGAGATCTCAGATATCCCAGTGTCATCTGTATGTAATGTTGCACAAAGTCCTGTGGCCTCAGAGCGAGATGAAGTATATAGAGGTAGAATGTCAACGAACAGGCAGCTCCATTTAAAAAGCTATGGGGAGGTCATAACCCAGGCTGTGATGAAATTTCTCAATATTGCAGTTGCTTTGGGGTCTTCATATTCCTCTAAGTATTCCCAATGAACTCCCTGATTTACCAAAACTGGTTTTGGAGCAACTGTGCTTTGGTCGGTTGTGGTTCTGGGAACAGAAAGGTGGTGTCGCACCACAAGGACACTGGAACTGCAAGTTGACAGAAGAAAGCACGGGCCACTCTGAGACAGTAAGGCTTGTTTGCACTCTTGGGTTGCTCGGCGTAGACGGTATGTCCAGTGTAATCATACTTTGAAGCTTTCCTCATGAGACATTAACTAAAAATGATGTTATTCACAGTATATTTCATTGAAGGGTTTGCAATGCACAAACCACAAAGGTTTCCACAGGCAGCCACAATCTGCATGGAGACTTCACCCACCCTGTGACTTGCCCACGCCTTGTTAACAACTCCTGTAACCCCAGTGAACTTCAGCATGATGGAACTTCCCCAAGTGATCTGGGACAACTCCTAAAAATAGCTGTTCTTACAAAATGTCCTGTGTTCTGAAGATTTGTGGGTGAGGGAGTAAAGAAAAAAAATAAGATCAATCAAAAGACAATATAAAAAATGTAAAAAACAGAAAACTCAAAACTCTAGATTTTAGCAACTCAAACAAATAATGCTTTTTAGCTCTAACAATCAGATTTACTTTATTTTAATGTATAGGGGCTTCAGATATATTAGTATATAGACATCAGTAAATACTGATGAGAACTTGGCACAACAAGGCTTCTCGTCACTGTAGACAAACTCCAGATGCATGCACCACTTTGTTCATCTGGCTTTATGTACATACTGGAGATTCAAACCCAGGCCATCAGGCTTTGCAAGCAAATGCTTTCAACCACTGTGCCATCTCACCAGCCCTGATATGTGATAATTTAAATATACATTTAACAACAATTAACTAATCATATATCTTAATCTTTATTAATTTCATAGTAAAGAAATAGAGGGAATACAAAAATATTGCATCTTAATATTTGTGTACATATGCATAAACAATCTTGACAAAAGAGGACCAGACCAAACTGTGGCTGGTGCTGAAGCTGTTATCCACAGGTATAACGTTTTCTTCTGCAGGGGAAATCTCAGCTTGCTCTTGAAAGCATTCATCTGATCGAATCACACCTACACAGTCTATGTGGGATCATATCTTTTAGTTGAAACCCACTAATTGCAGACTGCAAGGAGTTTCCATACACAGGATGAAAAGCAGGTGGAGATAGCAGATAAAGATAAATTTGTGAGAGACACCATCGTTTAAGGAGGAGGGGAGAGAGAATATGAGGCTGCTACTTACTAGGACCACAAGATCTCTGTTACTGCAAGCTCTTTGGTGGCATATATAGCAAGGTTTTGTGGTTATAGGAACAAACCTAAAATACAACGATGCTGAAAGGGTAGACCAGAATCCGAAGCAATTCAGAAGCAATTATGAGGCACTGAGATTTGATTCTGAAGTCAGACATGTGGGCTGGTGGAGATCTCAGGGTGGCAGGTTCAGGTTCATCAGAAGGCAGTGCATTCTGTATACAACACACAAGGGATTTGTACCACACCACTAGCCTGCTTTTACCCGAAGGCCCCGAAGGGGTTACTTTTAGGGGATGCACCAGATATAAAACCTTTATGAAGAGAGGAAGGCTTGGGTTCTCTCAAATTCAGGGACACCTCAGTTTGGACCACAGTCAGTCTCTAGCAGATCTGTGGACATCTTAAAAGGTGCAGAAAAATTGACGTACTTTCCATGGAGATAACACCTTGATGCTGTAGATTCCTAAAGATGAAATGCTACCGAAGATACCTTTCCATGCAACAGTCTGTGAACTAACTGAAGCCATGTTCTTCAAGGATGGACATCAAATGTGGATTAATGGGGGTTATGAAAAATGAGGACAAATGACCATCAGGGAGATACTTAAAGTATGGAGATATTTGAAAGAGAAATAGATTTATTAGACCAAAATAGATAATGAACAAAATATATTAAAAAGTTATAAGTAAGTTTTCTTGGTGTTTTCCAGCATAAAAACTTCACATATTGAAAACCCACAAGAAGAGCTGCAAGAAACTTCCTGCCCTAACAAACCATCCTAACAGGTGAGCTAAAGAGAATTTGCATCCCTGTAGGCTTGGGGAGGAGAAAAGTCCCTTCTTGGCCTACTGGCTATCAAGACTTATGTTGTAAATTATGTTCTTTCTGAAGAACTTGTATGTGATATTTTGAGAGCAATGGAGTCTCTTGGTTCAGATGGGCTGGATTTGGGTGCCTAAAGCTCTTGAGTTTGAGTTCACTTCGCAAGCCAGTAAGAATAAAATTATGCAGGCAAGGACATGAGAAGGATAAAAATAGATTTTATTAAGGAGAGTATGATGAAGACTCCTGAGGAAAGGATAATTCCCCATAAGAAAGAGACAAGGGATGGCTGGAGAGATGGCTTACTGGTTAGGGTACTTGCCTGCAAAGCCAAAGGACCCAGGTTTGATTTCCCAGAACCCACCTGAGCCAGATGCACAAGGTGGCATATGTATCTGGAGTTCATTTTCAGCAGCTAGAGGCCCTGGTGTGCCCATTCTCTCTCTCTCTCTCTCTCTCTCTCTCTCTCTTTCTCTGCCTCTTTCTCTCTCCCAAATAAATAAATAAAAATATTTCTTAAAGGAAGAGAGAGAGGAGTTAACCAGATAAATAACTTAGCGACGAAAATTAAAAGTGGAAAAATCCAAAGTGTGAGGGCAAGCATGCTTACTATTTCTAATTGAATCAATGGAGGAGAAAGAAAAGAAAATGAGAAAGTTATGCTTTTTGAGTTAGAACTCACGACAGCAATGGGTGTCTGTGAGCAATTGTATCAATGAGGGGCTTGTTGGAGGTATAGTACATCTTCTCATTAAGGGGATCACTACTCCTCTTTAGTACGTCAGTAGATGGTCTCTTCACCAGGTGAGTGATTGACAGACTCCCAGGAGCGGAGTACTTTGTTCCTCTGGTGAGGAGGAAATATCTCTTCCTTTTCTAATGTTACCAGGAATATAGGAGGTGGGTTTTTTTCTTCAATGACCACTAAGTTTAATGGTCCGTTCAGAATTAAGACCCTACAATCACTTAGGAGATGGGTGGCAACTCAATCTAGTTTCTTCAGTTTGAAGTGAGGTATAGAAGGGTTATGGAATGGCAACTTCTGTAATCCCCACTTTCATCTTGTAGGGCAGGGGGGCATCTATGTTCCCTTAGGATGGTATCCTTCACTGACTACTTGCAAAAGAAGACTATTTTGATTTCAGTGTCTATCACTTGTTCAAGATAATTACAGTCATTGTACCAGTAAATCTCCTCTAAAAGATATATCTGGGCCCACAGCAGTTAACGTTTGATTTTTCTGCATTGCCACGAATCTCAGTTCAGAGTGCATGACATGAGACTAGAAAGTGCATTGTTATGACTCACCTCAAGTGAGCTGAAGATAAGGGCTAGTTTGATTTGACTATGATACATAGGACAAGTGTGTCCCATACGCCACCCTCCTGTGTCCCTAACCAGAAACCTACTAAGCCATGTTAAATAAAAGTGCTTCCATTGAAGGAGGTCACTAATTACCAATCATTTGGTGTTAGAACATAAAGGAAAATGTCACTGCTTAAGGCAGAAAATCAATCTATGGTGATGCAAACTGAAGTGTTTTGTATGACTGCAGGGGAATGGAAACCTTCCAACCATAACTCTCACCTTCTCCAGGCTTCTTCAGCTCTACCCATGTTTATAGCCTCGGTTATGTGCAAGATGAAGCCCTACTCTCAAATTCAGCATCAACTACTACCAGTCTCATAGATGGATTTGGTATTTGCTGGAGAGGTGCAATGGATGAGTCACACTGGATGGTAATGTCCCTACTCTTCTGGGATAAGGCGGAGAGCTTTTTTTTTTTTTTTTTTTTTTTTTTTGAGGCAAGCCCACAGACTGGCCTTTTTTTTTTTTTTTTTTAATGTGAGAGAGCAAGGGAGAGAAAGAAAATTGGTGTGCCAGGATCCCCAGCCACTTCAATTGAACTCTAGACGTGTGCACCCCCTTGTGCACATGTGTGACCTTGCACACCTGTGTCGTTTTGTATATCTGGCTTAGGTGAGACCTGGAGTGTTGAACATGAGTCCTTCAGCTTCACAGGCAAGCACCTTAACCGCTAAGCCATGGTTCTGGGGTAAGAGATCTCCATAATAACTCCCCACACTTATTGGGAAAAAATCCTGAATTTAACCATTTCTGATTTCTATAACAAGTGGATGCTCAAACCCCAAGAGCTCTCATCTTTGAACTTAGTTGATGTTTTCTCACATGACTGCCTCACCCCTACAGAAAAGAGGAATTTTTCTACTTCAAGGTTGACATTCACATTTTCAAATATCTGTATGTAAGTTACTTAAAATCTAGAAATAACTGGGATGAGATGGTTGTCATTGTCAGTGTATATCTGTGGACAGCATGACTCACCCACACACAACACTGTGACACAGCATACGTAGTACTTACTGTGGGAACATCCATAGATCTCCACTCTCATGCCAATGTTTCCTCTAGGGTTCCACTCCAGCGGCACGAAGCGAACAAAGCGGGCTCTCACAGAGTGCAGCAGCTTATGATGCACCACGCTGTCTGTGTTCATGTTTCCTACAAATGTCTGTAGGAAAATAGAGACCTGGTGAGCCTAAGTACTGTCAGCGGAAGTGGTCACATTCTTTCCACCCAGGCTGCTGGAAAGACATTGACCTGACAAACCTCCACCTGGTGTTATATTTCTCAGAAATACTAAACATTATTCTTTAAGGAGTTCTGCTCCCCATCAGCCATACTTGGCTAAATTTGATGAATAAAGCAATCTGAGCCAGTTGGAAGACATAATACCTAAGGCTTCACAAAGGTAATAACAATGAAGTTCCAGCAGTCAAAATGTTCACAACCACTGAAGATGGGGAGATAACTGACCATCTACTCTTAAAAGTAAAGGCTTTCATTGAAATGTTGTCAACATGATTTGAGGCCAGTCACTAAGTAAGCACTTTCCATATTTTCAATGTTATCATAATTTTAATGATAAAACAGGAGTGTAGATGGAGAAATGGGGAAGGAAAAGAAACTTTCCAATGATCAAATTAGTTAGAAATTGGCCTAAGGTTCAATTTCAAAGTTGTCTTATTCTAAATCTCATGTCCTGTTTGTTTGCAGCCCTGCCTGGGTCTCCAACCATTTCACTGTTTCACCACCCAATGTTGGACAGTACACCCAGAGTCTCTCGTGCTATCCAAACATTCTAATACTGAGTTAATCCCAGCTCTATTCATGTAATGTTTTTCTACACTTTGCAGGAACACAGGGCAGTTTTCTTTCTTTCTCTCTTTCTTTCTCTCTCTCTCTCTCTCTTTTTTCTTAAGGTAGGGATTTCATTCTGGCCCAGGCTGACCTGGAATTCACTATGTAGTCTCAGGGTGGCCTCCAACTCATGGTGATCCTCCTACCTCTGCCTCCCAAATGCTGGGATTAAAGGCATGCACCACCATGCTTGGCTCTTTTCTAACAGTTATTGAACTTGAGGCCAAGAAATGCCAAGTTCCTTGTGAGGGTCACAGGCAGACATAGCAGAAATGTTTCCTTGGAAGAGATCAGCTTCTAGGATTCCCCCTCAGGAAACTCTCCACATGTATAGTGAAAATATAATAAAGAAAAAACGCATGTGGAAGGAGTTACCAGAGATAGTGGAGGAATGTATCTGCTTTTGAGCAGGTAGAATAATGACTAGCGGGAGATGGAGGAAATGGAGAGAGAGATGGAGGAAGGGAGAGAAAGAGAAGACAGCATAGTTGAGAAAATATCTTTGCATGATAGTGTAGTCTTAAGAAATGATTAGCTCTCTGTAGCCCCACATAAGGCATTTGCAAATTAATAGTTAAATTTTCTAAATGGCATTCAAAGGGCTGTCTTCCGGGGCGGGGGAGGGGGGAGGAGTGCAAACTAAAGCTAAGGAAGCCCAGAGCTAATTCTTAAGGTATTTTCTTTTATTTTACAAGATACACTTAATAAGGCAAAAGGTAATGAACATTGAAACTGCAGAATTAAAGCTGAAGTTAATAAATCACTCAAGCTTCTATGTTCCAAACTGCCCTTTGGGGGAATGTACAGAAATGGAATTTTGACAGTCACTTAGAAAACAGAAAATGGAGAAGTTAAATGCAAGTCACTAGCCACTTCTGAGTGGTGAATAGGCAGGATCCTAAAACTGAAGATTTTAGGGGATTAAAAAGAAAATTAAGTACCCCCCTTCATTTCTCTTCCCTTTATATCTCCAGGCACAAAATGGCCTGGATACCCTTGACCTCACAGTTCCTGACACTACCTACACAAGACCATCATAATAGGAGGAAAAGATCATGACATCAAAATAAAAGAGAGACTGAGATGGGGAGGGGATATGATGGAGAATGGAGTCTCAAGGGGAAAGTGGGGGGAGGGAGGGACATTACCATGGAATATTGTTTACAATCATGGAAGTTGTTAATAAAAAAATAATTAAAGAAAGAAAATTAAGACCTTGCATTTTTGTCTGGGTCCTAGTCTTCCGTACTAACAGTGAGCAGCATATGGTCCATACAGAGTGTATCTACCATCCCATAGGGATGGTTAATGAATTGGGCTGGAAGATAACTCCTAATGTGATAGACATACAGAAGATTTGTTGCATCCTTATTTATGGTAAAAGGGGCCCCACCAATGTGCCCTGTTGCTCATCTCCCCATGGTACTCTGCCTCCTTTGCCTGGTTACAGTATCTAAAAGTACAGGAAGGTGCAAGAATTTCAGGAAACCATGACTGTTGTGACTTGCACTATGTGGTGGTTTGATTCAGTTGTCCCTCATAAACTTAGGTGTTCTGAAAGCTAGGTTCCCAGCTGATGGAAATTTGGGAATTATAGCCTCCTGGAGGCAGTGTATTATTAGGGGCAGGCTTATGGATGTTATAGCCAGTTTCCCCTTGCCAGTGTTTGACACATTTTCCTGTTGCTGTTGTCCACCTGATGTTGGCCAGGGGTTGATATCCACCCTTTGCTCATGCCATTGTTTTCTCTCCCATCACGGAGCTACCCCTTGAGCCTATAAGCCAAAATAAACCTTTTTTTCCCCATAAGCTGCTCTTGGTTGGGTGATTTCTACCAGCAATGAGTACCTCACTGCAACAGTAAAGTGGGACCAAGGAATGGGGTTGCTGCTAGATAACTAACTGTGTGGTGTTGGCCATTTGGACCTGATTTTCAAGAGGAATGTGGAAGGACTTGAAACCTTGGCCTGAGAGATGCCTTGCAGAGCTGTAAGTACAGCCTGATGGACTGTTCTGGTCGGAGTTGAAATACATGAATGCAGTAAGAACTATGGACTGTGAAGTCTGGCTTATGAAGGTGAGAAAGAGCTTTATTTGGACTGGGCTAGAGGCAGTTTGTGTGAAAAGCTTGCTGGTATGCCCGTGTCCTGAGAAGTTGTGCAAGGTTGCTTTACATAGAAGTAAATGGGTGTTAGCAGAGGGATATGGCACAAAAAGATGAAATTTTGGGTGAACTACTCCCCATTCAGCTGCAATTGAGAGATTACAACCTTTGAGATTGGGCCAGCTGACCTGCACTGGGGCAACAGAAAGAATGTAGACTCTTTTGAAGGGGCCTGAGTGCTCAAGGAGTGTCCTGTTCTTCAAAGTCTGCTTTATTTCATCATGGATCAACAAACTGGTACCCTACCTGGTATTATGGAGTATAAGAAATGCAGGAAAGAGAGGGTCATTGAGTTTGCAACACAGTCTTGTGTTTTGGAAATGGCCATGGGCAGTGTGAAGCAGAATTGCCTGCATGGAGACCAGATGGAGCCATGAGGATGAACCGTGGATTGCAATGGAGAAACAATGGAGATGCTGGGACCATGAGATGGCTGCTAAGGAAAGTTGCCGCCCCGGATGAAGTTTTCTAGGAATGTGGGTAGACTGGCTGTAGGGGTATAGTTGGAACTCCAGAGACTTGTTGCTGGTTAGAGTTATCGGACTTGGAGATTTGTCACTGGCTGGAGTTGTTGGACTTGAAGCTGCAGAGTCTGATGTTTGCCTTGGTTGTTTTAGATCTTATATTGGCTGAATATCTATTTGCTATGTCCAATGCCATCTTTTGCAGTATGAATGTTTGTTCTGTGCTATTATGGGTTTTGGGGGGATTTTTTGGAATTATGGCTCAGTTAAAAGATCTTAGACTATGATGTTTGAACATCATTAGGATTGAAAAAGTCTATAGGGGCTTTTAAAGTTGAACTAAATGCATTGTATTTTACATCATGGATATCACTTTATGGGGGCCAGGGATAGAATGTGGTGTTTGATTCAGGTGTCACCTATAAACTTTGGTGTTCTGAGTGCTAGGTTCCCAGCTGATAGAGATTTGGAAATCAATGCCTCCTGGAGGTAGTGTATTGTTGGGGGCAGGCTTATGGGTGTTATAGCCAGTTTCCCCTTGCCAGTGTTTGGCACACTCTCCTGTTGCTATGGTCCACCTTATGTTGGCCAGGGGGTGATGTCCGCCCTCTGCTCATGCCATCGTTTTCCCTGCTATTATGGAGCCTCCCCCTCAAGCCTATAAGCCAAAATAAACCTTTTTTTTTCCCACAAGCTGTTCTTGATTGGGTGATTTCTACCAGCAATGCGAACCTGACTGCAACCCACTGGTACCACTTGCTCAAATCCAGGGTAGTTCAACTTAAGATTTTTCAACTTGTACATGGAGAAGACACCATATTGATTTACTACAAATAATTCTTCCAATGACGGGCAAAATGCACTCTTTCCTGGGGTGATGAGCAGTGTCCGTGAGCTATAGCTCGCCCAGGCACAAAGTTGAACAACTGACACTTTCCCGCTGAGCTAGCTGACAGATTCGGTGCTTTTTTTAAAAAAACAAACAGTATTGTTGTGAGACTGGAAAATCAAGGAAGATCTGTAGATTAAAACTGTCAGTAGAGTACGTGTTTTCCAAACATCAGGATCTGAGTTTGATCCAAATAAATTGCATAGAAATGGTAGCATGGTGCATGTTTGTAATACCAGAGATGACTAATTGCTGAACGTCAGGTCAGTGAAATACTCTGTCTCATAAAGTGGTGTCCTCCAGTCCTGTGACCTCCACATGTGCACCATGGCATCCATGGCCATACATACTCATGACACACACACACACACACACACACACACTCTTAGCTGCCAGTCATCTTCCCGGACATCAGATAAAATGAAATCCAAAGTGAAGTCTTCAGACTTGTTATTAATTTACCTGTTTGAACATTAATTCTGATGCAAACCTCATCAGATATCAGTTCTCCAGATACACTGCTAGAACTCCATCCTCACCTGACACACATTTTCTTTTTTTACTCCCTATGATGAGATTCTATAGGGCTTACCGGAAAACATCACTTACAAAGATTGTAGATAATGGTTTAACCAAGTGCCATGTCAACTGCAGCACCAATGGAGATACCAGTATTGAAGCCATTCTTCCTGTACCTGCAGGACCCCACGTCCTCAGAGCATCAGGACCCTACTCTTCTCATCATGGTGGTTAGATCTATGTATGTCCTGAATTCTTGTCACCCACATACTTTGATAAATCAGTATGATTCCATGAACATCAACTGAACCCTTCCTTCAATAACTTAAATATAATTGATGTTCTTTGAGCTTTCTGAGTTATGAGCATATGATAAGGTAATTTTTAAATTAGAGGTAGAAGATCTCTCACATTGCCCCATCTCTGCTTGATCAAAGTGTCAGCAACCAATCATCCTTTATTTGGAAGAAACCTTTCATATTAACCAGCTCAACCTGTTTTCAGAAACCAATAAGAATTTTATGAATGTAAGTAGTGAATAGCTTCCTTATGAGAGTAACTGTGTGTGATTCACTTGCTCATAGAAAATAAAGAAACCAGGAATATTAACCCAGAGCCAAACAGAAATGTGGTTTTGGAGCTGTGGAGATATCTCACAAGCATGAGGACCTAAGCATGATTCTTAATACCCAGGTAAATGCCAGGCATGGTGGTCCATCCTATGATCCCAGCGCTGGGGAGGCAGAGACAAAGGATCCCTGGGATTCACTGGCTACCTAATCTAGCCTAATTGGTGACCTCCAGGCCAGTAAGAGGCATTACCTGAAAAGAAGAGGACAGGGTTCCTGAGGAAGACTCCCGAGATTATCCTCTGGTTTATACACACATACATACACCCATGCATGTGTACACACACACACACACACACACACACCCCATATACACATGCAAAAACAAGGTAGAAATGTAGCTTTAGTGCTCATTGGCTTGGGTGACCCACACCATGAAGTATTTTTGAAGGCATTATGCAAGTGAAGATAAACATCCATTAAATAAATGAGTGCAGATGGTCAACACCACCACCTTCCATTGCTGCTGCGCTTTTGCAGGCATTGGCGAGTTTGTGCAGCCTCTGCTATGAGGAGGAGAATGGGGACTAAGTCATGCCATGTGCTCACGTCTCCATCACTGTGTTGAAGCTGTTACCCCAACACACATGGAGCTCTGTCATATGGTGCATGGTTGGGAAGACAGAAATACCCACTGAGCACAAAATCAGGCTTTTCATACTCCACTGAAGCCCAGAGAAACAATGAGAAGTAAAGAGAAAGCTTTCCTTAAGCAGGGACCTAAGGTATGAAAGCTGACAGGAGGGCCTGGCCTTCTGCTATAGAACCTGGGGTGAAAAGCGAGATTGCCGAAAAGAACCAGCCCTGGAGCTAAAGGAGACTATGTAATGTGTTCAAGGTAGGAAAGCCTTGAGGCAGGGGAGAAGTGAAAAGTGAGACGGAAAGACCGAGGAACCTGCCATCCCATTCACGTGCTTGTATGTATGGCAACAGTTTCAGCAACTGATCCTGCCAACTCTCTCTGCCCTGGTCAGCTTGACCACCTCCTGGTGACTCTCCTTTTCCTTCCTATCCTCACCACCACCTGACAAATGAAGGGCATTGCATGTTACTGTGTGTCTTCCTGTCATTGCACAGTAAGCTCGAGGAGACAGACTCTCCTAGAGCCAGCCACAAGTGAGAGGTGGGTCATGAGTACTTGGTGAATTAATAAAGGATGCTCAGCATTTCTTCCTCTGTTTATAACCCTTTTATTTCTCATGGATCTCCTCAAACGAATAGCACACCCTAGAATGGCGAATATATTGTCAGTTTATGAGAAATTATTTATAATTATTTATTTATTTATTTATTTATTTATTCATTTTTTTGAGAGTGACAGAGAGACAAAGAGGCAGATAGAGATAGAGAGAGAATGGGCGCGCCAGGGCCTCCAGCCACTGCAAACGAACTCCAGATGCATGCGCCCCCTTGTGCATCTGGCTAACGTGGGTCCTGGGGAGTAGAGCCTCGAACCGGGGTCCTTAGGCTTCACAGGCAAGTGCTTAACTGCTAAGCCATCTCTCCAGCCCAAGAAATTATTTATAGTTTTAAAAACCAATTTGGTCATGTTCAGACTACCCTCAAGCTCCAAGTCCTCCTGCATCATCCTCTGAAGTGCGGGGATCATGGATGTGCTCTACTACATATGGCCTCTTCCCAGTTTGTTTTTTAATACATGTGTGAATGTATGTGTATTGTGACTATGTGTGTGCAGGTTGTGCATGTATCTGTAGAGACCAGAGGACCTGGATGTTTTTGCTCAGAATGCCATCTAACTTTTTTTTTTCTTTTTTAAAGTTTATTTGTTTTGCCTCATCACTGAAGCAGACCAAAAATGAACCCAGCATGGCTCAGGGAAATTTTGCGGAAGAGGGGGCGGAAAGAATGTCAGAACCACATGTTGGGTCATGATATGCAGTGACATTTATCTTACCCATAACTGTGGGCTAACTCCACAATGCGTGACCCATATACCTCAACAAGGATAGACCAAGGGGAGGGGGTAGGTCACGGATGAGCAGAATAATGGTACCAACCTGACTGTATTTGCTGAATACAAAACTAACTAATAAAGAAAAAAAGAGGAAAAAAAGTTTATTTGTTTTGTTTTTTGACATAGGGTCTCACTCTAGCCTAGGCTGACCTGGAATTCATTATGAAGTCGTAGGGTGGACTTGAACTCATGTCAATGATCCTCCTACCACCTTTTTTTTTTTTGTTTGTTTGTTTTTGGAGACACATCTCTCAGTGGCCTGGAACTCCTCAAGCAGGCTGGAATGGCTGACCAGTAAACCAAGAAGATCCTCTTCTCTCTCCCTCCCCAGTGCTGGGATTACATCGTGCACAACATTCTGCAGCTCAAGTACAGGCCTTTGTGCCTGCAAAGCACTGACAGGGCCACCTCAACAGCTTTTGTTCACAGCTTTTGATGGGAAAGTCAAGGGTAGGAATTTTATAAAACTTTCTCAAGGCTGTGTCAGAAGTGAGGGATACTGGAAGGATGTCACAGGTTAGAGTTTCTTCTGCTTTCCACTGACTCCGGGGTTTTTAATTTCCAGAGCAGTATGCCTCAGAGAAGCAAATGAAGTTACAGTGTTCATGGTGTCACCAGCCCTGTGCTACCTGACTGTCCAGAATGATCTAAGAGGAAAGTATTCAAAGGTATTCTTGGATATTGATCGTGTCTGTGCCAGGGACCATCGGCATGCTGACTACACAAGCTACGTATTGACTTCAAAGTGGCTCCACAGGTACTGGTTTCATGAGGACCAAATGATGGTGAAAAAGTGATTTGCATCCATATTTCTTCCCAGAGCTTTTCCAAATTATGCCCACTCATGAGCCAGTGCCTGTGCCTGCAGATAAGCCCCAACTCATTGGCCAGGTTGTCAGTTTCCTCCAAATTTAACTGACCTGAAGGAGGAGCTGTGGAAGACAGCAGATTCTCTCTGGAATTGGAGCACAAGCAGATATCATGTGCCCTCCCACCCCTTCCCTGTTCTGAGATTTGTATTGCTAACTAGGTCTTTGTGGAGACAATGAAAGTTCAGCATCAGCCTTTGGCAAAACCTTGTGACAGGACATGTTTACCATGATCCCCTGGAAATTACAGAGCACAGTGGAAATGAATCCAAACTATGGCTTAAGGAGAGATGTTATATATAGAATGTTTTTGTTTCCCTAAAGGTCCAGTTTTTGAAGTCTCACACCCAGTGTCATAGTATTGAGTTAGAATTTGGGGAACTAGTTCATGATGATAGGTACAGCCCCTAGATGGGATGGACTAGCATCTTTCCAAGAAGAAAAGGATAGCTAGCCTTCTGTCTCTTCTCTTATCTTCCCATCTCTTCTCCTTTATTCAGTTCTCCTGTCTTCTCTTTCCCTCCCCTTCCCCCATTCCCTCCTCTTTCTTTCCTCTCTTCCCTTCCACTGTATGAAAACACAATGAGAAGACAGATACCTGTCAATCACGAAGCAGATCCTCACCAGGTCCTTACTGAATCTTAGCACCTTGATTTCATTCTTCCCAGACTTCAAAACTGAGAGAAAAATGTTCTGATTGTCAAACTACCTGGTTTGTAGTTTGCCTGTGCTATGAAAATCCAAATTGATTAAATCAAAGGGTCTTTAGAACAGCCGCCCTATATCAGATAACCAGGGAATCTAAACAGAAGCCTCCTCACTATACAAACTCAGAGCAAAGATGCCTCTGGCCTCTACTCAACCGGGTCACCTAAATTTCTTTTTGCATAAAAATGCCTGGGAGCTTTCATTATTGCAATTCAGGGATGTCTTAGGACAAGAGAATAAGACTCAGAAGATACCCAAGGTTAGCTTCTGCTCAGCAGCTGAAGTAGAATTCTTGACTCCTCTATCTTTATTAGGGCTGGCCTAGAGTCCACATGACCTGGAGCAAAATGTCAACAACATGGACTCCAACACAGAATGTGTTATGTTATTATCATTGTTAGTGTTGATGTTGCTGCTGGGAGTAATGGTATGATGAATGCATCAACACCAAGTTGTTTGGTGGAAAATAAAATGCAATGCTTCAGTGGGACCATTGCTGTTTTTCAAAATAAAGCCCGGGGTCTGTCTACATGAAATGAAACCTGAAACAAAGGGATATGCATCTGCCTGGCTCTATGGGCTACACCCAGAGCAGTGAGCCTGGGATGAGGAATTGCTCTCACCACCACCACCACCGCACCAGCTTCCAGATTAAGCAGGAATAAGTCAGCACTCATAGTTAGGGAGTGCAGATCTGCTGTCAGACTCCATGTAGGGGCAGTCAGGTGAGTCAAGTGTCATGCTGTAGGTGAGGCAGAGGGGCAAGGTAGCCTGGCAGGAGCTGATGGACTACACAGGGATCATTACTATATAATAATCATCATGTCATGTCTATGTTATGATCAGCATGTAATAATCACCATGCCATGTCTCTATGTTGTAATTTTTTCTCTTCATTCCCAAGTATTCTCATTTTCATACCCTACAAATATGGCTGTCTAGTTTTGAGGATTATGATGAGACTGTGTCTTTCCTTTGGGAACCTGGAAGAATAAAACAGTCGTGGAAAATAGAACTTGGATAATCATCATATGAAAGTTAAAGGGAGTGTGACAGCTACAGATCCCACTAACCCCATTATGTGGACACATTTCTTACTCCACAATAGACAAGAGTAAATTGTCAAAGAATCGAATCCAGCAAAATTCATGCTACTTAACAGTGTTCTTCCTTGCTTGCTTTCAGATTAGGGAACTAACAAAAATGTTTCTATATTACAAAAGCAATGAAAGATAAACTATGTGAAAATTGTTCACACAGCAAATTTACCAGCTAGACAACTTTTAGGAGTGTCTTGGGATTCATAGCTTATAGATGCAATTGCTGGCACAAGCCAGAAAAAAATTTAAAGTTTAAGGGCATTAAGCCCTAAGTATTTCCTTGTAATTCCCCAGTTATTCCATCCAGTAGTTACTTTCTTATTGCTGTAACAAATCACCCAATCAGACCAGAAGCAGCTTATAGGAGGAAAGGTTTACTTCTGAGCTCAAATTTCAAAGGGAAATTGCATCCAGGCAGAGACTATCATGGCAGCTGACCCATATCATATATCATCAAGAGAGAGAGAGAGAGAGAGAGAGAGAGAGAGAGGAAGGACACAGCAAGCTGGCTCTGAACACCCAGTAGGTTAAACTAATCAACCCTAAGGCCACAAGCAGAAACACACCTCTGGAAAAGCTCCATCTCCTGAAGGCTCCAGCAGTGGGGACTAAGTAGGACACCTAATCACAAACGCCCGAGGAAAGACATTTCACATTCAGACCACCACGTGTCAGACCCACATTGACAAACCACTGAAGCAGGTTTTGGTTTTTTGTTCTCCTACCCTTCCCTCCCTCTTCCTCCTTTCTTTTATTCTTCCCTCCCTCTCTCTCTCCTTTCTTTCTCTTATCCCTCCCACCTTCTCTCCTTCCTTTCTTTCATTATGATATTTTGGCAAAGAGCAAAAAACAATGCACATCACCAGTCAGATTTATTCAAATGCAACTCGTAGCACAAAACCACCAAACAAATTATTCAGGATCAGGAACTAGGGATTCTGAGGGATGACAGGGTTGTATGAATAGATTTAACCATGGCTTTCCTTCCTTTTTGATAGAACCTCAGTCTTAATTTCAAGCGAGGCTGTCATAATGCATTAGAGCTCTGTCTGCATTAAAGTGATGTTGGTTGTTTGAACTTGCATACTAAGTTATCTAGAGATTTCATTTAACTAACCTATTCTGGGTATTTGTAATGACAACTGCTTTAAAGGACTAGCCCCCCCCCCCTTTTTTAAACTGTTTTCTTTTCAAAGGCCGGCAAAGAGCTCTTATTTCCATCACCAGGGGTAATTGTTGAGGCTGCACCATTTTCTCCATTTTAGATTCTTTGACCTTTTCCTTGTCAGCTTTCATGGTTCTTCTCTCCTGCTAACATTTCTTCACAGTAAGCAATCCTAGTGCACCACTAATGCTAATGGGATCTTTTAAAGGTTCCCATGATAAACATCTTTATGTCTCAGTTTAAATTCTCTGGGCACAGAGCAGAGCTTGGAGATGTCACTTTGCCCTGCCTTTCATCAGGATTCAAGCTCCTCTTGCTCCTTTCATGGTCTTAGTAACATATGATTATGTCTGGTCTTTTTACTTGTCATCCCAAGTTCCTGTTTTCCAGAGCTTCTTCTGATAGGAACAGGAGTGCTATGAATGGACTATTTAGGCAGTCACTGTACTATTTGTGTGTTCTCCACAAGAGATAGGACAAGCAAGAGAAATGAGATTAGGAAAAGAAGCCAGACAGTGAGCTAGCTGGCATCTGACCGTCTATGGGTTCAGAAGCCATCTGCTGAGGGCAAGTGAAGGAAGCTCCTTTCCTGTCTGCATGACCTGCTTACCTGGGTGAAAAATGGGGTAAAGAGGGCAACACATGAACTCACTCACATGACCATCAATTCCAAAGGTGAACAAGCTGTCTCCTTTCCATTTATATTTGCAAATTGAACTAACAAAGCTGAACAGGTTAATACCTTGAAATCTAAAATATCCCAAGAATCTTATTCTATGCATCCTTACAATTATTGGGGATTATAGTGGTTTGACTCAGATGTCCCCCATAAACTTAAGTGTTTTCTGTGCTTGGTCTCGAGCTGATGACAGTTTGGAGGTTGAGCCTTGCCAGAGGAGGTGCATTGTTAGGGTTAGGGGTGAGTTAATCTGCTCACTCTGCCTGAGTTCAGCTCACTCTCTTGCTGCTGTTTTCCACTTGCTGTGGCAGTGGTGATGTCCAGCCTCTGCTCATGCCATGCTTTCATATGCCCTCATGAATCTTCACCTCAAGACTATAAGCCAAAATAAAAAAATTTTCTTCCCATGGCTCAGGGAAATTTTGCAGAAGAGGGGATGGAAAGAATGACAGAGCCACATGTTGGGTCATGACATGCAGAGACATTTATCCTACCCATAACTGTGGGCTAACTCCAGAATGCATGACCCATATAACTCAACAAGGAGGGGCCAGGGGGAGAGTGTAGGACATGGATGAGCCTAACAATGGTACCAAATTGACTGTATTCGCTGAGTACAAAACTAATTAAAAAAATTTTTTTTTAAAGTTTTCCTCCCATCAGCTGCTTTTTGTTCAAGATTTTTGTCCCAGAAAAGACATGGCAACTACAAAAGAAAGTTGGTACAAGGACTGGGGCCATTACTGTTAGAAACCTGACTCTGGTTTTTATCCTCTAGAACTGATTTTCAGGAAGAATGTAGAAGGATTTGAAATCTTGGATCTAAGAGATCCCTTGCAGTGCTATAAGTAGACTTTGATAGACCATTGTATCTATCATCTGTCTATTTAATTGAAACACACACACAATTGGTATGAACATGTTTGGGCCTCCTGCTTCTGTGAATGAATTCCAGATATATGTGTCACTTTGTGCATCTAGCTTTATGTGGGTACTGGGGGCATTGGGCTCTGCAAGCAAGTGCCTTTAAGCACTGAGCCATGTCTTCAGCCCTTATTGGAGCTTTTTAGCAGAGGATGCTGTACAGGATGGTTATCCTTCCTGCATTGTAAGAAGACAAATAACCCTGTGTGGAGAGTTGGCATTTAACTTTCAGAATGATCTATCAAACTACTTGGCAGACAGGTAGGTGAAAAGAAGTCAAAGGAAGCAGGAGAAAGCCACAATCATGAGTGAATGGTCAGGGAAAGGCAGAGGCAGATGTTGGACTCTGCAGCTATGCTTTCTGGAGTCAGGAGAGGGATTGATGTGTGGTTTGTCACTAGAAAGTGGGATTCAAGGAACATTTGTGCCTATGGCCTTTTAGCTGGAAGAAACCATAGCCTGACCTTGTTATCTGTAAATAAGCAAAACATTTTTGTAAAGTGCTTCTTTTTTCATTATTTTTCTTTCAAGAAAGTAAGTGTAGGCAAGTTCTTCTTTGTAGTGACATCTTGACTACTTGGAGAAGACAGGAATGGTTTCTGTCTTGTCTAAAAGCAACTGAGTCTGATTCCCAATTTTGTGAATAATTAAGTCACTTGTTAAATATACATGTATGACTTCCCTCTGACCAAAACTTAAACAGGACCTACTACAGAAAACATAAAAGCAAAAATGTAGTTTCAAAAGCAAGAAACATAAGCTATGAACTAATTAACCATACTGAGAAGTGTGTGAAATTGTCACCACACCGGAATACTATCATGTCTTTTCAGGGCAGTTACACAAGAGCAAAAGAAAGGTGAGCACTGGGCTGGATTATTGCCAAAGCTATCTACTTTGAAGAGCACTTAATTTTTGAGTTCCAAACAAGGGTAGCGCCTCATTTAGAGAAGACCTGTTTTGCAAGCCTCTGAAGGGCATAGATCTCCTTTGCTTACTACTATAGGCCTTCACACAATGGGAGAGAACAAGAATAAGATAGTTTACAAGTCCTAGGTGATTCTAGGAGGACATCACATAAATGCAGAACTTTGGTTCCAGAACAGCATGTAAGAGAGGATGGTGCCCTACCATCACTCCACAGGAAATACAATCCAATGCATAAGGTCAAGTAAGTACATATCTCTCAGTGCACTCACCCAAGGCAGCTGAATTATTCAACAACTCAGTCATTCACTAAACCTCAATGCTTCCAAGATGCTCGACACTACAGAGATGCACACTGGATGATGAGCACTGTAGGAATCTGAGATCCAAATGTGCAAATGGATGAAAAGAACACACTAGCACAAAGAACAAGGAAAAAACGGAGATGGGCAAGCACTCTGCCCCACCGGGGCGGTGTCCTCAGAAAGTACTTCTTGAGAATTGCAACATTTCTACAGTTGGTGCTACACAGAGATCCCAGAACATGTTACCTGGAATAACTTACTATTTTTAACTTTTGTGAGGAGTTTCGAATGGAAAATACTCCCAAATAGACTCATGCGTTTGAACTCCTTATCCCCAGCTAGTAGCACTGTTTGGGAAGGCTGTAGAACCTTCAACAGGTGGAGTCATGTTAGAGGAGGCTTGCCACTGTCACTGGGAGGGGAGGGGCATATTGAGATTTCATAGTCCAGCCTCACTTGCTGTTCTCTTTCTCTGCTTCCTGACTATGCTACAGTGTGACTCCAGCCTCCTGCTTCAGCCTGCAGTGATGGACTCTACCCTCTGGAGCTGTAATCTGAAATAAACCCCCTCCTTCCATAAGTAGCTTCCGGTCAGGAATGTAGTCCCAACAATGAGAAAATAATTGATGTATTTTAAAATAATCTTTAAAAACTTTGAAATAGCACAGGGAGAGCCTATATACCACTCACCAGATTTCCCTAGTGCTAACAACTGGCATAACTATATCCCAAGGATCCAAACCAGGAAATTATGCTGGTGTGAGCTATTAAGTATCTTATAATTTTTTATATGTGATATGTGTCTGATGTGTATGTGTGAATGCTCATATGTGAATTGGTGCGTGTGTGTGTGTGTGTGCGCGCGCACACGCGTGCATGTGGAGGACAGAAGACAACCCTGAATGTCATCCTCAGGAACATCCCCTTTTGAGACAGGGTCTCTCACAGGTCTGGAGTTCATCAATTATATTCACCTGGCTAGCCGGTGAGTTCCTGGATTCCTCTTGTCTCTATTTTCCCAGTGCTGGGATTTCAGGAATGTGCCACCATGCCCTGAATTTTTACCTAGGTTCTGGGATCAAACTCAGGTCCTCTTGCTTATGAAGCAAGCACCTCCATACACACATACTCACACACATGAAAACACACAAACACACCTGCATACACACCACCCACATACACACAAAAAACTATGGAATCTTGACTTTGTGGTCGATTGTCCTGAAAATACATTCTTCCTCTTTATGTTATTATAATGTGCATATATAAAACATCATTACTGAATTAATTGATCTAAAAATAATTATAGCACTCATATAATTATTTTCTAAAATATTTAATTTTGAGTTCATTTTAGGATAACAATATAAATTACCTAAAGTAAAGATAAATTCTTTTAAAAATACCTTATTTATTTGAGAGACATTGAGTGAGAGAGAGAGAGAGAGAGAGAAAGAGAGAGAGTGAGACAGAATAGGCATGCCAGGGCCTCCAGCTACCTTGTGCATCTGGCTTTACGTGGGCACTGGGAAACCAAACTAGGGTCCTTGGGCTTTGCAGGCAAAGGCCTTAATTACTAAGCCATCTCTCCAGCCCAAGATGAATTATTTTAATTTATGGTCACAATAGACTTAAAAAATCCCTAAAGTAACATTCCTATTTGGCACACATGCATGCACACACACATGCACACAGTGCATAAACACAAAATTGAGATAACATCCCATGAGTATTAATATATCCTGCTTTTTTTTTCACCTAACATGATATCTTGGGAATAATTTTACATGCAATTATTATTATTGTTATAAATTATCCATTAACATAATATTTAGCAATATCATGTAAGATAATTCTGGTCAGTAGAGCTTTGCAAACTAATTATTTATCATAGGATCTTAGCTTTAAGTATATTATACCATAATAAGCAACTTTACAAAAGTGTTGTTCAAATTTATCATAAAGAGTCTTCAAATTAAACTAACATTGCTACTAACTGAAAAGAATATTTAATTTAAGTGAAAATGTTTAGTTTTGCTTTTCTTTGCGCTATTTTGAAAACTTAATTATTAAGAATTTCTTGATTGCATCTTGTAATCCCTGTCTACACAAGTTGTAGATGTCTGGTTAAAATATGAGCCAGTGAGCCCATGATTGAGGCCATCACCTCAGATAATTTAGTTCCTTCCTGTGATTAATTTCTCATGGTTTTGTCTGATCATGTTTTAAATCATAATTTTATTTTGGATAGTCTCCCAGTTTCTTGATATGTCCTTTTTTTTTTTTATCCATTGTGGGAATTGTGACCACTTTAATTGAATGGGCTAGAATTCTTACAATGGTTGGGGCTCAAGCCTTTAATGGATCTTGTGCTGCTTCTAATTTATAAAACAACTCATTGTTGATAAGATGTAATAGCTCTCTTCATCCTTTTTTATGTCTTTCAAGAGTTTGAAGTCAAGGGCTGGAGAGATTGCTTAGTGGTTAAGGTGCTTGTCTACAAAGCCTAAAAACCCAGGTCCAACTTCCCAGAACCTATGTAATCCAGATGCACAAGTTAGTGCAAATGTCTGGTGTTCATTTGCAGTGGCTAGAGGCCCTAGCTTGCCCATTCTCTCTCCACTTTCTCTCCTTCTCAAAACCTAAAAAAGGGTTTGAAGTTGCCTGGAAAATCAAAACTTAGCAAATCAAAAACTTATCAAATGTTTCTCTTTCAGTTGAAACCCAGATAACACCACAAATGCTGCTACTCCTTTGTCAAATGATGACTTTCATCTGAGCCTGAGTTGCTGGCCTGTCTGCCTTGTCACATCTTTGTTTTCAACCTGAATGGTGACTGTTCCCTCAAGGGGGCAATGCCTATGTCTTTGTCACTTACATGTCAGATTTCCAAACTGCCCTTAAAGCATAAAATGTACAGAACTTCAGGGGACACATCCTCACATTCATTCTAATGCCCTTTATTTCTTCTATTAAGATTCTAATTCATTGTACATAGCTGATTTTCCATACTATTAATAAATATCCTATTATTAATTCTTGATGAATGTGTTACATTGCTTAGCTTTATCTTCAGTAACAGAAGCTCTAACCATAATGACATAAATAAAAGGGAATTTCATACTTCACACATTTGTAAGTTGACAAAAAAGAAAAGCTTAGAAGTTTCTTGGGAGTAGTTGTATCTTTGGACACATAACTTCTTGACAACTATTCTTTCTAATGTCTGTAGTTCTAGCTTCCTGCTAAGGGTGGTTCACTTCAACATTAGAAGCAGATTGCTTATAGCTACAAGGTAACTTGATTCTTAGATTTAATTAAGGAAGTGAAAATTAAACACCTTCAAAAATAAATAGAAATCTTGCTTTTGAATCTGATTTGAAAGTTTGGGTTCTGTGGCTTTTGTTGATGTGACAGAGCTGCACTGCTATCTGTGTCACTGTAACTGGGTAGGTGTAAATATTATTTACTGGTGAGATTTGCCACGATACTATCATATGTGTGATTGCCTATCTCTTTTAACAATCCACTTCTATACTCACTTTTACTCAACTGTATTCTTACCATCTACCACAAATTTTGCAGGGTATATCAGTTATAAGAGTTGTACAAAGTTAGGAAATGTCACTTAATGTGTCTTCTCTGAGGTGACACATGATGCATATTAATATGTTCACATCTAGAAGTCCTGTGGTTGAAAGTAAAAGTATCATTTGCACATTGAGTCTCTCCCTTTCCCATCTGACTGGGTCATAAAACTATCATGTTGAATAGTGGTTTTTTTTTAATCCTGTGGTAAGAACATGTTCAAAGCTTTGGGAAAAGCTGGTGGAGTGAAAGTGATGGCTATTGAGTCAAAAATAACATCTGTCATTTGATCTTTTGGGAAACTGAGACACTTCTTTCAAGACTGCTGATGTCAGACTCCATGTATACTTCCCTTGGCTGATGAGATTTGGGATCTGCTATCCCAGAATAGTTGTCACCTGAAGGGGCTTGAGAAATGAGAATAAACAGGAAGATCTTTCTCACCTTACCCTCATCCTTCTTTCTAAAGCAGTTTTTAAAACCTACTGAGGATTTTCCAACTCTCATATGTCATCCCTAGGATAGAGGGATAGAAGAACAGATTAGTTTATTACCTATGGTCACATCTTACCTGATAATCACTCCTTACCATCACTAAGACCAAACAAAGGTGCCAGGGCTGACAACTTCATCAGGTATTCAGATTTATATAGAGGACTTCATGCCACATAAAAGTTATATTGAATGGCTGTAGTACTGCATCCTCTATTTTACTACAGTGGTTTTAGCTATTGGCACCAGAGGGATGGAGAAAAAGATGCTTTTCTCCTCACGGACCCCACAAGGCACATTCCACTTACAGCTAAGAGCAAAGGCTTATGGGGAGCCATGGTTCTGGAAAACTAAGTTGTGACTCATGGAATACCAAATCCATATAACTAGCAGAGTCCACTCCATATACAACTTGATTTCCCTCTCCCTCTCCCTGAAGGAGGAGGCAGAAGATATAAGTAACTGAATCTCCAGAGCTCCTCTTTCCCTCAGGAACCACATGGATCCACAGCTGCTGCCCAGGTTTCCTCTCTCTCTCTCTCTCTCTCTCTCTCTGTTTGTCTGTCTCTCTCTCTCCCTCTCTCTCTCTTCTGTTTATGACTGAGGGAGTGGCTTGACAGTTCATGCATTTGAAAATCTGAGGTTGCATGTGGAGGCAACTGGATCATGCAAGCATTGAAGAGCCCTTTCCTCAGGACTTCACACAACTCACCATGATTCCCTCACCTTAATTCTAGCTATCAAAATCCTTTCTCTTATCCATGCATGTGCCCTCACCTGCACAGAGTACATATAATACCTTCTGCAGAGGATCTAGATGTGATCTCCACAAAACATGGTCTCAACACGTGCAGCTCTTGTTTTCTATTTTCTCTGCAAAAAATGTCCCACTTCATGATTTTTGAATACTATTTTATGTTTGCATCTATACAGGTGTGTGACATGCATGTATGTCCATATGCACATGTGTGGGTGAACTAACTGTATCCCTTGCCTTCTTTTGGCTTTTTATTTTGGGACAAGGTTTCTAATGTTACTTAAGCAGGCCTTGAACTTGTGACCTTCCTATGCAACATACAATTAGCTTAGATTTCAGGCCTGTGCCACAAGGCAGAATGAAACAATTGTTATATTCCATACAATTTAATTTGTATTTATACTATTGAGGTGAAAATGGTAAGAAATCACTTCCAAGAGTTGATATTCACACAGAGACATTGAAAGTCAAATTGCTTAACATATTAACTCCAGTGACAGAGCTAGGGAAGAAACTCAATGTAAAGACACTGGACTTATGTTTCAGACTAGGGAAAGAACTCCAAGAATAGGTGATCTCCGAGCTTTAGTCATGGAGGGTGGCTTTCCCTTTAGAGAAAATTCCTAGAGAACGCAAAGGCACTTTTCCATTGGTGTGTACAATATAATACTTGTATACAGCAGCAGCCTCTACTCCCCATTTCATGAAATGCATTTGAAACAATGATTGTTGTGAAGATCAAATGTCTCTGACACAGAAAGATGTACAGTGGTCCCCATGTTGAGAGAAGACTTACCAAGAGGGAAGGAAGGGAATTCCCATGAGGTATGTATAGGTCCCAGCATCATCTTCTCCTAGGGAGTCTCAATGAGACTACTATTCACCTGATGAACATCACAACCATTTCTACAGAAGGAACTGAGACTCATAGGAGTTAATCAGCTTATTAGAGATGCCAATATGACCTGCTAGGGACATCTGTGATGGTTAATATGCTGCCCAGAAGCAGAAATGCTGATTTGGATGAAGAACTTCCCAAAACATTGAAGTATGGACACCTGCCACTGAGCAGTGGTGGGAGTTTAAGACCCTTAGATCTTTACAAGTTTCTGCCTTCTGGTCTCTGAAGCAGGGACACTGTCCAAAGTTGCTATAAACATAGAAGAATAGAAAATATTTACTTATTTATTTTCACCTGCTATGAAAGGTGTAATGTGATAATCATGTTTTACGATACAAGTTTGGACTCCAGGGCCTGAGTGCAGGTAAAATTGTTCTTCTCATGAGGCAAGGAGGAATATTGATGTTGTCTGTGAGTCTGAGTAAAAACAGAAGGATAACAGAGAGCTGCAAATCTCAGAATTGACCTATTCTTACAATTATACATCTTTGCCTTATAGTTATTAAGCCCATAAATCCTGAAAGGTGGTTGGTTTTACAGGAAGGATCAGTACATTATTAGGGCTTCAAAGCCTCAGTGAAGGTGAGGCAGACTTGAAGAATGATATGAAAGCTCAGATATTGAACAGAGAGGTTGGAAGCCTTGTAGAACCCCTGGCAGGCCTCAGTGTTGACATGGCCACACTGAGCAGAGTTTCTAAGTGTAGGTGACTCCAGTTGTGATAGGATGAGGCAAATATTGCAGTGGAGGAGCCAGGCTGCCAGTTAGTAGTATGTCTTTGAGTCTGAATGCAATGAACATTTGACATGGAAACCTACAAATCTCTCATGGCCCAGGCCTGCATCAAAGCTGCAGTTAGTGTTTTTACCCACTTTGAATCCTGCTGCTGTCACTCTTGGTTAGAGACTCTGCTGTTTACAGATGACTGATGACCATGAACGCCAGGGAGACATGAAAAGAAACTTTCTAGCAAGAGACGAGTCATCTCTATAATCCCTACCCAGGCCCAGGAGACATTACTGGGGAAGTGGCAGATGAAATATGCTTGCTGTTCTTACTGCTAGCCTGAGAACCTCACCCAGGCAGATGGTTGGTGGTAGACACTGAGGAGACACAAAATTCATCAAAGCAGAAAATAAGAGGTTGATAGTGACTCCTGAGTTGACATCATCTTTTCTCATATTCCTAAGTGCACATATCCAAACAGGATACCTTTTGGGCATGCCTGGGAATGATTATCTTGATTACTTTAATTTAGGTGAGACCATGGGCTGAGGTCCTGGGCTGCACAAAAAGGAGAGAACTGGCTGAGCAGCAGCATTCATCACTCTGTGCTTCCTCGCTGTGGGCTGAATGCCACCAGCTGCCTCAAGTTTCTGCTGCCCTGACTTCCCTGCCAGGATGAAGCCAAGCTTTATCCTTCACCTCTAGGTATTCTCTAGGGTGCCACTGCTGGCACTGAGGAGCCAAGATCTTATTTAAACTTTCAATGGATGCTGAGAGCAAGATAATCCTTCAAAATCATGTCTAGAGATTAACCTAATCTAAGTAATCTCACTTCTAGGTCTGATCAATTTGACAGTAAATATACACCTCCACACTGGCAAGGGGCACAGAGAGCACAGAATTTTACAACTATAGGCAAAATCACCTACTGCTTGACAGCCAGACTATAATTATCTGGAACCTAACCCAGTGACTTCTGATGTATTATACAAACATTTGGAGCCCTGTATCACCCCCTGCAAGGCTCATAAACACTATGGAAGAGAGGACAGAATAAACACAAGAGCCAAAAGATGGGGAGAAGTGCTGTGGAATGCTATCTTCTATACCTGACATGGTCTTTGCATTCATGACCTCACAATAACAGTATTTACCTGCACAAGGCCTGTACAATATTGGGCTTGTTAACATTCTGTCATTGATGATGGAGAAGGACATGAGGGCCTCCATCTCTCCCTGAACAGTTATTGGCAGTTAATGGTTGCTTGGGAAGCGATTGACATTTTCTGCAGTGCTATAGCCACTGGAAGTAACACCTGCTCTGATAAATATGACCCCATGCCCCTGATCATGCAGGCAACCCTGAGTAAATTCATTAGGTCACACAAGTACACAAGGGAAAATACATGGGTGAGGGAAAAGGAGACTGGAGAAGGCAACGGAGAAGACTATGAAAAAGCACGCTATATACGTATATAAAACT
The DNA here is from genome assembly GCA_036346955.1 of Dipus sagitta. Lineage (NCBI taxonomy): Eukaryota > Metazoa > Chordata > Mammalia > Rodentia > Dipodidae > Dipus > Dipus sagitta. Next base: position 155,354,327 of record CM070773.1, on the reverse strand, counting down.
GTCAATAAAAATAAAGTATATAAAAACAATTAGAGGTTCACTCCTAATGAGCCCTGGTGCCTCACTCCCAATAGTCAGTATCAAGGAGGACAGATAGTATAATAAATTGACTGCCTTCAGGTAGTGAGCTGCCCACCTCAATTAAAATAAAAACCCACTCAAATGACCCAAGAAATAAAGCCAGGCAACTTTTCTTAACTGCTACAAAAGGACTCCTTTCCCCTTTCTAGGAGAAGCTTTTTTCTCTGAGAGTTCACCTCCTGTGCTTCTGTTCACATACCTATTTTTTCAATTTAAACTTTTATATCCATTCTTGCCTGGAAAATACTTTTATACCCACACTTTAGGCTTGTGCTTCCAAGCATAACTGATAAGACCTTTCCTTGTTTTCCTTGGTCCATTTAAATCTGTCCCTCTACAGTTATCATAAGCCCCAAAACTGAATATAATGGTGCAATCTATAATCCTAGTAACAAAATTAGGAGCAAGGCAGCCCCTATTTTGCCTGTAGTTAGGCAGGAGTACAGGCCCAAGTGAACAAAAATATATCTGCATGTTCTGACAAATACTACTAGAGTACACTGGGGGTAGGAATATTCTGTAGTCAAATCCAAAGCCTGGGGATCCCAACTGCAAGTGTCTGAGAAGAAAATCCTGGGGGCACCAACTGCCAGCCCCCATAAGAAAACTTAGGAACACAAATTATTATAGTCAACAAGGCTCACTTAAAGAGGATAAGGGGTAGAAAAAGGCCACAGACCTACTTGAGGCCTCTATTCAGACTGGTTAGACTCTCCTTGGGACCAGCCAGGATCCCCTGTATACATTTAAATTATTCATCTATCTCACAGATATCTCAGTGAAGACTTTTTAAACTCTGAGACAAAGCTACTTGGTAGTAACCTGTCTTTGAGTCTGCTATTATACAAGAGCTCTGCCTGCATTCTTCTCCCCACTTTTTATATACAATAAAGTTTCCTTCCTGTCTGAATAAGCTTTTTCTCTAAATTTGCTTTCTCTAACAGTTTCTCCTTTTCGACTCGTCCTTCATTGCTCATAAGGCGCATCTTTCAAGTCCTCAAGACAAAGAACCAGAAAACACTGACTCAATAGAGCTTTGGCAACCACTGAAAATCTGGCAACCTAATTTCCTGAGCAAAGCCTCCACCTAAGAGCTGAGATAAGGCTCTGCTGCCCTCAAAGAGACTATTAATACTAGCATTTGGAAAACTGAGGCAGGAGGATTTCAAGTTTGAGACTAGTTTAAGCTACATATAAAACCTTGTCTCAAAACAAATCCAAAACAAAACAACAAAGCAGGTGTCAAACAGGGAGATTGCTCTTAATACAACATGTATGGGTACCAGTTCTAACCTTTCCCTTCATGTGTTTCCCATCCAGAAGTTCTTCTCCATCTCCCACACACAGATAACTGGTCATGCTTATTCTCAGATGAGTAACCACTATATAGAATCTTACTACATAGCCCAGACTGGCCCTCAAATTGAAGGCCCTGCATCAGTCAGATGTGTACCACAACTCTTTGGAAGGATTTTCTTCTAACCTGATCCAGATAAATTCTCCTACTTTAGAGCTCCCTAGAATTTCCCTTGTATTGCAGAAATACTTGCTTCAGCTATGAGGACCTCTCAGCAGGAGCCTTATTATCCTAGAGACACTTCATAAATCCTTCTTTTCTTTATCCTCCATAGGGAGCCCACAGTTGGCTGATCAATTTGCATTTCTTTGAGGAAAGGCCCTGCCAGGGGCCTATGTTCATAAGCATTTAGAAGTAGTGATAGAAAGAAGAAAATTTTAATAACTGTCCTCAGTGTGAGGAGGGAGAAGGAAGTAATTTAGAGAGAGAGAGAAAAAAAAAAAAACGATTTTTGATGGAACCATGGGATAAGAATGAGTATTGAATGGTTTTAAAGAATTGTGATAAAAATATACAAATAAATGTATTTATTTGCAAGGTGAGACAGAAAGAGAGAAAGAATGGGCACTCCAGGTCCTCTTGCCCTACAAACAAAATCCAAATGTATGCAATATTTTATGCATCTGACTTTCTGTGTGCAATGGGGAATCAAACCCAGGCCATTAGACTTTACAAGCAAACACTTTTGGTTCCCCAGTAACCATGTAAAGCTGGATGCACAAAGTGACACATGTTTTTGGAGCAAGCAAACTCGGTGATTACCACAGAGCCATCTCCCCAACCCCTTATTTCATTTTTTGAGACAGCGTCTCATGTACTTTGTCTGGCCTCAAACTTGCCATTTAGCCCAGAAGGACCTTGACATTTTGATTCTCCTGCCTCTACTGACTGAGTGCTAAGATTACACGTGTGTATTACCATGCCCAGTACTGGACATAGCACCCAGGACTTTATCATGATGGGTGAACACTACCCACTAGCCACATTCCCAGTCCCAATAGCTTCAGTTTTGAAATACATTAGTAGTCTTCCTTTAATAAAAATATTTTTCAAAATATTAATTTATTTACCTGAGAGGAAGGGAGAGAGGAAGCATGTGTCATGGCCTCCTGCAGATGTAAATAAACTCTAGATACATGTGTCACTTTGTGTATATGGCTTTATTTGGGAATCAAACAAAGGCTATCAGGCTTTGCAAACAAACACCTTTAACCACTTAGGTATCTCACCAGCCACTCATATGAATTAATTTTAATGATTCAGTCTCTTGTCTATCAGGTACAGGTTATGTATTCATGGCCAGGGCCACCTGTGAGAAAAGGTTCTGCTATGTGTTAGGAAATTCTGCTTGTGATCACTACACGTCTGCATTAGCACATGAATAGACACCACTAGATATTGAAAAAAGTCAAGCTTAGTGCTTTAAGGGTCCTTTGGAGACTTTATAGTTAATAACAACTTTAAGAAGCAAGGGCCTTCTGTGCTGGCTGGCCATGCATGCAGCTCATCCAGAGTGGTAAGCCCATGAACAGCGCTCTGTGCTGACCATGCCCAGCTTATTAACTCATGAAGATTCTTCATCAAAGACTGATCACATCTGTTCTCCTGTGTCTAAACTGATGTTCCCTTGGCTGTCTCCCAGCACTGCCCTCCATGATGGCACAGCCTGAAAACACTTATATTTCTTCCTTCCTAGTTTGTTATCTACATTTATTCTCCTTACAGATATTTTGCAAATCTTTTTCTCCCTCCCCTCCTTCCCCTCCTCTCCTCTGTACTTGCTAACCCACTAATCTTGAGGACTAGAGAAGTGTCACAGTTGTCACTCTTTAAAATTTGATGTGTCATGGTTAATTGTCTGCAGTTCCCTTCACAAATGGCTCTGTCAGCAGTTAATATTACTCTGATAAACCCCACAGGAACTTTCCTTTTCTAGGCAAAGCCAATGAGATAAAGAAGTCCTATTCAACAACCTCAAGAGAACAGCTTGACTGTAAAAGGTGAAAAGGAACATGATATGTCTGAAGACCTGTTCAGAAGATGGGAGGAATGCCCATACCCCTAATGAGGTAAGTACTTATTTATTCCAGAAGCCCCTTCCTTCATGCACAATATATCATTGTTAAACCTGCCAGCTTTCTGGGTTCTTATTCAGAAAACATAACTTTTTTTTTTTCTAGCTTCCTGTTTTTGGACACTGACTAAAACCCAGGTTGGCTTGCCCTTAACACTCTAGGCATTTTCATTATTTCTGATGATTACCCCCAGCCCAAGGTGGTGAATCTTGATTAGCATTCCCATACGCCCTGTGGTTGGGTCTGTGTGGGCATTTCTAAGAACTGACTGAGTGGAGGATTCCTTCCATGGGCATCCAGGTATAGAGAAGTCTGAGGAGAAATCAGTGTTACACACTTGCTGCTAGTTCTTGCTGGTGTATCTGTCTCTGTTGATGCCACTGCTGATATGAGTCTCAAGTTCTTCAGCCTTCCAACATGGAATTAAGATCAGTGACTCTCCCAGAATCTTCCAGGCCTTCGGGACCACACTGAGACTGCTCCCACAGGAGAACAATCAGTGTTAGACTACCCAGTCCCCATGAGAGGTAAAGCATTCCAGTAAACTTCTGTCTATACCCTCCAGTGGTGTTTGGATTAATGTGAACTGACTACACAACTCCTAAAATGTGATTTAAAGGAGGGTCAGGGGAGTTCCTGTACTGACTGTACTCAGAGGCTTTATTTAGAATCCATCAATAGAAAACCATGGGAAGCTATAGAGGAATTGAAAGAATGTAATTTCCAACCTATGACAAATCACAAATTCATTGACTCATGTATATCCTAATAGAACACAAATTTCTTGACTTGTGTTTATCAGTTCAGACCACATTTACAAGTGGTTTGGTTTAGGATCATTTCATCAGGAAATCTTTGGAGAAGCTGTGAGCTCCTGCCTTCAAGATACTCCACCCAAGGTCCACAGCCTTCCCTGTGCTCAGGCTTAACTTGTACAAAGATTACCCAGCTGTGAATTAGCTTGATGTCCACATCTCCCTGATTTAGCTTGCTATCCACAAACCTCTTTTTTTAAACATATATACATTGTATTGGTTCTGTCCCTCTAGAGATATACCCTTCTGCACCATGAAGTTACTCAGAGACTTCCATTGCTGAGCTCTCCTGCTTTCTTGACCAAGTCAGAAAACATAACCTTCTCTCTTCCCAGCAACTGCTAAGACCTCCAGCTTGTTTGACCTGTTGGTTTGACTCTCAGACTCTAAAAAACTTGCCCCCGATTCTCCTTCTAAATCCATTTTTAAATTCTTTTTGTCTATGAGATTAAAAACCCAGCAAAGGGCTTTGTATTCTTTAGGGACAAGTTGACCAATATCTCTTTAAAATGACAGAGGCCAAAAGGACCAAGTTGGACTTTACAGAAGAAATGCTTCTTCTTCTTTTATTTAAATGAATACATTTTAACCAATTTCACCATACAAAAAAATAAAAATCATTTCATGAAGACACTGTGTTACTGACACATCACTGCTGAAATACAGCTTTTGTAGGGTTCCATACTTTGGTTGTGAATTGGTTAGTGATTTTACATATTAGTAGCCACCACCTTGGCTGAGTCCATTCTAATAGCTATAACAAAACATTATTAAAGAAAACAGCATCTAAGTAACACAAACTTCTTCCCCCCAGTTCTGTAGACTGAGAAGTCTAAGTGCAAGGTGGTGTCCTTGGATTCACCGTGTTGTTAGTTTTCACTTGCTGGTTGGTAGTTAGTATCTCCTGGTCTCCTCACCTTCTAAAAATGATGAGATAGCTCTCTTATCTGCATTTTGATAAGGCCATGGATCTGTTTCCCAAGGGATCCACCCTCACAGAATCAGCCTCTCCCAAAGAGCCACCTTCTGATATTACCACAATTAGGGGTGAAAAAAAGCATTGAGGTCACTCTGTCCCTAAATGAATCCTGTTAGCATTCATTTCAACCAGTCCTGCTCTCAGTCACTGTGTATTCCGCCCCCCCTTTTTCTTTGGTTGTTGTTTTTGTTTTTTGAGGTAGGGTCTCATGCCAGTTTAGGCTGACCTGGAATTCATTATGTAGTCTCAGGGCAGCCTTAAACTCATGGCGATCCTCCTACCTCTGCCTCCAAAGTGCTGGGATTAAAGGTATGCACCACCATACCCACTGTAAATTTCTTTCTCACTGTAAGATTTTAATTTCAACAACTCAAATTTAAGTTCAACAATTCAAAATCACTGATATGAATAGAAGCTTGTTCTACAAATGCCCCCTCCTTTTTGTGCTTGCCTAGAAGGCTTCCAGCTATCTGCAGACTAGGTGGGATGATGTCCTTCTTGCAGGTTTGCTTCTTCATTGTGACAGCTGCATTGTTGCAGGGTTGGCTAGATAGAAGACTTGTGAGCTCCTGGAGCAGAGAAACTCATTCACAATGGAACGGAGCATCCCGCGGTTAGCAGCACAGATCAAAATACCCAATCACCTGCCATAGTCAGCTTCAGTTGCTGGGATGAACTTTCAAACCAGGCACAGTTATGGAGGGATTTATTGAAGCTTACAGACAGAGGGGAATCCCATAGTGGCAGAAGAACCTGGCCCACTTTCACAGGTCCATGCAGAGAGAGAAACCAAAAGGAACTGCCACCAACACAAGCAAGAACACTTTAGAAACACTAGGTAGAACTCAGGTACTTTCTATATCTTAGATTGGAATTCTGGGTCCACCCCCACATCTTAGGGCTGGACTGTAGGATCTGCCCACAATGACACCAGGTTACAAGCTTGAATAAAACTCCTCAATTGATTGGGGGGATAACCATTCAAACTACCACACTACCTTTGCCCATATACCCAAACTCCAGGGGCCCCATTACTGTCCATTAGGCTTAGACACTTCAGTCAATCATTCTGAGTCCCTCCTTCCATTGCCAGCCAATCTAAATGTTCTTTCATTATATTCCCTTTGGGCTGCCTTGCTCTGACTTTGTTTTTAACCTCTTGTTGCCTGATTCAGGTGTGACCTCTATCAGCCTAGAACTGGATTCCTACTGATATTCACTGTCAGTCTAGCCTCTATCCACTCTGGTCCTGGTTCACTCTGTATTAGTGTCCTAGGCTCCCAGTCTGTCCAACAGGCAGGACTGAGTCTTCAGACTGGTGTGGAACTGCTGCAAGACTAGCAGCCTGTATGAGTTTAACTGACAAGTGGTGTCAGGAAGAGCAAGTGTGTCATAGAATTGGACCAATTCTATTTGGTTCACTCCATGTGCTAACTGTCCATCAGAGTGATAAATGCATATTAGATGATCAATTATACAAAAACCAAGGCAATAAGTATAATAAACATATCCCTTTTTGTTGCCATCTTTTTCTCTTTATTCTATCTTCTTTCCTGAAATTGTACATCCAGGTCCTAATCCAAATGCTTCTGTTTTTCTCTCTCTGCCCTTGAAAGCTCTTCTTTCTTGTCCCCTTTAATCAAATGCACATAAACATAATCACATATTTACACACACATATAAACACACTTACTTAGGTCACAAATGTTTCATTTACCTTTCAGCTGGAGTAAGTGAAGGTAGAATATCCTATAAACCAATGCAAGCATGAAATCATCCTTTCTTGCCTCAGCCTCAAGGTCCTGATAAGTATCATCCTCCAGTTAACTCTTACAACTCCTCAGGAGGTGAGGATTGGCAGGCTCAATTCAGCTGGCTAACTAGTAAACGTACTTGTCCTTTACTTGAGGTCTGAGAGGCCTGTGGAAGCTATATGTGGTCAATGTACTGATGAGACCTGAGTCTCCATCACAGGCTGAGTGCTCCACCTCCCAAGATCTGAGTCTACATCCCTTCCTGTACATGAAATCCTGGCCCTGAGTCCTTTATTATTCTTGGTCTTCTTAGATAACCTAGTTGATGGGAGAGATGCTGTGAGAAGTATGCATGTATGTACCCAGATTCCTCTGTGTGATTAAAGAAGTCAATGTGCAAGACACACGGGAGGGAATTAACATATAACCAAGTGGGTCATAGACCCCCTCCCACAGATGGCACTTTATCTGAAGACCAGAGTTCTCATGAAAGGAAGAGATATGCAAAATTGTGACCTCAAAGATCAACTCAGTGTTCCCGACCTCCTAAGTAAATTCTAAAGCTACAAAGATGCCCTCAAGTAAGAATTCCATACACTCAGATCAATACCTAGTCTTATAAGTAAGGTCTTGGTGCAAATGAGGCTAAGGCACACACATCCTCCTCTAAATTGATGTTTGTAAAGTATTTTGTCCCAGAAATGAGAAGGTAACTGATGCAAGAAAAATCTCATCTGATGAAATAAAGAATAACTAAAATCCCTGTGTGTGTGTTTTCTAATGCATACTCATTGGATTGGAAAATGAACTATGAAAGCTATCTCTAAGGCATTGGCATTAGGTTTTGACACAAGTTCATTTCACTGAGGGTGATTTTTCTCTCTCCTCCCAGGGATATTGATGTTGAAGGAGACACCGTTCATTAGTAAGACATGGGAAGGAAGACCTGGCAGCATACACTGGGTAGAGGTAAGAATTAGTGTTCATCCTACCATATATACCACAGACCCCACAACATGTTTTGCAGCTTGTTTATATATAACATCTTGACCTCCAGAATATACAGATAAAAAAAGAGACACAAAGGATCCATATATGAAAGACATGTGTATAAGGCAAAAAAAAAATGAGAAATCAATTTTTCAAAAAGCAATATGGCACACACACACACACACACATGCGCGCGCGCACACACACACTCCCCAAATAAGCAAACCTGAAGCAAATAACCTTGGTCTAGGAAGCATTTGTTATACTTTCATGAGGCAAGCTAAAATGAAATATAAAATCACATACTTAGGACTGGAGAGATGGCTTAACAGTTTAGGTACTTGCCTGCAAAGCCTAAGAACCCATGTTCAACTCTCCAGGTCCTACGTAAGCCAGATGCACAAAGTGACGCAAGCATGCAAGGTCACCCGTGCACACAAGGTGGCACATGTGTCTGTAGTTTGATTATAGTGGCTGGATGCCCTGGCACACCAATTCTCTATCTCTCTCTCTGTCTCTCTCTCTCTCACTCTCTTGCATAAAAATAAAAAGGCCAGTCTGTTGGGCTAGCCTCCAAAAAGAAAAAAAAAAAATCACATGCCTACTCTTCTAGATCTGAGTTTTCCTTTCATATAGATTAAATGATGTAGCAGTTACCTCCTCCTTTCAGGGACAAAACACCTGACCAAAAGCAGCTTATTGCCATGGAAGGGGTTTATTTCAGGCTTACAGTTTTGACAGAAAGTGTAATCATGACAGAGAAAAGCATGGTACAGTAGAAAGCTGTCACCTATGTGAGTGGAAGTCATCTCCATTCTGGGCTTAGAACTGGGATAGTGAGCCCCAAGGTCTGTCCCCAGTGACACACCTCCTACAGCAAGGCTCACATCTCAAATTACCACTTGCCGGGGACAAAGCATTCAAAATACATGCAGCTCTGGGGGACCCTCTATATTCACACTACCACAAATGAGGAGTCCTTGAAGGAGTTTTCTATAGGGATCAAGACACTTTCATTTTCTTACTATTATGTGGAAAATTAATTGATTGTAGATATTTTGTTGGCATTTCAATATGCTGGAAATTTCTATACCAAAGACCTCCATCTACTTTGGACTAATTGACCAGTATCTTCATTAATAGGAAAAATTACTGAAAATTTACAGGATCTAGTATCCAACCAAGGAAACAATTGGAAGTGATGCCATTTGTTCAATGAATCTACTATGCTAGGCAGTGTGCCCAATGCCAAAGATAGAGAGAAAAAATGAAAATAGCACTATCTCTCTTCTCAACAGGCAGGCCGTGCATAGTCCAGGAGGAAGGAGAAACATGCCATCTAAAGTATGGCAAAACTGTCCCGGCATTAGTGAGAGAGTTAGCTGTGGGAGGATTGACCACTCAGACCTCAAAACAGGACATAAAGGACAATAGATGGTGGTGCACACCCCAGCCAGGTCAGTTCAAACTCACTCCAAGCACTTTCTTGCCAGAGAGCATGCTCAGTGTGCTCTTACCCAGTCCCCTATAGAAATTCCAGTTTTAGGGGTACTTAAGTCCCTATATGTATTCTTTTATCTTCTACATCTACATAGACTAGATTCTGTATGAAACAAGTTTATGATAAGAACACACTCCTTTCCTGGAAGTGCCCATCCTGAGGGAAGCAAATGGAAGGGGACACAGTGGAGTTCCAAAGGGGAAAGTGGGGGGAAGGAGGGAATTACCATGGGATATTGTTTACAATATCAACAAAGTTGTCAATAAAATAAATAAATAAATAAATAAAAAGAAAAGAGGACTATCAGCCTTATGCCTGCAGAGTCAGTGCCATTTATGTCCATCTTGGTCATTTCTTTTTCGACAGAGTATGTCCTACTTCTTTCTTTGCTCTGATTCAACTCCTGACTTTTTTCTAGACTGTGGCTCAGGGAAATTATTCTCTTTTGAGATCACAAGAACTGAGCCTGCTGCTGGGGTGGAAGACAGAGGAAACTGAGGAAACTGGAGACCTCCCAATAACACAGAGAACATAGGTGTGGACCTGCAGACAGGAAGGATCCACTGCACCAAGGAAGAGGGGTCATCACTTGAGCGGTTCATGGGAAGGCGAAAGAAAAATGGGTGAGTGCATTTTGAAATTACAGTGATGAGAGTGGGGTTACAGAGAAATGGACGGGGAGGTTATTGAAGACTCAGAAGGGACAGATTGGTCAGAAGTGAGGGGTGAGGCAAGATCATGGTGGACACTCATAGGTGTCAGGCTGAATAACTCATGACTATTAATGCAATAACCCTCATATGATTCTGCCCCAGCATCTGATGAAATTCTGTTCTCTATTGTCAGACAGGATCTGACTCACTGAGGTAAAACTACAAGGCTGTTTCTCAAACTCTTATCTTGGTTCATTAATAGCTTCAACAATTAAACTTTATAGAATTTTAGATACCCTTTAAAAATGATTATGCCTGGCTGTGGAGCGTAAAGAAATTTCACTGTCTCATTATGTCCTGGTCGCAAGTCTTGGCATTGTCCCTGGAATCTGAGACAGACTCAGCCGTAGTCTGAGTAATTATGGATTCTGTGAGTTATCCGTCCTTTCAGCTTGAATTGGTGATATATTTAAAGCAGTTTCCACCTGAACATTATTTAAAGTTCAGGGATTGTTAGAGCTCAGAACACAATTCCCCAAATTAGAGTACCTTGGCACACTGTGCTGAACACTGAACTGAGAAAATTTAAAAAAAGGCCTCAGAGCCAAGTCCTTCTGACCTTCTCCCACATTCTTGACACCCCCACCCCCTGCCTCTGAAGTGAGCACATGCACCACACAAGCCTTTTCCACACGGAGTATCGTAACACTAGAACCCAAGCCTAGAAAGGCTAGCATATTTCCTTTCTCATGAGAACCCTCTCTGGAGACAGGTCCTGCCCCACCTGTAGGAGAGAGGAATGTCACACAGAGACTGCAATGTAAACCACCACACTGTGCGAGTTCTCCCTTCTCCACTGCTGTTAGGTAATACTCTTTCACACTACTATGTGGCTGTCAATTCTTCACAGAAGGACAAGCACAAAAATAAGCTGCTTTCTCTGGGTCTTTGGGTCTTCATTTCTGAAGACTCACATGTATAAATCTGTGATTAAATAAATGTATTATGCAGTTTTCTTGCTAATCTTCTTGACCTGTGTGATGGGAGAGGAAGAATGTTTCTATTCCTACAATATTAAATTGGAATTAAATGAGAATCCTAGAAATTTGGAAATCACAAGGCCGGATGATCTCTGAGCTCATTTTCAACCCGAAACTATAATATTATATACAAAGTTTTCCTCAGGCAAAGTAGAAACAAGCAGGAAAAAAAATCTCTTTCCTGTTATGTTATCCATGCCATTTGTACACACACATATATTCCAATCATTTCCCCAATATTAGAAAACATAAATTGCTATAGATGCTGTAATGTATATTTAATTTTTATTACATTAACTGGGAACATTTTTATAATATAAAGTAAACAGCCTTAAAGACAATCTTTTTAAAACATATTATTTATTTATGAGAGAGAAAGAATTAATGGGCATACCAGGGTCTCTTATTGCTACAAACAAACTCCAGACACATGCACCACTTTGTGCATATGGCTTCATGTCAACACTAGGGAATTTAATCCAGGTGGGAAGGCTTTGAAAGCAATCACCTTTAACCACTGAGCCATCTTCACAACCCTCATATACATTCTTAAACATCGTAGGCTTTATAGGCATGAATGTAGGGTTAGATAAATACATATATAGGTGGGAGTTTCTTTTTTTTGAGGTAGTTTCACTCTAGCCCAGGCTGACCTGGAATTCACTATGTAGTTTCAGGGTGGTATCAAATTCATGGTGATCCTACTACCTCTGCCTCCTGAGTGCTGGGATCAAAGGTGTGCACCACCATGATGAAATTTTTATTTCTATTTATTTATTTATTCCTTTATTTATGGAGAAAGAGAGAGAGAGAGGAAGAGAGAGACAGAAAGAGGGAGAGGGAGAGAGATAATGGGTGTGCTAGGACCTTGAGTCACTGCAGACAAACTTGGGCCCAATGGGAGATTTTTATATTTCCTTGTAAGTCTTGTAGAAAGTGAGCACGTATCACTCATAAACAAAAGCAGTAACACACTGGCTGGAGAGATGGCTCAGCTGTTAAGGTACTTGCCTGCAAAGCCTAATGACCCAGATTCAGTTCCCTGTTACCCACATAAAGCCAGAAACACAAAGTGGCAAATGCATCTTGAGTTTGTTTCCAATGACTGGAGGCCATGGTATGCCTTTCTTTCTCTCTTTCTCTCTCTCTCTCTCCTGGAAAATAAATAAATAATAAAAATATATCAAATTACAAAACCCAAATCAGAACTTAGCCTCAAATTGGTCAAGTATACCAAGTGCAAGACATAGTCAATTAAAGACCCCTAAGTACATTCTCCATGTGAAACTAATTCACACAATGGGTGTCTCTGTGTGTCCCCTCAGCTAATGCCTTGAATCAATTCAGTTTCATACTCACAACCAATGAAAAAAATACTGGTCTCTCAGACAGAGGCTGAAACCAATCTCTGAAAATCAAGGAGAAATGGTTTTTCTTCCCAGCTTTGGCAAAGCCCTTTCTGATATGAGCTGTGTTTCTTTTACTCCTCAGGACCAGGAAATTATGTTTTGAAATGGGAAAGTTAGAAAAAGGATTTAGACCGAAATCCCACTTTCCAGGTTTTCAGAGGAAGTTATAAGAGAGCTCATGTTGCCAGCCAAAGGCCTGCACATGCAAGCACATTATCACAACAGTCCTGTGATGCTAGCACTTGGGAAATCTTTGTCTTAGCTTTCTCAACAAGTCACCCACATATAGTGTGTTTGAAAAGATCCATTGGTGTGATGCTTTCAAAGCTGCAGTAAAAAGACAGGCTATTAAAGTCTACTACACTCTTCAGATGGCATTAAGGAGTAAATGGCTGAGTTCATCTACAGATACAACTTTGGTGTCCTTGGCAAGACAAATCATTAATAATTTAATGGATAGAAGGAAGGGTCTAGATTTGAGTTGCTAGTGTCCCTCCAGCCATCACCACATCCTCTGCCTGGACCACAGCTTTGCCAGATTTTAAATGACTCTTCGGTGTGTGCAGTAATTGTAATTAAGTACCATGGAAATAAATGGGATCTTCTGGACAATAGGCCAAGTGAAACTCTTCTATGACATGGGTCCATAGGATACAATAACAGAATAAAAACTTTCTTGTACTTTTATGGGGTCAACAGAATTATCGAAATACAGCGAAAGGTAGGAAAGAAAGAAACCCATGAGAGCAGATGCTGTGTTCAAGGACAAAGAGCTTGCTGTTTAGCAAGAATTGAAGGTCCTCTACATTCTAGCTCATGACCGAATGCTGACTTGATATCACACTGTAATAACTACTTCCCACCCAGTTTCTAGAGCCTGCAAATTGTCCCTAAGTTTCCTGTGTCTCTTCTTTGCATGAGACTGTCCCTTGCCTTCCTTTCCTCTCCATATCTGTACTGATAATATCCTAAAACTGCTTGAGTGTTTTCTCCTATCTCTGTCTCTGTGTCTCCGTATTTTTGCACTCAAAAGGCATTCAGAAAGGCCAGGTGAGGAAACAGTAAGCATTGATCCTATGGTCAGTAAACCCAGAAGCAGCCCTCCCCAGGAGAGGAAACTGCTAACACCCTGATCTTGGATTTCCTGTCCAGACTGTGATAGAAATACCTACACAAAGCCACTTTCTGCACCCAAGCTGACTCACACATAACCCAGAGGCAGTGGCACTTGCTATGCTTGCCCAAGCTGATTCCTGCAGTTGCCAAAAAAAAAGTTATTTATATGATAGAGCCAAGAAAAACAAAGGTGAAATCAGAGAATAAAGAAAAGAGATGCAGCTTCTAATCAGAGATGAAGACTAGCACATCTGAAAGGACTCTTGGGGGAAGAAACTACATTTGACATGCCCTTGTATTATCAGAATGATGACGTATTCAGTGGTTGTTAATCCGTTCGCAACTTTGCAAGACATATACTGAATTTCACTTACAGATACAATCTACTTTAGTTTCCTTGTAATGAGATAAATGTGCTTATTTGTACTTAGATAATTAAGTCTTGACATCCATATCAACCCTTCCAAGGCTCATGGTATATTGTGGAAAGAATCAAAAGCCAGAGGATGAGGATGGGTAGGAATACTGTGGAATCTTACAGACATAATAAGATCATTGTATTCATGATCTCACAGGAATTGGAGTTACTTCAACAAGCCTTGCACAATATTGGTCCTACCAATGTTCTGTCATGAAGTAAGATCTCTCTCACACTTTTCCAATTTGTATCCCTTTTATTTCTTTCTCTTGTCTAACTGCTTGAGCTAGAACTTCCAGTACTATGTTGAAGACCAGAGGTAAGAATAGACACCCCTGTCTTGTTCCTCATCTCAATGGGAATTCCTTCAGTCTCTCCCCATTAAGTATTGTTTGGGCTTTAGGATCTTTTTATATGTAGTGTTTATTATGTTGAGATATAAACAATCCATGCCTATTCTCTCCAGTGTTTTGATCATGAAGTGATGTTGTATTTTGTCGAAGGCCTTTTCTGCATCTATTGAAATGATACGTGGTTTTTGTGTTTAAGCTTATTTATGTGGTGTATTACATTGACAGATTTCTGTATGTTGAACCAACCCTGCATTCCTGGAATTAAAGCCTACTTGATCAAGGTGGATAATCCTTTTAATTTATTGTTGAATTTGGTTTGTAAGGATTTTGTTCAGGATCTTTGCATCTAAGTTCATCAGGGAAATAGGCCTATAGTTTTCTCTTCTTGGGGCATCTCTGCCTGATTTTGATATTAGGGTGATACTAGCTTCATAAAACTTGTTGGGGAGCTTTCTGTTTTCTCCAGTTATGTGGCACAGTTTGAGAAAAGTTGGTTTCAGTTCCTCCATGAAGGTTTGATAGGATTCAGTTGAGAAGCCATATGATCCTGAACTCTCCTTTTAGGGGAGGTTTTTGATTACCTTTTCAATCTTGATGGGTGTAATAGGTTTGTTTAGGAGGTTAATCTGCTCTGAATTTAGCTTTGGTAGGTGGTATGTGTCCAGGAAGGATTTTTTCCCATTTCTGTGAAAAATGGGGTTTGAATTTTGATTGGGTTTGCATTTAATTTGTAGGTTTCTTTTGTTAGGATGGCAGTTTTCCAAATATTAATTCTTCTGATCTATAAACATGTTTCTCTCCTGTAGTGTCTCTTCAATTGTTTTCTTCAGTGTTTTCAAATTCTAGGTGTCTTTTACTTCTTTGGTTGCATTTATTCAAAACTATTTATTTCTATTTTTATTTTTTGAGAGTATTGTGAATGGGATTGTTTTCCTAGTTTCTTTTTCTATATGTTTGTCATTGGTTTAGAAGAAAGTTACTAAGTATTATACATTAATATTGTATCCTACCACTTTGCTAAAAGTGTTTGTCAGGTCTAGGAATTTTCTGATACAGTCATTTGATCCTGTAGCTGACAGCTTAAGGTTTGCTGAGATGAACTTCCAGACCAGTCACAGGTATGGAGGAAGAGATATTTATTGAAGCCTACAGACCCAGGGAAGTTACATAATATCAAAAGAAGCTGGCCTGCCTTCACAGGTCCAAGCACAGAGAGAGAGAAGCACAAACCAAAAGCCACACAGCCCACTTCAGGAACTCTAGGCACTTTGCATATCTTTAGATTGGAATCTCATCAAACCCATCACCATATCTTAGGGCTGGACCCTAAGATCCACCCAGTGACACTGCTTCCAGCCAGGTTGTTGTAGATCTAAACTACAAACTAATAAAACACTGAATATATTAGGGACCATCTATTCAAAGTACCACAGATCCCTTATGTATAAAATCATATCACAAAGCAGCATATTCTTATAAGATGTGTTAAAAAATTAAAAGGGAAAAAAATGGGGTTGGAGAGATTTCTTAGTGGTTAAGGTACTTGCGTGCAAAGCTAAAGGACCCAGGTTCAATTCCCCAGGACCTACGTAAGCCAGATACACAAGGTGTTACATGTGTCTGGAGTTCTTTTGAGCAGCTGCAGACCCTGGCCTGCCCATTCTCTCTGTTTCTCCCTCCACCCAATCTAAGTATCTACCTCTTTCTCTCTCTCAAATAAATAAATAAATAAATAAAATATTTTTTTAAAAATATCAAAAATAATCCTTCAAAATAATATGAAAAATGAATTATAGCTGGGTAGCCAATAATCCCATATCAGGCATAAAACCTTCATTAGTGATTTTCCTTCTGTTATAATGAGAGAATGAATGTGTGACAGGAAAGCACAAGACAAATAGTGTACTTTCAGATCACAAACTATAAAAGGCATGAAAGATTAAGGGTGGGTCAATAGTATACTTTATTTAGCAAGTATGGATGTCTTATGTCTGGAGATAACATACTACCTCAGCAAAGAAAATAAAGATTCACAGACTATCAATAGCAAGTATTATGTTTTCCACCATCACAGCTAAAGAGTTTGTGACTGTAGCAGTTATACACCAATATTCCTGTAAATGATGACTAACCAATTATATCATTGCTGAGTCACAAGCTGGGCCCAAAGCAGATTCTCTAGCTTCTGCAGAGAGTTCTTGTGTGTGTGTGTATTCCACATGTGTATGGTATACACACGTGTATATGCATGTTCATGTGTGTGGGTGCATGTGTGTACCAGTGAGCACGGGGACAAGAAGTCAATATGAGTTCTCTTTCTTAATTGCTCGCATCTTATTTTCATTATTTATTATATTTATTATTGATGCCTTATCATGAGCTTCTGAAGGCTGCTAGAGTAGCTGAGCTGCAAGCTCCAGGCATCCTTCCTGTCTGTGTTTCCCCTGTGCTGGGATTACAGGGACATGCTGCCATATCTTGCTTTTCTGTGGGTGTTGGGGATGTGAACTCAGGTCCCAATCCTTGCATGCCAAGTACTTTGCACACTAATCCATCTCCCCAGCCCCAGAGAGTTCATTTGTAAAATATATATATACATATATATATATATATATATATATATATATATAATTTTTTAAAAACTTTTTTTAGTAATTTCTAGAAAGTTATTTGAGGACATATTTGTCCCTAAAGTAGATACATATTAAGGCTAAAAAGCCTTGGTTTTATACTTCCTGTACCCATATCCAATGGGTAAGTGCATTTGGTTGCTGTGTTTCCAGGTTAAACCCATTTCGCTCACCATTGTGGCCCTTTGTAGGACCAGCAATAGAATTTATCTGCTGAGAAGTTACTGTTGCCACAGACATGACATGCTTCCAAGTCCTTGCAGCCTATGGTGTGTTGGAGGAAAGCAAGAGAGAAAAACTGTTTGGGGGAATGTTTGCTTGGATTGTAGCCTACCAGTTTCTGTTTCTGCTGCCTATCCCTGTATATCTAGCCTATAGTGGCAATGAGTGTCCTATTTTTATCAAGGATTTAGTCCTCTTCTTCCCTGAACCTGCCCTGCTCTGTGCTTTAACCACTACTCCTCCTCTCGTCCCTTTCCCTCTCCTCTCCTCTCTCCTCCTCTCCTCACTTTAGGTGCTCCTTTCTAGGCAAGAGCAGATGCAAATGCAAGCATATGGGAGCGGGGCAGGTCATTGCTGACAGAGGTGCAAGAGTGTGACCAAGGTGACTCCCCAGCTACTTTGCATCCTCCATTATCCTCAGCTATGAAGGTGGAGATGCTGATTGTGCTGTGGGGATCTGTATACTGAGCAGTTTCCAGGCAGGTAGGAGCCATGTGCATCTTCGTTCTGGCTTTTTCCCCTGCCAGTGTGTCTCTATGCACACTCATCCTATATGGCAAAGTACAATAAGGTGCATAGTTCCCCAATTATATCTGAGTGGACTTGAGAATTTTTTTTTTTTTTTGAGGTAGGGTCTCAGTTTAGCCCTGTCTGACCTGGCACTCACTCTGTAGTCCCAGGCTGGCCTCGAACTCACAGAAACCTTCCTACCTCTTCCTCCCAAGTGTTGGGATTAAAGGTATAAATCATTGTGGCATCAGATCACCAGGATTTAAAGGCTTTTTTATTGTGAACAGATAGCATTAGCTACTTTGATAAATTGCACGAAAAAAAATGACATTCCAATCCATTGAAGAGAATCACATCCCAGCCTTGAAAGCTTGTTTTCAATATATGAACATAATCTTCTGCAGAATGAATTATCTATATATTTGAATTATTTTTCTATTGCCTATAGAAGCCCTCTGATTGCTTCTTTGTTGAAGATGAGCACCATTTTAATATAAATTGGGCATCATCATTCAAAATCAAATGAGTTTTAACTGAAAGTCAGAGGGAAAATTAACTCACTTCTGAGATCCTAATGTGGCTCTGTTATACAGTCAGGCTCACAAGAATAGAACTGAGTCTGGGCCCAGTGGCTCACACACTGCCACACATGGCACATGTCATAGTCTACCACACACATGACTCAACCCATCATTGCTGATCTGAAAGAGAATATATCTTTCTCAATTTAACAGTAACCCAAGAGAATATGTACAGCTACTCAAAGGGAAAGAAGGAGGGTAGGAATGAGGGTGGGAAAACCTGAGGATCATCTGAGACTCTGCTCTCAAATTTGATTAAAAATTTTACAGTATTTCCAAATATTATAGTCAGGGGCTACATACTTGTGCTGCAAATGCATGTGTCCTATTTGCCCATCCCCACTGGACTGACGGGATGAGTTAACTTAGTTCTCATTGTAAGAAAATAAACAGGCTGCGTGAATCATTCCAGTTCACTGTAGAAACTTCCAAGAACTTCCAACAGCACTTTACATAAAATTCTAACCCAACTCTACAAGACTTACCTGTATTTTTGGCCTCTATTTCTGCACCTTCTTCTTGAACCTTTTTCTTTCTGATTCTCCTTCCATACTTAAGGACCAGATTTTCATCTAGTTCTTCAAACAACGTGGCAAGCTTGATGCTGTTCCAGGATATATTCACTTGTCATTGTGTCATTGTGCATCCTGAAATAGTTTCCTCTGCTACTAAGGGTAGTTGAGCTATTCTCAGAATTAAGCTGCTGCTCATCATGTTTTCCGAGACCTTTTCTAACCTCTTCATACACATCTAGCTCCAGCCCCGGCAGTCTTTAAATAAATACACAGTTGGGTTTATTTTTGCTACAATGAAATGCTTATCAGTTGTGTCCAAACCTTGTTTCTTGGAATCAGCATAGTGTCCAAACATAGATAATAAGATACCACTAAACATTTATTGAGTGAATATACCTTGTGCAATAATGACAAATTGCCTTCCTTGCCTGCAGAAGTGCAAATGAATTAATTTAATGAGATGGTCAATAGCAAGATAAATATGCGGAATCCCAGTTAACCTCACTCAGTCCTCTGTCACATAGTGACCATCCTGGCAAGAACAAAAATAATTCTGTCTCCCTTTAGCTATGAGACTGTTGTGACAAAGCACCCTGAGGAATTGGAATTTACCCAGGAATCTCATGCTGGGAGAAGGAAAAGGCTGGGAGTCTAGTACCAACCAGAAGGAGCTTGTCTCCTGAAAAAGAGACTCACACACTTCTGACAAGTTTTCAGACCACCTTGATGGGGAGATGGGAACCAAGAAAATGATGGGCACCTTGACCAGGGCTGTGTGGTAATACATGTCTTTTGTCTTCTATTTAAAACTAAACTATTTAATCCAAGCCTCATATTAGAATCCCAAGATGGATTTGGGGGACAATCATTGGACTTTTTATTCTTCTTCTCACTGTGACTATCTTGACTAAATGTCCTTTTTTTGCTTTTTGCTATTAATTTGTTGCTTTAATTGGGCTATTGAAACAGGTAGCTGATCCTGGTTTTCTAGGGGGGCTAGGGTCCAGGCTCTGACCTTAATAGTTCTGGTAACACCATTGCCTCCTCTAGGCTTCTGCATTCTATGATAAATATCACAAGTCTTATACCACCTCTCAAATATCCCATGCTTTCCTCATATAAATATCATGGTTATATTGTACCTATATATTTATACCTTTTCTTGTCTCTGCTGTCAAGCTACCCTGCTATCTTAATTACTTTACTTATCTTTGTGACCAAATATCTTACAAAACCAAACTTAAAGAAGGAAAGGATTTATTTTGGCTTACAATTTTGAGGGGATGCAATGTATCATGATGAGGAAGATGCAATCATTCTATATTATATTAAATTCTTGATCATTCATCAAAAGAAATCCATCTATTGTGTTATGCATGTCTATTTAAAATTTCTACCAATTAACAGAAAATATGAAAACTGCTGATTGTCAAGGACTTTGTTTTTATTATGGACAGACACATTACTACATGAACTGCCTGCCATATGGGGAATTAAGATTCTGTCATTCCATGTGAAGTTGGCTATAATGAATAATTAGGAAGGTAAATGTTTTCAAAAATATGTTTAAATTAGAAGTACATGCTTAGCTTTTTGTTGAATGAATTAATCACATTTAAAATATCATTTTTCATTTTGATAATAACTTGTTATTTCCTTGATGGGAACTAATAGAATGAGTAGAATTTGTTTATTCCTTATGGTGAACTTTTTATTTTTCATGTCTCTCCTTAAATGTAGCATTGGATCTATTGGACCTGATGGCCATGAGTATTTGGAGTGACTTTTATGATCTTATCCAATCTTACTTAAAGACTGGCTTTGTGTGCATTTGTAAAATCTGCTGTCTTTACCTTAAAACTCCCTTCAGCTTTCTTTTTTTTGGGGGGGGGGCTGTTTTTGTTTGTTTGTTTGTTTTTCTTTGTTTTTTGAGGTAAGGTCTCACTCTAGTTGAGGCTGACCTGGAATTCACTATGTAGTCTCAGGTTGGCCTCGAACTCACAGTGATCCTCCTACCTCTGCCTCCCGAGTGCTGGGATTAAAGGTGTGGGCCACCACGCCCGCCTCCCTTCAGCTTTCTTAACCACAGCCAGTAGGGACACCATACACATTCACTAGGGCAGAACTGTCATGATCAGTTCGACACAATGAGTCAGTGCCATTCCTACATCTGGAAGCAGAAAGATATGGGTAGTAATGACCAGTCAGCTGTGCAAAGCCCTATGTCCTGATGTTGCTCCTCCCATGGGTCAGTGTGGGGATAACTACAACTCTATGTGTCCAACTGTAGGAGTCTGGGTTCAAATTCAGTTCTTCTTCTTCTTTTTTTTTTTTTTTTTTGATTTTGGTTTTTCGAGGTAGGGTCTCACTCTAGCCCAGGCTGACCTGGAATTCACTATGGAGTCTCAGGGTGGCCTTGAACTCGTGGCAATCCTCCTACCTCTGCCTCCCGAGTGCTGGGATTAAAGGCGTGCACCACCATGCCTGGCCGCAAATTCAGTTCTTATACTTACCAATTGTTTCACATTTGCTCGCCTGGGCCTAAATTGCCTGAATCTCTGCCTGCAAAAGGTGAACAACTGTCCCTTTCCATCAGAGCTGCTCTTGTTAGCAGACAAGCCTAACTAATGATCTAGTAACATTGTTAATAATGGTAATTATTACAATAATGCCAAAGGCTGAGTGGCTAAATATTTATTTTAATATTACATGCCATTATAAGTCAGTAAAGCATTTGCCTCACAAGGTTAAGGCCATGAGTTTCATCCACATCAAGAAATGTTGGGGCTGGAGGGATGGCTTAGCAGTTAAGGCATTTGCCTGCAAAGCCCAAGGACCCTGGTTCAATTCCCAGGACCCATGTAAAGCCAGATGCACAAGGTGCCGCATGAGTTTGGAGTTTGTTTGCAGTGGCTGGAGGCCCTTGCATGCCCATTCTCTTTCTCTTTCTCTCTCTCTCTCTCTCTCTCTCTCTCTCTCTCTGACTCTCAAATAAATAAAAATTAAAAAACATTTTGGGTTTTCCTCTGGCATCTAGACACATATGCACGTGCATACATACAAGCATGCATGTACACATATATAAATGAAAGAAACATGAAGGTTTCATGGAACCAGAAATGAGCATACAGATTGTTTAGGATTCTGAAAGAGCTCTTGTTTGCTATTTGCATTGTGAAAATATGGCAAGTTCAATGCCAGAAGTTGAAATTTATAGGCTCCCTCTGGTCTCTCTCCTTTAGCTGAAGATTTCTCATAGCAAGTGTAACCAATAAATGCTTTCTTGCCAAAGGCCAATGTTTTTTCCATCCTTTGTACTTAGGCCCAGCCCACCTTGCAAGGCAATGTAACTTGTTGATTATTTATGGAAAGCAAGACCCAAGTCAAAATACAAACTCTTTACCAGCTAACAGTTTTTCCCTTTTTTGAGAACCCTTGGCTGTGTTTTGTGAAGCAGCACTTAGATTTTGCCTGTGTTGTGAGAAAAGAATAGTTAATACTTAACTCTCAAGGCCGGTGGGTCCCTTGAGATCACTAAGTCCAATTTCCCCCATGTGACATCTGTACCTTCTCCTGTAGGATGTGGTCCAGCCCACTGTGTTCTCCCAGTCTCCCTTCCTGTAGCTTTGTGTTCTTGTCATGGTATCCATACTGCATTGCTCTCACTCTCACCAAACAGCCTTTGGCCCAGAAGCCTGTAACATTGTCCACTCTTTCTTCCTGGACTTGTTTTTACTTTTTTTTTTTCCCACCACCATTCTCCTGCCTGCAGTCATTTGTTTGCATGTCTCTTCAAATGTGTATATGCAACTGTAACCTTCTAAACCAAGATCTTTCCTGACTATCTCAGAGAAGAATGACAGTGACAGACGAATATTTACCACATGTTTACTATCAAATTTAGACTTGGTTAAACCTTTCATGTGGAAGAATAGTTTTCCATGAGATTATGAGCATTAGAATCTAAGAATATTGCCTGGTGGGCAGAGTGCTGGCTTGGCATGTGCAAAACCTTGGATTTAAGCACCAGGACCACTCAAAATCAGACATAGTGATACACACATGGAACCCCAGAAATTGGGAGGTAGAAGTAGGGCGGCTCAGCAGACTGGAATTCTGCTTCTTATTTTTAGATGGGAGCAGGACCTGAGGAGATCAACAACAACCCAGCGTACTTCACCCTGGCCCCAGCTGAAATCACAGAGGAATTGGGGAAATGAGCAAGAGTGCTGCTTTCTCTGTGAACATGATATCAGCACAAGGGTGAAGGAGATAGACACTGAGGACACTCAATACCAACCAAAGCACAGATCCAGAGGCTCCTAAGAGCCCAGCACTGAAGTAGACTTAAAATGCACCCAATATGGCTCAGGAAATTTTGCAGAAGAGGGTGTGGAAAGATTGTTAGAGTCACAAACTGGGACGTTATTCCCAGAGGCGTTGCCTTTCCCCCATAACTGAGTGCTGCCTGCATAATGTATGACCCACAATCCCCACAGGGTTGACCTGAATCTCCAAGGAGAATGGCCTCTTTAGAAAAGGGGCAGGGATGAGGGAAGGGATGGTACCAACATGTGTTGTTTACATACTAAGTGTGCCCATATATAACTGAAAAAAATATATATATACATACATACATATATACATACAAAAAAGAGTAATGTCATCTTCCACTAAATAGTGAAGCCAACCTAGCCAAAATGAGACATTGTCTCAACACTACCACCATCACCACCACCATCACTACCAACAACACCAACACCAACGACAAAGCCAACAACTTCAGACTTGGTTAAACTCTCCACATGGCAAAAGAGTTTTCACTTGAAATACTGGAAGTCTAGGGTCAAATGTCTTCTCTTTGAATGAGGCCCATTGTTTGAACATGCATAGACTGCAGAAAGGTACTACTGACTTTGTTCAGTTGCAGGCATAAGTTTAATAAATCAAGAAAGATATTTGTATGAATGCCAGCTGGGATATGGGCTGACTCGCTATTTTGTCTGACTTCATTTTTCACTGATCTATCAATACTTCTTTTAAGGTAAAATCAGAGTTAAAATGTTATCTGCTACAGTCTTTTGTTTTTAAATCACTCCATACCACAGAAATAACTGAATAGCTTCAGGCACAGAGTATTTGCTGCCTTTCTTATTCCCTAGATTCTTTGTAGTTGTTAAATTCAGAACTGCATTCTGTCTTACACTCAGTCATTTTAAAGGCACATAGATGTTTTTACTTAAGAAATTCCATATACTTTTGGGTTTTGTGGCTCTTACAATATTTTCCAGGAGCACGGAGTATAAAGTTTTCTGAATAAGAGTTCTGGGTTTTCTTCTGAGAAATTTTATAGCACAGAAAATTAAGACAAGAAAAGCGTCAGTGACACACAAACCATCCCCTTTGGCAGACCAGACACCATTTTGCAAGCAAATCATTCTGCACCTCTGGGCTTTGCTGGGGAGACCACAGCACTGAGATGACCTTCATTCCCATGCAAGTGAGCATCAGATTCCAGTCCAGCAGAGAGGAGGAAAGGGGACTGCCTTCTCTGTCCTGTGTTCTTTTCTGGGGCCTCCAACTGAGCACAGAAGCCAACCTGGAAGCACATCTTATACTGAGAGACCAAATATAACCATTTTAAGTAAAAAGGCCCAGGCCTGATTTATATAGAGAACTAGCTGGTGTTATGCCCAGTTCTCGGCATCCCCAGTGACCACCAAGGAGAACCAAACACGTACGCAAGGGCAAGGAGCTTTATTTTGGGCTTAAGCTCAGTCTCTTGACTTCACCAACGCAGTGGATCTGTACAAGAGCCCCGAGTAGTGGGAGGGTAAGGTTTGTATAGGGATTTGAACATAGAAGAAGGGGATGGGTACATGATTGGTTGATTTAAACAGTAAATACACTTGTATTCTTCTGATTGGCTTGGGATTTCGGAGGGCAAAATTGGGGGCAGGAAGGAGGCAGGAAGATTTTGGCGGGCCTCTTCACTGAAACATTTAATTGGATTAAATCTAATGTCATGATGCCAAGATTTTAATCAGGGGAAGAACTGAGTCTTATGATAAGGCCTCACTCATTAACAGGTCACTGATGCTAATTTGTTATGATTTAAGGGTTATAAAACTGGCTGTAAGACTCTCTCAGTAAAATAAATTAGGTTCCTCTCTTCATCAAGGCTTTAACTATTCTTAAGATAAAGGCTCACATAGAAATGGTTAATTTCCAAAGGTGAAGTACACATACCTAAAGACATTGTAACTTTAAAGATAGATTCTGTCTTATTTATGCTAATTCTATTGAATGGTCATAAGTAGATTTAATCACTTAGATTTAAGTGATTTAATTTCAGTAATGATAACCTTCATCTTCCTGGGATATGTTGGGACAGCTTGCTTAAGCTTTATCAAATTTAAGTCATGGGTAGAACATAAAATTGTTTTATGTTAATAAAAATTTCTGTGGTACATAAAATCAGTAGCTATCAAGTTTAAGACAAAATCATTGGTTGTCAAATAATGTGTTTTTTTTTTCTTTCGAAAAGATTTATCAAGGGTTATATTAGAATTTAGCTAGGTGTTTTGGTTTAAAAAAATTTCATGGTGTAAGTCATGGTTCAGTCATTCCCCATGGTTAACAACTCTGCTGTCTGCTTTAGCAGGGCCATTACTTTTATTTTTGTTGCTAATCACAATATGACCTTGCATTATTAATAGATTAGTTGCTTCTGTTAGGAAATGCATTAATACAGTACAGCTTATGGTTATAAGATCATACTATATACCATTAGACTCCACTCACTAACTCAATTGGGATCCAAGATTGGCTCCTCATGGTAAATAGAGAGGGGGAAATGAGAGACCAAATATAACCTTTTTAAGTAAAAAGGCCCAGGCCTGACTTAGAGAATTAGCTGGCTAATGTGCTGACCTTTTGCTTCTGTAAACTTTGCTTGCTTGCTCCATCGGCTGCCTTTCCCCCTAAAGAAACTGAGGAATCTCCACTTCAAGGACATTGCAGAAACACTCCACTGCAAGGATCCCTCTGGCCTCTGACCACCTGCTTAGATAAGAAACTGAGGAATCTCCACTTCAAAGACAATGGAGATTACTTCATCTGCCTGGAGTGCCCCTAGCTCCTGCCCCCAACTTTGCCCACTGAAACCCTGAGCCAATCAGAACTGTTTAAAGCAACCAATCATGTATCTATCCTCTACTTCTTTGTTCGAATTCCTATATGAACCCCTTCCCCCAAAAGAAAGGGACTCTCTCCCTCACTACTGCTGTGCCAGACTGTAGGGATGAAGACCAGGCCTAGGCTTGCAATAAAGAAACCTGTTGCTTTTACATTGGAGTGTCTCGGTTTCCGTGGCGGTTCTCTGGGTGACTCCTGGGTGACGGGGGGGGGGGGGGGGTCTTGGCTCCTGGTCAGGGGTCTTGGCACAACAATACCTGTTCTCTTCCGAGACAAACTGTTCTCTTTAGTGATTACAATGGCCAGGACAGAGCAGCTGAAAGGAACTCTAATCTCAGGCCTGAGTCACCATAGCACTAGGAAACAGTGCAAGCTCAATGGAGGTCCATCTTTCACTCCAGCTATGTGGATTTCCATTGCTCATCCAGGGTTCTGAAATCAAACTGGTCATCTCTGCTACTTGTTTTTAACTTTCTCTCACACTTAACAGTGTTTCTGCTGTATCATCCACAGTAACCTTTGAACATAAAATCACCCTGTAAAACAGCTGTGGTGGTTTGATTCAGGTGTCCCCCATAAACTTACATGTTCTGAATGTTAGGTCCCCACCTGATGGCAATTTGGAAATTAATGCCTCCTGGAGGCAGTGTATTGTATGGTGTTATAACCAGCTTCCTCTTGCCAGTGTTTGGCATACTCCTGTTGCTGTTGTCCACCTGGTGTTGGCCAGGAGGTGATGTCCACCATCTGCTCATGCAATCATTCTCCCTTGCCATCATGGAGCTTCAAGTCTGTAAGCCAAAATAACCCTATATTTTTCCACAAGCTGCTCTTGGTCAGGTGTTTTCTGCCAGCAATGCCAACCTGACTGCAACAGTAATCAAATCTAGTAGTGTTATTTTACATTATGAGTCAGAGGCTAAGAATAAAGGATCAGTATTTACTGAGCACTTAATATGTGAGAGGCATTGATCTGGGCACTGTGAGAATTGTACCATATTTAATTCTCAAGGATCTGTATCCAGGAATTTCAATTGTTTTCTTAAAGTACATGGTTAAGTCTTTATCATAATCAAAGCTAACATCTTTCTTTCTGTATATTAGTACTTTCCATTGATGGACAGGGCCAAGATTCATGAGTAAAAAGGATCTTGCATTTGTTCATTAAATACTTAGTGAGGTTTGTTTTTTCTTGTTTGTTTGTTTTTTTGGTTTTTTGTTGTTGTTCTTTTGGTGGAGGGTTGTTTGTTTTGTTTTAACAGATTCATGTATTGAATCTCCTTCTTTCCTCAACCAGAACCCAATAATCTTCACCATAATGCTCCATTTCATTTTACAATAACAATAACAGAATAATGTATAGGCATGATTTACTCAATGCTTACTTCCTGGCCAGAGTTTGCCATATGGTGCATAATTTAATTATTCCAACATTCCTTTAAAGTACATGCCACTATCTAATTTTACAAACAAGGAAATAGGCTCAGAGACATGAAGCAATTTGATTGAAATGCAGTCAGTGACTGGCCTAGCAGCTGTATTTAATTTTATTTAATTCACTGATTCCTTTCAGGCAGTGATGAGGCCAGAGTTATATCATTCTGATTTTAAGTTCTAGAATTCAGCCTGCTCTGTTTCTTTCTGCCCTCCTCTTGAAAGAAAGACAAGAGAACAGATGGTTTCTGCAGTTTCCTGCTCCGTGAACTTATTCTGGGTCAAACATCTGGGGTTATAAATGTTCTAGCTAGTTCCTATAACAGATTATTCCAATATACTCGCATAACATAGTGAAAAGTAAAGTTTGGTTCCGGAAAAAAAGCACTTACTTCCTAAACCATAGCAATCCATCTTATATGACCAAAAAAAAAAAAATTAAAATAAATGGAAACTGAAAGTCCAAATGAGGGACTGGGAAACTAAAAATACCTCTGAAATAAGCTCCTTCTCATCTTACTGTTTGATGGCTGCTATCTACAGCAAAGTCCAGAAGGTAAAGGACAATAGAAGTAAGTCTGTGTCACAGACACACACAGTAAAAAGCTAAACACAAAGCTGAGAGGAATTTCTCAAGTAGAAAACTATTTTTTTAATTTTTAATTTTTAACTTTTAATTAAATTTTATTTATTTGAGAGAGAGAGAGAATGGGCATGCCAGGGCCTCCAGCCACTGCAAATGAACTCCAGATGCATGTACCCCCTTGTGCATCTGGCTTACATGGGTCCTGGGGAATTGAACTTGGATCCTTTGGATTTCAGGCAAATGTCTTAACTGCTAAGCCATCTTTCCAGCCCAGAAAACTATTTTTTAAAAGAGAATACATAAAATTATGGATGATGGTTCATTCAGTGCTTAAAGTGTTTGACATGTAAACATGAGAACTTGAGTTTGGACCTCCAGTACCTATGTAAAAGCCAGGTATGGTCATGCATGCATGTAATCCCAGCACTGGGGAAGCAGACAGGAAATCAGTGGGCTCACTACTAATCTATTAGGATCAGTGAGCTTCAAGTTCAGTTGGAGACCTTTTCACAGAAAGAATAAAGTGTATAGTGACTGAGGGAGACTCCTGGTAATGACCACCAGTCTCCACATGTGCATGCATACCTACACACGTGTGCACCCTCACATCTATATTCTGTGTCACTTTGGTGTCTTTTTAAAAAGATTTATTTATTTATTTATTTATTTATTTATTTATTTATTTATTCCAAAGAGGGAGAGAGAGAAAGTGTGAGTGAGAGAGAGAGAGAAAGAGAGGGTCCCACTTTCTTTCCACATATCCTCCTTTTATTTGTGTGTTTGTTGGTTTCTGAGGGAGTATCTATGCATGGGGTTTAAAACAAATGCACTCAGCCAGGTGTGGTGACACGAACCCATCAGGCTGAAAACAAAATTACCTTGAGTTCAAGACCAGCCAGGGTGAGTGCATGGTTTAATTAATTAATTAATACAGTGTATGCAAAAAAAATCTAAGTTAGTGAATTCATAAGCCTAAAAGTTTCCCAACCATGTGTCCAACAGACGTTCTCATTCCCCTCCTTCTAAACTTAGGAACCCTTGGGCTGGAGGGATGGCTTAGCAGTTAAGACGTTTGCCTGCAAAGCCAATGGACCCAGGTTTAATTCCCCAGGACACACGTTAGCCAGATGCACAAGGGGGCGCACGTGTCTGGAGTTCATTTGCAGTGTCTGGAAGCCCTGGTGCGCCTATTCTCTCTCTCTCTCTCTCTCTCTCTGTCTCTCTCTCTCTCTGTCAAATAAATAAAAATAATATTTAAAGAAAGATGAAATGCTTCATCTTAAAAAAAGAACTTTGAAAAGATAAGTGTACTATTGGAGGGAAATGACCTGAGGCTATCCCCAGGCACTGGAAGAACCAACAAAAAGGGAACTGCACTCTCCCCCTGCCAATCTGTAGCTTGGGAACTAGGTCTGTGTCAATCCACATGTTCCCCAGACCTGAGACCTGGGATCTTTATCAGCTCACACATACCCCAGGCCTAGAATATGGTCAGGTGTCTAAATACCAGAGTCACCTGAAAAATGTCCCTAAGCTCAATCATGGCTTTGAGCAGGACTCTCCCAGGGCCACTGAAGCAGCTTGGGCACCTGTGACCAAGGCACAGGCAATGGGAGGGATGTAGGCATTGTACGAGATGTGGCAGAGCAGGAAGCATGTGTCACATGCTCTGATTGGACTCTAAACTTCTGTGTGTAAATGGTTTTTGTTTGTTTGTTTGTGTTTATTTTTGTTGTTGTTGTTTTTTCAAGGTAGAGTCTCACTCTAGTCCAGGCTGACCTGGAATTTACTATGTAGTCTCAGGGTGGCCTTGAACTCATGGCAAACCTCCTACCTCTGCCTCCTGAGTGCTGGGATTAAAGATGTGCACCACCACGCCTGGTATAAATGTGTATTTGATAATAAGCAATGAAAGGCCATAATTTATTTCACAATTTGTTGGAATAATTTATAACTTTTACATATGTGGACATATGGTCCAGGGTGGCCTCGATTTTTAAAGTTATTAATATTCTATTTATGTGTATATGTGTATGATTGTGTGTATGTGACTGCCTGTTTATAGGAATGCAGGTACATACTTGCTGATGTGTGTGCATGCGTGTGTGGAAGTCAGAGGACAACTTTGGGTGTCATTCTTTTTTGAGGCAGGGTCTCTCACTGGCCTGAAGCTTACCAATTAGCCTGGCCCCAGAAATTTTCCTATATCTGCCTCTTCGATGTTGGGATCCCAGTGTAACCAGGAGCATTCTCGTTCAGTCTGCACAGCTCTCTTCTCTATGCACACACCCTCCTGAGTGTGATCTCACCTGGATCCCAAGTCAACCTTAGAAGCTGCATATTTTAAATCATGAGAAATAAGAAGTTGTGTTATTATTCCTTTGTTCCCAGGCTTTTAACTTTTTCTTCTTGAATGTAAGGAAAATTTTCCCCACATTGTCCCAACATGAAGCATAACTTTATATACAGACTATTTCATATAGCACAAAGATATGTCTCAGGAAAATATATATTCCTCCCCAAACATGTAAACCATAAGTGTTTCTCCTCAAAATCTACATGGATTTTATGTATTCGTTTCACAATTCTCTCCCCTAATTTAATCAAAATTGATAAGAGGGTACAGAATCAGGAGCAGAAACCTTAAGGTAATAATAAAATAATAATTAGTAAATTAGTAATAAAATCATAATAAAATAATAATTAGTCTCCCTGACGTGCCCCGTGCACATTTACCCTTCACAGTTAAATCACATGCAGGAAGATGTGCCACGTCTGAAAGAAATCCTGACAGGTGCCAACTGCCCAGGGGTTGTTGGTCACTGGGGAATGTTTACTGGCCTTCTTGCCTAAAAGGGGTGTTCTGTTTGGAATGGAAATAGATCACCATGACCCCAAAGTCAAGGATTTATTTTTTGTTTTAAATGTTCACACTGCATAAATTCAGCCATTATTCCTTTCCCAACATTCTTCCTGCCAATTCTCATTCTGTTCAGGATTTGATTCTCGTTTTTTTTTTTTTTTTATCATATCTTATTTTTATTTATTTATTTGAGAGACAGAGAGAAAGAGAGAGAGAGAGAGAGAATGGGCATGCCAGGGCCTTCAGCTGCTGCAAACTAATTCCAGGCATGTGTACCCCTTTGTGCATCTGGCTTATGTGGATTCTGGGGAAATGAACTGGGTCTTTTGGCTTTGTAGGCAAGTGCCTTAACCACTAAGCCATCTCTCCAGCCCAGGATTAGATTCTCCTATCCTCTTTGAAAACATTTTGCAACTTTTCAAGTTTGTTTTTGAGATGGCAATTGGACTAACACCAGGCCTCCTTCCTCCCCATGCCACACACATCTTTCCTGCAGGAGAAGGGATGTTTAAAAATGATGCAGCTCCACCAAAAAAAAAAAAAAAAAAATGCTGGAGTGACCGATCAGAATGATGCCTGCATCCCATGGACAAGGAGCGCTGTGACTAACCTACAAGCTCCAAGGCACATTAAATATCCCTCATAGGGAATGTAGGATGGTACAACCACTTTGGAAAGCAATATGGAGACTTCTGAAAAAGCTGAGTATAGAGATACCAACAGACCCAGTTATTCCCTTACTGGGCATCTACCCTAAAACCTTCAAACCACAGGCTAGAGAGATTTGCTCAACCATGTTTATAGCGGCTCAATTTGTAATAGCTAAGTGCTGGAATCAACACAGATGTCCATCACTAGAAGAATGGATAACTAAGATGTGGTATATCTACACAATGGAATTCTATACAGCAGTAAGAAAAAATGACACAATGAAATTTGAGGAAAAATGGTTGAACCTGGAACAGATCATTCTCAGTGAACTTACCCAATCACAGAAAAAAAATCGTCACATAGTCTCACTCATCTACAGCACCTAAACTGAATCTACTCAAGATACCTTACATACCCAGCAAGCACCTCCTAGACTAGACACTAGGATGGAAGGGGAGGGAGGGGAGGGCATCAAAGGGGTGGGAAACACAAATCTAGACTCAAATGGCAATGGTACCATAATTTTCTACTTACTAAAAGACAGAACAAATGTCTGATCCTTAACCAGGCCCTTACAGGGAACACCTGAACCACAAGACACTGGAGAGGGTATGATCAAGACTAACCTTAATCTTCTACATCTTCCCTCCCTCACTTCCCTCCCTCTCTCTCTCTTTTATCTCTAACTCTTGTATATTAGTTGTCTTTTTCCTCATTTTCTTGGTGGGCACTGACCTGTAACTTCCAGAACCAGCATGGGGCTGTCATCCACAGTGAGCTTTTGATCAGAGAGACCTACAAGGTTTCCTAAAGGACAGACAGATTTCTGTCAGAGTACTTGATGACCCACCAAGGGCTAGTGATAAGACCCTACTGCTGAAGACACCTTATGTGATTGGCATGCAAATTAGAATGGCATGGCTGGAAGTTGGAAAAGAGTCAGTCCCCAGACAGTCAGCGCGTCTAGTGCCAGAAGGTGCTACATGGGCGACTGGGGGAAAATGACCAATATCTGTCGAAGAAACGCATGGTCTAACCTACTTAGCAGCAAATAACTTGGTGTGATGCCCACACAACTGCAGTGGTGGCACACAGCCATGGTGGGGAACCAACTGCTCTCAATTTGGCTAACTGATCCCCTCACTGGTATGAGATCCATAACTGGAGCTGGGAAACAAGTCAGAACCATATCCAAACATAAGCCCACTCTCCAATATCAAGCTACCATCAATTGTGGGCCACAAGAGGGCCTACACCTATTAAATTCTCTATAAAAAAAAAAGGGTTATCTCATTTGTCCTGATGCTAACTTACTCTCCGTTGGAGAATCTGCTTCTCTTTTTCAGATAGATGTAGATCCTAAGGAGAGAGCCACCCCATCATACCTCAAAAGGGCCCTGGCTGAAACTAAGAAAAATTGGTGAAACAAGCAAGGGCGCTATTTTCCTGATGAACCGAATACCAGCACAAGGAGAAAGGAGATCAGCCCAGAGAAAAATCAACTCCTACCAAATCAGAGAGCCAGGGCCTCAGAGGCCCCCAACACCTCATCACTGAAGCAGACCCAACATGGCTCAGGGAAATTTTGCGGAAGAGGGGGTGGAAAGAATGTCAGAGCCACATGTTGAGTCATGATATGCAGAGACATTTAGCTTACCCATAACTGTGGGCTAACTCCACAATGCATGACCCATATACCTCAACAAGGAGGGGCCAAGGGGAGGGGGTAGGTCATGGATGAGCCTAATAATGGTACCAAACTGACTGTAAAATAAAATAAAATAAAATAAAATAAAAACAAAAAAAATAAATTAAAAAAATATCCCTCTTATGTCTTCACAATGCATTAAAGCCATGTTCTACTTAAGCCTATAAAAGCATAAGTAACTTCTATGGATGTATATTTTTGGAAAGATGAACAAATCTTTTAACCATTTCCAAGTTAGCACAAAAAACATTGTCACTTCTCAGTTGAATCCTAACTGGTCAATGGGTTTGAGTTTATAGCTTCTCTTGTTCCATGCATGAAGGTTCAGGTGTTACTGTGCAGGGAGGCAAGACGGGTTATCACAGGCCCAGTGCCAGAGTTAAGGGAGGACTTGCAAATCCCTTTAATGAGACTGCTCCCAAGATCTGCCAAGAAAAAAGTTTCAGTAAAAATTCTCCTCCCTCCCACCAAATGGTCTGAGGAGATACACCAGCCTAGTCCTACACAAGGCAAACACTGGAAAATCTTTTGACAGATGAGTAAAGAAAATGAGATTTTATGCATCAGAGTGCTATTCATAAATCACCCTGAGGTCTACCCCAAAATTTTTCTGAATGAAATTTAACTTTCTTTTGGAACTAAGTCTATCTCTAAAGTCTTCAAAGAAACTGATACTGTGTCCATAAGTATGAGATAGTTTATTTCATCTAGACAGTTTAATGCAAAACCAAATCATTTTACTGTTGTTTACATGTTTGTGTGCGTGTGTATACATGTGCCCATTTGTGGGCATAAATGTGTGTGGAAGCCAAAAGACAAACGTTTTTGTGTGTGACAGGGTCTCTCTTTGACCTGAAGGCTACACTGGCTGGCCAGTGAGCCCTGTGATCCACTTGTCTCTACCTCCAGTGTTGGTATTACGAAAGTGTACAGCCACACCCTGTATTTCTCTGTGTGTTCTAGGAACTGAAGTCAGGTTGCTGTGCTTGTGAGGCAAGAACTTAATCATTGAGCTACGTCCCCCACCAAATATTTTTATTTTAAAATTGTTTATTTCTAGTTATATTTCTAGGGATCTCAAGTGGTTAGTATGCATACTATTGCTAAAATACCTCAAACTTCCATTTAATTATATAAGATTGAATAAAAATAGCATCCTCACTACGAAGTTCAGGCAAAAGGTTTTCCATTTCAATTTAAAAAAAATGTTTTCAAGGTAGGGTTTTTTTCTAGCCCAGGCTAACCTGGAATTGACTATGTAGTCTCAGACTGGTCTCAAACTTACAGCGATCCTCCTACCTCTGCTTCCCAAGTGCTAGTATTAAAGGTGTGCACCACCATGCCTGGCCCAACTCCATTCTGATTCTATTGGGTCAGTTATTTTAATTGTTTCTCTATGCAGGTCCTCACCAAACTTTGGCAAGATTCAGCAATTTGTTCAAAGTTACGCAGTGTTGTAGCCAGCTGCATATTGCTGGGATGAACATCCAAACCAGACATAGCTTATGGTAAGAAGGGGTATATTTCAAGCTTACAGATCCAGAGGAAATTCCATCAATGGTGGAAGAAGCTATTTACTTCCATAGATCCAAGCAGAGAAAGAAAGCTCGGCAAGCAAGCCACCAACACCAACCAGTTAGCACCATAAACAAGCACAAAAAAAAAAAAAAAAAAAAAAAAAAAAAAAAAAAAAAAAAAAAAAACAGAGCACAAACCTGCTCTCTACACCTTTGGGTTGGAAATCAGATATGCTCCCAAACACACCTTCTGGATGGACCCCAGGATCCTCCTCCAGTGACACCTGCACCAATCACGTGGCTGGAGGCTCAATTAACAAGTATGATAAAACACCTGAGTCTATGGGGGGGGGCATGCATTCACGTTTAAACCACTACACACAGCTGGCCATGGTTGGAACTTGACTGTGAAGCCCCCAGGCAGTACTCATAAACATCAGCTGCGGGGTGGAAATGCAAACGAATCTGTCCACCTGACACGAGTTTGGGACTTTGTGGGTTGTTTCGCTGTGGCTGCTGGATCACCCACTTGGATGTTTGACTTTGCATTGATCCGAAACTTCACTGACAGCCACCATTATTTGTACTGTCCCCATGCTATAAATGGAAATGCAAAGCCCCATTAATTTTGTGACATCCAGCTGGGGCTGCTGGACAGAGGATAGATCACCATATCCCAGACTGGCCCTCTGTCACCTAGAAAACCAGAGTGAAAAGCTGGGATGTACACACAGTATCAGTTATAATTTCATGGCAGCAGACTTCACTTGTGAATTAGTTACATTGGTTGTATCAAAAACCTTGTCTGAGGGCCTCCTTCTCCCAACTTGCTTCAGACATGTTTTCATTTGTACCCTCATTCCAGACACAAAGATTCCCTTTTCAACCTAATTTCTTGAATTCTAAGAATGGCAGTGATCAATTGAGGGGGCAGAAATGAGAATATTCAAGTGGAGATATATACCCTGGAAACATGTGAATTTGCATGCTCCCAAATGAAATATTTTAAGGGAGAAAGAAGCCCACTGTTGCAGCCCGCTTCGTGCTGCTGGCAGAAAATACCCGGCCAATAGCAGCTCCTGGGAAAAAAAGGGTTTATTTTGGCTTACAGACTCCAGGGGAAGCTCCACAATGGCAGGTAAAATGATGTCATGAACAGAGGGTGCACATCACCTCCTGGCTAACATCAGATAGACAACAGCAGCAAGAGATTGTGCTGAACACTGGCAAGGGGTTGCTGGCTATAACACCCCTGAGCCTGCCCCCAACAATACACCACCTCCAGGAGGATCCAATTCCCAAATTTCCACCAGCTGGGGATCTAGCATTCAGAACACATGCATTTATAGGGAACACCTGAATCAAATCACCACTACCATATTCCAACTCTACCCCCATAACCAGATACCAATCATGATATAAAATGCAATGCATTCAACCTAACTTTAAAGTCCCCATAGATTTTATCAATCTCTATGATGTTCAAATGCCCCATAGTCCAAGGTCTTTTCACTGAGCAGTAATGCCAAAAAAGCAAAACCAAAAAAAAAAAAAAAAAAAAAAAAAAGATACAGAGTAAACATTTACACTGCAAATGATGGCACTGGGCATAGCAAGGAAAATTTCAACCAAAACAAGATTTAAAATAAACAGGGAATGGGCTGGAGAAATGGCTTAGCGGTTAAGTGCTTGCCTGTGAAGCCTAAAGACCCTGGTTCGAGGCTTGCTTCCCCAAGACCCATGTAAGCCATATGCACTAGGGGGCGCACATGTCTGGAGTTCGTTTGCAGTGGCTGGAGGCCCTGGCACGCCCATTCTCTCTCTCTCTCTCTCTCTCTCTCTCTCTCTCTGCCTCTTTCTCTCTCTGTCATTCTCAAAATAATAAAATAAAACAAATAATAATAATAATAAAATAAACAGGGAAACCATCAAATTCTAGCTCCAATTCTGACAACTCTAGCTAGTGACAAGTCTCCAAGTCTGATAATTCCAACCAGTGACAAGTCTCTGGACTTCTGATTCCACCCCTCTACCTAGGCTACTCACAGTCTGTGAAAACTTCACCCACTGGCAGCAGCTCTCCTTGGCAGCCATCCCAAGGTCCTGGCATCTCCACTGGTTCTCCACTGTAACCCATGGTTAATCCTCATGGCTCCATCAGTCCTCAGGTAATCCAACAAGACTGCTTCACACTGTTCATGGCTATTTCTATAATATAAAATGGTGTTGCAAATTCAATGACCCTCTTTTTCTTGCATTTATAAATTTGTTAAGCCAGGAGGGAATAAAGCAGACTTTGAAAAATAGAACACTTCTTCAGAATTCAGGCCCCTTCAAAAGAGTCTGCATTTTTCCTGTTGTCCCAACACAGATCTGCCGGCCCAATCAATGGCTATAATCTCTCATACAATTGCAGCTGAACTGGCAGCAGTTGCAGCCCAAATATTTCATTTCTTTCTGTGCCTTATCTATCTGCTCACACCAGTCCATTCCTATGCAATGCAACCCTGTACAAGTTCTCAGGGCACAAACAGGCAGAATGCTGCAAGTCTATCACACAAACTGCTTGTAGACCAGGACCAGCAAAGCCTTTCTTACCCTTATAAGCCAAACCTCACAGTCAGTCTATAGTTCATACTGCACTCATTTCTTTCACATCTGACCAGAAAAGTCTATGAAGCTATACTTGCAGCATCATAAGGAGTCTCTTAGGCCAATATTTCAAATACATCCACATTCCTTCTACAATTCAGATCAAAAAGGCCAAAAGCCACACAGTCAGATTTCTAGCAGTAATGACCCCACTCCTTTACAATGCTGGCAGAAAACACCCAACCAAGAGCAGCTTCAGGGAGAAAAGGGTTTATTTTGGCTTATAGACACCATTGGAAAGTCTACAATGACAGAGGAAAACAATGGTATAAGCAGAGGGTGGACATCACTTGGCCAACATCAGATGGACAACAGCAGCAGGAGAGTGTGCCAAACACTGGCAAGAGGAAGCTGTCTATAACACCCACAAGCCCACCCTAAATAATATACTGCCTTCCAGGAGGTTCCAATTCCTAAATTGCCACCAGTGGGGGACCTAGCATTCAGAACACATATGTTGATGGAGGACACATGAATCAAAGCACCATACCCTTCTTCTAGCTCTACCACATATGGGTTAGACCACTCATCTGATATAATGGTCCGGGCAGGAATGTAGATATTCTAAAGAGACACCTATGCCTCTTCCTTTGGCTACCAGATTATTGAGACAATGCACCCAATAAGTGGAATTTTCATGGGTCAATCTGGGAGAAGGAAAAATCTAAGAACCTGATGCCATCCAATGAGAGTACTAGTCTCCTATAGAGAAATTTCACACAATTCTGACAGCCTGGCAGACCTCCTTGCAGGACAGACTGCAGCCCAGACAATGGTGATGGACAGGACCACACTTTGATCAGACTGCTTGGCTATGCATACTTCTTGCTTTCTGTTTGAACAACTTCACTTTAGGACCCCAAAGATGGACTTGGTGGGGGACGTGGGTTCCCTGGATTCCCTTATTTGCTCCCAATGTGGTCACAATGAGCAAATCCTCTTTTTCTGCTGTTTTTCACTATTATCTGTTTGGCCTGTTAATGAAAGGTAGCTGAGCCTGGTTTGTCAGGGTTTCCAACACCTAGATTTTGCCCCCAACAACTGCAGTAACACTGGGACCTGTATGAAGTTTGTGTTACTGACACTCCATGTGGCCTTCTAGCGCAGAGAAAACCTACTCTGGAAGCAGAGCAGATGCATCTTAAACACACATCCAGTGACACAGGCATGGATTCAAGTACTCAGATATGCCTATGTATGTGCACACTCCAAACTCACAGACACATAGTGCAAGAAAGACTGCAGAGAAATGAAGACTGCATACAAAGCATCACAAATGCCATGGGAAGCCTTTGCAGTGAACTGTAGTGTTGTCTCTACTCATGTGTCCTCATCTGTTCCCACCACCCAGCAGTGCCTGGGAGGATGCTAAATGAAGACACAACACACAAAACATGACTTAACAGAAGGTCAGCGGGAAGTACTAGAGTGCTCCCCAGCTGACTGTACTGGCAGCTCTTATGCAGTTTCAGGCAGTCAGAGCTATGGGGAGTCTGAGCACAAGACAGATCATGAGCTCACATCAGCTCAGATCATGAGTTGTTTGCTTACATTTATCAGGAAATCACTGGAGAAGCTGATGATTCTTTAGTTTCTAGGAGCTTCATGCAAGGCGCACAGTTTTCCATGTCCTGAGGATTAGCCTGTGCAAAGATTAACCTGTTGCCAGTTAGCTCAATATCCGTACTCATCCTGGGGTCTTGGAACCTGGTCCTGATAATGGCCCTGGTGATGGATGTGACCACATAGATTTGAGTTTTTCTTCACTTTCTCAAATCCTTTTTAGCTAAAGGATTCATTTTGTGTTGTTTTATAAAAAGAGGTCAGTAGTTTTTGCTATTTATAAGAGTAGACTAAGATAGGTGTGGTAACACATGCCTATAATCTCTGTGATCTAGAGGCTGAGGCAGGAAGATTTCAAGTTAGCAAAATACTGACTTGAAAATAAAAGTTTTCAAGTAAACGTTTGTCTCAAATGCACCAGTCAAGAATAGGACCATATATCACGTGGCTCAAATGAAGTCACTTTATTAATGTACTCATGAGTGTTTTTACCAATAGGTAGAATTTGAATATTTAGATGGTTCCTGAATTTGCATTACTTTGACATGAAGGAATTTAAAGAAAAAGAAAAAGTATGTGTGTGTGTGGTAAAGTATGTTAGTATAAGGCAGAATGGTTAATAAAATGTCAAGGATTTGCTTATCAAATATTAAGTGACAAGTATTTTATGTGCTCTAC
This sequence comes from Dipus sagitta, assembly GCA_036346955.1. Classification (NCBI taxonomy): domain Eukaryota; kingdom Metazoa; phylum Chordata; class Mammalia; order Rodentia; family Dipodidae; genus Dipus; species Dipus sagitta. The sequence continues at coordinate 155,314,479 of CM070773.1, read as the reverse complement.
CTCAAATCCATTAATAATCATGGAAACACTGTCCTTTACATCTCATAGACAAGAAAATCTGGCAGGGAAAACCATGATAGGCAGGTCAATGCACAGGGAAGTCCGTGTTGATGGGGAAGGGATTCAGAGTCAGGGTTTGGGGATGTGTGCTTTATGCCCTTCCGGGTAGTACCACATCCCTTTGGTAGAACTTCACACACACTTTATGTATGTGAACAGTGCCAGCAAAGATCAGTGAACCGCCCAGTGTTTTATGGTCTTTAGCATCAACAAGTCAATTTGGTCATGAAACCGCTTACGTTCTTTTAGTAGTAAAAGTGATTGAAATAAATACATAGTTAATTCTCCAATTATTTAAAACAAGAACTTCTATCCACTCAGAATCTTTGGAAGCAGCACTTTTCCCCACACAGCTGATGATTTTCCATCACACACTTTCTCCTAATTCCTCCTGCTATGAGCATTCTAGTCTATTTGTTGAATGATAGTCACCTCTCCTCCCTGAATGTCCTTGGGAAGAACATCACACTATAGGAAAAAGTAAATAAATAAATAAATAAATAAATAAATAAATAACAACTAGCTCTCTTTTCAGTGAAATGCAAAGCATCTACCCAGTTTGGCTATCTGATTAGAACTTGTAAATAAAGGGACACTAGAAATAAGTTGCTAGTATTTCTAGCATCATGTGTTTAGTTTTCAGAGCAATTCAGGCAGTTCCTATGCAATAACAACGTTAGCAAAGATGATATGGCCAAGTAGCCTGCTGTGTATCCAGCCAATTTAGTTTATTATTCACATACTGGATCAGTTTATTTTCAGCTATTTCAGTTTCCTACTATTATCTCATTTGTTTATTTTATACCATGGGTTTCATCATGACCTTCACATACATGTATATAACATATTATGATCATATCCATCTCCTCATTATTCTGTAGGTCTTAATGTAAGCATCTTATTCCCTTCTAAATTGAGGTTGTTGATAGCACAAGAAAAAGCTCTGTTTGCTCATGCTTTCCTGCGTCTTTCAGTCTGCAATGCTTGATTATGTGGACGCTTCATTCCTCCAACACATAGCCAACACCATTTCTTCATTTATGAGTACTGGCACCCAAGCAGCCTGCTTTTAACAGCTATGACAGGGAACTGTAACAATGAGACAGCATTCAGCCTGTAGATCCCAAGTACAGAGTAGCCTAGTGACAAGGCATTCCCTATAGCAGGCAGGGGGGAATGCAATGAGTGGATATGAGTATGGAGCATTGGCATGGGGAAGGGAAAGTATTGCTGCATCCAACACTTCTAAGCATCACAGCACACAGTTCTGGCCTCCTCTTAAGGCCCTCTTGTCAATCATATGCATTCTGTTTACCTACAGTCAGATCCTCAGGTGACAGACTTCATATGTTTCATATTGGACGGTGTTTTAATTTCAAGTTCTAGCTTTTGCTTTATTGGCAAATAAGCTAACATTTTCTTTTTCTAAAGCAAAGCATTTACCTGTCTCATCCAAACTATTTTCTTTCCTAAAGCACATTAAGCTATGCTGGTTGAGAACATTACTGGTATCAATGACCACGGGTGAATATTTTCCTTATTGTAGGAGTGTATGTGAGTCTTAGAAGGTCATTACTTATGAATATTTTAGGGCTTTCTTTGATGTGTTCATTATGAGGATACAGTTACCATCTTACATTTTTCTGCAGTATTTCAGACTAACCAGAGGGCTGGCATCTACCTATAACACAGTGCACTGTGGCCCCAATATGAATGTATGATTTTAAACAAGGAGTATTACTTCATAGACTCTCAGTGTTGAAAGGTAAGAGATATCCTGTGTCTACAATAACCAGTGGTATAATATATGGCCTTCTTGTATTTGTCAAGCACTTTTGTCTAAGTGTAACTACATAAACTGTTACGTCACATACTCCTGACCTGATTGCCTTCACATAACATTCACTAAAAGAATTACTGCTTTGAAGTTCCCATATAATCATCTCTGGTCATTTACAGGGACAGTATTCCCATGACAGCATTATGTGGCTAATCCTTACAAATTGTTTGCTGGAAACAAATTAATGAAGGACTGTGAAATCTTTACTTTGGTAACTAGAGGCTGCCTTCTCCACTGTGGCTCATTCATTGTCACACTCCAGATCTGTAGTCAGCCAATACAGCCATCACATGACCTAGATTGTTGTATTTCCTCCATGCCAGGCCATTCACATGGGTACTTCTCTTTGTTGCTCTTGCCCATGTTTGTGGTAGATGAAGAGAGTCTTAATGAACTATGGGTAAAAGATGACCCCCAGTAAATCTACCGGTTGGGTTGTCTTTCAAGCCAAATTTATAACAATGCCAAAGTCATTTTAGAGAATATTTCAGTTTTATTAATGTGGAATGAGACAGCCATGGAAAATATTCAGCAAATTACTGTTGAGAATCTGCTTTATATAATTTGAAATAGAGAGATGAAAACAAATCAGGCTGGGACTTTTTCTTTCTAAAATCAACCTGCTCAGTTTCATGGACAAGAGCAGCTCACATGGCCTTTCATATGCTAAGAGATGACCCAAGAATTAGAGACAGAGCACACATGTGCATAAGGTCTATTCTACTTGAAGTAATTGAATAAGGAGAAAGATGATTGATGCTTTGAAATTGCATTTGAACTGACTCTGAAAACAGGAGAATTTCCTGATGTAGAGGTGTGAGCGTGGAGGGGTACATGGGCACTATAACAGAATTCCAGTGATGTTACCATTAGTGAGAGTTCAAGGATGGAGAAGCCTAAACACACATCACCAGGATTGGTGCTGTGCAGCAGCATTGAAATCACACATATACACCTCGGCATGTCCTCATATTGGGCTGCTAAGACCAATGTACAGTGATCTTACTTTCACAGAGGCACTCCAAGTCACAGGAGAGTCATAACACAGAACAATATAGGTGCACTGTACTCCTGGGGCGGGCATAGCAAATTTCTGCTAACCAGCTGTTCTGAACAACAACCAAAACCTCTCCTAATTCTAGAGGTGAGAAATTCAAAATGAAGGCAGTTGAGGGCTGCATACTCTCTGAAAGCTCTACAATCCTGGTTCCTGCTAAGTTCTGACGGCTCTTGGCTGAGGTGGGGTTCCTTGTGTGTGCATCATTCCCTTCTCTGCCTTGTTCTTTATATGACCCTTACATTATGACTTTTTGTCCTGTTTTGAGAAAGACATCCAATATAGAGCTCTAATGCCAGTGTAACTAAACCTCAAGATTAACTACTTACATCACAAACACTCTCTTCCCAAATAGGGCACATCTTGGGGTTCTGGATGCACATGAGTCTGCAGGGACACTGTTCAGCTCATGGCAATACTATTTGTGCACAAGCTGATAAATGACCAAAAGGAAGCTTTACTTTTATAGTCTCCACCTACACTGTCATTGAGTAATTGTCACTGAAGAATCAATTAGTGCCTCTCTATCTTTGACCTGGGTGCCTCCTCCTGTCACTTGATGATCCAGGCTTTCTAGGGCACATTTTCCTCAAATAAGCTGCTTCTTCTTTAATGTAAAGCAAAGGTCTCTGCCTTCTCATCTTCACAAGCTTCCTGTGGGAATTCCTTGGAAATATGGCTTTCCATGCTTATGACCTCTTTGCCCTAATGTTATGCAAATTCCTATAGACCATAAGCATCATCACTGACACTTTACAAGCGAAGTTTCATCCACAGATAGCACTTTCATCTGGTGTAATGTGCAAATTTTGACAAAGTTCAAGATGGGCTAAGTTTGATCCACCAAACCCATGTAAAACTGCCAAGCATAGTGGCAGGCAGTTATAAATCTGAGCACCGGAGATGCAGAGACAGACATACCTGGAGCTCACTGCATGGCCAGTGCAGCCTACCTGGTGAGCTCCAGGCCAGTGAGAAATGCTTTTTCAAAAATGAAGGGTAGCACTGCTGAGGATGACACTGAGTTGTCCTCTGGCCTCCACTTGCACATGTACATAATCAAACATGGATACACACAAACACACACACATATATAAACATGCTTAGTAATCTCTCAAATTAATATATTATATTAATTACATATATGTTAATAATTATATATAATTATTTTTTAACAGTTAACCTTGTAGCTTGTCATAATACCTACTTATCTGTTGTTTGTTGAGAATGATATATCATTTAGTTATTCAAAGCTTGTATTTACTGAGTAACTCCTATGTGCTTGGACTGGGTACATTTGAGTAAGATGCATTCTGATCAGCTTTGGATATGCAAACAGCAATAAGGAAAATGGTCAGCACTGGGCATTGATCTCCCATTTCAAATCCTATGTAATTGCTCTTTGCATCTGTCTTGAAAGATTCTCTAGCAATCAGAGAGGAATACTACAAATTGGGGGGTTTCAATACTTCTCAGATCATTCTTGAACTTTTGTTCCTTTTTTTATTTAATTTTATATTTTATTTTTCAAGGTAGGGTCTTGATCTAGCCCAGGTTGACCTAGAATTTACTATGCAGTCCCCAGCTGGCCTTGAACTCACAGTGATCCTCCTACCTCTACCTCCTGAGTATTGGGATTAAAGGCATGAGCCACCAAACTGGCCTTGAGTTTATGTTCTTATTCTCTGGGTCTTGAATCTTTTACTCTCTAGACTTCCCCTTTGTTCTCTTGCTTCTTTTCTTTGGGACTTATATCTTACATCTCAGCAGTGTGGACATTCTATGAAGAGAAGAGGTCAGCAACTATAGCTGTTGCAAAAAGTTCCAAATGAGGGGGCTGGGTAAGAAGCTCAGACAGTAAAATGTTTGCCTTACAAGCATAAGAACCCACGATTAATCTCCAGAATCCACAGAAAAATGCCACGTGTGGTGGTTCATGCTTATCATCCCAACACTGGGCGTATGGTAATAGGCAGATCCTGGGGCTCACTGGACCACCGGGCAGGCAAAATTGGTGAGCTCCAGGCCAAGAAAGACCCTGTCTCAAAAAAAAAAAAAAAATAAACAGTGTTCCTGAGGAGGAATGGCACCTGAGGTTGTCATTTGGCCTTCACATGCATGCAAAAACATGTGCACCCATACATACCTGTACAGACATACCCATGGACACAACCACATACGTAAGCACTTGCACTAAAGACAATCCAAATCCCATCTGTAGGAGGGGAGGTGGGCATGTGCAAGTTGGTCTTACATGAATAAACAGTGGAAGTTCACATGCACACACAGAAAGGAGAAAGAGATTTGTGGCTTTACGTGTATTCATCTCTCTCAAGTCTAGTCCTAATGATCTGATTTATAGAATCATCACAACACACCTTATTTCAGAACAACTGTCACCCAGTTCAGAAACAATCCTGACCATACCAGCAGATGCAGAGCCACCAAAGGGGGGGGGGGGGCTGTGAAAGTAGTTGGCTGGATGGGCCATGTTTGAGACAGGCCATATCTCCATGCCAACCACATCTTCACACATGGCTTACTTTATTGGATTAGTCCAAAGGGACCTGACTTTCTCATTAGTTTAGCTCAGCAGGTTACTTCTCTACTGGAGCAGACTGTGTTCTGAATCTTGTTCCAAGCTGTTCTAGTCCCTTTACCAGAGCTTAGCAGCTCTCTGCTGCCATGCCTTCAACACTGGCCATGGTTATTATCTAGTGCCTTATGTGATTAGCCTTGGTGGATAGGCAGAATCGGGTTTGTAAACTGTCCCCATCATTTTACTTTGTATTTTATATGGGCCAGGTTCCTAGACACTTTGAAACCTCAACTTCTTTTTTAAAATAGAAGTAATGCAACAGGATTCCAAGGAGGTAAAATTAATGGATATCCTTCCTAAACGTAGCAGTTTTCCCACTTGTGTGAGATGCCAAGAGATGAGATGCTGCGTCACAACATCGAGCATCCTGGGACATAGACATTCAAACGAAGCAAGCCAGTTCATCCAACTTTGGGATGCTGTCTTTTGAACTATCATCATTACTTTGCCAGGTGTGAGCTCGCAAACAAACGTCCTTGCTTGTTCATGGACATGACTCTTCCTCAGTGGCCCATATCACTATGGTATTCACATCTACAGGACAGTCTCCATGTTCTCACACAGGGATGATTAAAACTGCTATCTTGGAGTATCTTATCTGTATCTGTGGAGAAAGTTCAGAAGTGATGGACTGAATGGAAGTTAGGAAGTGGTGAGTAAGAGATGACTGAAACTGCACCAACTGGGAGCAGGTGACCTGTATCAGTGAAGGATGTTTGTAAGTGATAAATTGAATGGTGTTGAAGAAGTTGCCAATGAACATGTCAGCAAAACAAGCTAGCATCTTCATGAAGAGTCTGCTGGTAATGAGTGCTGGCTTAAAATCTGTGCCTGAAAGAGGTTGGTTTGATAATATTTATAAGATATAACCAAACGACATGTTATCTTATAAAGTAGATGCACTTTATTATTGACAGCATAAAGACAGCTTTTAGATAGACACAGATGGTATCTAATTTTTTGACGTTGACATCTCCAAGTAGGAAAGACTTTGGTTTGGGTTATAGTAACAGTTTGTGTGAATTGTGTGTGTATGTGTGTAGTGTAGCATAAGTGTGTCTACATATATGTATGCATGTGCTAGTGTGAATGTATGCGTGTCTCTGTATGTGGAGGCCAGAGTCAATGTCAGGTTCCTTCCTCGATTGCTTTTCCTGAGAAAGGGTTTCTCACTGAATGTGAAGCTCACTGATTTGGCTACACCAGCTAGCCAGCAAGCCCCAGGGATCCTCCTGACTCTGCCTCCTCAACACTGGGATTACAGATGTGTGTCTTTGTGCATGGGCACTATGGACCTGAACTTAGGCTCTCATGCTTGTGTAGCAAACACTTTATCAAGTGAACTATCCCCACAGTCCCTGTGTGAACATTTTGGTGCATTTAAATATGCTGGAAAGGCAAAGGCATTATTCATTATGCCTCAATAAATGTCACTAAGCTTGACTTCTCTGTGTTGTTTTCACATTGTGCATTTTTGTGTTTAAAACAGATATTACAGAGAGCTATGGTTTTCATCATCTTTCATGTTCAAGAAAACAGTAGGTGACAATGTTGGGAGCCATGACAGTAAAAGTGTTAACCCTTCTGACATCTGGTCATGGAGTCCATTTTGTGAATTGAAAGCCATCAAGTCCCTTTAACTGTTCTTGCCCTGTCATGACAAGAACTTACTTAATGGCAATTGGTTTGATGATGGGAAGTAATAAGTCAATCTTCAGCAAATGGAATTGTGATGACCACTGGGGAAGATTTCGTACATAAAGTATATGTGTCTTTGAGTATTTGTGAAAACCCTTTTGTGTCCTCAGCATATATACAGATTTAGTTTTTCAAGGTAGGGTCTCATTCTGGTCCAGGTTGTCACTATGTAGTCTCAGGGTAGCCTCAAACTCATGGTGATCCTCCTATCCCTGCCTCCTGAGTGCTGGGATTAAAGGCGTGTGCCACCATGCTTGGCTCTCATCTCATATTCTTGGCACAGCTATTTTTTCCAGAAATCTAAGGAGGAAAGCATGACAACTACCACTGCCCCAGATTATTATAGTACATTGAAAAAATGGAGATACTTCAGTCTGGCATGAAAAGAGGACAAAAGATCCCAACTTACTTTGATGCAATCATAGTAAGTGTGGCTGATTCAAAAACAAGAGACAAAGTTAGGAAGATAGCTTGGTGGTTAAAGTCATTTGCTTGCAAAGCCTACTGGTCCATGTTTGATGCCCCAAGTGCCCATGTAAATTCAGATGCACAAATGTGCCTGCGCATTAGGAGTTTCTTTATAGCCCTGTTGCCCCCAACCTCTTATAAATAAAAATATTACCAAAAACAAGAGACCACAAACATGGGTGTTATCTTAGAAATACAAGACTGACAGATATTGAAAGTACCAAAGTGCATAGAGGATATTGTATTTTGAAGCAAGTCTCCATGTGTAGGTTGCAAACAGGGATTGCTAAAATGTTTGGACACTTACCTGCACAGACAGAACAAAGAACACAAGGGTTCTTTGTTATATTATATCTTTGGATATAATGGGGGCAGTAAGTGTTTCTTGTGGCATATCTTTCTAAGTGAGTGATAAAAAGTGATAACCCGGTCTGAGTGGGTTTAATTACTTTCCTTTGCTCCAAAGAAGTTTATACTTACTAAACACTGCTGCTCAGGGTTAGAATTTTATTATCTGCAAGTATTTGTCATACATGTATGCCCAAGAAAGAGACTTTGGTTCTGCTAAAGTTCTCAGAATTGTTCAGTCTGTCTTTGTGACACCATCATGCATGATTAGTCAGTGAGGTGGGGAACTGTGGCTTGTTCATAAATCATGATGTGTCACTGACCAGCTGCTCAGTGGCCTCAGGCATGAACATCCCAGTCACTGTCACATAAAAACTTTTCAGGTATTTAGGATATCTGAAATGTAGGACAATAGGATATTTGAGACATGGAGATTTGCTTTTATATATCAGAAAGGTAACTTTTTAAGGTTGTGGTTCACAAGTGAATCTTGTGAAATAAAACAACATTTTGGGTACTGATAAATTGATGCCCTAGCACATAATATTCTATGTTTGATAATCAATTTTAGAAAACATTGAAAACTGCACCACATCTAAAAATTGAAACTCCACAAAAGACCAAGGGGAAATACATATGTGCTTAAGAAATTCTCTACTTCCTTCACACATTGTCCTTAGTGAATCCAGTACTGGATACTGATATCCTCAAGTACTGGAATTTCCTGAAAAGTTAATGGAATAATGCAGACAGCACTGTCAAACTTCCTTTTTAATATTTTCTTCCCTCTGCTTATAAGGCTTTGCTCTGATGAATCCTTGGTCTCACTCTTAATTTTAAATTAAAAATAAAAATTCATTTATTTCAACAATGTATTCTGATACAAGTACTAATGAAGATTATTAAAAAGATGATTTCATATAACTTTATGACATATTTTTAAAGTATTGTGAGTCTTGATTTGATAGTTGTCCCTAGATACTTTCAGATTTTGGGCACTATTTGTAACACACACATTCACATTATGTGCCATAGGTATTTTCTACCTTTAATATTTAGCAATGTAAAATTTGAACAGTAGGATTTAATATTATTCTTGCTAAGTAGGTCTGACAAAGTTAACATTTCAGATGAGGAAAGTAAAAGAGATATGAAATATTGAAAGAAACAAAGCTAATAAAGGAGGAAACAGAAAGTACAGTTTTTCCATTAAATAAATTTAGAAATAAATCTTATTAAGTTTTGCATTATGGTGCTCCCTCAATATCATGACTGCTTGGAATAATGGGGTAGTGTTTGGGCACAATCTACTTACGTCTGCCTAGTTCTAACAGCCTTGGTAATTCTATAGTTCTTTTAATCACCATTTAAAGATTAGTGCCATACGTGGGAGAAAATTAGGCTCCCATCATGCCTAGATATATTAAAGGGTTACTCCTTCCTTGAAGGACCTTGGAATTATTTTGAAACACAAGTACCCTATCAGGAGCATCTAGGTTGAAGGGCCATTTTGCCAGTTGTTCCCAAGTCTAAACAGATCATCATTGAAATTCATCCTTTTCCAGAAGAAGACTGAAATATGGGTATTTAGTTCTGAGGAAAATGAAACTTGGAGTGAGGTTTTTGAAATGGCAGTGAAGTAACTCAGAACTGCAACTCCACCTAAAAACAACCAGATCTCAGTGTAAATGCCAGAGAAAATAAATAATCCTAAGTCTACCTCCCTCTAAAGTTACCATAAAGCTTTAAAATTGTTCCCTCAGAATGGACAGTGTGCTTGTAATTTTTTTAAATTTCAAACTGAAAACAAAGCAAAGCATAAATCTATAAATTAACGACTTAATTATTGAGGCAAAGTAGAATAGTTTTCCAAGATCAATTTTACAACATAGGAAACCCATGCCCTCTGAGACTATCAAAACCTAAAACTACAGGTTACTCAGAGTAGATAACAACAGTGTTCTCAATATTCAGCAGCTGGAACCCACATTAACTTTACTATGGTTTTCACTCAGAATTCCAAACGATGGAGAGGCAGTTAACATTTTCAAGAATGTTGGGTTAACACAGAAATATTCATTCACAGCAGGAGAAACAACCAAGGGGATTCTAAGAAGAAAAATGTGCTACCCATGGCCAAATCATCATATTTTAATCTACATTTTGAAAAAAAAGGGCAAATTTTTTCTTCTCAATTAAAACCAGCATAAGCTTAAACATTATTTCATCGAAAGCATGAGCTTCTAAGAACATCTTTGAATATCTTTTGCCATGTGCCTCTCCCCTTCCTTTCCTTACTTAGCAAGTATCTGACAACCATTTACTAACATTGAGGTCAAGAATTTGGGAGTTGAAGTAGGGAAAAAGAGTTGCTTTGTTTTACAGCATAGAGCAAAACCCTTATCTCTCCAAAGCTGGAGATTGTTTACAATGACAGGAACATGGTCAACTTTGTCATTGGTTTTATATACTTAACCTTTTCAAATGTCTTCAAACATTGGATGCAGGCTTTTCAGAACTGTGGCTTTAGTCTGATAAGACTATAGATTCCTCTGCCAAAATTCCCAAATGGGGCACTCTGGCCAGTGACGTAACCGAGAAGCTGTTGCTTCTACAAGATGCTCAAAGTCCCTGGCATGTAATACACATGCAGGTAAGTGGGCAGCTCCATCCTTAGTCAGCAAGACAAGCTATCTAACAATCAGACTTTGGTCCTCTGCTTTTATATGTGATATAACTGAGTTCGAGTCAAACAATTATCTATGTTGTCAGAGATTAAAAAAAACCACATTGAACTCTACCGCACATAACCTGATCACCTTGGAATAATCTATTTCTGAATGGGCACTCAATAGTTATTAAGCCACCCACAATACGGGCATAGGAAAGTGACAGAAACACTCCCTATTAACATAAGCACATCTCAATTTCATTTACTTTGCCCTACCCAGACACTGTCTTCTTGCTTATATTGTTTCCAGTTGTGCCCTGTGTCGCTGAACATCAGGCTGTAACTTGTCACCCAGTCAGAGCTTCCATATCTTCCTTGCGTGGCCACTGCTGTAATCTCCACTCTGTTCCCCAGGTCCACCTGGAGCCATTGTTGGGCATTGGAATCTGCTGGGGACCAACCACCAGTTCCTGGAACACAATGGAACAGGATTTATAGTCATTTTATAGATCAACAAAACAGTATGTGACTAAGAAAACTTTATCTTGAAATATGCCTCACACTTCCATGCCTCCTGCTATTTTCTTGATTATTTTTTTATCCTGCTACTCATAGGTTAAGGCCCTTTTTGAATGCTGTGATCATGTAATCTCCTTCCTTTTGTATTAGTCACTTTTCTGATTATTGCAACACATGCCTGACAAAAACAGCTTAAGGAAGAAAGAGTTTATCCCAGCTTTACAGTTGGAAGATATGGTCTACCATGGCTAGAAAAGCAAATTACAAGAGTTTGAGGCAGCTGGTCACATTCAGTCCTCTATGGAAAATAAGAGCAAGATGAATTCTGATTCTTAGCTTATTTTCTGCTTTTAATGCAGTCCAAGACACCAGCATATAGAATAGGGTTGCCCACATTTAGGGTAGGTAGTCCCACCTCAACTAACATTATCTAGAAAATCCTTCATAGATATACCCAGAGATTTGTTTCCATGGTGATTCTAAATCTTTACATGTTGACAACAAGATTAACCATCATATCTTTCTTCTTCCATTCCTCTCTCTTCTTCTTTATTGTTGACAATAAGGTCCTAGATGATATTAGAGCCCCAGCCAATAAGGATCCTGGATCCCTGCCTCATTACAAAGGCAGAAGGGCCTGTGCTCTGAACAGCTACCCTAACCCACAGTACAAGTTAGAACTGAGAAGCCATTATGCTTAAGCCATTCCACAGTGAATTTTTCTTTTGGTACTATAGATGAGCCTACTGCAGGACATGCACAGTATAGTAAGCAATGCACATTGCTGACCCCAGCATAGTTGAAAAAATAGGTACAGCAAGTTTATAACACTTGGGAGCACAGATTCAAACATAGTTAAGGGAAATCAAGCTATTTGAGATTATTCTGTAATAGAAAAAAATGTTTCTATCATTCAGAAAATAAAAAAAAAAGAAAAGAAAAAGGAAAAGAAAGGGTAAAAGTCATTGGGATGTGGCATTTGAGTCTGTCAGTTCCAGAATTGACACATCTTTCTCATCTTCTCCAACGTGTTCAAAAGGTCCAGTCTCCCTCACCTTATCCTAGCTTCTTCAAACTGACAGAGGTGGAGATTTTACATTTCTTTTAAAAATATTTTTAATATATTAGAGAGAGAGAAGCAGAGGGAGAGAGAATAGACATGCCAGGGTCTTCAGCTGCTGCAAATGAACTCTAGACACATGTGCCGCTTTGTTAATCTGGGTCCTAGGGAATCAAACCTGGGTCCTTTGGCTTTGCAGGCAAGTGCCTTAATGACTAATCAATCTCTCCAGCCCAAGATTTTACATTTCAATGAATCCAAACTGTTCTTCATTTCTACCCAGTCTCTGCTGCCCATTTCAGACACTTAACTCTTCTTGACAGGAGAAAATAACAAAGTGATTTAACCTGCATCATCCCAGTCACATGGCAACATGATGGAAAATAAAGGTGTAATGTTGCTCTTTCTGAGGGATTAAAAGACAGATGAATGCTCTTTTATGGTGTTTTTGCATGGAAAATTTTCTTTTAGTATATCTTTCTTCTATAAACTGAGAATCTTATTATAAAATACATGCAAGAAAATAAAACATCAAGGAAACATAGAAGCTTGGGAGTGGAAGGAACAATACCAAATGTTATTCTTTCAAGTGATCATCACTATTTTTGATATGGAAAGTTCTGGCAGCCTATAGCTTGATATTATAGGCCTGCTATATAACTTTCTGTTTTTATCAGAGAGACCTATGAGGTCCCAAACAAACAAGGCACATTTCTGTCAAAGCACTTGATTACCCACCAGAGCCAAAAGGTAAGACCCTATTGCTGAAGACACCACAAATTGACAACCTAGGACATTGAGAGGTCATGCTGAAATTTAAAAGGAAGCCAGATCAACAGTGTCTAACCCTCATAGTGGTGAAAAGTACTACACGGGCTGCTGGGGTAAAATGACCATCAATGTTGCACACAAGCAGGGGATCATGCTAGATATGAAATCAACCAGATGGAAAAGATTTACACACCTGTATAGTAGTGATACTCAACCCATGCATGTAACCAATGGATCTCTGATTGGATAAGAGACCTGCTCAATGGGAAGAAACTCATAGCTGATACTGGGAACTGAGTTAGAATCCTATGGAGATGATGACCATGAGCTCCAGTGAGAAGCTCCCACTTGTCTGTGGTCAAAAAGAGGGGCTACATGAAAATATATTTTAATTAACTATGCTTACTCCCTTTAGCCCATGCTGCTTTCACACTCTGTCAGAGAATCTGTTTTCTTTTTTTATAGAAGGCAGCAAAACCTAGGAAAACTAGCATCTATCAACATGACAAGAAAAGATAGCTGACTCCCTATAATGAGATGACCACAGAGGAACTGTCAAGTTAAGCATGAGTGCCACTCTCAAGGCAAGTCTGACAACCTGTGCCAGGGAGATGGTGATAGACACTGAGGACACTCAAAACATATCATAGCAGATATCCAGAGGTTGCTGAGAGCTCAACACTAAAGTAGACTTACAACACATTCATCAAGGTTCAGGAAACATTGTGGGAGAGGGGGTAGAAAGATTGTAAGAGCTACAGGGTAGCAAGGAGTATCAGAGGCATTGAACCCCCACAATGACTGACTGTTTCTTTTATAACACATAACCTCATGGTGAATAACAGTAACACAACTGAGGAGGGCCTTCAGTGGAATGAAGGTGAGGAGGAGGGAATGGGTGTAATACATGATTTGTTCATACAGCAAAGTTTCTAATTAATAAAAATAAACAATAAATAAATTAAAAAGAATTTTCTGTTTTTCTAATTGTAATTTGTGTGCAATATAAAGTTGTAGTAAAAGTGAAAGAAGGAAAGTGGAATGGTAAGAACTTTTAAACGGTAAGAACCATTAAAAAATAAAATCAACCAACCAATCAAAAACAAACCAAAAATAGAGGGTTGGTCAAGTGCTGAAAGAATTGCTTCCAGTTCCTCAGAAGACAATTAGGTCTACCTTTTGCCCACAGTGAAAACCTTTGTTTGCTTTTTCATCCTTCTTCAATTAACAGAGAAAGAATAGTTTCCATTAGCATTCATTAACACATAAAGTTAAGAATGCTGTGAATCCCAGAGTTTGAGCTTCAGCTTTTGGCATGGAAGACCCCTCCCCAGTGATAATTTCCTGCTGTTGAAGATGCTCCTGCATTACCACTAGTAGGCACCCAAGGTTGCCATGGTTGCCATGGCAAGCATTTTATTCCTTCCACCAACAATAAGTGGGTTTTCACAAATTATGGGGGGGGGGGCTTGAAGATTCTATTTGTACAGTTGCTCTAAAGATAGACTGCATGAATACTAGCTTGTTCCCAAGCCAACTCTGAAGTGAGGATCTAACATGCACACTGAGTACAGACTGGTTTGATTGAAAGTGTTAACTGCCATGGTGTTGCCCATAACTGTGGCTGATATCTCAGTAATTGCTAATCACAAGTATTCCCATAAACCTACAGTTTATGTTGAAAAGCATATAGGAATTTAAATTCAAAGAAATAATTTTAATTTTAAAAGAAAAATGATCTCACCTTGGAGTAACACAACATAATACAGAATTTGGTTATACTTGTGACAATTTAGAGGTTGAGTCTGATTTTACTTCAAGCACCCTACTAGCCTCACTCACTATATACTGCATGGGATGGTTCATTAATCTCTATTGTCAACATGAGTGGATCACGAATCAAGAGACCAGACTCTGGGTTGTCTGTGAGACCGTTTCCTAGATGATTAACTGAAAAAAAGACCCTATTCAAGAGAAAGTGGTACCTGCAGGCCACAGTCCAGGCAGAAGGATATATGAGAGAAAAGAACTGCTGCCATTGCCTGCCTGCCTTCCCTCCTTGACAATTCATGCATCTACCCAGCTACTGTCATCCTTTGTGGACATCAGAACCCAGTTTCTTCAGCCTTCCAATGTGGACTGAAGATCATTGATCCCCTGGAATTTCCTAAGCCTTCAGCTCCAAAGTGGGGCTGCTGAGGAATCCAGACTAGTGGACTGAACAGCTACCAGGTCCACAGCCTCTTCCCTATGCAGACAGCTATTGTTGGAGTATACATCCCACATTATGTCAGCCAATCTAATAATCCGCTTTGTTATACATCTCTATTCAGTAAGGTGTATTCCTCTAAAGAACCCTGACTATGCACTGGAATATTACCTGCTGGGGCAAGTATGGGTTGAGGAAATGCTGAAGCAATACTCTGGAGACCTGAATCGTGGGACAGGTCTGCTACTACAAAGTTAGATTAGATGAAGCCACACCAAATGTGCTTGTGCATGCAGAAGGACAGTGGGGCAGCTTGTCCAAGCTCATACAGCCCATATATGGCCAAGAAGGGATTTTGATACAGGTAATGTAGATGCACCACTGAAGCTCTTTACTCTGTTACAAAGGGCCCTAACCTTAAAATTGTTTTAGTTCTGCCGGGTATGGTGGTGCACGCCTTTAATACCAACACTGGGGAAGCAGAGGTAGGAGGATCGCCATGAGTTTGAGGCCATCCTGAGACTATATAGTGAATTCCAGGTCAGCCTGGACTAGAATGAGATCCTACCTCGAAAAGAAAAAGAAAAAAGAAAACAAAATTGTTTCAGTTCTGGCCTGAACTTCCTACTACCAAAAAGCAGTTGATATCCACAATGAGCTGTTATTTGGAGAGACCTATGAGGTCCCCGAAACAAGACAGTCTTCTGTCAAAGCATTTGAATCCCTGCCTGAGGTAAAAGGTAAGACCTTATTACTGAAGACTCCATATGCTGCTGGCACAGAACACAGAGAGACCTGGCACAGAGAATCAAGAAGAGATCCAGACCCCAGACTGTTAGCCCATCTAGTGCTGGAAAGCACTACATGAGCTACTGGGGGAAAGTGGCCAACAACGGTCCAACCAACCAGGGGTCTAAGCTACTCAGAAGCAAATAACCTGACAAGATGTGCATACAAATGCAATAGTGGCACAGCCTTGGTGAGTAACCAATAGCTATCTGATTGGCTGGGTGATCCACTCAGTGAAATAGAACCCATATCTGGAATTGGGAAGTAGGGCAGAATCCTATGGAGACAAACATTATGTTCTCCAATGTCAAACTCCCACTAGTCTTTGTCTAAAAGATGGGCTACATCCATCAAATTCTCCCTAAATTAATTATGCTTATCCCATTTAACCTGTTCTGACTTCACTCTCTGTTGGAGAAACTGTTTTTCTTTTTTCAGAAGGTAGCGAGACCCAAGAAGATAAACTATCCCCCTTCCCTGCCCCCTGCCCTCGCACTTTAGCCAAGCCCCACTGAAAACACAGAGGAATTAGGGAGATGGGCAAGAATGCAGCCTCCTAGATTGGCCTGACAATCAGCACCAGGGTGAAGGAGACAGACGATGAGGATACTCAACACCTACCAAAGCAGAGATCCAGAGGCTCCTAAGAACTCATTACTGAAGTAGACTTAGAACACAC
Organism: Dipus sagitta; assembly: GCA_036346955.1. Taxonomy (NCBI): domain Eukaryota; kingdom Metazoa; phylum Chordata; class Mammalia; order Rodentia; family Dipodidae; genus Dipus; species Dipus sagitta. Next base: position 155,297,711 of record CM070773.1, on the reverse strand, counting down.
CCAACACAGCTCAGAGAATTTCATGTAAGAGGGACAGAAAGTTGGTAAGAACCACAGGTTGGGACATCATGCCCAGAGACATTGCCTTCCCCTAACAACTGACCACTGCTGTCATAACACATAATCTACAACCCCATGTAAAATAGCTACAACTCCACTGAGGAGGGCCCCCAGCCAAATGGGGACAGGAACGAGGGAAAGGATGGTACCAGGCGCATGATGTGTCAATGTATGTCCCTGATAAATTAAAATAAAAATAAGGTTGCCTGGGGACATGAGGACACAGGACTTTAATCCCACAACTCTGGGAGCCAGAGGTCAGAGGAGGACTGTGATTTCCAGGCCAGGCTCAGACTACAGAATTAGTTCCAGGTCACTCTAGGCTAGAGTGAGACCCTACTTCAGAAAAAAATGCCGAAGGTCAATAAAAGTGGGGGGACCCTTCAACAGCACTGACAGTTGACTATCATGCTCATCATGCCATTATGTCTGCGTAAGTTCTCACCAGAGCCAAAACTCACATTCTGCATTGTTTTCAATATCTCACTGGATTTTCATGGCAGTGAGGAATGGTATTTTGTATGTATGAGTTACTTTCTCATTGCACAGACAGAATACCTGACAAAAAGCTATTTAAGGGATAAATAGGTTTTAGAGGATTACAATTTAAGATTAAAGCTCATCATGTGGAGAAAGCATGGTGGTAGGAGCTTGAGGCACCTGTTCCAGTTTATTTCACAGCAAGGAAGTAATGAATAATGAATGCTGGTACTGAGCCAACTCTCTCCTTTATAGATAGTCAGGATGCCAGCCCATGGAATTGTGCCACTGCCATTAAGGTGGGTGTTCCCACCTTAATTAAACTAATCAAGACAATCCTTTCCTCTTGTGATTCTATATCAGAGTAGAATCCCTTTGATAGGGACCCAGGTTTCAAACACCATCATAATCTACCAATTAGTAGATAAATGTAAGTCTTAATGATCCTATTCTTCTTCACTATTGTGTTTTAAGTAACAATGTCTTCAGTTAAATGCCCCCAACTGGTGAACTGCAGAAGCTTGCTCCTTTCTGCAGAGCAGTGGAGACCTCAGGGTATTCGTTCACTTAGTTCCCATTCTTTGGAGTTCTAGAAAACATGATAAAGCCAGATATGTGGCTCATGCTTATAATCCCAAAACTCACGATACTGAGGCAGAAAGATTACCACTAGTTAAAAACTAACCCATATTTATATAGTGAGTTTCAGGCCAGTCTGGGATAAAGAGACAATTCCTGTCTCAAAAAGATGAAGAAAGAAAATAAAGAAGGGAGAAAGAAATGATCACATCAACATGGCCTTCAGAGGAAGTGATGAGTCATTAGGTAACAGGAAGGCCACTGTTTTCCTCCCCTGTTCCACGATGACAAATGATGCACTAAAATCTGTGACGCACGTCATTCCTAATAAGCACATGCCCATAGGACTCATCTTCTCCTCCTCATTTTCTTTTGCAATTGACTCAGCCGAATAGGGATTGTCATATTGGATGTCTCTCCTTCTGCCACAGCCAATCCTCCTTTACATAACTGAAGAATTCCCTCTCACTTCTCAATGATCTGGCAGAGGTTTCTAGAATTTCTTTACTTACTTGAGTAGAAGTCGATTTTTCCCACAGGCACAGGAGTCAAAAGTCTAAACTTTGGGCCCTTCAAGAAGTACACACATACAAATCTACTTCTTGTTGGATTTCTTAGAAATTTTGCCTTTTAGGGATTAAAATACTAGCCACACTATATAATATCAAAATTCTCTAAAAGAGATGTAGATTATATCTAGAATACAAATATTCAGATCAGATCAACTACTTTGGAGACACAAAACTCATCAAAGTTCTGGGAAGAAGTGACAGTAGAGAGCTCAGAAGTTGTAAGATATCTCTTGTCATCCTCTGTAAGGGTCAGGGACCATCATGGAAGAAGGGGCAGAAAAATGTAAGATCCAGAGGATAGGACGGAGTGCTTTCAAACACTGCCTTCTGGATATGAAGTGGCTACTACATGCATGACTTCACACCACCTGTTGTTACCTGCACAAGACATGATTACATTATATTGCGCCCATCAACATGTTGTCATGGATGATGAAGGAGGGCAAAAAACTAAAAAAGACATCAAACTAGAAGAGGAAATTGGGAATTTAGTCTTAGGGGGATAGGGCCAAAAGAAAGCTAGTGGAGAGGATTATGATCAATATACATAATGTATATACATGAAAATTATTAATAAAAAAGTTTTAGCTATATTTAAAAGGGATTTGCCTATCAACTGAATACTGATGCTAGTTAATGTATGGCAGCAAGGCTCAGATTCAAAGCCAAGCACTACCCGAATGAGCTATGTGTCTACAGACTGGTGATTTAACCCCTCTGAGTCTGTCTCTCTCTCTCTCTCTCTTTTTTTTTTTTTTTGGTTTTTTTAAGGTAGGCTGTCACTCTAGTCCAGGTGGACCTGGAAGTAACTATGCAGTCTCAGGGTCTCAGGGTGGCTTGAACTCATGGCGATCCTCCTACCTCTGCCTCCTGAGTGCTGGGATTACAGGCATGAACCACCATGCCCAGCTTTTTCCTCATCTTAAAAATGAGAGTATTTTAGGGCTGGAGAGATGGCTTAGCAATTAAGGTGCTTGCCTGCAAAGCCAAGGGACCCAGTTTCAGTTCCTCAGGACCCACTTAAACCAGATGCACAAGGTGGCACATGCAAAATTAAATGAAAATATTCTGGAATACTGGATGTACTGATAAAAAGACAAGCTGGAGTTTCTAATGCTTCTTCTCATCCATAGTAACCTGTTAACTTTAGCATCTTCCCAAGTTTCTTCATTACTCAAATCCGTAGGAAACTTGGAGGTCAGCGCTGGAGGGATAGAAGAGTCAAGTATACTCTCAAATAGTGTTGTTTGCAAAACACTCGCTGTGAAAGCATTGGTTCCATTCTAGCAGTACTACTTAGAAAGTGAGAGCTTGCTATTCTGAGAAGCTCCTAGAGATACACATGTTCATACTTCCAGTTTATTTAGCTGGGTGTGGTGGCACATGCCTTTAATCCCAGCACTTGGGAGGCAGAAGTAGTTGGATCACCGTGAGTTAGAGGCCAGAGACTCCATAGTGAATTCCAGGTCAGCCTCTGCTAGAGTGAGACCCTACCTCAAAAAACTAAAAAAAAAAAAAAAAAAAAAAATTCCTGTTTGGGGCGATCATGAAGCCTCAGAGGAATAGACCTGCTTATCTGCCACACTGGGACAACTAGTGACGTGGATTAGGAACAGGTAGCCTTCTTTCATGTGGTAGACAGCTAAGGACACAGACTCAAAAGAAAATAGATGCCACCTTGCCCTGGTGAGTCTAGAACTCCACTCTGATTCATTCTGATCTAAGCATCTCATAAACTGGGCCTGGTGCACACCTGTAATTCCAGCACTTTGGAGGCAGAGGGAGGTGGATCGAATCCATGCTTAAGCAAATTCTCTCTGAAACCTGAGCCGCATCCATAGCCCTGATCTCCTCCCCGGCCCCCAAAACACATCACGTCAGACCCAGGTCATCCCTGCTTCAACTAATCCACATGGGAACCTAATGCTGTTGCTAAGCAGGCGGACATGCTGGTGACGTGAGGCAAGAGCTCTCAACCTCTTCATGCATCCACGAACCCAGGAAGCTAAAAATGCCTTGACATAAGGAAATTTGCCATGGTAACAGAACTGTCATGACAGAAACAGGCCATTTCAACTTGTATAGGTAAGCCATTCAAAAGATATATTCAAGTGAGGAAGAAGGATGAAAATTTCAGGGAAACCAATGTTAAACACAACTATTTCCATCTGTGTTTGCAGAAACAGAAAATATGGGAAAGATAAATATAAACCTTTTTTTTCTTATGGGACCCAAGACATCTGTCTATTTACTTTTTCATCAAAGTAACTTAAATCCTTCCCCTTATTTTCAAGGTATTGCTCAGAGCTGGGTGGCTTCCTGCTGGGCACCAGCTCTGCTCTTCCTGTGGAGCATGTGTGTGTGTGTGTATAAGCCTAACTGATTTACTGCCCAGATCCATAATTTTTTCACCACAACAAATTACATATGAGAAAGATAGATCTTTTATAATCCACAATTATATAGAATGACTTGGCCACGCAAGTCAATGGGCATCTGACCCTGAGATTAATGTACCTTGTTGGGATTTTTCAAATGATTAGTTCACTTTATTGCTTTTTATATCATTTGTGTGAGATGAGATGGAAGTTGCAAGGTTTATGGGATTAAGAAAACAAAAGTTCTTTTTTGTAAATTCCCTCCACTGTTAACCACCTGATATTCATCTCACCAGTGGGTTGCCTAGGTTTTGACTGGCACAGAAGAGAGAAACTCAGCAGCTGTTTCTAAGGGTAGTACTTATTTTTGTCAGAGAGATTAGTTTGTGACTCAGAGGAAAATACATCAGACGTCCTGCCCCAGCCCAGCCTTCCTAAACTCTCCCTCCAACTTTGAAAGAATCGTTGTGTCTGCCCAGCTCATTAACCAGTGGTGCTCACTTTCTCCTTAGTGCAGGCAGACTTGTGTCTACTTGACTACCTTAAACACACTGGAGGTGAAATGTCCCCACCTATCTACCTTCAGTGTGTGCCAGTATGCAATGTGCCCCAGGCTTACAGGAAAGTTCCTCTGTGTGAAATAGTTCAGTAGCAATGATCTGCAAAGATGCCACTGGGCACGTGTAATTCTAGAGATGATGATTTAATATAATAAAAACCAAAGGCTTTATAACCTGAATATTCTCTTCAAGAAAATAAGAACATTCTCTGACAAGTATTTGGAACATTGGATGCCATAGAACAGAAGGAATTTATTAATTACTGTGACAGGAGTACAAATGAATTAATAAAATATGTTAATAACAAAACTAAACACACCTTGGAAATCCTAAGAATGTGCAGTACATCTTTTCAGTCTCATCCTGGATGGCTTTGTAACAAATATGCTTTATGAAAGGGTGTTTTATAAGAATACCCCTGCCATATGTAAATAGTGAGTGTTGCTACCTGCTGACTGGTTAGATCTCAGAAACTGTGAGGTTACATGGAAATTTATTGATGTCTGTCCTACAGAGAGTAACTTTTGAGTTTTATCCTCATACATGATACTGTGATGATTAGTTTTAAGTCTCAACTTGACTGAGTTAATGGACAGCTAGATAGCTAGTAGCATCGTTTCTGGCTCTGTCTTTGAGGTTGTTTCAGGAAAAGACTGATATTTTAGTTACTGAACTGAGTGGTAACCCATGCAACTCCTTGAAAGACCAGATAGCATAAGGAGGCAAAGCAGAGGTGAGCTTGTTCTCTCTTCTGGAGCTGAGACAAGTAAATACTCTTGATCGTAGATGTCAGGATCCCAGGCTTGAAAGCTTTTGGGCTCAGGGCTTTGCCTAGGCAGACCCCATTCTCAGGCCTCAGAATGAGAGTTACTCCATCACTGTCCTCTTTTCTTGAGGTCTGGGTTCCATCTGAAACAATGGTTCTCCTGGTTCTCTAGCTAATAGACAATATATTGTGGGACTGGGAGGGTGCTCAGTGGTTAAAGGTACTTCCCTGCAAAATCTGCTACCAGGTTCAACTCTCTAGCACTCATGTAACAGACTCAAAAGTGGCATCTGGTTTTTCAGCAGTAAGACCCTGGAACAAAAGTTCCCCCATACTTGACACAGGTGCAAATAAATACAAATAGTGGTTTTTCTTTTTCTTTCTTTCTTTCTTTTTTTTTGTTTTTTGTTTTTTGATTTTTGAAGTAGGGTCTTGCTCTAGCCCAGGCTAACCTAGAATTCACAATATAGTCCCAGGGTGACCTTGAACTACAGCAATCCTGCTACCTCTGCCTCCTGAGTTTGCTAATTATTTTTAATTTTTTAGTTCATTTTTGTTTATTTAGTTGAGAGTGACAGAGAGAGAAAGAGGCAGAGAGAGAGAGATAGATAGATAGATAGAGAGAGAGAGAGAGATAGAATGGGCACTCCAGCACCTCCAGCTGTGAACGAACTCCAGATGCATGTGCCCCCTTGTGCATCTGGCTATCGTGGGTCCTGGGGAATGGAGCCTCGATCAGGGGTCCTTAGGCTTCACAGGCAAGCACTTAACCGCTAAGCCATCTCTCTAGCCCATGCTATTTTTTTAAAGAAAGCATATTGTGAGCCTTCTGGGCCTCCATGACCATGTGAATTGTTTTCCATAATAAATCTCCACAGCTATGATCTCTCTCTCTCACTCACTCACTCTCAACACATACCACACACACACACACACACACATATACACATATGTGCATTATTAGTTTATTTTCTCTGGAGAATCCTGACAGGCTTTACATAGTTTTGTATGTATCTTGTCCATTTAACATTCTTTTCTTTCCCCTCTGTTCTTCAAAATGCTTATTTTTCCATCTCCCCTGTTTCCCTTCTTAATTATTTTATTTATTTGAGACAGAACTGAAGATGAATAGACAGAGTAGAATTTTTTTTTTTTTTTTTTTTTTTTTTTTTTTTGGTTTTTCGAGGTAGGGTCTCACTCTAGCCCAGCATGACCTGGAATTCACTATGGAGTCTCAGGGTGGCCTCAAACTCATGGCGATCCTCCTACCTCTGCCACTCGAGTGCTGGGATTAAAGGCGTACGCCACCACGCCCAGCTAAGAGTAGAATATTTTTGACATGCATATTCATATTTATATGTGAACTATGATTTTATCATAGTGAACACCATATGTTAACATGTAGTTATTGCTGCAGTGTTTCAAATCATTCATTCTCCGGTGAGGAAAATAGTGAATGCCTATCTTGATTCCTGGTCTTCAGGAGTATACATCTGTGTGTGTGTGTGTGTGTGTGTGTGTGGCTTGCTGCTTGGATACTTGAATATTTAGATGGGTTTGGTGTTTTGAAGTAGCACTGAAAGGATCAGATTCGTAGTACCCTCTCATAGGACAGAAAAAGATATAGCTAAGTAAAGCAGCCCTATGGAATTGTGTTCAATTAGGGGAAAGAACAAATTAGGAATTGAAGGGGTTGAGACAGAATACAAGGAGGTAAGGACATGGTTGTTGAAAACTGCAGAGTGAGGAGACACCTAGTACACTCACAGTGATTGTTCATTAATTTGCAAATTAAATGATTTACTTTGGACATGACACCAAAAGTATAGGCAAAAAAGCCAAGAATAGGGCTGGAGAGATTGCTTAGTGGTCAAGGTGCTTGCCTGTAAAACCAAAGGACCCAGGCTCAATTTCCTAGTACCCACATAAAGCCAGATAGATGCACAAGGTGGCACAATCATCTGAAGTTTGTTTGCAGTGGCTGTAGGTCCTGGTGGGCCCACTCTCACTTTTTCTTTCTCTCTTCCTCTTTCTCTTTCTCAAATAAATAAAACATTTTTTAAATGTCTTCTTGAAGTCGAGCTCTCAGCAGCATGACTCCCACTGACATTAATTTTTTGAAGGGCAAGTAAGAAAAATTTTCTTGAGATGGAAAATAAAAAAATAAAAAGCAGCTGTATGCAGCAGTGAGGGATCTGAAGGGGTTGGCCATTCTCCCTGACATTTAAGTTATTAATCTCATGACAACAGAAAGCCCATAAGATGTATCACAAAATAAACAACAGATTTATAAACAAAAAACCATGGGGCAACCTCTGTTAAATAAGTGTTAAATTTAGTTATCTGCAAGCTAAAAATATATTAACACAACATTCAACTAAAACTTACACCAGAATGCAAACATGAGTCAACATGTAAAAATATACTAATGTAGTTGGTGTAACATATCAATGGGATGCATAGTTGTGAGAAACTAGTGTGATCTATGAAAGGTCAGTGGATCTTTTGAAATTGCATGCACATTTTTCAACCATGAAAAAAATGCATAATGCTAATCAAATATCAGAATTTTATAAGTTATTTAACATCTTTAAAATAGACTGAATTCAAATCTCTGTATCAATGTCTATACATCTATATGTACATTAGAAAACTTAACACCAAGTATGCCTAAAGTATATAAAATATCCTTCTAGATATGCAACAAAATATTTGTAAATATCCTTTTACATTAAAGACTCATCAAGAGTATCTGGTGATTTCAACCCATGTAGTAAAGATGCATACTGGGTACTTACACTTAATAATCTCTAGCTGGTGAGATTACTTTTTAATTAACATCATTTTATATATTTAAAAAAATAGAAACAGTATTAAATTTTAATGTAATTAAATTTATTAAAATGTTTTAATGAACACTTTAACTGTGTCATAATAATATGCCTTGGTAGCTATTTGTATATGATAAATGAATATAAATATAAAGCAAAATTTTTTAAAAACTAATTTTTATGAATGCCTGTAATAATGACTGGAAAGGAGATCACAGAATTGGGATATGGGTCAGTGGGAGAGGTCCGGCTAACATGCATGAGTCCCATGTGCCTTCACTCCTGGCCAATATATTAAATTAAATTTTAAAATCAGAATTCTATGACTTTGTGCATTGAAGGAAGATAAATCAGCACACACTGACCACCCACTATGTGAAGGACACATCTTTAGAGTATATTTTACTTCTCCCAGGTATTCTAGACTCTGTCTTTGATGTAGCCCTAGCATAGGGAATGCCTCTCTCTCTGGTGCTGTATACCCTATCTAACATCTGGTTGCAGGAAGTGAGCACTCTTCTTACCCATTCTCCAGTTCAGCTGAGCTGGGCTGGGCATACTCATGGAGTCAGAGGAGCTGGAGAAAGCCATCGGAGAGAGGAAGGAGGCTAGTGGATCATTACAGTTGTCTGAAATGATAGGGAAAGAGTGAGAGGTCAGATTTTTATTGACAAGAAATATTATACAAAGAGTGTGTGGTGGTTTGATTCAGGTGTCCCCCATTATCTTAGGTGTTCTGAATGCTAGGTTCCCAGCTAATGGAGATTTGGGAATTAATGCCTCCTGGAGGCAGTGCATTGTTGGGGGCATGCTTATGGGTGTTATAGCCAGTTTCCCCAAGCCAGTGTTTGGCACACTCTCCTGTTGCTATGGTCCACCTTATGTTGGCCAGCGGGTGATGACCACCCACTGCTCATGCCATCGTTTCCTCCTGCCATCATGGAGCTTCCCCTTGAGCCTGTAAGCCAAAATAAACCTCTTTCTTCCCCACAAGCTGCTCTTGGTTGGGTGATTTCTACCAGCAATGCAAACCTGACTACACCAGAGAGTAACTGAGATTAGCAACTTTGCTAAGAATTAATAAACATTGTAACAGCACTAAGAAGTGGGACATTTAAAAAGTAATTAATTTATAATGACTGTGTTTATCATTGGAATTCAGGACTATAGTTCCTTACTCTCTTGCCTTCTGTCATATTTGGACTGAACAAGTTGGCTTTGCTAGATGGTAGCACCTTGATTTTGGACTTCCCGCCCTCCATAAATCTGAGTCAATAAATGTTTTTTTTTTTTTTTATTATGAGCAATCTTGTCACAAATATTCTGTTACAACAATACAAGGCAGGCTAAGGAACCTTATTCTGTAATAGCTGCACAATAATGCATTTCTTCCTATCTTCCACTAAGTGGAGCACTTTTGCACACTCATAGCAAAGGAAAGTGTTACCTGTCTTTGAGCAAAGGTGTGTTGAAAGAGTGGGCTGGTGAGCTATGAAGGAAGAAAGGCACAAGAAGGGACCAATCACTCAACCAATTACTCAACCTCAAAGAACCAACATTCTCTTCCTATTTTTCTTCTAGTTTGCACACAATTGATTTTGTGGGACATTAAAAAATGACTTCATGAAATCTAGACTCCATTTAAAACAAATTTGAAATCTGTCAGTCAGTTGGAAGGTGAGCTTCATGGAAGTGAGGCTCTCAGGAGGAACTAGTTTGACACACTTAAAAACACATTTATTTAGATTTATGTTTGTTTGTATTTCAGCTAGTCACAGGAAAATAAATCAGAAGCATAAAATCCTTGTTTGTTAAATGTGTTTAAAAATCAACTGAAAATTGCATTTTAATTTTCTCACAAACACAAATGTTTGAGAATGATCTCGAGATGGTTGGCAAACAGAAACAAGACACAGATCCTCACCAGACAGGAAGAATATCAAAATCACAGCCACAGCAGCTTGGTGGCACCGGGGCTGTGGTCACTCCAGGAGGAAAACACAGAGCATGGGGCTGCATCACGGAAGCACGATGCAGTGAGTGAATTGCACGCACACCTCAGAGAACTAGTGTGAATACACACACCCCCCCACACACATATCAGGAGACAATTGGAGCATAAAGACAGACCTTGAATTTGCTTATGAAACATCAGATATGCATAGTGTATAGGAGAGTGTGCCCTTCAGGAATATTCCAAATGTGTTCCCAGGCAGAGTGGGTGAACATCAACATCGGCATGGCACGTACATTCTCTGCTGCGTTATAGGCCTCACTCCTCCGCATCTATAATTATAATCATCCTCCCACTTCTCACCCCCCTTTTCTGCAATCATAACAACTCACAACCCTTCTGACATCCAAAGGCACAAGCAAACTTCTCAAGGTAAAAGACTGTATTCAACATATACAACGTGCTGTTGTCCTTATTAAGGTTTTAGTCTTTCTGTTATTGATGGCATTTTTGAATACTTAGACTTTTAACCTTAAATTTCCCCTAAGCCCTTTCTTATAAGTTTTTTTATTGAATAACTAAACTTTTATTTCTACAAGCATGTCTCTTGTATGACAGCAGATTTAAATATGTTCCTGTAAAAATTCCATGTCACCACAAGTCATATGACACTCAGAAAATAACTGTAGGACCTATTTTTTTCTTAGTATAGTAGTCCTTAGGTAAACATGAAAATTGCTAGAATGTGTCAAATGTAGCTGAAACTGAAGTGACCTAGCCATTTCATTTAATTCACTCCAAATACGTATAAGGTCATATTTGTGGTTATCCTTAGAAAGGCATTGGGAATTGATTTGAATAAAAATGTATTGCACATCTCAAGTTGCTCACAGCCAGTGAAACATAAAAGTAGAAAGCATATACTGATGGTGTAAGCACAGGCACTTTTCACTAAGGTCAAAGCCCACTTCATCAAAATGGTACTTCACTCTGCACACTTCTAGTCCACAATCTTTGCTATATTCTCCAGCCAATCTCTCCTTCCCAAGGAGCCAGATTTTAGAACAAAAAAAAGAGCTTTCAGAGCCCATTGAGTGAGTACCCTGACAATCTCCTCTGAGTACAGGCTAGTCCAGGCCTCTTAAGCTGCCCTGTTCCCTAGGAGTTACAGTCTGGCCCTATAAGCATACTATATCAAATAGTGCATTTGGTTTTAGACATGTTTCCTCTTCTCCAAGCAGAAAGGAAGTGGCCCCGCTTGCATGAGAACAGTAATTGGCATTTGTTTCATTCGTGTCATGATTTGAGGTAGCTTAGAAGAGTAGAAGTAGCCTGGGTCTAGTTTTATTTCTTCTCTTGTCCCAGTGTCACAGATCATCCTTTTAAGAGAACAAAATATGTTTCTGTAGTCTACAAAGTAAAAGAACTAACTCTGCTGCATCCAGTCATAGAACCAGTTTAAATATGGAATAAGAACATATGGATGGGAGAGGTTTTTTTTTTTTTTTTTTTAAGTGTAAAGCTCAGAAGGAGACCTGGAAAAAGTTCGTGGACCCAGGTGAGGACTGCTGTGTTCGAGAACCATCATAACAGCTTTATTTGAAAAATCTCATTTCTGTGCCATGAAATTCACTGTGACATCGCGGTCAAGGGCAACTCTTCGTCATGACAGGCTCACAGTGGGCCAGGCGATGATGGGAAGATGAAGAGGACGAGGAGAAGATACAGATAGATACATGCACGGAGGAGAGGGCAAGGCATGTTTCCTCACTGGAAGGCAGTCTCGGTGAAGGTTGGTTTGACATCACATACAGCTCATTAGGAAGGAAAGAGAAGAAATGCCATCTGCTTGAGCAGCTCCTGCAAGCCTCCTGCAAGCACAGCACACGGCAGGGTCCCTGCAGAGTATGAATTCTACCCTTGGCTCCCTCCTTACAGCGTGGGGTGTGTGTGTGTGTATGTGTGTGTGTGTGTGTGTGTGCGTGTGTGTGTGTCCACGGCACGTGCGCATCAGCACAGTACTTTTCTAAATAAGCTCTCAGGTACAAACTCTATTCAAATACAATTTAGCATTTGTTTCATTTGCAAATATCTGTGGTCAGCTTCCATGTTTCCCCTTGTAATTTACAAAAAACGTACCTGCTGTAGTCCATCCTGCGAGTGGGACCCACAGCAGGTCTGTTCAGTAGCTGTTTACAAAAGCCCAAGCCTGCCAGAAAATACCTTATTCTTGCATAGACTAAGGGACTGCAAAGCTGGGGGAGCATCTGAACTCAACCCAATTCCTTCACTTCATAGATGAGGAGAATCAGAGCCTAGAGAATTTCAGGATTATTCAGCCAATTCATGAGCCAGCCTGTACCAACATTCAGGTTTAGTCACCTTATGCTGGTGTCCTCTAGGACACTTAAAAATCTGCATAAGGCAGCTAACCATTATTTATAGTTTATTTATATTTATTTATTTATAGTTTTTGTCACAGTATATTTAGTAGATTATTTTTATTAATGTATTTTAGCAAAAAGTGTTTTATTTACTGGTTTACTTTTTCTTCCTTCAAAGCATTCCCTAAACCTTCCTCCCCAAAGACAAATAAGTAAAAAAAGATCAATAAAAAGTCATGATGGAAATTTTTTTAAAAAATAATGCATTTGTTTATTAAATATTTGCATGGAAACCCAAGAACTTTGATATTTTCTATCTACAGAAATGGGAGTAATTTGTTTGTTAACATGTTTAGATAGTTAAATCCTAAAGGTCTTCTTTTATGTTAATTGAATGGCAATGGTACAAGAAAAGAATTCCGCATAAATATGAAATTTACACAGATTCTTAGAAGTTATTATTGACCATTAGGATGATTCTTCTTTAAGTAAGTTTTTTGGCTGCCAACATAAATTTTTATTATTATTAAACTACAATAGAGTTACGGATGGCACTATGCCATGTCCTGATGACCAGAGTAAATGGTCTTCATATGCGAATCTGGAATTTGAAAGATTCACTGGTACCCAGTCAAAAACAAAATGCAACATGGAATTGAGCAGACAATTAAAAAAACCCAGTAAATATTTTAAAAGTAGTCAATATCTTTATCCATTGGGGAAATGCATATTAAACATACTGGGTGAGCCAGGTTAGAATGGCTATCATCAAAAAATCGAACGACAGCAAATGATGTGTGGATGTGGATAATGAGGGACCCCTATTCACTAGTGATGGGAGTGTAAACTGGTGTAGCCACTATGGAAACCAGTGTGGACATCTCTCAAACAGCTAAGAATATATCTATCATATGACCCAATTATACCACTAATGGGCATGTATCCAAAGTAGTATATACTTTTCTAGAAAAATAATTTCTCTGCAAGGTTTATTGATGCTCTATTCACAATTGCTAAGAAATGGAATAAGTCTATCTACCCATCATCTGATAAGTGGATAATAAAGATATGAAGTGGATAATGAAGACATACACAAGATGTATTCAACCCTCACCAATGGCATTTTCCTGTAATAACTAATGAAGGGTGAACAGATTGCTTAGCAGTTAAAGGCACTTGCTTACAAAGCCCGTTAGCCCAAGTTAAATTCCCATTACACCAATATAAAGCCATAAATGCATTCATTTGCAGTGACAAGATCCCTTAGTGAGCCCATACCTACATACATACAAACAAATAATAATTAAAAACAATACATCCTATGGCTCCTGGACATAGCATTCTCTACCCTTACAGGATACCTTTGCCTGAACTATTTTTTTAAATTATATTTTTAGTGAGATAACAAAGAAATTCATTTCCATATGGCTTTTTCACAACCTCTTTACATTTGTGTGTACCACCTCTTCTCCTTCATCCTCTTCCCCAACTCCTCTTACACTATTTCACCCCTTCTACTTACATGGCTACTATCCTCCCCTGTAAACAGTCCCCTCTCCTCCTCACTCCTGGCAGGGGCAGATGGGAGAAGAATGACAAATATCACATGACTCTCATGCAGAATAACTGAAGGGAGTTTGGGAGAGCATAGGAGCCATAAAGAGGGGGTAGGGCGGGCTGTAGAAATGGCTCAGTGTTTGAGGCATTTGCTTGTAAAGCCTGATGGCCTGGGTTTGATACCCCAGTACCCACTTAAAGCCAGATGCACAAAGTGGCACATACATCTGGAGTTTGTTTACATTGACAGAAGGCCCTGGCAAACCCTTTCTCTGTCTCTCTTTGTCTTTTGAAAATAAACAAAATATTAAAAAAGAGGGCGTAGGGTTAATAGGATAATGGAACCATATGTGAATAAAGTATAAACCAATATATACATGAAAATGTCATAATAAACCCATTATATTGTATGCTAAGCACTAAAGTTATTATTTTAAAAATCTAAATCTAAAAACAAACACCAAATAAAATACCTAAACCAACCAAAACTAAATAAAATTCAGAAATATTTCTTCTGTCCTTAGTACATAAACCAGACCATGTGTCAATAATGTAGTGAATGAAAACACAGGTGCTCAACTATGCATATATACCCTAGGACTTATCTGAGAACTTACTTATGTTCAATAAATGTTTGTTAAATGAAAGGACAAAAGACATAGGTCTATCATGCTTATGAATTTCTTTTTATTTAGAAAAACCTCTCAATTTTACTCTCACTTTCTTTATTTGGGAGGTGGGCAGGTTTCAAGGTAGGGTATCACTCTAGCTCAGGCTGACCTGGAATTCACTATGTAGTCTCAGGGTGGCCTCAAACTCATGGAGATCCTCCTACCTCTGTCTCCTAAGTGCTGGGATTAAAGGCGTGTGTCACCATGCCTGGTTACTCTCACTTCTCTTCCTGTCTCACAATTTGATTCCGCTCAGGCTTGCAATGGCATCAGTTATTTATACCAGGCTTTGCTCAGCTTTCTTTAAAGAACCCTCCTCTCCTGGTGTTTACTACCTAGAGACACCCTGGGAATGCCAACCTTAAGCCATTGTGGTCAATGCCAGCCACTCATGAGTGGGTGGATAAACACGTCTGGTGAGTGGATAGACAAGCGCATTCATGAGTGGATAAAGCATATCGCATGATGAATGGTTAAACACACCTCATGAGTGGGTGGGCAAACATATTATACTCTCAAGGGGAAGGTTCATGGTGGCACAGCGAAGCATGGCATGAGTGGAAGCTGTACATCACTTCTGCCACAGCAGGTGAAAAACAGTAGCAGGAGAGCAAGCTGAACTCTAGCAAGAGGGATCTGACTGCAACACCCCTAAGACTGCCCCCAACAACACACCCCTACCAAAAGTCCACCTCCCAAATTGCCATTATCTGGGAGGGACCAAGCATTCAGAAAACATGAGTTGATGGGAGGTATCTAATTCAAGCCATCGCACCTGGTAACTGCTATTTAATTGGATATACATGTTTTCCCTTTACTTTTTAATTATTTTCTCTTCTTTAGATAAAGAGAGCTGTCTCTGGCTGGAGAGATGGCTTAGCGGTTAAGGCGCTTGTCTAAAAAGCCACAGGACCTCAGTTCGTTCCCTAGTACCCATGTAAGCCAGATGCACAAGGTGGCACATGCATCTGGAGTTCGTTTGCAGTGGCAGGAGGTTCTGGCATGCCCATTCTCTCCCTCTCTCTCTCTTACTCTTTACATCTTTCCCTCTCTCAAATAAATAAATAAAAATAAAATATTTATTTTTTAAAAAGAGAGCTGCCTCTTGCCACTCTAATTTTAGATATTGCCATCAGAAAGCCATATTTTGTAACTATTCTACTATGTCTTTTAGAATCATCCATATGGTTTAATAATTCCTCTTCTGCTCAGGAGTCACAGGATTCACAGTACCCTTCTTCACCCAGAAATGGCTTCCCGTATGTCACATACACACCCCAGCTAACAGAGTGCACTTCCAGAGATATGGCTTCCTGTGTGTCATTTATGCAACACTACTAACAGAGTGCACTTCATAGTGTCCCTGTGCTGTGTGCATCACACACTGTTTCAGCACAGTGCTCCAGTCCTCGTGGGATGTGCCACACAGCCTGGTGAATCTTGAGAAGTGGAAGCACCATTGCATGTAATATTAGAAAAGAAGAGACGGAGTGGTACAACAGGCTGCAAAAATAGTAACATCTCTTTATGGTAGTTATGCATGAATTATTTTAAGATGTAGGCATTATAATAGCATCTGCCATATTTATATTTTAGAAACTTAAGCTTAAGAGTAGAGAAACACTGCTGTGGATAAGGGAGATCCACCAGCCTGCAGTGTAGAAAGTTTGTTCTGATTTCAGCATGCAGAGTGTAGCAAGTATGCATGTTCATGTGTGCCTGAAAGGGTGAAAGGTTAAAAGCAAGATAGCCTAAGCAGGGTATATAGAAATAGTGAGAAAGAAAGCCAGCCAGATAATTGAGGCTATATGCCTCCTTTGCTTCTAACTCCTGCAGTCCAGCCTGACTTGCAGCAGCAAATGGCCACATTCTTGAGACCAGGACCTTCCCCTGCTCTTCATGCTCCTAACATTAAGTAATCTTGCTAAACCCTTACACCACCAAACTGCCTATGTGGCCTACATGACACAGCTGCAAAGATCCACTTTTCCAACTTGAGTCACTATGGCAAGAGCCCTCCCAGAACAAAGGGAGAACAGCCACAGGTGTGTGTACTTGGCATCCGTATATTTTGAAATGTGACAACTGCAGGTCTGTTTGAAGTACACTGAGTCAGCACAAAGTCTGGAATGTGTCCTGTATGTTTACACTAGCCACCATGTAGTTAAAATGTGCCCCATAGCTTGGAATGTGCACATAGCAGACCAACAATGTAGAATAACCATCCTATGTGGAACACAAAGGGACTGCGGTGTGTATAAGGCAATGTTCCACTACACTCGCGGCTCAGCCTTTGGAGATGGCCTCGCTGGGCCAGCATCAGGTGCTCAAAACACAGTTTTCCTTTCTGTTCCTCTGAGTGCATCTGGCCTGTCACTCTGGGCCAGTCTAGTTTTCTCCTGTAACAGTAGTGTAAAGGGAACAGTAAAAGTCTGAAGTAAAACAACTGGGATGAGAAGACTATAGGAAACTCAGCCATACTGTATCTGAATCATGATGCCCTAATAGGCTGAAAGGGAAGTAAGGATAAAGAATTACTTCAAGGTTTCTGCATTAATTTACTATTTTGTTATTCTGCAAAATGGGGAAGCTTCTTAATCAGTATTTATAATGAAAATGTTTTTAAATCAAGCAAAACAGAAGAGATAAATGGCCATGTATTTCAATGACTCCCAAATCATAAATCACATCACCTACTTGTAGATAGATTAAATAATATAGTGTAATGTAACTGAAAAGTACATATCTGTATGTTTTTATATATGCTCCAGTAGCAAGCCATGTGATGTTATCAGGTGATTTATTCATAATTGCCCAAATACAGGCAACAGTGAACCTCACATTGAGAAAAAATAATAATGTCGACCTAAGGTTGTGGGTTCCCTATACCTTGGGAATAAAATTCCAGTATATATATATATCTTCATGCTCTGTCATATGCCATTTTTCCTCTGGGTACAACATGATGCCATCTTAAAGAATCATTTGGCCTGGTAGCTATGACAACTGCAGAGCAGAACAATACAGTGCTAGCCAGGATCGTGATCATAGTGATGGAGCTATTGACATACTCTAGTAGGTGGACAAGGGGGGTCACAAGACCTTCACCTGTTATCTCTGATCTCATTCCCTTCTGCTCTCCCCACCCATGCTACAATTGGTTTTGGGAGATGCTAGACTGTATAAGGATATGGAAAGGTAACTATAAGAGTGACTACATGATGCAGCTTCCATGAGTCGCCATCCAGGATGGGGTGGGGCTCTGCAGTGGTGGAGTTGCCTTTGAGAGACCCACGCTCTACAAGTGACCCTTATACTCCTGGCACAACAGTGCTTTGGGCTGTCGCCTGAGTCCTTTCCAGGGTGAATAGTCCTGTGTTCACTTCTCTTCAGGGATAAACATTTCATGCCACATGGTCAGACTCTTGATGACTTTTTTCTCCTTGTGTTCATTGTTTCTCAGATCTGCTGGTTCAATGGCAGTTTGGCAGGCATGCCTGTGTCTCCATATTAGATTCTGTCCTGAAGGTCCCACTTCTCCTCCTGTCGTCCACTCATATGCATGGCACAGAATACAAATACTCCTGTGATATACCTTGGTCTGCCCAAGAAAGACAGCCCCTTCCTTCTTTTAGGGTCTTTGTGTCATGAGTTCCCCTGTACTATGACTCTGTCATGGTCAGGTGAGTTTAATTTTTATTTTTTCCCTCACCAGCCTTTCAAATTATATGTGAGCAGACTAAAACTAGTAGAAAATACACTATATTGTGTTCACTAAATATCTTTCTTTTTGGAAAAAAAAATCCATAGCAATCAAATGACATGAAAAAAGACACTGGAAATCAATTATAACCCTGGGAAAATTTCATTTTATTGCTGAAGACAGAGTGGTGTATTTCAAAACTGTGACCAAAGATTAATGGAGGTAAAGGGAATGTAAAGTGGCCAGGAAGCAAGACATCTAACTTGAATGCCATCGCAACATACAGGAAGTCATCATTCCAAGTCACAATAGCTTCAAGGGGAAATGCAATTACCTCTACTCTTTCCTCCATTTGTCAGTCCTGCATCACTCTACTTTGCCAGTTGAATGGTCCTTACAAGTTAATGTTATCTTTTCTTCCTCTAAACAAGGAAAAGATTAGCTCTGATGACAATATATCCTAGAAATCTTCTGCCAAGCATTTCATTTGGAAAAGGAGAACAGATTTTCACCTTTTCTGTCAAATCTAGTTCTATCTCAAGGGGTTAGAAGTCAGGCCTCAGAAAATAAAACAGAAAGCCTTGTGAAATGTGAAATGTATTGTGTTAGCCTGAGAGTTCTAGATAGACTCCTCCAAGTGCATTGGCCTGAGTCACACTGTAGACTTCCTCAGAGTCTGCAGACTGTGCTGAGGACAGGGTCAAGTGTCTTTAAATAGAATTATAATTTAGAGATGCATAGTATGTATTGGGATGACAGGAATGCCTGCTATTTACACAAAACACATTTTCCATATAAACTTAATCTATATGAACACTAAACAATTGGACAAATCAGTCATGTTGTCATACTTGATATCTATTCATATTTGGCCTAATACTTTTTTTCTCTAATGGTAATATCTTATGTCTTCAAAAGAAATGTTAGTCAATAGAACTGCTTTTACAGTCATCTCTCTACTATGTTCTCACTTCACTATGTTCCACATCTAACTGGCTTCTGTCATTGATTATTAGCCCTGACACTTGCCTTTAATGTTTTAGGCCTGGTGCAGAACTTCTCAGATTGTAATGTGAGCATGAATTAACATGGTATTATGCTGATTATAATTTAGGATCAAGCTCCTCAGTGTCTCTGATGCAGCTGGTTCAGGAACCCATTTCAATCCACAAGTACTTAGGGCATTGGTGGCCCTACTCTACAGCATTTCTTTTGTCTTACTACTTCATGGCACTACCCCCTACTTACTGACACAGAGATCTGGAAGAAAGAATGTTGCTATTTGTCTAAAAGCATGGGATACTAAAAGACTGCCCAAGGTATGAATATTCTAGACACATTATCAAACCAGGGCCCGTGTTTCATATGAGCTAACCCAACACAGTAGCCAAGTTGGTGGCAATCTGCAAAGAAACCCAGTTCTTGGA
This sequence comes from Dipus sagitta, assembly GCA_036346955.1. Lineage (NCBI taxonomy): Eukaryota > Metazoa > Chordata > Mammalia > Rodentia > Dipodidae > Dipus > Dipus sagitta. The sequence goes on along the minus strand of CM070773.1, from coordinate 155,277,789 downwards.
AGTTTGAATAACTATATGGTGGTTTGAATGTGATATAATCGATATAATCCTCATAGCTTCAAGTATGAATAATGAATCCTTACTCCGGAAGGTTGTGGAACCTTTAGGAGGTGAAATCTTGCTGGAAGAAATGAGTCTCTAGGGATAGACCTAAATATGTTACAGCCCAGACCGGGCTTGTCCTTCTTGCTCTAGTTCCTCCTTGATGAGACCTATCATGCTTTCCCTGCCTCAAGAGACTTTTCCTCAAAACTGTAAGCCAAAAGTAAACCCTTTCTTTCCTTAACTTGCTTTTGATCAAGTATTTTGTCCCAGTAATGAGAAAATAACTGGCAGAGAAAACCTAAGTCCATAATACAAAAACATGTCATTTGTGCCATTGGATATAGGTTTAGAATCATAAGTTAATAATATTTCATATTATTAGAATCCTTATCGTCATTCTGCCTGGTATTTGAAAGTGATGTTTTGTTAGAACATAGGCAAATTCATCTTTTGCATCACAACTTCAATGGTGCGGGATAATATGGAATAGCTGCTAAACAGACCAAGTGGGCACGAGAGAGAAGAGAAAGCCAGTAGTGTAGACATTGCCTGCTCTCCATGGTAATGCTGTGTTACCAGTCACAAATGTAGAGTGCAGCTCCAAATTCCACATCACCCACCTATGACATTAGGTATCATACCCCATGCTGATAACATGAGGTACTTAGGAAGATCATGGGATGATTTAAAGCTCAAAGTCTGTTTTAGAAGATTCTTCCTAAATTATAAAATGGACATAAATAAGTAAATAAATAAGTAGATAAATGATAGATGTACAGACAGATAGAAAAACAGATTGATAGGTGATAGACAAATGCAATTAAAAACTCCCAACAACTTCCAAGATAAATCCGATAGTCACAATATTGGAGTCACCAAAGTTGAGGGTTAGAAGGTGGAAGGACTGGTGAATTTTGGAGGAGACTGAGGACCACTCATGCTGTATGGCCTTCTGGTCTTCTGTCCTCAATCAATTTAATAGGCATTGGCTCCTTTAGTCATTCAACTAATAAGGCCCAGAAGTATGTCACATGTAGGTATTTTTTTTTAACACTGTCCACTAGAATATTAACTCTCTAGGTCCCAGGACTTTTGAACTTTTTCCCTACTGTATCTCTAACATTAACAAGGATATCTTCACAGTGGTCAAATATTTGCTGCCTGAACAATAAAAATTAAAACTAAAAATGATGACTTCAAATTATCTGTAGGATGCCCATGCTAAGACTATACCCAACCCCAGTGTTTTGGTTAGTTTTAGTTTGGCTGCTTCAGAAAAAAGAAGAAGAAGAAGAACAAGAAGGAGGAGGAGGAGGAGGAGGAGGAAAAGAATAATTAATTAAAGGCGGCTCAGTCTTAAAATACCTGAAATGCTATTGTCCATGGTCTTGGGTTGGTGTAAAATGGATGGAGTTGGCAATCAGAAATTATGGTTAGTTTTGAAATACCTCTCTCTATCTCACTCTCATCTTTGTAGGTCCCTCATCTCTCTTTCTCCCATCCTTTCTTTCTCATTTTTCTTTCTTTTATAAATAGACCTTCAATTAACTTGCCTAACTTTAAGAGACACTCTGAGTTTTGTTAAAAGCTTTGATTTCCAGACTGTCCAAGGTCTATTCATTACAATAGATAAGCTTTGCTGTTGCTGCTCTGACCTTTGGGATCTTCCATTTTCTACTCAGAGACCATCAGACCCTTCCTGTCCATGTAACCAATTCTTAGATTAGTGTAACTGAGAAGTTAGTCAGGCTCTTGTGCAAGGGTCACAATTTTTAAAATTTATTCATTTATATATTTTTATTTGAGAGAGAGAGAGACAAAGAGAGAGAGAAAGAGAAGCAGATATACACAGAAAGAATAGGCACACCAGAGCCTCTAGCCACCACAAAGGAACTCTAGATGCATGCACCATCTAATGCATCTGACTCTATGTGGGTACTGGGGAATTGAACCCAGGTCTTCAGGCTTTGCAGGCAAGTGGCTTAACTGCTAAGCCATCCTTCAAGCCCAAGGGTCCCCATTTTAATAGTCACCTCTCATTCTATCTCTAATGGAAATTTACCAAAAACACCAAATGCCCAAGAACTGGTAAGGTCAGCTCATTTTGCCTGAGTCCACTCAGTTCTCTCATTTCTGAACTCATTGACACTCACCAATTGCATGTCAGTGACCTTATCTGGCTCCCTAATAAGCCGTAATCACAGAAGATGCTCTACCCTGGATCATTTATACTTCTACTTGCTGAGTCAATGTGTTTCCTTGCTGTCTTCATTATTTGCGTTTAACCTCATCTTACAGTTTGATTTAAATCTTACCCTTGTTGAAACACTTTTAATCATGAGAGAACTTGAAACAGAAGGCAAACTTGAAGCAGAGACAACTCTAATTGGGCAATTATTTCCCAGAATGTCAGCTGTGAATTTACCAAAGGTCAATATTCATGATAAAATGTATGGGCATAAATAAATGTGCATTAACTTCAGACTTTACACCAAGGAAGTTCCTGATATCCCATTGTCTTTCAAATCCTAAGTTTTCAATAGGACACCTCTGGCAGCTTTCTCAGGGATTGTGTGTGTGTGTGTGTGTGTGTGTGTGTGTGTGTACATGTGTGGAGGTACACATACACATATGTGCACATGTTTATAGAGGCAAGAGGACAACCTCAGATGTTGTTCCAATCAGGATCTATCTACCTTTTTTTTTTTTGAGTCTAGGACTCTTGCTGGCCTTGAACTTGCCAAGTAGGTAGACCAACAAGCCCCAGGTATTTTTCTGTCTCTGCCTCACCAGCACTAGGATTAAAGGCATGCACAGCCACCATACCCAGCATTTTTACATGGGTCTTGAGTATTGAACTCAGGTCTTCATGCCCGTAAGACAAACACTTTCCTAACTTAGTAATCTTTTCTTTCTGATGTGCTTGATGTTTGTAGTATGTGTGGTTGGTATGGTGTATCCACGTGAGTGTGCAGATACATGCACTTGTGCAGAGGCTTGAGAAAGATGTCAGGTGTTTTCCTTTATCTCTCTATCATCCATCTTATTTTCCTGAGAATCTCTCACTAAACCTGGAGCTCCATATTTTTCACTTACACTGTCTAACAAGAGAGGCCAAGCAATCCTCTTGTCTCTGGCTTCCTCATCTCTGGGGTTACAGGCGCATACAACCATGGTTGGCTTTTTATATGTGTGCTGGGGATCTAATTCAGGCCCACAAGCTCACCAATAATGTGCTCTGACTGCTGAGCTATCTCCCCAGCCTCAGTTCAGGGATTTTAATTTATTATTCTACTGTTCCTTATTAGGTAATTTTGAAGTAACACTCTTCCTGATAGTCTCCATCCCTAAAAGGAAAGAGCTGATCTAACTTTCTTGGTATATGTTTTGGAATTTGACAGATTTTAACAGATATTCTGACTCTTCAATAAACAACTGTTGAGCATGTCGTTGAAAGACTGGGTCCTGCAGCTTAGATAGCTGTCCGTCAAGATAATGTTCACAGCAAATCAGCAGCATGAGGTAGAAAGAGCCCATGGTCACATCTGTGAAGCAAAGTGGCCAGAAGCACAGAGCAATCTCTTTTCTTGATGTTTCTTTCTTCTCCCATGATTCCCCTTTCTCCTATTTTTCCCAAAAGAGCTTTCAAGTAAGGGGAAGTAGTGGTGGAAGGAAGCTAAGGTCTGTCCAGTGACATCTAGAATTCTCAAGTGTGCAACCCCTAACTCATCTCTCAGGTGTCCTCTTCTTCCCCTAAAGACAAAGTTGACCTTTGAAGCAAATAAACACTTCCAGCAGAGGGGGGAGATAGGACCCATGGAGTGCAGCACACATTGGATTTGTGCTGAATTCTCATTGGTTTTCCTACTTAAGGACCAGAAGAATTGCTCTACAGCTTGGAGAGGCAGGGAAAAAGGTGAAGTAATGAAAATTTGACTTCACTGAAGGATCCTGGTAGATGTAAAAGTACAAGGACCTCACTTAAGGTTCCACTTTCAGATGGAAAATGTGGAAATTTTTAGATATTCCAGGCAAATTGAAATGATAATCTCACTAATAAGGTTTAGCACAGCGGCACAGAGACATCTCCACTCCCAACTTGGAGCACTGAAGCACTAATTTTGATGACATAAAATATGGAATGTGCTGATAGACAAACAGCATTTTTTTTGTAACAGGGAAATGTAGATTGATGACATACATATATATGCAGCATATGTGCTTTTATTGCCATGTGAAACATCCTTCTATGTATTGTGGAACATACAATTAGATATTGAGGCTGATAATCTTTAATGAACATTTATTTCAATGCATACATTAATTAATATCTCATTTTTATATTTTACATATGGATGAGTAGCTATATGGACAAAATATATTACACTAATGTGCTTGTGAACATAAGGATAGAACACATGCACATGAATTTAACTAGTGTTCCAACAACATGTACAGATGAATATAAGATACACTTCCTGTACTGACTGGTGTTTCGGTTGGATTCTACAACAGCATGATGAGCATCACCTGGGAACTCATTAAACCTGCAAGTTCTCAGGCTCACCAGGAGCATCTGGGTCAGAAACCCTGAGGCTCAGCAAGTTTTGTTTCAACACTTCTTCCATGGAATTCCAATTTACACACTGTCATGATTCATAGGAGAATGACTGTCCTAGCTAACATGTAGTAAATGGACTTTGCACATATTTTATTTATAGGAATATACACATATGCACAAATGGGATGAATATGTGATAATATTCATAAAAGTAGAGCATCAGCCTACTAACTAAGGACAGATTAAGTAATTGGTAGAATAAACTCCTTGATAGAGGCACTTTGCTCATACTCCCCTGCCCAGCACAACAGAGACTCTAGGCAGTGGCTGAGGGAGACAAAAGTCCCTCAGGTGGGCAAAAAGCAGTGACAAAATCTACTTAACAAATAGATTTTGAATGAATATACAAATAATCAAGTCAGTATAGGTATTTTATTTTTCAAAGCAAACCTTAGAAAAGGATAATGTGGTGGTTTAAATTAAATGCATTGGATGCATTTTACCCATCTTCAGTGAGAAAGAATCAAGGGTGGCTGACTGAATATCTTCATTAATATGAATGGAGAATGAAAGATGCTGTTAATGTGGCATGAGCAGAGGCTAGACATCACCTCCTGGCCAACATTGGATGAGCAACAGCAGCAGAAAAGTGTGCCAACCATTGGCAAGGGAAAACTGGCTATAAGACCCATAAGCCCATCCTAGCAACACACGCGGAGCAAGGCTTGAGTTCCCAAATTGCCATCAGATGGGAATGTAGCATTCAGAACACATGAGTTTATGGGGAACACCTAATTACTACAGAATCCATATTTTAAAAGCCAGGTAGCCATGGTGATCCCAGCTTTGGGGAGGTAGAGTCAAGCTGATCCCTGGGGCTTGCTGCCAGCCACTCTAGCCTAATGGGCAAACTCCAGGCCAATGAAAGACTCACAAAAAAGTGGATGGCACCTAAGGAATAATACCCAAGGCTGTCCTCTGCCCTCCACAAGCATGAGTACAGATATAGTGCATGTGTATCCGTATACATGGACCACCCCACATATTCAGATGAACACACAAAAACAGGGGAAAATGTTGTCTTCTGTTAGTACAAATGAGTGACCTTTGCTAGATGGAAAGTTCTGGTCTCCATCATAGGAGGATGAATAGCACCCATGAGCAACATAGCTCTTTTCCTGTGGAAGTTTTCTACCAGGGCTCCATGTAAGTAGAAAGGGTATCACTCAACATGAACAAAGAGAGAAATGAGCTAGCCCTGGAGAGGTTTCCTATGACTCACATAGAGGGGGTTAAGACATCAGTGGGAGGGGTGACACTCATTTCCTGAAATCTGGAACCAAAGTTATTGATACATTTCTAACTACGAAATTCCCCATAAGATATTTCCATATAATTTCTATCAATTTTTGGAATTAGCTATTATGAGTCATAATAAGATTCATCTTGAATTTCCATGTAACATAACTATTGTATTTTCAATTTGTATAGGCTTAAATGTTAGTTTCTGTCAACCTACATTGGTGGAACAAAGTTGGATCTAAACATATATGCAAAATATTAACTCCTATAATTTTATGATGATGATGACAGAAAATTAAGAAATTAAGTGATTGACAAAGTATCTATTTCAAAATTCCAGCAAGGCTTCAAAACTCAAGCAGAAAATGGATCCTCCAGAATCCTATCTGACATTGGGCTAAAATCTTTGTTTCTTTCCCAAAACAGGTAATTGGTTTTCTGTATTGGAAATCATCTCAGTCCTGTGGCTTCTTTGAAGTTCTGTCAAAGGCTACTGTGAATTTTTTAGCAATGTTGGTAAGCTACCAGGATACTCTTTGAGGAAAAATAATTGCTAGATAAGAGACCTGAAGCCAAGCACTTTTCCCTCATATGTATAGCCCTGATGTTTCTAAACTCCTATCTTTTCACCTCCTATACTCACTGTAGACTCACCCAAGTCACACTGGCAGACAAAGAAGAAAGAGGATCATAGGCTAAATTTTTAAACCAGCCCTACAAATATTTTATGGTAATTTAGAATGTATGTTCTGAAATAGCTCTGTCCTCCTGTAGCAGAAACTAGCAGACAATAGCATGACGTACAGCATGGAACCAGCTTTGGGAATCTAAGAGTCAGTCCAATTTATAAGGCATCAAAATCCTATTATTGCTGCTAACACCGTAGGACTTGGAAGTTAATAGTTGGAAATAGGAAACACATTTGTCTTTGGTTGAATTGGGATACCCACCTCCTCCCTGTAGCTCAAGAATACCAGTTCATGTAAATAAAGGTAGCAGTCTCATCTTGAATGACATCATTCTTAGCCTTGTGGGGCTCGACATTTATGTCAGTACTCTAAGAAATGTTTTACCTTCATTATTTTGACATTTTTAAGCACACAAAAGAAGACGAGTTATCACCTATTCTGGACGCAACACTGATCTTGTGCTGTAAACCATCTGTCTCTATGTAAAGTTAGAGACTGGACCTGTGTTCAGGATGAGAGCCCGGAGGAGTGGCCTCATTGTGGGGATTGAGGCAGGCACAAGGGTCGTTCCGACCTTCATTCTCTGAGGAACTCTGATATCTAGAGAACTTTCACACAAGGATTTTCTCGTACAACTACTGTTTTGGACAGTTATGCACAGGAAACAATCCTGTGATGATAAGTAAACTGCCATAGTTCTAACTGGAGAAATGTTGTGACCTTAAAAATTGGCCTGCTTATGTGTTACACCCAAAACAAAACATAAAAGCACCCTACATTCAGTCAGTGAGTCAGTGATTACCACGAACATCAAAAAGGTCAAATCCATGGTAGAGAATGAGTATTGTTTTTGAGGTAGTGAGACCAGAGAGAATGTGGCAGTCCTAGTGGAACACAAGCAAAACTGTAGTTTCCCAGAACATGCTAAGACATTGAACTTACTGTGGCAGATGTCAGCAGGCAAAACTGGCAATCCCTCCCAACTTTTGGTCAGATCAGCCAGGCCATCATTACAGTGCACAGCCCTAGCAACACACTGATGTCAAGGGTATGAACTAGGTCTAGTAGAAAGCAACACTCATTGTGAAAGGATTAGGATGCTGGCAGGAAATCCTAAGACAATAATTGAACGTATAACCTAGCAGCTGTCTGGATTGGATGATGGTGTCAATTTGTACACAAACAATGTGCTTAGTGCAAAGAAAAATAGCAGTAGGACAAGGCAGTTGCTGAGCATCTACAGCAGCTGAGGTGGTGACAGGAAAGGATGCTGAAGAGCATTCACAAGAAGAAACATGTATACAATAAACAAAACAGAGCAGAAAACCCAGAAGTAGGAAGAGAGTACTCTCCTCCCTAGAGAGGCTTTATATCTTCAAGCAACCAATTGCCATGAGATGTGTGTGTGTGTGTGTGTGTGTGTGTGTGTGTGTGTGTGTGTGTGTGTAGAGGGTGGTATGTGTGTGTACCTGTCCTTGAGAGCATGGGTTTAAAACAACAATGAAATAGAATGATGATATGGAAAATGTTAAGATTAGCAATTCTAAAACTTATTTAAATATAGGTGATTTACATTTTGTACTTTTTTTGTAATTTATAATCTTCTAAAGTGAGTGTGTTACTTTTATAACAAGAAAAATATTTTATTAATATAATACTTTTAAAATGTATTCAAAATTAATAAAAATGTCATTTTTCTGTGTAACATGTTGTAGTTCTCTAACCACTGCAGCCCTCCTTCACATACTTTGTTTGTGATATAAGCCATCATTTCCTTGTGAGTCCTGATAATGATTCAGAATCAGCCCTCACATGCCATGTCTTACTTTCTTTCTTTTTAAAAATATTTAATTAATTAATTTATTTGAGAGAGAGAGAAGCAGATAGACAGAGAGAATGGGCATTTCAGGGCCATTGCAAATGAACCCCAGATGCATGCACCTCCTCATGCATCTGGCTTACGTGGGTCCTGGGGACTCAAACTGGGGTCCTTAGGCTCTGTTATAATTCTATCCTATTTTTGAAAAAAAGCAATACTCTTTTTTCCATCTGAGTTACAGGACAGACTTGGGGGATTCTTACTATAGTTCTCAGCAACTTGGAAATAAAAATCAACCACCATAGTGGGGCTAAGGAGGTGGCAATGGAGACCAAGGCTTTTCTTGAATGGCCGATCGGTCAGAACACAGTCACAATCACCTCTTGGGAAACTCTGTATCGGTTGCTTTCCACATTGCTGTGACTAAATACCTGGCAAAAAAAGGAGCTTAAGGGAGAAAGAGTTTATTTTGGGTTTACAGTTTCAGAAGTCCATGATGACAGGGAAGGAGTGGTGGCAGGCGTATGAGGCAGCTGGTCACATTGCATCCACAGCCAGGAAACAGAGAATGTGAACAGCAAAGTAGGGTACAAAACCTCAAGGCCCACTCTCGGTGATGCACTTCCTCCAGTAAAGTTCCACCAGCTGGGAACAAGGTGTTCAGATACATCAGGGACATTTCAGATTCAAGTCACAACAGGCATCCTATTTAATAGTGATGAGGCCAAGGCTTAAGGAGGTCGGGCAATTGATACAAGGTCATAGAGCTGGAAGGGACATGCCACAGACCTCTGTGAGTGGGGGCTTTCAACTGGTCTTTTGTTCTGCAATAGACTGTCTATTTGAGTATGTCCTATTCTTTTCCCTGATCCTTTTAGAGAAATCATCACAGTCCTCTATGACCCAGCTACCCTTCACTATCAAGGCAGGAAACCAGCTACAGGCTGAAGGAGAGGGTGATATAATTCATTGTGACTCAGTACAACTACCCTGGCTGACCCCACACTATTTCTCTCATGCTCTCAGTCCAGAGTACCTCACTAAGAGGATGGTTCATCCTACATACTCCTGTAAAAGGGCCCCACAGTCTACTAGAAATGGACATCCTGAATATCAGTATCTTGACCTGCCTTTCAAAAGGGGCAGAGGACACCGCTATATTGTTTAATGGCAGCAGCTTTGCTGTTGTCCCAGGGTACCATTGGAGAAGTGTCTGCACACAATGCTAATAAATTGGTATGATTTTTGGAAATGTAACTCAGATACTAAATCATGACAAATTAACCAATCAAACTACAGTGTGCTTCTGGGAACCTTGCTGAGCTGGTCCTTTGGCATGGTAGAGAAAATTTACCCTTCAGGGACACAACTCTTCCATCCATCCCTGAGGTTCCATCTAGACAGGCTTCCAGGGAACAACCTAGCTTTAGAGATGAAGACATAATCTGCTCTCCAATGTCCTTTGGTTATTTTCAGAAGCCTAGAGAGTAGATGCGGTAATAAAAACGTTTTCTGCACATAAAACCTGCTATATTCTGTTTATACTTTAAAAAAAAGTGAGAAAAACATTTTTTGTTTCAGGAATATTTATATAGTGTTGAGAAAAGTGTGAATCTATTTTAAATATTTTTATACTTGTTAACATCCAGTGATAAGCAAAGTTAACAATCACTGAGTAGGGCTGGAGAGATGGCTTAGCAGTTAAGATGCTTGCCTGCAAAGCTTAAAGACCCATGTTCAACTCTCCAGGTCCTGCATAAACCAGACACACAAGGTGTCACAAGTGCACAAGGTCACATGTGTGCACAAGATGGTGTGTGCATCTGGAGTTCAATTGTATGGCTGGAGGCCCTATCACACCAATTCTCTCTCTCTCTCTCTCTCTCTCTCTGTCCGTCTTTCATAAAAAGAAATCACCAAGTAAAACTGTACACTGGACCATAAAAGAATTTGGGGGACTGGAGAGATGGCTTAGTGGTTAAGGAGGTTGCATACAAAGTTAAAAGACACCTGTTTGATTTCCCAGGACCCATGTAAGCCAGATGACCCATGTAAGCCAGATGCACAAGATAGTATATGTGTTTGGAGTTCATTTTAGCAGCTGGAGGCACTAGTATGCTCGTTCTCTCTCTCTCTCTCTCTCTCTCTCTCTCTCTCTCTCTCTCTCAAATAAGTATATAAATAAAAGAAACTTTTGGGTGATAAGAGTGTGGTTCAATGGTATAAGTCTTATCCAGCAGGCATGAGGCTATGGGTTCTATCCCAGCACACACACGAGTAAATCCACCTGTTTAATCTCTTCTGGTTTAAGGGTATAATTACATGTGAGAATATAATAAACAGATAGTACCCTTTCAACTTCGGAATCAAAATCATTTTAATTGAGTGGTTTCATGAGCATTAGAACTTTACAATAAAAGCTTTACGAGATAGCAAAAGCCAGCAATAAGGTCAGTATCCTTAGTGTTGATTTGAGATTACCTGTGTTGCAAAAGACAGAGAGGTGAGGCCAACTTTACAGAACGATGTTTTCTATGCTCACAAACACCACAGACATGTTAATAGGTAAAGTCTGCGGGTGTTCCGCCAGTGGAGCAGACAGAACTGAGATGGCCAGGGCCATACTCTATTGCCTCAGTTGTAGACTTCCTCCATTGCCTTGGCTTTCAAATGAAAAGGATACTCAACGGAGTAGCAAACAGGAGCCCAATGGGACTTGACCTGAGGTTCAATCTCAGAAAAGTTGAGAGAGGGATTTAAGGACATTTTGTGAAAGAATAGCCATGTGCTGAATCTGCCTCCCAGACATTTTGGGTTCTGTGAACCTGCAATCTCTCCCAGGGATTCTACCATCTTCTCCAAAACAAATAATCAGATTGTAAATTTGGACAGTGTGTCATTGCAGGAAGGAGTTCACAGATACTGGAGATGGTACAAGCTCTGTACTTTGGTGGCTTTTGTTAATTAGCTTGAATTTTTGGCACAAGAATGGAGCTGACCTAGCCACATAGCATAAGTGAAATGGAAGTCAGTAAGAGCACATGCTGAGGAACTGGAATCACTACCTAAATGATCTGTCAGTGCAAACTTGACCATCCACAGTCTCAGACCATCTGCTGTGAGAGCCCTCCTTAAGGTGGAAGGTAGCACACATGCCTCCTCATGCCTGGGTTCCCTGTCCTTAAAGCCCCATGTACAAAAGTGTAAAGAACTCCAAGCTTTAGACTGTTAAATGTGATTGAGGCTCTCCCTGGCTCTAATGAGAACTGCATGTAATTATTATAATAAAATCTCCCACACATGCTTTAATAAAGATTATGACACATCCATTTACATAAAACATTGGTCTGTGAATTCAGTCCACGTTCTGTTTATAGATCCAGCCTCAGGAACAAGGAATGATGAAACAAACTGGGCACATCACAAGCCAAAAAACTGGATGTTTTGACTTTATTTTCTGGGTCTGGATAATTGATATTCATGATTCAACCAGAAAAATATATTGTGGGACTGGGATTTTGGACAGCGCCACATCTTAATGGAATCTTAAGTTTCCATACTCTTGATCTTGTCCATAGTGATGAGGTATCACAGGGGAACAGGCAGGCAGTATTTGAGAGCATGTGAAGTGTGTGTGTGTGCTCATGGGCTTATGTGAATGAGTGCAGGCATACAAGTTTCATGGCACACATTTAGAGGCCAGAGGACAGCTTTGAGTATTAGTTTCACTCTTTCCCCCTTGTCTGAGTCAGATGGGGGAAGGGAGAAAGAGAGAAAGAGAGAGAGAAAGAAAATGGACAGGCACTCTAGGATCTTCTGCCATTGCAAATGAACTCCAGACACATGACCTATTTTGTGCATCTGGGTACTATCGCAGAATCAGAGCCAAACCATCAGGCTTTGCAAGCAAGCAACTTCAACCTCTGAGACATCTCTCCAGCTTATAAAATGAGACATTTCATAATCATCCCAAATTATCAATTGAATCTATGGTTGGATTTTTAAAATATTTCCAAAATTAATCAGTGTCTGGTTAATAGTTAATTCACATTCAAATGACTTAGCCTGAAAATGGTACCATCAGTTCCCTGGCATTTCTAGCCTTATGTCTATAGAGATAAGGATTTCTCACCCTCTGTAATTATGTGAGTTCACTGCTCACAATCTTTCTATCTTTGCCTTTCTTATACTCCCTGTCTCTATTTCTTTCTGTCTCCCTCTCTATCTCTCTATCCTCCCTACTTCTTATAAGGATAAACAATATCTGTACAGAATAGTTGAATAGTTTATTCTTTTAAAGGCTTTACTTTGCAGAAGACCCTCTTATCTTCCTCTTTCAGATGCATTTATCCCATGAGCTCTTCAAAACCTAGATGAACAGTTTCTGCCTTGAGAATTCCTAATCCTTTCCTATATTTGTGCATCTACTTTGTTGCTATTCGACAGTGTCATTAAAATGAGTCTTTGCATCCAAAATATCATCTTTACTTTCTTTGATATTAGGTCCCTGAAGAGCCACATGGAAATTATAGAGTGTCCCATCTTTACTGTAGAAAGAAACTTAGGGTCATTCTTCCCAGAGTTTTTGTTTTCTATAGTAGAAAAACTGGGACCAGCAAGGTTAAATAACTTAATTAGTGTCCATGCAGTTGGTTAGTGAGGGAACTGAGACAAAGTTCAATTTGATCTTTCTACTGAGAAAGATGTGGGGCTGGCAAAATTTGACCCACAGTTCAAATGTGGCCTGAACCTATGTTTGTAAGTAGAGTGTTACTGGGACAGTCATGATCTCATGCAGTTATATATTGTCTGGACTTGTTGATTTAACAGAAGAGATAAGTAGTTGTGACAGAGACTGTATGTTCTGCAAAGTCAAATATGCTTACTATCTTGCCCCTTTGCAGAAAGTCTGCAGACCACTGTTCAGGAAGAAAGAATGTTTTTCAAAACTACAAATTATGACGCAATGCAGCAACAACTCTTCTTTCATGGAGTGAATGAAATCAACCAGCAGCAAACTACTTTTGAGATTCATGCACTGTGAGTTTTACATCTCAAGAGACACACGATCTCCCAAATACATTGACAGTGTTAAAGACAGTTATTTCTGTTATGGGACATGACTAGAAAGACAAAGTGATGAAACCAGTGAAGTAGAAATATCTCTAAGCCCGGTGTGGTGGTGCACTCCTTTAATCCCTTCATTTGAGTGGCAGAGATAGGAGGATCACTGTGAGTTTAATGCCCATGATATACATAATGCTGTCTGAAAAGTACATAGGAAACAGGAAAGGCCAAACTACTATATAAACAGAAAAAGAAATACAAAACCTTATGCATCAATGAAAGGGTCAATGAGTGCAGGACTGTTTGATTCAGTGGCTCATCAACATGACCAAATAATCCATGTTGTTTCCTGATAACCTGTCATGTCATTAGTTTCTAAGTTGCCAAAATTCATGTTATAGAAGAAAGTGACCTATTTATTCCCCAGTACCTACTCTTAGAGGAAAAGAATTTTCATTTTCTCAGAATTTCATCCAGAGGTTGTTCTTGGCAGAGCTATCAGATTTTCATGATGGACCCAGACTGTTGCTGGGGTTAGAATGGATTTGGGGTCCATATCAGGTAAGAGCTGTGTGGAAGAGAGTGTTGTAGTGGTCTGAATGTGAAATATACCCAAAGACTCACATGTTTGAATACTTAATTCCCAGTTGGTGATGGTGTTTGGGAAGGTTGTGGAACTTTTAAGAGATGGAACCTCACTGTAGGAAGCATGTAACTGGGGGCAGGGGAACTTGAGGTGTTATACTTCATTCCTGCTTGCTAGTTTCTCCCTCCCAATCTCTCTCTCTCTCTCTCTCTCACTCTTCTCTCTCTCTCTTTCTCTCCTCCCTGCTGATGTGAGGATGTGATATCAGCTCCTGCTCCTGCCATGGTGTTCTCTTTATGATGCTCAGTACTTTTTGGAACTATAGGCTAAAATAAACCTTTTTTCTCCTAAGTTGTTTCTCCTTAAGCATTTTGTCCCAGTAATAAGAAAGTACTTAACACACATGTTTTCATGATTACCAGTGAAATTTAGATATGTCAAAAGAGTAAACAGATGATTAGAAAAATGACTCAGGCAATGAAGTAAAGACAAACATGTGGTCCTGAGCTTTATCCCCAGAAAAGTTGTAAATATGGGTGATAAATGACTCTGTAGTCATGTGACTATGACTTTTACTTCCACCTTAATGGATTTTTCTCATGTGTGTGTGTGAGTGCACATGCGCATGCATGTACATATTTGTATGTATAGGAGTGTAAATGCATGTGGAGGTCAGAGGTCAACATCAGGTGTCTTTCTTATCTTCTATCGTATTTTTTGATATGCAGTTTTCCTAAATCAATGGTTTACCAATTAATCTAAACTTTCCAACCAGTGAGCTTAAGGGATATTCTGTCAGTGCATCCCCAACTCTGGAATTACCAATGCATATCAACTATGGACAATTTATGTGGGTCCTCAGAATGGAACTCAGGTCCTTATGCTTATGCAGCAAGCATATTATTCACTGAGCCATCCCCCCAGCATGACCTTCATGAACTTTTAATAAGTAGGCGTAGGTTCCATGTTCACTAGGGCCTTCATGTAAGCCCAGACACATGTCATCCACATAGCAGACTTATCTGCCTTTGAACTGGTGATGATGGCTTCTTCATTCATGGGGCATAACTAAGGCTGTGCAAGTAACCCCTTTCCAGAACCAACCTGATGGCCGATTCCAGCCTCCTCTTTTGATTTCAAGTTGTCTCTACTTTTCCTCTGTTACTTCACCCTCAACTCTGCCAGAAGACCACACTATATCCTTACAGTTCTTTCAAATTCAGCCACGAGAGTTTCATCATCTTGATCCAATACCAAGAGGAATATTATAGATCATGGCAACTGGCCAACTCTATGTTTTCTGAGGTTATGTCATAAAAGCTGGTATGGAACTACTTCCTCCACAAGCCCTCTTTTAGTATCACTTCTCAGAGCAGCTGGTGTTCTGCTCTCTGTAGGGTTGGGAAGTCAGTTATTCTCACCATCTCCAAAGGAGCATACTTCCTCAACCCACCATCCAGACGAGACCTGGCTGCTCTCCTCTGTACTTACAGAGGACATGGTCATTGAGATAAAACCTGTTCTCCTTGAATTAACACAGTCAAACTCCCTTTCTCTCAAGAGTCAATTGATTGAGCCAATTTTCATTTTGTTTCACTTTCAGTTTCTGAATATTATGTCTCAGCATTTCTGAAAAGCATGGTTGACAAACCATAGTTCTGGCCTCCCCCACTCTCCCTCCTTGTTATGTTCGTTAAAAATATATCAGCATTGCTTTTCAGAACAAAGTGACAGTTCAGCTGTTCCAACAAATTAACTAACAGAGAAAGACAAATGTAGTTTTCAAAAAAGAAATTCTAGCTTTTTTCCCCCCTAAATAGGATCTCACTACTGCCCTGGCTGGCCTGGAATTCACTATGTAGTCTCAGGGTGGCCTTGAACTCACAGTGATCCCCCTACCTCTGCCTCCGGAGTTCTGGGGTTAAAGGCATGTTCCACCATGCCCAGCTAAAAAGATAAATTCTAAATCAGGGATGGTGGCATATTCTGTAATCCCAGCACTCAGTAGGAGGAAGCAGGAGGATCAAAAGGTCAAGGTCAGGCTGGAGAGATGGCTTAACGGTTAAGCGCTTGCCTGTGAAGCCTAAGGACCCAGGTTCAAGGCTCCATTCCCCAGGACCCACGTTAGCCAGATGCACAAGGGGGTGCATGCGTCTGGAGTTCATTTGCAGTGGCTGGAGGCCCTGGCACGCCCATTCTTCCTCTCTCTCTATCTGCCTCTTTCTCTCTCTCTGTCTGTCGCTCTCAAATAAATAAATAAATAAATTTAAAAAATAGTCCTTTAAAAAAAAGGTCAAGGTCATCCTTAACTATATAGTAAGAGTGAAACCAGACTGAACTACATGAGGCCCTGTCTTTAAAAAAGAGAGATAAGACCAAATGGCTGATCCTTCACCAGGCCCTTACAGCGAACACCTGAACCACAAGACACTGGAGAGGGTAAGATCAAGACTAACCTTAATCTTCTACATCTTCCCTCCCTCACTTCCCCTCTCCCTCTCTCTCTCTCTCTCTCTCTCTCTCTCTCTTATCTCTAACTTTTGTATATTAGTTATCTTTTTCCTCATTTTCTTAGTGGGCACTGACCTGTAACTCCCAGAACCAGCATGGGGCTATCATCCACAATGAGCTTTTGATCAGAGAGACCTACAAGGTTTCCTAAAAGACAGACAGATTTCTGTCAGAGTACTTGATGACCCACCAAAGGCTAGTGGTAAGACCCTACTGCTGAAGACACCTTATGTGATTGACATGCAAATTAGAATGGCATGGCTGGAAGTTGGAAGAGAGTCAGTCCCCAGACAGTCAGCGCGTCTAGTGCCAGAAGGTGCTACATGGGCGACTGGGGGAAAATGACCAATATCTGTCGAAGCAATGCATGGTCTAACCTACTTAGCAGCAAATAACTTGTTGTGATGCCCACACAACTGCAGTGGTGGCACACAGCCATGGTGGGGAACCAACTGCTCTCAATTAGGCTAACTGATCCCCTCACTGGTATGGGACCCATAGCTGGAGCTGGGAAACAAGTCAGAACCATATCCAAACATAAGGCCACTCTCCAATATCAAGCTACCATCAATTGTGGGCTACAAGAGGGCCTACACCTATTAAATTCTCTATAAAAAAAGGGTTATCTCATTTGTCCTGATGCTAACTTACTCTCCGTTGGAGAATCTGCTTCTCTTTTTCAGATAGATGTAGATCCTAAGGAGAGAGCCACCCCATCATACCTCAAAAGGGCTCTGGCTAAAACTAAGAAAAATTGGAGAAACAAGCATGGGTGCTGTTTTCCTGATGAACCGGATACCAGCACAAGGGGGAAGGAGATCAGCACAGAGAAAAATCAACTCCTACCAAATCAGAGAGCCAGGGCCTCAGAGGCCCCCAACACCTCATCACTGAAGCAGACCAAAAATGAACCCAACATGGCTCAGGGAAATTTTGCAGAAGAGGGGGTGGAAAGAATGTCAGAGCCACATGTTGGGTCATGATAGGCAGAGACATTTATCTTACCCATAACTGTGGGCTAACTCCACAATGCATGACCCCTATACCTCAACAAGGAGGGGCCAAGGGGAGGGGGTAGGTCACGGATGAGCCTAATAATGGTACCAAACTGACTGTATTTGCTGAATACAAAACTAACTAATAAAAATAAAAAAAAAACTTCTGACATGTAGTAGGACCTAAAAAAATAAAATAAAATAACATAAAAATTAAAAAAAAGAGATAAGAATAAGCAGTCTGGGCTGGAGAGATGGCTTAGTGGTTAAGCACTTGCCTGTGAAGCCTAAGGACCCTGGTTCAAGGCTTGATTCCCCAGGACCCACGTTAGCCAGATGCACAAGGGGGCACATGCATCTGGAGTTTGTTTGCAGTGGCTGGAAGCCCTGGAGTGCCCATTCTCTCTCTCTCTCTATCTGCCTCTCTCTCTCTCTCTCTCTGTCACTCTCAAATAAATAAATAAAAATGAAAAAAAATTAAAAAAAAGAATAAGCAATCTATTTTTTCCTATTATGCCATTGAAGCAGATATAATTTAAGTGAGTCCTTATATCACATGCATGTGTGCACCCCCCCACACACACCCACACACACACACTACTCATTTAGCACATGATATCCTGTATATTTCAAAATGCACGCACTTGTTTATGGTTGAGAATTCTACAGAACAAAAGTGTCATTGACAAACTCACATATGTTTAGAAGAGATTGCACTGCAGTTGCTGAAGGAACTGGTAATATTTAGAGTTTAAAAATGAAGGTCGAGTTGTGACATTGTTGCTGCCTTTGAATAGCTAAAGGGAAGTATTGTAGAAAATGGAATAAACTCAGTCTGCATTACTCCAGAGTGCAGAGCTCTGATGACTGTTGGAAGGTACAGAGGCAGGCGGTTCAATGTAAAACAAAAACTGGAACAATTAGTGCTCAGGAAAAGGAGTGCTTTGCTTCTGAGAACTGCCAAGACCTTCCCATGAAGAATTTCAAAGAAACTTGTACAGCCATCTGTCAAGAACACTGTCGACAGAATTCGTCAAACATAAACTTTGATTCCTTTGGTCCTGAATGTACAGTGAAGTCACCAGGTAAGCTTATATAAATCCTGAAGTCTGACCTCACCCCAGAGTATGCAATGGAACCAAAACATCAGGATATGGTTAATTTTGGTTATCAACTTGATTCAATGTGGAATCAACTCATAGACATACATCTGGGCAAGTCTGTGAAGGCATTTCCAGCCTGTAGAACTATGAGAGGTAAACATGTGTTCTCAAAATCACAGGGTCTATGTTATTCCCTATGGAAACTGAGCTGACCAAGACCCTGTCCCACTGCACTTAGTTCTCATGTAGCAACATCAGATCTGGGGTTTGCTTCCAGAAGTGACATTTTAAGCAGGGCTTTTTCTCCTGTGGACTGTCCAGGAGCCAGGCTCTAAGCAGGACTCTATTTCCTCTGGCTTCTAGACCATCATTTAGTATACCCGTTTTTTCTTTTACTGTACATGTCATGCCCACGTTTTATCTCTGTTTTTTTCCAATTTTTAATTATTCCTTTACTTTTTTTGTGAAACACACTACATAATTCCTCCCTTTTCCAGAAAATGCATGTGTGATTGAATTATTCCTCGGAGGGGTGTTTCTTGTAAGTATAGTACGCTGCCAGTAAGTGTGACCTTTGCACCTTAAGCCTAAGGGTAGTTTTAGCTGGGTTAATCACTCACAGAATGCTATCAGCAACACGAAGCCTAGGGATAGTCTGCACTCCAAGATTCTGTATAGAGTCTCATGAGTAATTTCCATCACAACCAACATTGATGAATGAGGCTATTTTTTTGGGGGGGGTTGTTTTTCAAGGTAGGGTCTCACTCTCACTCATAGAATTAACTATGTAGTCTCAGGGTGACCTCAAACTTATGGCGATCCTCCTACCTCTGCCTGCCAAGTTCTGGGGTTAAAGGCATGCACCACCACACCCAGCAAGGCTAATTTTTCTTTCCCTGTTTATGGGTCACAACTTTCTTTTGTTTTAATAGGAAACTAGAGAATTATCATTATGGAACAGAGTGACACTTACTTTCATAGGTTGGGATTGCAAGCTCTGTTCTTAGCAACTGAAATTGAGATTATGGCTTAACTGTTCTTTTATGGTCCTGAAAAATCTGTCATGTTCTTTTTCAGTAACCTTATTTGTGATGCTTCCTTGCTTAAAAATATCTCCTACTTCACCTCTACCTTTTGTGAATTATCTCCAGACTCTATATCTATATCTCTTACTCTCAACTCTGAATGAAAAAAAATAATCATTTAAAAAATATTTTTAAGCAAAACCACTAAAGAGCCTATGTCTGGAGAGTAGAGATATGGCTGTTACAATATACCACAACACTCCTAAAGTGTTAAAACATAGATTTCATTAGTTGTCTAGTAGGAGACACCATTAAGAGAAATATTCTCAACGACACAGGTCCTAAATCACATCCTGAGCCTATATGTCTAACATAGAACACTGTACTGGATCTTCAGCAGACTTAAAAAACACATAAATAACTGAATATACGTGGACAGGTTAAAACAAAGTCAGGTTGTACTTCAGAAGAAAGGGCTCTAGAGTGACAACTCTTCATACCCACGCTGTACATACTGGTTCTTCAATGTGCATGTTGAAATCCTGACTCCCAATGTGATGATATGTGGAGAGAGAACCTTTGGGAGATGCTATGACATGATGGAAGAGTTCACACACTGAGGCATGCATCCTTATAAACAGAGATATAAGAGAGGAATCTCTCCCTCTTCTGTTCATCCTCCTTGGTCTATGAGGTAATCAGAAGATTACTATCAGCAAACTAGAAAACACTCTCTCATGCGCACTAAATCTAGTGGTACTGTGATTTCAGAGGTCTAGCCCTACAACAAAGAAATAGTGTCCATTGTTTAACCTTGCCAGTCTGTGGTGATTTGCAACAGCAACCTGAACTAAGAAATGCAGTTTCTCTCAATTACTTGCTTCCATTACCCATATTTAAGAACCAATTTGTAAGTTACTAGATGAAACATTAGTTTGTGGATGGAACCTTCAAACAGTGAATAAATGAATGGGCAAAATTAATAAATGGATTATTATTAAAATTTATAAATGGATGCTCATACCTTGGTCACATTTAGAACTATTGATTACTGAAGGAGAAGTCTGAGTTACTTAACCCACTTACTTAATATAATTGGTACCCAACAAATTAGAAATGTATATACTTATGTAAACAAATATGTATACCTATACATATGAGTATATATGTAAACATAGGTCCCATATATATGTTTCTCTACTTCCAAGAAATCAAACATAGGACCTCAAGACCTCATGTATGCTAGGTCAGCATTTTACTGCCAAGCTACACCCCTGGCCCTAAACAGTCTGGTATAAGATCAAGTATATACATTGTAGTAATTTTTTTAAATCAGAAATATATTTCGTTGAAAAATGTAAAAATAAATGTTCCCATGTAAATTTTATGTATTTATTTTTCACAGAGTTCTTTAAAAGAACAAAATGAAATGCTTTCTGCCTCACTGCACTATTTCCTAAGATATTGGTTGAATTGATTAGTTAGACTTTTATCTTTTGGGTACTGCAGAGAACTCAAGAGAAACAAAGGCCTGAACTGCTACTTCCCAAAACAGGGAATTCTCTCAAGGAGCAGTTCTGGCTTGACAGTGAGTCAGGCTCTCTGCTTCCTCCTTCTGGAGTGCTCTGGCAGCAGAGAAGTTGTGTTCTGCATGTTCAAAGATGCCAAGGGCATTGCTTTGGCAGCAACAAGGGATGCACAGGTGAGGTGGCCAGGTGTGAACAGTTCCTTGTTTGATGGATCCATAAAAGCATTAAAAATTTATTTATATAGTTAGGGCTACTGGAAGAGATGCCGTCAGAGGGCACTGAGCACCACAGCACTGGGTGCCACTGCTTCCTTCTTGGGCTTACTACTCATTTCCTGCCTGCTTGAAGAGCTGTGACGGCCTTCAAAGGGACTAGGGGATGGTGGGATCTTTCTTAGCTTTCTGTTAGAAGAAAATCTCTTAGCCAGAGGGAAGTAATGCAAAAAATCATGCACATCTTTTCTGGATGCCCTCTGCCTATGATGGACACTGACCCTGCTGCCTCAATTTACATCTTACAGACAATTCTTTTTATTTTTTTTCTTTTTTTGAGGTAGGGTCTCACTGTAGCCCAGGATGACCTGGAATTCACTATGGAGTCTTAGGGTGGCCTTGAACTCATGACAATCCTCCTACCTCTGCCTCCCGAGTGCTGGAATTAAAGGCGTGCACCACCACGCCTGGCAACAGTCAATTCTTTTTTTAAAAAAAATTTTTTTGTTTTTGTTTTTATTTATTTATTTGACAGCAGTGGACAGAGAAAGAGGCAGATAAAGAGAAATAGAGAAAATGGGCATGTCAGGGCCTCCAGCCACTGCAAACGAACTCCAGATGCGTGCGCCCCCTTGTGCATCTGGCTAACGTGGGTCCTGGGGAATCGAGCCTCGAACCGGGGTCCTTAGGCTTCACAGGCAAGCGCTTAACCGCTAAACCATTTCTCCAGCCCAACAGACAATTCTTAATCGCAATGGTGAAGCCACCTAGACCCATCCTCCTATAGACCTTAGCCCTTCTCTAGATTCCCTATAAAAGCTATTACCATGCAATTACTGCATACTTACTTGCTGCAGATAGTTGCTCACAGACTCACTGCAGAGCCTGCCAGCTTTTCTGAGTCTAGCTCACAAAGAATAACGCTTCCTTTCTTTCTCTTCTTTTAATGCCATCCAAAATCCTAACCATGCTTGTCCTGAAACTTGGAGGCTTTTCAGCTTTTTCATTTCAAAAAATGTACTGTGCCTTACTCAAGAAAAGTTGTCACATGGTATTGTATAGTAATGACAAGAAAAAGTGTTTTAGTGCAGACCCTGTTAAACTCTCTTGACCTGAGGTTGGTCGAACACACAAATGAAGGAGGTAGACTGTATACCTGTACACATAGCCATGTATGCACATATGTATGTGTCAGTGTTACCTGCTTTGTTATAAGCATTCTTCAACTGATGACCCCCTGCTTCAAAATTTCAAGACAGTGGTGCATGCCTCTAATCCCAGCACTTGGGAAGTAGAAGCAAGAGAATTAATAACTCAGCACAGTCTCAGCTGCACAGAGAGTTCCAAGCCAGCCTGGGCTGCATGAGACACTGTCAAAAAACAAACAGGGAAACAAACCAAAATAAACAGCAACAAAAAATGCAGCTCCCCCCACCCCAAGCTCTGTACCCAGTCCATGGATTTTTCTCTGTCATGTCACCCCTTAGTTATTTAAACAGCATCTAGTCTGGAGGAAATTTATAAATTTTTGTTAAATTAAGCAAACATGTTACTTGTTCAGCATGTTTATAGTTTGCTGTTTCTCCATGCCCAGAGCCCCAATGTCCCTGCCTCCACAACCCCACAGTGATGTTCAAGGTGAAGACTGGATGTATCCAATACATAAGGTTAGCATTTTCCAAGGGAGGACAGCAATACATCACCATAAGTGTTAATCCAGAGTGTCATTTTTAAGTGCAATTTAAATTTTCTTTTCTCATCAGTAAGTACATTCATTTTAAAATTCCATAAGGCAACCAATATGAGCCACTTATTGCTAACCGTTGTATTTTTGTTTATTTAAAGTTTCATTTATTTTGACAATTTTAAAACCTTCTCGATACCCCCTTCCACTCCTGCTGAACTCCTTCATCTTCACAACCCATCCCAATTGTAGTGTCATCTCCTTCTTATGTTTTTATGACCCACTGTGTTTCACTACAGTTGGTTTCATGAGTGTGTGTGGAGATTATTTAAAACAGCATGAGCAACTGACCAGTGGTTATACTACTGAAGAAAATGTCTTCCCTCTGCCAGTAACCATTAGCTGTCAATAGATCAAGGAAGAGTGGGACCTTGTAGCCCCTCCTCCACAATTCAATTTTGAAGTATTTATCCTGTGTTTAAAACTAAGTCCAGGGCTAGAGAGATGGCTTAACAGTTAAGCTAATTGCTGGCAAAGCCAAAGGACCCAGGTTCAATTCTCAAGGACCCACATAAGCCAGATGCACAAGGTGGCATATGTGTCTGGAGTTAGTTTGCAGTGGCTGGAGGCCTGGCATACCCATTCTCTCTCTCTCTCTCTCTCTCTCTCTCTCTCTCTAAATAAATGAAAATAACATATTAAAAACACTTAAGTCCAAAGCCACTATCACCTTATGAAATATTCTTTCTATATATGATGTTATAATATATATAAAGGCTTCTAAAATTTGGATACAACATAAATTGTTTGAACCATCACAATATTGGGTAGTTATTTTTGAAGCATTTCTTTGTATAATTCTGAAATTAACATCTCTACTCATAATAAGTGGGTACACATTTCTACTAATTCATGATAGATTGATAGATGGGTTTCCTGACTGAAATATCCGAGGTCATAAACTCTTCCGAATTGAAAAGTATTGAGCATGCCTTGGAAAATCTAAACATCCTAAGGTAAATTTCTCCCTCTCTCTTAGAAAACAATCTGTTTCATTATCTCTTTAACAAACCTGGCTTTAAAAATCTGTATTTTAATAATTTTACACAACGATGAGTGGATTTTGGCAGATGTAAGTCTCTGGACATTTAACATCTTTATTTCAAATTGAGATGGAAGCTTGAGAAAGAAGCTTCCAGCAGAAAGTAGACCTGTCCACTGTCAAGATTGTTGGCACCCAGTTCTGGTTTCAAGTATTTGCCGGCTGTAACTCTGTTTCTGTTTTGTTCTGTTGCCAGGTCTGATACTCTCTGCCCTGCCTGCTTTTGGTGGTTTCTCTGTGAAGAAAACGAATAGGCTCACTAAAGACCATTCAATGTAAAACTCACTGTACAACTGCTTGTGGTATTCATTCAACCCTCCAACAATGGAAATGTTTGTGAGCTATGTACCATGTATACTTGTTATCAACGTGTATCAAATTTCAATTCATCATTAAATTCAAAGCTCAAAATCTCATTGAGTATTTAAAACATCAAACCTTCCCTGTCAATCATTGATAGCAATGACCGGATACAGAATTCTTGAAAAAAAAATTGATTCAGCTACAGCAGGTATTAATGAGAGACCAAAAAGAGTAGATTATTACACCAGAATCTCCTGGGTCACCCTTGGGAGAATATGGGATAGTAAAACACCGAAGTCCATCTTACCTGTCAAGGGTCTTGCTTGTGAGTGTTACACTGAGACTTCCAGTTTCTCTACCTGAGGAGGCTAACACTAGCACAGGAGGGCAGGGCACAAGCATACTGTGCTTCCCAACTACAAGAGCTGCATTAATAAGGATGGTTCTCTGTTCATTGGCAGAAAGGTAATCAGATGGTCCCTGGAAAGTATTTATGGGTCTTGGATCTCTCTCTCTCTCTTTCTTTCTCTTCTTTCTCTCTCTCTCTCTCTCTCTCTCTCTCTCTCTCTGTGTGTGTGTGTGTGTGTGTGTGTGTGTGTGTGTGAGTTGGTGTCAGTGGGAATTTATATTAATCATTTTTTCTGTTTCATTTATTTTGTCACAGACATTCTTGGAGGACTGGGGATGTGGCAGCTGGCAGACTGATGGTCTGGCATACACAAAGCCCTGGGTCTGATCCCCAGTACCTCATAAGCAGAGCACACCTATACTCCCAGCACTTGGGAGGTGGAGGCAGGAGGGTCAGAGATACAAAGTCGTTTTTGGTTACATAGTGAACTTGAGGCTAGTCTGGGCCACATGAGTCTCTGGCTCAAAAATGTTATATTACATTTTCATGGTTCAAGATAAAGTATCACCCTCTTTGCCTTTGAATGGCTCACAGACTCAAAAGGAAAACAAAAGCAAATTAAAATAGATGAGAAAAATAGTGGATAGTTACTATCCAAGTCCATTTACAGGATAGAATAAAGCATGAATATAGTGGAAAGGAACTTATTCTAGTTTCAGGATGAAATACACAGCACACAGTATTAGACAAGAAAGGATAATTTTCCAACACAGAGTGTGTGAGGGGGCAGTGGGAAGCAGAGCATTGTTCTAGAAAGTCATTGTCATTACAATGGGTTACCTTTAAAAAAATTGTCCCCTCTTGCTTTTCATCACACCCTCCAATTGTCCTTCCACCTTCTGCCCTGAGATGATGCTGCATCATGGTCCATACCAGATGTTTCTAGTCTCCATAGTCATGAGTCCATACAATTCTTCTCATTCTATGTTATGTCGTCTGTGGTACTCCAGTATAGAAATGCAGTTTTTCAATTACATTAAAGAAAGAACACAGTGTTTGTAATGGAAAGATCTTTCCTGGTGAAGAGATACTTCCTAGTTTACATAACAATTAATCTAAGCCACAGATAGAGAAGAGGGCTACTGCTTTCAGCCAGTCACTTCCAGTATAAACTTTATGTCTCACACACATACAAATACACACACACACACACACACACACACACACACACACACACAGTTGGTCATACTTTTTTTTTAGTCTTGATAACATAAGCTGTCTCACTCTTTTCCCCTTTTGTCACTTACATTTCCAAGCTTCATATACCTGATGGCTGTAACAACATATGAGGGCTGGTGCCACTTTTCAGTTCAGCTCTCTCTGGTTCAGCCTGAGCTCAGGACCTTATATCTGAAAAAGACATGGCTCCTATCTTGGTAGAGTCACCTGATTATATATGACAAGGTCACACCCTCAGAGGAAAAGTGGGAAGCTATAATTAAAAGCTGGATTTCACTGTCTTTAGGGGTGAAAATGACATGTTCTACATGATCTGTTTGGCATAAACTCTACATTACTCATCTATAGTTGCACTTCATGGAGATTTAAAGTTATTTGTCACCACAGTAATCCACTGTTCAGAAGTTCAGAGTAATTTAAGATAAATAAATATCAAGGATATCAATATTATTTCATAGAAGGAAGAACAAAATTACATCATTTATATGAAACTGAATGGAATTTGAGATTATCATGTTAAATTATATAAGCCAAAAATCAAAAAGATAAATATCGCATTATTTGTTTTGTTTTGTTTTTGGTTTTTTGAGGTGGGGTCTCACTCTAGCCCAGGCTGACCTGGAATTCACTATGGAGTCTCAGGATGGCCTCGAACTCAAGGCGATCTTCCTATCTCTGCCTCCCGAGTGCTTGCTGGGATTAAAGGCGCGCATCACCACGCCCGGCTAAATATCGCATTATTTAACATGTGCTTGATTGATCTATCTTTCTATCTATCTATCTATCTATCTATCTATCTATCTATCTATTTATCTTCATCAATCATCTATCTATATATCTACCATATATCTATCTACTTCTCTATCTACTATTAATATCTATCTATGTATTTATCTATCATCTATTTAACTATGCATAAAACATGAAGTAGGGAGAGAAAGGGAACCAGGCTAAGAAAGGGGAAAAGGTGGTAATAAGGAAATGAATATAGGCAAGGTATGTATGCAGAAAAAGGTCACAAAGAAATCCATCATATTGTACACTAGTTAAATGAAGGCAATGCTTTGATAACCATTCTATACATTAAAATTATTTTTAGAAGTGCTTATTGTAGCTTTGGTGAAGGCAATGACTTCATGTTATTTATGTGACAAGTGGCACAAAATAGTAAACAAAAAGTTTCACAATTTAATTAATCATACTAAAAATCAAATAAAATCAAAAGAAAGAACAATCTGGGTGTGGTAGCACACACCTTTAATCCCAGCACTTGGGAGGCAGAGGTAGGAGGATTGCCATGAGTTTGAGGCCACCCTGAGACTACAGAGTGAATTCCAGGTCTGTCTGGGCTACAGTGAGACCCTACCTCAAAAAATATATATGAAAATAAAAATAAAATCTGGGTCTCCAACCCTCAGTTAAGTGAAAGGAAAAAAAATTGTGTGGTGGGTGTGGATGAAGGCAGAGGCATAGTTCATGTTGCCAAGGAGAAAAGAATAGTAGAGAGGCAATGTCATCATCGCCACAGAGAAACAGTGAAAGCAGCTACAGAGACAAATAGACATACCTTCATGCATTAAGTTCTCATGAGTACTTGAGTTGCCTGTTCACTTTTTTACATCTCTTCAAGCCTATTCTCACTAATCCAGTGGAGGCACATATAGTTAGAAGCAAGGAGGAAATGAAGGAATCAAGTTAACTCCTTCTGCACAGGCAAGAAAGTGAGGCACGAAGGGCTATGAGATGGCAAGGACTGAGGAGAAAGCTTGCATAGACTTCTGCATGCACACCAGGTCTCACCTAGACCTGCCCTAGGAACCAAGCTTGTTTCAGCAGACATGAATTCTCAAAACTATCACAGACTATAGGACTTCATATAAACCAAAATCCATGGACAGTTATTAGCTTATACAAAGACCCATTATAGATGTTTTTGGAGTTTCAGACTGTCTTATCCTTGCCTTTGTACTAATGGCCTCACTAATGGGGAAAGGAATGGGAATTAGTCCAGTATAAGTACCCATGATGGATCTTCTGTCCTTTCAATTTGATAATTTAATTCTGCATGAAATCTGTATACTAGACATTTTTATCCTAACTATACAAAGGAGGAAAGCAACAGGCTGACATAAAATCTTAGATCATATGCCAAGAATAGAAAAGATCACATTAGGAAGCCTAATTTATTGGCTTATAAAGTTCAGTGTCTTTATAGAGTCTCACATTGCTTTTTTTTTTTTTTTTTTTTTTTTTTTGCTTTTTCGAGGTAGGGTCTCACTCTAGCCCAGGCTGACCTGGAATTCACTATGGAGTCTCAGAGTGGCCTCGAACTCACGGCGATCCTCCTACCTCTGCCTCCCGAGTGCTGGGATTAAAGGCGTGCGCCACCACGCCCGGCTTCACATTGCTTTTTTTGGGCGGGGGGGTACAGTGTTTGGGAGGGTTGGACCAGCTGATTATTGAGGAAGAGTATTTTCTGAAACTATGCAAGAGTGCTCATAATGGCAAGTGTATCTGAAAAGCAGAGGAGTGATAGTTTGGGCTAGCATGTGTAGACAGTTATTGGTATCGTTGCCTCTTTCCTGTCAATTACCCACATGATCTCAGGGAGCCAAGATCATGCACAGTTGCACACTTGGGCTTTTATTAGATGGTATGTAATATTCAGTGGAAGCAGACTGCATGAACTTCATGTGATGGAAATAACATTGTGGCAGATCTCCTGCCAAGCATATTTTACCATTTTATAGACTTTCTGAAGAAGACATTTTCATGCAACAGAACCAAGTACAATGTTGTTTCCAAACTCATTTTTTATTAATAGACCTCATAGTTTCCATTTGGAGCCTAAGTTCATTCAGGCCAACAGAAAGCCAGATTTACTATTATTCATTTCTGCAACCTGGTTAGCCTGGAGAACATCTGGCAGTCATTCCTCTTTCCTCTCAATTTCATGGAGAAAATCCAGTCATCCCTGTGACCTTTTTGTCTTCCTTTCATTGTAGGAGGAGAATGAGGGTAGGATTAGCCCACTAATGGTCTGTGGAATGAACTCCTGAGAAGTTTACACCAGTGAGCAACAGGGTGACATTGAAAATGTCTCAACTTTGGCCTCTACAAATGAATGAAACCAAAATTGAGTGCCACATACATTTTCAAGATGTGTTTGGGTGATGAAGGAAGAATTATCACATTACACTGGTCATGTTGCAGGAAAGCACAGTGGTTAAGGTCCTATGGGAGAGGCAGCTGCTTCAACCCCTACAGTGTCTAGCAGGCTTTGATAGTGTGAAAAAACATTCTTTTACTATCATGGCTATTACTATTGCTGTAACTGATATTGTTATTAAGAATTACAAGTGATATAAACATAAGTAGAGAGCCATCTGGAAAGTAGAACCCACCTGAGTGTCAGGGTTAGGGAATTCATTGTGCTCTAGACAGAAATCCTTTCACATAGCTAAGGGAGTTGCAAATGCACACTTTCTATGAATAGTACCTAACATGCCAAAGGCACTCTCTGACTCATTATTCTACATGTTCCTAGAGCACCATGCAAAGGGTTGGAAGGAATTATATCTCCAATTCATGGGTGAGAAGACTGAAATGTTTCTTAGCTGGGTGCCTAGCACATAAAGAAAGCTCGTCAAATCTTAGTTTTGTGTAATATATTATATTAGGACAAGCAATGTTGCGTTGCAATCATTAATGTTAATATAGCTTGATAGTTGGTTAGCCCCAGAAGCAACTGTAATAATTATCCCTTATTAACCATTTTGCTTATCTAGAAAATGGGGTTATAACATTGGCTGTATTTGCTTCAAAGAATCATGGTGAAGTTGGATGAGCCATTTGGAAGTATTTTATGTGATATGGATTGATTAAAGAAAATTTCATGGGAGAATTATTTATTTGTGCAAGAAAATCCTAGCTCTAGTAGTTCAGCATAGTTCCATCACCCAAGTATCTAATTAAAGCAGTGCAGGTCATTAGCTCTGCATGTGATGAAGACAACAGAACTGTCTGTTGATATTGGCCAAGCACATCCACAATCAGGAGAAATATTGGCAACTCGGTGTGCTTTTATGTCACTGGTAAGTGATGGGCTGTGCTTAGATCTTCATTCTTGTCCAGTGAGAACCAAATGATGACAATTTTCCAGGCTGAGCAAGTTGTCCTTGAGAGTCAGTCCATAGTCCCTCCCCAGATAGGTTGCCCATGTCTCTTTGTCAGGCCTGACTGCTGGTCACACACACACTTCTCAGGCCATTGTTGGCTGATCTCATGAAGGGCAGCTGTGCTGCTCTGTCCAGTGTTGCACTAGGGAAGATCGTGGCTGCCAAAGGACAAACAAGTCTGATTTCTTCCTTTTCCTCTTAGTCACTCATTTTTGGATTAATACTTTAGGTCACCCAAATTCAATACTAAAAATAAAAAAAGTATCTTGTCATATCTTAGGGTTGAGCTGAAAAATAACCTGATAGAGACTGACAACACATTTGCAATTTCTAATTCCAAATCCCAAATCCCTGTCAATAGAAAAAAAGAAACCAGGAGGAAAACTGGGTGGGTTAAAGTCTACTTATAGCAATAGCTTGTGGCCTTGTACTTGACAAGTGGGCAGTCGACACAGAATGGACATGAGGTCCCAGGCTGGGATTTAATGGCAAGGACCTTCCTTTTCCTCTGTGCATACAATTTACTGTACTTGGGTGGTTGTTTTCAGTTTCAGTTTACTCAATTGAAATAGAGACAAAGAAAGCCTCTAGCATGCAAGGTAGTTCAGCTGGAGTACCCTCCCTCCAAGATCAGATGGGAAAATAATAAACTCAGACAAAGAGACTTTATTTTGTTTTGTAATATTTCATTTATTTATTTAAGAGAGAGAGAGAAAGGGAAAGAGAGAAAAATAAGTATGAGGATGCCAGAGCCTCCTGTCTCCACAAATGAACTACAGACCCATTAGCTTTGTGTGTCTGGCTTAATGAGGGAACTAGGGAATTGAACCCAAGCCATCAGGCTTTGCAAGCAAGCACCTTTAACCTCTGAGCAATCTCTATAGCCCACAGATAAAGAGATGTTAAGGCCTTAATATCTTTTGAGGTTTTGGTTAAGGATTCTTTAACACTGTCGAACATGTTTATCTGGCATTCATCTTAAACCAAGATTTAGTTGTCTAGCATTTGTGAAGAGTTAAGATGTACAAAGTATGCTTGCCAAAATTTTTACAATATATTAAAATTAAGGTTTTATTTATGAAGAGAATAAACAAACCCTTGAGTGAGTGATGGATAAAGGAGAGG
The DNA here is from genome assembly GCA_036346955.1 of Dipus sagitta. Classification (NCBI taxonomy): domain Eukaryota; kingdom Metazoa; phylum Chordata; class Mammalia; order Rodentia; family Dipodidae; genus Dipus; species Dipus sagitta. Next base: position 155,246,365 of record CM070773.1, on the reverse strand, counting down.
GAGAGCTAGATGGTTCCAAGAGCAGCACTGAAATGAAATACCCTTGTAGAACTGAAACTTTATTAGGAGGGTCATAGCACTGTGCCACAGGCAGCAGCTTGGTAGTGTCTGAAGACAAAGAAGGGGAAGTGGAGAAAATGAGTCTGGAAATCCAAGGGACAAAGGGGATGACATTACTTTACTGTATAATTTTCTGGGAGGAAGGGAAAAGTGACTCAGTCTAGATGCTAGAAGCCATGGAGACAATGGAGAGTGGGAGATAAAGAAGGTCTCCGGGGCTGGAGAGATGGCTTAGCAGTTAAGCGCTTGCCTGTGAAGCCTAAGGACCCCAGTTCGAGGCTCGATTCTCCAGGACCCACGTTAGCCAGATGCACAAAGGGGCACACGCATCTGGAGTTTGTTTGCAGTGGCTGGAAGCCCTGGCGTGCCCATCCTCTCTCTCTCTCTCTCTCTCTCTCTCTCTCTCTTTCTCTCTCTCTCTCTCTCTCTGTGTGTGTGTGCCTCTTTCTCTCTCTGTCACTCTCAGATAAATAAATAAAAATGAACAAATAAAAGAAGGTCTCTGGCCCTTCAAGATCTCTAAGGAAGGGGTTCTGCATTGCTGCTCTGCTCATAGATAGGACTCAAGGCTATAACTCAGTTAGCCTTAGGTTTCCCTGGTTTTTCTACATGGCCCTGGTCCCATGCAGTAGCCAGTCCTAAAGTGACCACATCTATGGTCTAATAGAGAGTACAATTTTGGAAATGTTGAAAGGCTCCACTGTGGTGCCTCCCTTCCCTTTGTCTTCTTGTAAATCACCTAAAATTACATCACAAAACCTTCAAACAACAATGTGCATCACTGTCCCACTGCAAAGCAAGAATTCAGAGAATAGGAGACACTTGTGGTCATTTTTTTAAAAGAAGGAGTGAGAGTGAGTGAGTGAGAGAGAGAAAATTGGTGCTTCAGGGCCATGGACTCTGCAATCAAACTCCAGATGCTTGCTCCACCGAGTGGGCATGTGCAACCTTGTGCTTGCCTCACCTTTGTGCATCTGGTTTAAGTGGGATCTCAGATCCGCTTTGCAGGCAAGTGCCTTAACCATTAAGCTATCTCTCTAGCCCTTGTGGTCAGCTTTTTATAACCTCTGTCCATGGCTCATAAATCAGTTTAACTCTAAGCCCATAATTCTCTTCACTCTTCAGTGGGTTTAGAGATTTACCCCTTAAAATGACTTAACTTATGAATGTATCCTCTGAAAAACATTCAGCTTCATCTGGTCTAATTATTCAGTCTTTCTTTGTCATTGGACTGAGGAATTTGTATAGATATGCAGACATGGATCTCAGAAGAAGTGAAATCAGTCTTGTGGAAGGTGCATAGATGTCAATATTCAAATACCCTCCATGCAAAATGCCGTCGGCTTCCACTGACCTGGGGCTGCCGAGGAAAGTAATCATTATATACATGTGTATTTCTTTTAGCATCTCTGTGTTTTGGTTTTCTCAGTTGTCAAATGCATCAGGTGAGGTCAGCAGCCTCAATAAGGTATGACACATTACCTGGTAGACATTCTGCACCTGGTACCTTTGTTGCCTCAGGCTTTTCTTCTTTCTTCATCATGAAGTTTTGCTACTGGAAGTTGTAAGTGTGGACATGACTACTCAAATCACTTGAAGAATATATTTATAAAAGAGTCATATGGAGGAAGAGAGAATATGGGTAAAGGGCAAATTATTCTTTTGGGCCTGGCTTTATCTCAGGCTGATCCCTATGTCTGTAGATACCATAGGGTTGAGCACTTTATACTTGGCCTGGTAAACAGAAGCAATGTTAAGAGAAGTATTCAATTCACAAACACTAAAAATAAGCCAGAGCTATTATGACATATATATATATATATATATGTATATATATATGTCCTAAAATATATCTCTATATATTATATTATATCTATATATTATATTTGTGTATATATATATATATGTGTATGTATGTATGTATATATATCTGTGCTTGACAACATGCCAAACGTCCCAATACCTAATATCATTTCCTTGAACTTAAAGTTATCAATCATGTCAGCATTATTTTTTCTCAGCTGTCTAAATACAGCCAGATAGAGTTCTGGCATTGCTCCCTTTGCAAAGACAAGTGCAAATTTTCAAGAAGCAAATGGTGGCAGGAAGAAACATGACTGTCTGTCATGATTCAGTTCAGCTTAGTAATTTCATTTTAATAAACCCACTGCTGTTTACATCCCCTCTTCTGTAGTGATTTGGCTGACAGGGAATCTCCAGTGAAAGCTTGCAATAGAGCCGAGGAGGAAAAATATACAGACAAAAGCCAATTAACCTAATGAATGACAGTAGTAGGCCTGTGCATCTGTCTTGTACAGTTCATAGCCAGGACTTCTGTAAAAGTGCTTTGATTTAACCCCATCTAATTAGTGTTAAGTGTTGAATTATTTAGTACACACCACAACACTCAGTTCATGTCCGTATAAGAGAAACATCAACAAGAGTTCAGTGGAGAGACATCAGTGTCTGAGGAGGTTGTGAAAGTTGGATAGTTCAGGGAAAGTTCAAGAAAGGGGACAACTAGTTCCTTGTCTCGCTTCCTATGGCTAAGCTCAAGAATCAAAATACCTCATAATGTTCCCGTCTGTACACTTCTTTTAAATAGAATTCAGCATTTGACCATGAAGACATGTGCTTCTGGTTTTCAAATCTCCTCAATAATGATGAACGTCCTGGAAGCCAGACATAAGTAGTAATTGTGTTTACTGTGAAGACACAGCAATCACGCAGCATGCTTTCTTGCAGCTCTATTGTCCTGGCTGTGCTGACTTTGATGAAACCAAAGCACAGCAAAGGAGGAGGCCTCTGAAGTATTTCAGGAGGAAAACAAGTGTGGAAAGCAAGGAGGAAGATGTACACATTTGTGCTGGCAGATGAGCTGGGAGGAAGGTTTAGTCTTTCCTAGTCAATGATTCGCATCAACAATGCATTGTTTAAGGGTTAGTCTGTAGCTCCTGAAACAGTTGAGATACTCAGAGGAGGATTATTGAGATTTTCAACCTAATTGAAAATAAATGGCATCAATGTGTGTGTGTGTGTGTGTGTGTGTGTGTGTGTGCGTGTATGTGTTGGGTGGTGGGTGGCAGGGATGTTGGACAAATACTAGAAGCTTCTCTGCTGCCAAGACACAGAATTGCAGACAGAAAGATGAAGATGAGCAAACCTGGGACCACATTGAACTTCATGTGTGAGGGGCTTCCTTGACCCTGAGGAACAAGTGTACAGCCCTTTCATCCCTACCCACACCTTTTACATTCCAAATGCCATCAACAAATAGCACCAAGGGCAATAGGTCCAACGGACCTACTAAGGGAACCTCAACTTATAAAAAAAAGCAGGTCTGGATGTCTGGATATCAGACCGCAATATGGCAATGACCTGTCCAAGGGCCTACTTGAGGTCATTGAATAGATGGAGCATGTGTCTCCCTTCAGTTATTCTCTGTTTCTCTTATGCCACATTAATATCATGACTCCCTTACAATATATTGCAATCCTCTTGCTCATATTAAGGTTACTTCCACCAATAGTATTACCAAGGTTTAAAACTTGCCTGGAGCCTCCAGGCTTACATAACAGTCTAGGTTGTATCTTTGAGAAGATTTGGTTGCTTGTTTAGAAAGAATGAATAACAATTCAAACAGCAATTTGTTCATTTATAAAACCAGCTCATTAGACCAGATAATCCTAAACTTTTCATCTTCCCTCCTCTCCTCCTCCCTCTCCTGTCTCTATTTTTCAGACAGAGCTTCACTGTATGCCCAGAAAGGCCTTGAATTTGTGATTCTCTTGCACTTTAAACTTTGTACAATTAGTTTTCTCTATGATTTCTCTTCCTTGCTCTAAGGTTTTCCAGTATTAGCCATCATTTAAAATTGAGTGTATGTCTTGAATCCCTCAAGAACACTTGTCTAGGGCTGGAGAGATTGCTTAGTGGTTAAGGCGCTTGTCTTCAAATCCAGAGGATCCCGGTTCTACTATCCAGGACCCACGTAAGTCAGATGCACAAGTGGGCGCATTCATCTGGAGTTCTTTTGCAGTGGCTGGAGGCCCTGACATGCGCTCTCTCTCTCTCTCTCTCTCTCTCTCTCTCTCATTATCTTCCTGTTGCTGGGACAAAACACTCAACCAAAAGCAGCTGATGGGAAGAAAGGATTTATTTTGGGTGACAGTCTTGAGGGAAGCTCCATGATGGCAGAGGAAAATATGGTATGAGCAGTGTCTAGACATCACCTCTGCCACAGCAGGTGGCATACAACAGAAGGAGAGTGAGCTGATCTCTGGAAAGGAGTACCTAGCTAAAATACCTTTTAAGCCAACCATAGAAACATACCTCCCCTAGAGCAAGCCTCCTTCTCCCATTTGCCACAAGCTGGTGGGGGAAATTGACATCTGATTCAAACAACCACAAGCAGGTATAACTTGATATAACACTATGTGATGGATGACATGTCTGGCCTTGCCTTTGACATCCCTTCCTTCTCTTTCTTTCATTTGGCCAATGAATGGGTAGGAAAGATCATTATGCTATGTCTTTCTTCCCTTTCCAAGGAAAGTAACAGACTGTCTATTCATTCCAGAGACTGTGGTACCAAGGCTCATGTCCTATAGGCAGCTCCTCTTGCTCACCTTTGATGATTTCCCCATCTGGTGCTGACTCAACTACATGTGTACTCAATAGGGAGGGAGGACTACTGCCTGAGTTGTATCTGAATTCTATTTTCTTTATGTGCTGTTACTTGTAAGTATGCATGAGATCAGCAAGGCTGGAAGATTGAAGGTCAAGTTAGTAAAATTCATTTACTTCTTTTTAAAAATTTTTTTTATTCATTTTTATTTATTTATTTGAGAGTGACAGAGAGAGAGAGAAAGAGGCAGAGAAAGAGAGAGAATGGGAGTGCCAGGGCCTCCAGCCACTGCAAATGAACTCCAGATGTGTGCGCCCTCTTGTGCATCTGGCTAATGTGGGTCCTGGGGAATTGAGCCTCGAACCAGGATCCTTAGGCGTCACAGGCAAGCGCTTAACCTCTAAGCCATCTCTCCAGCCCTCATTTACTTCTTAGTTTAGTCTTCTACAGAAAATTCTAAAACATTAAGTAAAATGTACCAGAAGACACAAATATTGGATGCTAGAGCAGTCTTGTTGATTCATGACAGTTATAAAGTTATCCATTATTCTCAAACTGAGCTATCGATTCACATCAATCTCATTAATACCAATTGGGTTTTGTTTTGGATTACAAAAAAAGTTTACTCTGAAACTTTTATGGGAAAAATAGTAATGCTTCTGAAGGATAAAGTTGTTCTTTAATCTACAAGAAATCATCATGCTAATAATTAGGTCCACATGATTCTAGCCCAACTTTAAACAGATAGCACCATGGAATAGAACAGGAAACCCATAAAACAACCTAGATAGAAATGCTTGGTTTATATAAAATTTGATAATGAACAGCAGTCAGAAAAATGGACTGTCTGATGGTCCAGGGATATTGGAATAAATCAAGATAAAATGTGACCTTATAATATTACATCATGCTGAAAAGAAATTCCAGAAGGATTACAGATATAACCATGGCAGGTAAAACATAATACTGCTAGAAAGCAAGAAAATATGTGATGACTCTGTAAACATTGTACAAGGTGTTATAGAAAAAACACTGCTGAATTAGAAGATTAAGGTGAAGAACATCTGTTTGAATTTAATTAAGAGTGCGGACACATGCATGCTGAGGCAGGAAGGCATGCAAAGGAAAACCTCTATGAATCTGTGCTCACCTCCCAGTCTTTGAAACAGGGTTGCTTGCAGCTATAAAGAAATGCCAGTTCTAGCTGGCCCATGAGATGGGTGGTTTGGGAACACATGCTGTTGTTATGGAAATGTTTATGTCATTGGCCTTAGATTGCTGAGCTTCTGGTATTTCTTGTGGCAGCTGACCCTGTGTTTTTGCGTTAGTCATAGTCCTTTTTTATGTGGGCTGTTTTAAGCTATGCACATCAATCATGGAGCCTGAGATGAGAGTACAAGGATTTAGAGGTTCCTGGAGATAGCAATAATGTTATATTCCCTGTGTTGTCAAATACTCCTACAAGCTCATATGTACCAGGGTTTAAGTGATATTTTATCCATTATCAGAAGCAGTCTGTCATGAGAGGCCAAAAAAAAAAAAAACTTAAAAAAAATAACTTATCTGCTATACCTACCCTATTCTAACTCATCTATTATAACTACCCTATTCTAATCTAATTATACCTACTCTATCCTAATCCACTTACTATACTTATCAGTGATGGTTTGGATATAAATGTCCCCATCACCTCAAATATGTTTGGTTAAGCTTAGTCTCCTGCAGGCAGATCCCTGCTCGAGGAGGTGTGTTCCTGGGGGTGGGGTCTTGAGTCCAAACCTAAGGTGCTCAGATCAATTCGAGCTTGCTGGTGCTGGCTGTTGTCTTTCTGCCACGGAAGTATGATGAATCTTTGAGCCTGGTATAAACTCTTTCCTTCCATATGCAGCTTCTGGTCAGATGTCACAACAGCAAGAAGGTAACTGCAACTCTATCCTAACCTAACTATACCTACCCGACCTTAACCCAACCAGCAGGGAGGCTCACACTTCTCTGCATCACAGCTATTACATGCAGTGTTACTCTAAGATATATACTCATATGGACACCTCTTTTCATAGTGGGTGTCCAGATGTCTTAGGAAGCCAAGTTCATTCTAAACTCTAAAGGACTCCCTCCTTCCTTTGTGTGCTTTCTTTACTCTCTGTGGCCTTTCCAAAATGTGATAGAATTTTCCCAGTTTTTCTTTGTTTTTGATCATCTACCAGTCAGATAAGAGGCATTGATTCAGATTTGTCTCAGTGCCCCCTCCAGCAGTTTATGCTGCATGCATTATTCATATGGTGCCACAATGGACAAATCATACTTTTATTACACAGTCATTTTCCAGTCCATTCATTGACCAGACCACGGAAGATCAAAGGAACCACACTTCTGAATCCGTAATGAACTGGAGCTCTTCACACACTCTGTATGCTCCTGTCCTCTGCTGCCCTTCCTGGTGGTGGTGAGCTCTCTATCAAGGAAAGATCAAATGAAGTAGAAGGTATAGACGTTTTTTTAATGATGAATACACTGAACAAACAGAGACACTCATCTTGGCAGACAGTCTTAGAGTAGAATTTTTTTTCGGGGTGGGTTTCTCATAGACCTATTAAGTTCATTGCCACTGTCTATATGGGTGGAAAAAAGGTAATAAATTATGCATTCAAATTGCTAGCACCATGCCTTCCCTATGACAGGTTCTCGGGAATCTCTTTCCTAAGGTTCTTTGTTTCTGTTGGGCATTTGTCTGTCATCATGAATATTATTGTATTTATCTCCTCTTTATGTGAATATGAGCTTGGCTGCCAATTCTATTCTATGCTCTTGAAAAGCAGATCTGCCTTAGCATTTCACCTGCTCTCCCAGGCCAAACACAGAGTCAAACTATTCATATGAGCCGAGTACCTTCACATGCATAAGCTTAAAGCAGGAGTCTTCATGCAGTGCTTTAATTTTCTCTGTTTATACTCCTTCTGCCTAAGTTGGAATACACATGCTCAGTACAAAGGATACAGTGCTTACCTATGTACACACGGTTGAATGGAATGATGACACAGAGAGGTGCAAAGGTCCTTCATGTGACCTGACAGTCAGGGTGAAGACCTGGAGAAGGATTATATTAACGTGCGGACTCACTGAAGCAAGTAAACAGTGGAAATTTATTGTTTATGCCTTTAGCACATTTAGATGACTGGTAATAATAACTCCTTATATGTAACATGTATGTAAAATCATCCTTTTGTGAACTTATTACAACTTAATGAAGTTATACCTCAATAGTTAAATTAGTTAAAGTGTCTGATATCCATATTACTTCTAGAACTGAATGTGCTCCATATGTGACTGAGAAGACAAGTGCAAAATAAAAAGCTAGGTTCAGGGCTGCAGAGATGTCTTAGAAGTTAAGATGCTTGCCCACGGAGACTGAGGACAGAGGTTCGATAAGCCAGATGCACATGGTGGCACATATATCTGCAGTTCATTTGCAGGCCCTGGCATGCCCATTCTCTCTCTCTCTCTCTCTTTCTTTCTCTCAGTCAGAAAGGAAGGAAGGAAGAAAGGAAGGAAAAAATCTAGGTTTAAACAGGTTGGAAGTGAACAAGACAAGAACTTATGGAAGCCAAGTGGGAAACCAAGTGATGCTAGTAACACTAATTCTCACTCCTATAGTTTATGACTACCAGAAATTATATTGTACACTGTACAAGATAACCATTCTCTCATACATATATAATTAAACACTAACAGACATCATGTCATATGATCTACAAGAAAAACATTCTTTCTCCACATTCTCACTCCATAGTTAACCTCTGCCACGCATTATTTTATAAGTGTTACAAGAGAACCAATCTCCTCATTCTCACTTCTACAGCTAACTACTGCTAGGCATTTTGATATGTGCTGAACATGAGAACTGTTCTTTCAAGCAATTAAAAAACTGAAGATCAACAAAGGTAGCAAAATTGGACACTATTGTAAGTTTATATCTGTTTCAAAGTATGTATTAAAACTCAGAAAATCAAATATAATTACAATTGAAAAGTGTTCATTGGATTTGACAATGTTGAGGGTGTTTGGCAATAGTAACAGAAAACAAAATAATGACATGGGAACAAGTATAATAGAATATGGTACAATTAAACCATAGTTATAAGTAGGGAAGTCATAAAATAATTCCCAGAGAAATAAGAGTGAACCATCAATCTCTCCAACACTTCTCTGCCTAGAATGGGCACATACTTCCATGCTAAAGAGGAATGAGAATTCAAAAATGAAAGACAAAAATATAATTCATGACTAGAGATATGGCTTAAGGGTTAAAGTACTTGCCTGCAAAGCCAAAACATCCAGATTTGATTTCCCAGGACCCACATAAACCAGATGCACAAGGTGGTGTGTGTATCTGGAGTTTGTTTACAGAGGCTGGAGGCCTTGGTGCACCCATTTCATTCTCTCTCTCTCTCTCTCTCTCTCTCTCTCTCTCCCTGTTTCTCCTTTTCTCTCAAATAAATAAAAATAAAATATTAAAAATATATATATTTCACTGATGCATTCTATGTGTGAACAAATTTTATAATATCAGTAACTTTTTTTCAAAATAATGTAGAAAAAATAAAGTTGATTAGGTAGTTGAAGCTGTGTGATAGATACACAGAGTTCACTATTATATTTTTATGGTTCGTTAACAGAAACAAATAAAAAGACCATAAATGTTGGATATTTAGTCAATAAATGTGAATTAGTGGAAATATGAGAAATAAGTTGTTAGCCAGATCTATAATCTATCTACTCATCTGGATAATATTATTGATATGTACTTTTTGGCTTTGTGAGTGCATGTTCTTATGCATTTGTTATATATGACTTCATAATAAATATAATACGTATCTATTATATCACTAAATATATTTCAACATCTACTATTGTTAAATTATATATAATGTATACATTATATATATACTTAAATATTATATATATGTATGCATATATGCATATACTTAAAAAGATAGACACCAGGAGGGCTGGTGAGATTGCTCAGTGGTTAAAGATGCTTCTTTGTAAGGCCTGCCAGCCTGGGTTCGATTGCTCAGTACCCATGTAAGGCCAGATGCACAGAATGGCACAGGCATCAGGAGTTTGTTTTTGCAGTAGCAATTAGACATGATGTACCCATTCTCTGTCTATCTGTCTGTCTCTTTCTCTACAGATAAGTAAATAAAAGGTTAAAACAGATATTTAAAAATCCCGTACATGTGGAGAAATAAGAACCAAAAATACTAAGACTTAATAATCATCATATATTTGAAGGTACCATTTACTATCCTCAGAGCATTTCCTTACTTGACTAACTTATGTGAAAACAGCCTTGGGGGGGGGGGGTGGTAATGTGTTTAGTCTAAATTCCTAGAAGTGTAAACAGAAAAATGAGCAAGATTCTCAGGCTAGATCCTCCCAGGCATGGTGGGTTGACAGGCCATTGGTGGGGAGACCAGCTGTCCTCAGAAGCAGGGGCTCTATTCTTGAAGTAGGAGCACAGGCCAGGTTCCTGTCTGAACTACACACTGAAGATGGGGAGAAAAGCAGACAGGATATAGCTTTCTCATTGCTTTCTTGACTTTCCACAACTTCTGTTGGTGTTAGTTCTCTGTACAAAAGAGAAGATGGAGTCTCAAAAACATTGAGCTGTTTGCCTGGGGTGAGAATAGAAAGTCAGTGAATGGCAGAGTTGGGATGCAAACAAGCCACTTAGCTTCTAACTCTGTTTTCTTTTTATCTGCAGAGTCAGCTTGAGTCTGGGACATAATCATCCCCGAGGGTGGTTTACATTTCTTTACTGTATCATTCAGCAATTTTTGCTGGCAATTTCTTCATCTAGTTCATGTATTGGTTTACTTACTTTTAAAAATGTTTTTGAAAAGTAGCCTTGGGGATCTGGATTAGTTCCAAAGCCTGAGCAGTGTACTTAATACTTGCAAATGAAAACTCAAAGGTCATACTTTCCCTCTATACACTAAATATTTTTTGTTTCATCACTGTTGATTCTGACTCAAGGGGTTATGGAGGGGTCTGGAGGATCACTGTTTGGGAGAAACTTAGCTTATAGGGAAATCATGGTTGTCTTTTATAGCCGCGGTGGGTGCCAGAAGCTTCTCTGAAGCTAGAATTGGCCAGATAGGGACATGCTGGGCTGAAGAAACCATATGCTGCTGACACAGAACATGGAGAGACCTGGCCAGAATTTAGAAGAAAGCCAGACAGTTAGCCTGTCTAGTGCTGGAAAGCAGTACATGAGCTACTGGGGGAAAGTGGCTAATGAACAACCAGAGGTCTAAGCTACTCAGAATCAAACACCTTGACAGGTTGTACATGCTGGTGCAATAGTGGCATACAGCCTCAGTGAGTAACCAATAGTTTTCTGATTGGCTAAGAGATCCACCCAGTATAAAGGAACCCATGTCTGGAATTGGAAACCAGACCAGAATCCTATGGAAACAAAATTTATGTTGTCTATTGTCAAGCTCTCACTAGTCTTCGGCTAAAAGAGGGGTTACATACATCAAATTATCCCTAAATTAATAATGTTTAACACATTTAAACCACGCTGAAAACTTCTATTTTGAGTCCAAATCATCAACATATTGGGTCAATCAAATAATGTCCATTGCAGAGGAGGTGGCTGAAAGAAAAAGGAAGGATATGATGCATTACAATGCACACCTCCAGGCACAAAATGGTCTGGATAACCATGACCTCACAGTGCCTGGCACTATCTATGCAAAACCTGATAACAGGAGGAAAAGATGATGACATCAAAATAAAAGAGAGACTGATTGAGCGGGGAGGGGATATGATGGAGAGTGGAATTGTGAAGGGAAAGATGTGGGGAGGGAATTACCATGGTTTATTGTCTATAATTATGGAGTTGTCAATTTAAAAATTAAATTTTTTTGCAAAGCTTTATTTTTATTTTATATTCATATATATATATATATATATATATATATATATATATATATATATATATTTGACAACTTTTATACTTACAGACAACAAACCATGGTATTTCCCTCCCTTCCCCTGCTTTCCCCTTCATAACCCTGCTCTCCATCATATCCCCTCCCCATTAGTCTCTTTTAATTTGATGTCATCATCTTTTTCTCTTATTGTGAGGGTCTTGTGTAGATAGTCTCAAGAAACTTCACACTGCTTTCCACAAGGACTATAGGTTATGACTTTCTGAATATAACCCCAATTGCTCAGAAAATAAAACTACTAACCAACCACTGGGATCTCATGAAATTACACAGATTATGTACAGCAAAAGACACTATGAATAGAGCAAAGATAAAACCTACGGAATGGGAGAAAATCTGCCAGCTATACATCTGACAGGGGATTAATATCCAGAATATACAAAGAACTCAAAAAACAGAACAATAAAAAAACAAATAACCCAATTAAAAAATGGGCTATGGAACTAAATAGAGAGTTCTCATCAGAAGAAATACAGATGGCATATAAACATCTAAAAAAGTGTTCTATATCCTTAGCCATCAGGGAAATGCAAATTAAAACTACCTTGAGATTCCATTCTCTCTCTTTTCAGAATGGCTACCATCAAGAAAACAAGTGAAAATAAATGTTGGAGAGAATGCAGTAAAAGGGGAACCCTTCTACACTGTTGGTGGGAATGTAATCTGGTACAGCCAATGTGGAAAGCAGTGTGGAGTTTCTTGAGACAGTTAATTTTTTTAAAAAAATTGAAAAAAATAATATTCTGATTTTATTCTCAAATTCTATAGTTTGATTTTATAAAACAGTTTGCCTAACACTCTGAAGCTATTTTCAACATTACTTTGGAAGTCTGTCTCTACTCTGAAAATATGAAGGAGCACTGAAGGAAAGTACCAAGAATATGGTGGCTGGAAAGTTAGTCACATGTATATAGAAAACACCAGTTTCTTCAGGTTCCCTCAGTGTGACCTGAGACAATTTCTTGCACCTTTCTGAGATGTGATGCCTCCTTTAAAAAGCCAGAGAATAGTAAAAATAAGGATTGAGATGATGCTAGGCAATGCCCAGTGTATGGTAGTCAAACAAAATGTGATTTTCTTCTCTTCTACTTTTAAAAACAGATGGGAATATTCAGCATCAGAGAAGATAAAGTAGACTTCATACATTGGTCTTGCTACACCTGAAAATCCTGGACACTGTAATTTAAAAAGCATGCCAATACTTTGAGAATGGAGGTACACCAGGTAGAGTTGATAGGGAACTTGGAATCTGAGAAAAACAAAGCACTGATACACTCTGTTTTGTTTTTCTGCCAAGTTTATGTAAATCTTGAAGAGAACAATATCTGGAAATGTCAATAGTGGTTGGCCAAAATATAAAATAAATAGTAGCAGCATCAACAGCAGCAGCAATAAACATCTATCCCCCCCCCACCAAAAAAAGAACTATTCTCCCAAGGAGAACTGGTTAGGAAAAGAGCAACCTCAGAAGTCAGAAAATGTATGGAAAATTACTGTTTTGTTTAATCAAATACCAAAGAACAATGTGCTCACATCTCTTCTCATGGAAAGATTGAATGTAGAACCTGGACATCCACCAGGATACTAAAAATACAAGGAACTTCATTAATTAAGAACACCTTTAAAATACTATGGTTAGCATTGTATTTCTGGGTAAACCACTGAATATTATCTGAGATTTTATTATATTTGAGAGAAGCTAAGATTTCTCAGTTTTTGATAGTGCAATGAGGCAAGAATCTACAAAAGACTACCAGAAATCATGAGTTCAGTATTGTTAGAAAATTTATGAGAAACATAAAATGCAAAATAGATATATAGAATGTAAATGACAAATAAATATTAAGATTATATATTATTTTCTATCATGCTAATAATTATTAAATCAGTCTAAATATAAGCCATATTTAGTTCTCCCTGAACTAATGAACATGTGTAACCACCACGCTCTTTAGATTCCCAGATATTTTACAGCATAGATATTATTTTAAAACAAATATTTAAAGACAAAGGAGCCATGTACTGTTGTGGTGGTGTATACCTTTAATCCCAGCACTCAAAAGGCTAAAGTAAGAGGATTTATGTGAAATTGAAGCCAGCTTGGGCTACAGAGTAAGTTCCAGGTCAGCCTGGGATAGCAGCAAATCCTGCCTCAAATAAAACAAAATATGAAGAATCACAGTACTTAAAATTTTTGTAAAAGAACAAGGTTGCAAGTGTAAGGAAAGAAGGGATGGAGGGAGAGAAGGAAGGAGGGAGGGGAAAATGAAGGGAGGAAGAGAGAATCAGTCTATTTGGTTCTAATACCCCTTATAGCTTTAGTTTAAAGCATCTATATTATTGATAGAGAGGTCGACACATAGATCCATGAAACAGAAAGAAACCTTAGGCATGACCCACACAGATATGCCCAAATGAGAGATTCTACCTCAAAAACAAAACAAAAAGCTTAGCGGATGGAGAGATGGCTCAGTGGTTTAAAGTGCTTGCTCGCAAAGCCTAACTACCCAGGTTTAATTCCTCAGTATCCACGTAAAACCAGATGCACAAAGTGGCACATGCATCTGGCATTCCTTTGAAGCAACAAGAGGCCCCGGCATGCCCATTCTTTCACCCTCTCTCTAATTAATAAATAAACAAAATATTAAAAAGAAAAAGGTTTAAAAGCAATTCAGTGTGAGAAAACAACCTTTTAAAAGTATTAAAATTTTAGAGGAAACATGTGTTAGACAATCTTTGGCCTCTTAGTCTAGGCAAATTGTGCATGACTGATAAAGATAAATCCAACTTAGTTCAAATTACAAAGTTTTGCTTCAAAAAAGACTCTCCCCTTGAAACTAAAAAAACAAAAACTGAAAATTCATTCAGACTTTCTATGTCACAGAGGACTAGTACCTAGTGTATGGAAATAAATTTTGAAATTCAACAGTAAGTTAACAATTCAATTACAGTCAGAAAAAGAATCACACACACAGTGAATTTCCACCAAAAAGATGTTTGGATGGCAAAGAACCATATGAGAGGTGTTTGACACCAGCAGCCAGTATGACAATGCAAACTGAAACTGTAGTGAGAGATTAATACACAGCTGTCAGAATGCTCAAAGTAAAAAGTAGTGATAACACTATCTGCTCTCTATGATGAAAAGGGATTGGATCACTTGCAACTTGTTGTGGGAATGGGAAATGGCACAGACATCTGGAATGCAGTTTGTGTGGTATTTTTAACAGAAAAAAATAACAATTATATTCATATAAAACCTAGATGCAAAGTTTATACCAGTTTTATTTCAGATAAATCACACTGGAAAGAAATGAGTTAAAGAGGAATAGGTGGGGCTGGAGAAACAGCTTAGCAGTTAAGGTGTTTAACTGCAAAGCCAAAGGACCCAGCTTTGATTCTCCTGTACCCACATAAAGCCAAATGCACAAGGTGGCACATGAGCCTGGAGTTCATTTTCCATGACTAAAGGCCCTTGTGAGCCCATGCTCTCTCTTTCTCTCTCTCCCTCTCTCTCCTCTTAAATATAAATGAATAAATAAATGCATAAATGCATAAATAAATAAATATATAAATGGATTGGATGTGTGTAGCTCCATGACTCTGCAGAGAATTATGTTACGTGATTAAGTGATGAAAGCCAAGCCACATGTTACATAACAAATGATTGCATTTTTTTGCAGGTGTGTGATATGTATGGTACGCAAGTATTTGTTTTATGTAAATGTGTGTGTTATAAGTGTGTGTGTGTGTGTCTGTGTGCAGGTGTGTATACCATTTTGAGCCCATGTGTGTGTGTGTGTGTGTGTGTGTGTGTGTGTGCAGGCTGTGGAGGTCAGAGGGCAACATTGAGTGTCTTCTCCATTCACTTTTCCTCTGTACCATACACTTTGAGACAGGATATCTTACTAAACCTGGTGATGCTCACTGGATTCAACTAGACTAGCTAGCCTGCAAGCACCAGGGATTCTCCTGTCTCCATCTCACAGAGCTGTGATTACTGGCATGTGATACCATGCCTGGTTTTTATGTGAGTGATAGGGATCTGAACTCTGGTTCTCATGCTTCAACTGCAAATATTTTACAGACTGGGACATCTCACTATTTATACATTCATGTTATGATGAAATCATGCAATTAAGAATTTCTTAGGGCTGGCGAGATGGCTGGGTGGTTAAAGTGCTGCCTGTGAAGCCTAAAGACCCGGGTTTGATTCCCCAAGACCCACATAAGCCAGATGCACAAGGTGGTGCATACATCTGGAGCTTGCAGTGGCTGGAGGCCCTGGCTTGCCCATTCTCTCCCTCTATCTGCATGTCCCCACCCCATATAATAGATAAATCAAATTAAATTTTAAAAAAGGTTTTAACGAATTGGTTAGTGCCTGCCAGGATTTAACAAAGGGTTGAGGCTGGGTGAATACTGACTACTAAAAGTCAGATGGGCGTCCTGTGTCAAGGTGACAGGGATTGTCTGTGTTTTGATTATTTTAATGTCATCTCAATTGTAATTTTCTACTATAGGTCCACATGATGGCATGATTAGGTAGACCTGGTAAGAGTCACACAGGATGCACATGTTATTGTTTAATAATATATGAATCTATAAACAGCTAAAAAATAAAATTTTGATTTAAATGGATGATGTGTGAGATACCTGATTCATCCATAGTCTTAGAAAAATGTAACATTTTGTCCAATTTTTATACAAAGGCCAATATCCACTAACAAGTCCAGTGTCAAATAAACACAAAGAGAACATTTCGTGGTATAAAAAATGTTCCATCCTACAGTTGATTCATTTATACTGTGCGGAAGGCACTGCCTTATCCCTTAGAACTGTGGATTAGGAAAAGAAGTGGTAGTTGGTAGCTTACATTTTATGGGGACAAGTAAGACATTAACACCTTAGAAAAGCTTTCTTCCACTTTTCCACAAGCTACTTTTACAAACAAGAGAACATTTAAAAGAAGATTGTTAGGAAGAATAATCATGAAGTCATTTCACATAGGAAATGGTTAAGGAACTTATAACTATGTAGCCTGGAAAGGAAAAATGTTAGCACCCACCTGTTAGCTGACATAAATAGAAAGTTTATTTCTGACTATAGATGCAGACTATTTCCCAAGAGATGCTTTAATAGACACTGTCAGGTAGTTTAAGAACTGATACAGTCATGTTAATCATAATTTTATCATGTAAATGTATATTTATAAAAAATAAAACTAGTGTATCTTATAATATATAATTGTTATTCATAGTATGTTTTGTACATTTTCATTAAAAATATATCCAACTTTTAAGAGGAAAGATTATTTTAGAAAGAAAAATATAAATAAATAAATAAAAGGGTAGGTGGGTCATTTTAATAATTTTCAGGAGTATTTATGCTTATGAACTTGACTATGGATTGTCAAGTGGAGACAAATTGTTGGCTACCACCAGAATTCCTGAATCAGGTCTAACAACATGAATCAGTGATCCTGGACCAGGATTTCCACCATGGTTGGGAGTAAGGGAAAAGTCTTTCCTTAGATCTTTTCCTGTCACTTAATTTTTTTAATTTTATTTATTTATTTGACAGAGAAAGAGAAAGAGAGAGAGAGGAGAGAATGGGTGCGCCAGGGCCTCTAGCCACTGCAAACTAACTCCAGATGCATGCAATATCTTGTGTATCTGGCTAACGTGGGTCCTGGGGATTCTAACTTGGGTACTTTGGCTTTGCATGCAAATGCCTTAATCGCTAAGCCATCCCTCCAGCCCTTTTCCTGCCATTTAAGAATCTTGTTTTTTAGGTTGTTTTTGAGGAGAAGTGGAAATCAGCTGATTGTATCACTGCTGCAGATGGACTACAGCAATCACAATTGCATTGTTTTAAGTTGAGACAAACAGTAAATTATAGTCCAAAATCACTTATCTCTGGATCTATTGTCAATTTCTAGTAGTATTCTTCACCAAGTAAATTTGGAGCACTATTGTTGCTTTTTAGCTAGTAGCAACTGGGACTGAAAATAGAGTTCAATATTCATGCAAGAGAGTCTGGAAATGGCTGCTCCTATTTCCATAGAAAGAAAACACCCACACTCATATACAGTCAATGGTAGGTAAACTGACTGTGTAACTCACTGATACTTTCCAACTCACTATTTTAAAGAGATCATAAGCATACTGTTTTGTCACTTTAGAAATTAAGAGTTGGAAAAATTTCAGTATACAAAAAGAAAAGGCTCTGTGCAACCCCCAAGACAAAGTTATAAGTGTGTAAATTTCTGGGTGGTACAGAACAGGAAAAGCCATGCTGCTAGCACACACACATGCACACACAATAAATAAATAAAAATTAAAAGTATTTTAAAAATAGCATGGCTTTAATCTCAGCACTTGAGAGGCAGAGTTAGAAGGACTGCCATGAGTTCAAGGCCACCCTGAGACTACGTAGTGATTTTCAGGTCAGCTTGGGCTAGAGTGAGACCCTACCTTGAAAAACAAAACAAACAAAGAAAAAGTTTGAAAAAATAAGATGAAGAATAATTGAGAGATACCCAAAGTTAACTCATGGCCTCTAAACACTAAGGCATACAAACGTGCATGAATCACACACACACACACACACACACACACACACACACACACAAATAAGTGCTAAATAAACCCAGTGAGAGAAATAAATTCACATGTACAGATATATGAGAAACTTAACTGCATTTTAAGTAATTTCTGCAGTGTGAAAGCTATCAGGGAGATAGTACATGGTCTAAAACATAATACAGAGTTTTTCCTAAGTTCCTAAGTTGATGGTGTTAATTTAATCTTCATTTAATTTTGTTTTCCAGCATCTTGAATTTTTAATAATAAAATAGCAATAAAATGTATTTTGTAAAAAAATTGTCTGGGATCTATTCCAGTTATAAGCACATTCGGGATGTGAAAATGCCACATAGAAGTGATCTGTGAACACTGATAGCTGATATGCCTCCTTGGGGAATTTCCAGAGCACAGTAATAATGCTTGTGTGCCATCAATCAAACAAGACATGGTTACTTTAATAACAGTGGTAAGATGTGGGGAAACATCCTTAGATTAAATATGCAAACCCTAATCTCCAGATATTACAATGTCAAATGAAGACTATCTTAGATTTAAACAAATAAGATCATTTAAAAAAAAAGAATTATGACCTTTTTGTAATCTATTGAACATAGGGACAAGGTCCTGGAAAGGATAAAGGATGGCTTCTGGAAGGTGGCATTGCTATGCAGTAAATTAATCCAGAACAATGAGCTCAGATGGACTTGCTCTGCCTATGATTCTTTCACACTGTGATATCAAACGCAGGAATAAAGCTCTGGATAACAGGACTAGATGTGAGAATTAGTGAATGATCATTCAACTACTATTAGCTAATACCAAGTCTGGATAAGGCAAGAATACCAAAAAATAAAAATAAATAAATAAATATAAAGGTAACAGAGTTTTGGAAAACATAGTCCTGGTCAAAATGTAAGCCTGAAAAAAATTAAGAAATGATAACAATAGCAAAAAGGGGGTGCAGGGGAAAATTAGCAGAGTAAGGTATCCCTCAAAGCAAAGTGAATTCCCAGCTAGATGGACATGCCTTTAGTGTGAATATTCTTTTGAGATGGCAAATTTATAAACACCCAAAGTGATTCATTAAACTTTATATTCCACACAACGTGTGTTATTTTACATTCTCACCTTCACTACACCACAGGAACCATTACACCAGTTTTACAGAGTGCACTGAAGCACAAAACAGACGCATTATGTTTCCAAGTGTGCACGTCTCCTGAGACACGATTTCAGGCTGACTTCTACCCAGGTTGGAAGCCTTTGCCTCTTTCTAGGTCACAGATTGCCTTTCTGGAAACTTGAGTGAAAGACGTTCAGCACTCATATCCAGTCAATGTAAGAGTGAATCAGAAGAGATACAATAAAGGCCATATCATCTATGCATAGCCATAAGGATATCCATATCCACACATGCCCACATCAATGATTCTTTCTAAAACCTTGTCTCAGAAAGCAAAGAAACACAACATGAGATGAAGACATGTGAAACTGAGAAAGCTAAGGTGAAAGCATGTGCTTGAATTCAAAAAGAAAAGTTAGAAGTGCAGAAAGATCTGCATAGGGCCGTGTGTGTGTGTGTGTGTGTTTGTTTATGTATATATTTAGGTTCATGTGCCAATGCATATATGTACACATGCATGTGGAAACAAGGGGACACTGGATGTGTATTGCTCTCTGGTGCCAAGAACGTTTTTAAATTTTGTTTTTTGAGACAGAATCTCATTGGCCTGAACCACCTGGGATAAGTCAGTGACAGCCTTTCATCTAGCCTCCAGGCATCCAGCAGGAAGGGGTCCTGCATCAGATTGTTGGATAGAGCATGTGAACTTTAGATTATTGCCTTCATCTAATGAGACTATGATTTTATTTCTGAGAACTGTTGTGTCTGTTTGAAACAAGATGTGAAGAAAGCTAGGTGATGCCATTTTTTTCTTTATTAGTTATGTGCATACTTAGTGTGCAAACAGCACATGCTGGTACCATTGTTAGCATCCTCCCTATCCTCCCCCCTCCACAGGGACCCTCCTCATTGGGGATTATGGAAGTAGCCATCAGTTATAGGGAAGAGGCAAGGTCTCTGTGCATATGTCCCAACACATGGCTCTGACATTCTTTCCACTCCCTCTTCCTGAATTCCCGTGAGCCATGTTGGGTTCATTTTAGGTCTACCTCAGTGATGAGGTCTTGGGAGCCTCTGTGTCTCTGGATCTCTGGCTTGGTAGGAGTTGAGTGTTCTCTGTGTCTATCGCCTTCACCCTTTTGCTGGTACCAGGTTCATCAAGAAAGCAGCATTCTTGCACATTTCCCCAATTATATTATTAAGGCCTCAAACTACTACAGATGTCCACATAGGCTGTGGTAACACACGAAAGACTTTTGCCATCCACCCTTACCCTACTCACCTCAGCTGCGTGGATGGTTGGGTGCACTCACTGCCATTTTAAGTTTTAGCATCAAAATTTCACATGCAACAGTCCCAGAAAATCCTCCGCACAATCAGAATTAAGCATTTAGATGTTTTACCAGAGTCTATTTCATTCAGAACTAACACACTTTGAAGAGACCATGTATGCCTATACTATCCCTGCCTGTAAATTCTATCTCAGTCCTTTCTGTAACCCTGAGCAAAGTAACCAAATCTGCTGTTTATGAGGTTGGTATTCCAGAGGAATTAAAATTCAGTCAGAACTATTCTTCATCAATACAGAACTATATCCCAGAATGCCAGAGGAGCTAGGAAGTATCAGACAGCTCAGTTTTGCTGCCACAGGGTCAGAAGGCCTACATCAAGACAGAGAGTGGAACAAACAGGCAGGAACACAGTGGGAGGAGGCCCCAGCACCCAGCTGATGTAAGTGCAGGCCAGCCTAGGGAAGCAAAGCACCGGATGCTCCCATGGTCTCCCTAAGGAAATATAGTTAGCTGTATATTTTTAAATAATAATCATACAAGCAATATTTATCCTTGAGTGAATACTTGACACATTTAAATGTTAAGCATAAGGCACTATTGTGGCTCAAAAGTTTGACTATCCCCAAAATTCATATTGAAACCCTATCTCTCAAGATAATGGTACCACAGGGGTGAATCCTTTACCATGTGATAAAATCATGAAGATGCAACACTCACAAATGGGTTAGTGCTCTTATTGAAGTGACCTCAGGGTCTTCGCCTCCCTCCCTCAACCAATTTTTACCATAGGAAACCACAATGAGAAATTTTTAAGCACCACAGAATTGACCCTCACCACACTTAGCAACAGTAAGCACTTAGATACTAGATGTCCTGGGTTCTAGAACTAGGAGACATAAATATAGTTAATTTATAAATCACCCAGACAATAATGTTTTGGTGTACAGTCAGGTATAATATAAAATTCAATTCCCTGAATATTATCCTTAATTACAGGAGTAGTTATTATTATTACTGTCCTACAGATGAGAAAAGGAAATGGCAGCTCAGCAAAAAGCAAAAGTCTAGTGAGGACAGAGCTTGTATTAAACTCACATCACACTGATGCTTAAACAGGAATTCTTTATGATTGTAATTTTATTGTCCACCAACACAAAGCACATCAGGTCTGCTCATGAATACGTCAAAGTTACACACAAAGTTTTGACTGTTCACATTGCAGATACCTCTTCTTCTTTGTGAGAACATTAGCTTTTTTTAATTTAAAAAAATATTTTTATTTATCTATTTGCAAGCAGAGAGAGAAGAGAGAGAGGGGGGGGGGAGAGAATGGTATGCCAGAGCCTCTAGCCACTGCAAACAAACTCCAGATGCCTCCACCATTGTGCATCTGACTTTAAGTGGGTATGGGGGAATTGAACTTGGGTCATTAGGCTTTTCAGGCAAGCATGTTAACCACTGAACCATCTCTCCAGACTGCATTTTTCATTTTTTGAGATAGGGTCTCATGTAGGCTGGCCAGGAATTTGCTTTGTAGCAGAAAATGATTTTTTTTGTTGTTTTTTATTAATTAGTTTTGTATTCAGCAAATACAGTCAGTTTGGTACCATTATTAGGCTCATCCATGACCTACCCCCTGCCCTTGGCCCCTCCTTATTGAGGTATACGGGTCATGCGTTGTGGAGTTAGCCCACAGTTATGGGTAAGATAAATGTCTCTGCATATCATGACCCAACATGTGGCTCTGACATTCTTTCTGCCCCCTCTTCCACAAAATTTCCCTGAGCCATGTTGGGTTCATTTTTGGTCTGCTTCAGTGATGAGGTGTTGGGGGCCTCTGGGTTTCTGGATATCTGATTTGGTAGGAGTTAAGGTGCCCACAAAGCCAAAAGACTCAGGTTTGATTCCCCAGAACCCACATAAGCCAAGAGCACAAGATGGCACACGCATTCAGAGTTCACTTGCAGTGGCTGTGGAGGCCCTGGAGTGACCATTCTCTCACTCTCTCCATCTTTAAGTTTGAACATGAGTCAGAACATATACTGTGATTCAGCACCCAGAACTAGTCCTGTAGTGATGATGATGAGTAAGAGGGAAGATTTCTACATTTCTACTGAAATCTTCTATTTCTATTGAAATGATTTTCTCTCTCTCTCTCTCTCTCTCTCTCTCTCTCTCTCTCTCTCTCTATATATATATATATATATATATATATATATATATGTTTAAATTTTTGGTTTATTTTTATTTATTTATTTATTTGAGAGTGACAGACAGAGAGAAAAAGGTAGATGGAGAGAGAGAGAGATGTTGAGAGAGAGAAAGAATGGGCACTTCAGGGCCTCCAACTACTGAAAATGAACTCCAGACACATGGGCCTCCTTATGCATCTAGCTAATGTGGGTCCTGGAGAATCGAGCCTCTAACCCAGGTCCTTAGGCTTCACAGGCAAGCACTTAACTGTTAAGCCATCTCCCTAGCCCTTGTTTGTTTATACCTTGAGGTATGGCCTCTAGTCCAGGCTGATCTGGAATTCAATATGTATTCTCAGGCTGACTTTGAATTAATAGTGATCCTCCTATCCCTACCTTGCAAGTGCTAGGATTAAAGTGTGTGCATCGAAGCCTGGCTTGAAAGGATTTTTAACTGTGCTAGCTACATCAAAAGATATCTATGAAAAATACAAACAAGCATGTAGCATTGTCATGGTTAAATGTGACGTGTCCTCTATAGATTCATGTGTTTGAACTGGTCTCCAGCTGATGGCACTGCTTTAGAAGTCTATGGCACCAGTTTAGAAGTGGAGCCTGGCAGGAGAAAGTGCGTCACTAGGAGCCAGGCTTTCAGGTTTCATAATCTGTCCCCATGTCCTATCTGTTCTACTTTCTGTTTTTTCAGATGTGAAGAGGTGGGATTCATAGACACACATGCCTACCACCATGAAGCTGCCACCATGTTTTCATCTCTACTCTTGTCCAGGATCAAGTTTGTGGAGTCAGACTGTGAGCCAATACAAATCCTTCTTCCCTTAAGTTACCTTTTGTCAGGTATTAGACTACAAGAACAAGAAAAGTAGTCAATATGAGTGCTGACTTTCTCAAAGTTTTTGCTTTCTCAAAGCAAAGACATGAGAGTTATTATAAATACATATAAGGAACATATCCATATTTCTAAAACACATATTGCAAGGCTATGTGAAAATAATGAATCAATATGCTAATGAAAAGAATTTATTAATATATTCCTTTATTCATCAACTAATTGTGTCAGAATTTTTTGTGTCTCTTAAATAATAATATATTGGCATAAATAAATATGAAGATCAAAGTTCTTATTGATCCAACCTGTATTTACTGTAAAGGAACTTGAGCTAATTTCAAGCTAAATATACATCAATGTCACATTCTGTTAGCCAATGAACTTTAAAAATAAAACCTAAATGCAAGATCTACTTTTGCAATCCTCCCCCTGCCACCACCAAAACTGAGCAGCTGCAGTAGAACGTGCTTGGAGTCTTCTCATCATCCTGGGCAAACATAATGAATTTCAGGAAATAATTAGCTATGAATTTCCATCCAAATGCCCATTTCAATTTACTTAGATAGGTAAGTATCCATAAAGTGGATGCCTAAGTCAATGTTGACTCTACAGTCACCATACTAGACAAGAGATCTCCAAAGCAGATTTCCCCTGTGTAAGTGAATTTGCCCTTTGACCAAACTCTTTTCAGTCCTCCATATGCAACTAGCCCCTAACCACAACATCCTACTTTTACCTTGCTTGATTTCTAGTTTTAGGTGCCCCTTATAAATAAAATACTATATTTTTTCTGCATCTAGCTTATTTCACTTTGTATAACGTCTCCTAGGATCCCTTCATTTTCAAGATTGAATTATATTCCATTATGTAAATATACATAAATATCCCACCATTCTTCATTCATCTGCTGATAAATACTTAGGTTGTTCTGTGGAATAATGGTTATGACTAGTACTGCATACATAACAGTGAAGAATTTACAAACAAAGCCTAGCACATCTAGCATACCACATAGTGATGAACATTATGCAGTTAGTGAGGAGGGTCTCTACTAAATAAAAACCAGGGATATCAGCAACAACAATGGGTGTTAATCAGAGAATCGACAATTCTATTACAAGAGGATAGAGCCTAGCTGTGGAGAGGTGATGGAAAGCTTTCATCAGTGATACTGGTAACTAAAAATTTTTGCACATGTTTGTGTGTTTATGCATGTACACACATGCCTGCACATGTGTGTGGAGATTAGAGAACAACCTGTAGTGGTTAGTCGTTTAATTGTTGTAACAAAACATCTATCTAGAAGCAGCTTATTAAAGGAATGGATTTACTTTCAGCTTACAGTTTACAGTGAAGATTTCATCATAACAAGGAAAGCAAGAGCAGACAGCTGGAAAGTATCACATCTCCACAGAATCATGATCATGAAGGAAATAGTCTGAGTGTGCTAGCTGCCCCTGGAAAGTGGACTGGATTACAAAATCCCCCAGGACCCTCCCCCAGTGGCACATCTCCTCTAGCAAGACTCCACTTCATGAGCTGGGGATTAGGTATGAGGTTTAATCACAAACACACAAAGCTATGGAGAACAGTTTATATTCAAACACTACACAACCTCAGAGGTCATTCTTCAAGAACACAATCCACATTAATTTATTTATTTTAGTTTTTGAGAGTCTTTCCTTGGCTTTTATCCTTTTCTTATCAAACTTTTAATCAGAAATTATGAAAGAAAAATAATCCTTAGATGAAAATCCAGGAATGTGACTTATTGTCTTTTAACAAATTGATGTGTTTCATTTTGTGTCAAATCTATATTACAATGGTGTGGTTTTTTTTTTTTGTCTTCTTCTTTAAGGTAAAACTTGGAATTGGCTCTGAGGAAAACTCCCAGGCTATACTCTCTGCACTGTGGATAGGTTATAGGGATTTATCTTACGGAATCTGTGTCTAATTCCCAGAGACACTACTCATAGTGCCTAGCCAAACTCAATGAAGACACATCTTTCTTGTACAAAAGTTTAGTGTTTGAAGATGTCTATGGTTCCAGATTTGTTCATTGTTCAGCTTTGTGATTTTAGAGGGAAATGGTTTAGCTCTCTTAACAAAAAAAATTATTCATCTGTAAACTTGATCTCTTAAAGTATGTATAGCTGAGCAAGCTTACAAATGTATTTGAGGTTAGTGAGAGATATCCAGTGCACAGCAGCTGGCAGCAATTAAATTATATTATGATCTTGTTCTAATTAGAGTTCCTTTATAATTTTGGAGTATAATCACGCCAAAAGCACACAAGTGGAATGGCTATTAGGTATCATCAGCAGTTAAAGATAAAACCCATTAGAAATAAGAAGTGTCCTATCAATGACTTGATCCATCTTCTTTATTTAGTACACAAAAATTATCAGTATGAGTAAGTGATTGTATCATCAGGCAAAAGGTGGCAGAGTTTTGATGAATGAGACTTCTTTTGGGGACTAACAATGTCAACATTTGGTTCCAAATTAGTACACTGCAACTTCCCAATAAAATTTCATTAAGTAAATTTTTATTTTTTTCTGGACTATCTGGTAGCTAGACCCCCTTCTTCACAATGAGCATATGGTGGATATATTTCAGTAGAGTTATGTGTTGTAAACTGAAAATTTTGCAACACCAACTAAAAGATTTACAGACATTTGAAATCACATTGTAACAAGTAGGTACTGCAAAATTAAGTGATTTGCTCAATGAAAATTGGAAGAGGAGCAAAAGGAAGCAAAGTGCAGTTTAGAAAATGGACACTTGTTAGAATAAGAGTACAGGGTGATTGTTGCTAGAATATTTTCAGTGCCAGGGATGAAATACCTTCCAGTGAGTTTTTGGCCAGGGAGGCCCCTGATGCCCCCAAAACATTATAGGCCATTGCCAAGGCCCTTGGTTTCCCACCAGGAATAAATGGTAGGACCCTATTGCTGAAGACTTCACATACTTGGGCTGAAAGGCCACTGAGAAATCCTGCTGATAACCTCCTCCATGTAGACCAGCTGACAGAAAGCTGGAAGAAGCCATTCTGCATGCAGTTCAATGGGAGAGAGAGAAGTCACCAGTGAAGATACTCAACAATAGACACTGCAAGTCTTAACTTTTGCCAGCCAGGCCAAATGAGAGAATGGGTGCAATAGTGGCACATCTGTCATGGTGGAAACCAACTGCCCTCTAATTGGAATGGAAGCCTGTTCCATGGGAGGGAATACATCCCTGATACTGAAAACTTAAAACAGGTATAGTCATGAGCCCTAGGGGTGTAAAGTCTGTTGCTGTCTGGCTAAATGTATATACTATGCTTATCAAACTGCCCAGTAAGCACTTCTCTTAATGTTTATACCCATATATTAATGCTACTCTCACTTTTGGTAGAGAACCTTCTCTTTTCAGATGGCAGTGACCTTGGGGTGACTCAGAAGGCATCATGGTGCTAGAAAGAAGTGACAGGAGTGCTCAACACTGCAATATCTCTATCACACCTTCCAACGCTTAGGGTCTATTGTGGAAGAGGTGGCAGAAAGAATGTAAGAGCCAAAGGGAGGGTAGGACTCCTTACAAAGTGCTTCCCCCAGACAAAAAATGGCCTGGACATCCATGACCTCACAGTGCCTGATACTGCCTATGCAAGACCATCATAATAGGAGGAAAAGATCATGACATCAAAATAAAAGAGGGGCTGATTGAGAGGGGGAGGGGATATGATGGAGAATGGAGTTTCAAAAGGGAAAGTTGGGGAAGGGAGGGCTTTACTATAGGACATTGTTTACAATCATGGAAATTGTTAATAAAAAATATGTGCTAACCCTCCCCCCCAAAATAATTACAGGGTGAGGGGCTGAGGGCACTCAAATAGGAATTACTTTTTTTTTTGTTATATGCAAGTCTGGTTCCCTGTTGAAAAATTACTAGTCTAGTGTTTAATGTACAGTTTAAATTTGGTTTGGAGATCTTAAAAGAATGGTATAATGTTTCTTACAGACCACCCAGAGTCAACGTTGAGCCAATTTAACAGTGGCAAAGCTTTAGGACACTTCCAAATGAGCACTCCAGAGCCCCCTCAGTTCTGACAGATGTAAGTGCTACAGAAAGCATCACACAAGACTGTTAGCCTGTGGAGCCAGAGCAGCACAGTCTGCTTGCATGACACTTTGAGTGGGCTTGTCCGTAGGATTCCAGTAATTCATAGCACAGCACATCTCCTCATGCAAATCCTTATGAATATGTTTGGCTTCCTTATAGACCTTAAAAGACATTCATGTGATGAAAAGCTTAGAGAAAATTTTATTTCTTTCTCAAATGCACACCTTTGAGACTCTCATATGCAGCAAGAAACAGGTAAGGTTCTTGGGGACCATTCAATGTATTTTGGTCCAAACTAAAGCTGCTGATAATTATGCAATACGTTTAATCAGTGCCAGGGTGAAGGAAACAGATGACAACATATACCAAAGCAGAAATCTAAAGGATCCTGAGAAGTAGAGTTAAAACCCACCCACCATGGCTCAGAAAATTTTGTGGAAGAGGGGGAAGAAAGATTGTAAGAGCCAAGAGTTGGGATGGTATACCCAGAAGCTTTGCCTCCCCCAATTACTGACTGCTGCTGTCACAACTCATAAACCACAACTCCATGGGGAATATCAGCAACTCCACTGAGAAGGGCCCTCTGTGGAATGGGGCAGAGTGGAGGGAAAAGAGAGTACCAATACATGATGTAGCCATACAAAGTGTGATCTTAATAAAAAAAAAAATAGATATTGGGTAAACCACACACAAAAAAAGAATTGTAACCCTGCTTGTATTCCATGCACTCTTACTATTTTCTGTGTGCAACTATCCCTGTTGCTACAGTCTCTCAACATGCCCAATGCTGGAAGAATGTCTTTATTGAGACATTCTTTTGCTGCTGTTATGGTTGGAAAAGATACATATCTGGCCATCTGGCTGGGAGTGGTGGTGCATGCCTAAATCCCAGCACTCAGGAGGCAGAGGCAGGAGGATCATGGAGAGTTCAAGGCCACCCTGAGACTACATAGTGAATTCCAGGTCAGCCTGAGCTTACAGTGAGACCCCAAAACAAACAACAAAAAAGATACATAACTCAATTACTATTTTTTTAACTTGTTCAACCTATATCCTTTGGAAGATTGAATAACCTAATGTATATGTAACTCCTTAGCTGATGCATTATTTGAACTCCAACTTTTTAGACTTTCTAATTTCTGGTTTCCTTGAAACAAATTGTCAAGTCACATCAGTGTTTTTGTGTCAAAGGAGTTAAAATTATATATGAAATGTTTTTTTTTCCAGTTAGATTGGCCTATTATGTCTATATTAAAATTAAGCCCATAAACCAAAAAGAATACAGCTGCTGTTTAATATAGTGGGAATTTGTAATGGGAGAAATTTCACATTTTATCATGGGAAGGTAATTTTGTTCTCAGAATAGATTTCTAATAACTAAATTGTAGCTGGCACTTTGAACCTGACTTTTTTTCATTTTGTTTAATTATCAACATATAAAGTTTATAATTGACTAGGCATCTGCATTTCTCCCATGGAGGTAAGTGGCCACGTTTTGGTCAGATTATGAGAAAATGAAATACACACACACACACACACACTGCAACAATGATGCCAACAGCAAAACATTATGAAAAGCAGGAAAACAGTGGTTATTTTTACTTCAATAAAGTCCACACCCATAACTATATACCATGAAACAACTTGGGAAAATGGCATATTTTAAGGCTGTTGTCACAAATGACATGATGTACACTCTTCCAAATGTAAGAAGAATAATCTTTAAAACCCATTTCTACAAATCAACTTCAAATGAGACTTTTTAAAAGAAAACTATGAGTTTTCAAAGCATGCATATAAATGGTAGCATGTCACATACAGATAGTGAATTCAACATCAGTCTTTAATGAATAAAAAGTGTAAACAGTAAAAGTGTAGCAGAATTCTATTTTTAATGTTTTTTTATTTTATTTATTCAAGAGAGAGAGCAAATGGGCACACCAGGGCCTCTGGCCACTGCAAATGAACTCCAAATATGTGCATTACCATATGCATCTGGTTTATGTGGGTACTGGGAAATTGAACCTGGGTTCTTAGGCTTCACAGACAACTGCTTTAAGTGCTAAGTCACCTCTCCAGCCTGAATTATGGAGTTCTAATGTTTCCTGTCCAAGATTTTGTCTCATTTGTTCTGAAAGTCATGAGCATGTTAAGAAGTAATAGCTGCTATCTGTTCACTGGATTAACAGAACTTTCATAGTATAAAAACATGTAGCATCGTTCCTTAAGAACACTTGCTCCAGAATTGAAATAGTGATTGGAAGTGGGAAATTAGTGTGAGCAATAAAATACTAAACCTCATTATGACAAAGTTTTTTTTTTTTTAAACATTCAGAACTGGCTTTCTAACTGCCTCAGTGATAATAAGCTTGAGTCAAATCCTGTCCATATAGGTTTTGTAACCCTCTTAAAACATATTAACCATGATTCAATTAGTTCACAGAAAATGTCATTTCATGGATTCCTGACATTTAAGGAAAAGTGCTTCTTGAGGAAGCCCAAGCCATCTTCAGATGGAAGATATTCAATCTATTTTATGTATACTTCTCACTCCCACCTTTTTGAACCTTCAAAGTCTTCACTCTCTCCAGATAGAGGAATGTACCAAGGGGGAAGAGAATTATAATCTCACTTTTGCTTCATTTGGAGAACACTGGCCCCTAGTGTTCTAGATGGTTCCTGTAGCACACCCAAATTCCTCTTACTAAGTAAGCCACTTAGATTTTTTTTTTTTTTAAGCAGCCTGGGAATAATTTCACAGAAGAGGAAAAGAAGAAGGGTTTAGAGGAGGGAAGGGGAAAAGGAGAAAGTGTGAATAGCATAAGAGAAAAATTTAGTCTCTTTCTTGGCCCTAAATGTTCTCTGAAATAATTTCCTAGCTAATTTCCTCAAACCTTTCATACAACATACATAAATATAGCTCGTGGGCTTCAAATTGTCTTGTCATAGAGATACCAACTCTTCCTTATACGTCTTCTGGATTGAATGCCCTGAGGAAGCAACGCTAAGACAAGATTCTCTCAGTCCTCCTGAACCAAAGGGATGGGGAGAGAGGCAGACCTTTCCAGACATTTATAGTCCAGATTGCAGAATAAAATAAAATAAAAGTGTTCCAACCTGGATACTATTTCTGAGGTTCTTGGTAGCCATGACGGATAGGTGAACAAGTCCAGACAAGTGAGGCACCTTGATAAGCCATCTTCACAAGCAACACAGATGGCTTAATTCCATTCTCATTTAGGAGTTCCCAGAGTTGGAGAAACTTCCCTTCCTCTGTCTAGAGAAGCAGCCGAGGAATGGAGCTTGAACCTCTGATGGCTCTAGAGATTTAGATGAACTGAGATCTTCAAATGCATAGTGCAGGTGGCAGCTGCCCCGGTGTTCAGACTTCCTGCCTATCAAATTAAACGCTCTCCACTTGCCTAGGTCAGAGCCTCTGTGACAGAGTTCATACTTAGTGCACACTTACTCTGTTATGTTCGCAGCAAGATTTTTGGGAGTGGGGTCTGCATCAAAACCCTTCCTGAGAGCCTGAGACAGTCATAGACAAGCCACTGCCACCTAGGGCAGCAGTGCCTGGGAGCATCTCTGTCCTGTGTGAAGATGCTGGGGACAGGGATGGGAGGGATTGGTTCTCAGAGAAACCCTTGCTGAGTTTAAGAATACATAGCCAGCAGGAGGCACAGAGAACTTGGAGAAACCACAGAAGGGAAGGGAATCCAGCAGGGCTGGCCACAAGAGCGCTCACTTTGGGATGGTGGAGTGCTGGAAGCACACTGAATGACATTTTTTATTCCTTTTTCCTCTGCCCAGAGCACTGAGTACACAGGGACTGTGGGTTACCTTTCTGAGTTATCTCGCATCCCATCTCATCTTCCCGCTCCCAGCACATGGTACTCACAGTTTGTCGCTGTTAATCCTAAGTGCCACAAACTGGCGAACACCAAAGTCAAAACGCTGGTCAGCCGTGGTACAGAATCCATTTTCCGAGTGAGCCGTCCCTCGCAATGGAATCCCAGAGTCGAATGTGCCAACCGAGGCTTCTCTCTCTCTCTCTCTCTCCCTCTCTCTGCTTCTCTCCTCCACACCGCCTGAACCCTTCCAGCACCCGTGGAGAGGCGCTCTCTTTTTCACTCCATCCTTTGCCAAGTTGAGTTGCTGCGCTGAATTTGAGGCGGGGGCGCGTCAGGGGCTGAAGCTGATGCTACAGTCAGTCCGCGTAACCGATGCTTTCAGTCCTCGCCTTCCTTGCCCGCCTCTTCCTCCTGGACCCCTTTTCTTGAAGGTGCGAATTCAAACTCCAGGGCAGATTCCAGATGCCCAGCTAGTTCTGCGGACTGTCAAATGCACCTCGCCCTGCGCGGGAGCTGGAATCAGCACCGAGGTGGCGGTCAGCTCCCCTGCTCCTCATTGGCGAGCCGAGCGCTCGGCCCCGCCCCCCCGGCCAGGCCCACCCACCCCGCGCAACGCGGGGCCCCGGGAGACACCTGGGCGGGTCCTTGGCCCATGCGTGGGTCCCCAGCAGCCCGGCTGCTGCTCTGCGCTCTGGTTACCTGAGGGAGAGAGGAAAGGGGGAGAACGGGACGTGGAAGAAACGAAGAATTGTTCTTGCCTTCCTTCCCTTCTCCTCCCATCCCTCCATCCTCACCTACATACTTCTTATCTTCCCAACATCCGAGGGACCAGTAGAGATCCTGAAATAGAAGTCAGGTTTTCGAAGCACGCTGCCTAAGGAACACTAAAAGTAAACAGGCGCGCTAGGAAGGAGCTTCCCATGGAAAGCTTGCAGTGACCTAAACACACACCCTTTCCTCCCTTCGCATGGGGACAGCAGGAGCGGGATGTGCGCAATTTGACTTCGCCTGCGTTCCCCAGCACTGTAGGCGGAAGGGTGGCTATTGATCATGACCAATTTTCCGATTCAGCGGTTTCGAAGTTTGTCCTCCTCAGCTGCTCTCCCCACCCCGAGGCCTGTTGCTGGGGCTCATCTTTTCACGCGTCTTCCGTGTCTGCGTCACCGTGGTGATGGGTGGAGCTTTGATTCTTTGGCAAATGCTATAGGGTGCTAGGTGCTCGGTGGGTACCCGAGTCTAGGTGCTTCGCCAGCGTCAGAGATAAATAGAAAAAGGACTAGACAAATGGGTGTGGAGATGATGAGGGTCAGGATGGGTTAGCTTTGATTTCTTCCTAGAGACCCCCAATTATAAATCCTGGTCTTTTCTTTGGTTTCTAGCGTGTATCTGAGGACTGTCTTGCTCTAACATAACTCGTTTTGTCTTCACTGAAAGCTGACATACATTAACAACAGCAATACTGTCTTCTCATTAATCAACATAGTAATAGCAAGCAAAGTTTTCAATCAAGATAACGTTGGTAGAATCGTCCCCACTGGCCAGTATGCAGACTCTAGGCTCTTTACAACCTTCAGTCTTCAGCTGTCCAATGTACAAACACTAAAGAGGAAGACCGAGCTGAGTGTCAGACAGCTTCCGCATTCATCCTGAGGTTTGTCTTGCTGTTTGGGAGAGGCATCCCTGGAATACTGAAAGAAAGTGCAATCATAATTAGACCAATGACCCTATTGTGTTATTAGAGAAGAAAGAATTCTGAAAGTCCCACTAGTTGTAAGTAAGTGGTCTTCTATACATACCTCTGAATGAAAATAACTGTCAGTAGATCTCAAGCCTGGGAACACTGCCAGGCTGAAGCTTTAGGTGGTGGAGGAGTGGTCACACCCAGGAGACCTCGTGGCACAATATATCAAAGCTGAGGTGACCCTGGTGCTACTCTGTTGTCAGGTGTTGAGAAAGGGAGAAGAGCGGGGACTTAAGGTCCCATCCCACTGGCTTTTCTTCAATCCTTCTACAAGGGGCCCCACAAAGTCTTTAGCCCAACCCTGGTCATTGAGAATCTCAGACTGAAATTTCCCTATCTGGCTAGTCTAAACATATTAGAAAGCCTAGGGAACAATATAGGGACCCCTATTCTGCTTTGCTGCTCTAAATGCATGTCACACTTGAAAACTTTTAAAGCAGTCAAATATTACAGATATCAAATGTCCTTTGAGTTCCTGTCTGACAGCATTTGTGTCCCATCATGCCTATAAGACAAAGCTACCTTTGCTATATATCAACCATATAATTCTGTTTTCACCTTTTCCCCACACATATATCCCTAAACAACATGTAGTCTTCCTTTGATTATCTTTAATCAATATAGAAATTGTATCAAAGTGTTTCATTTTATTTTTTAATTTTTATTTATTTAAGAGAGAGAGAGAGAGAGAGAGAGAGAGAATGGGCATGCCAGGATCTCCATCCACTGCAAACGAACTCCAGACAAATGTGCCACCTTGTGGATCTGGTTCTGGGGAACTGAACCTACGTCCTTAATTTTCACAGGCAAGTGCCTTAATCACTAAGCCATCTCTCCAGCCCCAAAGTATTTCATTTTCTCTGTTGCAATTTATTCAATTCTATCATTGAGATTTAACATTCATATAGGCAAATTCCTACTTCTTTCATTTTATTTATAGTATTTATTGTGTTTTGTTTTTAAATGTGCCAGCATTCCTTCATTAATGGTTCTGTTTATAATTGTTAACTTCTCTCTAGCCCTCTCCGCAATGTAGACTACACAATCTTGTAACCTAACCATCTTTTATTTTATCTCTCATTTAAAAGTAAATTTTATGGATGGTAAGACATATTTCACTTAGCTCTTTTAGATATTTCCAGTTATCCTGTAACATAGTGATACTATTTCATACGCTTCCATCCTCCACTAAAAGTGTGTGAGCTTCCCCAGGGGGCAAAATCCTTACCATCATTTCAAGAGTAGCTTTTTGTAAAGAGAAAATTGATGCCTAGACAACACGAGTCATCATTCTACAGCTCTGGCACATCCCAAAACACACTTTCATTAAATAAAACATTGAAAATTATCAGAGATGATGGCTTCATTTTCTGTTAGAATAATGGAAAATGGGACATTTTTACCACTAAGATGTACTTGTAGTATGTTAGAAGGTATTAAGGGAAAGTGCCATCTAACTGAAGATATCTGTGAATTATCTTCAAGCCATTAGTAAATATCGGTACTATGTATATAGATGTCCATATGTGGACACAGCCCATAGTGTATAAACTACTCCTAATTACAGCTCTACTTACAGTTGTATCCTTTATTTTCTCTCTCTAACACATCTGCTCTTAGAGCAGTGTTGAGCCTTAACCACCAGACATTTGTCTAAAATTTGTTAGCATTTCAGTAAGCATACTGTGCCCCTGAGTGTAGCAAGGGGTAAACAGCTGTTCCTTCCAGACTGTACTGCAAACAATGCCATCTTCTGGGGGATTTTCGCAGCAGGCTTTGTATCCACAGTAGAATATTAATCACTATTAAAACTGCTTCAGCCAGATTGCTATTTAGCTATTGGAATTCTACTATAAAGCTTTTTAGTCTGGTAGGTGCAGCTGTCATATGGTAAGAGAGGCTGAATAATCTTCCCTTTCTTCCCATGCTGTTCTTATACAATAATTCATATCTTTGGAGGATCATATTTTGAAGAGGCTCACAACTTATGAACAGTTAGCAAAACATGGAATACTAATGGGAAACAAGGAAACAGATCACTGAAATCCTAACCTGTTTCTATTTTAAAACAATAATTATAGACAACTTCCCAAACTGAAACTCCATCCAAATTCTTAAGAGAAAGAAAGAAAGAAAGAAAGAAAGAAAGAAAGAAAGAAAGAAAGAAAGAATTGGGTTGTATTTTAAGTCCACAGTTGCTTGGATTTTCTCTTCAACATCTCCACATCTTTGTTCTAACAGAGCAAAGGGAGAAAAGTTTTTCATCAAATAGAATATAATCTTCAGATATTTATTTTTTTCTTTTTTTCTTTATTAGTCAGCTCTGTATTCAGCAAATACAATCAGTTTGGTACCATTATTAGGCTCATCCGTGACCTACCCCCTCCCTTGACCCCTCCTTGTTGAGGTATACGGGTCATGCATTGTGGAGTTAGCCCACAGTTATGGATAAGCTAAATGTCTCTGCATATCATGACCCAACATGTAACTCTGACATTCTTTCCGCCCCCTCTTCCGCAAAATTTCCCTGAGCCATGTTGGGTTCATTTTTGGTCTGCTTCAGTGATGAGGTGTTGGGGGCCTCTGAGGCTCTGGCTCTCTGATTTGGTAGGAGTTGATTTTTCTCTGTGCTGAACTCCTTCCCCCTTGTGCTGGTATCCGGTTCATCAGGAAAACAGCCCCCTTGCTTGTTTCTCCAATTTTTCTTAGTTTCAGCCAGGGTCCTTTTGAGGCATGATGGGGTGGCTCTCTCCTTAGGATCTACATCTATCTGAAAAAGAGAAGCAGATTCTCCAATGGAGAGTAAGTTAGCACCAGGACAAATGAGATAACCCTTACTTTTTTTTTTTTTAATAGAGAATTTAATACGTGTAGGCCCTCTTGTAGCCCACAATTGATGGTAGCTTGATATTGGAGAGTAGGTTTACGTTTGGATCTGGTTCTGACTTGTTTCCCAGCTCCAACTATGGGTCCCATACCAGTGAGGGGATCAGTTAGCCAAATTGAGAGCAGTTGGTTCCTCACCATGGCTGTGTGCCACCACTGCACTTGTGTGGGCATCACAACAAGTTATTTGCTGCTAAGTAGGTTAGACCATGCGTTGCTTGGACAGATATTGGTCACTTTCCCCCAGTCGCCCATGTAGCTCCTTCTGGCACTAGACGCGCTGACTGTCTGGGGACTGACTCTCTTCCAACTTCCAGCCATGCCATTCTAATTTGCATGTCAATCACTTAAGGTATCTTCAGCAGTAGGGTCTTCAGATATTTAACAAGTGGCCTGTCTTATGGTTTTACAATATTTTGGGGAGGCATACCTGGGAGAGATGTTTGGTAATTTCCAAATTATTGAAGAAATCCCAAGAGGAGACAGATACTGATATGTCAAATGTAACAAAGAATTACTGAATTCAAAACTGCATACAAAAACTCCCCACCATATTTTCTTTACTTTTGAAATTGTATTGGTTCAAGTCACTGTGACATATCCATATATGATCACAATTGTCAATTCACTTTTTCTGTTTTAAACATCAGTCTTTTTGGATAATTTTTGACTTTTCACATGACAGTCTGTTTCAATGATTGAAATGTACTTTCTGTTACCACCCA
The DNA here is from genome assembly GCA_036346955.1 of Dipus sagitta. Lineage (NCBI taxonomy): Eukaryota > Metazoa > Chordata > Mammalia > Rodentia > Dipodidae > Dipus > Dipus sagitta. The sequence goes on along the minus strand of CM070773.1, from coordinate 155,209,302 downwards.
TATCTTTAGAAAATTTCTTTCAAGATATTGACATGTCAGTTGGTTTATTTTTTTTCTGTCAACTCCTTTTCTTTATAACTCCATTTTCTTACTTTACCTTTTTTTGTCCTCCTTTGTAGTATGTGCAAATAATAGGTGTATTACATAGGAAAGAAAATCGCTGCCATTGCTGCCCTAAAAATGGTTTAAGAAAATAAAGTGTAAACACATTCCAAAGTTAAGGTAGTAACACAGATTAGCAAGTGACTCAATGCCCAGTATGAAGGCCTTGTATGAAAAGTGCTACTGGAGTTTTGAGGTTGACAAAGTTTGCTTCCTCTGAGAAGGAAAAGGCACAGGTGGCATCTAATGAATCATATTTCTCATCTCTGTGTGGCAAAGGGGCTTGCTTCACCCTGAGCCATGAAGCTTGTTATTCAGGTCAGGCCAAGTCAGGTATATTTGCCTTAACAGGAAAGTCAAGTCTAAGATAATTAAGGCAGAATTCTACTTTTGCAGAAGAGTGGATAATCACATTAATACCTATGGACTTCATCCACATGCTGAGGGGATTCTACTAAAGCACCACCACAGCCTGCATTGGATTTATTTTCAGGGGGAATCCTTCTCAGGCATGTGTACAATTATATCTGTACTGACCCAGACATGCTACATGCAGAAGCAGATATGAGAGGATATCTTTTTCACTAATTTCTGTCTCTTTAGAAGAAACTCTTGCCTAAACTCATCAAGTCCTTTGTGATATAATTTACTTTTCCAAAGAAATCCATTCTGATCAGTTTTATAAGAAATGTTTAAACCCCAAGCCCAAGCCATGGCATTGAAGCTTTATAGCTTGAGGTCTTTGTGGAGCTGGGTCCCTTTGAGATCCAGTTTCTGTACCTGTAATTGTGAACATCAATACTTCATGGCTTTGGTATTTGCTTATATTTAATAGAATCGTATGTAAAATGATGGGTTTCTTATACAAACTAAAGTTCTCAATGCTAAAATCTAGCCCAAAGAAGACAATGTATTCAGATCATACATTTGGTTTGGCAATTCATACCTGGAGTAAAAATAATTGCACATATTTAACACACTTAATCATTAGAGGGAAATATGCATTATTCATTATCAAAGATATCAAAATAATTCAGTTAAGCAGCATTAACCTAGTGAGTAACACGAGTATGCCTAGGCTTGTACTATGTCTTCTGATTAGAGGCCATGAGTCATTTGGTCCTGTCTTCAAGGTTGTAGTTCATTCACTGATGGTTTACTGATCAATAACCAGAATCAAATTCTGTGACTGCTCAGCAGACTGTAGAAGGACTCATGCACTGAGTAAGCCTAGCACATCTATCTCTCTATTCCCCTTTAACAGTGATAACTTAGCGCTTGATGTGTGGCCTGAGTCAAATAGAACACGAGAGAGGGTGATGTTTTTTCTTGTGCAAAACAGAAAGGAATATGAATGAAAATCTGATTGTTCCTGAATTTTCTGCATATCTTGGACAGTATCTAATGAGTATGTAAGGGTGTAACAGTATCAGTCCATTTAGAGGTATCAACAGGTGTCTGGGACAACAACATAGTAAAAGACATATAGACAGCATCTTGAGCTTTATTCACAATACTGAGTTAATTCTACTATAGAACCCAAAAGTCTGTAATGCATAAGCCACTGCTATTTAAGTTCCCTAGAAGAAAGTAGAATAATTATTATTAAATATCAACATAAAGTAGACATCTGACTTGGCTTCCTCTTTAAGCATACATGACAAAATTCCGACATTACTGCAATTAGCTACATTTGATTTACAGGATGTTGAGAATCCTGAACTCTGTCTGGCCCTTTTCAAAGCACAGAGTAAATAAATAGAACTGCATGCATTCAGACTTATTCTTTCTGAGTCCAGAATCTTGGCATTCCATGTCATTGCTTAGTGCCACAAATGCTAAAACCTGTTAAAAATTTTGTTCTTCCTGACTGTGGGTCACTTCACTTAATATGATTCTTCCCAGGTCCTTCCAATCTCCTGCAAAATTTATAATTTCATTTTATGTATTGTTGATTAAAATTCTATTGTGAATATGATCACATTTTCATTATCCATTCATCTGTCAATGGGTATCTAGACTTATAATCTATAAGAATGTATCTAATATATGGGGTCAAACGTGACTTAAAATTTTAAAGTGAGGGCTGGAGAGATAGCTTAGCAGTTACGCGCTTGCCTGTGAAGCCTAAGGACCCTGGTTCGAGGCTCGATTCTCCAGGACCCACGTTAGCCAGACGCACAAGGGGGTGCACACGTCTGGAGTTCATTTGCAGTGGCTGGAGGCCCTGGCACGCCCATTCTCCCTCTCTCTCTCTATCTGCCTCTTTCTCTCTCTGTCTGTTGCTCTCAAATAAATAAAAATAAAAACAAAAAATTTTTTTTTTAATTTTTTAAGTGAGGATCATAATCAATATATTAAAAGAGGGGCAAGCAAAGGGAAAAAGATGCATGTGATATGTAAACCAGAAGTGGGGAAGTGACTAGATTGGGAGAGGGGCTAGGGACAGGATTTAAAATAGAAACCAACAGAAACAAATTACATTTGAAAGTGTCAGAATGAATAATGATACCTAAATCTCCGTATGCTATCTAAAGTAAAGGAAAGAATCCTAATAAAATGTTTGTCCATTTTGTTTCCTTATAGAAGCTCAAACATAACTATTTTTTATTTTATAAAACATTCTTTAGGGTTTCTGTAGTGCTTCTGCCTCTCAGGGAACATCAAAGAGTAGCCAGTATGTCATTATTAAGTTTGGAGAAGTGAATTCGGAGCAGTAGGCATCCATTCCATCTGCAGTACATGCCTGATCTTTAAGTAAGGTAGACCATATCTGAATCTGTCTGTGGCAAACTCTTGTATGAAAACTTGTAATGTTTTCCAAAGGCATGTTCTTCAGGAAATAAATATATGGAAAGGCAAAGAGCTAGTTACAAATGCTTGTTTCATTTTGCAATACAGTTCCTAGAGTTTATGTCCTCATAACTTTTGCATCTAAACTAGCATAGAAAATGCAGTGAAAACATTGATACTGTGCTTTTATTGACATTACTAAAATGGGATGAATGTTAGACTAGAGTCAGCAGGGGGTGTGTTGACTGGCAGGAAGGGGAAAAACCCAGAAAGATTTGCAGCTACCACCAAGTAATACACTTTGGAGCTTGCTGTATTATTGTTCATTTGGGGAAAGGAGTAGAAAACATAACAGAAAACGATATCAAAAAGAAAAAAATCTGTGATTGACTTATTTTAAAATTTTGACTTCTATCATCTCAAAGTTTATGTCTATGAAGTAATTGCATAAGGCCTAGATGGATATAGGTGATTGTAAGTCAAGAGAGTAAATATCATTCACTAAGTTAATAGTTCTTACTCTTTAAAAAAGTATATATATATATATATATATATATATATATATATATATATATCACATGACCCATCTAATTAAAAAATAGATGGTTTTAATCACTTAAAGCTATACAATTTCGGGCTAGAGAGAAGGCTTAGTGGTTAAGGTGCTTGCCTGCAAAGCCTAAGAATGCATGTTTGAATCTCCAGGTCCCACATAGCCAGAAGCAGTGATGCAAGCATGCAATGTCGCACATGTGCATAAGGAGGAGCACTCATGTGGAGTTTGTTCACAGGGGCTGAAAGGCTCTGGCATGATCTCTCTCTCTCTCTCTCTCTCTCTCTGTAAAAAATTAATGATCTCTCTCTCTCTCTCTATCTCTCTCTCTGTAAAAAATTAAAAAAAAAACATAAAGCTATACAATTTAGATAATTTCCATGATTAATAGTATAGTATTTTGACTCCATATTTTCTTGAGAGCTTATATAACTTTCTTTTAAAAATATTTTTTTTACTTAATTGTAAGGAGAGAGAGAGAGAAAGAGGCAGATAGAGAGAAAGAGAGAACAAATGGGCATGCCAGAGCCTCCAGCCACTGCAATGGCCTTGAACTCACAGCAATCCTACCTCTGCCTCCTGAGTGCTGGGATTAATGGTGTGCACCACCACGCCCAGCTTCTGTTCATCCCTTTTATCCAGCAACACTTCACAGGGCTATCAAGGTCATGGCCATTGTCAAAGGCAGGCATAGCCATTGGTAACATAAAAGATTTTTTTAGAAGTGGGTAATATAAATATATGATGCTCGGCTGCTGGTGTGTTTTTGTGGACAATGACTTGCTTTCTGAAGAACTGCAATGACAACATCTCATCCTCAAAGAGAATTTCTTTTCAAAAGACATGAAAAGACATAAGGCTTGCATTAAAAGTGGTAAGGAGAAAAATAGACAGAAAACAAGTATATTTATTAAAAAGACAGCAAACTGGGTGTAGCTCTGATCTTTATCCAAGTAATTAGGATTAGGAATGATCAGAATTGTATGTGTCAGAATTCAAGTTTGTTAGTAAATATATCAGACAAATATTCCTTTAAAAATTCCATCTCCTGCAAAGCATGGTGGCGCACGCCTTTACTCCAAGCACTCGGGAGGCAGAGGTAGGAGAATTGCCATGAGTTCAAGGCCAGCCTGAGACTACATAGTGAATTTCAGGTCAGCCTGAACTAGAGCAAGACCCTACCTTGAAAAACCAAAACAATAAAAAAATAAAATTCCATCTCCAGAGATTAATGGAGAAGAAGAAGGATGTTAATAGGAGAGGGATAAAAGAGAGTAATTAGGGCAAATAGGATCAAAATACATTATATACATGTGTGAAAATGTAAAATGCAGATTTTCATAAATTACACACACACACATCATAATGTTGTCATTCTTAGGTCTTCTCAACTGTATGAGTCCCAAGGGCCACCGGTTGGATGTGCCTGGGCTGTAAACACTTCTACCTTCTCCAGATTCCCCTGAGCATGCACCAGGTAAAGGAATGCAAGGGGCTAGAGAAGCTATGCCAAGCAGAAATAAGCTGGGGCAATGTAAGAGATGACATTAAGGTTCAGAAACCGATTGGATGAGGCCTAGATCACATGAATCACATTTTTTTTTATTGCATCGGTTCTTTCTCAGTCCTGTCTACATCAAAGCATGCCCAGTTTATGGCACAGGGACCACATGTGGCCTAGGATAGCCATGAATGTGTCTCTACATAAAATCAGAAACTTACTTAAAATATGAGGTTTTATGATTTTTTTTTTTGTTTTGTAACTTGAAAAAAATAATCCATCTCCAATATGTGCTAAACTCATCCTCTTTGGTATAATTTCTAGCTTTGAAGATGTTCATCTCACTTTTAGAAGTCTGGGCAACATTTATCTATTGCAATGCTAAGTCTAGGGGAAAATGTCAATAGATTTCTTGGAATGTTTTGCCATACTCTTGAAATTCTAAACAAAATTTTATTTTCATTTTTTTTTTGTCAGGAATTGTGATTAATGGGTTTTAAAATCCATTTCTTGGTTTCCCAACAATTTTCTTTGGGTGAAAATGAGAGTTAGATTAAGCATGAACCTATCAACTCTAAGTGTACCTTTCAGATTCCTAAGATTAATTCAATTATATTTGGGGGCAATAATGCCTGAATCCAGTTCAATCTCAATTCCTCTTTCCATATGGAGAATTTTGGTTGTTTCATTGAAGTATTTGCATAACTTCTTACTAATGTATATTCTGCTGCTAAGTATAAAAATAGAAGAAGCCCAGACAAAGTGGGTTTGAGACCAATGAAAAAGATGATAACGTAACAGTATTGTAGGAAAGAAGTTACAGGCTGCTAAACTTGGTTTAACTACAAAAATATCTTTCCCTAGTTGAGATAGAAATAAAGTTGGTTAGTATTATGAAGACTTGGAAGCAAGGCAGCAGATTATATACTTTTTTCTCTGAATGGGTTAATTTTGCACAGTGGTAGACAATGGAGACATCAGTAAAAGTATTCCATTTATTGCCCCCCCCACAGTACCCACTGATATTCAAGATGCTTTACAGGGTCCTGAGGACTCCATTACTAATGCAATTATTAATCTTTTGCTCTGAAATTTGACATCTCTATGGATAGGAAAAACCTCAGTCTGGAGTTTCAACAGTCACACTGGCTAAGTGTTCAATCAGAAATACTACCTGACCTTAAGTTGTCTCTAGATGTGGATGATTTGGTAGAAATCAAAACAACTAATTTTACACTAAATTAGGAAGGAACTAAAGAAATTAGAAAAGGAAGAAAGAGACACTGCCCTCCTGAAACTCAGTGGGACTGAAGTGGGGTGAATCCATTGCTGATCAACAAGCCTTGCCAAGAAATCAAAGAGAATGAGCTGAAATGATTAAAATCCTCCACATGAAAAGTCTGGTTGAGATGAAATTGGGTGCATGCTTTATTCATTCACACATTGGTCCCCAAAATCTAACTGAATTGAATCCAAAATTTAACAAAGAAACCAGACCCAGGTGATACACTAAAACACAGTTTCTATTGAACAAGCTTTACTAGGGAGACACTGTGACCCTGAGCCTCCTCCTTACCTATGAACCTGCACCACGCTTGTGTGTTATCTGGTTAGGCCAACATACACACAAACACTGAACAAACAGCTTTCTGTTATACAATTGTATTTTCTTATCATTGATTTATTTCTAAGAGATTTTCTATTTGTTCCCCATATTCATATAATCTTAGAAATTTGTAATCTACCAATAGTATAAAGAACTGAAGTTGATGTCAGACTGCCTGCCATACTGTCTATAAAACCTCTGAGCTATCAGAACTCAGTCCTCAGGCTTTGGAAGTTATTCTCATGAGTCCATGATGACATGAATAAATTTTCTGATTCTTCACTTTACCTCTGGTGCCATATCTGTGTCACTCAGTCTCCAGTGACATAATTGCATCAATTTGAAATATCACACTGCTAATTCATACACATATACTTAATCTAATTATGTATGGTTAGCAGCATAAAACCAATTCACAAATTAAATCACTTTTTTTGAAAACTAAGAAGAGGATATGAGGTTTCATTACATGTAAAGATTCTCACAACATGTGTCCAAGAAAGACAGACTGTGGATGAATAAAATTGGGGATGCTCATGTGATTGGCTTCCTAAGATGTGCTGGGTACACTGTGGGTTTTTTCTTAGCCTCCTTCATACACACCTTGAGTTAACTATCATGATGAACATGAGTCACTTTCTAGAGATCATAAATCTCTCATTATCTTTTATTGTTATTATTCCCTTGAAATGAAGGAATTGGCTAGATACTTTGAAGGGTTACCTGAACTTTTAGCAATGTTTGACATCAGTATGGCCCTAGGCAAAATTCTAAAGGCTTTAATAGGACCCATTATAATGGATGAGTTTGACAAAGATAGAAATAATAATAAAATAATTTTAAAAACTGGAGGATTTGGGCCTTTCCAAAGGCTGTAGGAAGGTAAATCTGTTGGCAAGAGCTTGAAGGTGGAGTCATCATGCAGACATTGCCCAATGGGAGTGAGTAGAAAGGAGCAACCCAAGGGTTTCCAGAATGACCAAAAGTCTCATCAAATTTACTTGCATGGCTTTGACCTCAAACATTCTATGTCCAAAAGAATAGCTTTTCCATCTGTTTTGAATATGTCCTTGAATTAATAATATATCTGTAACTATTCTTAAAAATAATAGCAGCTAAAATGCAAAATACACAGTTGGTGCTTAAGCTATGCTAATTGTCAAAGAAAGACATTAGTTTCCTATCAATCCCAGAATTTGCTATAATGAGAACCCTGGAAGACATTCATTGTTAAAATCTTCAAATTGTGGTATAATGTTAGAACCCTCATTCAATGTTGATGGAAATGCAAACTTGTATAACCATTATGGAAATCAATATGGAGATTCCTGGAAAAGATGAATATAGAACTACCAGTAGACCCAGTTATTCCCTTACTGGGCATTTACCCTAAATACCCCACACTTCACTACAGAGATATTTGCTCAACCATGTTTATAAGTGCTCAATTATTAATAACTAAGAACTGGAATCAACCCAGATACCCATTATTGGATGAATGGATAATAAAGTTGTGGTATATTCACACAATGGAATTCTACTCAGCAGTAAGAAAACACGACACAATGAAATATGTGGGAAGATGGATGGACTTAAAACAGGTCATACTCAGTGAACACACACAATCACATAAAGACAAATACTGCATGTTCTCACTCATCTGCTGTTCTTAATCTGGATCAGCTTGAATTACTAGCATACCTGATAGGCAACTTGAGGTCCAGGTAATAGGGATGGAAGGCATTGCAGTGAGGGGAAAGGGAGGTTGAGGGAAATAAACACAAAACTAAATCCAAAATGAACTGGTACCATATAAACCTTTATACTTTAAGGTAGACTAAAAAATTTTACTCTCAACTGGAGTATGGGGGAGCACCTAATAAGAAGTGTTCCCTGAAGAGAGTGGGATGAAGCCTAACCTTAATTTTTTTTTTTTTTTTTTTTTTTTTTTTTGCTGTGGCCTGTAACTCTCAGAACCAGAAATAGGTTTCTATTCACATTGAGCTATTGATCAGAGAGCTGTCAAAGAACTTGATTACCTACCTGAGGAAAAAGGTAAGTCACCATATGTTGCTGACACAGAACACAAAGGGACCTGGCTGGAATCCAGAAGATAGCTAGTCACCAAACAGCCCATCTAATGCTGGAAAACACTACAAAAGCTACTGTGGGAAAGTGACCAACCAGGGGTCTAAGATACTCAGAATTCCACTGGAGAATCTGATTTTCTTTTTCAGAAGGGTCTCACTAAACCCAAGGAGACAAAATGTCCCCTTTCACTTCACCTTAGTGGTGAAACCACTAAGGAACTGGGGAGACAAGCAAGAGTGCTGCTTCCATGGTGAGCCTGACAGTCAGCATCAGGTGAAGCAGGCAGATCCTGAGGATACTCAACACATATCAAAACAGTAATTCAGAGCCTCCAAAAAGCTCATCACTGAAGTAGACTTAAAACATAACCACCAAAGCTCGGGGAACTTTGTGGAAGAGACGGGTAGAAAGATTGTAGTAAGAGTCACATGTTGGGTCATCATACCCAGAGGCATTGCCCCCCACCTATAATAACTGACATCTGCTCTCACAGCATGTAACCCACATTCCCATGGGGAATACCAGCAACTCCACTGGTGAGGACTCCCAGCAGAATGGGGGCAGGAAAGAGGAATGAGGGAAGAGATAGTAACAATACATGATGTATCCATACTAAGTATGTCCTTAATAAAAAAATTTAAAATCTTCATTCTGTAATTCTAGGCTGGGATTAAAGGCATGAGCCATCACACCAGACTAAAAGCTTTAGGACATTTTCCTATATCCTTAAGTTCTCCTCTTATGGTAAAATGGTGGATGAAAGGATGTGTTTCACCTCAATTTAAAATCCACTCCTTTGGTTAATATCACTTTCTCAGAAATTTGTGATGTAGATTCACCTTCTTTGATTTTCTTAGTACCTGCTCATTTTCAGAATTTAAACAAGATCCATTATTTATATTTATAATCATATATTATCTTGACTACAATTCCCCATTAAAATCTATGCTCACTATCCTCTCTCCCATAAACGAACAGACAATTGTACTCATATTTCATGTTGGTATTCCTTTACTTTGCATTTATATTCCAACTAATGGCAAACCATCAAAATCCCTATAACCATGTCCACTGGGAGCTCAATGTCTGTGGTTCTCATATGCCTTTAAACATCAGACACTTCACAATTCTCTTTCTTTCTCTGTCTTTCTCACTCACTCTCTCTGTTCCTTGTTTTAACTGCATTCTTCCCTCCTGGCTTCAAGAGGCTGTTCATTTTCCTCTTCTTTGCCAACAGCCTCTCTCCCAGAGTTCATTTTCAGGTATGGAATCTTTACTATGTAGACTTTCTCAGAGCTCAATTTTAGGTTTTTTTATTCTTACCAAATAGTTTCTCTAGGTAAATTCTCAATTCACATAGTTTTAATGATGAAAATCATGTCTGCACGCAAGACTCCTCCCCACGCTCCAACCCCATGCTCAGCATCCTTTCTGATCTTCCCCCTGGAGGCTGTAGAGAAACAGCAGGTAGCACATTCCAAGGACTATACTTCAGTGTTGCCTCCACCCAGAAGCAGCAGACCTTCTCTACTGAGTTTGCAAATCCAGAATATCCCCCACTGTACTTAACCCTTCACATCTCATCAGTAGTAACTACTTTATGTGTGCAGAGAAAACCCACTTCTTTACATCTTGTATCACACCTATTGGTCTAGGTCAACATGTTCTATGTAATAAGCCTCTAAAATAGACTCACTGGTAACTTTGTCAATTGTGCCACCATGCAGCAGCTATAGCCATCTACTAAAAACACAACTTTGAACTCCCATTCAACCTAGTAGACACTTGAAAGTTATTTCCTGTTGCCATCAAGAAAACTTCAATTCAAATGACCTTTTATGGTTCAGTATCTTTTCATTGCACCCCTTATTCCTTTTGCACATCGCTGTTTTGATGGCTATGCCCTCTTTCACAGAGTCTTTTTACAAATTTACTATTTCTGCATGTAGCAATTTGTTGTCATTTTTACTAATGGAACTTATTTTTCACATGTCCCACTTCAGTCGTTTATTCTGAACATTTTTACAATTTTGGAGGACTTAAGACATTTGTAATTGTTTAATCATTTGTGGGACATTTTGAGAAACCTATGCCTTCTGCATTAATTTGGGTGACAATTTTACTTTTATTTTTCCATCCCTCAATTATTCTTTAATGCCTCAAATGGTGGTTTCCACAAGGTTTGTTTTACACAAATGCTTGCTGACTTAGCAAGGAACACACTCACTTACTGACCTTCAATCAATAAGGATTCAATAAACATGGAGACCTGGAGAACAGCATGTCACCATGGAATGAGTATGTCTATTCATTTTTAGAAAGTAAAGTTGACAAGGGGAAAGGGTTTTGTGCTTTTTTTTTTTTTTTTTTTTTTGCTTGTGTGGATTATACTTTATTTCAGGTGAACAAAAGTCAGGATGGGGTGAAAGTAAGAGACTGCCTAGAGAAGGTGGCTCAGGAGGATGCTGACCAGATCTTACCATCAGTAGTAAAACAAAAAGGTATCGCAAGGGTTCTCTTTATGATCTGGGTCATGCTGAGAACCCTGATTCTAATAAGAACTAGAGACAGATGGGAACTGAGAGCATGTATTTACATAGGACTATTTCCAATGATTAATCCCACTGGGTAAGAAGCAAACAGGGTAATAATGAAAATGCTCATCACTAATCTTAAACAATAACAAGGGGTCAAGGGTGATATTCTAAGCTATTGTATGCATGCTCTCATTTTTCTTCACAGAAATGATTTTGCATAGGTTACATTTAACAGATTGGGTTTGCATGCATGCACATACACCACAGACAGGTACACGCACATGCACACAAATCCACAATATGGTTTCTATTGAATGTGTGAATATGTATTATTTTGAGATTCTTTTAAAGTTTAAAAAATATGCATGGAACCATTGGAAATCAGAGACTGTTGGTATTTCAAAATACAGACTCAAAGACACACTTACCATCAGTATGATGAGCCAGAGTGCTGAGAAGAACACTAGTGGAACTCTTTCCTCCCAGGGCTTCTCAAAGAACTATCATTTGTCCCATGACTGGAACAACTCAGACTATTGAGTAAAGCTTACCTGTTTATCCAGTATGCAACTGCCAGTATTGCTTTGTACTAAGCCTGAGAGCAGCACGCTAAACAGAGGACCAGCATTCAAGTGAGAAAGACTGGCTGGCATGCCAACAAAAGGAACACAGCATGCAGATCTGTGATAGCATCTGTGACTATAGCAGATCTGTGATGATGTGCAGGACACTCAGACCAGTGGGTTTGCTTTCTACCAGAGAGAGAGAGAGAGAGAGACAGAGAGAGAGGGAGCAAAAAAAGAAAAAATAAAATAAAAAACAAATGTTGCAGTCAAGTTCACATTGCTGGCAGAAATCACCTGACCAAGAGCAGATTATGGGAAAAAGAAGGTTTATTTTGGCTTATGGACTCAAGGGGAAGCTCCATGATGTCAGGGGAAAATGATGGCATGAGCAGGTGGATTTCACCTCCCCGCCAACATCGGGTGGACAAAAGCAACAGGAAAGTGTGCCAAACACTGGCAAGGTAAAACTGGCTATAATACCCATAAGCCCATCCCCCAAAATATGCTGCCTCCAGGAGGCATGAATTCCCAAATATCCACCAGCTTGGGATCTAGCATTCAGAACACCTAATTTATCAGGGACACCTAAATCAAACTAACACATTCTGCCCCTGACTCCCATAAAACATCCATGATGTGAAATGCAATGCATTCTGTCCAACTTTAAAAGTCCCCATTTTTTTTAATCAATCCTAGTGATGTTCAAACATCTCATAATCCAAGGTCTTTTAACTAAGTCATGATACCAAAAAATCCCCCCAAAACCCATAATGACGCAGATTAAACACTCATACAGTAAAAGATGGCACTGGGCATAGCAAAGAAATATTCAACCAATACAAGATTTAAACAGGGCAAACATCAAACTCTGTAGCTCCAAGTCCAACCGCTCTAGATAGTGAAAAGTCTCCAATATGATAATTCTAACCAACAAGTCTCTGGAGTTCCAATTCTGCCTCTTCCACTAAGCTACTCACAGTCCTGGAAAACCTCATCCAGGGCCAGCAGCTTCTCTTTAGCAACCATCTTATGGTCCCGGAATTTTCACTGGGTCTCCACTGCAGCCCACGGTTCATTCTCATGGCTCCATTGGGTCTCCATGCAGCAATCCAGCAAACCTGCTTCACACTGCCCATAGCCATTTCCAAAACACAAGACCATGTTGCAAATTCAATGACATCTCTTTCCTGCACTTATTATACTCCATAACACCAGGTAGGGTGCCAATTTGTTAATCCAGGGGGTTAGAATAAAGCAGACTTTAAAGAACAAGACTCTCCTTGAACATTCAGGCCCTTTCAAAAAGAGACTACATTCTTCCTGTTGCTTTCTTTTCTTATCATACTGATAGACCATGGATCTCCCCAGTGGACACTGCCATCTATAAAAATAAGACTCTAACCAAGAATGAGAATAGCATGGATCAAAAAGGGTTTAGCATATACATTTAGAAGATGTTTTGATGGGCATCCTTCCTCATTTTAGCCAAAGAACAGTGGGAGTTTCCATCCTGGGTCTTTAACATTCCAAACCATATTCTTCTGACTTGGTTCTCAGTAGGAGGTATGAATTCCCTCCCACAGAGTATGCCTCAAGTCCAATCAGAGAGAAGTTTATTACCACCATAGCATGTTTCCATTATTACACAGGTGTGTACATCTTGCCTGGCTGGTTGATTTTGCAGTTTTCCAGAGCCCCTAGTTCATGCTGTTCATACCCTGAGCTCTACCATAAATCTAGATCTGATTAAATATCTCCACAAATGCTAAACATGGTCCATCTCTTGTTGGCTGTCCTATCCCTCCCCCTACCTTAACTGTTGTTCACTACTAAAATCTTTCTCCACATTCTCACCTTGCTTATGCTTATGCTTCATATTCTTGAATTTATGTAGTATGTGGCATTTTGAAACTTGTTCCTTAAATTCAGCATCAATGCACATATTCCTTATATAGTGTTAATAAGATAAATTTTGCATCACATGATTCATATAGTGAAATCTAGCCCTCAGAGCCCCAGAGTGTGAGTGTGCTTGGATAGAAGGCCTTCAAAGAGGTGATTATGGCTTAATGAGGCCATTTGTCTTGACCTGAATCCAATCTGACTCATGTCATTACAAATAGAGGTTAACATAGCAAAGGAAAAAAGACTATGTGAAGACAGAGGGATAAAGCAGCCATTGCAACTCACAGAAAGAGGCTTTAAGACCACCCCTTCCAACTCCTTGACCTTGGTCTCTTAGTGTCCAGAAAATGAGAACTCAAATTGCTGAAGCCGTTCAGAATGTAGAATTCAGTTATGGCTCCCTAGCAAGCCTGAAATTCAGGTTTTCCCAATGGTGAGTGACATTCTGTAAAATTGCAGTGGAGTAGCCCTAGCTGCAGACTGATATTTTGTATACACGAGTTTTGTTACCACCCTAGCTGTCCCAGCACCTTCTTATCTATAGACCTAATGGCAGGATCCACAAACTGCTCCTGTGTGATGTTTCAGTTTATACTTAGTTTACTTTGGAGTGATGGCAAATGACATTGACCTTACAGAACTTATTCATTACTTCCAGGGAGGTTTCTTCTGCTACCATTAGATGCATTTACATTTCTACGAGAGCAATAACAATGTTATTGGTAAATGTATATAGTTTTATTTATTTCTAACCAAACCCTACTTCTTTTGTTTCCCCTTTATTGCCTTATATATGTACTGGAACTTCATGCTTTGTTGAGTATGAGTGATAACAGTGTCCTTGCCCCTTTCTCAATCCCTGAGAAAAAGCATTTAGGTTTTCATGTTCAATATAATTTAATACAACATAAGGATTTTGGTAGATATTTTTTAAACTAAGTTAACAGTATTCCCTTTGAGGCTCATTTTACTCAGAGTTTTATGTGACAAGGTTTTGAACTGTGTAAAATAACCTGCAATAATCAGTACCATTACATCATTTCTCTTTAGCTCACTCACGCATTGGGATACAATAATAAGTATTCAAATGGTAAGTTATCCCAGACAAGCAGAATGAAGCCCACATAGCTATGGTGTATAATTTTTATACATTACTAGATTCATTAATATTTTAAATATTTCTTTTTTATTATTTATTTGCAAGCAGAGGGGATGGGAACACCAGGGCCTCATACCACTGCTAATCAACTCTACACATCTACCTTTACATGGGTACTGGGGAATTGAACTTGGGCAGTCAGGTTTAGCAAGCAAGTGCCTTTAACCACTGAGTAATCTCTCCAGTCCAATATTTATTAATATTTTGATGAGGATTTCTAAACCTATAAGGACTATTGATCTGTTCAATTTTGGAACTTTTTATTGACAACTTCCAAAATACAGCAATATAACATGATCATAATCCCCTCCCACAGCCCTCGTATGAACCCCCCTCCACAAAATCCCTTCTTTCCAACTAGTCTCTCTTCTATTTTGATGTCATCAGTTTTTCTCTTCTATGATGCAGGTCTTGTGTGGGTAGAATCAGTTACTGTGAGGTATTGATTACCATAGCCACTTTATATTTTGAAGACAGTACTGTAAATACTCTTCCAGTTCCTTTGGCTATTACATTTTTTGCATCATCTCTTCTGCATTGGCCCCAAAGCTTTTGAGGGTGTGATAGAGTTGTCTCACTTAGGATTGAATATTCTGCTGTCACTTATCACTTTGGTGACTTTTGAGTCACCCTGGTGGTCACTGCCATCGGAAAACAGAAGCTTCTATACCAAAAGTGAGAGTAGCATTAATATATGGGCATAAACATAAATATTTGGAGGGTAGTTTGGTGGGCGTAATGTATCTTTTCACCAGATAACAGTAGTAGGACTTATGACCTCTCCAATGTAGTAGGTTTTAACTATTGCTCTCATGTTCATTCATTTGTTCATTCATTTCTTAATTTAAGGAGAAGAAGGAAACCATATTGTTTCATTGACATATCATAATAAAAACTTCATAAAATGACTTGGAATTTGTTACTCCTCTTTTATTTCTAAATGATACTGCAAACTTTGTGCTATTCCTCTAAACAGTTGATAAAATTATATGAAGAATCTCTCTGGGCCTAATGATTTTGTGGGAATATTTATATTATAAGGGTGGGGGAACATTCTGTCTTCCTACTATATTGCGGTTTGAGTAACCTTTTGAGAAACTGGTTTATTTCTGAAGTTGTTGAAGTTATGAACATGGCTGTAGAATTTGTGGTAATGATCTTTTATAACTGATATTTTTTTTCTTTATTAGTCAGTTTTGTATTCAGCAAATACAGTCAGTTTGGTACCATTATTAGGCTCACACGTGACCTACCCCCTCCCCTTGGCCCCTCCTTGTTGAGGTATACGGGTCCTGCATTGTGGAGTTAGCCCACAATTATGGGTAAGCTAAATGTCTCTGCATATCATGACCCAACATGTGGCTCTGACATTCTTTCAGCCCCCTCTTCCGCAAAATTTCCCCGAGCCATGTTGGGTTCATTTTTGATCTGCTTCAGTGATGAGGTGTTGGGGGGCTCTGGGGCTCTGGCTCTCTGATTTGGTAGGAGTTGATTTTTCTCTGTGCTGATCTCCTTCCCCCTTGTGCTGGTATCCGGTTCATCAAGAAAACAGCCCCCTTGCTTGTTTCTCCAATTTTTCTTAGTTTCAGCTGGGGCCCTTTTGAGGTATCATATAACTGATATTTTTGATTTGTATTTTCTCTTTCATTTTTGTTTACTTATCTAAAATTTTATCAATTTCATTTTTAAGATATATCTTTTGTTCAGTTTGATTTATTTTTGTCTATTATGCTCATTTTCAATTTAATTGATTTTTTGCTCTTATTCATTTCTTGACTAATGATAGCTTTGACTCTTTTCATCTTTTTTTTTTTTTTTTTTTGCTATTTTATTGTGGTAGCAATGATAATCTTATCATGGCAAGACTCTTCAATGGTAATTAATCACTTATTACTATCCAATACTCCTTCAGTTATACATAGTAATCCCATATATTCTAATTTTTCCTCATATTTCATATGCAGTATTTTAATTCTATCTATTTATTTCTATTTTTATTTTCTTTGAAATTTCTATTTTGATATTTGGTCATTCAGAAACGTCTTCTATAATTTCCATATGTTTGGTGATTTTTCTGTTCTCTCTTATTCTGAGTGTAATGACATTCTGGTTTAAAACAAAAATCTGCATTTTCGGTTAACTGAAATATGTGGTTTTATGGCCCAGGCTAAGGTCTACTTAATGTCCCATGAGGCCCTGCTGCTAGTGGGGAGAAGCTCTCTGTAGGTCTCTGGATCCTTTCATAACATTGCCCAGGTGGTCTGCAGCCTCTGTGGTTTTTTACCTCCTAGACTACCAGGTTCTGAATGTCGTGTTCAGGAAGTCTCCATCATCACTGTGAGTGTGGCTCTTCTTTGAAATCTTTCTGAGTGTGTTTGTGGGGGTTTAATGCGATTTTGAGATAAGTTGAGGATTTTGATCTGTGTTGACACTTTTCTTACCTTTTTACCTTTCTTTGTTGATAGTAGTAATTTTCTTTGCTCTGAAGTATATTTTACCTAACATCAATATGTAGCACTCTTTCATGTTTAAAAATGAATGTTTGCTATTTTATTTTTATTAAAAAATTTTTGACTTACCTACATTCTTCGTTTGAAGTGAATTCCTAGTAGGCATTAGATCAATTAATCAAATTGAATCCACTGCCAAGCTCTATCTTTTAATTTGTGTGCATATAAAATATGTATATTGGCTATTTATTTATTTTTACTTATTTAATTCTACCCCAAGGTTTATGAGAGCCTGTTAATTCATTTAACACTCTTTCTGCCACTACTTCACTGGCTCTAGACTCTATCATCTCTACTTCATCATAACAGTATCCATTGATGTCTTCTTTTTCAATATGAGATGCTGTTTTTGCCAGTTCTATAATTTCCCTTTAATTCTCTCTTATAGAATATTAATGTTTGTTGATTCAGAAATTACCACTATTAGTAGGTAAAATGAAGCAATGCCTGGAAATGTAGACATACTCTCAGCATCAATATTTAATTGTGGCATTTTATCATTTAATAATTTTTATCACTTGCATCAAATTCTCATTCCAGCACCCTAGAATCACAGAATCATCAACTGTATTTTAAACTGCATTGATATAATGGAATAAGTTCACACCCTAATAGTAGAGTGAATTTTGTGTTCTCTCACTCTCTTTCTCCTGCTTTTTGGTTCCTTTTTTGTCTATTATTTCTGAATCTGTTTATATGCAGTAAGGTACTTATTTGTACTTTGCAAGTTTTTTTAATATATATATATATATATTTATTGACAACTTCTATACTTACAGACAACAAACCATGGTATTTCCCTCCCCTCCCCTACTTTCCCCTTCATAACTCTGCTCTCTGTCATATCCCCTCCCTCTCTCCATTAGTCTCTCTTTTAATTTGATATCATCATCTCTTTCTCCTATTATGAGGGTCTTGTGTATGTATTGCTAGGCACTGCGAAGTCTTGGATATCGAGATGAATTACTGTCTGGACAGTTGCATTGTAAGGAGTGGTCCCCTTCCTTTGGCTCCTTTCTGCCACCTCTTCCACAATGGATCTTGAGCCTTGGAGGGTGTGAGGTGTTTCAGTGGTGGACACTCCTCCATCCCTTCTTAGCACTATGTTGCCTTTTGGGTCAGCCCAGTGATCATCACCACCTGAAAAGAAAAGCTTCTCTAACCAGAAGTGAGATTAGCATTAATATATGAATATGAACATTAAATGTAGTGCTTTCAGGGAAATTTGGTGAGAATAACATATGCATTTATTCAGACAAGAGCAGGCTTTATACCCCTAAGGCTCACCCCTGCCATAGGCTTTTGATTAGGTTTTCAGTACCAGGCATGTATTCCCTCCCATAGAGAGGGCTTTGCAAGTTTTTAATATTTTAATATTTAATATTTAAAATTTAAAATTGACAAGAATTTCAAAATTTGCTTTAATATCCTTCTTCTATATTCAGCACTTGCTGAGCTTCCCACATTTACCTTACTCTCTTAGAATAAGGAGAAAAGACTGAATAACTCCCCAGTAAATATTTGAATGTGCCATCTCCAAAGTGTCAATCATATTGACATAATTTTACAGTATAATTTACAGATTTTCCTGCAGTTTGCCTGTTTCCACAACAATGTCCTCTAGAGCAATTTTCTTCTTCTGGTATCCAATCAAGCATCACACCTCCCTTTCACACTTAGATTCGATGTCCTCATAGCTGATACACTACTCTTGTTACATGATTCACTCCTTAAATTTGCAATATTGTTTTAAGTTCATGTGTGAGGTTGTGTAACCATCAGCACCAGTACTGGAGAAGCTTCATGAAGCTGGAGAGAAAATCCAAGCCACTAACAAGTTCTTCCTCATTTGACTCTTCTCCAACATAAGACATCCATGGAACTAATTTCTGAATCTCATATCTCCCTACTTGGTACAAGTCATATGAGTGGCATTCATAGAATGGGAATTACATGTAGCTTCTCATGTCTGACTTATTTCATTTAGTATACTGTTCAAGCTACATCATAGCATGTCTCAATGGTTCAGTTCATAACTGATTAAATATTCTATACTACAAGTGTGTCACATTCTTATTCATTTATTTATTGCTTATATTCAAATATTTCAAGACTAGTATGCAGAATGGCAACTTAGTTTTATATATTTTGTACGTTATATATTTACATATATATACTGAATCTTTTCTGAACTCATTTTTAGCTCTGAATTGTTTCTTGTTCCTATCTCAGGATTGATTATGTATATTATCAAGTCAGAAAAAGAGGTTTTGTAAACCCAATTCTAATTTCAGTGTTATCTATTTATTTGTATAATTTCCATGGCTATATACTTTCACAAATAGTAAAATAGAAGTAGCATCACGGCCTATCCTAGAGTTCTTCTGAACTTTAGTGGGGGAAACATCTCATCTTTCATCATTAAGTATCATGCCAGCTGTCAGGTTCATCAAGTAGCATATCTCTATGTAGCAATTACATTTTCTCCTATGACCTCTTCATAATATATATTTCATAAATAGATTATCTTGCATTCAAATGCATTATATATCTATGATAAATCTTATTTGAGCCTGTAGTGTGTTCCTTTAAAACCTATTGCTTTATTTGTCACATTTTACTCAATGTGGAAATGAAAAAAGCACAAGGTGGTGAGTATTTGAAGACAGAGGAGTGCTTTGAGCAGACCATCAAATTCGCAGTCTGGTCGTCTTGTTAGTAGGTGAATATTTGAGCACTGCTGTCTAATCTTCTTGTGGCTGAGCTTTTGTCATTTATTACATTTTCCAAGTTGATAGAAACTCTTGTTTTCATCTATTTTTATGTGTTGTATTTTCTACATCTCAATTATGTTTTAAATATTTTCACTTTTCAAAGTAAATATTATTTGAGTTTCTTTCCCTTCATCTTTAGTCAATGCTGATGATTCTGAATGTATTTATTGCATCACACATCTTCTCTTTACTTTTATTATTTTATTGTAAATTGTGTATAAATGAAAGTTTTTATTTATATTGTTTGTATTTATATTGTATACTTAAAATCATGTGGTACGTGTCTCTGTGTGTGTGTGCGCACACACGAGTGCATTTGTGCACTTGTGAAATCTCCATGGAGTTAAAACCAAAGATGTATGATAATCTTTAAACCTGTTCATTAACTGAGAGTCCATATGCTCTAAATAGAAAATATTTTTTAAAATTGTATTTATAGTGAATGTAATTGTATTTTATAATACATTCACTCTAGATGAATGGGATGAATTAGATTTAAGCACAGGAGAGCATTAGTATTCATTGCCTGTGTGTAGTTTAATTAGAGGTGATTTCATTTACTTTATCTGAAATTTTACTTTTATCTGTAATAGCCATATATTACTGATTTCTACTTAATGGAAAAAAGTCCTTGCACTGTACTACTAATCCTTTCCAAAATTATTCTTTCTGATTATTCCAATAATTTTCTCAAAAGTTCTCAATGGTTTGCTGCTGCCTGAAGGAGAGAGCTTATGTTTCTCACTCTAACATCCACAGTCCTGTGAGGGCAGGCACCCATTGCTTTGCCAGCCTCACATTTGAGTTCTCACTTGTAGAACATCAGATTCAGTCAGCTGCTTTAACCAGCTGTTTGTACAAGTCCCTCCTCCCACCATCATAGGTTTGTTCATTCTACCTTGGCCTCTTTATGGACAACATTCCCATGGTACCTTTCCTCTATGCCCATCTTACCTAGCTTCCAAAATGTAATTGTCCTTATCTCTGAAAAAAGTCTTAGTGATCACTTCCCTTTTTAAACTAGGAAAATGCTGCCTTGCTAATTGTCTAATTAATCTCTGGCTACATTGGTATGGATTCCAGTGATACCCACTCAGGGACACACATACTCTGACGTGATTTGAGACCTACACAAGCTGTGCACCCAAGATGGTGAGTGTGGCTCATCTCACTATATAGCATCTCCTCAAACTGCCTGCCTGGTACCAGGCTGATTCTCACAAAAGAAAGACAGGAAATTTCTTTAAAGTTTTCATGCACAGAGGAAATCATTTTGCAATTATAGTGACTCAGAGAGAAAAATTCTGTGGTACTTCATACCACATTTTGTATAAATTAAAAACTCTAGGGCTAGAGAGATGTCTTAGTGGTTAAGGCACTTGCCTATGAAGCCTAAGAACTCATGTTCAAATCTCCAGGCTCCTCATAGCCAGACACATAGTAACACAAGCACACAATGTTGCAGATGCACACAAGGGAGTGCATACATCTGGAGTTTGTTCATAGTGGCTGAAAGCCCTGGTGCACACATTCTTTCTCTCTCTCTCTTTCTCTCTCTCAAAATAAATTTTAAAAATCTATATTTCATAATTGACATTTCAAGAGCTTATATCACTTCCAACAAACTTAGATAGCTATTAGGTGATATAATTTTTGTACATATCAGATCAGATAGAACAATGCTATATGAACTCCTTTAAAGAATACATGTGCATTCAGATATCTCATCCTATGAAATGAAATCATGAAAACTTCCCACTTGCAGATTCTCATACTTCAATCAAATTATAACTATGTATACTTTGTCATACAACCTTCTAGTTTTCTGTAAGCAGGTGAGAAATATTTGTCTGAACTATCAATTTAACCTTTCCTCTATGCTTAAATCTAATATCCCTTATTACTTCTTTCTATTTGCAAGAGTATGTGTGGTTTGCATGCATATAGATGCATGTTTATGGGGGGGGGGCACACATGTGTGTGAGTGTGCATGCCTGTGAAGGCTAGACGTTGGTTGATGCCAGTTTTCTTCCTCAGTTGCTCTCGTCATTACTACTACTACTACTAACATTATTATTATTATTATTTTGAGATTTTTAACTTGGTTTTAGTTTCAGACTGGCCTCAAACTCACAGTGATCCTCCTACCTCAGCCTCCCAAGTGCTGGCATATACATGATAGCTGAAGATCTGAACTCAGTTCCTTGTGCTTACATGATGGGCACTATATCCGCTGAGCCACCTCCCCAGCTCCATGTTTCTTTTCTCCTTTTTTCTTTTTCAGTTAAATAATATGCATTTTCTCTGAGCACTAACAGAAATTAAGCAGCTTAAAACTTCTGAAGATTTCGTGTATATTTAGCACTATGTAATAACCATAATGCTCCATTTATGATTTCATATGTAGCTTTGTTCTTGAAATAGTAGATACCCAGTAAATATTCTGTCAATGAATAAAACAGACTCCATTTTACCTGTCACTGTGTATACAAGTTAGAAATTTCTGTTTTTTTTTTTTCTTCTTATTGATGAGCATACTGAGAATAGGCAGGTAACAGAATAAACAGCCAGTTGGTGGAATGTGCTTTCCACTGTTCCTACCTGTGGTGGTTTGAATAGAATAGATGGCCCCCAATATATTCAGTTGTTTATTTGTTTGTAGTTTGCATCTTTAGCCACCTGGCTGGAGGCAATGTCACTGGGTGGATCTTTAGGTGTGGTGGTGGGTTTCAGATTTCAATCTATAGATATGCAAAGTGTGCCTAGCTGGAGTTCCTGAAGTGTGCTGTGGCTTTTGGCTTTAGGCTTGTGCTTCTCTCTCTCTGCTTGGTCCTGTGAAGGCAGGCCAGCTTTTTCTGCCATTATGGAACTTCCCTTGAATCTGTAAACTTCAATAAATATCCCTTCCTCCATAATTGTGCCTGGTCTGGAAGTTCATCTCAGCGAACCTGAACCTGTCTGCTACACTACCCCACTGTGAGAAGGAGCAGGGAAGTACAGATCATTCAGAGCCTGGTTAATAATGAATATCCGAGGCTGTGAAATCCACCAAAATGTAACATCTATACCTACCATGGATGATAGTGTTTCAAAACAAGCAATTTGTTTTAATGCAGATCAGAATCTTTTTGTTGGTAGGGACTGCCCTTTCACAAGGCAGAGTACTAACCACTGGGAAGCCAGGGACTGCCCTTTAAACAGTTGCTTGAACCATAAGCACATCATGATGATTTTGGAGGCAGAATACCAAAGTAAGTGATCCATACTCTGAATAATAGTTATGACTAAAAATATTCATGACTTCTTTTGGCTGGGGTTCACTACAGGTGGCTTTCTTAAAACGTCTTATTTCTTGATTATCAATTATATATACATGCCATGAAGGAGGACGGATGTAAAGAACAGAGCTTGGGAGAGCCCTGCACACAGATGGGGTGTTCTGCTGATCACATCCCTGTGGTGGGTACATGTGCAGTCTCATGGGCCGAGCTTACATGGGGAACGTTCTCCACATCCCACCAGAAGCACCTTTTGCATCTGAGCATCACAGAAGAGTTGCTCTGAACCACATTAAAAGCCTGTCTCTTAAGAATTACAGAAGTCTTTGGCTCACATGTCTACTTCCTTGAGCTACCTCCACCTATGGTTTTATCTCCCTATTTTGTCTTCCTTCTTTGATTATTGAAGCATACTCTCTATTAATTACCACAATTATTGTTAAATTGCCTTCAAATCTTTGGCAAAAAGTGGTTATAGTTGTTGATAAGTTCTCTAGCACAATCAATAAAGCTCAAAGTACAATCAGATGTCAAAGTCCATTTTATAGATGAATAACTTGGGGCACTGAGCTATGAAGATCTGTCCAAGACCCAAGGCATTATTCTGAAACCATTGCTGTGAATGATTATCTATGTTTCCTTGTGGGATTTTTCCCTTCTCACATACATATATGCATGTGACATGGCCTGTCATTAGATACTTGTTTTTTTTTTTATTTTAATCAAGTCACAATGATTACATATGCTTATGGGGAACAAGGTACTCCTATGAAACACGCATATATTATGCAGTGAAAAAATCTGAGTAAGCAGCACATCCATCACCTCAAACCCACCGTTTCTTTTTTTCTTTTTTTCTTTTCTTTTTTTTTTTTTTTTTTTTTTTTTTTTTTGTTTTTCTAGATAGGTTCTTGCTCTGGCCCAGGCTGACCTGGGATTCACTATGTATTCACTATGTAATCTCAGGGTGGCCTCGAATTCACGGTGATCCTCCTACCTCTGCCTCCCGAGTGCTGGAATTAAAGGCATGCACCCGGCCCCGCCTGGCTCAAACCCACCATTTCTTTGTGGTAAGACCTTGAGAAATTCCCTCTGTCCTCACCATGAAAGATATATATATGACATTATTATTGCCTGTGTAATTAATACCTACCATGTAATAAACTATCAGAAACTATTCTGCCTATCTAACTGTAGCTTTGTACCCACCAAATAGCTCTCCTCACCTCCTTGTTCTCTGTCCTGCCCAGTCTCTGGTAAGCACAGTCCTGGAAACTGATTCTAGAAAAGCTTTTAAATATTGCCCATGTAGGTAATGGCAGGACAGATGGTTCTTGTTTGTATGAATGCACAGGGGGTACAGGAGGTCTGGCCTGTCAGTCTGCATGTAGGTGAGGCGAGGGAAGGTCTGAATGCACAGTGGGGTAGAGTCATGGGCCACACTCTGGGTCTGACCTGCTGCTGCTGTCATGTACAGATGAGGCTGCAGAATAAAGGTGACTGCTGACTTAGTTTAGCCCGCACCTCTGCAAAGGGAGTGCTTTGTAGTTACAGAGCAAGCAGACCTAGGATTTCCTTTTAGGTTTTGTTAGTAGCATATATTAATTCCACATAATCATGGATTTCAACATGACATTTTCACATATGTATATACATTTTGGTCATATTCACCTCCTCCTGTTACATTTTTTTTAAATCACCTCCTTTCCCCTCTGATCCCCTTCCTTTTCCCAGCTAAGCCTCCATTTCTACTTTCATGGTGTGTGCATGCGTGTGTGCGTGCGTGTGTGTGTGTGTGTATGTGTGTGTGTGTGTGTGTGTGTATGTGTGTGTGTGTGTTTGTGAACACATTTCATTGGAGTTGGTTACAGGAGCATGAGTGACTTACCAGAAGCTACATTACTGAAGAAAATGTCTCCTCTTCCCCTGCCTATAAACAAATACTCAGAGAAAGGCAGGGCACCATGTACTCCTCCCCTTTCCATGAAACATGTTGATAGATAGAATCTTGTGAAGGTATTGCATAGGTAAGCACAGCTGCTGTGAGGATTGCTTTCTACAACACTGCACCCCTTCCTCTACTTCTTTAATTCTTCCTTCCTCTTTTCCATGATGTTCCCTGATACTTGGAGAGGTGAAGACTTATTTGGAACCCTGCTTTTCTTTGTTCAGAAGTGTCAACTGGGATGTTTTAAAACATGCCAAATATGAACTATTGCAGGTAACCACTTCTTACGGCTTCAAATAAGAAGTGTTTGGGATAGTGTTTGTTTAACAGGAAATATTTTACACTGATAAAATAAGCCTACTTATTAAAGTTTCTTCGGTAGATTAATATGAAGGGAAACATGACATCTGCATTAGAACTATGTTGGAGACTGTGCCAAGAAAGAACAAAAGTTAATGAAGGCATGACCAGATGCCACAAAACTAATTAGTGTGCTCAGTCTTTCTGGAGAAGGAAGTTAGCTAGAATCATCCCTAGGTCTTAATTTGAGAATGACCCTGTCAGTAACAGTTCCTGAGGTAGAATTAAGGGATCCCATATCAAGAGCTCTTGATCTATGTTTAAAGGAAAATAAAGTAGTAGGGTTTATGAAGAAGTTTTATTTTCTTAACTGGTAAATTTTAGTGGTTTCTTTAAACTGCAGGTCTCTCAGATATTTGTTGTATTAGTGAATACTGTCAGTCTCAAGAAAGGAATTTGGTGGTCCCTTATTCTCTAGCTTCTATGTCCAAAGCAGGAAATATTAACTATGTTTTGAATATTAAGACACAGAGACATACTACTTTATGCATTCATATTCTGATGGATAAATTATGAAGCTTCCAGAGGCTGGAGAGATGGCTTAGCGGTTAAGCGCTTGCCTGTGAAGCCTAAGGACCCTCGTTCGAGGCTCAATTCCCCAGGACCCACGTTAGCCAGATGCACAAGGGGGCGCACGCGTCTGGAGTTCATTTGCAGTGGCTGGAAGCCCTGGCGTGCCCATTCTCTCTCTGTCTCTCTCTGCCTCCTTCTCTCTGTCACTAATAAATAAATAAAAATTAAAAAAAATTATGAAGCTTCCAATAGTAAGATGTTTATTATTGTCCTAAATGACGTGGCACCATGCTGCATGATTTTTAATTGTTCTTACCTTACTAACTGTGGAGAATGAAATGAATCATTTATCCTTTCTTTTATTTTTTTTATTTTTTAGATAATTTTAAGACAGTTGTATGATTGGTCCCTCAGGTTTTATTAAATGACCAAGAGTCCTGGTGAATGTACATGGGAAGTTGAGCTGCACATGCTCATTTTGACATTACATTTTCCTCTTCTCAAATGAGCAGGTCTCTTGTGTGCATTGACTCAACACAGCCTTCTGTCCCTCATGACTACTTGCATTGTGACTTCTTCCTACTGCTTCAACTGATGGGCCCTTCTCTGCTTCCATCAGACAAAGTTGGGCTGCTGAAATTCTCTAGTCATTGGAAGGCTGGAGAAACTAACTAACATGTAAGTGATTACCTCTTATAAAACTTGAAAAAAAAAGAGTACTACGTCAATATAGACTAAGATGGCTTCATAACTTACTATGTATGTCATATCAAGTGTTCACATCTGTGGTGGAAATTTTACATTCAAACCACAACTGATACTCTTCCTAAAATAACACTCTTCTGCACATTATTGAGGTCAGTATACCATGTTCCAGATCCAACACATGCAAATGACTACTTTTCATCTTAATAAAACCAAGCATGTGTCAGAGGCCTTACTTCACAGAGAGGGAATTACCCAGGGACAATCTGACTGGCTTGGCTGGGTCTACAGAAGAGGCCTTTTGGAACTCAGTTCCCAGCCCCAGCCCCAGCCCCAGCCATGCTTTTACAGAACATACTATGGGAACAAAGCTCAACATCCCATGGCATCTCCTTCAGTTGATTTTTAATCTTACATGCAAAATTTGGATTCATCTCACTCAGATAAAAAATAGTTTCTGTGTGTTTCCTCTCTTTGTTCAGGAGGGCTGGCTGTGAGATTGTTCATCATCACTGCAACTGATGCAGCTGCCTTGTGAAAAATAGTCTCCATTATTCATTTGGAACCACCTTATGGACGGAGATATATGGGATCCCAAAAGAAACACATGGGTCGTGTTCTGGGTCAAAACATTGCAGAGCATCCCTCTCTGTTGTAAACAGGCCCCAGATACATAAGGCCGTACTACAGTTGTCCCTTATATCTCTGCATGGGAAATACAGAACATTTGTAAAGGACATTAGAAGAAAGCAGTGAGTTTAGAACAAATCTACAACACAATTAAATTTAGATTCATATTTCAAACAGTGAAATAGATACTTGGGTTTTTTTTTTTTAGAAAAGGATAGCTTGATGAAGGACATGTTCTATCACTCCCCATAACTTCTTGGCCTTTATCCACTTTGTGGTTCAAGAACCTTCTTACTGTCTGGAAGGCAAAGTCTGTAACCCTGTATAAAATCTCTAAGTAGTTTCCCATCTTCTGCAGAGAAATGACATTGAAAAAGTCTCATAAACTCCCTCAAAGGCATTCAAGGTTGTAAGATTATTCCATGGGACCCAGTCTGGAGTAAATCCCCTCATAATCAGGCTGGGGCTCTAGCCCTCAACCATTTGTAGCAATTTTCTAAAATAGTCATCAGCAAGCATATCTGTGGAATCAAGTTGTTTCTCATCTGGTTTTTTAGGACCCTCAAGTGGGAAAAAATCATTTTTAAATAATTGAGAAAAGATCCAAAATTATTTCATAGTAATAATTAAAATCTCATGTTAACTTGTGTCTTTTGATGGGTGAGTTTTTTTTTTTTAGTAATTAGTAAGCAATTTCCATAAGAAGAAGTAATGTTTAACAGCAAGTTTTTCATTTGAATTGGGCATTTGAACTTGCCACCTCTTTGTGTATATTTATCTCATTTTGCATAATGCTATAACTTGAGAAAATATTTCAGATTGTGGAAGAAAGATTAATTAATGGACTGATTATAAAGAAACAGAAAGATAAAAAGAGATTCTACCTAATTATTATGTGTTTCCACAGTCTAAATTGATAGGAAGTAAATAAAACATTCCAGTAAATCTAAGCAAAATAGTCTCCTTTATAAGAATAGGCTACCACATTTGTAAATATGACTATTCTAGTGAATGTTTCAATGACTCTTAGAAATGAATTTCTGTATTTCTTAGATTATGTAGTTCCTTTTGAAAACATGCTCAGAACTAGACACACAGTGGTTGAGGTTTTCTAGCCTCAACTTGGAAAACTACTAGAGAGGAAGTGACACTAGAATTCTGCCATTTAATCCATATAAAAAGCTTATAAGTTAGCTCTTATCATGTCTACTCTTCATGTGATGTGATTAACGTGAAGAAAAGTTAAAGAAACTGCCCCAGGGCAAAATCAAATGGATGAGTGACTCAAAAATCCAAAGTTGCTCTCTGTCATCCACCATGCACAAAGGTGATCTGAGGCAGAGAGGAACCGGCTTTCTACAGACATAGCTTGAATACAAATGCCATGGCCTGAGAGATTTTTGAGAGAGAGAAAATCTTGTGATTTAAACTAGAGTAGCTTGAATATCCTTGCATAAGCATGTTACCTGCGCGCTGCGCATGGGTATTCTAGAGAAGCAGCATTGTACCCAAGGAAGTCACCCATGTGGTTGAAGCTCATTTAAGAGCAGGTCATAAACCTGGGCAGGTTTTCAAACAACCCTCCCTTAGCACTGTTTTAGAACACTCCCAGTCTCTACTAAATCATATTGTTTCAAAGGCTCTGAGACAAAAACCTCTGAGATCTTCTATCCCTAATTCCATCATATGTTGTACTTATGAAAGCTCAAACCAGAGACAAGGAGAAATTATAAGAAACATTAATCACTAACTTAGTTGGTCAAAATATGAACTAAGGTTTTTCTATCGAATTGGTGAAACATATTTATAATAGCATAGCAAGCAAAATTAATTTGAATGTGCTGACGATGGACCCTGAAGCTGGGAAACTAGGAGGCTTTCTCAGTAGCACACATCTTGAGAAGTGACAAAAGTGGCATTTAAACAAACAGGGGTTCTAAGACTCTCATGTAGCCTATCCTGAAATCACCCAGTTTGTCTGTGTAGATATGGTACTGGACCTAAACAGCGTCATCACTTACTCCATGTATTCCCAGGAGACTTGCCTTATTGAGTGTGGGGCAAAGCAGAAAAGCAGATGCAGAAAGAGAAATGTGAAAGACTAAAGAGGTTTATTGTCAATGTGGTTGCCCTCATTTGATAAGCAGGACTAAATTTCATTGGGAAGCCCTGGCTGTCTATATATCCTACACTGTTGGCTACCTGGGTCTGAGTTTTCTCCTCCATATCACTAGTGATTCATTCCATGACCTTAATCAAATCACTATTCGCCCTCCATAATGTGCTTATAAATAAAGCATGGCCCCTTGCAACTTCACAGGCATCACAAAAGCATTAATAATGTAATTATTTATAAAGAACTCTGAAATCCTTAAGTGAAATATGATCTTAAAAATATCACTGCACTCAAGATTTTCTCTGACAGGCAGACTTAAGTGAGAAAAACCATTGCTCTCTAAGTATGAACTAAGTCTGAAGGGGTACTCAATTTTCCTGCAGGAAAAAAATGTCTTTCCTATAAGGATCTCAAAATTTCATTAATTTTGTCTAAGTTGATTGAGACTCTGATGTGTAGATCCTGGAGTAGAAACCTCAGTAGATGTACATTTTCTTCTGTATTTTTGCCAAACTGGAAGAGGGAATGAGATGGTAAACATCCCAAACTAAGGTTGCCAGATAAAATATAGGACATCAATTTATATTTGAACTGCAGGTAAACTACAAACAAACCTTTATGCCAATACAGTGCATCTTGAATAGATGTATTTCTCATCTTAGATACAAAGGTCATTGTGCATATTAGAGGTTTCAAATTTGTTAATGTTTTTAGCTTGCAAACTTTTATTAATTCAAAAAATATTTATTGAAGATCTTTATGTGGCAGTGTGTATCCTGGTGCTAGATTGTGCTATTAATTACTTATCAAGTTATTAGTTGTGAATTCAGGAATAGATTCCAGTGAATCTTCAATTATAAATACACAATGATAATAAAATTGTTGCTATGGCAAAGCAGATTTCACACCTATGCATAATTATGCACCATGCATAACTAGACACCATACATAATTATACCTTTACTTTAATAAGGACAGCCAAAATCAACTTTGTTTAACAAAAATCACGAATACAACTTTATTGACATCATCTTCAAGTTGCATGTTAAACCTCTAAATATGTTCATTATATGTATCTGTGATTTTGTCTCCTTTGTCACACATATTCCAATTTCACCTAAATAAGTATAATTCTTACACTAAAATACAGCATTATTTATGTAAAATTAAAATACAACTGAGTGCTGAATATTTTTATTTGCTAAATCTTCTAATCCTACCCCAAAATTCTACTTATTTCACTAACTAGATTGAATGATTATAAAGATAGACAGTGTCATCACATCCAGGTACATAATCATATTATCATTCTGTGTTTGAGTCCCTTTATATTGTCTAGCACTGTCATGGAGTCTTTAACTTTACAAATATCATATAGATCTTTACTGAGTAAATAAAGGTGGAGTCAATGAGCAAAGTGAATTAAACTCAAGGAATTTAAGGTACCCTGGAAAGTCATTTCAGCAATACATATTTGTACAACAACTGAGCATGGTGGTGTAAGCATGTAATCCCAGTACTTAGGAAGCAGGTGCAGGAGAACTGCAAGTTCTAGGAGAACTCTGGCTACATATAGAGATCATGTCTCAAAAGAAAGAAAGAGAAAAAGGTGACATGTACATATTGGAATGATAATCAGTTACCATCAGAATTTTATATGGAAGATTTTCTAACACAATTTTTTAATGTTTTTAGCTTGCAAGCTTTTACTAATTGAAAAAAATATTTATTGAAGATCTTTATGTGGAAGTGTGTATCCTGGTGCTCAATTGTGCTATTAATTACTTATCGAGTTATTTATTGTGGATTCAAGAATAGATTCCAGTGAATCTTCAGTTATAGATGCAATAACATTACCCTAATGGCTTACTTATTAGTAATTCATTGCCAAGTGGGGATATCTTAGATGAAATTAAACAGTTAGAATAGAAAACATGGAATGTTTTTATAAAGCACTTTGGAAGTCAAATTAGAAATGAACACATATAAAAGAGGAAAGAAATCAAGAGAAAATAAAAGTTTCAACAAGAGGTAAAATAAAATCTAGGGATGCTTGTGGACTGCCTGGGTTTAAATCCTGACTGTTTTCAAAAGTGTGTCCTTGGAGAGGTTCACTGGCTTTCACTCACCTCTTTAGCTGTACAGAGCTGTACTGCTCTATGAGGCCATTGTGAGTATTGCACATAATAAGCAAAGGAAGCTTGAAGGGATAGACATTTGACTCTTGCATTATTATTGAAGCCATAAGGTAAAGCTTTATAAAGTAAGTATGTAAGTATTACTTACTTAAAATAAGTCAAATAGGGGCTGGAGAGATAGCTTAGCAGTTAAACACTTGCCTGTGAAGCCTAAGGACCCCGGTTAGAGGCTCGATTCCCCAGGACCCACGTAAGCCAGATACACAAGGGGCACACGCATCTGGAGTTCGTTTGCAGTGGCTGGAGGCCCTGGTGCACCCATTCTGTCTCTCTCTCTATCTTCCTCTTTCTCTCTCTGTCTGTCACTCTCAAATAAATAAATAAAAATGAACAAAAAAACTAAAAAAATAAAAAATAAATCAAACAAAGTATTTTAAAATAAAAACAAACATAATTATGTCCAAGACTCACTTATAATTCACTTGAACTTAACATGGTTTCATATAAACAGAGTGGTAAAGGCCACATTGAATTCTGCCCATGTGAGATATTTGGGGGAACCACTGATCATCTCCTCATATTTTTATTCTTATTTTATACTCTTTTTAATATTTTATTTTATTTATTTATTCATTTGCTAGAGAAACTGGGAGAGAGAGAGAAAGAGAGAGACAGAGAGAGGAAGAGAGAATGGGCACTCTAGGGCCTCCAGCCACTGCAAATGAACTCCAGATGCATGCGCCCCCTTGTGCATCTGGCTTATGTGGGTCCTGGGGAATTGAACCTGGGTCCTTTGGCTTTGTAGGCAAGTGCCTTAACTGCTAAGCCATCCCTCCAGCCCCTACACTCTTTTTTTATTAAATATAAACTTAGGATGGGCACAACATGTGTTCTTCCATCATTTCCCTCCTCCCTGCCCTCATTTTGCAGAGGGCCCTCAGTGGGATGGCTGGTATTCACCAAGGGGTTGTAGAGTTTTAGTTGTGATAACAGCAGTCAGTCATTGTGATGGGTTGCAAGGGTCAGTGCCTTTGAATATTCCTTCCTACCCTGTGGCTCTTACAGGCTTTCCACCCTTTCTGCCAAAAAAAAAAAAGCATAATTCCCTGAACCATGGTGGGTGTATTTTAAGTCTACTTAAGTGCTGAGTTTTCAGTAGCTTCTGGGTTTCTGCTTTTGCATGTGCTGAGTATCCTCAGTGTCTGTCTCTATAAACCTGGCACAGGTTGTCAGACTCACTGTGGAAGCAGCATTCTTGCTCACTTGCCAATTCTTCTGTGGCTTCACCTGGGTCCTGGCTGTTGTTTGTCTCCTCATATTTTTAAAGTGATGACAGTATGTCTGTGAAGCTACAAAAAGGCTTGAGTGAAGTAGATATTCATGGTACAGTGGGTGCTTCATAAGCATGAACTCTTCTTAAAGTCAAGTTCTTTCATATTCATGACCAGGTATAACTACCAGAACCAAGTATGGCATTGGGTTTAATTTTAATAGGACAACAGAGAGTCTCAATGGAATTAATAAACTTCTCTCGGAGAGAGAAGACTATGTATGAGCTAAAGGCTCATGTAACTGCTGCTAAACTGCCTGACTTTTCACTTCCATGGAACAGGTTTCAGGGGTCATGGCATCTGAGTAGACACAGAGCTCCAGACGAAGTTTTAAATTTACTTTTCTTGTTAGTAAGCAAAGCCAGCAGAAATGGTCCTTTTCTTAAGTGAACCTCACTCACTAGCAAAACAAACTCAAAAACTGACAAATGATCATTACAAACCTTGAGCTGCAAGTACGATTGTCAAAAATGATGATGACCTCAGAACCTGTATTTCCATCACAGACTAGATGGGGAGCATGGCTGTGGACTGACCACAGTGGCTGCTATTGTTCCTCTGCCAGGAGACACTTCCTACCAGGAGCTGGAGGTAACGTCAATGTAATTTCAAGCTCCATTAAATACATGAATTAATGAGCTTACAAAATCTTATTCAGTACAAAATTACAACACCATTAACTGACTTGATGCAGTGAATATATTACCCTTGGCTAAGTAATTTGCATTGACCAATCAAAATGAAGAGATGGGAGAAAAGGAAGCCTTCCTCCAGCTACTCTCCCTGGGCCTCTTGGGTTCTTTGGTTCTGGATTTTCTTCTTCAACTCATTGTTAGAGACTGCATTGCAGGTCCACCTTCCCAGGCCCATTACTACTAATGACCCTGGTTATGGTTTCACTCTTACATGTTTCCTAATCTCATTGGACTACTTCTTCCATTGCCTGAAAAGTCAAGTTCAACACTCTCAACTTACTTATGAAGATAGTATTAGTTCACATTGAGGCTCTCAGCTTTAGGAGAACATCCAAATCTCCTGAACATCTATCTGTTAATGTACATGTTTCTGGGCTCCACCTCCAGAAATTTTGGCTCCAAGTATGGGGTGTGGTGCCTAAGAATTTGAGAGCTACTGAGTTGATTAAGATGACCTGTTCACTGGGTGGGGAAATCTTCATTTCATTTGTTAAAGTGCTTTCTGTGCAAGTATGAGGAGTTAAGTTCAGATCCCTAGCACCCACATAAAAGCTGGTTACGGTAGTGCACAACTGTAATCCCAACACTGGGAGAAAAAGACACAAGGAACTCTGGGACATGCTGGTTAGCCTGTCTGTCTAAACCAGTGAACTCTGGGTTCAATGAGAGATCATGCCTCAAAAAATTAGGGTAGAGAGCTATTTAGTAAGACACTTGATGCTAACCTTCTTCCCCCACATACATGTGTGCAAACATGATTCTGTGCCTACATGCAAAAATATGAACATTCATACCCATAATTGTGTACACATGCACATATGCACAATTACTCATGTTAAAAATGGCAGGCTTAGCAAACAATTGAGCTACAGGTAGGAGTTAAAATGCTATTTTCCCCTCTTTCTTGACCTTTCTTTGTAAAGTTCAGGAGTGACGAAGACCACAAAGACCACTCTGAGGTAAAAACAGAAGCTTTTGTTTGGGAAAAACATGAGCTACCAGGACTGACTGTCAAGAGTGGAGCAGTCAACTTTGAGCTTACAGATAGTGGGCTATATAGAGTTCTTCAGTTGGGGGAAGGTGAGGAAGGAGGAAGTAAAGAAAAGGTTTCTTTAGGGGAGCTCTAAGACAGCCAGGGTGTGACACCAGAACAGTAACCTGGTGTCCTGAGAGATAAGGGGGAAGGACACCTAGACCTGGGGCATTGTTAGGCAAGGAAGGGATAATGGCTAGGTGGTTCCTTGAGGAATGTGGATGACCCACTTCCTTGTGTCTATGTTGCCTTCCTGCTGTCCTCAGTGACTCCATTTTGTCCTGACCTAACATTCCAGCCTTTTGTTAATGATAAGAGATGGTTAATTTTTCATGCTGACCACAAGGGCAATGGGTTCTTATTGGGGGGTGGGGATGAATAATGTGGTCGATGGGTGTCTTTTCAGAGTAGGTGATGAGGAGGCAGTTTCATAGTTGCTAGAGGTGGCAGAATGGTGAGATCAGTAGCTCCAGTGTAGCATGTTGTTATGACTTGGTGCTGAATGAAACAGAGACTTCTTTCATACCATCCCTGTATTGAGCTGGCTTTAGGGTAGTCACTAGCAGACACCTGTTATAGAGAAGGTGAGGGAGATGGGCTCTGTGCATTCCATGAAAAGACAGAAGGGAGAATAAAGGAGCTTGTTATTCTTGTCAACTGCTATGACATCAAAACACCAGGTGTAAAGGGAGGATGAGCATTCAGAGGTGAGAGATCAAGGGCCTGGGGCAAGAGGAGGCAGAGGGGCATTTTAGGATCAGGAAAGAGTAGGAACACAAGAGAGTTTAAGTTTGAGAGTGTCCATTGGGGTGGCAGTGTACTTATCCTTGAATGAGATAGGGTAAGGGCTAAGGAAGGAGGGGGGTCTGAGGAATAGCTCTGATTATGGCTAAGGCAAGTACGAGGAGCTGGAGTTTGGGTAGGTGAAGTTAATCAGGGACAGGCAAAGGCAGAAGACTCAGTCAGCATCAGACAGGGGAGCCTATTAGTCTGAATCATTGTTTATATTGTAGTTATATTTTTCTCATTGGGTGATTAAGACCATGTTGGCTGCCAGAATTAACTGTATACTTTGGAGGTCAATAATGGCTATATAGGAGAGACTTTTATGGACCTGTGAGGAGTTATATGACTCTCAGCATTGTCATCTGCGAGGATAAGTCAAGGCAGTGCTGACCAAGTGGCCCTCACTCTTTTGGGAAGCCTGGAGGACTTATTTTCCTCCTTTGTGACTCTCCTGTTGCAGATATGCTGACTTGGAACTTGTTTATGGGTCTCCACATCCTCTCCAATCAAGAAGACAGTTAACTTACCAGAGGCTAGAAGTTCCAATGTCCCATCATCGCCTGTGGCCTTTTGACCCTAGAACAGGAACAAAAATATTGGTTATCATTTTAACTCCAATGTTTCCAATTTATTTTAACTTATACATATGGTTATTGCTCACTCAGAGAGGCTGTACATATCTGATTAGCAAAATAGACTAGTATCTGGTTAGCAAAGCAGATCTGGTTAGAGAATGACACAATAGTTTAAAATCATTATGATTAATATTTAAGTTTAGTTTTCAGGTGACAGTGTAAGCTATATCTGGGACATAGAAAGCATCCACGTTCTATCTTTTTTTTTTCTTTTTAAATATATTTTTATTTATTTGAGAGAGGGAAAGAGAGGGGCAGATAGAAAGAATGGGCCTCCAGCCACTACAAATGAACTTCAGATGCATGTGCTACCTTGTTCATCTGGCTTACATTGGTCCTGGGGAATTGAGCCTGGGTCCTTTGCCTTTGTAGACAAGTGCCTTAACCTCTAAGCCCCAGCCCCATTCTATCTTTTAAGTATCTTTCAGCTGTAAGTATAGGCATAACATTATAGTAGCCCTGAAAACAATATTTTATCAATAACTTCAAGGCAATTGATTTAATCTAATTGATTTAATCTAGAAATTGTATGTTTGGAAAAGAAAAGACAGTATAAAAACTTAGCATCTCTGTTTGAAAACAACTTTAGCTAGTCTGTATACCAATATAAGTACCAATTACCCCCAAACTGAAAGTAGAACAGCAATTTAAAAGATTATTTTTTAGGACAGGAAACATGTCTTAAGTATCAATATTTCTATAAGCAAGGAAGTTAAGATGCCAGAAATGAGACAATTAATTAGGTGAAACCTTGATTGAGACTGATTATACATAGCTTAATAATAAAATAAAACTTGGTCATTGTTGAGTTAAGCAAGCCTGATTTGAACATGCATTAGAGATAATATGACAAACAAAAAAATTTCTTAAGTAAGTACGTTTTACCATTGATCAATTTTAAGGCTTAACTAAAGAAATATTTTTGACTGTTACATGAAGCTTAGACAAACTATATTAACATTGTTTGTATTTTCATGTTTTAAGTTCAATATCTCTATAAACAATGTACTTAAGATATCAAAAATGAGACAATTTGGGCTGGAAAGATGGCTTAGCGGTTAAGTGCTTGCCTGTGAATCCTAAGAACCTTGGTTCGAGGCTTGCTTCCCCAGAACCCACTTTAGCCAAATGCCTAAGGGGGAGCACACAACTGGAGTTTGTTTGCAGTGGCTGGAGGCTCTGGTGCGCCCATCCTCTCTGTCTCCCTCTTTCTCTCTCTCTGTCACTCTCAAATAAATAAATAAAATTTTTTAAAAAAATTTTAAATGAGACAATTAAGTGAAACATTGACTGAGACTGATTATAAATAGCTCAGAATAAAATAAAACTTGGTCACTGTTGAGTTAAGCAAGCCTGATTTTAACATGTATTAGAGACAATATGACAGACACAAATGACTAGATAAGTACTTTTTACCATTTAACAATTTTAAGGTTTGACTAAAGAAATATTTATGACTGTTACATGAAGCTTAGACAAACTATATTAACATTGTTTGCATATAGTGGATCTTCTTAAGACATGGGGAGCTTTTTCAGTTTTTCTAAGAACAAAATCACAATAAGCCACTTTTTATAAGACTTAGATTATAACCACCATGAACAAGACAAAAACTATCTTTAAATTACAGAGTTTTAGCCAGGAATGGTGATGCATGTTTAAAAGGCATGGTGATGCATGCTTATTGATAATCAAACATCATGGACTTTGTACAAACAAAATTACAATATTCTGATACCTGGGAAAAGTCTGATATTAGCAAAAATTAGAGTTTACATATTTAAGGCACATGAGGCTACAGAAAGTAAGCTATGAACAAAAGATCTGCTGACAGCATTTAAAATAAATGAGAAATCTATATTATGTAGCAGCATTTTTGGCTTAAATATGAAGCCATGAAAAATTTTTATAATTTTTATTTATTTATTTATTTGAGAGTGACAGAGAGAAATTTTATAATTTTTAATGTTTGTCAGAGGTGGAATACCCTTATATAGTATATATTTTATGAGAAGATTTAGCACTTTTGAAAGCTAAATAAGATATCCATCCAATCTATAAGTTAGTTTTTCAAGTAACTTTAGCTATATTTAACATACCCAAAGAATAGGGGAACTGGACTAAACTGCCATGATCTAATAAAAAAGAGACAAGTCTCATGGAAAAGAGAGGGAATGGGCATGTCAGAGCCATTTATTATTGCAAACAATTTCCAAATGTATGCTCCACTATGTGCATCTGGCTTTGTAAATAAGCATCTTTAACCGCTGAGCCAAAAAGAAATATTTTTAATCTCTTCCAAATCAATTTTATAGAACTATATTGAATTCCAAACATACACAAAATTTTGTGACACAATCTATAACTCTTCAAACCTTAACCAACTCTATAATTCTGTCTGTGGTACTTTGGTAAACTTGTTCAGTAATAACATAAGTTAAAATTAAAGTATTAAGACTTATTGTTAGAGGACTTGAGGAATTACATCTTAACTCACAACATAACTTTCAAGTTTGTGGCAGATAAATACTGTTTAATGCTTCAAATGTGGTCTATTTACCTTATAAAATAGGATGAAAAAGAGTAAATAGTTCTGTTGTGAGATTTTTTTTTTTTTTTGAGGCAGGGTTTTGGATACCTTAGGAGAGAATATTAATGACTCAATTTTAGTTAAAAGGTTGACAAATAGAGGAACCTAGTTAACTTGATTGGGTACTCCAAATTCAGTCTTTTATAACCATTATTATGACCAGATTAACATCAATGGGTTAAAGTTGAGTTTACAACGTAAATACCATGGCAACCAGATACCAGCCAGGGCCATCCTTTTTAGTCTGATGTAAACTCTAGGCTAATAGTCATTTTATATCTCAAGAAGTCTGTGATCTGATTAAGTATTTTGTCTTTAACCTCTTCAAGCTTACTCACACCTTCATCTACATATTTTTACCTTACAATCCATGTAACCACTCTGTGACAATCTTTTATATCAAATATTTAACACCCAATATATAAAATTTTCTCTCCAGTTTATCTTTTTCAGTCAGTTCATGTCATAACTACCAACAAAAACTTTTGTTGTTCCTACCATAGCATTTCTAATATGACCATTCTTTCCCTCAAAAGGCCTTTTGAAACAACGTTTTTAAAGAAAGAGTAGATCAGATTTGACTTATGCTATTTACCCAGAATAAATATATAGATTTTAGAACTTTATTTCTTATAACTTTTCTGAAACACATTTTTAAAAAAAATATGAAAGCAGATTTAAGCATTATTAGAAATTTTAGAAAAAAATTTTTACAAATTCAGTATTGAGTACTTCTAAATTTAAACATAAATCTTGAGGCTACTGTCTGTTAGTAGCTTCATAGAAGCATAGAAAGATAAAGTAAATGTAAAACAGTTACAATTTTTTTTTATAAGAAGTCATCATCATGCTGGGGCCAGGATTCTGATATTCAGTGTGATGGCAGCCCCCTGGCTCTGCAAGGCAGGGAAGCTAAGAAAGAGCCTTCCCCAGGCCCCAAATTTCAGGGAGAATTCTCTCAGGGTTATAGGGTGCTTTTTGATCCTGCCATTTTACAACTCTTTAAGAGTAGGAGAATCTTGCTTTTTTTTTTCTATGATCTTAATTACTTTTATTGTTCCTTCTGGGAGACACTCAACAGTAAAAATTGGTTATGTCACAGGCAAGCGTTTAACCACTAAGCCATCTCTCCAGCCCCTGTCTTAGATATTTATCTGCTTGGAATTTGTCATAGTGTAACAGGAACATCATGGGATTCTGGCCTCATTTCTAGCTGTCTGACTACTGACAGGTGTAAGTCCCACTTCTTTCCCTTAGCCCTGTGCCTGGGCAAGCTGAGTGCAAAGCCCGAGAGCTGCTTCCTTTGTCAACCTTCTGAAAACTCAAATAATGCCAGCCCTACCCCCGCGGGGACGTTCACCTGGCTCTCACTTGTAACCCTTTGCTCTACCTAGCCATCTCAGAGCTACCTGGGGTCTTGCCCTGGCCTTTGTAGAGATTTTAACTGTGGATTCTTGTTTTTCTTTTGTGTGTGGTATGGTCCCCAATGCATCTTTTTACTTGTCTGTATGTCTAAGCAAAATAAAAATTCCAAAAGAAAAAAAAAATTGGCTATCATCTCGTACAGTGGGCTCAGTGGAAAACATCCCCACAATGAAATGGCACTGCTCAGAACAGAAATCGTTCTGCTGACCTAGGGCTGTGAAACACATACATACGCACACACATTCATTTCAAGTGCACTTTTCATATAGATTATAGACAACCATTTCCCCTTCACAAATTCAATAATTCATTCATTCAGAAGTTATGCATTCCCATTTTAAATTTCTCTTCTATTTACAACTCCGGAGATTAAAACCAAACCTTGTTACCAGGCAGGGCATCAGGAGAGGCTGAGGGAGCTGGAGGAACCAGGGGAGCTGTTGGGGCGAGGTGGCCATGCATGCAGACTGAAAAATAGGGTATTTCAATCCATTTGCCTATACATTGGCAGAAGTTTTTTTTTTTTTTTTTTTTTTTTTTTAATCAGTGAGAATTTGGAAATCAAAAGTATCATTCTCAGGGCATTTGGACCCATTGTCCAGCTTATGGATGTGGCCAAGCAGAGTTGCAGAGAAAGATAAGATGTCATACAACAGTCTCAGAGGCTTAAAGTTCTTAAGGAGACAGGGAAAGAGCAAAACAAGGATGAGAGAAAAATAAACCAGAGCTTAAGCTGGGTTTACACAGACCACCAATATGACCCCCTGGCCTGTTAGGATGAATGGGGCCTGCACCTCCCTTGTGGGCAGAGGCTGTACAGTTCTCAACTGTAGGCTTTTTAGCCTGTTAATGGGCAAG
Source organism: Dipus sagitta (assembly GCA_036346955.1). Taxonomy (NCBI): domain Eukaryota; kingdom Metazoa; phylum Chordata; class Mammalia; order Rodentia; family Dipodidae; genus Dipus; species Dipus sagitta. The sequence continues at coordinate 155,168,164 of CM070773.1, read as the reverse complement.
GAGGGCGATTGTGCTCCCCATGGTGAAAGCAGCTGGCTGTGGAAGATGAAAGTGGCTGGCAGTGGGAGGTGAGAGCTCAGGAAGGAGAAGGAGAGGAGGGAGAGGGGGTGTCCCAAGATGGTGCAACCTAACCAAAAGGTGCCCCTTAAGGCACGGTAGACCAGAGAGCAAGAGACCCGACAGAGGTTTCAAGAGTGAGTCTTTCTCAAGACCTGGGGTTGGGGCCTAGTGGCTGAGGGGTGTAGCCTGGTGTGCCAAAATGGCTTCCATGAGGAGGGGTGAAACCCAAGCTCAGGCCAACCTGACAGGGACACTTACTGAGAAGGAGGGAGGGGACGAGGAAGGGAAGAACAGTGAGGCCGAATCGTGGCGGGTGTGAGAGCCTGTATCAGCCGAGATGGTCTGAGGCCTTCAGAGGGTCGAATGGCAGCTTGGTGGTCTGATCAGGGAAAGGAGGTCTGGCCACACAAGAGGGTAATCAGAAGCCTCCTCCTAGTCAGGAGTACCAGATGTAAGGTTCAGGAGTGACCAAGACCACAGAGAACACTCTGAGGCAAAGATGGAAGTTTTTATCAGGTGGCAGGGGTGGGGGGGACACGAGCTGCCAGGACTGACTCTCTAGAGTGGAGCAGTCAATTTGGGATTACAGATAGTGGATTATATAGAGTTCTTGGGGGAAATTGAGGAAGGGAGAAGTAAAAAAAGTTTTTTAGGGGAGATCTAAGATAGCCAGGGTGTGACACCAGATCAGTAACCTGGCGTCCTGAGAGATAAGGGAAGACCACTCGGACACCAGGGAGTAGGAAAGGAATCTTTATTAGCTGGTTGGCAACTACGTCCAGAACTCAGGGGCCTGAATGCAGTACCAGGCTATACTTTAGGGCTCCTTTAATAGGAGGAATCCATTAAGATTTCATAGCATACTTTTATACTTCAGAAGTTCAGTAATCGTAATCTTACAAAACCAAGAGTTAATTTCAGTTGATTTTAGAAAAAAAAACAGAAGCTTTTCTGTGATCTCCTCTCTCTGCATTTTCCCTCTCCTGCAACTGCAAGTGAGCAGCAGTTAATACAGAAGATAAAGATTGCATTTAGCAATAGGGAGAAAAACACCTTGTCTTGTGGTTACCCATTTTGTTAAAGCAAGCCAAGCATAAAGTTCAAGTGCACATGAGACCATATCCTGAGGAACCAGGTAAGCTGAACTTCCTTGTATAAGTTCACAATATGGAGTCACACATATCTTTCTCTGGATAGGTCCTTTTTCATATCTTAGGCCCCTCACTCCTGCCCCAACTTGGCTGAGATCTTTTGTGGTGGGGTTATTGGTATTCATTGTGAGGGCCAAGAGGTCTGAAGTCAGTCTCTGGGGAGGGCATACAGTATCTCAGGCTTTTCCCACCCTCCCTGAGGATCTCACGATCTTTTAGCCCCCTCTTCTGCAATATTACCCATGTCTTAGCAGGAAATATAGGGATCTGATTTAGTGTTGTTTCTCTGTAGACTCTGGATCTCTGCATTGATGAAGTTTGACCACAATGTCTAATAGGCTCCAGAGAGAAATTCCACTGCTCTTTAAGTAAGAAGAGTGGACATACACATCAATAAGTCTCTCTAATAACTAGCATTATCCCCTTTAATTCAAACTGCTCTCATCTTTGGTTAGAAAATATGTTCTGTCTTACAGATGGTTGAGAATAGTGGGGAGAACCGGGATTCAACAATACATCAAGAATAGAGGGTGCTGGGTGTGGTGGTGCATGCCTTTAATTCCAGAAATTGGGAGGCAGAGGTAGCTGTGAGTTCAAGGCCACCCTGAGACTACATAGTGAATTCCATGTCAGCCTGGACTAGAGAGAGACCCTACCTTGAAAAACAAAAACAAACAACAACAACATCAAAAATACAAAGCCAACTGTCTGCCATGAGATGTGAGATGGGTCAATTCCACCTCATCTGCCCATGCTCAGAAATCACTACAGGGGAAGTGATGACAAGAGTACTGCTCTCAATGCATTCTGTTTTTCTTCTTTGCCATCATTACACATCTGGTCCAACAGTTCAGCTTATCTTTGGGGGAATGGCATTATTTTCCAAAATTCAGACTTGTAATATCAGCCCTTCTCCAGACTACTGTAATCTACTGCTACTTTGGGCTCTCCCCAGAAGCTCTCGCTTGTGTTCCATGCTCACAATTAGCTACAAGCTTTGGCAGCAGTGAAGGTGTGAGGCTGGTTTGGTTTCTGCTCCAGGTGAAGATGGGAGTTATCTGAACTCTTCCCTTTCAAGTGGCTTTGAGTACAGTGTTCTGTTAAAACAAACATGCTGTCTTCACACAACCAGATGTGCCAGACCCCAAATGCTTTCAACTTTGAAGAAGTAAGATAAAAGAGCATCAAATCCATTTCTCTGTTAGCAATAAGCCTTTTGTTTCCTGCTCTGGAAAGATGCTTTTCAGATTCCACTTTCTTTTTATCTCTTTATGTCCACCTCCATCCTCCTACTGAGCTCAGCACTCTCCCACGTGCCCCCAGCACCCCATCCTGCTAGGATCAGACTTCACTTTCCATGATAAAAGCCAGGTTGCTGTATTTATAGTTCTTCCTCATTCTTCTCTGGCACATTCTAGCCAGGGATCCCCAGCCAGTACTTAAGTACTCTGTAAAGCTGGATACAGAGGGAAAGTTGAATGTAATCCTCTCTCAAAGGAATTGGGGTTCCTCTGCCAATGAACTAATGTATGCCAACACACCAGTAATTTGAGGGCATCCCTGAATTTCTGTCTTATAAATTCAAAGAATTGAAATCCACAGACCAGAGGGTAAAGTTTAGAGATTTTATTAAATTAAGAGAAGGAAAGAGGAGAGAGTATAAAGATCTCATGACCATGAGAAGGCGGGGGGGGGGGGAGCCCAGAACATAGAGAGCCCTTACCCACTCCATGAGAAAAGCACATAGTAAGAAGCAAGCTGTGATGTTAAGTGGCCAATAGAAAACACCTGCTCCTGGCTGCTCTAGCGCTGTGGTTTCACTATGATTCTATGTGCAGGTGCAAGTGTTCATTTCTTCATGCATTATACCACAGACCTGCTGGTCAGTTACATATTGAGAAGCATAGCTTTTTATAGTAAATTATTTTCCCTTTGTTCTTCTTTTTTAATATTTTATTTTTACTTATTTATTTATTTGAGAGAGAGAAAGAGGGAAGGAGGGAGACAGAGAGCGTGTGTGTGCTCCAAGGTCTCCAACCACTGCAAGTGAACTCCAGATGCATGTGCCACGTGGTGCATCTGGCTCATGTGGGTCCTGAGGAATTCAACCTGGGTCCTTCAGCTTTGCAGACAAACACCTTAACTGCTAAGCCATCTCTCCAGTCCTTGTTTTTCTTTTATATTGCTCTTGAAGTAGCTTATATTTAGATTACCTATAAATATTATTTCAACAGAATGTGAATTATGGAATATGGAGTTATGGAGTATCGATTACAAAATGAAATATTGTCACCTAGGCATGGTGACAAATGTTAATGTTTATTATCCCATCATTCAGGAGGCTGAGGCAGGAGATTACTATCAGCTTGAGGCCTGCCTGGAATACAAAACCCAGGATATATCCTTTTATTTTTAAAAACATTTTCATTATATTTATTTGAGAGACCGAAAGCACATGAGTATGGACACAATAGGGCTTCTTACCACTGCACATGAGCTCCAGATGCATGCACCACTTTGTAAATCTTATTTTATATGAACACTGGGAAATCAAACACAGGGTGGCAGACTTTGCAAATAAGACCCTTTAACTGCTAAACTATCTCCCCAGCCCCAAGATATCTCAAATATAAAAAAGTAAATAAAAGTAAACTGTATATTTTTATTACAGGACTGAGAGCACTGAGCTAAGCTCTCAATTGCCTACAAATGTTCTTTAATTTTTATCTTCTCAGTTGCACAAATCATCTCTCACAACAAAACACTTGAGAAAACACAAGGAGAAAAGGTTTACTTTGGATTATAACTTTAGAGTCTCACAGTTGGTACATTGGTTTTAGGCATTTAATGGCTAGGGACAATGGTAGAGTGAAGGCTCATGTGAAATAATACCCAAGATAATCAGTTTAAAGGGGGGTATAATTTATTTTGGCCTGTGACTTCAGAGGTTTTCGTCCTATTCAAATGGCCTATGCTTATGGACCTGTGGAAAAGCAGTACATTCTGGTGGGAATGCGTGGTAGAAATAAGGAAATGAAGGAGCTAAAGGAAGAGGTCAGCATTCAACTAGTCTCTTCAAAGATACACAGCCCAAACTTAACTTTCTTCCACTATGTTCCATCTCCTAAGGGCTCCAATTCCTCCAAAAGCACAACATGCTATGGTTTCAACATGCTGGGGCATGGGTACAAAATTATTCATTTATTTATTGTTGGCAAAGTGTGAATGCTTGTCTATATATGTGTGGACACACTTACATATGTGGGTGCTATTGCAAGTCTGTGCCCCTGAATGTACAAACCAGAGGACAGCTTTAGGTCTCATTCCTCCAGTATGCTATCTACGTCCTCCAAGATAAGGGTTTTCATTGGCCCAGAGCTCATTAATTAGGCTACATAAGCTAGCCAGCAAGCTCCACGGATCTGCTTGCCTGAAGTTCCCCACTACTGGGATAACAAGCACATGCCATAATGCTTGACTTTTTTACATGAGTACTGGTGAATCAAACTGAGGCCCTCACACTTGTGACACAAGCATTTTGCCAACTGAATTATCTCCCTAGCCCCCAAATAAAAAGTTAAATGCAAACATCTCCTCTGAACTAATGTGGTTCCTACTTGCCTTGAGCTCAATGGAAAGTATTGTTTGAGATACTTATATAGGTAATATACATGGAAGTCAGTGGAAACAGATCATGAAAGTTAAAACACTACCATTTTATATTAAAACGTATGTTAAAAATTCCCAGCTACATCTATTATTCTGGAAAAGACTAGAAAGGTGGATAAAAACCAAGTATTTATGTTAATGGAGGATCTGAACCCTAATTTCATTGTTGGAGCAGCTGTCCCAGACACTTATTAGTGGTCCTCAGAATGTTTGCATTTCTTAGAAATTCCATTTCTGAGTAGGCATCTCAAATATATGCTTACGCACATACATATATCAAATAAAATCTTATACATGCTGCCAAGAAAAATATATAACAAAATATTCATTGCAAAGTTAAAAGTTATCTATGGGGTGTTCCAATTGAGAGAAACTTGAGGGTAACACCAGGAGAATGTCTGCTGATAATCTGTAATCTTATGGAGCAATTGAAACCATTTGAGTCCATGTACACATAGGAACATAAGTGAGTAATAATTTATAAGTGGCTTAGAAAAGCATAGGAAAATATGCTGCATAACAATATAACATTTTCATAAATTTTGTATGTGCAAATGAAATACCCATTTTTCAATAATATATAACAACTATACACACTAAGCATACTTGAAGAATTAACTACAGCAGGCATGTGGAATGGCAATGTGCTATTAGTCTAAGGACAGTAAGTAATTACTTTTTAATTATCATTATGGTCTATGCAACCAAATGAAATTGCAAACTATGTCATTTAGTTGTATTTCTCTAGTAGAAGAATCATATAATCTCACAACTCAAAAACTCCTCTTCCATATCATCTGCAAGTCAGATATCATTTCTCTTGATAACCAACAACAACAAAAAATCATCTATAACATCTACAAGGCAGGTGTCATTTTTCTTGAGAAACAGTCAATCCATACTAAGTGTTAAGTAACTAATTTTTACAGGGAATGCTTGTCTCAATGTCCCTATAAAATTCTCTCTGGCCGGGGGTGGTACACGCCTTTAAACCCAGACCAATATCACTCATGTTTGGCTCAGGTATGAACTATCTGTTGTTTGCTTTGAGGCAAGAGCTTTGTTTTCATGGACATCTGTCATATTCACCAAAGAGATCAGAAGTGAGTGAAGCTAGAAATGGACCAGTAAATGGCAATGACATTGATTTTTGCTGAGGGGAGAAATTAGCCTCTAGGCTCTGATAACAAGTCAGCCAGGGAGCTCACAGAGCACTTCTCAAGAGAAATGGCCCCTGTATGAGACTAGGGGAACAGAAAACACTTCCTCAGAGGCATCAGAGAATCTTCAGTAGATGCCCTGACAACAGAGTGTACTTCCTCTGATGCAGGGGTGTGGGGAAACCTGTGGTAGATGCCCTGGGGAACAAAGAGCACTTTCTCTGAGGCTGGAGGGAACATGTATCAGATAACTGGCTCGCTCACAGCTTATTACTTTTAAATTAAGCATGGAGGAGCCATAAAGTAAACATAAAAGGAGAAAAAAAGAAGGATGAAGGAAGAAGAATCAGTAAGGGAAATCATCTTAAAGTGGGAAAGCCACGTAGAAATGCCCCTGTAGTCCCGGGGAAGCACTCACAAGTTACCTCAGGTCTGGCTGGGAGAAGTGGCACATTGGCTAGAGGTGTATGAAGAAACAAGCTGGAGATGGCGAGGCTGGTGGTGAAGTTCAGAAGAGCAAAGCTGTGGTTAGTGGTCTCATGGAATACCAATGGTGAAGACCATTTACCAGCTCATCTATCACTTCCGGTTCCCAGAGAACATTTCATGGCAGCCAGCTTTGCTCACAGCTTCCCAAATGAAGCCATGTGGTGATATGGATTGCTTTCGTGAGACTGGGAGGAATGTACAATGTTGCTCATTCAACTTCACTGTCTACTATGCAGCCTCCGCCATCTGGTAGTTATAGCAGAAATGATAGCACTGAGGATCAGAGTGTAATGTTTAGAACCTAGAAGTTTCTGTCTCCACTAGACAACAGCTGGGGTGGAAAATATTTGAAAAAGCTAATTTTGTTCTCATTTCCACAAAGCGTTTCTCATTCCTGATGTGTGGGAAAAGTCAGTGTATCTCCTGAATGGACAGAATTAGCTACTTGGCTGTAGCCTAAATGGTGATGCTAACATAAACTACAAAAAAATAAGAAAAGAAAATGGCAGGTAAGAGCATAAAATGCTAGGACCAAATAAGCAAAGAAGCCAGAATCAACACATGATATTATATTGTTCAAGAAAGCTGCTGCATATGACGAGAGCATTGACGTAGACAAACAGGCACTTTCTAGGTAGTTGCTGTGTTCCATGGGACAGCAGCTAGTCTGAATTCTTTTGAAGGTTAATCATTCCTTCTACTCCTGGAAGTATGGCATCAGAAGTAGCAATTTAGAAACTTGTCATAGACTTACAGTGAAATTTACATCTTTCTTTTGCTTGTATTTTTGCCAAAGTGTCCCTAAGCTTTAAGTGAAAAGCTAGAGCAATTATTTTCTCTGGAATATAGGGTTACCTGATCTGTATTATACAGGAGGAACTCTCCAGCACACAGCAGTCCAGAAAAATCTACCCCTTCTCTATTAATACCGCCAGCTCCAAACCTCTACTAGAACACAAAATGGAGAGGGAAAGGCCTTATGACAAGCCTGTGTTTCAGAAAGCATGGTCCCCTGCACTGCCATTCATTCATTCCCTCTTAATCTCCAGGGCTCTCAGTATAGCATAAACTATTAGACCCTGAAGTAGCTTTGGAGATGTGAAGGCATGATCCTGAACCATCCCAACTCTCACTCAGAGCTGTGCTTCAAATCAAGCATCCACATTCACCCTCATGCTTCAGTTATCAAAAGGATGCACAATTCACAGGGCCCCTTTTCAGCATAATAACTGAACCTCCAGAAAGACAACTATAGTAGATAATAGAAAAGAAGAAAACTTGAAGGAATGTTTCTGTTTTGAGCACTGAAATTGAATATAATGTTGTAGGACTATGATGTGTATATGACCAGGTGCATTTTAAGTAGGAAAACATATGTCATATTAAGAAATTCATTTTCAGGAAATTTGGTTATAACTTTATGTGTCACTCTGATTTAATTTCAGAAACTTCTTTTAAAATATATTTTATTTATTTATTTATTTGATACAGAGAAAGAGGCAGAGAGAGAGAGAGAAAGAAAGAAAGAGAGAGGGAGAGAATGGGCACAGAAGGGCCTCCAGCCACTGCAAATGAACTCCAGATGCATGCGCCCCCTTGTGCATCTGGCTTACTTGGGTCCTGGAGAATCAAATCGGGATCCTTTGGCTTTGCAGACAAATGCTTTAACTGCTAAGCCATCTTTCCAGCCCCTAATTCAAGAAACTTCTATCCCAAAAAAGGCAAAATACCTTTATGGATAGTGAACAAGAAATTTAAGATTGTATGAGTGACTAATTTGCTTACTTAAGAAAAAAAGTTTAAAATTGAACGGGAATCTCTCAAGTTGATTAGTGTTTCTAATATAAGCAGGCAGCATTACTTTGCATTACTTTTAGTGTTGGAAGCTGGTAGCTCATTATTTTTGTATGGCATCTCCATTCCCTGTACTTCTTAGAGTTTCCCTGCTCTGTTAGAATTATTTTCTTCTTTCAGAAGTATTACTTAGTACAGACAGTTATGACAAACTCACATAAAACACAACTGAAGAAATTGTATCGACCATTCTGGTTCTCCCTCTCTCTGTCTCTCTCTGTCTCTTTCTGTCTTTCTCCCTCCCTCCCTTCCTCTTCCTCCTCTTCCTCTCCTTGGTCAAAAACAAAATGAACAGGTTAAAAATAATATGGTTTAGAAAACTCTAAGCATACAGGCACTTTCTGCTCTCTTCACATATGCAATACTTTACCACCATTACCAGAAAGGTTGTCATTAAGATGCAATGACCTTGGCTGGGGAGATGGATCAGTAGCTATGGTTCTTGCTGTGCAATTCTGAGACCTGAGTTTGGATTCCCAGCCTCCATGTACAAGGTGGAAGCTATGGTAAGCTTCTGTAATCCCATTACATCTGTGGCAGCAAAGGAGGTAGAGATAGAAGAATTTCCTTGAATTACTCAAGCAAGGCAGTGAACCATGATAAACCCTGTCTCACTGTGTGGTAGAAGGCAAAGACATGCAAAAGTTGCTCTCTGAATTCCATCTGTACATGATAATACAGGCACACAAGTGCACACATGCATGCATGCACCCAAAATAAAAGAAAAAGATGTAATGTCCACTGGTGTAGTAAATGAGTTATGAGTCATTCACACTTAAATACAAACTAGTTTAATCATCTGTCCACATTTCATTATATCACCTTACCAGTGAAATCATCTGGGACACAGGAAAGGGGAGAGATATTTCACAATAGGCATATCGATGAATATAAAATGCATGAGTAGATTGAGAAGATAGAGAGATTTAGGAAGCTAGACAATGGTTGTCCCTTTCATGTTCTAGGCTGACAACATAGAAACAGGTGCAAGGAACAACCAAAATGTCTCACTATAAAATTGTATTCATTTTGACACTCTAGCAAACAGATTTCTCAGATGACCACAGTTTATTGATAGAATAACAGCATCTGGAAAATGTATATGAGGAAAACAATGGAAAGATTTGTCTGGCCTCATGCTTTGATAAAAACAAAACAGAAAACTGACAAAAAATTAATTTGTTGGGTGTTAGAGGAATGGCACAGCAGTTAAGACACCTGCCTGCAAAACCAAACTACCTGGGTTCAGTTCCATAGTACCCACCTATAGCCAGATGCACAAAGTGGTGGTTGTGTCTGGGGTTCATGTGCAGTTGCTAGAGGCCCTGGCATTCCCATTCTGTCTATCTCCTATCTCTCTCTGCTTGCAAATAAATATTTTTTAAATCAATTTGTTGTGAAAAGTACCACTGATGCTTAGGTTACTATATTTTTCTTCCCTGGACAGTGTATTGAAGGCAGCTTGGTAGTCCTGGTCAAAAGATACCCTTGGAGGCTACTCAAAGGAGCAGATATCAGTGTATGTAGGACGTCCAGTAAGAAAGACTAGAGCCCAGCTCTTATATGGGCACCCCAGAGGGCTGCTATACTCACTTTTTACTGTTGACTCCTATTCACACCTTTCACTACACTTCATCAGGCTTAGCGTATTATGGAGTAGAACTCATTGTGCTGGGCTCAGCTTGACTTTCCTTTTTTCCATCAACAGGTTAGAACATGTCTGTGATGGACCCACTTGATATATATCTGACAAATTTATACCAGCAAGTCAACTTTAGAGGAACTGATCAATAGCCTCTCTGGTCTCTTACTTGGAGTTCTGTTCCAAGAAAGAAGCTGATTAGTCCCCAGATAGGGTAGTGGTCTTTCAAGAAGAGGCCAGGCAGTAGCCCAGGTCTCTATCTCAGAAAGGTCACTGTTTATCACATACTGTTTATCCTCACTCACTTTGCTGTCTTCTAGAGGAAGTTTTCTCTCTTGTCCTTAGGGATATCCTACTTAGAGACTAAAGTCACAGGTAGGAAAAGAGGAATCTTTAGGTTTGCTAAATTTCTTTGTTTTTTTTTTTATTTATGATTTAGAGATAGAAAGAAAGAGAAACAGAGAATGGATAAGCCAAGGCCTCCAGCCACTGCAAATGAACTTCATGCACCACTTTTTGCATCTGGCTTACGTGGGTACTAGGGAATCAAACCTGGGTCCTTAGGCTTCACAGGCAAGTGCCTTAACCACTAAGCCATTTCTCCAGCCCTTAAATATCTTATTCATACATTTATTTATTGTATGTGAGAGAGGGAGTAGGAGAGAGAGGAGAAAGAGAGAGAAAGAGAGAGAAAATTGGCATGCCAGGGCCTCTAGCCACTGCAAACAAACTCCAGATCCATGCACCACCTTGTGCATCTGGCTTACGTGGGTCCTGGGGAATCAAACCTGAGTCCTTAGGCTTAGCAGGCAAATTTCTTTAATTGACTTTAGTGGAAGTTGAATGTCAAAGTCTAATTATGTCGTCTTCACAGCACATATGTCATTTTTAATATTGCCTCAGAAAGTTTCACTGCTATTTTGGTACATTGCTAAATCCTAGTGAACCTGAAAACTCCATCATTAGCAAACCCTTGCCTTCACTTATCATCAAACAAGAAAGTAAAACACAAACTTCCTCCCGAAGTTGCTGTTAATGTACAACATTCCTTCTTCAAGCTCTAGCTGTGCTTCACTGACTAGAGGACTTATTTGTGTTTAATTGGTGTTTCTTGCCAATAACCTCCAAAAGCCTATAAGTTATGGCTTGAGACCTTTGTGTAAGTTTGGCTAGCTGGACTTGCACACCCACATGGTGATATTCTAGTCAACATCTCTGGCTGTCTTCTGCTCACTCCTCAGTTTTCAACTCAAATGTCATTTCCATGGGGAGGTTTTTTTTCTCCACCTGTTAAACTGTATCACAGGCACTCACATTATCTCAAGCATGGGGGTGCTCACATGTAACATAGGCACTCAAGATCTTGAGGCAGGAGGATCCTGTATGTAAGACCACCCTGGACTACATGAAGAGACCCTTTCTCAACAAAACAAAACAAAACCAACCCAAACCAAACAAAAACAATCAAAGCATATTTTTGTCTCATACTTATTTTGTGGCAATTTTCCCAGAGGGTCAGTTTATCTATTTTATCTGATTATTAGATTTATTCTTTTTTTCCTATAGGGTTTAAGTTCTACATAGGTTCATGTGATCATTATAGTTAAAAAAAATTATTTAGGGCTGGAGAGATGGCTTAGCGGTTAAGCGCTTGCCTGTGAAGCCTAAGGACCCCGGTTCGAGGCTCGATTCCCCAGGACCCACGTTAGCCAGATGCACAAGGGGGCTCATGTGTCTGGAGTTCCGTTTGCAGTGGCTGGAAGCCCTGGCGTGCCCATTCCCTCTTTCTCTCTCTATCTGTCTCTTTCTCATAAATAAATAAATAAAAATGAAGGAAAAAATTAAAAAAAATATTTAGAAAGAGGTTTAAGCATACTCAAAACAACAGTAATGGGTTCCCTCCAAGGACCTATTGCCTCCTCGTCCATGGATTTAGAACTTTGTTTGTAGTATCAAGCATAAGTTCTGTCTTGTATAATAGTAATTGAAGGAATTTACAATATGAATCTCATTTGCTAGGAACATATAAATCCATCAGAGACATTATGTTTGTTGTGTGTGGGTATGCAATTTAGTATGTTGTAGGCCAAAGGCCAACATCATTAAGGTCATCCTGAGTTGCTCTCCACCTAATTTTTTGAGACAGGAACTCTGAGCCTGGAGGTGCTCAATGATTTCATAAGACAAGCTAGCCAAGGAGCCCCAAGAATACTCCTGTCATCATCTCCACAGAGCTGGGATTAAATGTGTGCACATGGATTTTTTAATATGGGTTTTTGAGATGTAAATGACCCTCATGCTTGTAAGGTATTTGCCTAACCCTTGAATAATCTCCTTAGCCATGCTACCCAGTGCCCTTTTAAGTATATTCTATGAGCTGAGTTATTGTCCTCTTATAGCAAATGATTTGATGCAGTTAAATTTATGACCATTTTGTCAGTATAGAAGATGAGGGACAAAATGAACAGAAAACATTCCCAAAGTCACACAGATAGTAATGTCAATGCTGGGAATTCATTCAAAGTGGTCTCACCCCAAAGCCAATACCAAGTGAACATTGAATTCTGGGGGGAAAAAGATGCCACCTTTCTCAGTTATCCTGCAGAATGCTACTTTCATCATGTTTTACAAATCTCTGCCCTCTTTCATTTCAAGTGATTAGATACTTCACTTTTTCTCATCTTAAAATGTGCATACATTTCCAGAACTATATCTTGGTAGGACCTGTAGTTGTATGAATTAGATTTCAGCAATACATCAAGGATTGTAGATTGTCCAAATGCTCAGTAAGGCAGCATCTGTAAGCATTGCTTGGCCTCAGAGTTCTGACATGTGGTAGAAGTAACTAAGGTATGTAGTGGAGGAAAGGACTCTGTCCAGGAGATGAGACTGAAGATGAACTCAGACCATGTGCACATCATCAAGAAATACTTATCTAAGAGACTCATGCTTGGCTAGAAGATAAATCATGAAAATGCTGGCCTCACAAGTATGAGGACCTAAGTTCAATCCTTAGAACTCATTAAATTGTTAAGTGTGACTGTCTGCTCCTGTAATTCCAGTGCAGAGGAGTCAGAAAAAAAAGAGGTTCCCTGGGGTTCACTGGACAGCCAGGCTAGACTAATTGGTGAGCTCTAGACCACTGAGTAACCCAGTCTCAAAAAGGTGGACAGTGTTTCTGAGGATGACACTCATAGGTGACCTCTGGCCTCCATATGCACATGTAAACACCTGCGCAGGCACACGCACACACTCACATCCACACACAAAGTTCTGCATATATATATATACACACACACATAAAAATGGAGATGTTATTTTTATTATGTCAATTTTGCTATGTTAATTTTGGCAAGGTAGGGTCAGGTGCTGACTACCGTGCTGTTTCTCTACAATGAGAGTGAAAAAGAGCAATGACAGAAAGCTGATGTGTATGACTCTTGGAACTCACTTTATGCAGGCACTTTTGCAGCCTTGATATATATGGAGAGAGAGAGGGAGGGAGAGAGAGAGAGACAGAGAGAGAGAGAGAGAGAGAAAGAGATATTTTTTTCTGATGCAGAAATGAGGTTGGATTATTAACTCCCTTTTCACAATAGCCTGATCAGCACATTTCAAGTGGCCTTGTGGTTAGGTATTAACTACAGATGAAGTTCTGTTATTTTCCTTATTAATATAATAGACAAGGAGTCAGCATAAGATTAAAATCTCTTCTTACAAAAAGGGAGAACTGAGTAACAGTTCAGCTCTGTTCATGACTAATTTTTTGTCCCTGGGAGTTAAATTTGTCACCCTTTAAACTGTAAGCACTTGGGAAAATGTGTCTTTTCGCTTCATGTAATTAAGTCTCAGAACTGCTCCTGTGAGTTCAGAATAGAAGATGGAGCAGAGTTTAAGGATTTCAGAACAATTTTGAAAATGTCATTTTAGAGCTTAGGTGTTTAGCTGCTGAGAGCAGGACAAGCTGTCCAGAGACACAAAAGTGGGTTTAGATGCCAGAAAGCAACTGTGAAGAGATTGGATACCCACACCCAATGCATTCACCTAATCACCAAGCAAACAGTGCTCTGTACTATACTGCAGAGGGCAGGAGACCGTACAGGGACACAGTCTTGTGTGATACTCAGAGCCCAGCCTATATGCTGCCCACAATCCTCCTGTTTACAGGAGACCCCTTTTTTCCTCCAACTGTGTTTAACATCTGCATTGTTAGCAATCATTTCTTCTATAAGTAATGCATATTGATTTTTATCCCATATCCCACACTTTAAAAACTTTATAATTCAAATTTTACAAAGTAACTGAAAGTTAAGTCTTGTGAATTCAAAATTTGAACTAGTTTTCTTTATTTAGAGAATGCACCATTTATTTATTCCATTGTTCCATTTTCAGCACTGTCAGGTGATTACATCATCCTCAATTTTTAGGATTATCTTTTTCTTGTCTTGTACCTCCAAGCTTCTGAACATTTAGTTGGTTTGCAGCTCCTAACAGATTACAATGCTCCTTCCTAGTAACCTCTCTAAGTAGTGATATTTTTACAGAAAAATATAGATGTTCTAACATAACTTTTACTGTTTTAAGTGCATTGTTCAGTGGCAGTAATGACATTCATATTGCTACGAGCCATCATTGCCACCCCTTCACATGGCATTCTCATCTTCCTAGACAGAAATCCACTTCTCTTTGGCCGGACCTTGGTATGAGGTTTGGAATTTAGAAAACCACAAAGACAGTATCTTTCTGGGCCCAATCAGGGTGCTGGCAGGACTCAGAACAAAGAGAGAAAGCTCTGAGTCTGCTAGGAAGAGGACAGGTGGGTTTTAAGGTCTTTGGGAGAAAGAGAAGGTGGGAAGGTTAGTATTCTGCATAGAGGGGTATAAAGTCCACATTGCACGGGTTGTCCTGCAGCTGCCTGTTTGTCATGGAAATGAGAAGTGTTGGAGCCATGCATGCTGTCTCAATCTTTATGAGGTGGGCTCTTGATCTCTTAGGTATTAGCAGCAAGGGAGAGACTGTTTCTTCCAATCCAGGTGAGGAAGGCATTTAAGAATTAGCATAGTAGAAGGTGTCTATTCTAGGATGCCAGACTAGAGTCTGAGTTTACTTACTGGAATGAGGGTAGAAAAGAAGCAACTGTTTCAAACCTCAATTTCTATATCCAGGTTTGGAGGCGAGGGGACCTCAGGGAGGGATGCTTGCCACCAAGGACTCTGTTTTCTGTCTGTTCCATCTTTACGACTTTACATGCTTCATATAAGGAAATCATACTGTCTCATTCTCATTGTGCCTTAAAATGATTTCCTCAGTGTGCATCCATGCAGCAGAACTTAATCACATTTTAAGTTTGAATAAAATTCTATCATTTGCACTTTATTTATTTGTTAATGTCTTAACAGACATGAGATTTGCTTCTGTCCTTTGGTTGTTGGAAATAATGCCGCTGAAAACATAGGTAAATAGCAATCTGTTCACATCACTACATACCCTTTGCTTTAGGGTATTTGCATAGAAGTGGCATTGCTCGATGGTATGGCAATTCTATGTTTAATTTCATAAAGCATTCTAGTCCGGCCAGTTTTCTGTAGCAGCTGTGCCATTTTACATTTCAAACAACACTTACAAGAGTCCCAAATCCTCCACATTTTGTGCATACTTGTTATTTTCTGATTTTTGTTTGCATACTTTTCTCTCATGTTTGATAACTGTGACTCTTATGTGTCCACTGAATCTAAAATATATCTCATTGTAGTTTAATTTGCATTTCTGTATCACTTTGTGGTTTAATTTTTCTTATGTTTATTGGCCCTATATACATATATAGTTTCCATAAATGGATATTCAAGTCCATTGTCTTGGTCTAAATTATATTTTGTGGGAGTTTTGTTATAGCTCTTCAGTTTTACTAGTTTTTCTACATAAACTAGATATCATTATCTCCTTGTATATATAGTTTGTAAATCTTCTTACATTCTGATGGTTGTCTGTTATATGCTATTGACATTGTCCTTTGAAGACTTGCATTTAATAAAATCCAATTTTTCGTTGTTTTTGCTGCCTGTGACTCGGTGTCTCATCTAAGAAGTCATTCTCACATCCAACTGGCTGGAACTTTTTCCCCTTAGTGGTTTTATAGTTCCAGCAATTTGTTCCATATTTAGTTTATTTTTGTATTAGGAGTAAAAAAATACTTAACCATTTGTTATAATGACTGTTTTTCCATCACAAAATGGTCATAAAGTTCTGACTGGACCCATCTGTCCACACATGAGAAGCCTTATTTCTGGACCATTTATTCCATTCCAATGATCTACACGACTATCTTAGGACAGGACCACACTGTTTTGATTTACTATAGCATTGTAATAAATTTGAAAGTTGTAAGACTTCTGACTCTCCATGCCCCCTTTTGTTCAAATTTGTTTCAGCTATTGAGAGTTCCTTGAGATTTCATATGAATTTAGGATGGATGTTTAAATTATTACTGTGAAGGTAATCATTTGGAATTTGACAGATTTATCATTAAGTTTACAAATTGGTCTGTTGAGTATTAATATTTCAATAATAGTACACATTTGAATCTTTTGTTAGTATTTAACTGATTTCTGGATTTTCTTGTCTTTTCTCTTTTTTTAAAATTTTCAGTGTGCAAATATTTTGCCTGTGTGGTTAAAATATTTTTGAGCTATTTTATCCTTCTTTAAAATTTTTATTTTATTATATTTATTTATTTGCTTACTTTGAGAGAGAAAAAAGACAGACAGAGAAAGGCAGAGAGGGGGGGAGGGAGAAGATTGGCACGCCAGGGCCTCCAGCCACTGCAGACAAATTCCAGACACATGCACCACCTTGTGCATCTGGCTTATGTGGGTACTGGGGAATCGAATCTGGGTCCTTAGGCTTCACAGGCAAATGCCTTAACTGCTAAGCCATCACTCCAGGCATATTTTATCCTTTTTGATGCAATTGAAATTGGAACATGTTTTATATTTTATTTTCCTCCTTTCATGGTATGTATTATGTGCATGCATCTATGTATTCATGTTCTTATGTGTATAGATCACATGTGTAGGCAGATGTGTATTCATATATATGTATATACAGAAAGCAGAATTTGACATTAAATGTGTGTAGGTGTGCTTGCCCATGTCTATACATGCATGTGAGGGCAGAGGTTGACCTCAAGGTATCTTCCTCAATCCCTCTCCACTTTATTTATTGATTCCTGCTTGAGCCCAGAGTCCAGGAATTTGCCTAATATAGCTAGCCAGATTTTTCCAGGGATCCTCTATCTCCATGTCTATGGTGGTCTGAATGTGAATATATGTCTGAACCTGAGGTATTTTTGATTAAGTTTGCAACTTAAGTCTCTAGCAGCCTGCTGGAGGAGGTGTCACTGGGGACAGATCTTTTAGATCAGCCCTCCTAGGTATGTTCAGAGCAGTTTGAACTCTCACTGTTTGGTTTGCTAGCTGATTGGTGGTGACTCTTTGATCCAATCTATGATATTGAGCCAGCTTCTCCCACCTATATGTGACTATATTCAGGATTATGATTATAGCAATATATAAAATGCTTTGAATTGACAATTAATGCATATTTTCTTTACTCACTTCCAGATCTTCTATGAAGCTGTTGTAACCAGTATTTACTTCTGTGACTTCTTTGCACTGGGAACCTCTTCACCAGATTTGTTTGCTATTACACTATAGGTAAGTTAAAGATTATTCACCTAAAAATAAAAGCATAGTGCCTAAAACATTTAGGTTTCAAGTTAGCATAATTATTAAATCAGTCAAAGAATTAATGCCAAGAGCAATTCTATTAAAAAATGAAAAATAGGTTGCTGGGGTGATGGCTTCAGTGGGTAAAGAGATTACCAAGCAAGCATGAGGACCCTTGTTTGGATCCCAGGATCCATGCCAATGTTGGACATGGTGGCATGCACCTGTAATCCCAGAGCTGGGGAGGAGGAGATGCTGCATATCATATCATTTTCATATACTTATATATTCACATATATTCCTTTTATCTCTATTGCTTTTCTCCCTTAACCCCCTGTCCAATTGTCTTGATGTATTGTTGGGAAATAAGAACTCATTAATACCAGAGAAATAAAAGAAATCCAAATATTTGGAGTGCACCACTGACACTAGTAAAACATAAGCGGAAATCCAATTCTGTAAACTGATTAACAAATATATTCATATAATTCCAGCAATTGAAAACAATAAACAAATTACCAACAAAATTGTATTTTTATAATCTCTCATATCCACATGTGTGCACAAAGGAGGCATGAAACATGCAAAAATAATCATTTGTAATATAATATGCAACTTTAACCTTCATTAAGTGCTAGTAGTGCATAGCTTTCAATTTATATTAGAAACAAACATTTTTTAGAGAAATTACATTTAAATTTTTAGTTGGAAAAATTTCCAGGACCAAAAGCATAAGAACCTGAGTTTGTATGCCTCTAATTTCACTACCAAGGAGGTACAGATGGGGCCCTGGGGCTTGCTGACTAGCTAGTCTAAGTGAATCAGTGAGCTCCAGGCCCAGTTAATGATGCTATCTCAAAAAATAAAAGAAAGAAAGATCCAGAGTGATTGGGAAAAACTAACATCAGCCTCTGGCTTCTGCCTGCAAGTACACCTGTGCACATGCACCTGCACACACACACACACACACACACACACACACACACACACACACACACACTACAAATACATATATAGGAGGAAATGAAGGAAGAAGGGGGGAGAAAGAGTACAAATAAGTGAAGAGAGAATGAAGGAAGAAAACAAAAGAGAAGAACAAAAACCTTCTTGAGCCGTCAGTATCTTGACTCAATGAGTGTTGTCAGTGTTCAGAATTCAGTATTCTAGGCATGGTTTACGGATGGGGATAAGCCTAGACTAGGCTTTGGGTGGAGATTATTCTTTCAAAAAGGGACACTGAACAATAAAATAAGGCTTTGGGTTCCTTGACTGCCCGAAAATCTCTTATGTCACATAAGGAATGAATCCCGTGTTTCTCTCCATTTCCTAGACTCATTGCTTGGGATTTCATAAGGTTCTATAATGAAATGAGGTTGGTAGCTGAACTATGAGGACTTTAAAATGATATGTATGTCCACAGGAAAAGCAACTAGTTCTCTTTGTCTAAGAGAAAGTATTAAAGAGATATTGAAAATGGGAGTGAGGGAGTAGAATAATCCCTTTGTCCTGTAGAAATAGAAATGCAAATAAAAGATGACATTGTGTACTAATCCATTCCCATATTTACCTAAAAGCAATCCTGGCAATAAATTATAGTCACTTTGTCTATTTGACCCATATCAAGTTCCTTCTTAAATATCATTGCTATTTAGGAATCTCCATTACAGTGACTAATGCTCTGTGTCTTTGTTTGTGTGTTTTGCTGTGATTTTGCTTTATTTGTTTTACTTATATTTTATTTACAACGGAGGGTTTATGTTCTCATCTGTATGGTGTAGATGCCGTATGGTGAGGGTCCCTATTTGCAGATGCATCTTAACTACTTTCTCTACAAATGAACAGCATGGCTGGTTTTATTCATGAAAACTACACACACCTGCTATTGTTGATGGGCCCAGTGTTTAGGAAGAGTGCTATCTTGTAGTGGTAAACACAGATTAAACTCGGGGTCATTACGAGACCAGCACAGAGGAAACCCTGGATATTAAATGCCACCATGTTTGTGAGAATGCAAGAGCTGATCTTTCTGATGACTAAGGAAGGAAGCCAGTGGAGCCCACAGCTGAAGTGTACAACTGCTGCTGATCATGCATGGCTTTGAACTGCTACCTCTTATCTGATGCTTGTGCCTGGCTGTACCATTATATTTACCAACAAAAGACCTAATGATTCAATTTAACTTATCCCATGCCAGTCTTAGTTTCTTTCTCATCTTAAGGGCAAAATTTCTCTTTCTTCCAAGCCCAAAATTAGTCAGAACTATCAATTAAGTTTCTACAGTATGTAAGGACACTTGAAGAGATGTATGAGAATTGATAGCAGCAAGATTCTTTTTCAAAATAATTTTTAATTATTTATTTATTTGAAAGAGAGAGGAAGAGGAAGAAACAAACTTAGTGAATGAGAATGGGCGTGCTAGGGCCTCCAGCCATTGCAAATGAGCTCCAGACTTAAGCATCACCTTGTGCATCTGGCTTACGTGAGTACAAGGAAATCAAACCTGAGTCCTTAGGCTTCCCAGGCAAGTGTGTTAACCACTAAGCAATCTCTCCATCCCATCAGCAGGATTCTTTGAAGGAGGTACTGAATAAGTTATTGTTTAATTAAAGCTCATATCATGGCTGATAAAAAAAATACATGTCTGAGTAGTTGGATGGTCCCTGTCTGAACCAATTAGACCATAGTTGTAAAGAACCATGGACAAGTCACAGCATTGGAACATAGGTGTCCATAGCTGTAACTAGCCACAGTTAATAGATATTGTGAATCAAGGGTGGATAATAGCTAATCAAATGGATGTCATCTCACAGTAGGAAGTTAAAATGATGTGATAACAACATCTGGCACTGGCCAGTGCGAAGGCTGTTTCCCTGCTAAAAGCATCATGAATGAAGTCTTAGGGTATGTCACTCTGAGTTTATTCATTATGGCCATGAGGTGACATGAATTTGAAGAATGAATGATTGCTTAAGCAGGGTTCTATGTGGAGAGGAATTTGAATTTGGAGTCTCAGAGATATAGTCTTGAATCTAAGCTTTACTATTTACTGGATTTGAGATCTTGGGCAATGTTTTCAGTGATCACTTTCCACAATTGTAATAACTTGTATGAGTCTGTGAGATTGGAAATAAAATATCTGGTATTCTATCATAAGGTTTTCATGATTAATTAGGCTCTCAGTACATGACAGTGTTGTTTTTTGTTACTACTATTAATGATATAACATTGGTGAACGTCTCATAGAGGGGGAGAGGGGAGGAACTCAGTGTTTAAAGGCACTTGCTTCCAAGCATGCTGACCTGAGTCTGAGCTCACGCAAAGCTGGACATGAGGCAGCCTGCATGCTTGTGATCTCAATTCAGGTATGACAATGGGAAGTGGAGCCAGGAGACTAAGGAAGCTTGAAATCAGCAGCACCAAGAAAGACCCTGTGTTACTAACAAGGAGAGAGAGAAGACACACCAAGAGGTTGTTCTCTGACCTCTAATCTTGTGCCATGACAAGCGTGAGCCCATATACCCATCACACACACATACATACTACATACACAAAATAATGTAAGAAATGGAGCTGGGGGATTGCTCAGTGGTTAAAGGTGCTTGCTTGAAAGGTTTGAAGGTCCAGGTTCATTTGCTCAGTACCCATGTAAAGCCAGATGCACAAGGTGGCACATGAGTCTGAAGTTGTTTGCAATGCCAAGAGGCCCTAGAAGACCCACGCTTTCTCTTTCCTTCTCTCTTTCTTTCTCCCCTCTTTCTCTTCTCTCTCTCTCTGTCTCCTTACAAAGAAATAAATCAAAATTTAAAAATAAAAAATGAAAAAATGGAGTTTTTATTTATTTTTTTTTCGTGTTTAGTCCTTCATCATACCTCACAATTTTATTATTATTATTATTATTATTATTATTATTTTATTAGTCAGTTCTGTATTCAGCAAATACAGTCAGTTTGGTACCATTATTAGGCTCATCCGTGACCTACCCCCTCCCCTTGGCCCCTCCTTGTTGAGGTATACGGGTCATGCATTGTGGAGTTAGCCCACAGTTATGGGTAAGCTAAATGTCTCTGCATATCATGACCCAACATGTGACTCTGACATTCTTTCTGCCCCCTCTTCCGCAAAAAAATGGAGTTTTTAAAAGTATCTTTAAAAATTGTGACAACTTTCTATTATCTTAAAACTCTGTGACTTAGGGGTTTTTTTCAGAATAGACCTGAGGATAACATTAGTGTGTTTTAATGAAACCCATTTAACATGTGTTATGTTATTTTATTACTACTACATATTTAATGAGGTTAAAATTATTAGAATAATTGTACAAGGACTCTGATGAAAAAAACAGCTTCATATACAGACATAATCACTTTAGTTCTTCATCTTTTTAAATTAGACACAAAAATTGCATAGCATGTATGAGTGTCTTGTGGCTCAGCTTCCAGGCAGCTTACTGATCACATATGCTGGGACATATTTTTATTGCTAGGCACTTGGTTAATCTCCACATTAGTACTATTACTAATGACATCATCAATAATCATATGAGTTTCAAAAATAGGGCTAGTGGTGTGTTCAGCACTAAGTGAGGCATCTCTATCATATCCTCCAAGCCTCAGTGACCATTGGGGAAGAGGTGGTAGAAAGAATGTAAGAGCCAAAAGAAGGGGAGGAGTGCTTACAATACAGTCTTCCAGACACAAAGTAGCCTTCATATTCATGACCTCACTATGACTGATGTTACCTACACAAGACCTGCTTAGTAGGAGGAAAAATGATGACATCAGAATAGAAGAAAAAGACCAGTTAGAAATAAGGACTTCAGTGGAGGAGGGTCTGGGGAGGCAGAAAAGGGAGGATGGTGGAAGGAGATTATGATCATGGTATATTG
Organism: Dipus sagitta; assembly: GCA_036346955.1. Lineage (NCBI taxonomy): Eukaryota > Metazoa > Chordata > Mammalia > Rodentia > Dipodidae > Dipus > Dipus sagitta. The sequence goes on along the minus strand of CM070773.1, from coordinate 155,145,530 downwards.
TTTATGAAAGTTGTCAAAATTTTTAAATAATATAAAATAAATAAATATTTGTGGGCATGAAAAAATGTTGATGTATAAGGAAAAGGGTTTGCATAAGACTAAGGCTGCAGAACCTTACTGTTGAAACAAGAGATAACAGTAAGAGCAGGATCTCCCTTCTTCCAAAGGATGCCCTCACATTGTGCATATTTCCCTCCAAAACTTCTTCATCTGTATGTCAGTAGTTCACACCAACAACTTTCTGGTTTTCTTTTCCTGTTTTCTTATCTAACTTACAGTTAACATCTCCACTATTGTGTCTATAGAACCTACCATCACCACTTTTGACACCTGTGTGTGTGGTGTGCATGTGTGCTTGTATGTGTGTGGTTGTACCTGTGTGTGACTAAACACTCATATACAGGTATAGACATGCATCTAGAGGCCAGAGTACAACTTTGGGTGTTGTCCGAGGGACATCACCCAATGCTTTTGACACAGTCTATCTCATTGGCCTGGAGAGCAACACTTAAAATGACTAGCCAGAGAGCGCTAGAAATTCTACTGTCTCCACCTGAACAATACAAGGAAACTCACTACCACTCCCAACAATTTTACATGATTTATGGGGATAAAATCAGGTCCTAATGTTTGTAATGCAAGTAATTTACCCACTGAGGCATGTCCCCTACCATCTACAGACATTTTCAAGCTTGAATTTTCAAATGTCAGTATTTTAGCAATTTCTTTTGTACTTTTACTGTTTTGTAGTTATTTCCAAAATGATTGATATTTTACTACTTTATCCAGATCTCTAAGTTCTTACTTGTACCGCAAATCCTTTTATGTTCTAGAAATTGAAGACTTACTATCTGAAGAAAGGACTTGATAATGTAAGAGACTGTTAACACTTTCACAGATGTGTTAAAATGTTAAGATTTGTGAGAGAAGGCTGTGAAGTATGCCTCACTATTTTACGCTTTGGGGATACATCAGTTCTAGCCAGGGGACATTTAGAAACAATGTGGGTAATTTTCCCTTTAAGCTGCATGGGAGGACTTTGTGACTGGGTAGATAGCCTGCTATGGCTGTGGGGAATTCTGCTGGTCCTGCATTAAGCTGTAGGCTTCTTTTAACTCAAAAACACCATGAAACATGTTTTACCAAGCAGCCACAGAGTCTAGGGAAAGTCATCTGAGGTTTATCATGAACCTTACTTAGAATAATAAACCTGGTCTACTCAAGATTAGAAGAAATAACCAGCCCAAAGTGTAATATGCAAACTTACTCTTTAAAGTTCTGAGATTTTACCATTTTCAATCTTTACCAATGACTTTATTTCTCTGCCTTCTCCATAATGTGACCTAGAATTAAATGTTAGTAGTTTTTACAGAATGAATCCTTTAAAACACTTATGTTCATGGAAGCTTTCTGCCATAGTAGATGCTTTTGGGTCTTGGAGATTGAAATAAAAACATATTATACATTGTGTAATTATGTTAAGTGGATCAGGGCAGAATATGGAATCAGTGAAATTAACCCCAATGTTTAAGAATTCACTTTTTCTTTATTATAATTACTGCTCTATAACAAGAGAAAAACATTTCTTTCTAGATAGCAATTTTTTTTTTTTGCTTTCAAGAGATTTTGTGCATTCTAGAACCACCAAGGTATGACCCTTTATATAATCTAGACACTATATCACAAATGTCAAAATAACACTTTATACTGATTTTGTAATAAATATATGACACTAGCAGTTTTCAATTACAATTATCATAATTTTTTTGAGCTGGAGTCTTGTTCTAGTACAAGCTGACCTGGAATTCACTATGTAGTATCAGACTGGCCTTGAACTCACAACGATCCTTCTGCCTCCTGAGATCTGAGATTAGAGGTATCCATTCTTTTTTTTTTTTTTTTTTTTGCAAATTTCATTTCATTTTTCTTTCTAGTTGATAGCTGATAGCCATCTATACTGATTCCATTTCCCAGCAAATTATGAATAGAGCCACTAGAAACATGGATGGGCAAGTATCTCAATACTGGGTCATGTGGTAGTTGTTGAGAAACCTTCACACTGATTTCCCCAGTGACTTCACAAGTTTTCACTCCCCTTAACACTGAATGAGGGTCCTTAATTCCCTATTCCCTTGACAGAAATTTTTATTTGTTTTCTTATTTTAAATACATATTTTATTCATTTATTTGAGAGACAGAGACTGAGACAAAGGGAACTCTAGATGTGTGTTCCACTTTGTGCATCTGGCTTTGCATGGATACTGGAGGAACGAACCCAGAGCAACATAGGCTTTGCAAGCCAGCACCTTTAACCCTGAGCTTTTACCCCAGCTCTTGTTTGTTTTCATAATGCTAGCCATTCTGATCAGAGTAAAATGGAATCTCAAAGTTGTTTTAATTTGCATTTCCCTGATGTCTAGGGATACTGAATATCTTTTAAAAGTATTTATTAATCATTTTAAAGAATTTTTTTTTTTTTGGTTTTTCGAGGTAGGGTCTCATTCTAGCCCAAGATGACCTGGAATTCACTATGGAGTCTCAGGGTGGCCTTGAATTCACTGTGATCCTCCTACCTCTACCTCCCAAGTGCTGGGATTAGAGGTGTGCGCCACCACACCTGGCAAAAGTTTTTTCTTATGCAGGAGGTAAGTAAAAGTGTTTCACAGAATAACTGACATCCCTGGTTTGGGTTGTAAAAGCTAGATTCAAGGGTGGTACATTGCAATAATCCACTGTCAACTGGAGAAATTTTAAGGTCCAGAAAATCATTTAGTGGGAATTACTATCACAGCTGCAATATAAAAACAACTAAGTTCATTCCAAAAAGGATAGTATACATCTTCTTCCATTCAGAAAGACCAGAAATTCTTTGATTAATTTTTTCTTTACCAAATGTTTTCTCAACATGATTGGCTTGCACTAGAACTGAGCATCAATACAATGGGATATGGATACTTCTTAATATAAGCAAAACAGAAACACAGTTATTTAACAAATACTGTAATAGAGTAAAAATAAAGATTTATAAATCTCAGATTACTCCCATCTTCTACCCAATTGTTGAATATGCAAAAAACGTGAATCTCTCAATCTCCTGTCTGTATGTACTGAAAATGACTCCCATCTGGTAGTGCATTTGTGGGCCCTTCCCATTTAAGTAAAAGAGTGATTGCCATATGACTAGCCCCTCCTTCTGTTGTGTGTGAACTAAAGTGATGTGCTATTAATATGGGATTTGGGGAAGTCGAAGGAGGAATTTCCAGGCCTGTAAAGTTAACATTTGGGCCCTTAACTGATTTAGCATATATTTGAAGGAAAAAAAATAGACTCCATGATAGGTCAATTATGAATTATGACGAATATTTTAGGAAGAATTAATATTAAGGAAAAAGGGAGAGAACAGATATAGGGAATCACCAGAGGAGAAGCCTATGGAAAGGACACACACACACACAAACACACACACACACACACACACACACACACACACACACAGAGAGAGAGAGAGGGAAGGAGGGAGGGAGGGAGAAGGCAAAACATGAGAGCCTAGGTCAAAAGATTTAGCAGAAGCGCAAACACACATACACACACACACACACACACACACACGCGCGCGCGCGCGTACACGCAGGAAGCAAAACATGAAAGGACACGCCCTTCACAGTCACATAGAAGAAAGCTAAGAGACTACATCGCAAAAGACTCGGGGATTATGAGAGACCAAACATGTAGCAAAGCGAGAAAGCATTTTAGACAAAATGCATGTGTAGAAAATAAGCAGGAAAATGCCCAGGCTAATAAGAAATCCCCTCCTCCCAGACAAGCTGGGAAGAGAAAGAGCTTCCTAAATCAGGGAGTATGAACGTTTGGTGCCAGGTAAATAAAAAGGGATCAAGAGAGAACTACACATAGATGCCAGTTTCGTTAATGTGGGCCAGATATCCAATTAGGGTGAGCATTGCCATCAGACTTGATGTGTAAGGGGGAGACCTAAGTGGTTTGTGGCTCAAAGGCCTCACTCAGAAGGCACCAATCCACCCCGGTGTGCTAAGCCGAGGGAGAAGCAGAAAGTTGCTGCTAGACAGTGTTGCATGGAGCCATATTACATGAGACTGGATAAGATGTGGGCTCAAGTCTTTCCAGGGCAGGCAAGGTTGGATCCATATTCATTCTGGGTGTCTATCCCAGTAGGACTGCCTATGAAAAGCTATTGTGCTTCTGTTTCTTCTTCACTGTTATAAGCTGTGCAAATAATTAACTTATAGTTTCTGACCTTTTCCTCTTTTTTCATAATAGACCTGAGTCCTGAAATTGTTTCTCCTTGCCAAGTGACAATGGCAGGGAACCATTAATGCTCTTGCACTCAGAAATTCAACCCAACCCTTATCTCCCAAAGTTACTGTAGAGGTTTTATTTCTTTTGTCCTCTTCTGTAACATATTATAATACCAAGAGATGAAAATCTCAATAATTATGTAGTATAGAAAAATACTAAGAGTACTAGCATTATTTACTAGTTAACTAAAATATCTAAACAGAGAGTAAGTTGGGGATGTCCCACCTATAATCACTTCGGGAAGCAGCTGCTACTCCTGGAGATGGAGGACCAGTTTTAAATTCACAAGTCTTATGAATTTTGAGAAGCAGCTATATTGAGCCCTGATACTCAGATTTGCAGAGCTTAGAAGCTGCTCTTTCCAGTTGTCTTTGGTACATGCAACGTAGTGCTTTGCCAAACTGGGTTCATCTGTTGCACAGGAACACACTGAGACTTTGTGAAGAACCCTTCCTGAGGTGTAGACCGGAAAGAACAACTCTCTCATCTCTCCTGCCTAAAAGCTTCTCTCTTATGACCATATTGGCAACAACTAGAGCTTGCTGGAAAGGAGAAATGTGATATGCATCCTGTCAGCATTAGGATCCCAAAGCAGGGCGCAGAGGTGGGTTTGATGTTGAGAACAAAATAATGGACACAAGGAGGGAGAGGTGTATTTTCTGAGGTATACATATGCTCCCAATGACAGACTTAGAGATGGCCAGAGGACAGACAAGGAACTATCATTTTGAAGATGGAGCTAAGGCCTAGGAAGAGCCCTGGACATGGTAGTTTTCCTCAGGAAGCAGAACTAACTTTCTAGCAAAAAAGAAAGAAACGAAAGAAAGAAAGAAAGAAAGAAAGAAAGAAAGAAAGAAAGAAAGAAAGAAAGGAGGGAGGGAGGGAGGGAGGGAGGGAGGGAGGGAGGGAGGGAGGGAGGGAGGGAGGGAGGGAGGGAGGGAGGGAGGGAGGGAAGGAAGGAAGGAAGGAGGGAAGGAAGAAAGGAAGGAAACAAACTCAGGGACAGGTGTTCTTCATAACCTCCATCCAACAGCTGTCTATCTTAACCACAGACACTTGGGTTTATGTTTACTTTGTTTACCTTTTCTGAATGGGAGTTTCCTTTGCAGCTTCCTTGACTTATTACCACCATAGTCTATAGGAGAAGATGGCTTATTAGAACCACAAGCAACTACATATATCCAGAGTGAGTGGAAAGGGCTGGGCATCACCTAGAGAGCTGCAATTTTGAGCTCAGTATTGTTGTTAGCCATGGTTGGGAGCTGTATTTCTTGGAGAGAGGTAAAAAAATATACTACATGTGTGAGTGTCTTCAATGCTGCATAGTGGTCACAGAGGCAGAATGTGACAGAATCAGCCATCAAAACCCATTATCTTGCTTATATTATACTGAGATGTTTGGTTATGCTTCTGAACCTCTGGGCTACATGCCAGCAGATCCAAACAATCAATGATCAAAACATCAACAAACTGTGTAGTTTTATTTCAGAAAATGCCTGAATGAGACATTGAATTGGTAACGCTTAGCACTGCTCCATGTCTAGGTGAATGTGGAGATGCATAGGCACGTCCTCTCTGTCAGGCCATTGCTTCCATCTCATTTGAGTGCTGCATAGTTTGGTCTATTATGCTTGAATCTATAAGAACAGTGCAAGCTAATTTTATCTTATAATTAGTCCCTAAACAAACAAAACAAAATTAATAGGTGCTTTATACTTGAAATAAAAAAATAAAAGCTAGCCAAAGTGAGCTTATAAATTTGCATACATAAAAAATAAAAAGTTCTCCAATGAAAATAATGTAAAATTTATATCAGATATTACCATTATATCATACCAATGTTATTCTTAAACTAATATTCATGTATCAAAAATAATTTAACAATTATTGCTTTGGAATATAAATCCATGTGATATGCCCCCAAAATAGAACTTGTGAAGGTAGACAGAAGAGATGGAACTATAAATGTGTTAATTTCCTCATCTTTCATGAGGGGGATTAGTTAATAGTGTCCCATTTATGACACTGATAAATGTGGAAATATAAATTTAAAGCATTTTCATCAAAATAACATAACTAACTTAATTTTGGAAAAAAAGTGAGTAATTAGGTTACATCACTGGCAGGATGAAAAATAACAAAGTAACATCTTTTGGTATTGGGATTTGGTAGACACAAAGGAAAAAAGCTTACTTTAATTTACTTTTTATTTTGGATGTGATTAGCCAGTCAGAGCAGAGCCATCATGGGTGACTTGCCTTCTTTGCTATTGTCACAGCTTATCCTGCTTCCTTAAGGCTTTTCCCCACTCCATTAAAAACTTTGCAGGAGGGAGGAAGGCACTCCTGGCAAGTGTTAGGTCATATATACTTTAATAACTCTCTCCCATTTCCCAATGGATCCTCTCAACTTTATAAGATTTTGTATGTGGTCTGAGAGAAGTCTTATCTCATCATAGACATGGGAAAGATGTTAGATAAAAGTATAAATATTAATGCCCAACTTTCCTGCACCATTGAACTGGGCTCTTGTACTTTCAAACTAATTCAATATACTTTATCATCACATAGATATCATCCCATCAAAGCCTCAGAAAGTGCTGGATTTGAACTTTTACTTTCAAGTCTGGTTTTGATCAACAATTTACTCTCATCTTTCTTGATGCTGGTAACAACTGCTATCTGATATTTTTTACTTTGTAGCCCTTAATTTTCCTGTGTGAGTGTACATTTGAAAGTATTTTTAGTCTTGGACACTGAACTTTTATAAAACCTAGATGTTAGCAAGAACAGTTGTACTAAAGACCTTGATCTGCATTAAAAATGAAGGAAAGACAGAGGGAAGGAGGGAAGAAAATTGACTAAACAAATGCATCACTTTTATAAGAATTGCTGGTCTGGGGGTTCCAAAATTTCATTTTTTATTAAGATAATACAAGTATATAAAAGATGGTATCCATTAATCAGTGCTACCTATTCAAGTCATTTCTGGAGAGGATGTTCAATGGTGAGCTAGTGACCAGGTCCTATGGTTTGAAGTCTGTTCAAGTTTTCATAACATAGGCAGAATGAAGCTAAATTATTTGCCAAAATATCATATGAGCTACATTTGAAACATCCTGAGAAATTCTTTTTTTTCCTTTAGAACACCAATGAATAAATCCTCACAGTCCATATTTTTTTTTCTGCTTTCTGTGTTGTCAAACTCCCACCAGAATAGCATATTAGGTTCTGCTTATAGCATTTTAAGGCCTCTGTACTCCAGAGTTCCAAACCTTTCATATATATTTTACAAACTAGTGCCAAAAGACTGAAAACCCCTTGTTCAGGTTTATTGCTGCAAGACTTCACTCCTAGTACAATTTTCCAGTACTAGGGATTTTCTGGTTTCTGTGACAAAATATCTGACCAGAAACAGCTTGAGGAAGTAAAGAGTTTATTTTCACTTATAGTTTCAAGAATTGTGTCACAGTGGGGAAAACATGTTATGAGCAGGCAGCTGGCATCAAGCCATCACATCAGCAAGGGGGAATTAGAGAAAGCAAAGGGGGCAATGTTTTAACACATCAAGTCCTGAGCTCAAGTTACATACTTCCTTCAGTAAGTTTCTACCTGCTAAAGGTTCCACAACCTTCCTGAACAGCACCACTAGATTGGGCCTAAGGGATCAAACACATGGGTCTATGGGAAGCATTTTATATTCAATCCACCACAGAGAATAAGTCCTGCAGTAAATCCTGAAGATGAATAAGAATGCTTTGGAAAATGCTCTACTATTACTTCATTGAACAGATTGTCCATGCCTTTTGTGTTTATATCCTTCTTCTAGCCTATGGACTCTTAGGTTAGGTATTTGATCATATGTCAGAGTTCCTGGATACTGTAGTTATAATTTTTCCTTATTTATGTTTGAATATATTATTTTACTCACTTCATCATTCATGCTAGTCTTTCTTCTGCTTGATTGAAGGCTATCGGTGATGCTTTCCATTGTTTTTTTTTTTTTTTACTTTCTAAGAAAGATTTATTTTTTATTTATTTATTAGAGACAGAGAGAGAAAAAGAGAGAGAGAAGGAAAGAATGGACACACCAGGGCCTCTAGCCACTGCAAACAAACTCCAGACACATATGCCACCTTGTGCATCTGGCTTAAGTGGGACCTGGAGAATCGAACCTGGATCCTTATGCTTTGCAGGCAAGTGCCTAAACCACTAAGCCAGCTCTCCAGCCCCCTTTTTAATTTTCTTAAGGCATGGTCTCACTCAAACCCAGGATGATCTTGATTTCACTATGTAGTCTCAGTATGGCCTCTAACTCACAATGTTCCTCCTACCTCTGCCTCCCAGGTACTTAGATTAAAAGCATGTGCCACCACACCCAGCTACTTCCGACATTTCTACATTTTTAAAAATTTCAATTTTGTTGATGATTTTTCTTGCATGTTGCTGACTTTCACAACCTTATTGCTGATTTTCTTATTCATTTTGCTTTTTATTTTGTATTAAAGACTTAGGTCTCTAGGTTCTTGATTAAATTCATCTTTTATTTGTACCCTCTATCAGTTCATTGATCATGTTATATCTGAAGACGTTTCAAATCTTCACCTAACATTTTCCCCATTTTAGTAGGTGTCTATGCATTCAGTAGCTGAGATATCATCATTTAGACGTATCATGTGGTCTTGTTTATTTCATGTTTCTTGTGCTTTGGTGTTGTGAGTTGCACATCTGTTGTTTTAGGTATCTTTTCTGATTTTTTTGTTGTTTTTTTTTTTTGTGTGTGTGAATGCTTATTATTGAGAAGTACCACTGAGTGAAAAGAGAATGTAACTGTTATGGCAGAAACAGTATCAAACCATGCAAGGTATAGAATACATAAAACCAATTAAAGGCCAGTAATACATTGCTAATAAATATTAAACTAACATAGAATATTAGACTAAGTGTAGAAATAGTAACTGAAGGAAGGATACCAGGGAAGGATAGAAATGGAGGAAAGACAATGTTAAATGAAAGGAGAAAGACGAATAGTAGAAACATATATTTTGGAGTAGAAAAGAGCAGGGAGTAGAAAAAAATAAGAATAAAAGGATATAAAATACATTTTCCAGTATTGAAAAATATCATAAACAAAATTAGATAAATCTAAGAAGGGGAACAAAATCAAAACCTAGAGTATTTAAAAATAAGGTAAAGTCAAAATACTAACTAGAGATAAAGGGAAGAAAGATACAAAGGATGCAACTATTTCCCTATAAAGAAAACCACACATAAATTAAATTGAATGATGTATAACAAATAATTACATTATTTTTAAAAAAAATAGAATAAAATAAAAATTGTGCTACATGTGTAATAAAAAAGAGGTATTGTAGCAATAGTTTTCTTTGAAAATTGGAGACTGCAACTGCTAGCTATATGCATGTGGAGGGAGAGGATCAGTTGACTTTGTGGACTCCTGAGTTTCCTGTGGTTTATGCAATTGTTAAGTCTGTATTGGAGAAATATCTCATGTATAATTGAGTTGTCTTCATTTAGATAGATTCCTTTTCTTGCATACCAGGAACCTCTGATGGCCACACTTAGCTTTGTATTCTGTGGGATAGGCAGTTTTTCTTACCAGATCATGCCCCATGGGGTAGCTCTTTTATATGGGACAATCTTCTAGAAGAATTGGGAGTATGGAAAGCAACCACTGAAATGAGTATCAGTACGGGAGCTGCCTTCATACTTTCAAAACATTCTGAGTATTAATAAGCCCCCGGGAAGGGAGCCGCTGTGGTTATCATGCCCTCCCCTGGAACTTCTGAGTTCTCAAGCTCCGCAGTCATGAATGAAGTACATTTTGTCCTATTCCAACTCCCCTTCACTGGCTCACACATAAGTAGCCTCTATTCTGTCACCTTCCCCAGAAACTGACCTTCATCTTCAATGTGAGAACTAGCTGATGATGCTATTGAAGGACCCTCATATGATCTCAATATGCTTTTCTTGTTATTGCCATGACCTCAATTTTTTTTTTGTTTTAAATATGGGACACTTCACGAATTTGCATGAAATCCTTGTGTAGGGGGCATTCTAATCTTCTCTGTATTGTTCCACTCATAGTATTTGTGCTGCCAAAGTAAGCACAATGACCTCAGTTTTGTTTTGGTTTTTAGTACTATTTTGGTATTCATCTCTTTTTAGCTTATTTAGGCTATCTGACCATCTTGGAAATTTAGACTTATGCTCATCAAACTGAATGTCATGGTATTATATCTTTGGAAACTGTCCTTCCTTCTTCTCTGGGACCAGTGTGAATGCTGATATGCTTAAGGAGACCACACCTATTGGCATCTAACTTGCTTTTTTTCCTTGTCTTATTCTTCCATCTCCTTAACTCATCTCTTTTCCCTTTCAATGTTTGTTTATTGTATGATTAAGTTTGTTTTTAAGGTCTTGTAGATTTTTAAGTACTGTAATTTTTCTTTAAAAAACTATTTTATTATTTATTTAATTTATTTGTTTATTTGGCAGAGAAAGAGGGAGAGAGAGACAGAGAGAGAGAATAGGTGCACCAGGGCTTCCAGCCACTGCAAATGAACACCAGACGCTTGCGCCCCCCCATACATCTGCCTAACATGGGTCCTGGGGAATCAAACCTGGGTCCTTTGGCTTTGCAGGCAAACAGTTTAGCCATTAAGCCATTCCTCCAGTCCAAGTACTGTAATTTTTCTACTGAAATTATCATTTTTTCTAATCACTTATGTATTTTCAATTCTTTTCCCTACATATTGAAATGTTGTTGCCATCATACTCTTTAGTTAATCTTTTGGTTGTTTCCTTTAGCTCTTTGAACACTAAGCACAATATCTGGTTTCTTATGGAATATTTTTTATTGTTTGTTTTCCTGTTGTGTGAGCCATATTTCTCATACACTTAATGCATCTAAATAGTTTGTTGAAAACAGCTCATTTCTAATTTAATGATGTAGTAGAATTCTGTCATCTATGTTCATTTTTGCTATATGCTTTAGTGATCTGAAGAGGGAAGTGAAGAGAAGAGGATTTTTTCATGACTTTTTTCTGAGCTAATTCAAGAATGTATGTATTGCTTGTTGGGTGTGTTCAATAAAGTCTGCTCCATTTCATATGTAGTAAGGTAATGAAATGGACACAAATTTCCTTAAGGATTTGAAGCAAATAAAAAATGCAGGTGAAATATCTCCACTCTGTTGCAAATGGGTCTGTTTGGCACACCTGTGGTACTTGGCTAGGAAAATATAAGTTTGTCTTAGCTTCTAATTCTTGATCATGATGACGCAAAGGAGCAGCAAGATGCCAAGGATTACCTTGTCTTCAGATACATAACAATCTTGTATCCAGTGCTGAGTAGTTATATGTCTTCGAAGTTCTTACCAATATTTGTGTGCTTTTCAAACTTTATTCTACAAATAATATTATTATACAGACTTTCTTCCCAAGTTTATGTTTTTTCATTTGTTTCTTTCAACTGCTGTTTCTTTCCCCAGAGTAGCAACTAAAATATTTGCCTTTAAATGTTTTGGCAACATGCCAGGCATAACTGTCTCACAGCAGCATGTTCTGAGGGAGGAGGAAGAAAAGGTAGCTCTCTGAGAGATCCCTGCAGTAAGTCACCAGTCAAGTCAAAACAACCAGAATTCTTTGAGAATAAGGTTACCTGTTGCTTCAAGTATTGGTTACTTATGTTGGGAGTATAGACCACTATGAATGTGACCAAAGTTAACTTAAATGCTGATAAGAACTCTTACTGAGTACGTATCTGCCTGGTTGCTGAGAATGTTGGTTAGTTGTGACAAAGTACCCATGAAAGCCTTGCTATTTTATCCATCAACTTCAGACTAGTGCAAGCTTTTCTGCTTCCTCGCTCCATTGTTATTGCTGATGTCACCAAGTTATTATTTTCTAAGCCAAAGTTTGCTGCGTGTTAGAATATGTTTATGTCTTTGTCTGCACGTACATGGCCAAAGGACAACTTTCCGGGGTCAGCCCTTACATTCCGCCTCACTGTATGCAGGGGCTGTCTTTATCTCGCATTTTAACTGTTTTTTTTTTTTATTTATTCGTTTTGTATTCAGCAAATGCAGTCAGTTTGGTACCATTATTAGGCTTATCCGTGACCTACCCCCTCCCCTTGGCCCCTCCTTGTTGAGGTGTACAGGTCATGCATTGTGGAGTTAGCCCACAGTTATGGGTAAGCTAAATATCTCTGCATATCATGACCCAACATGCGGCTCTGACATTCTTTCCGCCCCCTCTTCCGCAAAGTTTCCCTGAGCCATGTTGGGTTCATTTTTGGTCGGCTTCAGTAATGAGGTGTTGGGGGTGTCTGAGGCTCTGGCTCTCTGATTTGGTAGGAGTTGATTGTTCTCTGTGTTGATCTCCTTCCCCCTTGTGCTGGTATCCAGTACATCAGGGAAACAGCACCCTTGTTTGTTTCGCCCATTTTTCTTAGTTTCAGCCGGGGCCCTTTTGAGGTATGATCTCCTTAGGATCTACATCTATCTGAAAAAGAGAAGCAGATTCTCCAATGGAGAGTAAGTTAGCATCAGGACAAATGAGATAACCCTTACATTTTTTTATATCATTCACTGCCATACTTGCTAGGCTAACAAATCTAAGAGCTTCTGGGAAATTCTCTGTCATCCATCTCACTGCCAGCATGCTGGGATCATGGAAACCTGTCATGGCTTCCAGCTTTTATATACAGTCTAGGGATCTGAGCTCAGGTATTCAGGCTTGAGCAGCAAGTATCTTACCCATTGATCCATCTTCCCAGTCCCTCAACACTTAAAAAAAATCTCACCAAAATTACCTTAATAACAAGGTACATTAAGGCCATCTTAGGAATGAAAGAATGTTTTAGAATTACAAAGACACTTAATGTAATTTACACAATAGCAAAATAAAACAAAACCTATTGCATATGATGTGAACAGGTTCCAATGTCTTTTTGGTATAATTCATTACATAATCATTACAACCAGGTCTTCAGTAAGTAATAAGAACAAATAGACATTACCTGTCTCACACAAACACTTCTAAACTAGAATCAGTATCATTTATATAAAATATTAAATAATCTTTTTTTGAGATTAGGAACCTGATCACTAAGGCTTCTCTCTCTCTGTTGTCACCACTACTAAATAGTTTATGAGTAGTAAAATAGGGTAATAAAAGAAACAAGAAATATAAATATTTCAAAAGAGTCAGTAAAATTCTTAGTTTCAGATGAGTTCATTGCATATATAGAAATGACAATGATGCTATGTTCTAACATAACATATATTAATGACAGCATCTCATGCAAAATAAAAAGTCAATACAAAACTCTACTATATTTCTGTACACATAATATGAGTACACAAGAGAATTATAAATATCATGGATCTAGGCAGAGTGACCATAGTCAAAACAAATAAAAAAATTCTGGTAAATATAGGGGAAAGAGGAACCCTTGGGAGCTGGGGAAATGGCTTAGCAGTTAAGGCATTTGCCTGTGAAGCCTAAGGACCCTGTTTCAATTCCCCGGGACCCATATAAGCCAGATGCAGAAAGGGGCACATGCATCTGGAGTTCATTTGCAGTGTCTGGAGGCCCTGGAGTGCCCATTCTCTCTTTCTCTCTGCCTCTTCCTCTCTCTCTCAAATAAATAAATAAATAAATACATAAATAAATAAATAAATAAATAAATATTAAATAAAAAGAGGAACCCTTATCCCCTGTTGGTGGAACTCTAAACTGTTATAACCACTGACATGTTACAACCATTGACATCACTGAGGATATTTCTCAAAAGCTAGAAACATAACTTTTAGGAGCCAGCTATACAATCCCAGGGTAGGCACCCCAAGGAATCTGCATCCTACCAAAAATATACTTTCACTATCATGTTCACTACTGTTCTATTCATGGTAGCAAAGAAATGGAATCAACTGATGAATGGATAATGAAGATATGGTACATAGGCACAATGAAATTTTATTCTAACATAAAGAAAAATGAAATTTAAAAAATTTAAGGAAAATTTATAGAACTGAAAAAAATATTACATTAACTGAGGTAGCCCAGGTTCATAAAGAAAAAAATATTGCATGTTTTCTCTCACATAGGATCATAACATTTAGTTTTTATATCTGTATATTTATGTGGAAGTGGGTATAGGTAGATGCCAGGAAACTAAAAAGGGGTCTATGAGGAGGGGAGGAAGAGACTTTAAGGGAGAGGGGTAGAGGTTAATAGAACATAAGCATGAATGTGGGGTAGGAAAATGGGCAAATTAGATTATGAAATTAGATATTAGACTCTAGTACGTCAATAGGACATACAAATCCATCAGGCAGGCATAATAAATAAACTAGACAATGGGGCTTATACAGATTTTAATACAGGAAATAAAAATTCACCAAAGAATATATAAAAGGCTATCCTCCTCATTACTGAAAGGGGAAAATGTACACAGGGCAAAATGGTTAAAATTTTAAGGGCCTGAATTTTATTTTAGAGATCTACTTTTAAAATATATGCCTATGAATGTGAAAATATCCACAAATATAATAATGATGTTACATGCATGTAGAATGAAACTCACTGTTTGGTTACAATTATTATATGCTAGTAAAAATAAAACAATTATGTTCTTAAAGTGAGAAAAGAAAATCAGGGAGTTATGCATTGTAAACCTATATGACAGGTATTGTCCACTCTTTAGTACCCAATTTGGTAAGATTATTTTAGCCCAGTTCATTATGTTCTATGGAATTAATTGATACAGTGCTTTCCCAGGAATCATTTCAATGTTCATGCAACTAACAGCTACTCAGGCCATCAGAGAAGGTACTGTCGTCAACATGGACCATTTTCCACTGAACATAGAGACCTAAACCTTATTACCATGAAGATACAGCTGCCTGCAGGAAAGACCAAATTTATGAAAAGTTAATATTCATACTGTGGTGGTTTGATTCAGGTGTCCCCCATAAACTTAGGTGTTCTGAATGCTAGGTTCCCAGCTGATGGAGATTTGGGAATTAACGCCTCCTGGAGGGAGTATATTGTTGGGGGTGGGCTTATGGGTGTTATAACCAGTTTCCCCATGCCAGTGTTTGGCACACTCTCCTGTTGCTATTGTCTACCTTATGTTGGCCAGGGGTGATGTCCAACCTCTGTTGATGCCATCATTTTCCCCTGCCATCGTGGCGCTTCCCCTCGAGCCTGTAAGCCAAAATAAACTTGTTTTGTCCACAGGCTGCTCTTGGTTGGGTGATTTCTACCAGCAATGCGAACTTGACTGCAACACATAGTAAGGAGAATTTTCATGGATTGCCATTTTTCCAACATATCCTGTGCGGATAATTGGCATATATATAAAATATGGCAAAAGTTTGCTCTTGATTATTACATTAACTATACCTAAACTTAAACTTATCTGGATATAAATTCACTGCAATCTCTTTGATACCTTCTATCTTTTAATTTGATAACAATTATGTAAAAGCACACATCCATTCTCTCTCTCTCTCTCTCTCTCTCTCTCTCTCCCTCTCCCTCTTGTATTGCTTGGGTTCCATTCCCCAGTACCCACATAGAGCCAGATGCACAGATGGAGTTGTGCATGCATCCTGTGTTTGTTGTGGCCCTAATATGTTCTCTCTCTCTCTCTCTCTCTCTCTCTCTCTCTCTCTCTCTCTCTCCCTCCTTTTTTTCAATAACTAAATAAAAATATTTTAAAAATTCAAAGTACAAAAGAAATATATTTTGCCAGAAGCAAGTCTATCTAGGTCTGTATATTGATGACAGGTCATTAAGCTGAAAGGCAAAGTATTGAAAAATGAAAGTAATTTTATTTGACAAGGCAGCTCAAAGAAAAAGATGGGACTTCATCACAAAGATGTTCCTACTTAGGCATAGCAGATGGGCGTTCATATGGCTGGGTGCCTTCTCAGAATGGGTGGGCCACATGTTGCATTTCCCATCTGTATCACTGAATTTTAAGTCTTAGGAACAAAGACCCTTATTTCTTTGGCATTTTGTTGTCATTGATTACTATTTATATATCATACAACTAATAGGGGGAATATGGGATAGTTGCCTCAGGGCCCTCTTTGCTGATTGCCAGACTCCCTGCTGTAAGCAGCTACAAACTTATGGCAGTGGACTTAACACTCAGTTCAACATGCAGCACACTATTGTAATCTACGGACCCAGAACATGGGGATGTATCATTCCTATCTCTCTACAAACAGTTGGCAAACCTGTGTAATTCTCTTTCCACTGTTATCTTCAGCTCCAAGTTTATAATTTCTCTCTAGCTCTCTATGTCCAACTTTGTTAGATTCCAGAAATGAGAGAGCTGATGCCATATTGGTCTTTCTGTGCTTGATATATTTTACTTAAGATAAATTCTTCTAGTTTCATCCTGTGTTGAAAACGATAAGATTCAACCATTGTATGGCTGTGTGATTTTCTGGTTGTACCAGATTTTCTTTATCCACTAGAGCACTGGTAAGTGTTAGGAAGTAGCAGGACAAGTGCAGGGACAGTGAAACAACATCTACATGAGCACAGAGGCACAGAAGTTATGAGAATTTGGGGAATTACAACAATGTGCATCTTGTGCAACTCTGTCAAATAAGGTTGAAATGCCAAAAGGTTATGAGGGTTTCCATGTACCAGATCCTGGTCAACCTACCTACTTTTTCCACCATACCCACTTGATCTCTTTCAGCATGACAAACCCCAGATGTATGTATGTGAAAAGAAATGTATATACATTGTATATTATTTCTCCTCACTTCCTCTATTTTTATTCTACTTCATTTTTATTTCCATTGCTTTTATTCATCATACACATAATTTTACCCTAAAATCTCCAATCCTCTTTGTCTTTGATAAATGGTATAGGTCATTTAAAAATGTAAAATAATTGTAAAGGATATTCATTCTTTTCCCCAAAGTACTAAATTCTTAAGAATATTTTGGGCAATGAAAGAAATGGAGTCAGAAGGAATGAAACCAGCATTTCAGCCACTGAGGATTTGTTTCAAGGTAAGCAGCTTAGCCATGTAGCCATCTGTCTACACAATGTTTGCCAGGGAAAGGCTTAGCTGAACTGTGTGATTGTTTCTGAGATGTTAAACTTGATTAAGATGACTTGATTAAAACCTCTAGGTGCTGGTGCACATCATAAAACAAAGACACATTTATGGTGATTTAATGCTCTAAATATATGAATAAATTGAGTGTTATGAGAAATGCTAAGCACTATGAACTTCTTATTATTCCATATGTTTTCTACAGTTGACATATCTACTTATTACCTAAGAACTGCACTTCTGTCTATCAGAAGAACATTTAGTATCTAATACTTAGAAGCCCTCTTTATAAATACAAATAGTTTCAGGCACTGAACAAATAAAAATATAGTCCTTTGTGGAAAGTATACAAATATAATTAAAATAAATACTTCAGTGTTCTGCAGTGACTTTCTTAGAAAAATATGCTACTGTGTAATAAAAATATATTACAAGATATATGATTAATTAAGAGGAAACTTGTCTCTTAATTTCAGTGGAAAGATCTGTTAAAAAGAATATTCTGAAGGAAAAGTGTGATAAAGCTTATCATTATTATTGTAGTAGTGTTGTAGTATTACCATTGTATCATTATTATAGCTTATGATGTCACTGAGGATGCACAAACATTGTGAAACACATCAACTGAAGTCAATTAAGAGTGCCTTCCAAAATTAGAGTGGAGTGTCAAGTGGTTTGTTAGTGATCTACTTCAGACCCTATAATTTTGAAGCTGCCATCAATCAGTCTCATGTTTCTGTCTTCTCTCTTCTTTTTCTCTCTTCCCTCCTCCTCTCTCTCTCTTCCTTCCCCTCTCCTCCCCTCCCCCCTCTTGGCTTTTGTGAACAGGATATCATTCTAACCCAGGCTGACTTGGAACTTATTCTGAAAACCCAGGTGTACCCCACTTCCCCAATGGGCCCATGAACAAAGTGGCCATGGTGGCAGTGATGCAGGCTATGCATGGACCCAACACATGGCCTTCCACTAACTAAGGCTGACCTGGCGACAGCTACTGCTGAGTGCCAAATTTGCCAGTAGCAGAGACCAACTCTGAGCCCCTGATATGGTTGTATTCCTCGGGGGGAACCAGCCAGCAACCTAGTGGCAGGTTGAGTACATTGGATCACTTTTATCATGAAAAGGGCAGCATTTTGTCTTTACTGGAATAGACACTTATTCTGGGTATGCATTTGCCTTTCTTGCACATAGTGTTTCTGTCGAAACTACCATCCGTGGGCTTACAGAATGCCTTATCGTCTGTTAGGGCATTCCACACAGCATTGCTTCTGACCAAGGAACTCACTTCACCACCAAGGAAGTACGGCAGTGGGTTCAAGATCATGGATTCACTGATCTTACAATGTGCCCCACCACCCTGAAGCAGCTGGCTTGATAGAACAGTGGAATGACCTTATAAAGAAACAGCTACAGTGCCTACTAGGTGGCAATAGCTTGGAGGGCTGGGGGAGTGTCCTCTAGCAGGCTGTACATGCTCTGAATCAGTGTCCTATATATGGTACTGTTTCTCCTATAGCCTGGATTCACAGGTCCAGGATCAAGGGCTGGAAATGAGAATGGTCTCACTTACCATCACCCCAAGTGACCCATTAGCTAAATTTTTTCTTGCTGTTCCTACAATCTTATGCTCCGCTGGCCTACAAGTCTTGGCTCCAGAGGGGGGAGTGCTTTTTCCAGGAGACACGAGGAACATTCCATTGAACTGGAAGTTAAGACTCTCCCTTGGCCACTTTGGGCTTCTGATGCCCTTGAGTGAACAGGCTGAGAAATGAGTTACTGTGATAGCAGGGGTAGTTGATCCAGACTACCGGGGGAAATTGGATTGTTCCTCCACAATGGAGGTAAGGAAGAGTATGTCTGGAGTGCAGATCCTTTAGGGTGTCTCTTGGTGTTACCATGCCCTGTTATCAAAGTCAATGGACAACTGCAACAACTCAATAAAGGTAGTGTGATAAATGGCCCAGATCCTTCAGGAATGAAGGTATGGGTTACCCCTGCAGGTAAAGAACCAAGACCTGCTGATGTGCTTACTGAAGGTGGAGGAAATGCAGAATGGGTAGTAGAAGAACGCAGTTACAAATACCAGCCAAGGCCAGGTGACCAGTTACAGAAATGAGGATTGTAATTGCAATGTTTCTGTCCTACCTTGATACAGAATGTTTGTACATATCTACACCAATATTGAGATATCACACTAGGTAACTGTTGAGTTTATATTAGACCTATTATATTAGAGACTAAGCATTCCTCGAAGAACCTTGCTTCATGTTTGGGGGGAAGATTTTGCAGTTCCGGTTGTACTTGGGATAGTCAATGTATTATTGAAAACACACACATACCGAGAGAGAGAGAGAGAGAGAGAGAGAGAGAGAGAGAGAGAGAATTTTGCTTTTATATTACATTGCCCAATGATTACATTTGCTTACCTTGCATATACACACAGCTTCTTCCTCCCATGAATGTGAAACAAATAAAACAAAATAAACAAACATGAAAATCTGTTGGTTCTACAGTAAATTGTTATGATGCTTACCAACATATTTACTCTGATAGTACATTTTATCCCAACAAATTTGACAGCACCAAGAGCAAGGTTTTCTATGGTACTGACTCATGCCATCATCAGTTAGTTTGGTGTGTCTCTCTCCTTCTTCCCTCCCTTCATTACCCTAGTCCCTCCTGACCCTTCCAGCCCAATATTCTGTCTCTTAACTTGCCTGTCAAACATGCCCTCCTCAAATGCCTCCCTGCTTTTCCCCTTCCAAGATTCACTCTGGCTTCTTTACCAGTACTACTGATGCTTACTGCATTTAATAAACAAATCAGACTATTTTATGTCAAGATCTGCAAATGAAAGAGAACATGGGACATTGATCCTTCTAAACCTGGTTTATCTCATTTATGATTTTCTAGCTCTACTATTTCCCTGCAATTTTCACAATTTGATTATTTTAACTGCTGAGTAGAATTCCATGTGTATATGTGCTACAACTTCATTAAGCAGAGGGCGTGGATAGTTTAGGCAGAAGCACTTTGTGAGACTGAAGAACGCTTTACCTTAAAACCATAGGTCCCCGTCCATAACTCCTCTCATGACTGCAATAATTGATGACATCTCTTGAGATCTCAGTGTTCTGTGAGATTATTGTCTGTAGTCTGGGCTGCAGGGTTAGACCCTGGAGAATTTTCAGTTTTCTTGGTTTGCCTCCTCCACTTCCTGCTGCTTCTGAAGAGTATCTCTGACCTGCTTCAAGGAATTTCTCTGATTTAAGTCCAGGCAACAATTGCTTATAGAAGAACTATCATCTACTAAGTCCAGGATAAAGCTCCTAACATGCTCTTGGTTTTGAGAGCTAGTTTTTATCATCTATTCTACAGCATCTGCAAGTATGGCAATGATAATAGGCAAGGTGTGGAGTTTCTTCAATATTTCCCACAGTTCTGTGGGGTGAGGTTCATGGCCAAGATTGACATGCTGTCACCAGTACAGGTGTGCTCCCTGCATCCTTTGCAGAGATGGATCTGAGCCTCCTTCCTTCTGGGCATTGTGCCAGGAACCCTGTGCATGCATCAGCAGCTGGTAACTACTCAGTCAAGGCATGCTGGCTATGACAGCCACATTATACTTCTGATCCTCTTTATCCAGAAGCCTAGAATGACCTGTTAGTTTTCAGACCAAGACAGGGTGAAGACTCCTATCATAGTCTGCCATTGTATATCCTGAACATCACCACTCATGTTCCTACCATACACAGAGGCTATGAGCCAAACCCAAGTTAAAACCTCTCAGTGACCCAGTCAGGGTCTGGTGAGGCACTGAGATTGAGCAGGAGGAAGCATACTACCTTTAGCCTTATATGTCAGTAGTCTTCATTTTTATTAAAGTGTTTTTGTCTATTGCATTTCTTTGTTTTTATTAGAAGTTACATCTCTCTGTCTATATTATCCATTGGTGTTCACATATTTTCTCTCTATATATTTTTTCAAGAAGACCTATCAGTCTATTCATCAGTCATTTTCATATCCAGTCTGCTGATTTCAACATTCCTATGTATCTCAGTCATATCTGGTGCTGTCTCTATTTCTTCAAACTTCACTTTACTGTTAGGTTCTCAAATAGTATGCCTTGTAACTAGCTGTTGAAAGCTAGGTATGTGACTGAGTCAACAGAAGTCTGGTCAGTCTGTATGGAGTAATGTAATGAGGTGGCCTGAAGAGCTTTCATTCTCATAGGGAGTCTGTGCCCCATGGCTTTTAATTTAACAAATGCCTTTCATTTTTCCCTTGAAGTCTTAAGTGAGAAAGAATAGCTGTGTTAGATGGAGGTGAACGTTCTCCTTCCTTATGTGGAAGGTTGAGAATTCCGCCCACATCACATTACTTGTTGAGCACTAGTGAAGCAGTTTCTTCTGACAGCAGGCCTGGGTAAGAACAGACGGCTCTGAGGCATTTCACAGTGTCTGCTTTCCCACTCCTTTCTGGATGCATCAAAGAATTTTTCCTGGATCTTCACCATGAGAACTTACTAGAGCTCCATCAGATAAAACTCACAACAGTTTGCTTCTTACACCTGCTTCAGAGGTCTAGCCCTAAGTCTTGCCTACATGAAATCTCTCACACATTGTCAATTACAGTTTAGGTTTCCTATACACCTTAGTAATCAGGTACATCAGCATCCAACATCTTTGACACAGGTTTCTGGGACTCCCTTTTGTGTTTTCTTTTCCTTTAAGAGTCCTATGTAATATACTTGCAGGTGCATATGGGTTAATGTGTTAGGCCAGTGCTCTCTCTGTGTTTCCTTGGAAGAATCTTTAGCTCTCTTCCTGGATGACTGCAGGAAAGATCACAGGGCAGCTCCTCAGATCCATCCACATGCGGGCACCGACGCTGAGGTTGCATGACACACTTGGTATACAATACAGACTGTATGTGGTAGATAGTATGGGAAGGAAGTGGGGAATACTGAAATAAAGACAGAAATCAGGAATACTGGGCTGAGGTCCAGATGTGTAGGGGTGTGTGGCTATAAAACAATGGAATGCTGTCAAAGAGTGGCTATCTGCATACAACCTCACTGTAATCATCAATTTTCTTGTTACTATGAGAAAACACAGCAAAGGCAACTGTAGCTCATTATGGCTCATGATGCTCTAGGATGGGTTGCTCATACCCATCAATATGTTGCGGCAAAAAGGGCTCTGGAATACCAGATGTAGACAAATGGTTGTTTTGCTCATGAAGTTGGATCACGTGGGGTAACTGTTGGGATTGGTATTTAAATAGATGGTAGAAATTGTCTGGTATTTAATGTAAGAAAATTATAGCCAGGAATCTGATCTTAACTCCACAATTTGCTAGTTGATTCTAAACAGCAAAACACATAAACAAGAAAACAGAAGCATAGAAGTGATCTTGATTCTCTGGGATTATATAATGTAAATATATAAATGATATTTACCCTTATTTTCCATGTGTCTATTACAGATAAGGCATACAGCAGGAACTGGATCTATTTTTTAAATATTTTTATTTATTTATGAGAGAAGAAAGAGAGAGAGAGCAAGCTCCAGGGCCTCTAGTCACTGCATATAACCTACTCAGTTAGGTCCAGTCTAAGAACTAGTGATTGTGCTTATGCCTGAGACCAGGACCAGGAAAGCCTTTAGTCAGAAAGGCAAGTTGATGCACAACCGTTCCAAAGCCCACCAGAAACCTTCACATAAATGAATTGCTCTGTGTGCCACAAAATAAAGTAACTAGCTTGAAGTGTGTCCATAAGTAGAGTCAGTCAGCCCACAATTTTGAGCTTTCTATAGACACAGTTGCCCTTAATTTCATACATTTTTATGCCCAGTAGGAAATCTCAGTTGAGCAGTTCTCTTTTCTGTACAGAGGAATTTATTATCATTGTTTTATTGGCTATGTGTATTCATTGGAATTTTACAACATCATCCTGTAATATTTTTAAAATAATTGATTAGACAGTAAGATTAAAACTGCACCCTAATTATATTGAGGAAAGTTTTACCTCCTTTTCAACTTAATATTTTTATTTCCCAAATTCTTGGACAATTTGATGGCACCAGTCATAATGTGAGTAATTAGTCAGCTAGATGAAAAAATTACAAACATAATGTCATTCACATTTAAGCATTTTATGCTCATTAGACTGAATTGATATGTAGACCATTAAGCTATATCCAAATGTACTGTGTTCTTCAAATGATATAGACAATTTATGAAGTAATAAATGATACTTTATTGAAATCTCAAAGGTATGTTATTTGTAAAAATTATTTGGCTGTATTCAAATGATGTTTATTAAAATCTATATCTGAGGCCAGGCCTGGTGGCACATGCCTTTAATCCCAGCACTAAGGAGACAGAGGTAGGAGGATGGCATGAGTTCTAGGCCACCCTGAGACTGCATAGTGAATTCCAGGTCAGCCTGAGGTAGAGTGAGACCCTACCTCGAAAAACCAATATATATATATATATATATATATATATATATATATATATACATATACATATATATATATATATATACATATATATATATATATATGGTGTAACATGTTACAACAATTTCCACTTTATATTATTTACATGTCTTTACTTGACTCTTTTATTAGAGCACTTACTTGACTCTTTTGTTAGAACATTATATAACACAAGAGTTTATGCCTGTTTTGTCAGGAAAGTTGCTATAATGTAATAATTTTCTCTTTAATTCTTGGCTATACTAAAAGTAAAATTAACTTCTACAACTAAATTTGATGCTTTATTTTAAATTCAGGGGAAAATCACCACATTATTCTTTTCTCCTTGGAAGGCTCAATGTTGAAATCAGATAGTCGTAAATATAACATACTGATGGGACATTTCTGGGCCTAACATTATCAGTTATAAATAAATAAGACAATTGAGCATAGCTTAGAGTAGCATCATGGTAAGCTACTTTAGACCATTCAGTCCTTCACCAACTTGTTAAGCAGTATTTCTAATAATATAAACTCATAGTATTCTGGGATCTTTTCTTTCTTGACTTATATAAAACCAGTTTTCTAAAATACCAGGTATTTATATACACAGAGACGGTCATAATTGGAATCTGAGTGTTTCTTATACAGACCATCCATCTAGCTTTAGAGACTGATCTGTTTCCTGTTGGATATCTGTGCTTGCTGTGATTCTGATCTCAGAAGTAAACAATTGATATGCTTTAAATAACATTTATTCCAAGAGATTACTATAATAATTATTTTTATCATTAATCATTGTGTCTAATTTATAAATTGAACTTTATTGTAGTCATTCACAGAAAAATAAGAGCATTTGCATGGTTGGCCCTATTGTCAGATTTAGACATCAATTGTGTCTTGGAACACGTCCCCCACTGATAAAAAGAATTATAGTAATGAGAAACTGACTCTGACTATAGAAATGAGGAGACAAGAGGAAGCGTAATTCCAGTTCCTTTGCTATTTTTAGATAGAGTCACCTGAATTCTGGATTCACTCAGACAATGTTAATTGCCAAACTTCATGAGCTCATCCATATGTTGCCTCCTATAAGAGTTCAATATATACACCAGCAAACACCAGGATCACATTTTAAAGCATATTACACTAATAATAACCATCCTGCAGACTCTATTTCTATAGAATAAATGAGAAACTGACATTAAAGGAAATTTTCTACCTAAAAGTATCTGCTCATCCCAGGAGGTTATTTGTCTCTTCAAATGCCACAGAACAACTATAAATATTTAAGTGCAGTACATGTTAAATAATTAAGTTTTAATTTCAATAGCAGTCACTGAAAATAGATCAATATGACTACACAGAGCCTTCACAAGAGGAACTGGCTGCTACAAACACTTATGTGCCTATGTTTTCACTTGTTCTGCTGTCAGCAAAAATAACATGCCCTGTCTAACTTTTCATGAATGGGATATTTGCTTATGGATTTATTTAAGGTTTAAAACAGTCATTTTCTTTTCTTTTTTTGGTTTCTCAAGGTAGGATCTTTCTCTAGTCCAGGCTGACCTGAGGGTGGCCTTGAACTCATGGCGATCTACCTACCACTGCCTCTCGAGTGCTGGGATTAAAGGCATGGGCCACCATGCCCCACAAAACACTCATTTTACTTTGCATTGTCTTTGATGAAAGGAAGCCCTGTGCTCTGTGGCTAGCTGGATCATAAACTGGGCTTAAATGGATATTGCTAAAAGATAAGGGTTTGGATTAGCAAGTCTTCTTGCTAGCCTTTGGATACTGAGAAAGTTATTTGGTGACTTGCAACTCTTCCTTCCTCAACTTTTCTTCCCTTATTCAAAAACAATTTTTTACCTTTGTGTGTGTGTGTGTGTATATAAATGCTACAGTGACCATGAGGAGATCAGAGAACAACTTCGGGGTGACTATGCTCCATCTACTTTGAGACAGGCGCTCTTCCTCTGCAAACAAACTAACAGAGTGCAAATATCACACCAGCTGCCCCATAAACTTTGAGCAAGCTTTGAATTCTCCTGGCTCCACCTCCCATAGGTGTAGGCACATTGGGATCACAGATGTATGCATCATTTGCATCCAGGTTTACATGGGGGCAAAGGGGTTGAATGTAGGCTGGCAGGCTTTGGAAACAAGCACCTTTAACTGCTGCCATCTCATTAGGCCCATAAGAAAACATTTTAAACATCAGTGTGTACCAGCACTGAAACAATCACAGCCAGAACATAAAATCCGAGGGATCAGGTGGCTTCCATCCCAACATTTATAGAAAATTATGAGGGCATGTCATGTGTAGCAGTGTCATATTCCCTTTACTGAGCTCCATGTGGGGTGTGTTTACTCTGTTCCATTACATACTGGAAGTATATAACTTTTTGTTTATTTGTTTGCTTGCTTGCTTGTTTGCTTGCTTTTGTGGCAGCTCCCAGTTAAGAGATTGCCTTGAATCTCAGAAGCAACATAAGTAAAGCCAAAGTTAAGTTGGAAACTCAGGATGTTGGGCATGAAAGGAAAGTTGGGCTTCTGATGAGGAAAGCCAATGGCACTGAGTAGAGCCTGCACCGCCAAACAAAATATGTCTTTCAAAATATTGTCCTGTAGCGGTGGTGCTGTCCAAAGCCTTTGGATCACACATGTGCCCTGAATGCCCAACATGGGAATAATGTTTGCTTTCCTTCCCATGCCATCCTCTGGTTGAATTAATCCTTTTTTTTTGGAGCAGGAATGTTTATTCTGTTCCATTGCATATTGGAAGTATTTAACTTTTTGTTTGTTTGCTTGCTTGCTTGATTGCTTTTGTGGGAGCTCCCAGTTAAGAGATTGCCTTGAGTCTCAGAAGAGACTATAAACTTTGGACTTTCACTGTTGGAACTGTTAAGACTATTAGGTGTCTTGCAATATACAAAATGCAGTTTTCTTTTGTGAATGAAAGTATATGTGTGCATGTTTGTGTGTTCATATTTGTGTTGTTGCATATAATATTTGTGTGTGTCTGTGTGTGTGTGTGTGTGTTCATGTACATGGAGGCCAGAGCACAGCTTTGGGTGTCATCACCAGGAATACCATATTCCATTAACTAAGTGCATTTCCAAATAGTAGAGAATGCCCTTAGCACTGTTGACATATACCAACCTCCTATATACAATCATTTCAACATTATTTATCCAGTGTCAGAGAATGCCCTTTATCGGGACAGGCTTCAATCTACTCCTGGCACATGGTATACACTCTGACCTCATCTGCTTTATAATCTTGTTTGTTAAACCTGCACTATTTCCTACATTTCCTTGGTCATGCCAATATACATCTAATTAGCAGCACAACTCTGTCCCTTGCTTTCACTTATAGAATTACAAGACATGCACATAATATGAGAGTATTTAATGGATTTGATATTCCTATCATCTGAATATTTTGCCTTGCCCTCCAAAACACCACGTTTCATGCCACACAGCAAACCAACTCCTAACATTGTAAAGGTAAATTAAATTTGATTGTCACTCTTCAGGGGGTTAGTAGAACTAACTGCATCTGAAGTATATGGTCAAGAATTAGATATTATCGAAGTACAATGGGTGAATTGACTGGCTTTGCAGAATTTTAAAAGGGGCTGAAGTATGTTAGTTATGAACAAATATAGCAAGTCAACTCAAAAGAGATGAAGAGTAATTAGCACAGAAGAAACAAAATGAGCGAAAACTATAAGGAAACAGTGTGCACAGAGTAAATAACTCAGAGTAGCCCAGTGCAGATCTTTGGGGGTAGGCATGGACTGAGCAACGAGAGGTGATGTGAGACAGATGATTTAGAATTCTGAACAAAGTTAAATGGCATAGGTAGGAGTATTTCTTCCCTGTTGTCAGTGGTCAGCCTTTATAAATTGTTTTAGCAGCAGAGAGATTTAATCACAATAATGTTTAGAAAAAAAATTGAAAATCGGTAGGGGGAGCAAGATTAGCAGCAACTGAAACACATGGAAATTTGCTATGTCATAGAAGATGACAAAATGTCAAGTGAGGAAGCAATAGAGGAACAATCCTCCATTCTGAAGATGGTGTGTGATAGTGGTCTTCAGTGCTGTGAGCTACTTCTAATGTGGCCAGGGAAAAAAAGCTGTGTCAACAGATGCAAGAACTGTTGCTGGGCATGGTGGGACAAGCCTTAAATACCAGCACTTGGGAGTTCCAGGCCATCCTAGGATTACATAGTGAATTCCAGATCAGCCTGTGCTAGAGTGAGACCCTACCTCAAAAATAAACAAATAAATAAATAAATAAATAAGGAATTTTTAAATAAAATCTTTCTAGCCCTAAGTTTGCAAATAAATTAAATATTGAATATATGTCATACACACACACACACACACACACACACACACACACACATATATATATATATATATATATATATATATATGTATATGTATATATATCTCCAATTCTCGGGGGAAAACATCAATGAAAGTGTCTATAATGCAATTCAAATAAAGGGATTTTATTTGAATTCAGAACTTCTTGCAAGCTGAAAGGGATTAGCAAAATTAACAATTTAACTGACAGCACAGAGTCCAGTGAGTCACAATTCAGAGCTGATTTGTTAGCTGAAAACTACTGTAAGCAGTGAAAAATGCTTCTACAACCAAAGCAAGCATGAGTACACTGGACTAAGTATGC
This sequence comes from Dipus sagitta, assembly GCA_036346955.1. NCBI lineage: Eukaryota > Metazoa > Chordata > Mammalia > Rodentia > Dipodidae > Dipus > Dipus sagitta. The sequence goes on along the minus strand of CM070773.1, from coordinate 155,116,888 downwards.
ACAAGGTGATTTTATTTCAAGAGTTCACAACTCAGATTGGCATCTAACCTCTCCATCTTTTACTTTTCCTCTGTAAAATCTTATGGCTGAAATTTCCCCATTCTATTCAGAACCAATGAATATGCTATAAGTCCCTAATCTCCAAACTGTGAAACCTTACATCTTGAGGACCTTAAAATGTAGTTTCATCTCAAAGTTAAAATCATGGGAAAAACCATGTTCTGAATTGGCAAACTACCACCAAACTCACAACCCTGTCCAGAGATGCTCAGCCATGATATTTTGATAAAGTCATAGCTCAACAGAATATTGCATTATTAGTACTGCATAATTAATTGACAATTTTGCATTTGCAATAGCTATTTACAAAGAGTATCCTAGAACAGAAATGATGAGGCCTGAGACAAGATGGGGTTATATCCCATAATTACTAAGAAACTAGGAAGGAGGCTATATATAGATATTCACAGTTTCTAATGTTAGATGCTTTACAAAGTTTGTTTTCTTTCTTCAACATGTATTGATCATTGTGGTGGTTTAAATTAGGTGTCCCCATATACTCCTGTGTTCTGATGCTTAGTTCCACCTGATGACAATTTGGGAGGTGGAGCTTTGCTGCAGGAGGTTCGCTGTTAGAAGCAGGCTTAGGGGTGTTACAGCCAGCTCACTTTGCTAGTTTTGGGCTCACCCTCTTGCTGCTAATGTCCACCTTATGTTGGCCAGGAAGTGATAGCCAGCTCTACCATCTTTTGCCTGACATCATGGAGCTTCCCCTTGAGACTATAAGTTCTATTTCAGTAAAGAGAAGGTAACTACAACAATAACCTTGCTAATATCTCAATGACATGAAAGTTTGCAGAGAAAATTTGATTCTTCATACTTACAATTGACCTGTGATTTGTTCATAGCAAGAAATTATTTAAAATTTTAAAATGTTTCAAGTTGAGAATTATTTGAGAAAGTCAAGACTATTCAAATACCTTCAGTGGAGTGGAAGGAGCCTGCAAGAGCAGCATTTATCTTAAAAGTTTCAAGATCTACATCTACAGCCAGGGGGATTTTCATTGTTAGAGCTGGAGGAGAGGCCGAAAACCAAATGCTGATATAAATCTAAAACTCCTCTCATTTTGTGCAGTTGATTTCTTCCTGAAAAATAATAGTTATGACAACTACCAGACTAAATTGAGTTTGAGTGAAATGACTGTTGTACTAGGTAACAAAAAGGATTGGTACTTGGTATCAAGTTAGGTTCTACACTAGCTACCCAGTAGGCTCTCTATTAGATAACGTGTAGGTGTTGTAGTGGACACTGTGTAGACTCTGTACTAAGTATCACATAGCTTACTTATGGATCAAGGAATAGAGATATGGGCTGGCTTTTTCTTCCCGAGCCATCATCAATCATCTCAGGTTCAAGTGTCTGATAAAATGGTGAAAATGAACAGTGAAAACCAGCACTTGCCATTGCCATCCAGCTCTTAAGCCTGCAGCAGATATGCAGGAGTCAAAGATTTACATTGGCCTTCTACCCACTGAGAAAATATGGACGCATTTGGCCCGTGTGACTGCAGAGTAAATTCTACCATAATTTCAATTCCAGCACACTTACCTGCTAAGTTATAGTATGAAAGGACATGGCAGGACCACCTTCAATTATCAAATTATTAATAATAGACAGATATGTGTGTCCACTAGCTCTGATGCTTCTAGCTGAATTAGAAGGGACTTTAGTCCCTAGAGCTGCTGGAATTCAGGGAAGCTCCAGGTACAAACTCACAAGCATAACACTGTCCAGACTCAGTTTCTGCTGAAGGTTCTGACTGTTCCCGTCGGCTGTTGGCTGTACCACTGACAGAAGGAACCCCTCAGTGTCTGATCCTTTTATACCTAGGCAGAAGGTGAGTTAGTACAGAGGGGTGGGAGATAATGTGCTGTGTTCTACCTGGGGAGATTGAGGAATGAGGAAGTTGTGATAGATTGTCTTTTCTTCTCAAAAGAAATTCTTTCTTCCAATGCCTTTCCCACATTTCCTGTGTCTCGTTTCTAGTTTTCTCTTTTTTGGGAAACTGCTAATGAGCTTATTTACTTTTAACTTTTAAGAGGCAGACATCAGAGTGGCTAAATTGTTCAGTGGGTAGTGAGTGGAATACAAGTGTGAAGATCTGAATTTAGAGCCCGAGTACGCACATCAAATCTGAGTGGGATGTCGAATGCCTGTAATCCCAGAGCTGGAAAGACAGACAAGAGAAGATCCCTAGGGCATGGTTGCTGGCTAACCCAGCCTACTCAGTGAGCTTCAGGTTCAATGAGAGATTTTGTCTCATATACAAGGTAGAAACTGACCCAGTTATTCCCTTACTGGGTATTTACTCTAAAAGCTCCAAGCCTCAATTCAGAGATGTTTGCTCAACCATGTTTATAGCTGCACAATTCATAATAGCTAAGAACTGGAATCAACCTAGGTGCTGATCATTAGACCAATGGATAACCAAGATGTGGTATATCTACATGATGGAATTCTAGTCAGCAGTAAGAAAAAAATGACACAAGGAAATTTGTACAAAACTGGTCAAACTTGGAACAGATCATACTCAGCAAACTCACACAATCAAAGAAAGACTATTAAGTCACATAGTCTCACTCATCTGCAGTTCCTAACCTGAATCAGCCCAAGTTGCTGACATACCTGATAGGCACCTTGAGGCCTGGACAAGAGGAAGGGTAGGGCTTGGTGGAAGGGGAACGGTGTGTCGGGGGGGGGACATAAAATGGAACCCAAATTGAACTGGTACCAGAGACTCCTATGTCCTGAAAGATAGACTAAAAGGTTGAACTCTCAACAGGACCTTAGAGGGAGCACATAAATGAGGGGTTCTGGAGAGGGTGCTATGAAGCCTAACCTTAAATTTCTCCTCTTTCATCTCTCTGTTCTCTTTTTATTTTTTCTTTTCCCTTGGTGTTGGCCTATAACTCCCAGTACCAGGATGTGGTTAATACCCACAATGAGCTGTTGATCAGAGAGACTTACAAGTTCTCCCAAAATAAGACAGACTTCTGTCAGAGCACTTGATTACCCACCAGAAGTTAAAGTTAAGACTCTATTGCTGAAGCCACCATACTCTGTCAGCATGGAGCATGGAGAGACCTGGCTGGAATCCAAAAAAAGAGATGGTCCCCAGACAATTAGCCCATCTAGTGCTAGACGGCACTACATGAACTACAGAGGGAAAGTGGCCAACATCTGTCCAAGCAACTCGAGTTCTAAGTGACTCAGAAGCAAACAGTCTGACATGATGCTCACACAAGCGCAATAGTGGCACACAGCCATGGTGGATAACCAACTGCTCTTTGATTGGCTAACAGATCCACTCAGTGGAAAGGATGCCATAGCTAAAACTGGGAAGCAAATCAGAACCACATCCAGATAACAATTTTGCTTTCCAATATCAAGCTCCCACTAATCTCAGGCTAGAAAGGTGTCTACACCCAGTAATTTCTCTGTAAACTAATAATGGTTATCTCATTTAACCTGTGCTGACTTCACTCTCCCTTGGAGAATCTGCTTCTCTTTTTCAGATGAGAACAGGACCTGAGGAGACAAACAGCCCATCGCACTTCAGCCCGGCCCCAGCTGAAACCACAGAGGAATTGGAGAAATGAGTCACAATGCTGCTTTCTTGGTGAATGTGATATCAGCACAAAGATGAAGGAGACAGACACTGAGGACACTCAACACCTACCAAAGCAGAGATCCAGAGGCTCCTAAGAGCCCATCAGTGAAGTAGACTTAAAAGGCACCCAACATGGCTCAGGGAATTATGCAGAAGAGGGGGCAGAAAGATTGTTAGCACCACACACTGGGACATTATGCACAGAGACATTGCCTCTCCCCCATAACTGACTGCTGCCCCCACAATTCATGGCCCACAATCTCCGTGGGGATGATCTGCATCCCCATTGAGGAGGGCCCCTCTGGTAAAAGGGAAGGGATTATGGAAAGGATGATTCCAACATGTGTTGTTTACATACTATGTATGTCTATAACTAATAAAAATAAATTTTAAAAAATACAAGGTAGAGCACAACTGAGGAAGACACACGATGTGAATCTCTCCGACTTCTATATGCATGCATCCAATACAAACATGTCCAAAAATGCAGAAACATGCACACATACACCAAAAACATACGCATGCAAAAAAAAATGTAGACATAATACTAGCTTATGAGATACATTTCTGTTTAGATAAATTGTGATACTCTATAAGGAATTTCTGGAACAGTACATAGGTCACAGTAAAAACAGATGTTTGGACCTAGGGGGATTTCTCAGTGGTTAAAGGTGCTTGCTCACAAAGCCTGCTGGCCTAAGGTTCAATTCCCAGCAACCCACATAAAGCCACATGTGTGTTCCTTTATAAGAGATCTTGTCATGCCCATACACATACACATCTAAATGATTTTTTGTTTAAGAGCACAGATGTTCCCTGACCGTCCCTGATGCCCCTGAAATATTAAAGGCCCTTGCCAAGGTTTTTGGTTTCCCACCAGGAATACATGGTAAGACCCTATTGCTGAAGACCCCACGTGCCTGGGTTGCAAGGTCACTGAGAAGTTTTGCTGTAGCTGAGCTGAAAACCTCCTCCATGTAGACCAGCTGAAAGAATGCTAAACAAAGCTATACTGCATGCAGTTCTATGGGAGATAGAGAAGTCATCAGTGGAGATAAACAACAGTGGACACTGCAAGCCTTAAATGTTGCCAGCCAGGCCAAATGAGTCAAGGGTTGTGATAGGGGCACGTCTGTTATGAGGGATACCTGTGGGTTTCTAGTCCTCCCTCCGGGCTGGCCACAGTCCCTGATGAAGGCACCCAGGCAACTGGGTGGTGAGCACGTGAAAGTAAAGACTTTTGGGAGACAGTTTTGGTGAACAGCTCTCTGTTTTTTTGTCAGGGAAATGGATTTATAAGCATTTGAGGGTGAAAAGAAGGTCCTAAGGGGATTGCATGTACAAGGTTGCTTGCTGATGCCTAATTAGCATATGGGGACATTCATTCCAGTATGTAGGCAATGACAGAGGGAAGGACTGTGGAAAGGTGCTGGCTGATGCCATGTAAGGAGTTTCCTAGGCAGCTGGCCAAAGGCCACAGGGTTATGGGCAAAGCCTAAGTCTTTCTGAATGTCCAGGTATTCCGTGCTTGGAGAGGGCGTGGTCTTGCTTCTTGCCAATCTCAGGGTCTTAGATTTTTGTCCAGGGGTCCAGGCTCACTGCCACTCCCAAGAATGAGGAGAGGATCCTGGCTCACTGCAACCCCCAAGAATGGGGTAGGAGCTCCCCTGCTGTCCTTTCCCAATATATGACTGGTGGTTCAGGCTGCTGTGAACCCTCCTTAGCCTGGAGCCTTCGTGTCAGACAGCTTAGGTTTGCTTTAACCCAAGGCCCTGCTTATGTATGACAGAAAACAACAGCTCTCTAATTGGACTGGAGGCCCTCTCCGTGGGAGGGAATACATGCCTCATACTAAAAACCTTGATGGCGGAGGTCATGATTCCTCGGGGTGTAACTCCTGCTGGTGTCTGGCTAAATGCACATATTATGCTCACGAAACTGCCTGATAAGCACTTCTCATGACCTCGCAGTGCCTGATACCTAAGTGGTATCAAAATAAAAGAGAGACTAATGGAGAGGGGAGGGGGACATGATGGAGAGTGGAGTTGTGAAGGGGAAAGTTAGGGAGGAGCAAATTATCATGGTTTACTGTCTATAATTATGGAAGTTGTCAATAAAAAATATACTAAATAAAAGGAAACAAAGAACTAAAAGTTGTGAGGAAAAATCTGCATTTAATACATGAGAGATTATTCCCATAATTACTGCTAGATTATCACCATCACTAAGAAGCACATTGGTGGGCTTGTGGTTGCTTTCTGGGAAGCTACCACATAGCCTAGAATCCCAAAGGTGTACTGCTATCTGGAGATGTCCCTGAGATATCTGACGACCCTCTTCAGTGTAATCTTACCTCAAAATTCATCTCCTTGTGGGTTTGAATTGCTTTCAGAATTGTATTTCAGAGGGTGAAGAAGGGTGTCATGTTAGGAAAGTTCTTCAAGAAAGTGTGAATTTTCACAGTGAATTATTTCAATCTTTTGAGAATGTGAGATAAGGTAAGTGGCAGAGGACTTGCGAGGTTAATGGCATCCTGTCTTTTACATATAGAATAAGCACCTTGTACCTACATAAATATGCTTTTATGTCAAATTTGAGAAGTATATTCAATTTCACTCAGCATTTGATCTTTACCAGGGGTCCCCAACAATGTAAAATTTTGGATCAGTACTTTGTCAGCATCTATCACTATTTCTTTTATTAAAAAATTATTGATTGATTTGAGAGAGACAGACAGACAGATAGAGAGAGAAAGAATGGAGGTATCAGAGCCTCAAGCCACTGCAAATGAACTCCGGATGTATGTGGCCCATGTGCATCTTGCTTACATGGGTCCTGGATAATTGAACAGGGGGTCCTTAGGCTCTACAGGCAAATGCCTTAACCACTAAGTCACCTCTCCAGCCCTCTATCAGTATTTAAACTTAGTCCCTTCTTATGCTTATGTTCTGCCACACAGAAAAGAGTTCTTTAACGTGCCTCATTATATATATATTTGTTTGTGGGGAAGTAACTTTATTCTATCAACAGCAAGTCATGACCAGCACAATGGATATGTATATTTGGTTGTGCAAGAACTTCATCTGCAAGGTTCTTCGAACCATTTTTGAATTTGCATCTAAATGTTTCTTATGGGCTGGGGAGATGAATTAGCAGTTAAGGTACTTGACTGCAAAGCCAAAAAACCCAGGTTTGATTCCCTAAGACCTACAGAAGCCAGATGCACAAGGTGGCACATGCATCTGGAGTTCATCTGCAGCAGCAAATGCCCTGGTGCTCTCTCTCTCTTTCTCTGCCTCTTTCTCTCTCCCTCTCCTTATCTATCTTTCACCAATAAATAAATAAAAATAAATGTTTCTGAGCACAGAGATTCCTAAGGAATGATCCCCTACATTGTAAATGTGTGTGAGAATCCTTAGAAGGCTTCATAAAACAGAGTTCTAAAATACCTTGGTAGATATGTGATTTGATCCAATAATTTGAATTTTCAGCCTTCTCTCAAGGAATGCTTATGCTGGGTTTTTTTTTTTTTTTTGTAGATTTCTTTTTGTTTTAATTAACAACTTCCATGATTGTAAACAATATCCCACGGTAATGTCCTCCCTACCCCCACTTTCCCCTTTGAAACTCCATTCTCCATCATATCTCCTCCCCCTCTCAATCAGTCTCTCTTTTATTTTAATGTCATGATCTTTTCCTCCTATTATGATGGTCTTGTGTAGGTAGTGTCAGGCACTGTGAGGTCATGGATATCCAGGCCATTTTGTGTACAGAGGAGCACATTGTAAAAAGTCCTACCCTTCCTTTTTGCCACCTCTTCCACAATGGACCCTGAGCCTTGGAAAGTGTGATAGAGATATTGCAGTGCTGAGCACTCCTGTTTTTGAGGGACACACTTTTGAGAACCACTTTCCCAAGGAATGTCCTCCTTCACTTTGATTTCTGAAAACAGGAGCTATAGCATCCAAGTTTCCTTTCCTGATAGGCTCTACATTCCATACTATGTTTTGGATTCATTTTTACTTCCTATTTCTAGATAAGATTCTTGGCATAACATAAACTGATTTTTAGTTCATAATAGAGGATTCAGAATGATTCATATTTGAGGAAATAGTTGAACATTAAAGGCCTTATCGCATAGTTTCTAAGGAAAAATTTAACTCATTCATTATGCTGAAAAAAAAACAACCATTGACAATATGCAAACAACTACATGTGGATATGTGCCCATAAAATTTTATTTAGGGCTGGGGAGATACCTCAGTCAGTAAAGTGCTAGCCCCACAACTATGAAGACATGAGTTTGATTCCGAATCACCAGCTGAAATGCCAAGTGTGTTTATACACATTTGTAATGCTAGTGGTGGGGAGGGAGAGACAGGCAGATTCCTGGAGCTTACTGGCCAGATAGTCTAGGCTAATTGGTGAGCTCCTAACTAATGAAAGACCCTGTCTCAAAGCAGATTAACAACATATCTGAGGAATAACAACTGAGGTTATCTCCTAACCTCCACACATGTGTCCCTACATACATACAAACATGCATACAAACATATACCACAACACATATGTAGAATAAAATATAATAAATAACATTATAAAGAAACTTCATTTAGACATCTAGATTACCAACCAATATTTGTAGAACTTCTCTTGTCTTGATTTTGTTGAAGCATATAAAAATATAACAGTTAAACTCGTAGGACATATAAAAGCAGGGAGTAGGGCCAGGTTTGATTCCCAGGCTACACTTTTCACCTACAGGATAGATGCTCATACCTAATACAGCAATTGGCCAATCTGAAGCATTCATATTAGAAGCACACAGATGTGTGTTAAGCATCCCTGCTTCTCTGCTTCATACCACAGGATCTTCTAAAGACAAAACATGTTAAATGAGAATCACCTGAAAAGACTGTTATGTTTACAAGCCCCACCTTTGCTTCCATTCCCCATTGCAGGATTTCTTCTACTAGATCCATGACGATCTGGAATATTTGCCATACAAATGAACAACCAGAAACGTACATGCAATTATAATGTTAATGCTTGATGGGTTTGGGGACTTGCTAGCCTTAGAGAAATTCAGCAGGCAGAGCTGACTGAGAAAGTAGCTGTTAACGTCTCAATGGATTTGAACTTAATGTACCCATTGACTTTAAATCTCCAATTAAAAGTATGCTACTGAAAATAGATTTTAAGTAATGCCAACAAAACCTGCAGAGTCAACAACAGTTGTGACATTTATAGCAACTCCTACCAGACACAGTTTACCTGATCCAAATCTTTGAATCATGTTGTGCTCACAGGGGAGGAAAGCCACTTCTTCCAAGGTACAACAGGTGGGTGGAAAAAAATGACATGAGTCATGAAGATGTATGCCCTTGAGAGGATGCATTAATTAATGATGACAGAGTTATCCCACCCTGACCTCCTGCATTATAATTAAAAGTGTTAATTACTTGCTCTAGGTGGAAGGACAGGGTCATTCTGAACGAGTGTTGATTAAGCTTACATCTTATAGTCCTTCCAACAGTGTCACTGACCTGGGAATTTCTAATAAACATGAACTTAAGATGGCAGTGTTATTTTTTCCACACAGAAATCTCAAAATGCTCTCGTAGGGGCAATTCAAACATTAATTCTCTGGTTAAATCACAGAAATAATAACATTGGAGTATAGTCTCAGTAATTTCATAGTCGCAGACATCAGTCTGTCTTCCCAACATAGCCCATCTGTTCCTCCATTCTACAGGGACTGAGAATGACATGAGAACCCATGATATTTTAAGTTAGCAAAGTATATGTGAGTTGGATCTGTTTCGGAGCTGAAAGGCAACATCCTTCCTGAAGAGTGTGAGAGGGAAGCCAAGAGCAAATTTCCTCACACAAAACTCAAGGCTGGCCAAGCCAGGCACGCTACAGTTGCTTTCCTATATCCACAGCAACTGTGCAGCCCCAAAGCTGGTGGATATGCCAGACAGCCTGAAAACAGAGAACTGATGGGGGAAAAATTCTGGAAAAAAAAGGAAAGAAAAATGTAATGTGACTTTTCTAGCATTGATAATAAAAAGCATTACTGTACTATATCCACTGACTAATTATGATAACCAAGCAGTGCCCCATAGTCCTAAACTGTCTCATAATAGAGAAATTAGTGTTTTCTCTGGTTTCCAGTTGTCTTATCATTGAAATGCAAACAAAAATTGGATGATAAATCTGGGATTAAGAAATAATTCCTTAATGTTTGAATGCACCTTGCCATACCAAAAAAAAAAAAATCAAAACCACTAATACAAAAAAAAAAATTAAGAAAATAAGAATTCAGTTTCCACTTTTGAGGCATAATACCAAAAACAAACTAGGGGCTTTTGGTTTTCTGTGATATGATATTAGGTATAGAGAAAGGCCATTCGATCTTGTGTGTCCAGTAGAATTTTGCTATAGCCCGAAGGTCAGTAGCAGTTTTCTTCCATTATTACTAGAATGTTGACTATACCTTTTAAACTGTAGCCTTTTATATCCAACAAATCCCTCCCTGAACTTCCATTCTTCATTTAGTCTCATATCTTCCAGCTAACATTTCTCATTACCCATGACACCTGCCCTCTGTCCCATCTTGTTCCACCTTGCCTACATTTTATAATTTATTATGTAGGACTAGGAGAAATTCTCCACATGGCCTCAGAAGGTTTGCTGGAATGAACTGACAGGCAGGTTAACAAGAAAAGAAAAATATGCACATCTATTTAGCATGCACAAACATGATGGAGACATACAATATGAAACTTAATTAGCTGAAGCCTAAATACTACCTTCATAAGAGAGAGGAAAATGGGTAGGTTGTATTGTAAATGATTTTAAAGTCTATTTCCTTGATTGTGGCAAAGATTTCACATATGCATACATACATGTGTTCAGAAATACCACAGTGTATATATTAAGGATGCATAGTTCACTGGATGTCATTCATACCTACATAAAGCTGCTTGGAAAATGAATGCAATGCAATCAGAGAACAGTTTTGGAGATGTCTAGCTCCCTCAGACCTCTATGGCCTATTTCAGCTACTTTTTTGACATAGGTAACTCTGCCTGTGTATTAGAATTTCAGGCCTTAAATCTCTGAAAGAAAAAGAAGAAATTATCTAACTTGCTGTTGTGGTTTAAATGTAAATGGTTCCCAATTTTTGCAGGTCACTTGGTTCTGAGCTGTTTGGAAAGGCTTGTAGAATCATTTGGAGGTAGAACCTTTCTGGAAGAAGTAGATCCCTCCAGGTGGGCTGGAGGTCTATGGCTCAGCCCCACTTCCTGTTCACACTGTGTTTACTAGCTATAGATTGAATGGGATCAACAGCTTTGCACTCCTTCCACCATCCTTCCCTGTTGTGATGGATTGTGTCCCCTTAAACTATAAGCCAAAATAAAACCCCTTCCTTAAACTCCTTCTGTCAGGTGTTTTGTCCCAGCAATGACTAAGTACTAATACAGTTGTCAAGATCCAATTCTTAAGCAAGTCCAATATTCCAACACTTCAAGAACATCAGTATATGTCAGTCTAAATTTAAGGAAACTCTGGTTTCATCATTTCCTGCAATTCCATATTAAGGAATTTTCCAAATGTAAGTATTCCCAGGGGACTTTCAAAATATGTTACAGGTTTTGACAGCAAGAGAGCATTTCTAGGATCTGGATGGGCTTAGCTTAGGGGTTAGTGGGCAGATAAACTCAATGAACACTAATGCTCTCCAAGCCTGTGGCTCTTGAGTTCTTGTCATGCAACACATGAAGAATGATGAGTGCAGACAAAGTCAAAGTGTAGGTTAAATAAAGTTCATTAGACTGTAAAGCAAAAATGAAAGTAAGGGAAGAAGTGAAAATAAGGCAGATCTCAAAAGCTGGGATGGCCCCAAGTAGGTAGCCACCAATTGAGTTGGATCTGTGTTTTTTATACCGTTAGGGATGTAAATTAAATATCAAATTAGGGTGGATTAGTTGCTGGGAATGTATATGGGGGCTTCTGATAAGCTGATGATTTGATACCCTTCTGAATGTAAATTAGGCATCAAGTCAAAGTGGATTGGATTGGTTATTTTGGATGTACGGAGGGTGAGAGGACTCCTAATAGGCTGATGAGTTAGGATTTGTTCTTTTAAAAAGGTTATTCAATATCATGATGAGTCAGCATAAGTCAGATCATTTTGGGATTTTATTTCTAAGATCTGCCTTCCAGACTTATTATGAAATCTCTGTGCTGATTAGCTTTGCCTGGCAACACAGATATCTCTTTACTCTTTTCGTGGCAGTACCCCTGACTAGCTACAAAATGTGGGCTGCCTTATACCTAGTGCCTATCAAAAGCATAAGTACTATTATAGTTACCATCATGATGTTGGGACAAAGCAGCTGGTGGGAGGAAATATTTTATTTTGGCTTAAAGTCTTAAGGGGAAGCTTCTTAATAGCAGGAGACAACATGACATGAGCAGAGGCTAGAATTCAGCTCTGTCACAGCAGACGGGAAACAGCAACAGAAGAGTGAGGGAACTAACAATGGCAAGCTAGCGCTAATAAACCCTCAAGTCCTACTCCAGGCAACATACCTCCTCCAGCAAAGCTCCACCTCTCAAACTGCTATCAGCTGGGAACGAACATTCAGAACACATGAGCTCATGGGTGACATCTGATTTAAACCACTATATCTACAATGTTGACCAAGTGTAAATAATGACTGTTTTAAAAAAAAATAATGACTGTTTTATAAAAATTTAAAAAATAAAAAAAATAATGACTGTTTTATAAAAATTTAAAAAATAAAAAAAAATAATGACTGTTTTATAATTCTTGAATAATTTTTGTGCACCATACCTTGTAAAAACTGCTTAAAATAGCCTCATCTATGCTTTACTCAGAAAACTGTACTGAGGGGGCTGGAGAGATGGCTTAGTGTTTAAGGTGCTTGCCTGAAAAGTCTTAGGACTCATGTGCTATTCTCCAGATCCCACAATAGCCAGACACACAAGGTGAGGCAAGTGCAAGGTTGTATATACCTACTAGGCGGCACAAACGTCTGGAGTTTGATTGTAGTGGCTGAAGCCCTGGCATGCCAATCTCTCTCTGTCTCTCTCATGTGTGCATGTTCTCTAAAATAAAATAAAAGAAATAAAAAAAAAAAGAGAGAAACTACTCAGAAAACTTTAAGGTACTTCCCCACTTACTGATAACATCAAGCATTTGGCTATGGATAGTCATTAATACTCCTTTAAGCATTCAAAAAAATATTTACTAAGTTATCACCAATTGCCAGGCACTGAACTAGGTCCTGGGGTTAGTATTAACACAAAGATATTTATCTAAAGTCTTAGAGCTCAGAGCCAAGACATGAGTCAATTGTATACAATAATCACAATATGAAGGTAAAACAACATGGTTGCAAGTTTTTAGAAGATAAAGCACAATGTTTTTTGTATTATACTTACCTGGTGGAAAGCATGGTAGCAAGTTTTATTCTTTCTTTTTTAAGAAGGAACTTCAAGTGCATGGAGATGCAGAGGCTGTTTAATGGACCCATACAAGTGAAGCCAAGGCTGCCTTGTTTATAATCCAGCTCTTCCACCCTTCCCTGTCACCATAGCCACTTGGCAAGAAGACACACTGAACTTTTATTCACCTATTCCTCCGAAACTTTTGTAATAAAGCATACCATTGAGTCAGTGTCAAAAGCACCACAGTGTCAATGAACATAAAGTAAAAATTGAAATGCAAAAAGTGATTCAGGCATTTATCCTAAATGTGCACTTTGGCTAGTAAGAGAGAAAAAAGAACAGGGAAGGAGAGCAAGAGAGCTACCCCTTATGAAATGTAATGTAATAGAATTATAGAGATAATTTCAAGTTTAGCATTTCCTGCTTTTAGGAAAGAAAACAAAAGTCCTTCAAGTCAATTAAACATGCTCTTGTCATTAGAGAGCATTTAAGAGGCTCCAATATTGCAGCCAGATTTTATTTCTCAAGGGCATGAGTAAGGAGATTGCGAGCTACAACCTGAATAAATACTGGTAATTTCCCCCATCATTAAATGTCTTTTTCTCCCTCACCAAGAAGTTAACATAATAATGACATATGTAATTAATGTCAGTTTTAATTCTCTAACCTTAAGAGGTTTAAATCCACTGCAAAATCACATTGGTCTATAGATGATTATCTTTTCTCCTAAACTAGCCTCAAGAATAAGCTGCTATCATTGAAATAAATAAGCATAAATTCAGGTTATCTTTTGTGGTTTTAACGACATCAATGCATGTATTACAAAGCTTCTTATTATAGTAACTGGATTTTAAGAAGAGTATTGAAGTGGCATTACTTTAGTAGTAGTCTGAGCCTTACTGAGTCATTTTATATCTTATCATTACCATTCACATTGAGATGTACAAACAGGGCCCAATGAGGCTGTCCAAGTTGGCACACATATGTGCATGCCAAATCATCTAGATGACAAATCTCTGGACCTATCTATGAAGCTTTTAGACAGATTAATTGGAGTAGGTAAACAAATTCCAAGTGTGAGTAGCACCATTTCTCATGGGCTTGGACCTCAGACTAAGTAAAAAGGAGAAAGGGAGCTGAGCACCACCTCAGCTCTCTCTGCTTCCTGACTGTTGATTCAGTTTCCTAATTGTCCCAAACTCCTGTTGCCATGATTTTCCTACCCTGATATTCTCTTCGCCTTACATAAGGTATTGCATTGCCAAGGCTTTTATCACAGCAACAAGGAAAGTAACTAATACAGTAGGTTGTGCATCCTCCTTGGTGTGATGCTGAAGAATCCATCAGTGGACTACAAGTCTCCCCAGACAGTGGAAACCTCCCAGTGTGGATGGTGACTTGGCCCAGGAAGATGCTCTCCTTACTGAGATACCATTGCCTGCCATTCACTGTGCTAGGTACTGGTGGGAAAAGTAAATAAATAAAACCAATGACCACAATAAACAAACCATTATATCCTCTATAAATAAGGAAAAAATAACTGTGATGCTGGGGAGTATGATGTACAATGTGTACATCAGAGGCATCACAGGCCTTTGGAATAGTAGTTAAAGAAGATTGTAGGCCCAAGGGAATACAAGCCTGGTACTGAAAACCTAGTCAAAAGTCTATGGCTGGGCCTGGAGAGATGGCTTAATGGTTAAGGCATTTGCCTGCAAAGCCAAAACATCCCAGTTCGGCTCCCCAGGACCCACGTAAGCCAGATGCACAAGGGGGCGCATGCATCTGGAGTTTGTTTGCAGTGGCTGGAGGCCCTGGTGCACCCATTCTCTCCCTCTCCCTCTCTCTCTCTCCCTCTTTCTCTTTCTCAAATAAATAAATAAATAAGTAAATAAAATATATTTGAACAACAACAAAAAAAGTCTATAGCTGAGGAGGTCATAAGTCCTAAGGGAGTAACATCTGCTGTTGTCTGGCTCAATGCATATATTATGCCCATGAAACTGCCCTCTAAGCACTTTTGTTTATGCCTATATATAAATTCTGCTTTAACTTTTGGCTTCTGTTTTCAGATGACAGCAACCAATGGGGTGACTCAAAACTTACCTTAGTTCTGAGAAGAAATGACAGTGGAGTGTTCAGCAATGAGACGTTTCTATCACACCCTCCGAAGATCAGGGTCCATTGTGGAAGAGGTGGTAGATAGTATGTAAGGGCCAAAGGAAAGGTAGGACTGCTTACAATGCTGTCTTCAAGATACATAATGGCCTTGATACTCATGATGTCACAGTGCAGTTAGCCAGACAACAATCCCCTTTATCCCTTTTAACAAAGGATAAAAATAACCTCTTTGAGACCCACCACCCAATACCTCTATGGAGGGAGACAAATCGCAACTTGCATTTCTGAGGGGGCAAACCCTATTCAAATTGTAGCATAGGACATTATTCAGTCAGAAGTTCATCCATGGAATCCTAAGTGGTAACCAATCATGAGGATCATCCCTGTTGCTACTTCCACTTGACCATGAGAAGCATAAGGGCATTTGTTTGTTTGCTAGAACCCATATAAAAATGCTGTGGGCACGGCAGCACACACCTGTTACTCCAGTGTCAGGGAGATGGAGACAGAAGGATCCCTGGATCTCAGTGGCCACCCAACTTAGCCAAGTTGGCGAACTTCAACCAAATGATGGACCCAATCTCAAAAAGCAGTAGATGCTAATTCTGTGGATGATAGCTGGAGTTTTCCTGTGGCCTCCCCAAATATGTGAAGTACCTCTGTATGTGCTACCCCTAAACATGTAAAATACAAACCTGCATACACACCCATGCACAACACATACACACTCAAAACCAAATAATTGAATGGAGAGCTCTTGTCTCTCTAACTTCAAGTTTACTTAGAGCACATATTTGCCAAACATGATATCAGTGAATATAAACTCCCATATGTGAAACTGCTGGATCTAAGTACCTGTTTATGTATCCCATGTGTTCCTTCCTGCTGCTGCCTTCTATTCCTCAAAACATCCTAATATAATCCCCAAGAGATTGTGACCAGTGAAATTCCTCTCCCCTGTACCCTGTATGTGTGTGGAGAGGGGGGAGACACACATATCACCCATCATTGTGATCTGGACAGGTTTGGAACAGTCTTAAGTCCTGTCCCCTCCATCTGGTATGCACCCACATCACCTGCCATTGTGATAAGGTGATAAGGGTGGATTTGGGACCAGAGAAAATCCTCTCTCCACCACAGTTCTATATAGTGTGGGTCCATATCAACTGAAATTTTATCTAGATTAGATTGCAACCATGTGAACCCTCTCCCCTCCTGGTGATTAGATGATGTCAACATATTAAAAGCTTATTGCCTCAGTGTAGAATACTTAGTTGTCCAGCATGGATTTAATCCACAATAGGTGATTTTGAATAGCTTTCAAATGTATAAAATCCACATTCATAAACCGGCAGAGATATTTCCACTGGGAAATGATCCTGAAGCCAAGAGAAACAGAAAGAGAAAGGGGCAGAAAAAAAAAATGCCTTCCTGACCATATTGTTCTCTGGCACAAGAAGATCAGGTACAGACCTAAGTAGACAGAAACCAGACACATCACAAGATTCAAGCTTTCAAACAGCAAAGCAGAACCAGATACTTCTCAGACAGATTTGCTTATGAATCCCCAACTAGGAACATATTTAATTATTTGACAAAAGATTCCTTTACATCATTGTTCCACACATTTTTCATTTTTGCTTCCTGTTTTAGTCATCATTTTAAGCTCTTGTATTTTTGAATATGATTAATTATCAACAGGGGAACAAAATTGTGAGCTTGACTGAAACACTGAATTTCTGTATCACCCCCAAACTGAAAAGACAAAGCTGACACACACATGCTTTTGTATTTTTCTGGTGAGGTTTACATAACACCTTTCCTTTTAGCTATTTACATGAACTGATGTTTTATAGAATACTGACCTCTACCTGGATTTATTTCTAAGAAGCCTCAAAATAGTTAGGGCAACTAATAACTTGAAAGATGTCATAGAAATCTGGAGAATGTGATGGGTTTCCTAGGCTCTCCATTGATGAGCTTTCAGGAAGTATCTCAGGATTAGCCAAAACAAGAGTAATAAATCATCACCTAGCTAATAATGAGCACATTTCTCCCTCACTATTCTGCTTTATCTTCTAAAGTCACCAGCTGTTTTGGGCACAATAAGGTCTGTGGTATTATCTCCAGATGCTAAGATCCCCTCCACTGTTTGTGTTGAAACTGAGATTCTGCATATTTTGATTCCAGAACACTTCAAATTTGTCTTTCTGATAAGGTTAGTCTGCAGTTTAAATATTTTGGATAAAGATGTTGCCTGACATCTGACCCCCATGCTCAATCCAGCCTGCACAGCCTCCCTCAGGCCCACTCACAGGACCATTGGTAAGAATCTTTATGCATGGACAGCACAGTCTTCACAGAAATCGTTTGCTTAGTACTTTTTTTCATCTAGCTAGAAGAGAGGGCTCTGGGTATATGAAGGGGTAGAAGAAATGGAGCATGAAAGAGCAAATGCCATTTGTGGTCCCAAAACTGCATCTCCCACTGAGAGAAGGCTTTGGTTTCTTCTATGTATTCTTCCAGTCAGTCCTGGTTCTTCATTCTATTGTGAATTACTCAGTTTGCACTCTACTCTTAGACACTGGTCTCAGATACTTGAGTAGTATGAGCTGGCATCTGATCCTCTCATACATGAGTGTTGATGAATCTGTACTACAAGCCTGTAGTGCTACCTTGAGGAGATGGACGATGCCAGCAAATGAACTGTCTGTCAGTCACCTTACAGAATGTCTTAGTAACCAGTCAGTTCTTCCAGCCAATACATATCTTGCAACCCTATGTGCCTGCAAAATTCATCTCAGTTTGAAAGATTCTCTCTTTTAGATACTAAAATTATAGTCTACTGAAACCAAGGGCGTATCTCCAGGGAGAAACAAAATCCAGGTCTCCTTGTTATTTGCAGAGCTGGCTCATTTCTACATTTCTGGGACAGCAAACACTCTATGTCATTTTGATAGCAAATGTACTTTCTAGTTATTCCTACAGGGTAGGAATGCTATTATATCACTTCTTCCCCATGTACCTATACTGGCTGGGGCATATGAGCCATCGTTACAGAAGTACAGTAAATTTGTCTTCACTGTAAGCAATGAATTTTAAAATAAAAAAAATATTTTAAGTGTATAGGCCACATATTTTTAAATATGTTATGAACTTATTTAGCAAAGTCCTGGCAGGGATTCTAAGCTGGACTATTATCAGTTATTAATTAGTGTTTATTATCTGAATATTTAATTTTATGCTATACATATTGCTATTACATAACATTATACCATGTTGTATCAAATATAGCAACTCAACAGTCTATCTGAATATTCAGAAAGGAACTATAACCTGTCAACCACCCCTTCAAGGACTCAGATTCACGTGTGGCTGTGGTGGTAACAAAATGACATGTTTAAGTCTATTCCAACAATAGTTTAAAAAGACTTCAAACTGAAGCCTGTGTAACTATAGATCATTTGACTTAACAGCCATATTATCCTCAGTCTCTAATTTAAAATAAAAATATGAAAAAATTGGAACCCTTTATAATATTTATTTCATATATATTTCATATGTATGCTACTAAAATACAGTATAGCTAGGGTTACTATTATAAATATATGTTTTTAATTATTGATAAACTTCAACTGCTATTGTAATAAAGTGGACAAAATTTATTTAGCATTTTATATCATGGTGGTTTGAATCAAATGTCCCCCATAAACTCATGTGTTTTAAATGCTTGGTCCCCAGCTTATGACAATTTGGGAGGTGGAGCCTTGCTCAAGGTGTATTGTTGGGAGTGGGTATTGGGGTAGTATAGCCAGCTCCCTTGCCAGAGCTCAGCTCACTCTTCTGTTGCTGTTTTCCACCTTCTATAGCAGAGATGATGTCCTGATGTCCAGCCTATGTTCATGCTGTCCTTTCCCTGCCATCATGAAGCTTCCCCTCAAGACTGCAAGCCAAAATAAAATCTTTCCTCCCTTCAATTGCTTTTGGTTGGGAGATGTATTCCAGCAATGAGAAGGTAACTGAAATACATATTATTTGAAGTATCTTTGAACCAAAGTTACAAAGCAGTGTATAATGTCTGCCAGATAAAGTCATCTGGTGTGGCAAAGCAGAAGAAAATAGTTAATTTTGTGTGCAAACTACATGCATTATCAAATGATGTCTGTTAATAAATAAGCTATGTTCTGTGAACAATGATAGAATAACATTTCACAAAACTCTATGAGGGTTACTGCTTTGTTGTGGTCTTGCATGTTGGTGTACAGGCTAGTCTGGGACTATGGTGATAGAGCAGTTACCTTCTCATCACTAGAACAAAATCCTCAACCAGAAGCACTTTTCAGAAGGAAAGGGTTTATTTCACCTTAAAGTTTTGAAGGGAAAGTTTCATCATGGAGGGGCAATCATGGCAAGAACAGACATCAGAGCAACACAGCTTGTCACATCAGCTTGGAGGAAGCAGGAAGAGTGAGCTCACTATGAACACCTAATGGGGCTGGACTATTAGTCTGTAAGACCTGCCCCTAGCAATACACCTCCTCCAGCAAGGCTCCACTTCCCAAAGGCTCCACCAGCTACAATCACAAACGCATGACGTTATGGGGACAATTTACATTCATCCCACCCCATTTGAATATGTCTTTGATCCTTTTCCCCTAATTTATATGCACAGCACCTGTTGTAAAACATCCATTCTCTTGATTACTTGGCAATTATTTTTAATTTTCTAATCTACCTGAGTCTCTCACAGAACGTTGATGGAAGTAGTGCACTACTTTTTTCTATAGGATGTACTGAAACACTGGCTTGAATCTGCACCCTCATTCTGCTACTTACTATCTACCTGGCATTGGGTACTTCTTGCACAATCATTTCTGCAGGGACAATATTATGTTGTGATTAACTGACTACATGTGTAGTCACTATGATAAGATATAATTGTTCCTTAGGACAGGTCCAATATATTTTATCATTCAAATAATTATTATTGTCAGTATAATAATTAGCAATTTTCATAAGTTTGACTGAATTACAACCCTTATTAATTAAGCAACTAATTGACATGTTGACATTTTCTCTATTAAAAAGTGAAAAGTAGAGCTGGGTATGGTGGCACATGTCTTTAATCCCAGCACTTGGGAGGCAGAGGTAGGAGGATGGCTGTGAGTTTGAGGCCACCCTGAGACTACATAGTGAATTCCAGGTCAGCCTGAGCTAAAAGTGAGACCCTACCTTGATAACCCCCCCCCAAAAAAAAGTAGAAAGTAGAAAGTTAAGAGGGTCTTGTGATGATGTATGAACTCAGTAACACGTCACAAAGTACAGTGCTCTAGTGAAGGACAGTGTGCCCATTGTCTGCTCTTTACCGATTCGCAATTACTGGGAGATGAAGTGAGCATGCTTTGTTTCCATTACCTTGAAGATTTTGTTGTTTCAAAATGTCTGTTTTATAAGAAAATTTATTAAATTTAATAAAATTTATAATGACTATTTTTTCACAAGAAGGAAGGTCTAAGCAGCTGTAAAATGATTTCTAAGTGACCACACTCTGAAGTTGTTGCTATATGTCTGGTTTGGGTTGGTCACACTCTGAACCACATGGTTCCATTTTACATAAGCTCCAAATGATTGATGGGAACAAGAGCATTCTTCTGTAAGCAGGTAAGCCAGATTTCACTTATAAGAATATTTATCTCACTAGTCATAAGTGAACTTGCTTAATTACTTAAAACTCAAAACTTTGTTTCTGCTTTTATTGATTGGGGACCCACATAAAGCTACATGTCATGGGATTTTGTGAGAAATATAAAGGATACAAAGATGCAAACACACTTCCAGTTTTGTAAACCAAAAAGTAAAATTGCATATGCCCTTGAAATGTAAGGAGATTAGAGAGCAAAAGTGTGTATACACAGCAGTGACTTTTAAGACTTAATACCACAAGGTGGATGTGTGCTTTGACAGAGAGGTTCCCTGAGAAATGCCATAAAGATTGCACATAATGCAGACAGGAGGCAGAAGTGAGAACTGCAGATGGAAGTCAGGAGTAACTGAGAAGGATTGATGGACTTGACATTGGAGTGTGAATTCCAATAGGAATGGGGTCATAAGAACAATATGAAATCTTTATAGAGAAGGCCTACTAAAGTTTAAGTGTCTATACTAATAATATTCCTATGTATTTTCTGGAAAATTCTTCTTTTAAAACATGCCCAGGACACTTTTTATGTATTTATTCATGTAGTACATCCTGGAGGAAAGTTATTACAGGTATAATTTTATTAGAGACAGAAAGTATAGGCAGAAAATCCAGTCATAAAACAGCAATGCAGATTTTATCAGGCTGTTGCAGGATGGGAGAGAGACTCCAGTGTAAGATGACTGGAGTCCAACTTCAGACTCATGTGTGAAAGTTTATAAAAGGAGAAGAGCAAAAGAAGAAAAGGAACAGAAGTGAAAAGTGAAGGGAGAACCCAAAGAGAGGCTGAGGGTCCTACTAGCAATGAGGAAATAAAAAATTACAGGAGATGAAATAAGTAGAAAATTACTAGGAATTATTGGGCAAAATAGATTAAGCATGATACCTTTTTTTTTTTTTTTTTTTTTTTGAAGCATTATATTGAGAAAAGGACCCTGGGAACTCAGGATGAAGAAAATGGAAGAGTTTAGGAAGAAGCCAGGCAAAATAGCCAGCCCTCAAAGCACAGTGTTCTGGAAAGTTCTTTGTGCTACCATGGAGTTCATGATTCCCAGTGGTCCAGTTTACACAGCTAGTGACGAGTAGAATGAGTCTCTAGCTTCAGCGTTCTGGCTCCTGTATGC
Organism: Dipus sagitta; assembly: GCA_036346955.1. Taxonomy (NCBI): domain Eukaryota; kingdom Metazoa; phylum Chordata; class Mammalia; order Rodentia; family Dipodidae; genus Dipus; species Dipus sagitta. The sequence continues at coordinate 155,094,791 of CM070773.1, read as the reverse complement.
AGAGGCAAGCACCTAAGCCAAAAGCTCTCCTCTTCCCACCCAGCTGGGAAGTGGGAGAAGAAACACAGGAATGAGGCTCTATCCAGGGAAGAAGCCTCTGTGAAAAGGAAGAAGTCGAGTAAAGGGACTTAAACACATGCTTCTGCTCTGTTCATATGGAGAGAAGGGCATTACACACAATGCCTCTGCTCTGTTTATTTGAATCAGGGATCAAATTAGAATGGTCCTCACCATCAGGCTCAGGTGTGTAGGAAGTGATCTGGTTGATTGGTGGGCCCAGGAGGAATGAACACTGATGTAGGAAGGGCTCATTCATAGGAGCTAAGGCTGTGAAACTGGAGAAGAAACAGAAAGCTGTTGCTGTTGCTAAGGAGGGATGTTCCTTATAGCCATCTGGGATGAGACTGGATCAGACTTGAGTTCTATTCCTATCAGGGCAGGCAAGGTGGCATTCATGTTCCTGTGGGCTAGTTCCTACCTGTCCATCTATGAGGTAATCCTAATCCATATCAGGTCCACGGCATATAAATTTCCCCTCATGAAAAATTATCATCACCTGTCTATCACCTATGGAACTATTATCTATTTATTATCTGTAGCTCCTCTGTGTAAAGGTTTGCATAGAAAAGAGATGGAGACTGTTACTCTGTATGGTAACACAGTCCTGTAATCCAAGCACATGGCAGGGGGCGGGGATGCAGGAGAATAATGAGTTCCAGGCCTGGCTGGGCTACATAGTGAGTTGTATCCCAGCCACAGTGGGCTTCTTCAAATCAATCTGCCTCCCCTTAGAGATGCTGGAGGGTCAGGTTAAGCTTCATGAACTGTGCAGTTTTCTATTCGGGTGGTCAAAGGCCTCTATAAGAGCAACTCTCACATATAATAAGCAAATGGCACTTCTAAGTAAAATGTAATCGAGTCACTCATTTGAAGGGTCTGATGAATAATCTCCCTTGTTCTGAGGAACTGAAAATAATGGAATCTGTGACTCCTATTAATCTATGCACATGCTACAAGTAACAAATAAATTTATTTTCAAACCACTTTGAAATATTCTCACTTTGACAAATTGAGCAAAATGGAGCACATGTAAGAGACATGTTTAGAGAAGCCTTGGGCCAGGGATCTGCAGCTATGACCTGTGATCGATGCTTGTCACTGCAGCCTCAGTTCTAGATACCCTTGGCTCCTCCACACTGCCATGTACAGGTCGACGAGAGGGAAGGGCTGGGTTCTGTGCCAAAGAACGAAGAAATCCATATTAAAGAGTAAAACATAAACATTCAAAGCACTCCAGTTTCTCCACTTCAGAGCACCTTAATTTCCATCAGCCTGTGCAGCTGTGTGCTTCCTACAGCACACAGATTCATGAAGTGTGTATTAATTAAGCTATTATGCCTTAAGAGGTGATAGGTATAATTACCAATCTTCTTGCCATGCTATCTTCAGTGAGTTTGTGGCAGTTGAGTGTTTTATTTTTTTAACCAATATACTACTGCAGGAAAAAAAAAAAAAAACAGCAAAAAGAAAAAAAAAAAGCACAAAGGGGAAAAGAGGAAAACAATTACATTCCCTATTACAAAGAAGGTGCTGGAAAATAGTCGTTCAGAGAGAAACCTTTCTCCATTCTGGAGTGGGATTGAGAACTGCTATCACAAAGTGCCAGCAAGAATAACCACTCTCAGGCCAGAGGAAATGGCTTCCTAAAATGCTTGCTTTGTAAGCATGAAGACCTGAGTTTGACCTCCATAAACCACATAAAATAGCCATATGTGGAGGTACATGTTTGTAATCCCAGATCTGGGGAGTCAGACAGGCAGATCACTGGACAGCCAGTCTAGACCACTTGGTGAGTTCCAGACACATGAGAGACCCTGTCTCTAGAATGGTGGATGGTGTTTGAGAGGAACAGTGCCAGGAGTTGTCCATTGGCCTGTATGACATACAGAAATGTACATATACCCACACACCCAAAAACCCACATGGACACAGAAGAATAAGCAGGTGTATGTCCATATGAGAAAGAGGTTGCTCTGAAAAAATGGCAAGAAAATCTTCTGAGTTTCTATCTTCATATTGATATGCAGCATGCCTTCAGATGGAGCAAGAATAGAGTGAGATGTCCCACATAGCCCTCACAGGATTTGTGTGAGAAATGCAACAATTGGTAATCCACAGCACTCAGAACTGCCTGTGAGAAATGCAATAAAAGGCTGTTCTTAAGATGTTTATGTGGGAAGCTTTGACATTGATGACAATGCTCTGTAGAATGAGCCATAGTTCCTCTGCATCTAAGGTCAGAAATTTTGAATAACTACAAAATCGGATTGTATGTTTGCTGTAACATACTATGACCTCATTTATAAAGCAAGATATAAATCTTGGTTATCACAAAATAAAAACACAGAAAAACACTGACATAGGGAATAGGCAGATGGCTCAGCAACTAAAATGCTCGCTGTGCAGACCTCGGACTGGAGTTCAGATCTCCAGCACCCACATAAAGGCAGGTGTGCGAAGGTGCACTCATCTGTAATATCCAAATGCCCATGGCAATAGCATATTGAGTCAAGAGAATCCAAAAATATGTGGATAATCTAGGGTGGCCTTCTCAGAAGTGAACACCAAGAATAGGGACTCTGAGCTGGAAGAGTGGTGCACACCTTTAATCCCAGCACTTGGGAGGCAGAGGCAGAGGCAGGAGGATCACTGTGAGTTCGAGGCCACCCTGAAGTACAGTGTGGGTTCCAGGTCAGCCTAGACTAGAATGACACCATACCTGGGAGATAAAAAAAAGAAAGAAAGAAAAGAAAAACAATTGACTCTGTCTTAAAGTGCACAGAGAGGACCAGTACCCTAAGGTTGTCCTCTGATCTCCTCATGCATATCATGGCATGTCCATGCCCACACACACATCATACACATATGCACACACAAAATTTTAAAGACTATACTATCAGATACAAAAAGAGAACAATCTAGGTGGGGTAACCCCCCATATAATGCATTCAAACAAAGCCAGCCTTATGCCAATGAGTACTGATAACATCTAAGAGCTACAAAGGAATACTTTGTGTGGTCTATGCATTTATAAACAAGCACCTCCCATATCTTGACAATAATTTAGGGTGTGGAATAATTCGTTTTAGATTTTAACTCTTTCTTGAGGCCTGAGTAATGTGTTTTTCTCTATTTTTAAATTTATTTATTTATTTTGACAGAGAGAAAGAGGCAGAGAGAGAAAGAATGGGCACACGAGGGCCTCCAGCCACTGCAAACAAACTCCAGATGCATGCACCCCATTGTGCATCTGGTTTATGTGGGTCCTGAAGTATTGAACCAGCATCCTTTGGCTTTGAAGGCAAACGCCTTAACTGCTAAACCATCTCTCCAGCTGCCTTTCTCTTTTTTTAATCCAGTTTCAAATTGAAGGTTTCTGCTCTATTGTCAGTGTGAGCTCTGCTTACTTATGTTAATGTGAAACACATCCTTTTAATCTTTCAGAGTGTTTAACCTTGGTCAACAACAAGAGGAAGGTAAGAATCCTGAGTAAATCTTTTCAGATTGCACCATTGATCTTTTAAGCCAGGCATTTGGGTTTCTCCTATGTTGACCTCATTCTTACTTCACATCCTTGCTTCCACATAGTCTTTCGCAAAGATCTTCCTGTTAAGTTGGTCAGAGGAAATGGAACACAGTACACTAATTGCAGATTCCAACTATAAATCTACAAAACAGCTTTGAATAAATTACTTAACCTCATTTTGTCTTACTTTGAAATCTATAAAATTGACCTCAGTGAGTTGAGAAATTAAGTGGTTTATTCCATGTGAAATAATTACATAAAATGTTTTATTTATTTGCAATGAGAGAGAAAGACAGAGCGGGGGAGATAATGGGCACACCATGATCTCTTGCTGCTGTGAATGAACTCCAGATGCATACATCACTATGTGCATCGAGCTGTACATGGGAAATGGAGACTCAAACTCAGGCCTTTACAGGCTCTGCAAGCAAGATCCTAAACTGCTGAACCATCTGTCTAGTCCAATAATCACTTTTTAAATTACATGAGGGTGAGTACTCATTTAATGTTAGTTATTATAAAAATCTTTTTGTGTTTTCAAATTTAAAAAACCTTGTTCCTTCAGCTACTATTTTTTTTGCCTATGCCATCCTTTCTTTCCTTCAAGGAACAAGTAGAGACCCCTTCCTCATGAAGATATTCTGAATTTCAGTGGCTTAGAGTTCTTCAGTTGGGGGAAGGTGAGGAAGGGAAATAGTTAGGGTGTGAGACCAGAACAGTGACCAGGTGGGAGATAAGGAGGCAGGAAACCTAGACCTGGGGCATTGTTAGGCAAGGAAGGGATAATGGCTGAGTGATTCCTTGAGGAATGTAGATGACCCACTTCCTTATGTCTCTGTCTCCCTCCTGCTGTGACTCCATTTTTGTCCTGACCTAACATTAAGCATTCAACCCATGTCCTGTTTTTATTTGGGTTCTGGGTACCTGAATTTATCTCCTCATGCTTGCACAGCAAGCATTTTACCAAGTGTGATATCTCCTCAGCCTTGTCCTTCTCTCTCTCTCTCTCTCTTTCTCTCTCTCTCTCTCTTAGAGAGAGAGAGAGAGAAGGAGGCCAAGAGAGAGAGTGAGTAAGGGAACGGGCACACTCTAGGGCCTACAGCCATTGCAAATGAACTCCAAACACATGTGCCACCTTATAAATCTGGCTTACATGGGTCCTGGGGAATTGAACCTGTGTCCTTTGGTTTTACAAGCAAGCTCCTTAACCGCTACGCCATCTCTCCAGCCTATCTTGTTTTTGTTGTTGTTGTTGTTGTTGTTGTTGTTGTTTTGTTGTTGTTGTTGTTGTTTGTTTGGGTTGTGGGTTTTTTTGGATTTTCAAGGTAGGGTCTCACTCTAGCCCAGGCTGACCTGAAACTCCCTCTGTAGTCTCAGGGTGGCCTTGAATGCACGACGATCCTCCTACCTCTGCCTCTAAGTGCTAGGATAAAAGGCGTGTGCCACCACGCCCGGCTTGTTATTCTTTATAATGAGTCACACTCAAATATTTCAAGCTATTTTTTCATATGTCATTTCCATAAGCATGGAAATTCTCTTGTTTCTGACATGATATTTTCTGTCTGTCATTTGTTGCTGTTTTTTACAACTATTTTGCAAATAAAATGGTTTACAGTCCATTTTGTTCTCCCATAAACCAAGTCCCTACATTTTTCTCACTGTCCCATTAGGCTGTGAGTAGGTAATTACACACTAATTTACAGAACACAAGTATGACGGGATGTGCACCATTTAAAACTTTGGCTTTGTTGAACACTTTTTACCTTGCTCAGCAGAACTTAGTTGAAAACTAAGTCAAACTTTGAATCACAGACTCCCTAATATTGCACACATAGCTGGGGAATGGTCATAAGCTGGAGCACAGGTTCCCTAATATTGCAGAGAGGGAGCTGGGAGATGGTTAGAAGAAGCTGGAACATGGGTTTCCTAATTTTGAAATCTTGAGGAGTCAGGGGATGGCCGGAAGCTGGAAGATGTTAGGTACTAATTTAGGCTGATTTATATCTATACCAGGAGTACATAAGGGAAAGCGAGCTGAGATCTTGGGCCTTTCATTCATCAAAACTGAGTAGGGAATAGATAACTTCTTCTTGGGGAGCACAGAAAGTGGTTCATCGAGCACTGGGGATCAGATCATTCTCCACTTCAGCCTCTGCTCTCTGGTGCCCTATTGTCTACAGCAAGCCACTATCTACTTGTAATGATCAAAGGGAGTGAAAAAATATGCAATGTTGCCACCTGCCTGATGGGGAAATATGGAAATGCTTGGTGTGACAGCACTGAGGATAATCCTGTGCATGCCTTATCAGTGGCTCAAATATAAAAGAATCTTACTCGCCACAGAGATTGTTTTAATTTTCACTCTCATTTTCTCTACTCCTTTTGCAAACTAAAGTTCTCTAAGTTATTTACTCAACTCCAAAATGAAAACTCCCTTCATAAACAAATAACTACCAGTAAGGTCACATCTATAGAGCCTTTCCCAGTTGTTGTTGTTGTTGTTGTTGTTGTTGTTTTATTTTTATTTATTTATTTATTTATTTTTTAATGGTCTGATTAACAGCCACAAAGCATTTGGACACAGGAGGCTCCAGGGAGATAAGCTGCAATGCACGCCCCACCCCCGCCCTCCTCAGAGGCTGTCATTTCTCCTGCAGGGCAAAGGGCACATCAGCTGGATGAGGCAGCAGGCCTATGGGGACAAGGCCACACCAGGGTTTTGATGGAGGTGGACTTACAAGCTTGACTTGGCTGCAGGTATCCTAGGCAAAGCTGGCTCAGGCACCCGACACAGGTATTTTATCACTCTTTGTTCTGTTATCCTAGGACTACGAGAAAAAGACTGACAAGCAATCAGGAGATGCTTCTGACAGCTGATAAAACAGGTGTGTATATGGAAAGATTGGTAGAGATGATCTTCACAGGATGTTTAATGTATTTTACATCCTTGTGCAGAGCCTCTTGCAGGCTTTCACTTTTCACGTAACCTCTTCAGGAAATCTCTCTCTTTTTCAGGGAAAAATAACAGCTCCCATGTACTCACATAGAACAGACGCACACAATTGCCTTTTAGATTCATGAATCATTTTTTTTATTATTGCCAAATTATTCAAGTCTGAAAAGACATAGTGAAAGAAGTATCTTGTTAATACTGAAGTGTCCAAGACAGTACTTAGGAGAGAATTCAGTAGACTGGAAAGCATATGCTAGTATTTTCACAAATTAAAATTTATAAATAAATGAATCTGGTTTAATCACATGACAATTTGCAGAGACATTTTTGGTAAAATGATCAAGAGTGTCACACAGATGGCTCTGTCTGGCTTGGTGCATGAGTAGTTTTAGTCATTGTGTTATTAATCTTTTAAAACAATTATTTTACCCAGGAGTTCTGATTTTAAATCAATTATGCTATGAACTTTGAAATACAGCTGAGTGTCAAATGTTTGAAAATTGGTTATTAGCCTTTGAAGCACAACCCTCCATTGTCCCAAAAGAAGTTCCCAGCCACTGCAGGACAGCCTAGCATACTCTCACTGTAGGAAGAACATGACCAGTTTACAACTAGGATTTTTGCATTCTGCTCTGTAGCTTTATTGTTTTTTAAAATTAATTATTTTCAAGCAGAGAACGAGAGAGAGGAGAGAGGGAGACAAAACGAAAATGGGTACACCAGGACTTCTTGCGACTGCAAGCAGAACTCCAGACAAATGCACCACCCTGTGCATGTAGCTCCATATGAGCACTGGAGAATCAAACCCAGGCTGCTTTACTCTGCTTCCCCTCACCACCTGTGTCCTAGACTAGCATGCGCCGCCTCACCAAAATGATGCCGTGGAGTTTGAACAGGAAAAACACGTATACCTATGCTGATGGTCATCTTGGCTGTATTATTTCAATAGTCTACATATTTTTGAACCATTTGTTATTTGCAGATATGTGTGTTACATCAGATTTAGAACATAAATAGCATTTTTATATGGCTTTAGTTAAAAATCTTTGTAACTAAAATTGTCATAGTATTTGATCTGGCTTGCCTTGTTGACTACTTTTGTCATATGTTCTTAATCCTTACAAGATTCTAGCATCTGTACAAGATAAAAGGTAAACAATGGTGACAAGGGCATCATTCATTCTCTAAGAGTTTACAGTCTAGCTGGGTGGGTTCCAGGAAAGCAGATTCTAGATTATTGGTTATAATCATGCCATAGGCAGGCTGTGAAGATGAACAGTACCCCAGAGTTAACAGCTTATTGTTTTGCCTTTTGTAACTGACTTACCACTGAAAAGTTTCATGACTACGTCAGTAGCCATGAGGACTTAGAAGCTCGCCTACCATTAATGTAAAAAACAGGAGGTGATGTCAGACTGCCTGACAAACAGCCTATTAAAGGCACAGACCCACTACAAGGAATGTAGAGCATAAGGTCACTTCAGCCTCAATGTGTTAAATGAATTTTTGAGTTCTCCAATCCTCTCAGAGTGGCACTTGGCTTTTCTTGCTGACTGGAACCCAAATTTCTGCAACATTGTCTATATACAAAGAGGCACAAAGCAAGGTCACTTGTTCAGAGGAAAAACTAAACCTAATGGAATCTTTGAGTTATTTTTTCAGTTATACCATTCTCTACTCAGCAGGCAGCACTAGGGCATCAAGTGTATGTCAAGTCTTAAGTAGAACACATTTGAAAGACATGCAGTGCAAAAGACATGCTTAAGGCATGAGAAGAAAAAAGAAGACATGAGGAGGAAGAAATTATCCTGTAAGCATGGCATGGAAGCATATCTATCTACATGACATGAATTGAAAATATAGCTGTGTTAAGGGAGGGAGTTGTAGAGCATCTTTATATCTTGCTTTAAATCATTTAGCATATTTCTAGAATCAATCTTCATAGCCAACAAGATAAAGTTGTAGCATAGAATGAATATCAAAGGAACTGTAGACCATATAAATATGTGAAAATAGAACATTGGCTATTTCACAATACAAAAGGCACTACAGAGAGAATGTCCTTCTTTGAAAGAAAGAAACAGCTCATCTGAGCATAAAAAGGAACAGTAAGAGACAAGAATCTAGAATTAGCAGCCTAACAAGGACACAGAAAGTTTGTGCTAGGACATATGTCAAAATATGTGTGTGGCAAGAAATCAATGGGCTGAGACTTCAGAGATTTTTTTCTGGAAAGAGCAGATAAGAATACAATGCCATAATAAGAAATACTTGCGATCCAGCTGTGATACTCATGAAAGTTGACTATGAGGCTGGCTGAAAGTTCTCTGACTTTAGTTGAGAGGCAAGACACAGTGGTTATAGTTTGATGCTACAGTTGTAGTTCATGTTACACCTACATTGTGAGTGGAAGAGACTGGGTTAATTAAATAATGAAAGTATTACTAAATGGTTATCTGTGAGTTAGGTTTTCATTGCTGAGGGACCCAAATGAAACCAGAGATTTACTGCTTCTCTTCCTGTTGTGAGTCCTGTTCATCTTCACAGCCTGCCTATGGCATGATTATAACCAATAATCTAGAATCTGCTTTCCTGGAACCCACCCAGCTAGACTGTAAACTCATGGTCTTCTTTTGCAAGGTGTCTGTGTTCAAATCAAGATGCAGTTGTGTAGGTCATGTTCAAGATTATTTATACTTAGCATGGATTCTTTGGAGCTTGGAATCTGAGGTGTTTGCAAAACACTGTTTAGCACAGAATGGGAGAGAAATTTTAAGTTTGATTAATATCTTCACCACAGTAAGTCCAGTATTAGGACTGGAATTGAATGTATTCCTTGAATTAGAAGTTGTAATGGTATCTAGAACTGCCTGGGTACCTGGTGTCCTTCACACACTCCTTCCCAGTCCTTAATAAGTGAGTACCTTTCCAGTATTTTTCATTAAAAATGGATGTAACAAAGCTGAGGACCAAGGTGTTGCCCCTTTTGGCTATACATATTATACTTCGTTCTACAGATACCAATATAGTCCCTGGTGCAGCAGACAATTGGCCAAATAAGAGAAGTCGTCAGGAGGACTTCTGTGATATTCCTACCCATCATGCTTTATTCACTATCAACAGAAACAAGCAAGATGAATTTGTGAGAAAGATCTTTGACCACAAGGTAAAATCTTAAATTGATTTATAACTTGTTGGTGTCTGACCATTCTAGCCCTGAGTTCATAGTTAAATAGAAATCCATTTGAAAATAACAAAAATGCTATTAGGATGTGTCAACTAGACTTTGTAATGAATACTTACTAATTGCATTAATTTCTATCATATGTGAACACATTTCTAATCCTACATATTGTGTAAAATCATTTGACAGAAGGGAAAAGCAGAGATTTGGGGAGGTTACTGTAGTTCAGATATGGTTGAAGTAGAGCCCTAAAGGTTTTATGTGAGAAAATTAATTTGGGAAGTATTAAGAGTGGAAACAATTCATCAGGGTGTTTAGAATGGGGCTATAGGGAGACTTTTGAAAGTTAGTAGGATTAAACATGGTAATGATGGTGGAACCCCAATGAGTGACTACTGTAGGCTTTATAAAGGAGAAGGAAAGAGAGCAAAGAAGTAAACATGTCATTCCTGTCTCTTGTCATGTGAGACTCTGTACTATCATGGCACTATACCAGCAAAAATTCCAGCATCAGGTATAGGCACTGCACCTTGGCCTAGAATAGTGAGTTAGAATGCACCTCTTCTCTTTACAATATAGTTTGCACCACATAGTTGCTATAATCATATGATAGGATCAAAAACAGACATACATACAATTGGCCAAATGAGAGATTATGTACATTTCCTTTCCATTTCTAAATAGGAGGAGAAAAAGAAGTGAGAATGTGAAACAGTTCATTGAGTCTCATAAAAGGATATTGCTATTTTTACATTTTCTCACTTATTCCAACAGGAGTATTATGAGAAACCCTGACTAATGCCTAGATGTGGGTAAAAAGTGGTAAGAATACATTTTATGAATGTGCACATCCCTATATATGGTGTATTTAGTTTGATGCTGCCTGAAGCAAACATGGTGGAAATCCCTAACCTCAGAGTTCATTTTCCCCTCTATAACTTAATGGAATTCTTTACAATACTGTGAAGGAGTTATTTTATATGCAGCTAATGTGTGTCTGGAAGCACAGTTACTGCAGATGGCAGGGAGTGTCATCTGGTATTTGTTACAATAGTAATGTGAGCAGTGCAATTCATCAGACAGGTTTCATGAGCAAGGGCAGAGCTCTGAGTGCATCCAAGTGCAGCCAAGAGATAAAGGACACCAGTGTAACACAGGAAGAGACTCCTTGGAAGGGACTATCCATTACCTAATATAAGCATGTTTAAGGAAAATGAAAACAAATAAATGTGAATAAGTGGTGAAAATTAATCAAAACAATTCTACTAAATGGCAAGGGACAGCAACTAAAAAGGCAAGGGAATATGCAAAGTAGAAATGTGGAATCAGGAAGGAAAGTGCCCATTCCAGTTAAATGGAAAGCTATAGCCTGTCTACATTTGCTAATCTTGCTCCCTTTTCAAAATTTTCAGTCCCATCACAAAGTGTTCATAAGAAACCTAAACTCATGTTACCTTAGCTTTTATTGCCTAGATCACTCATGGGCCATAAGTCTCCTGTAAGTTTTTCATAGGAAAGGTTGTGTGAACATCTTGGTGGAAGGAAGAAGCAGTTCATATATAACCACTTTTATAAATTCCCATCTCCTCCAAACACTCTTTCCATTTCAGCAAAAAGCAACTACATTTCCCCAGTTGTTCAGGACATAAATGTGAAGTCATTCTTGACTTTCCTTCTTTGTTCTTCATCTTTCTTATAGTCTCCCCCATAAAGAATTCACACATCTATCTCCTAGATATTACAGATTGTATGTGGCTTACTCCAAGCCCTCAGAGTCTACACAGCAGAATTGAATCATATTCTATCTGGCCATATGACTTAGGAGAAAAGCCATATAAGGAAGAGATCATGCTTTCTGCCACAGAGAAAATCAAACCATCAATTTGCTAAAATGACTAGATATGGTGAATAGAACATGTTTAAGTCATACTACTATGGAAATGGTCTCGTGAGCTATCCATTTTTCATCTATGCTTAATAAAAGCACTTATTAAGTGCCTTTAACCATTGATCAATCTCCAATATGTCCTATTTGTTTATAAGATATGAGCTTGTTGTTTTGAACAGGCTAGACTTGAAGTCATGATATCCCATACTCAGCCTCCATAGTAGCTGGAATTATGCATTTCTGCCACTATGTCCAGCAGAATTTAAGGTTTTTATTTGATTATTTATACTATTATCACTGAAATTAAGTCTATTTTTATGATATTCACAATTCACATCTTCAATAGTTCTACATAAAATTGTTGACTATTTGAGAAAACACAAGAATATATAAAGTCTTATATATCTCTTAAGTTTATTCTTCATTTATTTAGGTCCGTGAGTGAAGTTTAATATTTGCTTTTTGAAGGTCTTAAAATTTATTACTTCTGTTTTACATATCAAAGTACTTTATATCATAATGAAACTACTATTTGTACAAGTAAAATAGCTGAAATGCACTGAAAAGGTAAAAATAGAAAAAGGTATCTTGCAGCTAGCTATCGCAGTGGACACTTTCCATTTTGTTAAATTATAGTTCAATTACAGCTCACCTAGAGACAACTTTAAGCATTTTTGTTTGTCACCTTGGCTTCTTCAATCATGCACACATTTGCACATACAAAATTGTTTATTTTTAACAATTTTATGTTGCATCCAGTATTCTTTATTCATCTTAACTTGTTTCTCCTTTTGCCAATATTTAAATTAACATAGAGATGAGCATCTAGTAATGCTGTATAATGGTAATCATTTAAGAATCTGGTTTTCTTGGTTCTGACAGAAAGAAACCACAATAAACCAAAAGTGCATAATATTATCATCTAGGAAAGTTGTATATATAATAATGCTGACAAAAGATAAAGGGAAAAAGAAACAGTACAGTCTTCACTTCATGACTCAGCTTTCATAATTCTATCATCCATAGATTTGTCAGCTCTTACTGTACTTTGTGTGAAATGAAATGAAGAGCCTGCTCAGGAAGATGACCCTTGCACATGCTCTCATGTCCTTAATCCCAGGAAGACATGCACTCTCTCAGCTTTGCTTAATGACACAAGTTCTGTTGTCTAAAAGCACCTTGCCATTGATGCCTTGCGTTGTTTGATGCTCTGTGCTCTTCATGTACCTATATTATAGACAAGGTTTCATGTATCCCTATTTGGCTTCAAAGTCAATATATAGCAGAGGATGACATTGAACTTCCTGAGCACTAGGTTGCAGGTGTGTGTCACCATGCTTGGTCCTATGCTGTGCTGGGGTTTGAACTCAGGGCTTCATTCATGCTAGGCAAGCACTCTACCAACTGAGCTAAATCCCTAAGTCAGCTTTTTTTTAGCTTCTGGTTAGTGTCCTTCTGGGTGGCAGTGCTTGTGGATTTGGCTGAAATGCAAGGGGAAGCAGAAATATGAAAGATTATGTAAAAGAAAGAGATTGCCTGTGGATAGATAAATGTTTTTTGGAAGACAAAAATGTTGTGTGTGTGAGTGTGAGTGTGTGTGTGAGAGAGAGAGAGAGAGAGAGAGAACTTTTACGGCCAAAAGGCCAGGGAGAAATCAATGTCGACAATCATGTAGGAGAATGAAAGTGTGTGAGTCAGTGATCAATCAAAACCCATCAAAGCTGAAATCCAGAGGTTACAGAGAACTCAACACTAAATCAGACTACCAACAGACCTGCCATGACTCAGGAGACATTGCAGAAGAGAGAGCAGAAAGATTGAAAGAGTTACAGAGTGTGGAGTAACCTGAGGCATGGTCCCCTTGACCACTGCTACCTCACAAGAACTGACTGAGGTCTTCATGACCCCAACAGTGAATATCATATCCCCACTGAGGAAATGGAAGTAGGGTGAGGGGATAAAGACATCTAATCTGTTAACATTATACATACACAAACACACACACACACACACACACACACACACATATATATATATATATATATATATAAATTTTTTAAAAAATTTTTAACTGGGAGCATTGAGTCATCTGATCCCCAGGCCCCATCCATGTTGGGGACTGAACATGAAAGCAGCCCTATGGCCCTTTTAGTTCCCCCTTCATTTGAGACAGGGTCTCAACTATCCCAAGATGTCCTTGAATTCGCTATAGTCCATATAGACCTTAAACTTCAAATCCCCCTGCCTTGGCTTCCAATATTTGAGATTACAGTCCTATACCACTATGGCTGCCTGGCTTTTATGTAATTTGGGACAAGGTCTCAGTTTTAGTATAGGTTGGTTTAGTATTTATATGTAGTTCTTTTTCCTTTGGGTTGTCTTCTTCCTGTTAACTCGTTCCCCCACCCCCCTGGCTGCCGCAAGGAGGAAAAGTGGGACCTTTTGAATTGTGTAAGGAAGACCTAATAGGCCAAGGTCATGGTGAATAGGAGCAGCTAAATCACTGTGGCTTTCTTCTGTGCAGGTACAACTCTAAGAGAAGACATTGGAGGAGAACCAAGCTGGGTCTGTAAGGATTTGCACACTCCGCCATTGATTCTACCAAAATGTCAGCACTGCAGAGGTTTCTGCATCTTAAATCGAAATCCTATTTTACTTTCTATGGATCTACATGGATGTGTTGATCCAAAAATAAATGTAAATCCTTTTGAAAAAAAAATTTTTTTTAAATGTATGTCCATGTGTCAAATATGTCAGATAAAAAGCCACATATTATATAGGCTGGTTTCTGGAAACAACTTTTACACTACTAGGCAAAAACTTGTTACCATGGTTCCACATCTACAATGCAGCAATGTGCCCTTGATAACATCATTTCAAACAACATGGAATACACTGTTGAGAAAACTGCATGAGCCCATCCACAAGATCTCAAGATATGGGTCTGAGAGCTTCCATCATATGAGCCAAAGCCTGGACTGGGGCTTTGTCTTATTGTAGTTTCTGTCATGTCCTTCCTAATCAGGAAGAGGACTATATCAGACAGGGGAACCAATCATGCATCCTCAAGACTGAGTGCTACTCTGAGAACAGTAATGATGCACTGAGCCTGATGTTTAAAAGAAAACACTTTTCCTTGGACAGCAACATGGACCTTCGTGTTCCAATCAGCCTTGGTAGGGCTGCCATGGTCCTTCTTCCCTGAAATATACCTCAATATTTCTAACATTCTGTTACTACTTCCATGGTTCTGTGTGTAGTAGACTATGTACATATTTAAGGAGACAGACCTTATATTCATTTACATAGCTTTGATGACATATTTTCACAAACTTGGTGGTTTTAAATGTCACAAATGCATTTTCTTAAAGATATTATGGACCATACTGGGGGTGGGAGTCAATTTTGCCAATAGGATTGCCTTCCTTTACATAAGCACTAGGGAAGGAGGCATTTCTCCCCTTCTGCAGCTTCTTCACGTGGCTTGTGTCACTTTCCATCCTCCAAGCCAGGAATGGCTGGTAATGTCTTTTATTGCATAGTATCACCTTGACACTGTTTGTCCTTCCTTCATTTCTTTCACATTTAAAAGCCTTTGTGACTATATTGGACCCATACTGGTAAACCTGGGCATTCTCTTCATTTTAAGGTCAGCAGAGCAATAACATAATAAATTCATAGGCTATAAGGTTAAGGTCATGTGCATTTTTTTTTGGACAGACATCATTACCTTCCAACAAGCCTCCCACTCTAATAAGTGCAAATATATCTGTATCATCATAAACATATTTACACAATGCAGAAATATAGACAAAACACCATTTTGCAAAAAGGAAAATGAACACATTCTGTCTAAGGATAGAAACATTTAATCATGTTGGTGGGTACATGAAAATCAACATTTTAAAGAATCCTGTGTGGATACTGGTTTACTTACAGTCACCAACATAAGGGCTCTGAACACACACATACACACATGTGCTCACAGAGCCAGAACAGCTCGATTTTCTGAGATATAGAGCTCCTCAGAACATTTGCACTGCATACAGAAGCTGAGATTCAGTCCACAGCTACACCCAGCAGGAGATGTCAGACTTCTAGAGCTTTCCTCACTGAGGTTATTGCTGTTACAGTCTCCACTGTGCTGTCACACAAGAATGAAAGGACTGATGAACTGTAACCCAGCCTCCAGGAAGCCACTGCTCACTCAGGCAGGCCCTTCAGAGTAGCTCCCCTCACCACTGTCACAACCTACTGATGCTGGTGGCACATGGGCCGGGCTTCCTGTGGAGTATATTTTGGAATGGCTCAGGAGCAACAGTTTTCTTTACAAGATTTTGCCTATCAGTTTTATTACATTAGAAGTATGCTGATTTTACTTCAGATGTAGGAGTTTCCAGAATGGTTTTGTGGGAATGATGGGGGCCTATGATCAACTGATCACTAGACCCTTTATATAAAAGAAACCTATACAATCACTACTGAGGTAAGGGATTCCCTAAAACATGCACACACCATGTACAACTATGCCAAGAAATTTCTTTCATCCATGAATCTCTTCTTATTTGCAGACTATAGGGATAAATGAATCTGAAAAGCAGGTAACACAAGAAGGAGGGGATGAGGGTGACCCATAGGCATATTGCATGTGAGTTCTGCACCAAGGGGCCAGGCCTCATACCTCTAGCAGTTTTCAAGGCATTTATGGAAACACAGATACAAAGAAAGAGTCTTCCCATCATTACATTTATATTTCAATTGTTAAAACTAGAAATTTTTCTCATCTCCTTTCCTAGAAAAACTTTCAGGTCTCCTAATTCAAGGCTTTTTGTGGTTATGGTAAAATAAAATGAAATGAAATAAATAAGTAAAATGAGGAAAAGAGAAGACCATATTTTCTCATTTGTGTCTGGTAAGAAGTGTGAATGTGTGAATTTGTCATTGTATGGACCAGACTTCACCTGTGAGGTCCTGGAGCAGGAGCCATTGTATACTAATTAGAAAAAATAGTTCTTTTTAATTGACAAGAAAGAGAAGAGAGAAAGAGAGAGAGGGGAAATGGGGAATGGCCATGCCAGGGCCTTCAGCCACAGCAAACAGACTCCAAATGCATGTACCATGGAGGTACTGAGAAATAGAACCCAGGCTGTCAGACTTTGAAAGCAAGTGCCTTTTTAATGGATAAGCCATCTCTCCAGCCCAATTGCATACTAATTTTAAGACTTAACATAACTTGGTGTATTTTTCATTTTAAAGATACTAAAGAATATGCACCATACACTATTTTTTCTCTCTCAAAGCTTTTAAACATATAGGATGCAGTTGAAAAAACTATTTAAAGTGCTTAGAAAATGGCATTTTGATGATATAAGTGTAAATTAACATGAACTACTTAGCCAACTTTTCCTCTAAATTACCTGTGAATAAAAAAAGGTGGAAACACATTTTCAAATGCATTTGAAGTTCAATGGTGTTGGATGCTTTAAAATTCAGATAGCATTGACTAATGGATTCAATATGTCCATCTCTATCCAACTGGGGGGGGGGGCTATACCTTTAATGTCAACCAAACCTTTCATCTTTAGAGTCCAAACTTACTTTCATGTGTAAATTTGTTAAGTATCATGCCTGTGTCCTTCACTGTTCCATGTAATGTCAGAGCAAATAATGAATAACCTACCCAGGTAACTCTGTCTCATGAGGAATAGCCTGTTGAGACACTAACCAAAGAGAAGTAGAAGAAATCTCGGCAGCAGGGAGCATGTCAAGGGACTTATTTCCAGGAGCACCTGTGGAGGGCTGGCTATCATCTATTCAATGCCAAACTTTAAACTTAAGCCACTATTGAGGTAATCCTAACACAAAATACAAATCATCACCCATAGTGCCCAAAGGAAGAATGAGAGGCTATGGAAATCCTGTAACTTGCTCAATGTCACAGGGGTGAAAATGCAAGTGGAAGACAATGATAAGGAGTCATTTCCATATGCCTAGTGACCACAATGTGGTACATCACTAGCTGTCATTGCAATACCTGCAGGGAAGATTTGGAAGCTTGGCTCTGGTGTCTCTTTCATTCTTCCTTGAGGTATTCTTGTCTCCCTGACATCCTGCCCTTCTCCAAATGTTCTCTTTTTACAAGCAAAGACCATGGTTCTCACCTATTTCTGTGACTAAAACCAAAGACAGACTGGAACACAATGTCATAACACCTAAATGCATCTGAGAAGAGGCAAAGAAACTCATTGCTAATTAAGTATTGAGCAATTTGGGGGAAAGGGCTTGCTTGCTTTTTAAAAATAATTTTATGTGAACCTGAAATAACATGCACTCTGCACATGTATGTAATAATTGAAATGGCAAAGTCTCTAGTTGTTTTGCTAAATGATGTCACAACCAAACTGAATATTTTCAGATTTAGGTCTATGAATGTAGGTCCCACTGAGAATTTATAATCTGTCATATTCATATTATTCCAGAAATGCCTGACCACTTATAACCTGGCACTGACCTATACATAAATAAAAGCTCATAGAATTCATCATTTCATCAGAGTATAGAGCAATTGTTCCTGTTTCAAGAGCAAACCATTGAATATATGGATATACCAAGTCATGCTATAGCTAGGTAATCAGGACATTAGTACCATTTACTTTAAATTGGTTTATATAAGTCATAAACTTTTAGACAAACAAAAATTTTAAGCCTCTACAATATTTTTTGACATTCTAACACTGATGAATATATTCATATTTTTTAACATCTTTGTGTATCTCCCTTGTGTATTTCAGTCTTAACTGGAGAATTTAAACTGAATAGTCTTTAGTTACCTTTAAGTGGTTGGTTCATTTTGGTTATTGCTCTATTTTAAACTTATTTTTCAACAGGAAATCCACTTGCTTATTCAAAAACTATCCTATATTTTCAACACCTGTATCATTTCTATTCTAGATTACTGGGAGATAGGTGGAATAAAATGAAGTCATATTCATAACTGATCAATTTTCTAGTGTTGGGAAGCTTATAAACAAATAACTACCATTTCAATAGGGAGAGTGGAATATAGGACTCCTATTTACTTTTACAGAGGGGATATTTGAGAAGAGGCTTTAAGTACTTGGGGCAGCATATCTAGGTGGAAATCATGATAACAATAATTGTTATTAAATAAAATACCAAAAAGTTATTGGATTTCAAGTAAATAGCAATTTCTAGGAATCATGTAATGTGTAGCATGTATAGAAAAGTATCTAATAGGACAACTGATGCTTTTTAAGTCTAGAAAGTTAAAAATAGTATGGTGTGTATTTATGTGCTTGTGATTTTGGGCATGTGTATTTCCATACCATCAGCTTAACTGTTTGTTTCTTTGGCTGTAAAGATGTAAGAAGTAATGGGTTCTGCATTGCTCACTAATTGCATACTTAGGAGATGGAGATGTCTCAGGCAGCAAGTGTCAATTGCTGCTTTAACTTCAGTGTTTAGGTATTTCAGTGCAAATAGTTACAGATACATTTGTTCTCACATAAAGCAAATGGCATCTGCTATGAAAATGAACAGATGTGGGGAGCGTTGAAAATCATGTTTTCTCATTAGAATTGGGTGGCTTCTGCCTTTGATATCCTTTGGTTACAATTTACATATGGGCATCATCATACCTGCACATTAGCAGTCATCAACTTAGAAAGGCCCTTCTATCTACACCAAGCCCACATACCATTTCTCCATAAGACGGTTTTCTTTAAGAATGCTTTATGAATAGCCTGGGGAAAGTGATGTGGACATGAAGAGTTGTCCGCAACTTCCAGTGCTTATTTTCGCTCTCTCTCTTTCTCTCTCCCTCGTTCCTTCCCTTCCTATCCCTCTCTTTCCTTGCAAAGAAATAAATTAAAAAAATTTAAAATAATCAAAGAACTTGAAAAATATTACAAACCAACTAAAGCCAACAGATGCATGTGGATCTTGCCAACCCAATAAGTACAGAGTGCTCATTCTAATCAAGTTCCTAATCAGGAAGGACATGATCAAGGACTGACCAATCCTTAATCCACAAAGAGGTTTAAAACACATTTAAAAAAATATATCTTTTCAGGCTGGTGAGATGGCTTAGTGGTTAAGTGCTTGCCCGTGATGCCTAAGGACCCCGGTTCAAGGCTCATTTCCCCAGGACCCACGTTAGCCAGATGCACAAGGGGGCGCACACCTCTGGAGTTTGTTTGCAGTGGCTGGAGGCCCTGGCCCCACCCATTCTCTCTATTTCTCTCTATCTGCTTCTTTCTCTGTCCACTGCTGTCAAATAAATAAAGTAAAAATAAATATATTGTATAAAAATATCTTTTCCAACCACAATGGAAAAAGCTTAACTCATTGAACACAAGCTAGAAAATTTGCAGATGTATGGAGTGCAAACAGTGCACACTTAGTCACACAACAGTTCAAGAAGAATATCAAAGAGACTAGTTAATACTTAATAATGAATGAAAATAGGAAGAACACTCTTAGAACCTGGGATGTAGGGAAGGCAGTACTCAGAGGGAAGTTTCTAGCAATAACTGCTTACGACTAACAAATGAAAAGTTCAAACCTGTAACTGATTTTAAACTTTAGGTTGCTAGAAAAAGAGGTGGTAGGAGAGGAAGATAATGCAAATTAAGTAGAAGTAGATGGAAAAATGGCAGAGAAGCAGCAAAATCACAAGTTACTTCATTAACAGGATTGACAAAATTGATAAGCTTCAACTGGTAGGAAATCAGCTTTACATATTTGACATCAGGAAAGACTGACTCTATAGAAATAAAGATAAATTATGCAAAAATCTCATGAACATTTACATGAAACAAATTAGCAACCTTGCTGATTTGCATTTGCCAATTGACTAAGTCAAAGAGTTAATGTACTTGTTTAAACCACTATTGGTTTTAGCAACATAAAAACCCAAGTGTTTGTTTTCTTATAGAACCTTCGTTTAATATTTATTGATTTGACTTGACATCTTGATAAGCAGAACTTCAGTAAGAAAATTTCATTATAGAAATATTGACTCACACTATGAAACTTTGATTATGCAATCATGATATTAGGAATTCTGTTAGATAAGTCTGTTTTATGTACTCAGTGTACAATGAAAATAATGTGTCTGCTTAAAAGAAACATGAAAAAATTTGGACAATTTTAGCTTTTCTACAAGAATAGAGCCAATACTTTATCTTGTGATATTTCATTTTTGCTCTTCATAGAGTTGTAACAGGGATTATTAAAAAGAAAACTATTAACTACTTACCATTATTTGCTAGCAAAATATGTGTATTAATGTTTTGGGATATTTTTACATAGCTATGTTAAATAAAAACATAAAAGTCTAAATGAGAACTGGAGAGATAACTCAGCAGTTAAGAGAACATGGTATTCAAGCATAAGTGCTAAGGAAGCCTGAGAAAGTGCATGAGTTCAATCCCCATAACCCACATAAATAGTTGGGTATAGGCACCCATATCTTTAACCCGAGTCCTATAGGGGAGCAGAGACCAGAGAATCTCCTAGATCCCAAATAAACAACAGCATCCAGAATCAGTTTTGCTCAAATAAAAAACATGCTTAAGCCGGGCGTGGTGGCGCACACCTTTAATCCCTGCACTGAGGAGGCAGAGATAGGAGGATCACCATGAGTTCAAGGCCACCCTGAGACTACATAGTGAATTCCAGGTCAGCCTGGGGCAGAGTGAGACCCTACCTCAAAAAAAAAAAAAAAAATGCTTAGAAGAGCAATGGAGTGGTATACTTAACTTTCCACTCTGTCTTCCACAGGTGTGGTCACCCCACTGCAGGTGAGTGCAAGGGGGGCTGCACAGGTATATCCATGTGCATAAGCCACACACATCACATACATGCATACCCACACATAAGCAAAACAGTCTAAATACACAAAAATCAGTTCATTTCAACATAAATAGGGAATGACAATCTTTGCCAATATTTGAGGCTTTAGTTTCTATTTTCAGGAATAAATATGTCCATATTTAAGCAGTTGAATAATAGATATTTTATGTGCTATAGTAACAGTGATGTTTAAGTTAAATTATTAGGATTCACTAAAATTTGATTTAAATAAAACATATGTCATGTTTTCTTCATGGCATCAGTATTTGCATTAATAGCTGCACATGGTTTACCTTTCAGCAAAAAGGCATTTTCTTCTCTGCTCCATTCTCTCATCTGTAACTGAAGATATCCTTTGGAGAAAGTGTCCAATGGAAATAGAATTCCAGCCAAAAAAGCTTTATTTTCACTTCTTAACATAGTTGTATTTAAAAAGCTGAAAAGAGATATATTCACTTTTAATAATGTATTATATTAAACCAAGCTTATTATTATTGCTATTTGTCCATTGTTTGGGTGGAGAGACAAAGATCAGGAAAGAAGAACAGGCCATTTCAATTTGAGCAATATAATCTCAATAGCCTTAGGCACTAGAACTTGCCTCTCTCCTTAGGTGGAGAGACTTCTAAACCTATAAGATGAGCTAAAAGGAGGGAAATTACATTCTAGCCCTGCAGAGCCATTTTCCAGGTCATACCTGAAAACCATGTGATGAACTGGATATTATTTCTGCACTGATATTCTCTTGGTCCTTCTATGAACTATCTTCTTGGAACCATGAGATATTTTAAGCCTAACTTTCAAAAGGCTAGCTTTCCAAGAAATTCTTAACTCCAGCTATTCCACTCTAGATAAACATAAAAGAATTATAGACTTTCCTGTTCAATAATTTCCAATCTACTGCATGTCTAACAATATTTTATCAGTAAATAGTACAGAAAAGTCCAGGAATTTTCATGAAAACTGGAAATGTTCTAATAGATTTGAATAGATTAGTGTCAAAGGGCATGCAAACTCAAATGGGAAAAAAGGCAAGGTGTTGAATTCTGAAGCAAGGTGCTTTAAGGAGTGATACTGCCAATGTAATTTATTCTTTCAGAGACGTTCAAAGTCGTAGTAAATATTTTACTGACCATTTTATGTTTTAGGTAAATTTTGTGCACAAAGGACCAGAGAAAGGAAGAAAAAGCGTTATTCTATTTCAACTTTATAGCCCTTCTCACGTTAGTAGTACATTAGTTTGTCTATCATATGTAATGATACAGTGCATTGATTCCTACAGGGCATATTACAATATTTAAATCTTCAAGGTACCAAGTAATAAAAAATGTTTTCAGTACACATATAACTGGAAACTTTAAAATATAAACAGCACTATGAATACAGATACATGTATGTATGATGGAAATATACCTTTGAAAATATTTGTTTCTGAGCATTACTAAAAGCACCTTGTGTAAAAAGCACAGACCTTTACTAGGACTGGATGCACAGGCTGTGATACAGGGAACATTGAAAAGCATAGTACTCCATAGTGAGCCACAGAACAGATCATATACTTGTTACAGTTTCAAGACTCTTATATGAATAATTGCATCATGCTATATCAGTACTTAGTAGTACACTTGAGCGTGTGAAAGCAGTTTAGCTACTTATTAAGCATTGTTCAAAATATGAAGGGAATCTTCACTCTTGATGATTTCAAAAATTAATTTTGACTACATAGTTATTTATTTGATATGTTTTTCTCCTTACAGGAATGGCTGTATGAAAAATGTGCTGATAAAGTCTACATTAAAAAAATATTATTTGAGAGAGAAAGAGGCAGAAAGAGAGAGAGAGAACAAGAGGGAGAATGGGAGCAGGGACTCAAGCCACTGCAAATGAACTCCAGGTACATGCACCACCTTATGCATCTGGCTATTAGAGAGTACTGGGGAATTGAACTCAGGTCCTTAAGTTTTGTAGGCAAGTGTCTTCACTACTGGGCCATCTTTCCAGCCCCCATTTTTTTCCTGTAATCATTACTACTAGTACTAATTACTATTAGGAGAGAAGCCAGTTTTTTTCTCTGTGCCTGGTGAAAATGAGACCATTACAATCAGAAATAAGAAAAAATGTTTAGTTATGATTTCAATAAAAATGTCATCTTGGAGCCGGGCGTGGTGGCGCACGCCTTTAATCCCAGCACTCGGGAGGCAGAGGTAGGAGGATCGCCATGAGTTCAAGGCCACCCTGAGACTACAGAGTTAATTCCAGGTCAGCCTGGACCAGAATGAGACCCTACCTCAAAAAACCAAAAGAACAAACAAACAAAAAAATGTCATCTTGGAAATTCACTTGGAAGATGTATGGTTAGAACTTCTGGTTCTAGTTTTACTTTGTAAGGAATTCCGTAATTTTCAATGATTTGCATTCTTCCCCACAATGTGGAAGTGTTCCCTTTTCTCCATTTGTCCACAATTTTAAAAAGGGAAATCTAGTGGAATATGTGACTGACTTTGTTTGCTACAATAAGCATGGCACACATATAAACATTCAGTGGCTCATATCTGAATGGCAGTGGACAGTGTAACAATACCTCTGACAAGAATCAGTCCCTGACCTAACCTAGCCTAATCTGAGGTTTTATTCCTTCTTAAATATTAGAAATCTTATTGAAATTCTAACATGAGGCTGCAGTGATTGGTATGTCTGCTGCAGCCTTGGAAATAAAATTACACTCTATTATAAAAACAAACTTAAATCTTGCAGATTAGCAGTTTATAATAGGTATCAATGTAAATACACTTTTTTTTTTAGGCTTTTTGAGGTAGGGTCTCACTCTAGGTCAGGCTGACCTGGAAATCACTATGTAGTAGTTTCAGGGTGGCCTCGAACTCACAGCGATCCTCCTACCTCTGCCTCCCGAGTGCTGGGATTAAAGGAGTGCACTACCACTCCCAGCAATACAATATTTTTTAGTTACTCCAATATTCTTATTTCCTTTTCAAGTAAGGTTAGTTGCGGCGAGCCCCCCGACCAGCGGGAAAAGAACAATCACCACACGAGGATCCTTCTTGATCACACTTTATTGGAGAGCTTCTTGGTTAACAGGAGAGCTGACTGGGAAGGACCCGGGGGCGGGATTTGCAGCTACTTTTATAGGGGGATGGGCAATGAGGCACCTACTGATTGGCTGTTATCTGCTTGCCACCACCAGGCGCCACGGGATAGGCTCAGGACAGGTTGCGTCAAGCGCATGCGCGTACCTTGAATACGGTTGGCGCCAAGGTACTGCCGTAAATGAAGTTGAACACCACGAGGTTAGCGCCATCTTGTAATGGCGGCTTAGATGTGGCTTCCTGCAGTGCCAGCGCCATCTAGTGGTGGGGACTAGATGTGGCTCCCTGCAGTTAGTAAAACTTTTCATTTTAATTAATGTGCTTAAGAAAATGTTTATTAAATAAATATAATCATCTTTTTTAGTCCAAGGAAATGTATTGAGCTTAATTAATTAATGTTGAGTTATATATTACTAAAGTGTGATTTTTTAATATGTGAATAAATGATGTATGTTGTATTGTTGATAGCTTCATTTATAAATAAATAAGTAAATATTACCTATTAAATAGATTTCTGAGGAAATTAAGCCAAACACATGTAGTGTGGCTGTTTCTAAATATAGAAAAGCTCTGTGACATTAAAGAATCTTAGTATCAAAATAAATTTCTTGATTGCCTGAGGGAGAAAAAAAAAGCTTTTAAGTAGAGTTAAGGTCTGGACTATGTAGGGTCAGAAGAGAGAAGGGGAGACCAGTCACTTAAGGATGTTGAACTCAGCAATGAGTGTGGGTCTAGTGAATCTGACCCAGTAGCCTCAGGCATCACCTATTTCTATTCATTTTCAAAATAATTTTAAATTAAAGTAAGTTAAAATTTTAATTACATAATCTGATCATATTAAGGTAACATTAATGCTAGTCTTTTTTAAAAGTTGCTTTTTAGGAGAACAAATATAAATAATTTGAACTAGGAGACATTGTGAAGAAGACCCCAGACAAAGCCTCAACACATAATGGGTAAGTGCAACATTGGATGCCTGAGCTGGGGGATAAATTGGGAAAGCTGAAGGAGACAGAGGAGCAGGGTTATAGTGGGCTGGAGAAATTGGAATTGACAGGCAAAGAATGGGAGACAAAAGGTGCCCTTATCTCTTGAACCTGGGAAATTGCCATGCAGAGGACTGCTCATCTCCAGAGCAGAAACTATTATTCCACAGAAAGACTTATTCTTGCAGCCTGGCCTTCACAAGGGTAGACACTTGAAGGCACCATCACTTCCATTGTGAACCATTCTGGGATTTCAGATACCCCGTTGTAGAGTCAAGAGCCCAGTAAAAGAAATGTCTCTCTTTAATCTTAGCTCTAAACATAAATGTTTATTATTGCAGAGAAAAATATTTTCACTCTGGGTCTTAGAGTTCATGTTGTGGACAATCATTTCCTAGGGTGCTGATAAACTATGACTCTGAAAAGTGACATTTTAACCAGAAGCAGCCTGTGATATTCGCCTGGGGACAAATCTCCTACCTAGGTGTCAAAACATCTTAGCTTTGAACAGGTTCTCAAGGTGTGAAGTCAATTGGGAGATAAGTAACTAAAAAGAAAGTTTTCTGATTTCATACAGCTTCTCAAAGGAGAGGCAGTTTTCTTCTTTTTTCATTCCATGCTCCCTGTCTACTAGATAGATCCTACCTTCTTGTAGAAAAAGCTGTGAATTGGTAGACTGCAGGATGGTTTAGGACAAAGAAAAAATAATAAGAGTAATAATTCCCTGCTTTCTTTAAAATGACAAAAAAACAGAAGGCATTATAACACACAAATTCCTTCCTGATGACACCGTATGCACAGTGAAACAGTGGCCATTACTTAGATGGAGGCATACCCAGCATAGGAGAGGAGGCCAGAGAGTAATTTTCCAGATACCTAATACCCCTGCATAGGGAAAAAGAAATATCTCTTGTTTACACATCTAAGCAGGTAAATAGTCACTATTTTTAGTTTGTTTTCCTTCATTATCTTGCTTGATTGTATGCGTATATATATATATTTGTGAGTATATGGCTGCTTGTATTGGAGGATACCCTACACATGTGTGCCTTTGGAGGTCAAAGGTTGATGTCTGGTGTCTTCCTCTATCACTCACCACTTTATTTACTGAGATGGATCTCCCACTTTAACCCAGAGTCAATAATTTGGCTAGTCTAGCTAGCCATAGTTCCCCAGGTATCTCCTATCTCCACCTACCAGGCATCAGATTATAGGTGGACTGCCATGACCACTCAGCATTTATATGGGGTTGGGGATCTGAACTCAGGTCCTTAAGCTCATGCAACAGGCACTTTTTCCCCTGAGCCATCTCCCCAGCCCCTTGACCTCTTCTTTCTTTTACTTGTTTTGTGTGACTATAGAATGTGTGGTACATGTGTGTTGGGGGGGGTGTAAGTACATGCAGGTGCTGATGTAGTTCCACATGAGCTTGGCTGTGATGGCCTTAGTCCATCTCAGTCCCTCGTATTTGTACAGGAATCCCACTTAACCTCTGAGCCCTCTTTCCAGCTCCTGGCTTCTTTTTGCAATCAACGACCAGGGTACATGCTCACTCCAGGATTCAGACCAGATTTGTCCCAGTCTCAGTTCACATCCTATCTTGCATCTGTTCTGATGTATTCATTCTTGCCATATGCCTATTGGAAGGCACTAGAATTTGAGTCCTAGTTCCAATCATTTCCTACTGATCTCTCCTAAAATATTGCACAAAGCATAGAAACCCAGGTGTGGTCCACGTACCAAGAGATTCATCAGAACAGAAAAGCGTGATGCAGATGAGTATCCTAAACTCTCAAGACCTGTCTCAATCTGCACTGTGGCAAAATGCCCAGGTGATTTGTATGTGCCCTAGCATTTGAAAAACACTGGTGTAGAATGCTACTGTGGAACATCCAAGTCAGAATGCTATTTATTTGCCTGTTTCATACTGAAACAGAATATTTTACCAACTAGACTTCAGAGATGTTGATGCCAGCAGATACTGTGTCCTCGGACATTTGTGAGGTGTATTCTGGTTAATGACTAGCAAAGGTGGTTGGAATACAAATGCAAATACATGTAACTCATCTAAACTAAGAATATTTGTATTTCCATATCTGTCCTTCCAAATCTTGCACCTCATTAAACTCACAGGGAAATACAAGTGTTCATTTGAGAGTTGTGCATGACAATAGATAAAGTCCATGTTCTGCACTCCTATCCTGCTTACTTTTGATATCTTTTAGACTACATCCTAATCTCAAGACATTTTGCTGACTTGTACTACGAACTTCAATTATTATACTTGGTGTTTGAAAGACACTTAAAGAGCTGAGGAGAGAGGTGGCTCAGTAAAGTGCATGTCTTATAAGCAGGAAAGCCAGATTGCAGTGTTCAAATTCCACATTGAAAGATGAATGTTGTAGCTGGTTTCTGTAATCCCAGCATGCCTATGGCTAGAAAGGAGGTAGAGATAATAAGGTCTGCTGGAAGATCATGGGCCTTCTAGTCTGACAAAGGGAGCAGTGGACAATGTTCTACTGCCTCAAATTAGGAGGAAAGAAAGTACCAGCACTCAAAAATTGTCCTCTGAGCTTCACGAGCATACAGTGGCACATGGAAGCCTACGTTCACACACATAATTTATTGTCACTCTGGGATTTAAATGACAGTAGGGACTCTCTGGGCTAACTTTTCCTCTAATCTACACAGATAATTTTTTTCTTAATCCTCTTTTAGACCTAAGTGGTATATGGTACTTTTGCTCATATAACAAAATAAGCTCCAGTTAAACATCGTATGGACACTTTTTATTTTGCTACACTTAAACAAATCCAGGCATCAGCAGACTGTGATGATCGACTGCTTTTGTGGACCAAGTGTGATTGGAGCAGGGCTTCACATGCTCCTCATTGCCTGTCTCTAGACAATACATCAGGAGAACTGAACAGTTTCGACAGAGATAATGAGAACCTCAAAACCTAAAGCCCACTACCAACATAAGACCTTCATAATAGGAGCAAAAGGTGATGACATCAAAACAAACTAATTGGAAGGGGGAGGGGATTCAATGGAGGGTGGATTTGAGAGGGAGAGAATGTGAGTGGTGGAGGGAATTATCATGATTTGTCGTCTTATACTTATCGAAACTCTCAATAAAAAGTTTTTCTTTAAAAAAGAAAGTCACTAGCTAGCTTATTGAAACAAGTCAACAACTAAACATCACTTTTTGGTACTTTAGTGAAATGTCTGCCAGACTTATTTTTGTAGTCATCAGTACCCTGGGCACTTAGCACCAGAGAGTGACACTGGAAGAAAGGAACACAGGAGCTGCTTTGGAGGAGGCGAAGGTCCCTTCATTGCAAGTTAACTATGATGGACAGTCTGTCATTCCTGTGACTCTTGAATGAGTTTGTGCTCTTAAGTTCTCAACTCTTTTCCATGTGACAAAAAATTAAAAATGTTTCTTGGTGGCTGGGGAGATGGTTCAGCAGATAAGAGCACTTGCTGTACAAACAAAAGAACTACCCCCCAGCACCTGCATATGTCTGAGGATCACTGTGCACACCTGTAATCCCAGTACTGAGCAGGAGGGCAGAGACACCAGATTGCTGTGCAGGCTGTCTCACGGGAATAAGGCAAGAGGGTTGCACACAAAGATGCCTGAGTCATTCTCTGTCCTTTGCACATGTACAATAGGACATACACATCCATACACACATCCAGACACCGCACACACATACACACACAGACACCATCTATACATAGGCACACACAGATACAACACACCAAGGGAGTCTGAATTGAGGACTCTGACCTTTGATCTAAAACCCAGTGGAAAATGGGGGTGTGCCTTTTTGTCTATGCGTCTGTGCATATATGCACTTCTATGACACATGGGTAGAGGCCAGAGGACAGCCTTGAATGTGGGTCTGCACCATCCACTGAGGTAGAGCTTCTTGCTTGTCTCTGATACATACACTAGGCCAGCTGTTCTGTGAAACTCCAGGCATTCTCCAGTCTCTGCTTTCTATCTCACTGTAGGCACACTGGGAATACAGATGCACATCCAGCTTTCACAAGGGATCTGGAGATCTAAGCTTAGTATTCATGCTTGTGTGGCAAGTACTTTATCTTCACATTTTCCAGATGGTTATCAGTTTATGGGGGCTGGGGAAAGAATGTAGTGGGTTGGTTCAGATGTCCCCCATAAATAAACGTAGGTGTTCTTAATGCAACGTTCTCAGCTGATGAAGATTTGGGAATGAACGCCTCCTGAAGGCAGTGTATTCTTGGGGGCAGTCTTATGGGTATTATAGCCAGTTTCCCCTTGCCTGTGTTCACTTTTGGCACACTCTCCTGTTGCTGTTGTCCATCTGATGTTGGTGAGGAGGTGATGTTCACCCTCTGCTCATGCCATCATTTTCCCCTGTAATCATGGAGCTTCCCCCTTGAGCCTGTAAGCCAAAATAGACCCTTTTATTTCCCACAAGCTGCTCTTGGTCAGGTGTAGTCTGTCAGCAATGCAAACCTGACTAAAACACCATTCATTATGTAAAATGCAATGTATTCAGTCCAACTTTAAAAGCCCCCATAGTTTTATGAATCTCAGTGATAGCCACACATTCCCATTGTCCAAGATCTTGTAACTGAGCCACAATACTAAAAAAAATCCCTCCAAAAACATAATGGCACAGAATAAACACTCACACTGCAAAAGATGACATTGGGCATAGCAAAGAAATATTCAACCAATACAAGATTTAAAACAACCAGGACAAACATCAAACTCTACAGCTCCAAGTCTGACAACTCTAGTCAATAACAATTCTCCAAGTCCAATAATTCTAACTAACAGCAATTCTCTTGAGTTCCAAATTCACCCCTCCAACTACACTACTCACAGTCCTGGAAAACATCATCTGGGGCCAGAATCTCTTTAGCAACCATCACATGGTCCCAGCATCTCCACTGGGTCTCCACTGCAACCCACAGTCCATTCTCATGGCTTCATAGGGTCTCCATGTGTGCAATCCTTAGAAGACTTGCTTCACACTGCCCATGGCTATTTTGAAAACACAAGACCATATTGCAAATTCAATGATCCTCTCTTTCTTGCGTTTCTTATACTTTACAATACTGGCAGGGTGCCAATTTGTTAATCCAGGGTGGGATAAAGCAGATTTTGAAGAACAGGATTGTCCTTCAGCATTCAGGCCCCTTAAAAAGTATCTACATTCTTCCTATTGCCCCCATCTCAAAGGCTATAATCTCTCATATAATTGCAGCTGAACAGGCAGAAGTTTCAGTCCAAAGATTTCTTTCTGTGCCATATCCCTCTGCTCACATCAATCTGCTTCTATGTAAAGCAACCCTGCACAAGTTATCAGGACATGGGCATAACAGCAAGCCCCTCACACAAACTGCTTCTAGCCCAGTCCAGGCAAAGCTCTTTGTCACCCTCACAAGCCAAACATCACAGTCCATAGTTCTTACTGCATTCAGTTCTTTCAACTCTGACCAGAATAGTCCATCAAGCTGTACTTACAGTACTGCAAGGCATCTTTTAGGCCAAGGATTCAAATCCTTCCACATTCCTCTTGAAAATAAGCTCCAAAAGGCCAAAGCCACACAATCAGGTGTCTAGCAGCAATCCCACTCCTATGGTACCAACTTATGGGGGCAGTTAGGTTTGCATTGCTGGTAGAAATCACCTGACCAAGAGCAGCTTGTGGGGAAATGATTCATTTTGGTTTACGGGCTTGAGGGGAAGCTCCATGATAACAGGGGAAAATGATGCCATGAGCAGAGGCTGCACATCACCTCCTCGACAACATCAAGTGGACAATAGCAACAAGATAGTGTGCCAAGCACTGGCAAGGGAGCACTTTATATAATACCTGTAAGCCTACACCCAACAACACACTGCCTCCAGGAGACATTAATTCCCAAATCTCCAACAGCTGGTAATGTAGCATTCAGAACACCTGTTTATGGTAGACACCTGAATCAAACCACCACATTCTGCCCCTCAGCCAATACAGGATCCCAGGTTAGGCATGAGGTATGAGGGATTGGACTGGTATCTATGTGCTGGTAATAGTTCTAATATATACTGACAGTTATTATTTCATAAATTAATGTCAACACCTTATATGGTCTATGAATAAAATTAAATCAGTGCTTTAAAATTCCACTTATGATGGTTGTCATATAGTCAGTTCAAAATAAAGATTAGCATTCTACCACTGCTGTTCAATGTGCCACAGTTCAATCTCCTGATCTCCATGGTCACAGTTTCAGATTGTAACTGATCCAACCACATCACAGGATGAGCTGCACAGGGGGATTTGTATTTGATACAAACCTAATACAGTTCCTCAAGTAACACTGAGTCAACAGAATATTCTCAATGAAACAAACAGCTTGACATGGCATATTTTCTATAAGCTTTCAGATGAGAATTTCTCTGACCTACTTTTAAATATTCAGTCATCTATGAATCATGTTCCTGGATTAGTTTACATCACCATCAAAGGCAGAGTGTTTTATCCAGTAATAAACTATAGCTGAAAGAACTCTGAAATTGTGAACATAAAGGAAATGCAGACAATTGTTATAGGAAGGAAGCCATCTATTACCTATCAATCTTAACGTAATATATTAAAATACAAAGTTTAATGGAGACATCATCAGTACATTTCCTGGGCCATCTCTTTGTGTGTATTTATAACTATTTTAGAACCAGACTGAAGTTATTTAAGTTATTTAACCTTGATTTATTTAAGCCCAAGTTTAATTAATTGTGGCAAAAAAAGAAAACCCAAATAGATGTATTTCTCAGCCAGTTGTGGTAGCACATGCCTTTAATCCTGGCACCTGGGAGGCAGAAGTAGGACTACCATGAGTTCAAGGCCATCCTGAGACAACATAGTGAATTCCAGGTCAGCCTGGGCTAGAGTGAGACCCTACCTCGAAAAAAAAAAGTACCTACCAGATATGTTTCTCTCTACAGGACTTGATTGAAAATATGTTTATGAAAGTACTTTTATTAAAGTATATTTTTATTTTTATAATGTAAATAAATACTTATTTAGTGCAATTTATTTCCCATTTTCATAAATGATTTTGAGATCTTGACTAATCAAAATTGGATAGTATGAGAGTAATTAAAACATAAAATTTTAAAAGTGAATTTAGGACTAGAGGCATGGCTTAATGGTTAAGGCATTTGCCTGCTAAGTCAAAGGGCCCAGGTTCGATTCCCCAGGACCCATGTTAGCTAGATACACAAGGGGGCACATGAGTCTGGAGTTCATTTGTTGTGGCAGGGGGCCCTGGTGCACCCATTCATTCTCTCTCTCTCTCCCTCCCTCTTTTTCTGTCAAATAAATAAAGAGATAAGTTTTTTAAGTGAATTTAAATGGAAATACCCATCATGGAGAGATAAATTTGCTTCCATTGGGCTATTAAATGAAAATTCCAGGGCTAGGGATGGGCTATTTTCCCATGAGTGGTTGGTCAAGGAGGACCCTGAGGCTCCCGAAACAATACAGCCATTTGACATGGTTATTGGTTGCCCACCAAAAGTAGATGCTATAACCCTGGTGCTGAAGACACCTCACTCTTTATAACAGGACATTGAAAAGTCAAGCTGAGCCGGGCGTGGTGGCGCACGCCTTTAATCGCAGCACTCGGGAGGCAGAGGTAGGAGGATCACTGTGAGTTCGAGGCCACCCTGAGACTACGTAGTGAATTCCAGGTCAGCCTGAACTAAAGTGAGACCCTACCTCGTAAAACCAAAAAAAAAAAAAAAAAAAAAAAGAAAAAAAAAAAAGAAAAGTCAAGCTGGAACAATGACAGAAGCTTCCTCCCTGATGGCTAGCTGTCATGGTGCCAGAGGCAGGCTGCTGGGGGAAACTTGTCATCAAAAGTCTTACCAAGCCATGGTATCTACTTGCTTCACCATGGACCGCCTAAGTATGATGTGCCTACCCATTCAGCAGTGGCATATCAGGAATCAGGAAAACCAATCTGTCTGATTGGAATTTAGTCTCACTTCACAAGAGGGAACTCATGTCTGGTACTGTAAACTTTGTCAAAAGCCGAGGCTGGGCCTTTTGGCTCAGCAGTACATAGACCCCGACAGGGATTTTAGTGCAGTTGTTACACTAAATGAACATGATATGTCTATTGATTTGCCTTCTAAATGTTGATAGATTAAGGATGATATAAACTCTAGAAAGAGAAGATCCTTTTGAAAGTAGGCAGTGGTATCTTTTACCCAGTTCTTTCCACAGTATCATAGACAAAACAATAATCCAATCTTCTCTGAGATATTGGCAATCATGCAATACACTTATGCATTCAAACTTCTTCAGTTTCATGTAATAGTGATGGTCTTGACAAATGTGCATTACCACATAAGTAGATGGCAGAGCTGGGCCAGCCTGTGTCTTTCTGGAACAAAAGATCTGCTTTTAACCATTGTGAGAGAAAGCTTATGATTTTTGTATTTCTGCAAAGTCTTAAAAAGAAAAAGCATACTGGCAAGTTCAACATCCATCACTGTTAAAACTTAATAGTTCATTTTTGTAGTTCCAATAATAACAGGTTCAAAAGTCTCCACTCATTTCTCATACTCTCAGTAATTTGCTGTCCATAACCATGTCCAACTATAAATCATTCTCATAAACATGAGAAGCCTAGAAGAAAAAAAATCCATGACAAGAACAGTATAGCCACTGACCATGTTCCTAAGTATTATTTGTCAGTAAGAAATCCTCAGTCTTCACAATTCCAAATATTTGCAGAAACTCTCTTGACAGTTGTACTGTTCATCTCCCATTATACAGAAGAGCAAGTCAACAGTGTTATAAACAATCAGCACTAAGTTTTTATGCTGTGAGGTCACAATTTGATTAGATGAAATACTGAACACAAACTTCAAATCTGATCACAGAGTACTGTACATAAAAGTGAATCAGCATATCTTTAAATGTAACAGGGGCACAGGATCATGGAGTCTATTACACAGAAGTTGTTAGAAGGGGAAAGCAATATTGTAAATATGCAATTCTATTAGTGGCTTTTACATTGTGTAATATAAAAAAGTGAGATCAAATAAAATACACTGCCTCAATGAATTGTAAAAATTTTTTAGTTGAAAGAGCACTGTTAGATCAGAGTGCTGTTTCCTTTTCAGGTCTGGCAAGCAGCTCAAGCCCTGTATTTCCCTTTTCAGGTCTGACATTCAGCTCAAGCCCTGTGGTCCTACTTTAAAGGTATTGATCATGCTTCTTATAAGCCACGCTTGGAGTTGCAAGGACAGAGTCACAGGGACTTTGAGTCAAAGCTAACTCAGCCACCAATTGATGGGAATGGCCATGTGCTGAGAATCACCTGATGTACTTGCAGAATTTCTGTGTCCTGGACACCATTGCCAGTGGTGTTACTTGGCTTGATGAGGTTACCTTTCTATCAGACTCTATGCTGCTGACTCAAGGGTCACAGGTTAGGCAGCCTGGGCTGGGTGTTGACTCTTGGCAAGTCTAGAGGTATCTGAATCTCAGCTCTAATACTGGCTGTGTGACCATGGTGTTCATATGGCTCATATTTGAAATGGATTTAAGGTTGATGCCTGTTTCCTAGGTGACTATGAAGATTCAGTGAGTAAGTATGGGTAAGTGGCTGACAACACACCTCTGGTACCCAATGCTGATGCTATTATTCCACCACCTAACAAACAGGAAGACATTAACTACCATCAACAGTCATCACTACCATCACAGGATAATTACAACAGGTCTCAGGCAACCAGCATACTGGACTCAGTTTGGCAGATAAGGAGCACAGAGAAAAAAAATATGGAAACTGCCATAAACTATAGCATTTCTAAATTGTGTCAGTATCGATTCAAAATGAACTGATTGCTTAACTGAGGGCATAGGTACCTAGTAGTGTCAGAAAATGAATATTTATGTGTTGTGTAAATTGGATCACCTTCAGAAAATATGCATATCAAGGGCTCCCTGAAGCAGGACAGTGTTTCTCACATTTGCCGACTTCAACTTTGCACACTTGATTTGGTATGGAATTAGTATACTTTTTTTTTTTTTTTTTTTGAGTGAATGAGTGAGCCAAGGCATTACACTCTGGCTTAGATAAGTGTCTCCACTAAAGGCTTACGGGTGAAGATATTGTCCCAGAGTAGCTGCAAGTGGAGAGGTGGTAGAACATTTGGGATGGAGCTTTATAGAGATCCTCACATTACTGGGGCTGTACACTAGAAAGGGTTTCCCTTTTTAGATAAGTTGAAGGAGATGGAGCCTCCAGGATGGTAAGAGCAAATAATGTTTCTCTTCTTACAAGTTAGTCATCTCAGGTATTTCATTAGAGTAAAGGAAAGCTAATGTAAACTTTGTAGAGTTACCTTACCAAGAAGTTCATACTTTTATTACATAGAGGAAGTGCCTACTAAAGCACAAACATACGCACATTTCTCAGTGAATGTTGGCTTCTCAATGTTAACATGTAAAATTCTAGTAACACAGAAATGCTGAATACCAGCCAGGTGTGGTGGCGCATGCCTTTAATCCCAGCCCTTTCGAGGCAGAGGTAGAAGGATCACTGTGAGTTCAAGGCTGCCCAGAGACTACATAGTGAATTCCAGGTCAGCCTGAGCTAGAGTGAGACCCTACCTCAAAACTCAAAAAAAAAAAAAAAAGAAAAAAGAAATGCTAAATACCTTTTTAAACAATAAGAGGTATAGCCAAAATTACATTCCCTTTCTTACTGCATATTCCGAAAATAAATTTGCTGAGTTTAATTATTTTAAGGCCAGTGACCTATTAATGCTAAAGTGACAGAAGGTTGAGTTATAGCTACTAACTGAAGATGCCTTCAATTGATTTCTAAGAAAATGTGGGGGGGGTAGAATTATTTATGTACTCATCTTGATGATTCCCAAAAGTTTCCATTTTTGTGGAGTCATAACACTGCTTCTTCTCGCAGAGCCTCCTTTTACCTGGCAACTATTCATGTGGGTCCCCTAAGATATTTATATGTCACCCTTTACTCTTATTTTGTAACCCCTACTTCAGTCTTGAAATGGTTGTCTTGAATTTCTGTGGTCCTGGCTTCTCTAAGGTTACTGCATGAATCAAAAAAGGACAATTTGAAGCCACGCATGGTGGCACATGCCTTTAATCCCAGCACTAAGGAGGGAAAGGTAGGAAAATTGCCATGAGTTTGAGGCCACCCTGAGACTACATAGTGAATTCCAGATCAGCTTGGGCTAGAGCAAGACCCTATCTCAAAAAACCGCACTCACACCCACACAAAGGACAATTCAATATTCCTTTGATCAGAGGTTTAAAGCTGAACTTAGGAAGATGGCTAGGCATGTACAGATAGCCTACCAATGTTTGTAATTGGAGTGATTTGTGGGGAGGACATGGTCACATTATTAATGATTATTTGGAATAGGTATCAAGATCATAGTACAGCAAAATATTGAGCATTCAGGAGGCCAGCAGCAAAAGACTTGCAATAGGACTTAACCCATGTGAAGCAATGCAACTACTGTGTGCCATGCAAATGAATCAGAATCTGTGTACAGTATCTACCACACATCAGTGCTTTCATTGTCATTATTATTATTATTATTATTATTATAGAAAATTTGTATGGACAAGTCATGTGTTGGTACCATAATTTCTCTCCTCCCTGCCCCCATTCTACTGAGGGCCCTCCATGGTGGGATTGATGGTGTTCACCATGGGGTTGTGGGCTATGAGTTGTGACAGCAGCAATCAGTCATCATGGGAGAAGGGCCGGGCAATGTCTCTGGGTATTCCTTCTTACCCTGTAGCTTTTACAATCTTTCTGTCCTGTCTCCCACAATGTTCCCTGAGCTTTGTCAGGAATGTAAGTCTGATATAGTGTTAAGCTCCTGCAATTTCTGTATTTCTGCTTTGAAACATTTTGTGTGTCCTCAGTGTCTATCACCATTACCCTGGCATAGGTTGTCAGGCTAGCCTTAAGTGCATCACTCTTGCTTAACATGCCAATTCTGCTGTGGTTTCACCTGGACCCTGGCTATTGCATGAAAGATAGCTCATCTCATGATAGGGATTCAACTATATTTTCTTGTTATGTTGACAGATTTTTATTGTTCATAGTATTCATTGCCTACTATAAAATAAAACAGATTCTCCAGTGGAGAGTGAGAGCAGTGTATATTAAAAGGGATAAGCATAGTTAATTAAGAGTGATTTTGATGGGTATAGCCTCTCTTTTGGCCGAAGACTAGTGAGAACTTCTCACTGGAGTCCATGACTCCCATCTCTACAGGATTCTAACTTGTTTCTCAATACCAGCTATGAGTTCCTTCCCATTGAGCAGGTCCCTTAGCCAATCAGAGATCTATTAGATACCTGCCTAGGCTGAGTGTCACTTTACACAAGCATGTACATCTTTACTGGCTGGTTGATTTTTATATAGCAGGGTCCTCTGCTTGTTCACAGCACTGGTAACCATTTTCCCCAGCAGCTCATCTAGCACTATACAAGCTAATAATCAGGGAACTGGGTTTCTTCCAGATTCCAGCATGATCTCTTGATGTTCAGTAATGATTTTTTTCTTTTCAACATAAATATAGCTAGATATCAAAACTCATGACTGCCTTGATTACTTTTTCATATTATTCTTTTGTCTAAAATAAATTTTATAAAAATAAACAAAGACTGAGCAACTGATAATAGGAAAGGCTATCTATTCAAAACTCAATATAAGGGCTGAAGATATGGCTTAGTAGTTAAGGCAGTAGCCTGTGAAACCTAAGGACCCATGTTAGACAATCCAGGTCCCACATAAGCCAGATGCACAGTGACACAAGCACACAATGTTGCACATGTGCACAAGGGGGTACACATGTCTGGAATTCAATTACTGTGGCTGGAAACCCTGGCACACCAATTCTTCCTCTCTCTCTCTCTCTCTCTCTCTTTCATACACACACACACACACATTTAAATAAATGGCCAGTCTGTTGGCCTTGCTTTAAAAAATCAGTATAAAAAGAAAGTTATCCACAATTGTGTCTCTTCAGAGATTCAAAGGCAGGTAGAGGAGTGGGAAACTTTTATGGTCACAGGGAAAGGCTTCAGGTGTGCCCTGATTAAAGGCTGCAGATGTGAAGAATTCACTGGTGGGTTCAGCAGACACAGCACATCTCACCTGATTGGTTAGGGTTTCATAGTAAGCTTTGCTTGGTTATTCTTTATTTTAATTTTTTTTTACTGGAGAGAGAGAGAGAACAGGCACTCCAGGGCCTCCAGCCACTATAAACAAACTCGAGATGCATGCGCCACACTGTGCATTTGGTTTATGTGGATCCTGGGGACTCAAACCTGGGTCCTTTGGCTTTGCAGGTAAGCACGTTAACTGCCAAGCCATTTCTCCAGCCTTGGTTATTCTTAAGTGTAAAAAAAAATAGAAGAATCTGTCAAATATCCATCACCTGTTAATACATTTATTACATGGCTATTATTCAGTTTCTTGGAGAGGTACTAGAGGTAGGGGTCTGTCTTCTTACACATTTGACTTAATGATAGCAGTCTGGTTTCTGGGATGGGCAACTCCAAATAATGGATAGGTTGCCTGGGTGGTTGTTTCAGCTTGTGCTTAGCATGTCCCTCTTTGTGGGCATGATCTGGTCAGTGTTTGTCTATTCTGTCATTGCCAATGGAGCATCACTGGATTTAAATATATATATATATATATATGTACTGCTGCTTTAAAATTTCATCCTCCCACCAAAATATTACTACTGTTAGTCAGTAATTTAAAGTTATCATTCAAGGGGGACACAAAACATTAAAAGTAGACATAAAGTTAAAGAAGTATTGGGACAGCAGTGTGATGACTAATCTTGACTGTGAACTTGATGGGATTTAGAATTACCATGGAAATAAATCTCTAAGCATGTCTGTGAAGGAATTTCTTGATTATGTTAATTAAGGTGGGAAGACCCACCTAAATGTAGCTAGCATGATTTCGTGGTGGGCTGGGATCAAGGACTAAATGAATAAAAAGGAAAAGGTGAGCTGAGCACAAGCATGCATCTATTTCTGCTTCCTGACTATGGAATGAATGTGATCAGGTGCCTTATAACCTCCTGATGTCATATTTTTCACATCACAATGGTTTGTGTTTCTATGCAAGTTATGTACACAGTGTGTATATAGCCATGTTGGTCCCATCATTAGCCTCCTCCCTGTCCTCCCCCCTCCACAGTGACCTTCCTCATTAGGGAATGTGAGTCGTGCATTGTGGGGTTAGCCATCAGTTATGGGTAAGAGGCAATGTCTCTGTGCATAATGTCCCAACATGTTGTTCTAACAATCTTTTTACTCCCTCTTCCATTATTTTCCCTGATCCATGATGGGTTCATTTTAGGTCTACTTCAATGATGAGGTCTTGGGAGCCTCTGTGTCTCTTGATATCTGGTTTTGTAGGAGTTTAGTGTTCTCTGTGTCTATCTCCTTCACCCTTGTGCTGATACCAGGTTCACCAAGAAAGCAGCACTCTTGCTTGTTTCCCCAATTATTCTTAGTTTCAGTTGGGCCCTGGTGAGGTATGATGGGCTGATTCTCTCCTCTGGATCTGCATCCATCTGAAAAAGAGAAGCAAATCCTCCAATGGAGAGTGAGGTCAGCACAAGATAAATGGGATAACCATTATTATTTTAGACAGAATTTAATAGG
The DNA here is from genome assembly GCA_036346955.1 of Dipus sagitta. Lineage (NCBI taxonomy): Eukaryota > Metazoa > Chordata > Mammalia > Rodentia > Dipodidae > Dipus > Dipus sagitta. The sequence goes on along the minus strand of CM070773.1, from coordinate 155,054,467 downwards.
TGTGGGCCCTCTTGTAGCCCATGATTGATGGGAGCTTGATAGTGGAAAGTGGGCTCATTTTTGGATATGGTTCTGACTTGTTTCCCAGCTCCAACTCCAGCTATGGGTTTGGTTCCACTGAGCAGATCAGTTAGCCAAATCAAGAGCAGTTGGTTATCTACCATGGCTATGTGCCACTGTTGCACCTGTATGAGCATCACATCAGGTTGTTGGCTGCTGAGTACCTTGGACCATGAGTTGCTTGGACAGATTTTGGTCATTTTTCCCCAATCACTCATGTAACACCTTCTACCTCTAGGCAAGCTAACTGTCTGGGGACTGACTCTCTTCCAGATTCCAGCTAGACCACTCCATGTTCTGTACCAACAGAAGTAGGGTCTTACCACTAACCTTTTGTGGGTCATCAAGTACTCTGACAGAAATCTGCCTTCTTTTGGGGAACCTTATAGATGTCTCTGATCAACAGCTCATTGTGGATGTAAACCACATGCTGGTACTAGGGGTTACAGGCCAGTGCCAAGGAAAAGAAGGAAGAAACAGGTAGGTAATATAAAAGATACAGAGAGAAGAGGGAGAGAAAGAAACAGAAGATTAAGGTTAGTCTTCATCATGTCCTCTCCTGGGCCCTGTGATTCATATGTTCTCTCTAAGGACCTGATCAAGGTTAAATTCTTCCTTTTTAAAAATAGCTTCTTGTCAGGTATTTGATCACAGCAATGAGAAAAGTAAGAATACATGTAGGGTGTACTCTCTAGGGGAGATAGCAATCAGGAGTGGATGTACAAGGGTAGACTGGTTTAATCAAGACAGGAACAGGTGAGTACCAATCATTAGAAATATCTCCCTTGATACCAGCCCAACATGCCTAAATAAAAAACCTGATACTGTCTTGTGATTTATTTCCACAGGCACTATCATAGTCAGAATGTCAACATCTATATCTACTGTGTCTGGTTATCTTTCTGTACTCATATGTGCACACATTTAATTGTGAAATTGTCTCACCTAAGTCTGACTATAATGAAGACTCAAGGGTACAGTAGTGCCCATTTATTAATTTTCAAAGACCAAGGAATGCCTGCAACTACAAATACTACCAAACCCTATGTGGTCATTGTTTTTTTTCCTACATCTTAAGTGCATATAACAAAGTCTACAAATTCAGCACAGTGATTAACAATAGCTAAGTATAAAACAAAATAATTACACATGCTGTATAAGAGTTATTTGCATATACACTGAGACTAAATTCTAATTGTCAAATTAATTGTAGTGAGAAGCATCTAAGAAGTTAGTAAAGTATAACTCTGAGTGTGCATGTGAAGGCATTCCTAGAGAGGATCAATTCATGAGGTGGCAGCTGCACCGAGTGTGGGTGGACCATTCCCTAGGCTAAGGGTCAGGAGGAATAAAATAGGAAAATAGAAGTCCCTGAGCACAAGCCTTGACATTCTGCATCCTGTCCACCACGATGGGAACTTCTCTGCTCCGTCATTACCAACCCATGGTGAGCTTAAACCTTTGAAACCTTTAAGTTATTTTGTCAGGTATTTTGTCACACTGTTGAGAAAAGTGATTAATACATATGTCAATTTTTTACAACTAGAAATATTCCATTTAATTTTTTCAGGCTATGGTTGGTGGCAGATAACTGAATCCACACAAGGTAATACATCAGATGAAGGCTGTAGTATTATATTAGTATTCTCACCCAACAAAAGTCTGGCATGAAGCCCACATAAACCAAACTTTGCCATTCCACTACCATCCCATCTCCACAGGGAATATTTTTGGATAAGAACCTGATACTTAGAGCTCACAGGTACAGAGATTGAACATTAATCCACAGACATTGCCGCTGTAGGTGTCTGCAGGGAAGCTCCCCACAGAAGCTGTTCTAGCAGGTCCATAAGCCCAGGGTCACTCCTCTTCTAACCCAAAGTGTAATCTCCTCAGGCCCTTGTTAAATGCCTGTATAATGCAGACAATTTTACTCTTATTTAGACAATGATGGTTGATGGGATAAGCAACTATTTCTCTTGCTTAACTTTCCAAGCCTAACAATTATTGTGATGTTAAAAACCCAAGAAGACCCAGAGGAGAAATCCAAACAAACCATCAGTATAGTAACATAATTAAAATACAGGCCTACATATGATTTTAAATCTATTTTAAATGCTCATAATCTCTCTTTTTCTCTCTGCCTCTTTCTCTCTGTCTCTCTCAAATAAATAAAATATTTTAAAAAACTAAGCAAGTACCACATTATAAAAGCTGAAATGATGCTACTGGTTCATTAAATTGTTTCCATACTTGCTGCATCATCTGTTGATTTTTATAAGCCTGTATTTATATCCCTTTCAGTAGCTAATGAACCCTCTGTCCAAGCCATGATTTGATGAAATAATGCAAGCAAGCAATCCTAACAAAACCTGTTTTATTTCAGAAGTCAGGGAAAAGACCCACAGTCCGCACTGCATGGGGAAAAGCAAGAAGCTGTCTCCCCTTCTCCCATTTAAGTCCCCGCAGCTCCCTGCAGACGTTTCTGCCTGCTCTTGCACTTGCTGCGATCCCTCAGCCATTTTTCAGGATGGTGCTTTTACAAATGGCTGTCATTTCTACTATACAGGAATCAGAAGAAAAGCAAAAGAAGTTGCAAAGAGGATGAAAAGGGAGTGGAAAAGCCTATCTCTACGGTTCAGTTAGATTTCTATTATAGAGTAGATGAATCAGAGAGAGAGACTCAAAATGAGAAAGCAAAGTAATTAACATGTTTTCATTTATCCTGCTATGGTGGAAGTCGTGTGTGTGTGTGTATGTGTCTGTGATAGGAATTGGGAGTAAATTAGCACTCATTTTGTAGATAATTAGAAAGAATATCACTAATGAAAAGTCAAAAGAACAGAGTCTGGGCTGAACTCCAAAAGAAACCCTGACTCAACATGATTCCCTAATGTGTCAGATGACCCCAGTTCTTTAGCCTTTCTTTTCCTTTTTTTCTTAAATCATGAGCCCACATACACAAGCAAGGTAATCAAATCTACCGAGACCTGATGCCTAAGTTATACATCTGAGGGTAGTAGAATCAGTCACCAAGTGGTTATCCAAACGGGGACCCTCTCAGCTTGGAAATTTTCTGCTTTACTTCCTAAGAATTAAGCTTTGCTTTACTTGGCCTTCTACTTTATCTCTTTTTACCTTTTTCTCCATCATTTCTTTGTGAGTTGTAAAACAATGGACTCAAGAGCCACTGGTTTTGGGAGTGATAGTGACCATTGAGTGTCCAGCACTCTAACCCCTAAGTTAAGCCCAACCAAAGCCAAGAATGTCTCCATCATCCTCAAACCCTGTAACATCTGGGTGTGCATGTATGCTTGCAGACACCAGAGGCCAAGTTCAGATGTCTTCTTTAATCACTCTTTATATTATTTTTTGAAACAGAGTCTTTCACTGAACTTAGAGCTTACTATTCTGACCTCTGTCCTGGTGTTAGAAGAGTTCCTGATGGAGGTCCTTATTGTGGTGATAAAAAAAAAAAGAAATCCAAAGGTAGGCAGGAGACATGGCTTAGCACTTAAGACACTTGCCTATGAAGCCTAAGGACCCAGATTAAATTCCCCAGTACCCACATAAGTAAGATGGACAAGGTAGCATAAGCTTCCGGAGTTCATTTGCAGTGGCTAGAGGCCCTGGTATGACCATTCTCTCCCTCTATCCCCCCCTCCACTCTCTGCCTTTCTCTCTTTCTCTCAAATAAATAAGTAAATAAAATATTTTTTAAAGTCTAGAGGTGTTTGTATCTTTCTGTCTTCATCTCCTGAACGTTGGTATTATTTGTGTATGCCCTGCCACACCTTTGGCCAAATGTGCCAAGGTTGAAGATATTCCTGGAACATAGCACCTACAAAGGTAGCTCCGATTTGCCTTACTTCAATATCATTTTTTCTTCTCTCTATTGTCAGCTATTTAAAACATGAGAACAAAATTGTCATTTCTGCTATATTTAAAAGTTATTTTTAATTTGATGGAGATATAAGAGAAAGAGCTACCCTGTTCCATGTGTTTTGCTTATAGATGTGCATACTACTCACAGTGTCTTCTTACTACATCATTCCCACCTTCCTGACCCACCATATCCTTATAATGAATATATATTACATAAGAGATTTGTTAGTTTGGCTTACAAGATATGGGCTGGGCATTCCAGTAATGGCCATGTGCAGGCTGGAGAGGCTGAAACACAGTAGCTCCTCAGTTCACAAGACTGGATGGATATCTCAACCATCTGTCACTGAAAGCCTGGAGGATTCCTGGAGAGTTGCTGCTCCTCAGTAGATGCCCTCACCATCAAGGAGCCAAGAGAAGCAGGCAAGAACAGTACTGCCTTTCCCTCAGACTTTCCTGTGTCTTGCTGTCACCAGAAGGGCTGCCCTTTCTGGTACAGGATCTTTCTCCCTCAGGTAACCCAGAAATGCTCTCAAAAAACAGCTCAGAGCTGTGTCTGTTAGTATGATTCCTGATCCAAGCAAGTTCACAATCAGTTAAAATTATCCAGAACAATGAGAATTGCTATTCTGAAACTAGGTCAAACTAGGTTAGTAAATGCAGAATAAGATAGTCTTATTTTCTCAGAGAATTTTCCATAATATAGCCACTACTGTATGGGAGAGAATGCCTGAGAAGTAATTAATAATAGTAACCTTTTTTTTTCTCACAGAAAGTTAATGAATGCATTTAGAAATCATTTAGCACATTACAACCAATGAACAAAGTGATGAAATATTTACAAGAAATACCAGAAAACAATAAACATAGTAAGTACTTTATAATCTCAATACATTATAAAATCTTATCAAAATACAATGTTTAATTTTACAATTTGCATGCTGACTTATTAACATTATTTAATTACACCATTTGCTATTTAGAGAGGAAGGAATTGTTTCACTTACTAATTTCAACCTTTATGTACAATTAGTAAATTGGGAAGCAATTTACTTTTACTATTTTGTTGGGATGTATTAGGCTTAATATACTTTACAAACAAAAACAAGTACAATTTAAATCTTGGCAGAAGACATAGCATGTGATTTATGTTCTCTATTTTTCACACAGAATTTTCCATGTGGTAAATATTGAATGTTTTAATACATAAAATATACATGCAAATTAAGAGCACTTTTTAAATGCTAAAGTCAAGAATATAAGTTATTGATGTTTCTCTACATAAAATGATAGTACTTGGCTTTGGTCACCATTTAAACTATAGTGGTTTTTTGGTCCACTTGGTTTTTCAGTAATCAGGATTATATTCTTTAAATAAATTTCTGACTGAACTGTTTCTTTTTAGCAGGTTACATGCTTTATTTCCTGGGTCTGAAATATATACCCTTACACTACAGCTTAAATATACTGCTGGTGTGCATTTACTAGCCTTGTATTTCTGCTTTGCTCCCATAATTATTTGAACAAATGCTAATTTGAGTCCTTCTATTGTATCTTTTTTGACTGAACCTTTGAAAGAAAAAAAAAATTACTGCCAAGCAAATAAAAGGATAAGTCAACTAAAGACAGTCCTAAGTACTTAAAATTAGCATGGGTGGCCAAATGCCTCTTGATTGTGGCTACTTTAGGAATACTCTTACTTTGAGAAAAATGGTACCAAGAAGAAAAGACCACAGGCCACAGTCTGGAAATCCTAATCTTTTGATTGCGTTCTATCTGAATCTGGGCATGCTACTCTCTAACGGCTTAATGTTCATCCTTTGTGAAATTAGCATGGTAATATCTGCCTTCCTGACTCATCTGAGTTTTATATAAGATCAAATATGTAAAGCATATTCAATGCCTGACAGACTGTAAATAACAGAAAGCTCTTGAGGGAGTCAATCTGTAACAGTTGAATAAAATCTCAGTCTCCAGACACTAATGAGCAGTTTGTGATTAGGAAAGTCTTTTTCCGGGTGATATCCATTAATCGTATATCCCCTAATGGAGACAGTGAACCCATGTCAACTTAGCAACACATTAATACTCAAATTCCCCTTGAATGAGGATAGAAGGATCCCAGGTTGACAGTAAGACTGACAGTCTTAACCAAGTCTATACCCATAGCAATCACAACTTCTAGGGAAACACAGGGATGCTATGAGCCAAAAAAGACTTGGGAATACCAGTATTGCACTTACCTTATTGTTGCTGAGACAAAAACACCTGAGTAAAAGCAGCTTTTGGTAGGATAGGGTTTATTTTGGGCTGTAGTCTCCAGAAGAGTTTCATCCTGGCATGACAGAGCACAGGCTTGAGGCATCATATCTTGCCATAACAGCTGGGAGGTTGCAGCAAGAGTCAGCTAGCTCTGGTAAGGGGGAGGGGACTTAGATTATAATACCACAAGGCCCACTTCAAGCAATACACCTCCTCCAGGAAGATGCCATCTCCAAAATAGTAATTATGGGGAAAAAGCTCTTTTGTGGGTGACAAACTGCTTTAAGACTTATCAGTGTATTATGTTTTTGATCCACATTAAAAATATAATAGTCATTTCCCTAAACTCTGTCCTAAAATGTTCTGGTTTATCTGCACTCTATACATGAAAATGATTCCTTAAGAGCTTAGTGCTATAGCTGTTTCCAAAAAAAGTAATATATTATTCCTCTTTCTAGAAACAGTCCACCAGCAAAAGGTTTCTTAGAGAACACAGGGAGTGCCAGATGCTCATGTAAAAACTACTGCCATTTCACTCATTTTGTGCTAAAATGATTGCTTAATGAATTCTTATTTGTGTGCTCTTCCATTACTGCTTTTACAATTTGTGTAATGCTACATCAGTTTAACTTCACACATCCCAGCACTTGAAACATAGGTATTGGTCTAAATGTATGTTTTCAAGAGAAACTAATTAAAAATAAAAGTATTTTAGCTGTGTATGAATTTTTGCATTACTACTCCTTGATTTTGAGATACCAACACTGCACTCATAGTCTCCACAAGGAATTGGGCTTAGTGTTCTTTAGTTAACAATTATGTATTCCATGTTTTCTATTTTTTAAAAAAGCTATTTGGGTAGAAAAACTCAAAAAATAACACGTTTTAAACATCAGCTTAAAAAAATCTCTGTGTGTGTGTGTTTGTGTGTGTGTGTGTGTGTGTCAGAGAGAGGGGGAGGCATATATGTTGATATGTGTTGTAGAAAGATGTGTTTGAGCATGGGTGAGTGTGGGTATGCTCATACTATGGCATACTTGTGGAAGTCAGAGGACAACATCCACAGTAGTCCTCTCCTTTCACCTTATCTGAGACAAGTCTCCTGTTTTTGGCTGTGAATGTGAGGCCAGCTTGCCCATGAGTTTCTGGGGCTTCCCCATTTCCTTGTGCCCTCTCAGCATCGATAGCACTGAAATTATAGACATGAGCTATAGCAGCCAGTTTTAAATCATTCCAGGAACCAAAACTCAGGTTATCACACTTGTGAAGCAACTGTTTCACCCTCTGAGCTAGCTCCCCTGCCAACATTAATGGTTAATTTATGAAGTAGAATTTTATGAGGTAGAATGTAGAATTTTTTCATCAATTTATAGAATCACAGGGATTGTAATATCAGAATGATGTCAAATTATGTTCTTTCCCCATGCAGAATTCCGTCCTAAGTAGACTTGCTGTGTTTCAACTCTGGGAAGCAGTAGATTTCAGGGACACACATTGTAGCTAGATGTTGACAGTCTTTAATCACCTTGAGCAAGACATTTGTTCAGCCTCAGTCTTAGTTTCTCAGCTGGTAAGTGAGGACTATTGGATTTCTAAGATGGACTCTACATGGTTCCTGAGGTTTTCTGTAGCTGTACATGTATTTCAGTGTGACTTACATTGTTGCTGGTTCCTTAATCAGCTCCCATATTCACACACTTCTTAGTGCATATAGAGTCCATTTTCTGCAAAGAGGTCTGAAAATGTCATGTACTTATTATTGTAACCACTTCCTCCTCATCTAAGGAAAAGTAATGGGCTCCATTTCTATTCAGTGGGATCTGAGAGGAAACCTGCTATTGGAAGTCATTTCCAGTACAATGGAAAGCATGGGGGAAAATGCCTTTATTCTTTGCTGGGTCTCTCAACATCCCCTAGAAATGCATATGAATTGACAATAGGACTCCTAATCAGAGTGAACCTATCTGTTCACTAAGCTTTCCATGAAGGGCTTAATTAAAGTGATCTTTTGGTAGTTACTTTTTACATATTGTGGTTATATGTTTTTTGAAATGTTTAATTGAGAAATTATATATAGAATTTCTGCTGGGGAAAATAAAAATTAGCCCTGGTGAGTCCATTCCCTCCCCCCCCTCGTGTGTGTGTGTGTGTGTGTGTGTGTTATCTGTCTCCTTCTGCTTGAAAATAAGTGAATAAATAAATAAATAAATAAATATATATATATATATATATATGTATATATATATATATATATATAATGAAAGTTAGGTTTGGGTGATAGCTCAGCAAGTTAGAGCACTCTAGGAACAGAGACTGTAAGTTTGAATCCCCAGAACCCACATTAAAATTAGGTCTAGAAATTATATAGTATTTACCTATGAGAAGTAAGTCTGTATCTCATTCCATGAATGGGACGTGTGTGTGTCTGTGTGTGTGTGTGTGTGTGTGTGTGTGTATGTGTGTGTTTGCAAAAAGAGTCTGGAGAACAACTTTCTTTGGGTATTACCCTCAACAACACCTTCCACCTGTTTTGAGACAGGGTTTGTCATTGGCCTCAAGCACATCAATTAGATTAGAATGCTGGCCAGTGATACACATGGATCCTCTGTCTCTGCCTTACCAGTGCTGAGATTATAAGCATGTGCCTATACCACACCTGGTTTTCATACATGAGTTCTAAGGATGGATTGCACAGAAGGTGATTCTCAACACCATTGTTTCTTTATCTCACCTAAAGGACAACACTCACTTATTGTTGCTCTTTTCACTTAGACAGACTCTCACTGCTCCAATTCCTTGTTAGAGTTAGGAACTTTCATTAGTCACTTATCTCATTACTGTGAGCACCTTAGAAGAAGCAACTACCAGGAGGAGAAGTTGATATGGGCACACAGCTCAAGATGCAGTGTGTCATGGCAGAGAAGTAAGGTGGAGAGAACAGTTCCTGTTCATATCATGGTCTTTGTGAATCAGGATGCAGAGAAAGGGCAATGCTGGCACTTAATTGCCTTTCTACATCTTCCAGTTTTTATTCAGTCTAGGACCTTAGCCAAAGGGATGGTGCAGCCCACATTCAGCACTCCCTCCATTATCCCTCTCTGTAAATGCCCTCACTTATGCCCTAGGCACTTCTTCATTCAATCAGGTTGACCAGCTAAGTTAGCTGTCATATATATCACATATATGTTTTATATTTTCCCTACCTGAGTTAACTTCTAGTTTCTGTCATAAAACACAGGCAAACAGCCTTCTTCTTTTTACAACTACAGTTTATTTACTTCTCTATTCAATGCCATCATTTAAATTTTCCATTAGTATGCATGTTTATGATAACCAACAAATTTTTATGTTTTTGACTATGTTAATTGGTGATTGACATTTCATCTAACAGGCTTTTATATGTAATTTCATTTACTCATCATATAGACTTGGCAGGTAGATACCACGCTTCCCAATCTGTAAATAAGAACATTGAAACTGAGACACTGGTTTGTTTGGTTCAGTAATTTGTCTTAAGGATAGTTTCACAGTAAATTCATCAGTGAAACATTATCTTCAATTCTTAAAAGCACTGTTATTTGTACTTTTTATGCTAAGTAATCATGGGCCTGATAGACAAATTGATGGCTCACTATTAGCTTTTGACTAGCCAGAGGCTCGTTTCTTTAGAAACCAACGATTTACTGCAAGTGTTCATAAAAAATGTAATCAGCTTCTGGTCGGGCCAGTGGGAACAACAATGAAGACAACCACAGAAATCTGTTTGCATTGTAATATAATAACAGAAGGAAAGTAGAAGTCATTTTAAAAATGGGATATGTTCTGGGTTTTTAACTTAAACTCATTCAAAAAGTCAACAGTGATCTCTCAATGTCATGTTTTTTACATAAAATTTGGTTGTTACTTTTTTGTCATCATTAAAGATAATGAAGGACAAGATATTTGAAAATTAATATGACAAAATAAGAAAATATTTGCAATTCTAATTCATTAAAGTCAAGGTAAAGGTTGCCATGATAAATGTTTATTATTTCTTTATCTGCAAATGAAAATTTTTGAACTCTGTGACAAAAAGATTAGTAATGGAAGATAATTTAAAAACTAGCACCTCAAAAAAGCAAAATATAAATTACATGTCAAGACCCATGAGCTGGGCCATCAATACTGTATTTATGAAATCAGCTGAGGAAACACTATCCTTCTGTTTGGTTACTGTCCATTCCTGTTTAAGGGTCAGTCCTAGCACCAACACGTACATATTTGTGAGTTTTCTCTGTGTACTCTGTTCTGTTTCTTGTCTCTTTTGTAACCTGTGCTTCATGGGCTCCTGAAGATAACAGTTTTAACCCTCAGTATTGGCAGTAATCTAATTACATCTCTAAACAACTGAGAAATACCCAAGGCATATGGAATTAAATGTAAAAAATAATAATTTCAATCATTATTACAAGAAAAAGCTATTTGAATAGTGTAATGGCTAATTCTGATTGTCACTTTGATTGGATCTAAAATCACCTAGGAGACTCTGGGCATGTCTGTGAAGAAATTTCTAGATAAGGATAATTAAGGGATGAAGACATACCCCAAGTGTAGGTGGCACCATTCCATGGGTTTCAGTCCCAGATTGGTTAAAAAATAGAAACTGAGCAGAAGAGAAGCATTCATCTCATTCTCCTCCCTCACCATGGTGGAGTGAATGTGATCAACCTCTCCACGCTCCTTCTGCCATGTCTTCCCCACCATGATGGACTGAATCCCCTCACATCGTAAGCTGAAATACACCATTCCACCCTTAAGATTCTTCTTCTCATGTATTTTCTCACAACCTTGAGGAAAGTAACTATTACAGAGCATTGCTACTAAGAAACTGGGCTATTGCTGTGATAAACTAGACCCTATGTTTTATAGGCCATTGTAATTGCATTGCAGAAATAAAGTGGAAGGGTTTCAAATTTTGGTCTAAAAAAAGCCCTAGAATTCTGTAAACAGAGCTTAATGAGCTACTCTGCTAGGAATTTGGAAGAGCAGAATGCCAAGAAAAATGCAGACAGTGGAGGCCCAGCTCATGAGGTTTCAGTGAAGGACCCTATCTGGAGCTGGGCTAGAGGCAGTTCATGTACTATTCTGGCAAATAATAATAATCATCTGGCGTCATTCTGTCTCTGTTCTGAGAACTTGACTGAGGAGCTATAGAATGAATAATAGAGTGTTGGAGTATTATATAACTTTCATGGAGAGCTAAGATTGATTACCAGGCATCCAGGAAACTCTTCAAGGACCTTTAAAGAGAAACTGCTTCAGAAACTAATGTTTGGTCATTGCTTTGAATATTAAACCCTGCTTCACAAATGACTCATTACCATTTTATCAAGCCAAGACTTAAAAGAAGGAAACTCAGAATAACCCTTTAAGAAGTAAGAATAGTTGTACATATTATTCATAACTTTCACATGAATACTAACTAATATTCCAGCCTGAAATTTACCTCAGCTAGTAAGTAATTTGCTTTCACTAATTTGGTCCTAATAAATTCCTCAGTATGAAATTTTGTAACATTGCATTAAGTACAGGCATATAATTTTTTAATTCATAGTGAAAATATTGAGAAAGAATGAGTATACTTCCTATTAGGGTAATTTATGCCAATGAACCTGTCTGCATGCTTGTATAAAACTTACAAATGTATAATACAAATGTTTGGCTAAGATGACAGTCATTTTTCAATACTTAATTCACTTGCTCATTTAGCATTGAAACAATACAGTCATTTAAATGATGACACTACTCATGGAAATAGGTTATGAAAGCATGCTGGTTCTGTAAGGCAAGAATATTAAGGGGAACAGGATGGAATTCTCCTTTGTATCTCTTGCACTCACTTTTTTCAGTATTCTTGACAACATAACTTGGCATCAGTGGCATTTTTTAGAGACCTGCTCACCTTGTGTCCTCAGAATCTGCCTTTTCTTAGGCATGACAGATCAAATTATCTGTCGATACAAGGGGTTCCAAGGAGTTATTTCATTCTGCACTTTACACAGGTAATATAATAGTTTATTTTATGTGTCAATTTGACTCATGAGCAGACCACATCCTGGGTATATCTGTATATCTGAATAAGATGAACATTTGCCTGCATATACTGAGTAAAGCAGATTGCCCTCTCCAGTGTGGGTAGCTCCTCTAAGCAACTTAAGGCCTGAAGAGAACAAGAAAGGCTGAAACAGGGATTCTTCATGCCAGTCTTCCCTCAGAGAAGATGTAGGTCTTCTCCAGTCTTTGCGCTGTGAAGATTATCTCCTTTAACTTTTTCATTAGAATTTGCACCACCAGTTCTCCTAATTCTCAAGCACTTGGACTTGTATTTGAGCTCCAAAATGTCTTGGATTTCAAGATGCATGCACACATGCACATGGGTGCACACGTGCACACACATGCTCACAGACACACACACTCCATAGATTTGGTTTATCTAGAGACCTTTTATTAATATACATAATAAAACTACAGATTCAGAATGAATGTATCAAGCTATATATATATATATGTGTTTGTGGCTATATCAGGAAAAATCTCTATATATTATAACCCTCTTATACATTTCAGTTTAAACTATTATATACATTTCCAAGTGTAGTAGATAACATGGATATAGTCTGGATTTAAATTGATGACTCATGAGCACATGTTGAAGCATCTCTAGTGAAAGAAAATGTAGAGATTATCCTTTTGCAAAATTTGTTTCATCTTCTATTTTTGTCTTTTGTGTTTTTGTTTTGGCAACATTTCTTCAATTATAGAAAGAAGTAGCATTTTTAATCTCAGACTCTACTTTGTATTTGGAATGAAGGGAAAATTGGTTCAGAATTTTGGGGTGGGTGGGAGAAGTTACCATTTTTACCATTTTTTTAAGTTTGAGACCATTTCCAATTTTTGCTTTCAAGGCAGTTCAGTACTGTCTGTGCCCTGTGTTCAGTGTTCTCTATATCTCTGTGTGTCAAGTCAATATTTTCTACTGCTCTTGGTGCAAAGTGTGGCTTTGCAAAGTGTCACACAGAATAACAACTTGGGACCCCTGAGTTCTTCATGCCTATGGCTCTTCCAGAAATTGGCTCTTGGAAATGGTACTCCCTAATCATTTCAGACTCAGATAAGTTAGAGTTTATGTGTCAGAGCCAATGGGGAATAAGATTAATAGCTTATGTACAATGAGAAAATGAAGACTCTTTGATACACTCCTCATACAGACCATAACAATAATGGCATTGCAATGCTTAAAGCAACAATGACATTATACAAGAGTAATTCATCGTGATTTGAAAGAAACAAAAAGTTCAGCACCAAAGCCACTTTAATCCATTGCTTAATGCCAGGAGACTTTTCCATCTGTGATTTTTCTTAATGTGTAATTGATCAAAAAAGCTACAAGGATGGGGACAGTGACCTGGAGAGATGGCTCAATGTATAAAGAGCTTATCATGCAAGAGTGACAGTGTTCACTGGATCCCCAGAGCCCATGCTGGATGCAGTGGAAGCATCTGTAATCCAACAGTCATAGGGTGAGAGGAGAGGCAGAGACAAGAATCCCCAGAAATTTGCAGTGATGAACAATAAGAAATGTTGACTCACACAAGATGAAATCAAAGAGTGACACTGGAAATTTTTCTTTCACTTCCACACATACACGGTGACACACATGTGGCAGCACTCACACACGTTTACACATGTACATACACACTCAAACAGACAATCAAACAGAGATTTAATAATGAGGGCAATAGAGATGGGCCAGCTGATAAAAGAGTTTGCCACAAGCATGAATGTTGTAGAGGGCCCAAGACCACCCGAGTTTGATTCCCCAGGACTTATATAAATATCTGTGCATGTACCTGTACATATCTAATTCCAGTCCTGTGGGGAGCAGAGACCAGAGAATCATTGTGACTCACAATAAACACTGCTCTGCATTCAGAGAAGAGATTCCATCCCAAGGTAACATGCCAATGAGTGATAGGACACTTAGCATTCTCTTCTGACCTCTGCATACCTGAAAGTGCATCTACATACACACTTGCATGCAGCACACACACATACACATGCACATACACACACACCACAGCACACCATACCATACATATTCCACACTCAAATATAGGATTAAAAAAAAGAAAATAATGTTACAAGGAAGATGCATAAAAATTATAAACAGAAATATTTTCAGGCTAATATGTACAATATTGTTGTATTTTAATGAGAAGCAAACTCATCCCCTTCAAAAGGATAGATGAGTGGACAGGTAGATGATATATGATAGGTAGATAGATAGATAGATAGATAGATAGATAGATAGATATGCAGAAAACACATTTGAATAGCAAACACAAAACTGTGCATACAATTTATGGTTAAAAAGTTAATGTTAAGACATTTTCTAGATTTCCAAAAGCCCATGTTAATTGGATATCTCCCTAACAGGAAGGCTTTATGCACAATTTTAGAAGCTTGGGGCAACCAAATCAATTTTTCATGGAGCATCCTTTCTTCACTGTGCTCTGTATAATTTCACATTGTAATGATAGAAGTAAATCATAATTGTAGCATAGCCTACTTTTCTTACATTTACATATTTGCAACAAATCCTGAAATAGGGTGTGAAAATTCTCTCAGGTGTGGATCCCATGTAACCTTGAGCAACATCAGAACAATTATGGAAAATTTCCAACATTTTTTATTATCTTGAGAGCATGCATTTGTACTAATAAACAGGAACTAAAAGTTCAGGAGAGGCTGATTGAGACCCCATTTATAGCGTGTGAGTGCATGTGTGTGTGTGTATGCGTGTTTATATGTATGTTGAATGCATGCATGTTGTAGTACATCACAAAGACAGAGATTGATGCCTGGTGCCTTCCTTAATCTCTCCCCACTTTGAGACTGGGTCTCTTATTGAATCGAGAGCTTACCAATTCATCTGGACTAGCTAGGCAGCAAGTTCCAGGATCCTCCTTCCTTTGCATCTCCAGTGCTGGGATTACGGGAACATATGGCTGTGATGGCTTCGATGTGGGTTCGGGGATCTGTACTCAGGTTCTCATGCTTGCCAGACAAGCACATTACTGACTGAGTCATATCCTCAGTCCCTATGGGTATCTTACTTACCTCACATTTATCACATACATATCATGTATCAGAAGGAGGAACATATCACACGCTCATGTAGCAAACATTCTGATATGCTTATGTATTCACATAAATCCAAACTATAATGAAACAACATGGAACATTTGTTTATTTCTCTTCGAGTTATTCTTTGTGGGATATGTGAAATAATAGTCTCTTCTATCTGAATTAATTAGGATGGAGTTCCTAAGCACTAGCCTTGTCAAACCCAGTGCTCATAACTGTAATCTGAATGAGTATAACCACAGGGGACTTTAATAAGCTTTTAAACTCTTCTCATAGCAACAGCAGTGGTGATTTGTCTCAAAGAGTTCAAGAGTTAATATTCTTTGTGGAAGAGCAGTAACATTAGATTTTGAAACTTGAAATTTGTAGCATGAGAAGCATAATTGTATACAAAAGAGAACCCCTTAAGGTGAAATAAGAATGGACCAAAAAAAATCCCCTAAAGCTTAATTTAACCCAGTGCATTGCTTCATTGCCTCAAGTTTAGATTTTTTTTTGTTGTGTTCTTTTTCTCTTTTTTACTTGTATTTATTTATTTGAGAGAGGGAAAGAAGAGGGGAGAGAGAGACAGGGTGAGCCAGGACCTCTAGCCACTTCAAACAAACTCCAGATGCATGCTCCACCTTATACACCTGGCTTACATGGGTACTGAGGAATCAAACTGAGGTCCTTTGGCTTTGCAGGCAAGCACCTTAACCCCTAAGCCATCTCTCCAGCTCTTTTGTTGTGTTCTGTGTGCTTTGTCCAGGGTTTTCTTTTATATGGGAAAAATGCAAATAATATTACTAGTTATTATTATTTTAATTATTAGAAGACCTTTGCTACAATTTCAATACCATCATAATTAATCTCTACCCATATATTCATTTTATAGTCAGGTATTTAAAATAGAACTGATTGTAGCTTTAAATAAAATAGTGTTAATGTAATAAACTTAATAAGAAACTTAATAGGAAATAATAAAACATTCTACCGTTTCATATTAAGTGCTCATTTAAAAATCTTAATGAAAGCCAGGTGTGGCAGCACATGAGTTTGAGGTTTGAGGCCACCCTGAGACTACATTGTGAATTCCATGTCAGCCTGTGCTAGAGCAAAAGCCTACTTCAAAAAGAAGAAGAAGAAAAAAACTTAATGAAATCTCACTGAATTAAAAATAGGGGATCCTATGAGTATCATAAATTCATACACGTGGCTGTGGCATAGTTAGAATAGCTATGAAGTATATAATCTTCAGACAAGGAAACTGAGATGCAGACAACTGCTAATCACATTCATAGTCACAGGTAAGACAAGCTAGATATAACCTGTAGGGTTCAAACTTCTAGTAATCACTGACCCTTGTATTAACTGACTACCTAGGAAATAATTTAAGGAAAGATAAGTCCTTGTCCTCAACATTTGTGCTATTGGTAGTGGTGACTGTGACCTCCTCATTCAGCTTCTGTTCTTTACCTGGTCTGTTATTTCATGGTGTAATGCTCAGAACCCAGCAGACCTGCACATCCTGTGCCAGTCAAGGTGTTTGTATTCCTACCTCATTGTACTATGGATGTCCTCAAGCATAGCTCACCATTCCCATTCAGCTTATTTGTGCTTAATGTTAAATGATCACCTTATCTACCATTACCAATGTGAGGGAATCACTGAGGAAGATTTCCTTGTTCCTAAAAATGGAGACATAAAAAACAGTGTAGCATTTTCCTTGTAGACATTGTTGTACCTGGGGGTTACACATGGAAATTTAAAAGCCAGTGTACAGTGCTGGTTTTGTCTCTCTTTGTGTATGTATGTATGTGTGTATGTCTGTGTGTGTGTGTGTGTGTGTGTGTGTGTGTGTGTGTGTGTGTTTACGTGTGTGGGAATGTAGAAGCCTATCATGGTTTGAATACAATGTCCTCCAAAGTATCCTTTATTTTGTTTACTTGGTCCTCACCTAATATCAATTCAGGAAAGTTATGAAGGCTTTGAAGGCTTTGGGGGATGGGAGATATAGTCTTACTAGAGGTGGGATATCACTGAGGGTGGACCTTGAGGATTATGGGTTGAGCCCACTGAGTGTGCAGAGCTCAACTCATTCTCATTGCTACTTCCCAATTGATATGGAAAGATGTAATGCCTAGCCTCTGTTCCACCATGCATTTCCTGCTATTATCTAACTTCTTCTCAAGACTATAAGACAAAATAAGCCCTTTCCTCCCCAAAACTGCTTATTTTCCAGTATTTTTATTCCACCAATGAGAAGGCAACTACTATGGATAATTAGTTCTGAAAAGTAGGATCTTGCTGACGTAAGCTGTGGTAGTTAAGTATGATAGTTTTAATGTGTGGCCCCATAGACTCAGCTGTACTATTAAAAGCCCAAAAGTGGGTGGAGAACATTTTGGAATTCTGGCTGTCCATGATTTTTGGTGTTTTCTTCTGTTTGATGGTGCCTCTCTGATTATGTATAGAAGTAAGCCTGCTTCTCCCAGCACTGATGGTGCTCCCCTGGAATTTGCAAGCCTAAAGTAAAACCTTTCCTCCTATAAGCTGCTTTCTGTTGGTTGTTTGTCCAGCAATAAGAAACTGACTGTAACATAAGCCTAACCATGTATTAGGCTTTTGGCACTTGTTTGTACACAATGTATTGAAGCATTTGGAATTTTGGACTAGAAAAGCACAGCTTAATAGGCTCATTGTGGTGAGAGTTTCAGAGAGTGAAGTGTGATAGCATCAGAAGGGAAAGAAAAGATCTTGTGAGGAACATGGCTAGATACACCAGGGTGTTATATTCTGGCAAGGAAGCTTTCTGTGTTCTGTCCATGCCCTGAGAACTTGAGCAAAGTTGACTTTAAAAGTAATGGATTTATGAGTTTAGCAGAGGAAAATATAAGTCAGGGAGATATTAAGTTTGGCACAAAATGTGTGAGCAGGTTTGGATCCCAGGCTCTGCAAAGTTGGGTTTTATCACCTCTGGATTACCATTTTGGCAGTCTTGACCACCTTTCACTGGTTTTTGTAAGGATGAAAAATGTAGAGAAATGAGCATCATTGAACTACAGCATGGTTTTGTAAATAGCCACTTCCCTACATGGAGGCCATAAGGGCCATGGCATGGAGCTACCTGTGAAAATGAGCCGTGGGTTGCAGTGGAGACTTTGGGATACTGGAGATGCCAAGTCTATGGGACTGCTACTAAGGAAAGCTGCTGGATCCAGTGGATATTACCAGACAATAAATAGTACCGTTTTAAGGGTAGAATTTACCAAGCCTTTTGCAGCCCAAAGAATGTTATCCTAGGTTCTAAGCATGGACTTTTAATGTTTGCTTTCCTGGTTTTCAATCTAGCACTGGTCCAATATTTCTTTGCTATGTCCTCATTGATCCATTTTGGACTGGCAATGTTTACTCTGTGCCTTTATGTGTTGGAAGTATGGAGCTTGTGTTTTTATTTTATAGGCTCATAGTTAAGAGACTGCTTGCATCTCAGGTGGGACTATGGATGTTTGACTTTTAAGCAGTGTGGAGACTGGTAAAGACTATGGGGACTTTTGAAATCGGATGGAACGCATTTTGCATCATGAGACTCTGGTGGAAGGAAACTTGAAACTGGCTTTCTACAGTAAGATGGGCATGAGTCTATGGGGGCCAGGCTCAGAAAGCGGTGTTTTGAATAAAATATTCCCCCCTTAGGCTCAAGTATTATGAATACTTGGTCATTAGCTGGCAACAATTTAGGAAAGTTGTGAGCCTTTAGGGAGGTGGAGCCTTGCTGGAACACACGTGCCACTGAGGGTGGACCTTGATGTTAATGAGTCCAGCCTACTGGGTATTCATAACTCAGCTCATTTGTGCTGTTGTCTCTCAGCTAATGTGAAAAGATACAATTCCCAGCCTGTGCTCTGCCATGTGTTCCCTGCCATGATGAAATTTCCCCTTCAAGCTTCAGCCAAAATCAACCTTTTCTTCCCACAAGCTGCTTGTGGTCAGGTGTTTTGTCTCAACAACAAGATATAAGGTAACTGATATAAGGCCAGAGTTCAAAGTCAGGTGTCTTCCTCAATTCCTCTCCATTTTATTTATTTGAGACAAAGTCTATCAGTGAACAGAAGCTCACAAACTCTGCTAGATTGGCTTGCCAATGACCCCATGGATTCTCACCACTACCTCAACAGCACTGGGATTTTACAGGCATGTCCCACTGTGTTCACACTGGTTTTCTGGATTGTTTGTTTTGTTTTTGATATGGGTGCTGGAGATCGAACTCAGGTATAGCAAGCACTTTATTAACTCAGCTGGATCCTCAACCCCACATTCTTGTCTTGCAAGCCCAACCTAAGGGCAATGGTCAACAGACTCAAAGCTTCTTATGAGCATATGATAATGTAATGTTACTTTCCCATTGTACAAACCAGTCAAAATGCTCTATTTTCATAGATGGATATGCTGAGTAATGCCCAGAGAGATTCCCATGGTGCTCATCATCATGGGCTCTGTGTGTATAAACACAAATTTGAATTGAAAATGTAAACAAAAGAAAAAGATTTAGGAAATCATAAGCTATTTCAATGTGAGATAGTTCATTTCCATCCAGAAGTACAGTGCCTGCCAGACACCACTGAGCTGATGCATGCTGTGTTCAGTTGCCTCATAGGTAGGCTCCCTTTCTTCTTCAATGGTGCTACAACCTCAACAACTTTAATTGAATTAAACCTCATCCCTTGTTCTGATATTCCAACCTTCTATGGTTGGGAAAAAAAATCTCTACATAAAAATTAAAAAGAATAGAATAAGGCTGGAGACATTGCTTAGTGGTTAAGGTGCTTGCCTGCAAAGCCTGAGAACACATGTTGGAATCTCCAGGTTTCACATAAGCCAGATGCACAGTTACACAAGGGTGAGCACATGTCTGGAGTTCATTTGCAGCCGCTGAAGGCCCTGGTGCATCCATTCCCCGCCCCCTTGGTCAAATAATTAAATAAATAAAGAGAAAAGAAAAAATAGTGTTGTCCAGTGACAGCAAAATAATCCATTGAAGATTTTATGAAAGATTGTACTAAAAGTGTTTTACTACTCTTCCAGTGTTACAGTCATTATAGACATTCTTATTTGAGAGTTTGACACAAACTGTGCTTTGGCAGATGTTTCATTTGGTTTGTGTTCCAATCATCACAGAGCTCAGTTTAACTAAATCTGTCATAATGTGTGAGTGGCAGTTAAATGGCAGTTCCCTGGCAAGGGCTGTAAATCTGCCATTCCCCTCTCAGAATTTTTCTGCTGTGGTTACTCTCCTGGGAACTTGTTTCATGGGCTAAAATACTACTGACAGCAAAGTATCTGAGTCTACAGAGAAAGAATCAAGAAATTTACATGAATTTGACACATCTGGCAGATGATTATGTAGGCGAGGGTCATTTTAAACAGAGAAGTTATATTGTAGTTACCTTATTGTTGCTGAGACAAAACACCCAACCAGAAGAAGCTGATGGAAAGAAAAGGTTTATGTCAGTTTCACGGACCTGAGGGAAAGGTTCGCCATGGCAGGGAGCTGTGGCATGGCAGAGTGGACCATGTATCTGGGTTGAAGTAGTCTGAATGAGCAAAGCTCTGGCAAGGAAGAACTGGGCTGTAACAGCCCAAAGCTTGCCCCCAGCAATCCAGCAAGATCCAGCTTCCCACATTGCCACCCACTTGGGACAAAGTATAAGGCCTAATCACAAACACATGAGACTATTGGGGACATTTCTATTAAAACAACATTAACATGACACTAACATGAATCCTAAAGCCAAGAAAGTAAAGCAAATCCACAGTGGGGGGATGGGGGATATTGTGTTGTTAGGAAGAAGGAAATCCATGTTAGTTCTAAACAAGTTGGATGAAGCCTTGGCTTCTCTCATTTCCTAGCCTTTGAATTTGCCAATTCATTTTATTGAATCTCAATTCTCTTATCCTTATAATTGAGAAAATGTGTATGTCTCAGAGAAGAATATATCGAAAAGGAAATTTCCCGAACAACCTGGGTTTGCCCTTACATGTGGGTCATTTCTATGGTTCTGGTCCTGGTGGAAACCTTCAAAGGCAGACAGAAGTGAAATTTTATGTTTGTGAGTCTCAGAAAGACAGAAAATTGAAATTGTGGCAGAGTATTTTGACTGTTGATACTAAGCTAGCTGTTTAGCTCTCAGCTCATTTATGTCCCTTGTCATTCATGAGTGCCAAAGGCAACAAGGAAGTAAATACACTATATTTTTTTTGTTTATTTTTATTTATTTGAGAATGACAGACAGAGAAAGAGGCAGATAGAGAGAGAGAATGGACACACCATGGCCTCCAGCCACTGAAAACAAACTCCAGACGCATGTGCCCCCTTGTGCATCTGGCTAACGTGGGTCCTGGGGAATCAAGCCTTGAACCGGGATCCTTAGGCTTCACAGGCAAGTGCTTAACTGCTTGGCCATCTCTCCAGCCCCTAAATATACTATATTGTGGACTTTTATTTCACCAAGTAAGAAGGATTATACACATTTTCTCTTTCACTTTTAAACATGGTGATGGTGAACCTTGTTATTAAGAATAGAATTGAGCCAGGTGCAGTGGCACACACCTTTAATCCCAGCACTTGGGAGACAGAGGTAGGAGGATCATCATGAGTTCAAAGCCACCCTCAGACTACATAAGGAATTCCAGGTCAGCCTGGGCTAGAGTGAGACCCTACCTTCAAAAAACACCACCAAGAACAACAACAACAAAAAAATAGAATTGAGGTCCTGTTCTTGTTAACCTTCTCCTAATTTATACCCATCTACTGTATCACTCATTTCAACATGGTGTTGATGATACAAGGAGAAATTAATAACAAAATCTACCCAAGAGTAGCCATAAATAGTAACAACTATAAAATGTGTTTAATCCAGATTTCCAGAATGTGTGATATTTTTCTTTCATTGGATTGATGTTCTTTAGTTGTGAGTAATATTAGTGAGGAAAAAGCTACTTGCAATTATTTCTATAATAAACTATAATTATTTGTCAGTAATGGGAAGGTGGGAAGATAAAACATGAGTTCAAGAGGTATACAACTTGTGCCCCTTGTCACCTCTGGTCTGCTGCAAGATACCTTTAAGTAAAGATATCCTGTTAAGATGCCTTAATAAGGCCTATTTTTGTTTTTCCAACATTCTTAATTTGAGAAAAATAAATTGAGATTTTCAAAAAATCATGGGAGAAAATATGGATTTCTTTTTCACTTTTGCAGCTATTAACAATTTAAAAATTAAAAACCATATGAATGAAACTCTTATTATAAATATATCATCAAGCTAATGCTGTCCTCTTATTATTTCAGCCATAAAAACTCCATGCTGCTTCCTCAAATGTTTGAATTAAAAAATTCAACTGTTTCTAGGGTTAACTTTGCAGTATGACCAACAGGATAAATACAATCAGCAAACACACATTCTTGGATAGCACAATTCTCTTAATTTTATTACAAAACAATAGTTCAATAAGACTGGATAGATATTCAAGTCCTTGGCAAAATGTGATTTCAAATAAGATCCTAGTAATTGAAAGTCATGAAGAAGAGAGTGTCACTATTTAAAAACAAAATGAATCTAGCTGGTGTGGTCTTAGTGCCATAGAGAACAAACAGGGTACTAGAACCTCTGAATGTGAAGTGTTGTGTTTCAGAGTTACCATGTTATCAAAGCTTGTAGCTTCATAAACCTAATGGCAGGTTTTTCAGGTTAATTAACCATAGTTCATCATCTGTAAATGTATATATGCAAGTGTATCAGACAGCTTCAGGTTCTCTGAGATGAACTTTCAGACCACACACAGTTATGGAGGAAGGGATATTTATTGAAGCTCACAGATCCAGGGGAAGTTCTATAATGGTAGAAGAAACTGGCCTGCCTTCACAGGACCAAGCAGAGAGAGAGAAGTACAAGCCTAAAACCACACAGCACAGCACACTTCAGGAACTCCAGCTAGGCGCACTTTGCATATCTTTAGATTGAAATCTGAAACCCACCACCACACCTTAAGATCCACACAATGGCACTGCCTCCAGCCAGGTGGCTAAAGATGCAAACTACAAACAAATGAACAACTGAAATATATTGGGGGCCATCTATTCTATTCAAACCACCACAGCAAGTGTCAGAGATAATGTTCTAGCTCTAACTGGAATATCTTCAGTGCACATTGTCCATGAGCAAACTTGAGAAAGCTTCCATAGAAAATAAGATTATCATATAATATCTGAATATTATTCATTTTATTCATTAGTATTTGAATACTGATATTAGTACCACCCCCTGATGATATCAGCATGCTAGAAACTATATTTTATTCCACATGTTAGAAAAGTAGGAGATTAAAAAAATAAAATTGTTACTATTTACTAAATTGACTTTGAAGCATAGGAAAATTTTCTGGATGAGTCACATGGATGCAGTGAAATCAAAATAGCCATAATTTTGTGAAATAATAGTCATAAGAAAAAAGGGATGGAAGAAAGGCAGGAGGGAGATAAAGAGAAAAAAGGGGATGGAAGAAAGCAGAGAGTGAAGGAGGGAGGCAGTGAGAGAGAGAAGATGAGAACAACACCAATGACAGCTATAGGAAAGGGTAAATTAGCTGATGAAAATAAAAAGAAAAGTGGGCCTTTAGCTAAGAGTGAAGGCCGTCTTTACACAATACAAAAGCCCAAGAAAGAATCTTGCACAGAGCTTCCATGAAGGAACACAACTTCATAGTTCATCTACTAATGTCTAGTGAGAATAAATGTGACTTCTGATAATCAACACCAAAATTATTAATTTGTCTTGGTTATACCCACTAGTCCATGGTAATTGGCTATGTCAGCAATAAGATGCAAATACATTTATTTTATAAGTACAATGTTCCTATAAGAAATGACTGAAAATGTGGAAGTGGCCTTGGAGTCTAACATTAGAATGAGGATGGGGAGTTCTTGAGAAACATGTCAGGAAAAACCTAGATTGGCCTGAATAGATGTGAGCAGAAGTGTAGATAGGAAAGACTCTGCTGGTGAGAATTCAGAAATAACAGAGAAAAATCAAAGCTCAGAAAACAAATTCTTTAAAGCACATATTGTCTCTGAGAATGCCTGAATTTCACAGAGTATTGGAGAAAGGAAATACATTAAAAACATTTTTGGTGAAGGCTCAGACAAAACCAAAGAGCATGTTTTGGGAAATTGGAGAAAAGATTGCCTTAGCTGGATAGTGGCAGAAAACCTAGCAGAATTGTATAAGCCAGAATTTATGACGATGAAATTGGACATTCAGCAAAGATTTCCAAGTAAAATATTAGAGTCAGCTTGCATCTAGCAGCTCACACTAAAATGTGAATGGGAAAATGCATTGCACTAAGAACCGTTAGACAAAATGAGACCAGGCACAGGTGGTTCAGAATATTATTGGGTTTCCAGATTTCCAGTGCATTAAAACTGGAAGATTTATTTTCAGCTTTTATTTTTATTTAATTTATTTTTTAAATAAATTAAGAAAGTTCAGGAAGTATGTTTTATAGAAAAAGCCAAGTATAGAGGTACACTTGCTTTACTAATAAATTGAATATTGTTTGACAAACCCATGCAACAAGAATGAAAACAATGAAACACAGACTGAGACATGAATTTTCAATCTTAACATCCTACAAAGAAAAGGTATTGATTACATATAAAAATCTCAAAATTCACTATATAAATAAAACAAAAAAATCAGCAATTAATTAGAAGATGAACACAAAGCATTGACAGACATCCAATGAAGAGGATATATACATAGGAAATAAGCACATGATAAGGTGTTCAATATCATTAATCACTAGGTAAAAATACTTAAATTCTAATAAGATACTAGCTAATATATACATATATATATAATTATGAATATATATATATATATATATATTCCAATATGTACTTTCTCTCTTGCTCTCTTTCTCTCTCTCTCTCTCTCTCTCTCTCTCTGGTATATATCAGAGGGTGCTCAACTTATAATTAGTAACATTTCAATAAATTAATTTTGTATTGTACCGTGTATATAAATTGAGAATGCATTTAATGTAACTAAACCATAGTATAGACTAACCGTCCTGAGTGGTGCTTATAATATTTGTATTAGTCTGCAGTGGGTCAAAATCGTCTTACAAAAGCCTATTTTTAGTAAGATTTTCACTATCTTCTGGAGTGTTTTTGAGTGCTGTAATGCACGGCAAAATGGAACATCCATAGCATCCACTTTGAGACTCATGGAACAGTGCAGAAAAGTGGATGGAAAGAATGTATGAGCCAGAGTATGAAGATGAGTGCTGTGAACATTGTATTCTGGATATGGCTTGGCTGTCACACTCGTGGACTCAGAACAGGTCTTATGCAAGTCCTTGATACCTGTACAGGACCCGCACAAGAGTGTGCATCAGCATTTGTCATGGGCGGGGGAGAAGCTCATGAGGCTTTACCCTTCCCTAAGGCGGTTATTTTTTTTTTAAATTTTTTTTGTTCGTTTTTATTTATTTGAGAGTGACAGAGAGAGAGAGAAAGAGGCAGAGAGAGAGAGAGAGAGAATGGGCGCTCCAGGGCCTCCAGCCACTGCAAACGAACTCCAGACACGTGCGCCCCCTTGTGCATCTGGCTAACGTGGGTCCTGGGGTATCGAGCCTAGAACTAGGGTCCAGCTTCACAGAGGAGCGCTTAACCGCTAAGCCATCTCTCCAGCCCCCTAAGGCGGTTATTGATGGTCAATGGTTGCAGAGGAAGGAGATATTTTCTTCAGTGGTATAGACCCTGATATGTGCTAGGCCCTGGTAAAGAACCTCTAGCCAGTTCTCATGTAAGTATCCTGATTATACTCGGTGAGTTACCCCCAAAATCAGACACTAAAATAGAAATGACTAGTTGTGAAAAAAGTGGATCATCAGGAGGGGAGGAAAATAAGAGAAGGAAAAAGTTAATATGATCAAAATAGATTATAGGTATGTATGAAGTTGGCAAGAAAATAAATTTTAAAAAAGAAATACATGTACATATGCTTCAAAAAAAATCAATGTCTGTGTCTGATGTGCATTTGCACCATTAAGAAATTTTAAGATAGTGACAGGAGGCGAAGCTGCAGCTCAGGTTATCCCTGGTTACCCTCCCCCCTCCATTCTCTGGTTGACTTCCTGGATTCTTCCTATACTCCAGAGTCCCGTTCTGCCACGTCCCAGAAAAAAGAGGAGCAGAACCCTGTGGAAGAGACAGGTGAGGAGAAGCAGGACACACAGGAGAAAGAAGGTATTCTGCCTGAGAGAACAGAGGAGGCAAAGCTAAAGGCCAAATATCCAAGCCTAGGACAAAAGCCCAGAGGCTCTGATTTCCTCATGAAGAGGCTCCAGAGAGGATAAAAGGACTTTCACTCAGGAGAGTTCCACATGGCCAAAGCCAAGATGAGGAACAAGCAGCTGCCAAGTGCAGGACCAGGACCCTGACCCACAGGATCTACCCCAGAGAAAGTCCTCACTCCTCACCACAAGCTTGTGGGGTAACCTACCCTCTGTCTCCTCCCCTTCCTAATCCACTGGATTTTTCCACAATGTAGGCAGGGAATGGGCACCTACTCAGAACTCAGCTTGCTAGCCAGGAAGAGCATGTTGCTCAGAGCTGCTGAGATGTTCACACAGGTTGAAGGAGGGCTCTGAGTTCATTTCTTTGGTTGATATTTCCACATGCTCACTGTAGCCCAGAGAGGGACCCAGAAGTAGAAAAGACTAGGATTGGATAATGCTGTAAACTTTTATCTTTAGTGAGAAACACATGAGATGTGACTTCTCCTTTTGAAAGAGAATGTACCATAATTGAGCCTTGGAATGGCATGGCTTTAATGTGCCAAGGCTAACCTCCCTCATCATTGGGAAAGGTAGACTGAAAGAGGCATGCTTTCTGTGCTTCTAAGTGCTGTCCCTCAGGCTGCTATGTTTCTTGTTTCCATTATGGCAGGTGTAGAGAACCCTCAAAAAGAAAAAGTAGTGTGCTTGCCTAAAACTGCAGTGCCTACCCAGCTTCCTTCACCTGGTACCTCTTATCCTTGCTCTGGTTGTCACATGATGCAATAATCGATGAACATTGTTCTTGGAAAAATGGACTCTGTGTATCTCTTCCAGCATGTTGCTTTTGAAAGTATTTTTGGGTGGTAGAGATGTATGGATTGTTTCCTTCCACTCAGTCTCAGCAGTACTGACATAAAACTTTGGTTTAGTTATTTAGTCTCTCCAGATTTCTGTTTCCTCATCTGTAAAATAGAATGTAATATGTTTGAGATCAAATTTTATTCTAAATTTCTATATCTGCCATAACTACTGTTCATCATAACCAAAAGTGAGGAAGGCTCATGACTGAGACTCCACTCTATGAAACTAGGAAAGTTCTGCAGGGGTGTGGGCGCATGAGGAGAGAGAAAGTGTCGAGATTTGAGGGCTATAAATCCAAGCAAAGGAACCTCACAGATATCATGCATTTGAGAGTTAGGGGGGAAAAAATCTGAAGGAACTCCACCCACATTTCTGGGTCTACATCTGAACCCTAGCTGCTGAAAGGCTTCTCTGGCAGCAGAGCTGAGGACCTGAGGAAACATGCTCGGTCATGCCCATGTGGAGACACGTGCTTCAGAACCTAACGGGAGCTAGGTGTGTTGTGAGGGATAGAGGCAGAAAGGGGCGGCACTGAGCCTGCCCCGGGGCTTAGTGCTACTGGGAAGCTGGAGCTGCAGGTTCTTAGGTGATGACTCACTGAGGTGGAAGCTGGGGAAAGTGTTTAGGGATGGAAGAGAAATCTGTCCTGCTATAGCTCACTCCCAGCTCTTGTGTGATAAGGACATGGTAGTGATGATTCAGGAGCAAGGGGAAGAAAAGGGTTGTGGTGACCGGTGTGTTTAATCTAATTTTCACCAGTTTAGCCTGAATCTTACTGAATGCCACCTGCTGGTCAAGACAAAGAGGGAGTGAGAACTAATGGATTAAGAGCATGGATGGTGTTATCCTCTCTTGCCCTTTCACCCCACAAATTCTGATGTGCTGTTGAGATTGACTCCGGAGCTTGCTGATGCACATGTGGGAGGAAGAGGTATGCATACACTTTTCTCCCAATGTGCCACTTGGTTTTGTGACTGTCATCTTCAGACTGATAGGAAAAAATTAGTATGAAAGAAATGGAGAGAGCAGGATCCCTGGTCTCCCTGGTTCCCAAGCTCCTTGACTATCATTTGTAATTGTATATAATGTTTGTGCTTTTTGCTCCATTTTCTCATACTGTCACCCCTAATCTAAAGTCCATATGGGAAAGAAAAAATGTCAAACATCATTATATAGTTTCCTTAACTGTCCCAACCATGTTGTACATAGGTATGTCATGTTGTTTTATATATATATTCATATATATATATAATTATATATATAATTTATTTTTCTTTTTTGATGAAGAAACCGTAGAAAGAAAATTTAAAATTTAAGTTGAAATATTGTAAGCCAGGGAATGTATTACAGTGACAATGGCCTAGTTTTTATTCTAATAAGTACATACTTTGAGTCATAACTTTTATGCTCAGGAAAACAGAATATAAATTATCTAAAACTACATAATTTTTCTTAGATACATTAAAGAATTGATGTCATAGAAAAAAATCTGCTATTCTCCCTAGAAAAAATATATATACAAAAATCCAAGAATCTCAGTTCCCCTTCATCAGGAAGTGCTGTAGTCGGGACCCTTTGATAGCTATTGATGAACCATGGGATACTGTGTGCAAAGTTACTGGTGAGTTAAATTGCCTAAGTATTTGGGGGGCAATCTCCACACTTTTATGAATTTCTACACCTCAAAGTCAAACATATTCTGCCTGGGTGAAGACCAGAGAAAAATATCCCCTGCTGATTTGAGTAGCAAGAGAAGAAAGTTAGCCATTCTGAAAAGCACACAGAGGGAAGCTGCCACTATGAAAACATGCAGGGGATTTTATTCTCTGTAATGAAGACCAGCTTCTGTGGAAAGAACTTTAGCAGTGCCTATTTAAACTTGGAGAAAGGCAATTAGTCTACCCTAAGCCTGTTGTCTCACAGAAAAGTTGTCACACTTTTGAAAGTCACAAACCAACGACTCTTCAAAGACACATGCGCCACCTTGTGCATCTGGCTTATATGAGACTTGGGGAATCAATCCGAGGTCCTTTGGCTTTGCAGGCCAACGCCTTAGCCACTAAGCCATCTCTCCAGCCCTGGTAAGAGTTTTATTTGTTGTAATAGTAACATATAAAGTAGTGTTTTATTGTGGCATTGTCATATATTCTTCTCCATCTGATTGCACCCTTCCACCTCAGCAATTGCTATTCACTTTTATGTCATATGTATTCTGACACCTTCCACACTTCTGCAAATCTCCTTTCCTCTTCTTGTGGTTCACTTTCTAGTTTCATGAGCTATCCCTTGGTTATACTCACATATATACACATACATGAAAGTAAAAAGTTAGGATCCACATACAAGAGCAAACATGTCATATTTCTTTCTCTGAGTTTGGTTTACCTTACCTAATATAATTTTGAAGTTCATCCATTTTTCTGAAATTTTCATAATTTCATTTTTCTTTATGCCTGAAATAACTTTATTGTGTGTATCTTACTTTTATTATAAAATTACGTATTTATTATATCCTTCAATGTTGCTGATAATATTTGTAACATCAACAATAATTCTGAATATTTACTATCTGTTGAGTGGCTTATTCAAACAAGTGTATTATGAATAAAAAAGAAGAAAATATAATGCTTCCCTGATACTATCTAGAATTCTTTGGTTACATGAAATAAATCCAATATGAACTAGCCTGGTGGTCAATCAATATTTGATTTCTCATTTTGTAAATATCAAAGGAAAACATAAGGAATGTACTTTAATATAGAACTCTGTTTTCAGCATTCACCTCTGCTTCCTTCTGCATGTTGGACTTAGTTGTTTTTTTTTTTAATTTTATTTATATATTCAAGAAAGAGAGAGGGGGAGGGAGAGAGGGAGGGAGAGAGAATGGGCATGCAAGGGCCTCTACCCTCTGCAAACAAACTCCAGATGTGTGCACCACCATGTGCATCTGGCATACGTGGGTTCTGGGAATCAAACCTGGGACCTTAGGCTTTGCCGGCAAGTGCCTTAACAGCTAAGCCATTTCTCCAGCCCTGGATTTAGTTTTTGACTCTATGGACCTATTTCCCTAACAAACCATGTCTATTTGCTACAGAAAATTTCCATCTTTATCCTCAAGACTGAACACTTCTCTATAATGTATACCTATGTTTCAAATACCACCCCCAGCACTGGGTGACATGCAATGCATTGTACATATATATTGCCTGAAACTCTAATCAACTAGTACAGTTACTATAATTTATTGATTAATTAATTTTACCTTAATAGTGAGCAGAATGTCAAACACATAGGCTCTATCCGTTACTATTCTAGAAAATGTTACAAAAATAAAATAAATGACAAAAGTATATATTTCTCACATATACATATATACACTGGTATACTTATGCAAGTTATTGGCAGTGGTGTCTTTTTATTGTAGATTGTGAGGGATCAACTACATTCACTGAAACTGAGATCAGAACTATTATTTTCATTTATTGAGATGTTGCATACTTTAGCATGAGTACATTCATTGCATGAGCGTTGGTCAATTCAGCCATATGAGTTTTATGTAAACATGAACTGGAAAGATGCTTGGTCCTCTCTGATACTTAGTAGTACCCTTGGTTTTGATAATGGAAGCATCCAGACTAACCGGTGTGAAAGTTATAAAAGGAGAACTCTGAAATGCAACACTGCTTATGTGATATTCTGCTCCAACTTTAGTGTTATTCTAAGTGTTTTCAGTCCTCTGTTCTTATTCCTGTTGTAACCTACAGTCTATCTGGGTCATCAAATCATTGAATACAGTTATATGGAATGGAAACATTTCAAATGAGAGTTTCGTTCTCATTTGAAAAGTCCTATTACTGTAGCTTCCTCCACTTAGCCTTGGGAAAAGCAAAAGATCATATATCAATATCTAAGAGTGGTGAAAGCATACCATGCACTTTTTCTTTTATACGGTTCATAAAACTGAATTTCTGGCTGCATAACAGAAGTTCAACATGAATTCATTCAATAAGGGGAGGGGGACCAATTTTCTTTTTAGTGTTCTGTATGGTTCAATTTTACATAAAAGTTACCATTTGACAAACTAAGATACTTTATTAAGAATCCAGCAAATAGCCGGGCGTGGTGGTGCACATCTTTAATCCCAGCACTCAGGAGGCAGAGGTAGGAGGATTGCCATGAGTTCGAGGCCAGCGTGAGACTACATACTGAATTCCAGGTCAGCCTGAGCTAGAGCAAGACCCTACCTCGAAATCCCCCCCAAAAAAGAATCCAGCAAATAGAAGGGAAATTAAATAAAAAGAAAGTTCATATTGGACCAGCTCATGAAGCCAACTAGCTCAGTCTCCCTATAATGGTATTCAGTACTATGTATTAAAAACTTTAGAGTGTACAATGTAAAACTAAATATAAATCCAAGCCTGGAAGAGCTCATCAAATAAGCAGCAACAACTGAAAACAATAGCCTTAGGAACGATATAATAATATGCTATATATATTTCAAATTTGGTGATTTAGCAAAGTAAAATTTTATATGCTTCAACCTTATTCATATGTTTTGTAGACAGTGTATTACTAAAGAAATACAGTTTGGAAGGTTCATTAGCCAGATACTGGGCCAATATATACTGTTTCCTTGGTACTTTCTATCATTTGATATTTGTTCAGAGATAAGGGTTGGAAGAACTGCAGGTCCTCTAATACCTGGTAAATTGGAAAAAGAATTGTTTCTATCTATCTCTAAATATCCAAAGATAACACATACTGAAACTATTGTGGGCTAAGTAATTTTGAAAATGGGTAATTCAATCTCATAGACATGTGACATAAGGTCATGATATATATAGTTAATGTTTGGGATCCAGTTCTTGTCTTAGCTGACTGAGGTACAGCTTCTCATATACTACATAGTAAAAATTGTCTCAGTGTTTTTTGAGAGGAAGGAATGAAAGTAAGTGCAAAAGTATTTGTGAAACATACATAAAATCTAACAGGTAGAGATTTGAATCCTGTTTCCCATCTCATCTGCAAAGCATTGAATGATTGATGCCACTAAAAAACTGACATTGAAATTTATACAAAGAATTGTTATAGCATCCTTTCAAAACTTGTACATCATATAGCAAAAGACTAATGGACACTATGGTGAGAGTCCTATGTCCATTTGAGGAAGAAGGTAGCATTTACTCCCACAGATCCTGTCTTCATTGCAAGATAGCATGTTTATAAAATAACACATAAAATATTCTGAATTTTCCAATTAATATATGCTGAATCCTAAATAATAGAAGATTAAAACCATTAGAAAAAACAGATACAAGAATATAGCTGAAATCCATAAAAATTAAAATAAATTTTTCTTGACCATAACCCAGGCATAAATATGGTCAACATTCACATGGGTTTCTTAATTTTCCATAAATCTAATTTTAATATTTTTGAAGTTATGTTGTTTGTCATGCATGCTCATTACTTTCAGTATTAAATAGCTAATGCACATAAAAGCCTAAATACAGCACATACACAGAAAGTAACTGTACTAGTTTGAAGTTCATATAATTTCCTCCTAAGTACCAGTTCTGTTCATTAATTTTCATGTATTGATCACATTTTGAATTCTGAAAAACTTTTATTAGATAAAAACATAATTACTAAAATCTGACAACATAAGGGAGTTCCAATTCCACTACATACTGTAGCATGCTAGAGCTATGAAAATTATCTGTGTTATCTAAAATAATGATAGATATTAGGACCAATATAGTATTATTTTTAAATATCCAGTTAGGGTACAGGTCCAGAATGAACACCATATGTACATGTCATGGTAAACATTAGATAACAAAAATCTGACTCATCATGATGTGGGCTATATTCCAGCCAGTTATTGTTTCACTTATTGGTTCTTCTTCCTCCTTGCAGGCTTGTTTTCCCCTCTAGTGAGCTCTTTCTGAGTCTCCCCTCTTCTTTCTGACCCATCAATCAATCAAAATCTTCTGTACACAATTAAAATTAACCACTAACTTTCATCAGTACCTAATTTCCATACAGCCCAAGGACAGGTTTATCCTCAGAACCTAAAACCCCCAGTCCAGAATGCTGACTAGCAAGTCAATTTGTTGAACCACTGCTGCTGTGGGGAGCTGTTAACTTTCACTTCACAATTAAACTTTGGTTGTTTGCTCTTGTTTTGTCTTTGTTCATCCTTCTTCATGTTGTGACACAACAAACTCTGAACCAGAAAATAAGTAACAATAACACCCTTGTTTTGAAGCTATCCTGAACTCTTCAGCCCCAAAGGAGAGAGTCAAGCTTATCTGGAACACTGCCTTTTGTCCCAGTCCTTCTGACCCTCCAATCAATGACATGAGATGAGAAATATATTTATATATTTTCTGTACTTATATTTCACTTCTTTCTCATTCACCTATTCCTTGGTTTTGCATATGCATATTTGCTTCTTGCTATATTTTTAAAATGCTTGAAGAAAACCTTGTAGGTCTCTCTGATCCAAAGCTTATTGTGGATGATAGCCACCTACTGGTACTGGGAGTTACAGGTCAGTGCCCTTGAAGAGAAGGAAGAAAAAGATAAATAATAGAAAAGAGTTAGAGAGGAGAGAGAGAGAGAGAGAGAGAGAGAGAGAGAGAGAAGCAATAGAAAATTAAGGTCAGTCTTCATCGTATCCTCTCCAGGGCCTTGGGGATCAGGTTTTCCCTCTAAGGGTCTGGTGAAGGTTCAACCATTTGGTCTGTCTTTTAGGATGTAGAATTTTATGGTACCATTGCCATTTGGGTCCAGGTTTGTGTCCCCCACTCCTTCCCTTGTCCTTCCCTCCCTCCCCACCTACCATATTGTCTGGTCCTTGAGATGCTTGCTGGGTATGTCGGCATCTTGGGTAGATTCAGGTTAGGTGCTGTAGATGAGTGTGACTATGCAGTAATTATCTTTCTGTGATCAGGTGAGTTCACTGAGAATGATCTGTTCCAGGTTCGACCATTTTTCTTTATCCATATACCCCAACAAGGAGGGGCCAAGGGGAGGGAGAAAGACAGGAGGAGGCTAACAATGGTACCAAGTTGACTGTATTCACTGAGTACAAAACTAATTTTCTTTAACAACAAAACCAAAAATATGAGAGATCTGATGGTGCACGTGTAAAGAAATGAAGATAAACATGAAAAAAATGAATATGTAAGTAGCATTAAAAATGTCATGCAGGAAAAAAATGCTGGAACAGGAAATCAAAGCATTCTAACTTGACTCATTACCCACCTGGATATCTGAAAGTCCTTACAAAAGACAAGAGTTCATTATTGTGAATGACAATTTCAGGAGCTGGAGAAAGCCTCAAAAATCTCAAAGAGGCAATGTCTCTGTACTGACGGCTGCCCCCACAATATATAACCCACAATTCCCATTTGGATGACCTGTATCTCCAATGAGGTGGGCCCCTTTGGAAAAAGGAGCAGGAATGAGGAAAGGATGGTAGTAACATATGCTGTTAACATACTAAGTATGTCCATAACTAATAAAAATAAAATATAAAAATCTCAAAGAATTTTCCTGCTTACTTCCTTTCAGATGCACAGTCATTGATACACATTGTTTTTGAAATATCTATTTATTTATTTATGAGAAAGAGAAAGAGACAGGGAGGGGGAGAGAATGGGCATTCCAGGGTTTCTAGCCACTGCAAACTAATGCTAGATGCATGCACCACCTTATGCATCTGGCTTTACATGGGTACTAAGGAATTGAACCTGGGTCCTGTCGATTTGCCAGCAAGTGCCTTAACTGCTAAGTCAACTCTCAAGCCCGTTTTTCTCATAGGAATTACCAAATTTAACCTTTTGAGTTTCTTATTAAGGTTAAACAAAGGAGAAACAATACACACACACACCTACCTCATATGCATGGGGGATTTGTTCCAGGACCCCTGATAGAAACCAAAATCCATAAGTGCTTGAATGCTTCTTATAAAATGATGTTAAATCCACACACATCATCTCATTAATTTAAGCCATCTCTACATTGCTTACTGCAAGGTGAATACTATATAAATAATTGGTATGCTATATTGTTTATGACACTACATGTTCTAAGTCTGGACAAATGTAGTTTTGCTTTTAATAATTTTAATTTATAGTTGGTTGCATCTATTGACATCCAACCTGTGGAAATGAACAATCACTCATGTACATATTTATACATATACATACCCACATATATGTGTGTGTATTTGTGTTAAATTTTCATTCTTCATATTTCTTACTGAGTATTGAAATGAACCCTTTAAACGTAGCTCCTCCAAAGCCCCAAACTAATTCAAGGGAATTCACCCAGAATAAGCTATTGAATGTCGCATAGATGAGATTGTGTCATTGACCTGGAGAATATTCTTGAGGAAAGGAAACAGATTGTCTGTGGAAAGTGAGTGCCTCACTTCTTTTGGTCAAACATTAAAAGGCTGTTAGTCTGAAATCTACTCAAGAATTTGTTATTCCAAATACTAAAACAATAATTATTTTATTTTTCTAGCCAAGCTACTTTCTCAATAATACGTCCAAATGTAAGGAAGGTCACTCTTACATTCTTATGTAAACATGTAATATTTTTTTTTTTTTTTGAGGTAAGATCTCACTCTAGCCTAGGCTGACCTGGAATTCACTCTGTATTCTCAGGATGGCCTCTAAGTTATGGCGATCCTCCTACCTCTGCCTTCCCAATGCTGGGATTAAAGGCATGTGCCACCACACCTGGCTAAACATGTAATTTTAAGGAAACACATTATTGTAGTAAATCTGGCTCCTTTATTAAAGAGCTAAGTCCATCTCTGTAGGTTGAGAACTCAGAAACAATGAAGTAATATAGTCTATAAATCTGTGTTACTGCCACATTTATATGCTGACACAATTCTAAGTGTGATGGTGGAAGAAAGTAGATCCATTTAGAAGTTTAGGTGAGGTAATGAAGGTGGCACACTAATGATGGTAATTGTGTTCTTATATATAAAGATTCTGACAACATAACTTCACAATCTTATGTCATAATCCCCTGATTACTTCTGTGTCAGCTGTGGTCAGCCTTTTTGGCATAGCTTCCCAGCAAACTATAAACAGATAAAACCATTATAATAGTAGATGGTCCCTGACACTAGGAATGTGCCTGGCCTTTAAATGTTAGCTAAAGTTAAATCAAGTATATTTTGCTCTGGCATAAAATTACTTTTATCATGTCAAACTTATCCCCCTCCTTTTGACCTACCTTGATCTAACAGGAATTCATTTGATTTTTATGAGGACCAGGACGAGGTGTCTACCACCAAGCCCCCCAACCCCAGTGCATTGCACTCTAGTCCTGGATTTTTATGCTACATTTTGTCAGTGTCTTGACACCTTTAATATCTATGCATATAGTTGTACTGGTTGTTTTGACAGACCTTCTAACAAGAGATGCTATGTATCCACACCAATCCCCATGTCTGTTGTCTCTACCCACTCCATCCCCATTCTTCATTATGTAGAAAAAATTATAAAATAATATGAATTTCAAATATGCAATTATAAGAGTTAATTTACAGTTATAAAAGGTAAAGACATAATAAGACACTATCCATCTGCAAACCAAAATGTGAAGCCTTGTTAGACCCCAGCTCAGCTCCACATTGATCTTGGGTATCCCAGCCTTGAGACATATGTAACAGAGGTGCTCATTCTTTAAACCACCACATCCATAGAATTTTGTTTTACTCATCCAAACTAATATTCCAGATGTTTTAACAAATATACCACATAGTTGGAAGCAGCCTTTAAAATATTGCAGGATTCTAAGCTGTGAACATCAGTATTCCCCTAGATTTCTGTTCTCTAGTCTCTCATCTTTCTTGCTAGTTTTTATCTCACTATGGTTCTGAGAGAAGGGTTTTATCACAACCTCCACCCTAGACAACTGTGGTCATAATATGTGCCATGAAGGAAACACTAAGTCAGGGCTCAGAGATTTATTATATGGAAGGATTAATTTCATTATGAGTAAAGTACATGATTATTGAGTTATCACCAATGCAGTGAAATCAACTATTGATAAGTGAGCAAGATTTGCATATATGCAGATTAAAAAATAGCAGTCATCTGAATTAACCTTACCCTAGACGATAAATGAAATCATAATTAATTCTGAGACAATGACTTTTTTGCTGCCTCTTTTAGTCATTGATACCACCAATTACGTAGTTTCAACCAAAATAAAGGTGAAATTTCTAACTGGTCAATATAGTCAAAAGGAGAACAGTGCTGGCCTAGGAGTATAGCTCAGTGTGAGAACATATGTTTAACATGTCCATGGTCCTAGAAGAAATCACAGCACACACACACGAGGAACAGTGATAATGGTAATAATCTCAATATTAATGTGCTACATGTGTATAATAAATGACATGCACTTGGAATTTACTATGTAGATGTTTTCACTTTTACTTACTAAATCACTCTCAGTTCTCACTATGATATACAAATAAACTGTTGCTATTTGTCATGCTTTAGAAATTAAAAGCTATGTATTTTCTATTTACAAGTTCACTAATCATTTTCTGTTGTATTTCTTTACAGTTTTGTCTTGTTTTGAAAAGAGCATCTGTTCCCTCCTGGACAGCCTTAGTACTTGAGTCAAACAACAATTGACCATAATGATAAAAATGATTGTAATGTCTTATTTCTACACACAATTCTACTGAACGACAGATCTATTCTTATGACAACACTGAAGCACTTGATTAGAGACCATTCAGCAATAAGAAGCTAAATATACAGTCACATCACCCCATTAGCTCCCCTCCATATTATTTTTGTATAAAATCCTACTTTTCTTTTTAATGCAAACAAAAAGACTGGAAATGTTAGCTTTCAAGAAAGCTGCCTCTCCTGCAAACATCCCCCCTACATGTATGCCCAGGACCAGGTAATTCCTACCTACTGTGAACAAAATTGACTAAGCCTTATTGCTTCAGGGCTTGGATGAGAAGTGAGACCTCCTGTTAGCCACTTCTTGAGGGTCCAGTGAGATTGTGTTAATCTAAATCTCACATCCCTGAAGGAGTTTCTGCATGCCCTCCAGAGAACCCTAACAAGTCACCATAAAATTCAGACCAGCATGGGTCTAGATATGTTTGAATCACCTTGAGTCATTGGCCTTAACCTCCTTTCCTTTTCAATGCAGTCTCCCTCCTTCCTAGTGCCCTTAAATCTCTTTCGTCTCCTAATTTGGGATGTCAGGACTTCCTCTCATTTGTTTTGGATCCCATTGTTCTCTCCTGGCATTAAATAAAAGGACCGTCTATCTCTATTTTATATTGCAAACCCTGAACCTAATAGTAGGGGGAATTCATTTTCTTAAATGATCATCCACTAGTATATGGAAGCGGAGATCAAAGGTACTCTGTAGATTGTTTTGTTTTGTGTCTTAAATATATCCTAGACTTCTTGGAAGTTTTGGCCATACTCTTTTTTATTATTGTACTAATTTTTTCTACCTTGTATTGCACCCCTGAAGTTTGTTCTTCTGGATTATTCTTATTTGTTAGCAATGCTTTTCATTTATACTTTTATCAGCATTCCATGTCCCAACATGGCTTAGGGAAATTTGTGGAAGAGGGGGTGGAAAGAATGTCAGAACCACATGTTGAGTCATGATACACAGAGACATTGTTTCCTACCCACAACTGATGGCTAACCCCATAATGCAAGACCCATATTCCCCAATGCGAAGGGTCCCTGTGGAGGGGGAGGACAGGGAGGAGGGTAACAATGGTACCAACTTGACTGTATTCACTGAGTACAAAACTATAATAATAATAAATAAGAATAAATATAATAAATAAGAAATAAATAAGAAAAGGATCAATGATTACAAAAGGGACTCAGTTAATCCTATAAATGAAGCAAAGCAAGCAATTCAGGACCTAGACACGAAAGTTAGCAAAGTGGAGGAAAAATTCTGCAGGAAACAGACTGAAGAAGAACCAAACAGAAATGCTAACAATGCTGATAAAAGTATAAATGAAAAGCATTGCTAACAAATAAGAATAATCCAGAAGAACAAACCTCAGGGGTGCAATACAAGGTAGAAAAAATTAGTACAATAATGTGATGTTCACACAAGTGCAATAGTGGAACACAGCCATGGTGGAAAACCAACTGCTCTTGATTTGGCTAGCTGATCTGCTCAGAGGTACGGAACCCATAGCTGGAGCTGGGAAACAAGTCAAAATCAGTATCTAAAAATGAGCCAGCTCTCCATTATCAAGCTCGCACCAATTGTGGGCTATAAGAGGGCCTACACCTATCAAATTCTCTCATTGATCCTTTTGAAAAGTAGGACTGAGATACATTTGCCTGGCAGTTCAGTTATCTCTTTAACTTTAGTGTATAGAAATGAGGTGTTGTGAGCTTATGCTGGTATGTGCCTTTTTTTTCCTTTTTAAAAAAATTATTATTATTAGTTATGTACACACTGTATACAGTCATGTTGGTACCATCGTTAGCCTCCTCCCTGTCCTCCTCCCTCCACAGGCACCCTCCTCATTGGGGAATGTGGGTCTTGCATTGTGGGGGTAGCCATCAGTTATGGGTAAGAGGCAACGTCTCTGTACATAATGTCCCAACATGCGGCTCTAACAATCTTTCTGCCCCTTCCCTGGGCCATGTTTGTGATTCTTGGTTCCATTTTACATCTGTTGGGCTGGAAGTATCCCTCAGTTTTTCATTTTCTCTTTTTTTCCACACTCTTTTTTTTAAAAATATATATTATTAATTCATGTATTTTTAACATATTGCATACTGATCATATTCCTGTTGAGTTATGTTCCCTCTCTACTAACCCCATTCCACTGAGGGGCCCCTTCCTGGGGCTATTGGTATTGACTGTGGGGACATAAATGCACCCATTTATCTTTGTGTGTAGGGGAAGGGTGACAATGCCTCAGGATACTCCTTCCCCACTGTGACTCTTACAATCTTCCTGTCATCTCTTCTGCAATGTTCCCTGAACCTTGAAGGGTGTGTTATAAGTGTTTACATCTCAGAAGCCTCTGATCTTCTGCTCTGATGAGTTTTGATTTTCCTCAGTATTTACTGCCATTTTCCTGGGGGAGGCTCTCAGGCTAGTAGTGAGAGTGGCATTACTGTTTCATCTACCTTTTCCTCTATGGATCACAAACACAGCTGGGCATGGTAACACACACCTTTAATCCCAGCACTCTGGAGGCAGAGGTAGAAGAATCACTCTGAGTTCAAGGCCAGCCTGAGACTACATAGTAAATTCCAGGTCAGCCTGGGCTAGAGTGAGACCCTACTTCAAAAAAAAAAGTCTTCTAAATGTCTGTGTTTATCCCCTTTGATCCATGGTGCTCTTACTTTTGGCTAGAGAATCTGCTTTTTGTAGTTGGAAGTGAATACTCAGGAAACCCAAGACCCATCATTATAACAAGAAAAGAAAGATGACTGCCTAGAACCAGATGAATCTTCCCCACTCTTTTTGTTTGGTTGTTTTATTTTATGGACTCTTACTGTTGTGTTTATAAATGATACAGCAGACAGGAAAATATTCTAAAGATACTTGTGCATCACATCCTCTTCCCAGAGTTGTGAGAAAGAGAAAGCCAAAGCCTAGTGAGACGCAGAGGAGAAACTCGTCTCCCTCAAGAGGGATTTTACATAGTTCTAGCACCTTGCCAGACCACCTTACAGGAGAGATGGAGACCAGACAATGATGGGAAGGACCACACCTGGACCAGAACTCTGGCGCTCTATTATGAGACTTATGTACTGCTTACTGTGCTAAGAGGACAGCTATCCCTCTATTTAAACACAAACCTCATTTCAGAACACCAATGATGAACTCCAGAGGGTCACTGAATCTGTTTCTCTTCCCAACGTAGCCACATTGAATAAATCTCATTTTTATGCTTTTCACTATTAGTTTGGCTCTTTTCATTGGCTCATTGAGGTTATTTGGCCAAGCATGTTATGTTAGGATTCCAGAGTATATAGGCTTTGGCCTTAACTCTGGTAACAATATTGACAAGCCAGCCAGGCAAAAAGGCACGTTTTGGAGTTGTCTGTCACCTCTGACAAACTGACCTCAGGTGGAAAGGAAGGATTTTGAAAGGTTCCAAGCAGCCCCTGGAAATGTTATTACAAGGACATTTTTTTAAAATTGTTATGTATTTATTTTAGGGAGAGAGAGCAAGAGAATGAGCATGCCAGGACCTCTAGCTACTGCATAAAACTGGTACTGGGGAATCAAACCTGGGTCCTGAGGCTTCGCAGGTAAGTGTCTTAACCACTAAGCCATCTCTCCAGCCCCAAGAACATTTTCTTAATCCTTCCACTTCAGCCAACATCATATGATTTTTACCTCTATTGTTGAAGCAAAAGAAAAAATGAGTATTTATACTTTGTTTTGACATCTTAAGCAAGTTTTAACTTTGGTAAATCTCTCCCTATTGGTGCATGTTAGACTTTGTCTTCCTGTTTACTTCTGAGCTCTATGGAGTATTTCGAGGTTCTTTTGAACTATTGGTAGTGACTGCCGTTTGGTGATTGGCATTGTCTTTCAATGTTCTCGGAAAATTTGGGGGCCAAGGAAGGACTCTGTGCTTTATGAGCTACCGTGGGTTCTCTTAGATCATTTACAATGGAGAACCAAGGGTGTTGAAGAGATCTCTAGGTTATTTGTGTAACTATGAAAAGAAATTAAGCATTTACTAAGTTGATGCTCCCTACAGAGAATTCTAGCTGGCTACTCCTTTACTGCCCACTCTTTAAATAGTTTATAAGACAGCATGGAGTGAAAGAAATTTGCCTGTGGCACTCACACCTAAAATGAATGAATAACAAATCTTTCATCCGGTTCATTTTCGCATTTCATTGTATGAACTTACTGCACACCAAGAATTATAATTATTTTAAAAATGTGTATGAGTACGTGTATAAATGAATGTGTGTGTGTTTTAAGATTTTTGGATGACATATTCTTTTTTCTCTATCTTTGAAAGCTAAGTCTGCTAAAATGTGAACAGATTGAGAATGTAAGCTTGAGCCAGAAAAAAGGAACTTGACCTCAGGCAGATCTGTGCAAAACGTTAACTAATGAAATGTTAGTGATGTGCTTCCTTCAGCTGAGATTTTTGTTTTGTTTTGTTTTGTTTTGTTTTGTTTTGTTTTGTTTTCCAGGTAGTGTCTCACTCTACCTCAGGCTGACGTGGAATTCACTATGAAGTCTCAGGATGGCATCGAACTCCTCCTACCTCTGCCTGTGCTATGATTAAAGCCACCACACAGGGCTCAGCTGAGATTTTTGAGCCTGATGTTTTTAAATGCTAATTCTGTAACCTAACACTGTAAGAAAAATCTTATTACAGGATTTACAAAAGATGGTTGAAACTATAAAACAAATAAAAAGCATCTAACATGACTTAGTTGATAAAATGCCTCTAAATAATATATATATATATATATTAAATGCCCTTTTGTTAGATTATAGCTATGATTTTTGTTTGTTTGCTCAGGAATCTACAGAATGTCTCTGTTCCCTGAGTTCTGGGATTCCAGGCTTGCACCACTGCATCCAGCATTCACACGGGTTTTAGGTATCCAAACTCAGATCCATATGCTTGTGAGGTCATTGCTTTGCTGGCTGAGCCATCTCCATAGTTCCAAAATGGGGTTCTGAACAATCATTTGCCTTGAGGTCAGGTATATCACTCAATTGGTAAGTGCTTACTTAGTATTCACAATGCTCTGGGTTCGCTACCCAGCACCATCTAAACCAGGTGTGGTGGTACATGCCTAAGATCCCAGCACTTGGAAGACAGAGGCAAGAAGATCACAAGTTCTCAAGGTCATCCTTGGCAACAGAGTGAGTGTGATATCAGCCTAGGAATTATATTAATCTTTGTCATAATAAAACAAACAAAAAGGAAATTAACTTCAATTTGGTTATCATGATTTAATTGTGCCAATTTGGGGGGCTCAATGTGATATTTCAGCACATGAAGTCAAGTGTTCTAAGGAACTCCAACCCCCTCTCTCCTCATCCCTCACTGTCTCCTGGTAATCAGGTTTCTACAATCTGCCAACTTAATTAACTCCAACCTACAAGAGAGAACATGCTGGACTGGTCTCTTACACTTCACTTCTTCACATGACATCCTCTAGAAAGGTGTGTTTGGGGATCTAACAGAGCAGAATCAAAGTGTCATAGTCTGTTCTTTCCACTTCCATTTCCACACGTGTTCAGTAGAAATTATAATGCATACTTAATACGGTAATGGAGAGAACTGAATTGGATAGATAATAGAAAGACATTCCATACACAAAACAAATCCATGTGTAATTTTTCAGAGAAAACTGCTTGTAATGTGAGAGAAAATTCACTTCCTTCTAGCTAGGTCTACATTTGCACCCCATAGGGGAGTTTCTAGATGCTTGCTCTGGGTCAGAGATTTATGCTAATTCAGGTTGATGTCCA
Source organism: Dipus sagitta (assembly GCA_036346955.1). Classification (NCBI taxonomy): domain Eukaryota; kingdom Metazoa; phylum Chordata; class Mammalia; order Rodentia; family Dipodidae; genus Dipus; species Dipus sagitta. The sequence goes on along the minus strand of CM070773.1, from coordinate 155,010,364 downwards.
TCCAAATATGCAGGTTGGCAGGGACATGAGTCAGACTGACCTGGATTTGCAATCTACCTCCAGTGTCCAAAAGACATGGGCAGTTTGCTCAACTTTGAGAAGCCTCATTTTCTTTTCATCATATGAAGGTCACAATAACCGCTCAATGCACAGAGTATCTGATAATTCTGAAGCAAATATTGTTCCCTTCTATTTCCACAATCTTTCCCATAACCCTCATTTTCATTCCTACAAAACCAAATAAATAAATAAAACTTTACTGATTGCATGCCATGGAAAGTTAACATCTGCCATATTTTCCAGTTGTTTTTTTTTTTTTTTTTCTTAGTTTTTCAAGGTAAGGTATCACTCTAGTCCAGGCTGACCTGGAATTCACTATGTAGTCTCAGGGTGGCCTTGAACTCAAGGCGATCCTCTTACCTCTGCCTCCCAAGTGCTGGGATTAAAGGCGTGCGCCACCATGCCCGGCTTTATTTTCCAGTTTTTACTTAGCTGTCCATAGTTTCTACCCACAAGAATAATACCACAACCTGAATATCTTACGGAACTATGTTGATAAGCATGTGGGTTTTGTCTTTCTTAACTTCAATTGAAAAGATTACTCTGCATTCTGTTGTCAGGATTAGTTGTCACATTGAGAAAAACTGGCAGAAGGGTAGGGGAGATAGTTCAGTAGGTATAGCACTTGTCATTCAAGCATGAGGATATGGAATTGCCTCTCCAGAGACCATGTACAAGTTGGGTGTGGCAGAGTGTATCTGCAGTGCCGGTAGTAGGGAGACAGAGACAAAAAGGATCCCTAGGGTTTACTGGCTAGCTTAGTGGAATCAGTGAGTATTAAGATCAGTGAGATATTCTGTCTCAAAAACCAATATGACACAGCCCAGTGTGGTGGTACATACCTTTAATTCCAGCACTCAGGAGGCAGAGGTAGGAGGAGCACTGTGAGTTCAAGGCCAGCCTGAAACTAGCCTGGGTTACAGCAAGATCCTACCTCAAAAAAAAAAAAAAAAAACACACAAAAAGATATTAATGTGACAAGTGATTGAGAACGATACCCAATATCGACCTCTTGCCCACGCATGCCCCTGTGTGTGTCCAGAGGCAAAAAAAAAAAAAAAACACACACACACAAGTACGTGCTCACATATCTCACATGAAAAAAACAAAAACCATCCTTACCTAGCAGAAGTCAGAGTGAATATACCTACTAATATACTGACCCAAGAGAGATTATTCAATAACTATTTCCCATGTTAGTAAGCCTGCCATATTTGGCTTGTGGCTTTGTTTTATTACCTTCAAATTTAATGTTTTTTTTTTCTACAAAGAAATGTGAGTTAATCCTCAAGGGTCTAATTTGGCATGAATTATACAATATTCCTTTATGACCTCATCTGCTTAGATCCATGAACATTGATTTCTTCACAGAAAAGAAAACCTCATTTAATTCAATTTGAATAATCCAAATTAATTTAGAGCCTTCTGCATAATTTTTACTTTTCTGAATTTATTCTCACAAAAAATGCTTTCTCCTAACTTTTCTCCCTCGGCATTCCTATTATCTGCCACGACTGTATGCAAGGTAAATTCCAGCATTTCCATGTGACCTACACAGTATGCCATCACCTGTCTTCTCAAATACCATCTTCTGTGACTAGTGTATTTTCAGATTTTGCTGTGGAATGATGATATTCTATCATGATTTCTGATCTCCATGAGAAACAGATGCCCCATGCAGAGTCTGGACAACCCACAGTGTCTGCACAATCCATACACCATGGGCCCAACACCCACAGATTACTAAGCTTCTACTCCCTATTTTCTCAGAAGCTGTAAAAACCCTCCATTACTTGTCCTAGGTGATTCAGAGCTTCCTTCCTATTTTCTTTGCTCTGAATCCTGCCAACACTCTCCTTCGGTGTTAATAAAAACTATCAGCCCCAAAATAATTTGTCTCTGTGGTTTTCTAAATTTCAAACTTCACAATGCATAATAAAGAATTGAAATTCATCCTCCATTTGGAATTCCTTAATTTTTGCATACTTTCTCTTTTCTGTTCTAGAGTCCCATCCAGGAAGCCATGTGTGACTTCTTTTAGGCTGCTGAAGTAATTTGGACTTAATATGTATATTTTTATATAATTGATAATTTTGAAAATCATTTTGTAGAACCATTATCAATATGAACTTTTAAAATATGCTTTTCTCCTTGTTAAACTGGAGTTATGGGCTATAGGGAATAAAAGCAAAAGATTAAGTGTATTTTCAACACATTATAACAGAAATCCATACTATCAACATAAAATTTGCTTGGCTTGGAGCGTTTGGGAGTTTTCTTCATAGTAACATCACTCTCCTTCTATTGGCATTCCATTCCTGCTTTCTGTGAAAATTGCTAAGAACGGCTCACACTGAAGAGGAAAGGGGTATGGGGCATTCATTTGAGAGCACAGAATTTGCAACATTTACTTTCACAAAACATTCCTGGGCTTGACTCATCCTGTACCTCCAGAGTTTCTGAATCTACAAAGAACAAAGAATTAGATGGATGCATGTAAGATGAGACCTTATAAATGAATTATTCTCTTTGTGGATAAAGGAAATAAGATTAGACAAGTGAAAATGTAAATTGGACTGGAGAAATGGATCAAGAGTTACTTGCAAAGCCTGCTGGCAAGAGATCAATTCCATAGCACTCACCTAAAGCTAGATGAAAAAGTAGTACAGGCATCTGGAGTTCACTTACACCTGCAAAAGAACCTGACATGCACACACACACACTTCTCTCTCTCTCTCTTTCTGTGTGTGTAAGTAAAAAATGAAATTAAGAAAAATTCTTAAAAACAACAAAATGAAATAAAGGTAATGTTGCAGTCAGTTTCACATTGCTGGTAGAAATCACCCAACCAAGAACAGCTTGTGGGAAAAAGAGGTTTATTTTGGTTTACGGGCTCGAGGGGAAGCTCCATGATGGCAGGGAAAACGATGTCACGAGAAGGTGAACATCACCCCCTGGCCCACATAAGCTGGACAACAGGAACAGGAGAGTGTGCCAAACACTGGCATGGGGACACTGGCTAAAACACCATAAACCCACCCCAACAATAACACTGCTTTCAGGAGGTGTTAATTCCCAAATCTCTATCAGCTTAGGAACTGAGCATTCAGAACACCTAAGTTTATGGGAAACACCTGAATCAAACCACCACAGGTAAATTGACCTATTTTGTTTGACTCTAAATCTATACTTTTTCTATCACTTCCTAAAGAAGAAATATTGAGAAAGTTTTGTCTTTCTTTAAAGTAAGTTGTTTTGAATCCAAACTTGTTAATTCCCTGGCAGTGTCTTGGCTCTCCAGATGGCTGGGGAGTGTTGTGGGACACCCAGAGCTGCAGGCCCATCCCACGCAGCCCACAGGTGCCCCACTCCTTGGCAGGCAGCACACACTCAGCAGCAGTGTGGGGGGAGTGAGGATTCAGAACCCTTTTCTGCAGTCAGAAGGTGCCCCTCTTGACTCAGGGTTGACATTTTGTCTGTTAAGAGCAAATCTGGCAGTTGTCAAAAGCACATCCCAAGGAAAAAAACCTGCAGTAACAGTCTCAGAGACAGACTTGAGGTAGTTTTCCTGATGTGTCTATGGACATTGTGTCAATGTTAGAAACAGACAACATGCTATCTGGGTTTTGATGATCTTAACAGGAAAGGAAGAAAACGATGGATCATTTAGGCAACAACAGTGAGTGGGTTTATGCCTGAGTGAATGGAGAACCTATGAGAGAAGTGCAAAGTGGAGGACACCACCTGGAATAAAAGAAAACAAATACATTGCATGGCAAAGGAGCCTAAAAACATTAAGATTGGGGTTCTTAGACTTTTTCTTCAATATTTTGGCTAATAGAGCCAATCAAATATTTTATAACAGATCTATTCACACAATTGTCTCAAACAGCAAAAATTAGATAACAGTAAGAAGTAAAATGTTATTTTCTATGAAATTTTAAAAGAAAAACACAAAAGAGATGAGGCAAGACATTATTTTTTACTATGTTGTCCATTTAAAAAAACTTAATGACAGAATTTTGCATCAAATAATTTTGTAGTTAGAATTAGAAAAGGTTATTTATAACTAATATGGACTGATAGTTCATATATTTGCCTATATGGATATTTAAAAAGTAATTAAGGGATAGAGAGATAGTTTATTGGTTAATCCATTTGCCTGCCAAGCCTAAGGACCCAGGTTCAATTCTCCAGTACCTATGTAAGCCAGAAGCATAAGGGGGTTCATGTGTCTGGAGTTCATTTGCAATGGCTAGAGGTCTTGCCATGCCCACTTTCTCTCTCTCTCTCTCTCTCTCTCTCTATCTCTCTCTCTCCTTCTTTCTGTTTCTCTAATAAATAAGTAAATAAATAAAACACAATATAATAAAATATTTTTAAGGTTTAAAAGTTAATTAAAATATAATAATAATTAATTAACATTAATGAATTACATATTGCCTGATGCCTTCTTTAACACTATGGCATGGTATTATTTTGAATCTTGCCTTGTTATGTTTTTGAAAAAAGTTTTAGAGCATATTCATAGCAAAATTGAGAGAAAAGTTTTCCATGTATGTCCTACTCCACACATGCACTGTTTCCCCATCATCAGAGCCTCCACCCTCACTGGAGTAGTCATTCTGTTACAATTCAAGAGTCTTAATCATGACAACAAGATCACCCAAAGCCCATAGTTCACAGTAGTCTTAATTCTTGGTGTTCTTCACTACAAGGGTTTGGACAAACCTATAAAGACACTTACTCACTATTACATAACCATACAGATGTGTTCAGGATCCTAAAATCCATGAGTTTTACACTTACTTAAATTTCCTCTCACTCAACCCTTGAGAATCACTCATATTTTTACTGTCTTCTTTGTGTAGCCTTTTTCAGAATGTGGTGTAGTTGTAATCATACAGTGGCATTGTCAAACTAGCTTCCTTCATTTATTAAAATGAATTTATTTCCTCCCTGTCTTTTCATGGTTTGATAGCTCATTTCTTGTCAGCACTAAATGGAATGGCATTGTTGGAGATGCCATAGTTCATACACATGCTCATCTCCTGGAGGACAGCTTGGTTCCCTCAAAGCTTTAACAACCACCAGTACACCACTGTGTACAAATTTGTATGTGGCTAAGAGTTTTCAGCTACATATAAAAACCAATGAGTACAATTCTTGGATCATATGGCAAGAATAAGGATAATTTCATAAGACACCATCCAAAGATCTGTTTACTTGGATGTACTATTTTGCATTTCTACTAGCAATAAATGAGGGTTCTTATTATCACCACATCCTCTCCAGAAATTGACATGGTCAGTGTTCTGGATTTGGCCTTTCTAACAGGTGTGTGGTGGTAATGCGTTGTTTCAGCGTTTAGTAATGACACATGAGATTATGTGCCATTTCTCTTCACATGATTGTATGTCGTTGTTGTTAAGGTAGCTGTTAGCTTCTTGTCCACTTTATTTTTATGTATTTTTAATTTTTTTTTTTTGAGATAGGGTCTCACTATAGCTCATGCTGATCTGGAATTCACTCTGTAGTCTCAGGGTGGCCTCGAACTCATGGCGATCCTCCTACCTCTGCCTCCTGAGTACTGGGATTAAAGGTGTGTTTATTTTTAAAATCTTTATTGATAATTTCCATACAGATATACAACATAACATGATCATAATCCTCTCCCACCTCCCTCCATTTCTCCCTCTCAAATCCCCTGTCTACCAAATCCCTCTTTTCAACTAGTCTCTCTTCTAATTGGATGTCATCATTTTTTCCTCCTCATTATGTAGGTCTTGTGTAGGTAGTGTCAGTCCCTGTGAGATCATGAACACTATGACCACTATGTGTCTGGAAGACAGTATTGCAAGGTACTCCTCCCTTTTCTTTGTCTCTCACATTCTTTCTGACACATCTTACAGCCTTGGAGGATGTGATAGATATGCCACTTAGTGTTAAGCACACCATTATTCCTTCTTAGCACTTTGTAGAGTTTTGAGTCTCACCAGTGATCTCTACCTTCTGAAAATAGAGGCTTTGCTCACAAAAATTGTCAGCAGCATTAATATGTGGGCATAAACATAAGTATTTAGAGGACAGTTTGATGGGCATAGTATATCAATTTAGATAGACAACAGTATTACCCACCCAAGGGCTTATGTCATGCCCAGTCATAGGCTTTGATTAGGTTTTCAGTACCAGGCATGAATTCCCTCCCATGGAATGGGTCTCAAGTCCAACTAAGGAGCAGTTGGTTTTCTCTCATAACAGACATGCCACCATTGCCCCAGTTGGTATATATTAGGACAGGCTACACAGCAGTAAAACAGGGTTTATTGCTGGTTAAGTCTGTTGATGACTTTTCTCCCTCAACAAGTTACACAAGTCTTTTTAGCATCCTGACAGATAGTCAACATGGAAGAGGCTTTCAGCTCAGCTCCAGCTTGATTTCTCAATAACATCCCAAGCATGTGGAGTTCCCAGAAATAGGGTCTTAAAACCTAGTTCTGTTTGGCAATCTAGAGCCTTGGAAATGACCAGTAATGTTTTGATGGCATCAGGTACCTCTCTGACCAGCAAGTTGCTGGATTTAGGTATCTTACCCAAGCACTGAAATTTTTTACAACAATCTATGGCTTCTGGGAACAGAATTATCCACCATCACAGCATACTTCTGCCACACATACTCTCTCTCCTATTGTCTATACCATTAGCTAGCAAAGAAGTAGGTTTCCATATGACTTATTCATAGCATCTTTAATTTTGATTAGGCCTCCTCCTACCCCCTCCTCTCCTCCATCCCCGCCTTTATGTTGCCCATTTTGAACTAAGCTGTTTTTTCATGGTTTCTTTTAAAGTATTCTTTTTATAGTGTGGAAAATAGCCCTATATCAATGAGTCTTGCAAACATCTTCCAGTCTGTGACTTATTCCCACATTGTCTTTTGCAAATAAATATGTTGTAATTTTAAACTTTAACAATTAATTCCTTCATAGATGATGCTTTTAGTGTGTTACTAAAAATTCATTACCATATCAAGTGTCATCTAGGTTCAGTTTTATGATATCTTCTAGGAATTTTGCAATTTTACATTTCACATCTGTATCTGTTGGTTTTTAAGACTTGTTGCCACCAGCTATGTCTCAATGCTGAAACTGTTATTCTTGGGTGGATTTAAAGTTTTTTGAACCTTTTCTCTGTATCCAGTATAGAGTTATCATCTATTTCTAATCACTTTTAATTATGAAAAAATTCAGCACTTAAGGGAATGAAAATCAGAGAACACAGAATGAAAGTCATTCTAGTACTACAGAGAAGCCATCATAAAAGGAACAATTAGAAGAGAGGACTGGCCCACATGAGTTCAAGAAGAATTCCCTCACCCTCTCCATTCCACCCAAAACCAAAGTCCAGCTCAAGAAGATCAAAGATGATAATAGTCTAGTGGCTAAAAAGTCCTTTTCTGGCAATAAAGTAGGTTAATGCCCTAGAACTCTGAGACTGGCTAGGCCAGGACCTCTACCCCAACTAACTATATTTCTCCTCTAAGCAGTCAGGATAAAGGCTATGCATAGCAGCACACTGAAATGAGCCAGAAGGAACAGGCTAGGCACAGACTTTTGGTCTTCTGAAAGGGCTCCCCTTTCCTATAGTACTGAGCTATGATCCCTCTCAGCCTAGGGCTGGACTCCATAGTAATAAAATTCAGTTTAACAGGTATTTGAGGAGCTCTTGTGTGGTAGATTTTGTTTGAGTTTCTGTATACATAGCACTTAAAAAAATAGATAAGGTTTCTATTTCTACAGAACCTGAATTTTGATGAAAGGGACATAAGCAATGAACAAATAAACACCAGATCCAAACGTAATCCCACTCTCCAATATCAAGCTACCATTAATTGTGGGCTACAGGAGGGCCTACACGTATTAAATTCTCTATTAAAAAAAAAAAAGTAAGGGTTATCTCATTTGTCCTGGTGCTAACTTACTCTCCGTTGGAGAATCTGCTTCTCTTTTCAGATAGATGTAGATCCTAAGGAGAGAGCCACCCCATCATACCTCAAAAGGGCCCCGGCTGAAACTAAGAAAAACTGGAGAAACAAGCAAGGGGGCTGTTTTCCTGATGAACCGGATACCAGCACAAGGGGGAAGGAGATCAACACAGAGAAAAATCAACACCTACCAAATCAGAGAGCCAGAGCCTCAGAGGCCCCCAACACCTCATCACTGGAGCAGACCAAAAATGAACCCAATATGGCTCAGGGAAAATTTTGTGGAAGAGGGGGCAGAAAGAATGTCAGAGTCACATGTTGGGTCATGATATGCAGAGACATTTAGCTTACCCATAACTGTGGGCTAACTCCACAATGCATGACCCGTATACCTCAACAAGGAGGGGACAAGGGGAGGGGGTAGGTCACGGATGAGCCTAATAATGGTACCAAACTGACTGTATTTGCTGAACACAGAACTGACTAATAAAGAAAAAAAAAAAGAGAGAGAGAAGGTAACTGCTATAGTTATTAATGGAAATAAAAGGAAATATAGTTTTAAAACCCCCAAAAAAAGAATACTTAAAAAAAAAAAAAGGAATTGGGCCTCTGGGCCTAAAGTATTAAGTTTTGAATTATACTCACTTGAAAGTTAAAACACACACACATGCACACACATGCAGCAGTTGTGGTATAATAGAATTTAAACAAGTTCTGTAGGAGACAAAATGTATAATGTTTCGAAAGCACATCTACTTAGAAATTTAGATCAAGAAAACAACAAAAATACTTAAGTAACATTAATATTTAGCCACAACATATTCCAGCCTCCCTGAGCAGAGAAGATAGCATTCAGAACATTATCACCTTGCTCTTAAGGAATTACAGGCTTCCACAGCTGTTTTGTTCAGAGAACACATGAAGTGCTTGTTTCTGGTTCATGTGACTTGAGGATGGAGAGGAACTTATAGGCTGACAATTTCTGGGGACTGCAAAAAAAAGTAAGGCTCAGCAAATTACTGCAGGGTCAGAGAACTATTCTTGCTGTAAACAAAAAAATAGGAAGAAAGCAAGCTGAGTGCCAGCATCCATCACTCCCTGATTCCTAAAGGCAGATGCAATGTGACCAGCTGCCTCCTGCTCCTCCCACCATGACTTTTCTTACAATAACTTCAAACTGTGAACCCAAATAAACTCTTCCTTCCTTAAATTGCTTGTGTCAGGTATGTTGTCACAGCAATGAGAAATATGGATGATTTATGGCAAAGGATGCTGGGAGTCCCAGGGAAAAGGGCCGACAGTCAGGGCTGTCCTATGAGAAGCAGACAAAGGAGCTGCTAGGAACAGCAAGTCAAGTATCTGTTGCTACAGTTTCAAGGGGCAGCAGAAGAAACAATTCAGAAGGTCTTAGATAACACTAAAGAAGTTTTCTCACATCCCCCTGGAGGCACAAGGTTCATCAGGGAACAGGAACACGAAGAATATGCACCAAGTAAGAAAGTTTAGGCACACATGGAGAGTTCAATTTGGATGTAATTGAAATAGGAATCATGGGGTGTCCTCTGCCAATGCACTAATATACACCAATGCACCAATAATTTGAGGTGTCTGTGGATTCTTGTCTTATGAATTTGAAGAATAAAATACACAGACCAGAGGGTAAGTTCAGAAAGATTTTATCATAGCTCAGAGCTCTAAGAAGGAAGAGCTTCAAGAGCATGGGAGCTTAAGGGAAGAAAGGAAGACGTGACTCTTTCCATGGAGGCAAGATAGGGTCTGAGAAGCCCAGAACGTAAAATAATAAAAAGTGAAGAGACCTTTCCCAGCTAGGCAAGAAGGGGGTTCTGAAGCCCACCTCAAGACTCAGATTGAGGCCTTTCATGAACTTCATCATTGGGTGGCTTGTTTAGCTAGTCTAGTCCTAACATCAGGTATCTGGGGTGAGGATTACTGGAAAAGGGAAATCTTCTAAGAAATATTAATTCTCTAGGAAGGACCTTCTCATAAGGGAGTGGAAGGACTCCCTAATGGAGCAGAGATATGGAAAGTCCAGACCCTTCTGGTCTGTGGTAAAATGAAATGACCTAGGGTTTCCCCTATAAGCCCAAGGACAATTCCCACATTTAGCCAAGAGAAAGCCATTTAATTTGGGATCCTATCACCCCTAAACTGCTTTAAAATGCCCAGGCTCCTCCCATGCCCTCCACTAGCTAAATGTTGGAAGGTACATTTGGCCTTAGACTCTCTTCCTGGAGTATACCATCATGTCTTACCATCACATATGTTCTTACTATGAGACATGACCACATCAAAAGTTCTCAACACAAACTAGAGTTCCATCAAATCTACCCTGGTTTATGTTGGTACAAATATGCATGAGATGCAGGTGACTTTACTTCTCATTACAATACTTGGTAGGCTGAGAGTATGAATGTTAAACTGCATGAGTAGTTGGTCAGACAATAGACCAGAATATGTACAATAGAGGTAAGACTGGATGAGTGTCAATTCCAGCACAAAACAGCACAATGAGGACATGGCTTCAGTAAGTAAAGTCTGCTCCTTCTAGGAGCATGGCTGCCCTGGTTAATTTCAGGTGTAACCCCCAAACTTAGGTGTTCTGAATGCTAGGTTCCCAGCTGATGGAGATTTTGGAATCAATGCCTCCTGGAGGCAGTGTATTGCTGGGGTGGGCTTACGGGTGTTATAGCCAGTTTCCTCTTGCCAGCACTCTCCTGTTGCAATGGTCCAACTGATGTTGGCCAGGAGGCAATGTCCACCCTCTGCTCATGCAATTATTTTCCCCTGCCATCGTGGAGCTTCCCCTCGAGCCTGTAAGCCAAAATAAACCTTTTTTTTACCCCACAAGGTGCTCTTGGTGGGTGATTTCTGCCAGCAATGCAAATCTGACTGCAACAATAAAGGTGGTACCTAGGAGTGGTGTCATTTGTTGCTAGATACTGGACTGTGTGGCTTTAGTCTTTTGGAGCTGATTTTCAAGAGGAATGTGGAAGGATTTCAAACCTTGGCCTAAGAGACGCCTTGCAGTGCTGTAAGTACAGCTCGATGTACTATTGTGTTCAAAGTATGAAGATCTGAATGTAGAAGAACTAAGGACTGTAAGGTTTGGCTTATGAAGATGAGAAAGAGCTTTGCCTGGACTAGGCTAGAAGTTATGTGCGCAGCTTGCTGTTATGCCCGTGTCCTGAGAATTTGTGCAGGGTTGCATTGTGTAGGAATGGACTAGTGTGAGTAGAGGGATATGGCACAGAAATGAAATCTTTGGGCTGAAATTTCTGCCCATTCAGCTGCAGTTGTGTGAGCAATTACAACCGCTGAGATTGGACCAGCTGACCTGCTTTGGGAAGTCAGGAAAATGCAGTCTTTTGAAGGGGCCTGAATGCTCAAGGAGTCTCCTGTTCTTCAAAGTCTGCTTTAAGCTCCCCCCCCACACAGATTAACAAATTAGCATCCTATCTGGTATAGTGGAGATAAGAAATGCAGGAAAGAGATAGCATAATTGAATTTGCAAAATGGTCTTGTGTTTTGGAAAGGGCCATGGGCAGTGTGAAGCAGGTTTGCTAAGGATTGCATGCATGGGGACCTGATGGAGGTGTGAGGATGAATCATGGGTTGCAGTGGAGACCCAGTGGAGATGCTAGGACCATGAGATGGCTGCCAAGGAGAGCTGCGGGCCCTGGATGAAGTTTTTCAGGACTATGAGTAGCCTGGTTGGAGGGGCAGAATTGGAACTCCAAAGAGTTGTTGCTAGTTAGAATTATCAGACATGGAGATTTGTCACTGACTAGAGTTGTTGGACTTGGAGCTACAGAGTTTGATGTTTGCCTGTTTAATCTTGTATTTGTTGAAAATTTCTTTGCTATGCCCAATGCCATCTTTTGCAGTGTGAATGTTTCTTTTGTGCTATTATGGGTTTTTTGGTAGAATTTTTGGTATTATGGCTCATTTAAAAGACATTGGATTATGGGAATGTTTGAACATCTTTAGGATTGATAAAAATGTGGGGACTTTTAAAGTTGGACTGAATGCACTGCATTTTACATCATGGATGGTTATCAGTTTATGGGGGCCAGGAGTGGAATGTTGTGGTTTGATTCAGGTGTCCTCCATAAACTCAGGTGTTGTGAATACTAGGTTCCCAGCTGACAGAGATTTGGGAATTAACACCTCCTGGAGGCAGTGTATTGTTGGGGGTGGGCTTATGAGTATTATAGCCAGTTTCCCCTTGCCAGTGTTTTTGGCACTCTCTTGTTGCGGTTGACCACCTGATATTGACCAGGAGGTGGTGTCCACCCTCTCTCTGCTCATGCCATTGTTTTCTCCTGCCATCATGGAGCTTCCCCTTGAGCCTGTAAGCCAAAATAAACTCTTTTTGCCCACAAGCTACTCTTGGTCATGTAATTTCTGCCAGCGATGCAAACCTGACTGCAGCAGTGGCTTTGAGAGTAGAAGACATAAGGTGGTGAAGTAGGAGCTGGTTGAATGACTCAGGTACATTGTTATATGAATAAGAAGAACATATAGGATCTTCATTTTATAAAGGAAATCCAGCCACTAAAGCATAATGGCACATACCTGTAGTCCCAGCACTTGGCAGGCAAAAATAGTTAGATCCTAAGTGCTTTCTAGCTAGCTAGTCCAGCTAAATCTGTGAGCTCTAGATTTGCATGTGAAATACCCTACACACATACACCAAATACATACAAACATACATATACTCATGCATGCACACCACACATATGCCTCCCTTTCCTGAAAAAAAAAAAAAAAGAAAAGATAGGAAAGTTTCTCACAATAATTGGCTGGTTAATGCAATCCCAGACTATATGACAAAAAGCATCTTTTTGAAACTAAATGCAATGTTTCTTGAAATAAATGAGTATGACAAAGAAAATCAACAGAAAATTTTTAGAGTTTTTTATATTTTCATAGCTAATTATAGATGGCTAGTACTTTATCAAATAAAAACTTTTATGATCCTTTTTGCAGAGTCCTGACACCAATCATTTATCCTTGATCATATGTTCCCTCTGCCAGCTCATGGAAATAGTATATTATCAACCCACAAGAGCACATTTTCAATGGATAAATAAATGGGACATATAATTCTTGCTTCAAAAATTCAGAGAAATTAAAGCAGTCACTTCAAGATGAATAGATCATACATAACTATTTGAAACATCAGAAAGGAATATGAGCATTACATAATCCAAGACTGTATAGTCTTGTATAAGCATGTATAATCTGTCTCACATAAAACACTTCATTATAGGGCCAAAATTAACCAGATTTAAATATAAAATTGAATGGGTAGGGAGATTTCTCAGCAGTTAAAGGTGCTTGCCTGCAAAACCTGCCCACCTGGGATTGATTGCTCAATACTCATGTAAAGCCAGATGCACAAAGTGGCACATATATCTGGAGCTCCTTTGCAATGGCATGAGTGCCTGACACTTTCTCTTCTTTCTCTCTTTCTCTTCTTTTCCTCTGTCCCCTCCTCATCCCTGTATTCACACACACACACACACACACACACAAAATAATTGACTAAGTACACCAACTCTATAACGGGCCTGACTTGGTAAAATGGAAGTGTATCTGTGTATATATTAATATACATACATTAAAGGAATTCATATATATGTAAAAGCTTACTGACTAATCTGAAGGAAGAATGAATGGTAGGACTATGAATGTATAAAATTTATAAAACACTAGCTATGCATTTGGATAGAAAGAATAATGGGACATTTTCTAAATTCAGTTGGAAAACCATTGTCATGTCAGCAGTATGAGTGAAAGGTGAAGTGTCTCCCATTCTGCAGAGCCTCCACTTTAGAAAGTTGGGGGAGATGGCATTTTCATGCATTTCAGCAGTTTTCTCTCATCTGTAGGGAGATGCAATCTCATTTCAATTTTGTTTTCCATCCTGCTTGATGTTCCATTATCCTGTTATTTAGAGCATATCAGTTATTTTGTTCGCATTGCCTGCTCCTTGTTTGTGAATGGCATTGTCAAGGTATTACTGCAGCTGTTATAGACTCAGACTGTTGAAGGCAGAGGCAGTGTGCTCACAACTGATTAAGGGTACTTCATAAGGGATCCTTCCCAAGGAAATGGAAACGTCAGATCAAGTCTTTATCTGTCCCTTGCACCTGGGGTGAAGCGACTAATAACTAACACAGGGCAATGTTTGCCTCTCATAGAAAAGGAAATGTCTGTGTGAAGAGACTTATGGTGTTAATTTTCACAGTATTGTCACATGGAGGGGACTTGCTACCTTACTTTAAAATTAATTTCAAGAGGCCAGGCATGCTTGTGCCTGTCTTTAACACCAGCACTCAGGAGGCAGGGGCATGAGGATCACTACGAGTTTGAAACCAGCCTGAGACTACAGAGTGAGCTCCAGGTTAGCCTGGGCTAGAGCAAGACCCTACCTCAAAAATAAATAAATAAATAAATAAATTTCAGAAACTCCTTTTTTGTGCATATGTGTATGTTCCTGTGTGTAAATTCACAAGTGTAAAGGTACATGTGAGTGGAGATCAGAGGACAACTTCAGGTGTTGTGCCCCTAGTATTATATACCATTTTTGAGCAGGATCTCTCACTGGTCTGGAGCTCACCAATTGCCTCACCAGTAGGGCTGGGATCTATCTGTCTCCACATCCCTGGCTGGATTTATAAGCACCACACTTGGCATTTCTATATGGGTTCTCGAAGATGGAAGTCAAGTCCTCATGCTAGCATGGAAAAGGCAAAGAATCTAAGCTATCTAAGCTATCTTATCTTCTCAGCCCAGGAAACTTAATCATTTTGGTGACATCAATAATAAACACATTCATATTCAAGGCCACCCTGAAACTGCATAGTGAGTTTCAGGTCAGCCTAGGGTGAGATCCTACCTTGAAAAAAAAAGGAACACATTCATAAACTGAAAATCAACTTAAGACAAAAAGCAATAGGAAACACCCTGGCCCCTCCCCACCCACAAATACAACATGAAGTTTTTCAGAAGGAACTTATTGACTTATGTTGTAGTTATCTTCTCGTTGCTGGGACAACACCCAACCCAAAGCAGTTTATATGAGGAAAGGGTTTTTTATCAGGCTTACAGTTTCTTGAGGGAGCTTCATCATGGCATTAGAAGCTGTCTCACTTCATCAAACATTCACAGCAGAGAGTGAACAGCCAGCATTAGCAAGTATGAGCTGACTGAACACAGAGATGGAATCCATCCCAAGGTCCTCCCCTATGACACACTTCCTCCAGCAGAGTGACACCTCCCAAATGCTCTACTAGTTGGGGACTAAATGAGAAGTGTAATCACAAACACCTGAGGTTATGGGGACATTACATTCAAAGCCACCACAACTTGGTAGCTAACTTTATTGAGGATATTATTTGATATGCTTAGCAAGCTTGGTCTTCAATATGTTCATTGAGAATAAAAGACCACAGTTCTAGCAGTAATCAAATCCACTGTTTTTATTCTCTTTTTGGGAGAAATCAAGGAATGTTGATAAAATTATCTGTCCAAGAACATATGAAATTTATCAGTGGGATGGTTAGTGATAACCTGGTAATGTGTGAGCAGGATTTTGATGTAAATTTTATTGCCTCCAGACAAAAGAAGGAAAGAAATTTTGGAAAATGTTCCCATTGTTAGAGGAAACAGATCCAAGCCACAAAGGAACTTTTGTTCTGCTATGTTTTTTTTGTTTGTTTGTTTGATTTTAGTTTGTTTAGACCAGATTAAATTCATATACAATTTATTTTGTCAACTTGAAGTCCATTTGGCAGATGAACACTGTCACAGAGTATTTCTTTGAGCATAGAAATTCTCCTCATTTACACTGATCCCTTCCTATCACCCTTGCTGTCACTTACCTCCCTTCCCTACAGATTTGCCTTTCTCTGAACCTCACACCCACAGACAAGCGACAAGCTTCGGCAACTCAGCTCAATGTTTCTGTGGTTTATCTACATTTCTGAATATGTCCAAAGTTCTTTTGCATTTGATGAATACATTAATGTTCAGTCTACATTATCTTCACAAATAAGAGCTGAAGCTTGTCACATATTAAGGATAAAGTTAAGACTCTCCATATTTCATAACCTTGTTTCCTTTGGGGGAATATTTAGGCATAACTACCAAGATCATCTGTAAAGGATATTTTATAGAAGGCATTAAGGCATCAGATGGACATTGGTTGAGAAGACAACAATGTCTAATAAGGACATGGAAATGGAGAGAACCATGTGTGTTTCAAAGGGAAACTGAGCAGGCCAGTGTGGTGGCGCACACCTTTAATCCCAGCACTTGGATGGCAGAGGTAGGAGGATCACTGTGAGTTCAAGGCTACCCTGAGACTACATAGTGTATTCCAGGTCAGCCTGTGCTAAAGTGAAACCCTACCTTGAAAAAACAAAACAAAACAAAAAAAGGGAAACCGAGCAATGTCCAAAGCATGACTTTCACAGTGTCTAATTATAGAGGGGTTTTGTTTTGTATTCATAAAGTGTCCAGTTTTAGGAAATGGATAGAAACGCATGTAACTCTTGTCTATAGACATGCATGTTTTGTCACATGGAAGTCTAACTCACTTCCCATCCCAAGAAAGACCCTCGTTTGCCTCCACTTTGTACATTCACTTCAGAATTCTTTATGTATAGCGATATCTGCTGTGGTACAGGTTCAGAGTAATTATCCTACTAGCTTCTTCACTTGTGAGTAAAATGACATATAAGCCCCTGTTCTTTACTTTATTTCTTTGCTTCCTGTCCTTTTCAGTTTTCCTTTCCTTTGACTTTTTTCATCATCTATTTCTGTAGGGCTGGTAGTCTACTCCCAGGGACTAGTATAAGCAAGGTTAGTGCTGTACCACTGAGCTGCCCTCAAAACTGTATGTGAACTATGATTTTACCTTTAAAAATAACCTTTTATTATAATCAACTAAATTAAGTATTCTGATCACATGTTCTGTGTTTTTCCTACCATTTCAGGATAGTTTGTGGAATTCCTTGATATTTCATTTCCCTCATTCCCTCATTATTAATTCCCTTCCACATCAAAAAAACATGGTTACATTTTGAAGTCTCTTTTCTGAAGAATACAAGTCTCCAAAGTCGTATTTATCTTTCCACAATAGGGCAATTTTGTGAATGACATATATGGATTTTCAAAGATGCAGCTAGCTTTGTTCCATAAATGTTGGGACTCCTACAGAGGTAGGAGTGGCAGGAGGCCAGTGACTTTGAAAAACATGGGGTAATGTAAGAGAATCTCCTACAAGATGTGAGTCTGAGGCCTCTTTAAGCTGTGACTTTTTATGTGGTGCTAACATTGCAAGGCATATGTTAGTGATAATGTTTGCAGTTGAAATATTCTAGAGAAAAAAAAGATGACCTAGGTTTCTACTCTTATGTATGTAGGTGAAATGTGGGCTTGGTAATAGTAGGTCAAATGCCCAAGTTGTGCTTATGTCTGAATTATTCATAAAGTACAAGGACTATAACAGGACTTGACATCATCTGAGCCCATCCTGGTGTGTTACACACACAGCCATCTGGCAGCACGACATCAGGGGATATTTTACAACTTGGACTCCACTCAGTATTTTTTGAAGTCCCTGATGTTAGATAAATATTGGATAGTATACCTTTCTTGTATCACAAACGAAATTGGGAGGTGTTTGCAAATGGACTATGTATTTGATACACTTTTCATTATATCTGTAAGAGTATGTCTCTATTGACATTAGGTCCTGGTAGCATACCATAAGCCAAAAATATTTATTTGTACAAACAAGACATACACAAAACAGTAACATGGCAACAGTTATAATCTCACATTAACTCCCAAATGCACTCACACTTCAATTTTAGGAGCATTGGAAATGGCAATCCATACACATAGAGATGTGAAGGGCATCACAATGAAACCATAATTACATGATGTCCCTCTTCGCAGCAGTAAGAGAAAGTGTAGGATGTTGTAGGTTACTATGTATTCTATTCTGAACCAGAGATGTACCTCCTGCATTCCCCTCCCTGCAGACAGCATGGGATGTAGGGATAAGTCAGGCAAGTCCTCCTTTCCCCCAGGGTAGCATGAGATGTGGGTGTAAGGAAGGAGTGTCTACCAGCCCAACAGACAACAAGGGAGTTGAGCACAGGCAGGTGAGTCTTCCTGTCATGCAGACAGCATGGGGGTTATGGGCACAAAGGTGAAGAAGGTGTGTCATTCTGCTCTATAGACAGTGTGGGTCTTGTGTGGGCACAAGGAAAGGCAGGCAAAGAAGAACCCCTGGATTGTCAAAACAGCAAAGCAGTAGGTATATTCTCAGATAACCAAATTTTAAAAATATTAATTATCCAGTGTTGACTCTGTCTAATTTCCTCTCCCTGACAATGAATGCAGTGAAAGTGTTCTGAAGGTGTTTAAAATGATAAAAGCATGGTATAAGCATTTAGCTTCCTTGTAATGTGAGCATGCCTTATCCTCTTGTCACAGCAAGCTTTAGATATCATTCTCTATGCACATCTTGGTCTCAAAGTGTCCAGAATTAAAAGAAAACCCATCCAATGGTTTCAAGTGCAAATTCTAGTGTCATGGATGGATTACTCCCTAAATGGGGGATAGTTGGTCAGGGAAACATACGAGGCTCCCAAAACAATACAGGGTATTGTCAACACTCTTGACTACCCACCAGAACTAGATTGTAAGACATTATTGCTGAAGATGTCTCATGCTATAGTCACAGGGCACTGAATGCTGGTGCTCAGCTTGCTTTCTTCCTTGATTCAGTCTGACTCCAACCCATATCTACTTTTAGGGTGAGTCTAGGCACCTCAACTAACCTAATCTGAAGGTCTCTCACAGACATGGCCAGAGGCTTGTTCTTAGATGATTGTAGATCTTGCCATATTAACAATAAGTATTAACCATCACAAGCACACAGAACAGTATCGCGGGTGAACACAGAGAAGAAAGTATGTTCTATGAACTCATGTTTTCCTGAATGCTGATGCCCTCACTGGTTTATGTAATCTTGGATGAGTTATTTTTGTTAGTGTCTCAGGACTCTCCTATGAAACATTAATAGTACTAATTCACAGATGTAGTTATAATTAAATGAAGATGTGTAATAATTGACATACTTATCATTTCCACTGCGGTTCTGTTTCTTTTAATGTTTTCAGATCATTTTGAGCAAACACCTCATGATCTTCAGTCCTTCTATGGAATCTTCTCATGATACAAATGTGTATGGACTGGACATGTCTGCATGGTCAATCTTCAGTGGCCTCTGGTTATGAATTTTCTGTCTTGTTTCATCTTCATTTGACTACAATATTACAGATATTCAATGTAATAAATTTAATACTATCAGAAGGCTCTATTGATTATATATCAACAAAACTAAATCATTTTTAAGTTTCCATATTTTCCCCAAACATACTGCTAAGTATAAACATGATGTATGTGATGAAGTTGATGATAGTATTGATTATATGAGTGTCAATAAATTATATGATGTAATATAATATATGCATATGTACATGGTTGTATATGTGTAAATATTTTATATTTATTTATATTAAGAGAGAGAGAAAGATTGAGAGAGGGAGAAAGAGAGAGAGGATGGGTATGCAAGGGCCTCTAGCCACTGCAAATGAACTCCAGATGCATGTGCATCTGGCTAACATGGGTCCTGGGGAATCAAACCTGAATCCTTTGACTTAAGCCATTTCTCCAGCCCATGTAAATATTTTTAAATTTTCAATTATACATTTATAAGTGGAATGATTCAATATGCAGAGATACTATTGCTTCTTAAACTCTCTTTTCTGTCATTCTGCACATCTGTTCTTATTGTCAAATGACAATTATATCAATTATGTCTAATTAAGTCATTTTCAAGCCCACAACATTCCAACTAATTAATTTTTTTCAATGTGCAGTAGACACAAAATCCATTTTAGTAAAATGCCAAGTGCTCAGCTATACAAAACCACATTTAAATTAAAACAATAATATGAAGTATCTCTTCTTGTCAACAGATTGAATTTTGAAATGATGCAATGCTTGTTTAATTGGGTAACAAGCATGAGCTAAATGAAAGGAAAATATTTAAATATGGACTGTCAGACCATGGAGGTGAGCAATGTTGGCATGTTCTCTCATATGGAATTGGATTAGTCATCAGATAATTTAATGATCAGCTCTCAGGAGCTACAGTATTTGTGTGCAACTCCTGAAAATACTTTGCATGAACCTTCTCCTTGATCCTATTGATATTTAAAATAGAGCATTATCAATTAAAACTTCACACTTATTACCATCTTGCTTATTCTGTTTCTATAAATAAAATTAAATACTCTGGTTACCCAATAGCTAAATAATTCTGCAGTGATAAAGACTGTATACATTTCTGCCTCATAAATATTTCCAGAATTAAATTTTCCTACTTTACAGATGAGAACACTGAGGTTTGGGGCATTAAATACCACAAAATTGGAAACAATTTCTATCATTGGCATGTAGACTTTCTTCCACCAAAGTAGAAGACCTAGATAGATGATAGATAAATATAGATATCTATGTTTACATAGATAGATAGATAGATAGATAGATAGATAGATAGATAGATAGATAGATATCCCCCCCAAGATATATAATATTTGAGGCAGAATCATCTCATATAGTGCAACCTTGAATTCACTATGTGACCTGAACTGACCATTCCGCCTCCACCTCCTGAGTTCAGGGATTACAGGTATGAGCTACTGGTCTGTGAACTTTTTTTCTGAGGATTGAAAGGAATTCTCCGCCCAGATTGTGCCACCAATGACAGAAACAGAAATAATTCCACCCAAGTGTAGCTTGACAAGCTAATGAATTTAATTGGTGTTACGGGAACATGGGTGAGGTGACAGTGACAGGGGAATAGGCAATTTATGGGTGGCAACACCACAAAGAAAATGTCTGTCCCAATAAACTTTAACAGATTATATACCCTCAGGGAAGGGTGGAGCCTACTGACACCCTCTTCCCCAGAAATCTTTAACTGTTTTTTTCTATATATTTCCTGCATTTATCTCAGGAGTATGTAACAATTTTTAAAGGCAAAAAAATTCCCTACGATTGAAAAACTAATTTAGTTGTGGATGAGGTTGGTGAGGCAGAGCAACCAGCACAGATTCACTAACTTCTCTTCGTAGAAAATAACTAATGTGCACGAGACAAAGAACAATTTAAATGGTAATAAGGGCATGTTAGTAGAAAATAAATAAAATCCAAGGCCAGGTTGGTATATGAAGTACTATGTATACCAAAGAGAGTCAGGGTAGGTTACATCCTGAAATATGACTGCATGTTTTTGGTGCTATGAAAACAAATTACCACAAAGTAGGAGGAAGGAGTTAGGAGTTTTTATCTTAGATTTCTACAGATCAGAAGTTTGAGACAGTCTCACTGGGCTAAAATGAAGGCGTCCTCAGGACCACGTTCCTGTCTGCTTCCGTGTCGTTTCCACATCCTAGGGACGATGCTTGCCTTTCGGCCCTTCTCCCACTGGAAAATATGGCAGTAGTAGTAGCCTGAGTCCTTCCCATATGACATCATCCTGAGCCCCTTTTTCACTGTAAGACACTCACATTATTTCAATTAGGCCAATGCAGAAATTACAGTGCAATCCCTTTCTTTCAGATTTAACTACACTTGCAAAGCTCCCATTGCTAGAAATCGAATGTATTCACTAGTTTTAGAAGTCTTTCTTTGGGTGATCATTAAACTGTTGACTAAATAAATATAAGGAATATACTTATTTAAGAGAGATGGTTAAAGTGAATTCTCTTTTTTTTACAAGAAAAATCACTTCAGAAATAAAGACTCACAAAAATATCAAGTAGAACAGTGATTACCTGAGTCTAGAAAGGGGTGGGGGAGGGAGATGGAGACAAGATGGTCAACAGAGAAAGGGTAGGTATAGCTGGAGAGAAGGAATAGAGGTCTAAAACAGGAATTTACAGAATTTTGCTACTTATTGTTTTTGTGTCGATTTAGAAAGTGGTGAGTGAAGAAATAGTGACAGGTAGCTGAAATTTTAAAGAAAAGGCATCCTGTGTTAACCTCCTCACCCTGAGATTTCCTTTATAAAACCAACACTGAGGAAGCTAAAAACACATTTTATAGGAGAGATTTCCCTATGAAGCAGATAAGTAAAGAATTCATAAGTTCAACCCAATAAAATCTCATGTTACTTTAAAATACTAACTTCTAATGTTCTCAAGCACAGTAGAGTATGTATGGTTGGCAATATTTAATTGCATATATCAAAATAACATACAGAAAAGATTTATAATTTACTCAATACAAAGAAATGAAAATGTTTGATTTCATGGATATGCTAGATATCCATTCATGCATTGAAATATCATACTTTGCTCAGTATATAATTATATTTCCCTTAAAAATAAATTAAAGCCAGCCACTATGGTGCATATATGTAATCTTTGCACACTGGAGGACTGTAAATTTAAGTTCAACCTAATGTATAATATAATATATATAATATAATAAGTATATTAATATATAATGGGGCCCCATCTCAAAAAACCCAAGATTAATTAATTATAAAAACAAAGATTCAGGTATAAAAGTAAGGGGAGAAATAAAGATATTCTGTGCTAATATGAAGTAAATGAAACTGGAAGAGGTATATCAATTTCAGAGAATGTATACAACTTCAAGCCTAGTAAAAGTCTCAGGAACAAAAAGTTACCACTCATCCAAATAAGCCAAAACTAAATATGTGCCTAACATACTTAGTTAGGTAACCAAACTAAACATTTACCTAATACATTTACCAAACTAAAAATGTATCTAACATATTTATAGATTGAATTGCATGAATCAAAATAGATATGATGCTGGGCGTGGTGATGCATGCCTTTAATCCCAGAACTCAGGAGGCAGAACGTGGTGGTTTGATTCAGGTGTCCCCCATAAACTTAGGTGTTCGGAATGCTAGGTTCCCAGCTGATGGAAATTTAGGAATTAACTCCTCCTGGAGGCAGTATATTGTTGGGGGAGGGCTTATGGGTCTTATAGCCAGTTTCACCATGCCAGTGTTTGGCACACTCTCCTGTTGCTATTGTCCACCTTATGTTGGCCAGGGGGTGATGTCCACCCTCTGCTCATGCCATCGTTTTCCCCTGCCATCATGGAGCTTCCCCTCAAGCCTGTAAGTGAAAATAAATCTCTTTTTCCCAGAAGCTGCTCTTGGTTGGGTGATTTCTACCAGCAATGTGAACCAGACTTCAACACAGAGGTAGGAGGATCACCATGAGTTCAAGACCAGTCTGAGACTACATAGTGAATTCCAGGTCAGCCTGGACTAGAATGAGGCCCTATCTGGAAAAGAAAAAAAAAAAAAAAGATATAGTGGCAAGTACTTATAATCCCAGCATTCAGAATGTAGAGACAAGAAGATTGTATGATCAAGGCCTCAAGGCCAACCTAGACTATAAAGTGAGACTGTCTAAACAATAACAAAACTCTCAGGTACTTCCAGCAGGCAGGAAATGCTAAGAATGCAGTGCATATGGAGTGTCATTAGTATGCCTGATCTCATGGATACTTATACAGTATCCTATTTCACAACAGCACAATACTTTCTTCTAAAGTTCACAAGGACATTCACGAAAATGGATTGATTTTCAGGCTAAAAAAAATATATATATATATCTTAACAAATTATGCATGCCCTTAATTAACACATGAAACAAAGAAAAAAGCCACAAGAAAATATTGAAAAAATGCATTTTAAACTCAAATGTGAAGTAAAATGTACCTAATCAAAGTTTATGGGATGCACCAAAATAATAACTCCCATGGAAATATATATAGCATGGGTTTATATTTCTATATTCTACTGGGCTTCACTGACTTATATATCTACTTTCATGTCAGTACCATACTTCTTATGCTACTATCACTCTATAGTATACTGTGAAATCAGGAATGGTAATACTATGTTTGTATGCATGCTCATATGTATGGGCACATGTGTGTGGGTATGCATGTGAAGGACACGAGTTGACATTGGATATCTTCTTTGATTACCCTCCATGTTATTCGTTGAGAAAGGAGCTCTTACTTGAACACAGAGCTCACCAAATCAGCTAGTCTAGTGAGCCACCATGCCCTAGGGATCCCCTAAGTCTACCTGCTGAACACCAGGAATACAGGCAGGCCACTACACAAACGCAGTGTTTATGTGGGTGCTGAGATCCAAACTCAGGTTATCCTACTTGTATAACAAGTGCTTTACCAGCTTACCAACCTCCCCAGCCCCTTCCTTGAACACAGATTGTGATAAACATACACACATGCATATACATACTTTATATCTTTGGTCTAAAGAAGAAGCTAAGGCTTCTTAATTAACACAGGAAACAAGGAAAAAAGCCACAAGAAAATCTTGAAAAATTCATTTTGAACTCAAATGGAAAAATCAACAAGTTAAAATAATTGATACATTTAGTTAATACAATTAATCTAGTCTTGAAATTGGTGTATTCTAGCAAATCACATAACATATATTTGTAAGGAGTTCTATGATAATACCATAGTGTGGACCCTACAAATGCAGTTAAATGACTAAGTTAATTTCTAAAAATGTGATTACATTTCTTTTTATGTGGCTCAAGTTTAAATTATTAATGATATTTTCAATTTATTTGTCATAGTTTTGGGAACAAATATATGATCTGGTTTTCATAAGGCCTAGGATAATTAGTGTTTTAGATTTAGGAATTTATTCTTTAGTATTTTGAACTCTGGAGGGCCCCTGTCCTATTTTACCAGACATGTTTTCTCTTCTCCAGAGTAAGCTGTCTTTGAAGAGACACTATTGTCCAGAAACACTTTGTATCTTTCTTTACATTACTTTTTCTCCCCCAATTAATAGTTTCTAAATTGCTACTTTAGCCTAAAATATTATGAGTCTCAAATGCCTCAGGACAGCTCATCAGCCCATTCTATTTTTTACTCTTGGAAAGTACTGAAGGCTGCCTACAATACCCACTAGAGGGGTGGTGAGAGGGAATTTGCAGATTCCACAGGAGAGGAGGATTTAGCAGGCTAGAGGCTAGAATCTTGCTCCCCCATGGTTAAGCAGAAAGACAGTAGACAAAGCTGAATCCAGAGGCCATGCCTGACTGATGTCTTTACAAAGCACGAAAAGGAAGGACTGAGGACTAATGTTACACCAGAGTATTCAACTGCAAGAATCTTCAAACTCCTGTCTCCATATGCATTTAAATACCTGCTTAAAAATTTATCCTTAAAGTAGGATATATCCAAATAAATTTATGGTTGACATAATAAAGACAAAATGACTTTTTAATTTTTTCTGCTGTTTTTGTTTAGTTGAATATCATACACATACACATAGGTTTTTATTAAAAATTGTTTTGTATTTTATAGTTTTCTTTTTAATTCCTGATGCCCAAACTATTAACACCTTTGTGATCAATATAAAGTAGCATAAATTGATAGCCCAACACTTGAAGTGTGTGGTTAGACATATACATCAAAGGAATACATATACAAAAACATAAATACAGAGAAATATACAGAAAAAGAATTTGGGGCTTCAGCTTGATTTGTAAACCCTGCAAGAGACATCCAAAGGGGCACTTGGAATGAAAAATGAAATTGAAGCAAGTGTGAGTTAAACTGATCTGTAAAGCATAAATAGTAAACTATTTTACACTGGACTTTTGGAGAAACAAGGCAGTGGTATCTAGTATGTTACCAATGGGAATTATGAAAATAAAATGACCGTAGCAGAAAAGTTATGAGGAAGCTTCCAGTTCACCCCCCAACAGCCTTATAAGTAATGTCACATTTGACAAAGCAGCACATGGAGAAAAACATGTCTGTGAACATGACAGACCAGCAGATGTCATGCAGGATGGAGCTGGTAAAGGGATACAGCTTAGAAGAGCTGGCTGACATTTCAGAAGCTCAGAGAAGAGACTCAGAAGAAGAAAATACCTGAGACCCCTGCTCATGTACACAACATTTGAGAATCATTTTCTACAAAAATGTTTCACATTCTGGTAAAGGAACCAATGCCCCCATTTTTAATATTTATTCTCTTCTTCCAGCTACATATCTCGATTCACCCTTTGACACTCCTTAAATGCAATTTCCTCATGCAAATACAGTTAGTCTTGGAAGTTCAAAATTAATTAGAAGCTAATGAACCCTTCCTTCATGCTGAATATCGCATTCAATTTAATAAATTTGTTTTGAAGGCATTTTCTGAGGCACATTTTTATGCTGAGCATCAAAAATTCCATTACAGCTTCTTTCCAAAATTCATTTTGAAATGTAATTGTCATTGTGATGGTATTAAAGGGTAGAATGTCTAAGAAGTGATTGAATGGCAGAGGTCCACACTTACAAACGGATTGCTGTCATTACTGTGGGAGTATGCTTAACCCCTTTTGTGTAGTCATGTACTCCCTCCTCCTTCTCACTCTCCCCTTTCCCTTCACTCCACATTCTTCTTCTGCCTCAATCTGTCTTTTGATAGTCTATGATGTAAACAAGAAGTTCCTCCCCAGATACTGGTACCCTGACATTGCACTTCTCAGCCTCCATATATGTGAAGCAATAAATCTATGTGGTATTTTGTTATAGGAACACAAAAAAGACCAGTCCCAGACACATATTTTGCCTACAGGGAACTCACAGTCTAATACAGATGCACAAGGAAAATGGAAAATGATAAGTCATTGTAATCCAGTGCATTATAATGCCAGGTGATAATGTCTGTATAGAAAGCTAATGTTAAGTATGTTGGCATGAACTCATAATAGCTGTTCTGTGAAGGGTGTGTGGTAACTCATCATGCAATAAAGGTATAATTATGGGTAGAAATAGTGCATGCACTTCATAAAAATATTTTCATACTTGCTGGAGATATGGCTTAGTGGTTAAGGTGCATGCCTGGAAAGCCTAAGGACCCAGATTCGATTGTCCAGGTCCCACATAAGCCAGATGCACATGGTAGTGGATGCATCTGGAGTTCATTTGCAGTGGCTAGAGGCCCTGGCATGCCCATTCTCTCTCTCTATCTCCCCCTCTGTCTCTAATAAATAAGTAACTCTTTAAAAAAAAAAAACATGTTCATACATATATTTGACTGAATTAGATAAATCTCTCCAAACATATCCATCAATTAGTTTATATCCCTGTGTTATTTGTGAAAACAAAAATATTAGTTATATAATAGCTATATTAGTTATGTTAGCATGTTTATTTGTATATTATTTTAATTCTAGTAATTATAAAAGATTCACAGTTGTAGTTACCTTCTTGTTGCTGTGACAAAGCACTGAACCAAAATCAGCTCATGGGAGGAAAAGGTTTCTTTTGGCTCACAGTCTTGAGCACAAGCTTAATGATGGCAGGGTGAGGCATGACACAAGCAGAAGCTGGACACCACTCCTTGCCACAACAGGTAGGAGATAGCAGCAAGAGTGAGCTGATCTCTGGCAAGGGAGAGCTGGCTACAACATCCCAAAGACCACCCCCAATAATATACCTCCTCCAAGAAGGCACTGCCTCTCATATTGCTATCAGCTGGGGACCAAACATTAAAATCATAAGAGATCATGAGAGACATGTGATTCAAACCACCACATTGAAGATGTTACAAGCAGCTGACACCCTGTCTTGGAAGGCCCTTGGTCATGTTTCTCTGTGTAGGACTACTGATACTCACTCGATAATCAACACTATGTTCCCTCCTCAAAACATAAAACAGGAAAACTATGTGTATTAAGAAAGTAGCAACATGGCTCAGGGAAATTTTGTGGAAGAGGGGGCGGAAAGAATGTCAGAGCCACATGTTGGGTCATGATATGCAGAGACATTTATCTTACCCATAACTGTGGGCTAACTCCACAATTCATGACCCATATACCTCAACAAGGAGGGGCCAAGGGGAGGGGGTAGGTCACGGATGAGCCTAATAATGGTACCAAACTGACTGTATTTGCTAAATACAAAACTAATTAATAAAGAAAAAAAAGAAAGTAGTTAAGATATGTGTGTTTATTTAGAAGATGAATTACTTTAAATAAAATTATCTGCTATAATTTCATATGAGACTAATTTTACTAATTGGAACAATCATTGATAACAACCTTAAGCTTTATCTTTTAATAAGTTATTTAATAGAGCTTATAAGTGTATTTCTGATATAAAAAATTTATTTGAAACATAATACAGTCACATATTCAACCAACGGGGAAGAAAATACAAATAAGATATCTTTCACCATCATTCTGATGTCACCATGAAGTGCTCCAGTATAAATAACCCTGTGCTTAGGTTCTAGCTCATTCTCTTGTTAGGTGTGTAAGACAATGAGAAATTCCATCTAAATATCTACTTTGGTAACTGCCTGGCTAGCTCAACTGGTAGAGCATAAAACTCTAAATATGTACTTTATAGGCCCCTTGGGAATATTAAAACAAGAACATATATACAACAGATGGTCAGTACAATTTCCAATAGATAGTCTGCATAAAACACGAGTTGCACTCCAATTTTTACTATAACACCTCTCCTTATTTTGAATATATTTCATCCCGCTCCTTTCCCACTTCTGAAAACAAATCTGAAGCAAATGATGTCTGTGATATGAATTATGTTAAAGGTTTCTGGTAGAGCAGTGTTTGATGTCTTACCCAGGAAGCAGTCAGCAAGAGAAATGGGGTGAGGATCTACTTTTGGATGAGTTGAATACATTAAGGATCTATAAAGCTGAAATAGGTTTAAGGCGCCTCCCACTCACCACATTTCACAGCTTATTGATCCACTGAGAAATGCAAATTGTAAGGAAAGCATAGACAATGATGGCAGAAGCAAGAAAAGACACAGAATACAAGCCTACACCATTATCACTGACCAGAACAGCATACAGTACACACACAAGAAAAATAAGTACACAGTGCAAGAAAAACTAAGGCTCATTGTTTTAAGGATGAATAAAACATGAGACCTCATAGTTATAAGTAATAGACTTGTAGAAAAGAAAATGGACATATAAAATAGCATGGTATATATACAATGCAATGCTTGAGTTTACTCTGTGTAGGATTGGTACATGTTAGATGCCTCTAGATGCAATGAATTGATGATACTCTTCCCTTTCTATTCACTTCCTAACTTTAGGCAAGTACTGGCTAACTGTGGCTTATTTCCTAAGAAATCTATCGCTTTTGAGGATTGGTCTAATGATCTAATGAAAGAGATGTTATCTTTGTGGATAATCATTATGCAATGGTGATTTAATTAGTTATGTGGAAATTTCTTTAAGATTATCTGTAAAATATGGAAAAGAAAATAACAACTTAAATGTCATTCTCTCATCTCTGCATTTACATTTTTCTGCTGAGAGATCAGCTGTCATTCTATTAGGTGATATGTATTTTTCTCTGAGTACTTACAAGGCCTCCACCTTCTCATTGGAGTTCTTCAGTTTCACTATGATGTGCCTAGCTAGAGGCTTTATTCATTATTTTATCTGTGTGCTTATACTGTTTGGGTTGGTATATTCTGTCAACTTATGGACCAGTTATTTCTGTCCCAATCTCTTTCTTCTCATTTTATAACCTCACTCTTAAGGCTGTAAGTTAATTTCATTCTCTTCTTCTTTGTTTTGATCACAATGTTTTCCTCACTAATTGTCCATCCCACATTTATTGCTATATATCTAAATTTGACAGAAACTCCAATTTTTTTTTCAATTATGAAGGGAACTTCAAACCAAAGATGTTATAAAGACTATGTCTTCAGGGGGCTGGGGAAATGGCCTAGCAGTTAAGGTACTTGCCTGCAAAGCCAAAGGACTTTGGTTTAATTCCCCAGGATCCAAGTAAGCCAGATTCACAAGGTGACTCATGCATGAACTCGAGGTTCATTTGCAGTGGCTGTAAGCCCTAGCACACCCATTCTCTCTCTCTCTCTCTCTCTCTCTCTCTCTCTCTCACGCTCTTTCCCTCCCTCAAAATAAATAAACAAATACATAAATACGTAAATAGAAGAATATGTCTTCATAGTACCCATTTTTTGCTTTTACCAGAAATATCTGTACTTCACATATATCTACAGTATACAATATGAGCACATGATACTCTAATTATAGAGATAAAATTCCTAAGATTAAGTTAGCCTATAAATTTTGTTTACACAAGTTATATTGTAGTTTTTATAAACTACTGGGTTATATGTTTTGTAGTTTAATATTCTTATACCTATACATTTATAATCATAATCTCATTATCCTCTTTTAGAAAAATAATGTTTTGAAAAGTAAAAAAAGTACACATAATTTTCTATTCCTTAGGCTCTTATTGTAGAGTTAGAATGTGTTTTCATTAAAAATCTAATAGAGTCAGGCATGGTGGCTCACGCCTTGAATCCCAACACTTCGGAAGCATAGGTAGGAGGATCACCATGAATTCAAGGCTATCCTGAGAATACATAGTGAGTTCCAGGTCAGTCTGGGCTAGAGTGAGACCCTACCTCGAAAAACCAAAAGAAAAGAAAATCTAATGGAATTTACCATAGGAAACTCAGGAATATTTTAATCCTTTAACAATTTAAAACATGTAGTACAAGATTCTTTTTATATTTAGGTTTACTACTTCTTATGAAAGTCAATTCAGCCTTCTACAGTTGAAATCTTGCTTTTCTACACATGTTGATTTTTTATATGAGTATATTCACTAGCTTCTGTAAGCCTCAATTTATGGTCAAAAAGATATGATTATGTATTGTATGGTTCCTTAGGGATTCTGTAACATAACAAACATAACAAATGTACATCATCCAGCAATGCTTACTGCCTGGCAAGCACTGGCGAACTTTAGCCAGTTACTGCTCCATGAAAAGTTGTTGTCTACATGATTTTGGTCATAGCCTCACTGCACACATAGGAAGGCTATTGTCCTCCAAGTATCCCATGGCACTTAGGACCATAAAGCCACTCATTTCCTAGAGGCCTTGCCCTCATTCTCTTCCCTCTGCCCTATTTACTGGCCTTTTTTCCCTTTACTGACTGATGACCTGTTCATAATTTTTATGCTTCACACATTTTTCACAAGTATTATGCTAATTTTCATAAACAAATCACACTTTCTGCTCATTTCTTGGTGCCGTACTTGAATACCAGGCCAAAGTTGCATTCTTTAAAGTCTCACAGAGAGTAAAGATTTAAGTTGAGAAGTTGTAGAAGCAGAATTGTTGCAATACCCAGTTTATGTGGTGTCAAGGGCTGAACCCAGGGCTTCACGTGTGTTAGGCAGACACTCTGCCACCGGAGTGCAAAGGCAGGATTTTGCACTTGGCAAAGCAGGCAAACACTGGAAAATCTTCTGTATTCCACAGCAGAGGAAAGAATGAGACATTTAACAAAGTGGCTCAATTTGAATTCTGATTCAGAAATTTACTACTAGACTCAGAAATGATTCAGATGATAATTGTAGTAGGTGTTGACCTTGAAGGATTAAAATGTTAGCCAAAGACACAATAAAATTGTCAGTTATTTGTTCACAGATGTGCTGTCAATGTTTTAAGACTGTTCCTACCCTATGCTGAGCATGCTCAGTTGGAATCAATGACAGCCATAAATACAGGAATAATGCAAATATAATTCATAATGTCAGTGGTCACTCAGTGTTCATTACGTGCCATTGAAGAATTTATCAGAAGAATTTTGAGAGCAATTCTTAAATTGGCTTAATAAAGAAGTACTCTTCCAAAGTTAATGCTGAGCTGGGTCAATAGCTGAGTTGGGAAAGTGCTTGCCTTACAAGCATGAGGACCTGCATTTGATCTTCAGAACCCATGTGTAAATGCCCATCTTTTTGGTTCAGCACTGAGAAGGTGGAGACAGGAATTACCTGGGACTTAATGGCCAGCTAATCTAATATAATTGAGTTCCTGGCTAATGAGCGACCCTGTCACACACACACACAAAAAAAAAGATGGGTGATGCTTCAGGGAAATAACACATGAGATTGTCCTCCGGCCTCCAAATGCACACACAAACCAACATGTGTCTGCACATGGACAAGCACATACAAACACACAAAAGAAACCTTTTTTTTTTTTTAAAGAGAGTGAAGCTTTGCCTTACAAAATGCCAAAACATTCCATGACTCGGTAGCAAAAAAAAAAAAAGAAAGAAAGAAAGAAAAGAAAAGTATAGCAGTATGGTTCACAAAAGAGATTTGTTGTTGAAGAATATAATTATGGGAACAGAATATATTTATAATTTATCATTTAAAAATTATTAGCATCTTTGACTACATACTAAGTTCGAATCTAGCATAGTTAACATGAGATACTGTTTAAAAAAATGGATGAATTAATGAAAAGATAAGAAAAGGGATACAGGGGCAATTTTCCAGTTTGCATGAAACTATTCTTTATGTATAAGGGTAAGGAGTGAAGCCAGTATTTCTTTCAATTTCATAGCATAAATTCCAAGTACATTACAATGGTAAGCACAAAAGGAAAGATCAGGGGGAGGAGGATGGTAGAGTCTGAGACACGAGCCTTCTCCCATCTCCCACAAAACTAATAATAGTTATCCAAAAATAACAATCTTGGAAGAGATCAAATATCCATTTAAAAGTAAAACACACACTGAGTTTTTTTGTTTTTTTAAAAAAAAGAATAACCACTGTGGTGGTTCAAATTATGTGTCTTCTATAAACTCAGGTGTTTGGAATGTTTGGTTTCCAGCTGATGGCTGTTTGGGAAGCGAAGCCTTGAAGGAAGAGGAGTATTGTTGGGCAGTTTATGGGTGTGACAGTCAGCTTCTGCCTGGTTCACTTTCGTGTTTCTGTTTCCACATGCTGTGGCAGAGGTGCTATCGAGTCTCTGCTCATACCCTGCCATCATGAAGCTTCTCCCCTTGAGACTATAAGCCAAAACAAACAACTTTCCCCCCATCAACTGCTTTCGGTTTGGTGCTTTATGCCAGCAGAAAATTTGTACCAGAGGGATAGGCTATCACTGCTAGAAACTTGACTGTGTGGCTTTTGGCCTTTTGGAACTGATTTGATGGAGGAATATCAAAGGACTTGAAACATTGGTCTAGTAGACACCTTGTAGTACTAAAGGCAGAGTCTGATGAAAGACATAAATGTAGTAAGAACCATGGATTATGCAGGCATGGCTCATGAGGAGAAGACAGAACTTTGTCTAGACTAGGCTAGATGTAGTGTATATGTGAGACTTGCTGCATTCTGCCTGTGTCATGACAACTTAAGCAGGGTTGAGTTTAGAAGAAATAGACTGGTATGAGCAGACTGATACAGCACAGAAAGAAATGAAATCTTTGGACTGAAACTGTTTCCTATTCCGTTGCAATTGTTTGAGAGATTACAACCATCAAGATTAGGCCATGTATTCATCATTTATACAGCAGAAAGAATGCTGACTCTTTCTCAAGTAGGGGGCCAGAATGTTCAAGAAGTGTCTTGCTCTTCAAAGTCCGCTTCATTTCCCCTTTACACTGAAGTGACTGGCTGTATTTGGGGAGAGGGCTTTCTGAACGCAATTAAAGTCAGAGAAGTTCATAATGGTGGATGTATCCTTCAAAATGTCCTCACCAGGAAGGATGAGAAGCTTCAGCTCTGAGCCTTGTCCAGGACAGACATCAGTACAAAATCACATTCTCATTCCAGGGTATGCATCTTTGTCATAATAGAATTTGAAGGAACCATGGTTGTCTGGGCATTCTCAGATTACCACATCAGTCCACTGTTTTGATACATCATTCTAATTGCTCACACAGAACTAGAAATGTCAAGTATGCCAGTCAGATCTATGTCAGTAAATGACTGGAAATCACCCTGACAAAGTTGATGCTAAAACAACACATCAAGTTAAAAGATGGATTACGGGGCCTGGGGAGATGGAGCAACGAATATAATGCTAGCTGGTCAAGCATAATGAGTCAATTTCAGATCTCTCACACCTAGGTAAATACTGGGTGTGGTGGTGCATGATGGAGAAGCAGAAGTAGGGGATCCCTAGGATTCACTGGCTAGATTAGCTGAGAAAAATCTACTATATCTTTTAACAGTGCTTATATTGTTTAAAATTTATAACATGGCCAAATATATAAAGCAGGTTTAAAAATGAAAAATGTTATCCTTTCCTAGCCCATATCAGAGAATCTGAATGAACTCTGTGAAATCAGTTTGCTGGAAGTGACCATCTTCTGTACTGACAGTGAATATCTTTGATGCTTAGCAAGCTATCTCACGATTCTCACTTATTCCGTTCACTAATACAACAATATATTCATAAATGCAGTAAGTGCATAATTCTCAAAGAGCCTTCAATCAAGTTTTATTTTATCTTAATAAAACATTGATTTATCCAGAATCATTCTAATCATGAATTTTAACCCAGAATAAGTAAATAAAGAAAACTGTCCCTTTCCAATATCTACTTTTTCTTTGAGATTGCAAATATTACTTGAGCAAATCCAGTACATGACTAGACTTCTAGGAAAACAAAAGTTTACTTCTGGGACTTAAAGGATGTCATAATGGCCCAAATGCTTTCTTTAAGATGATTTTACATCTCTCAACCTGTGGAAACTGCCTTTAACCTGACAATCTTATGAGACAGTTAGTCAGCTTTTTGTAACTGTAACAAATGCCTAAAATAATCAGCTTACAAAGAGAAAAGGTTCATTTTGACTCATAGTTTTCAAGATATAAATCTATGATCAGGTGGACCTATTGCTTTGGCATATGACCCATTATTCAGTTATTGTGTTTTGCATGTGCGTGAATTATGTATGTGTATATGTGTGCATGTGGGCCCATTCATTAGATGGGTGGGTGGGTATGTACATGGGAAGGCCAGAGTATCCTTCTCAGGAATGCCATTCATTTGGCCTGAAGTTTACCAGTTAAGTTAAACTGGATGGCCAGTGAGCCCCAGGAACCCTGGGATTATAGACAGAAGCACTGCACCTGGTATTTTTACAACAGTTCTGGGAATTGAACTCAGGTCCTCATGCTTACAAGACAAATACTTTCCTGACTGAGCCATCTCCCAGCAATATAGATGTTGCTATGTAGATATGTCTTTATAACTAATACTAAAGTCTACAACTAATACAAAAATATCTCCTTTATTTTCAAAACCACTAGACAGTAAATGAACCTCTATTGCAATTTTGCCTGGGGAAATGGCTTTCATTTAACATTTGTGTTATTGGTTTTCCCATCAGTGTAACAAAGAGTAAATTAAAAGGTGGCAGAGATTAATCCCGTCCTAGTGCAAAACAATAGAACATGCATTTGCCTGTAAAAAGACAGTGAGTTGGGTGACCAGACACAAGGATAAATAGCAGTAATTAGTCTTATTGAAGGAAGTCTTTTTTTCACATCAGAAATGTCAAGTCAGTCTGACATGTGTCAGTCTCTATTATATAGGAAACAGCACTAGCTTTTTAATCTGCCAGAAATAAGCCTTGATATATCCATTGATATCAATCAAAGTTGCTTTTGTTTGTTTATAAAACCTCAGTGGGAAAATAATCCTCAATTCTCTTTCATTTGTCAGATTGTATAAGGTTTGGGAGTGACCAAGGCCATGCAAGCCACTCTGAGGCAAAGATGAAAGCTTTTATTCGGAAAGCATGAGCTGCCAGGGATAATTCACAAGAGAGGAACACAGCCAACCTGCGTTTTCAGGTAGTGGGCTTTATAGGCCTTTTTAAGTTGGAGGAAGGTAAGGATGGAAAACAAAAACTCATTTGTTAAGTTTAACAGAGAAGTTCCTTTAGGGGAGATCATTATATTAACTATTTGCACATGAATGTGGTAAAGTAGCTAGGCATGACACCAGAACAGTGACCAGGTGACTCACAAGATAAGGGGGCAGGAAACTATGACCTGGGGCATTGTTAGGCAAGTAGGGCATAATGACCAGGTGGTTTCTTGAAGAATGTGCTCTTCCCCAGGCCTCTGTCACCATTCTGCTGACCATGGTGACTCCATCTTGGAAGCCTGTCCCGACCTAGGAGATTGCATAGTGTCTGTGTTTCAAAACTTGGAGATCAGATTATCTTCAAGAAAGGACTATGTCTAGTCCACGAGATGCTTGCTGGATATGTAAGGTATCTTGGGTAGATTCAGGTTAGGTGCTGTAGATGAGTGAAACTATGTGGCGATTTTTTTTCTGTGATTGGGTAAGTTCACTGAGAATGATCTGTTCCAGGTTCAACCATTTGTCCTCAAATTTCATTGTGTCATTTTTTCTTACTGCTATATAGAATTCCATTGTGTACATATACCACATCTTAGTTATCCATTTTTCTACTGATGGACATCTGGGTTGATTCCAGCTCTTAGCTATTACAAATTGAGCCACTACAAACATGGTTGAGCAAATCTCTCTAGCCTGTGGTTTGAAGGTTTTAGGGTAGATGCCCAGTAAGAAAATAACTGGACACTAGGATGGAAGGGGAGGGCATCAAAGGGGTGGGAAACACAAATCTAGACCCAAACGGCAATGGTACCATAAAATTCTACTTACTAAAAGACAGACCAAATGGCTGATCCTTCACCAGGCCCTTACAGGGAACACCTGAACCACAAGACACTGGAGAGGGTAGGATCATGACTAACCTTAATCTTCTACATCTTCGTTCCCTCCCTCTCCCTCTCCCTCTCCGTCTCTCTCTCTCTCTTCTCTCTAACTCTTGTATATTAGTTACATTTTTCCTCATTTTCTTAGTGGGCACTGACCTGTAACTCCCAGATCCAGCATGGGGCTATCATCCACAATGAGCTTTTGATCAGAGAGACCTACAAGGTTTCCTAAAAGACAGATTTCTGTCATAGTACTTGATGACCCACCAAAGGTTAGTGGTAAGACCCTACTGCTGAAGACATCTTATGTGGTTGACATGCAAAATAGAATGGCATGGTTGGAAGTTGGAAGACAGTCAGTCCCCAGACAGTCAGCGCGTCTCGTGCCAGAAGGTGCCACATGGGCGACTGGGGGGAAAATGACCAATATCTTTCCAAGCAACTCATGGTCTAACCTACGTAGCAGCAAATAACTTGTTGTGATGCCCACACAAGTGCAATAGTGGCACACAGCCATGGTGGGGAACCAGCTGCTCTTAATTTGGCTAACTGATCTACTCAGTGGTACGGACCCATAGCTGGAGCTGGGAAATAAGTCAGAACCATATCCAAACATAAACCCACTCTCCAATATCAAGTTACCATCAATCATGGGCTACAAGAGGGCCTACACCTATTAAATTCTCTATTAAAATAGTAAGGGTTATCTCATTTGTCTTGGTGCTAACTTACTCTCCATTGGAGAATCTGCTTCTCTTCTCCAGATAGATGTAGATCCTAAGGAGAGAGCCACCCCATCATACCTCAAATGGGCCCCTGCTGAAACTAAGAAAAATTGGCAAAACAAGCAAGGGTGCTGTTTTCCCAATGAACCAGATACCAGCACAAGGGGGAAGGAGATCAACACAGAGAAAAATCAACTCCTACCAAATCAGAGAGCCAGAGCCTCAGAGGCCCCCAACACCTCATCACTGAAGCAGACCAAAAATGAACCCAACATGGCTCACGAAAAGTTTGTGGAAGAGGGGGCGGAAAGAATGTCAGAGCCACATGTTGGGTCATGATATGCAGAGACATTTATCTTACCCATAACTGTGGGCTAACTCCACAATGCATGACCCATATACCTCAACAAGGAGAGGCCAAGGGGAGGGGTAGGTCACGGATGAGCCTAATAATGGTACCAAACTGACTGTATTTGCTGAATACAAAACTAACTAATAAAGAAAAAAAGAAAAGGAAAAAAAATAAAAATAAAATATCAAAAAAAGAAAAGAAAAGACTATGTCATTCAATGGAGTGTGTTTAAAGACCACAGTGACCAGAGAGGATTGGGGTTCTATGCTGTCTCTCCCCTTTGTTCATGTGGACACCTGAAGCCTGGCGTAAGCACCAAGCCCTATGTCAAGACCAGCAAAATGTAGCCCATGTCCAAGACCATCCCAATGTCTGCTTTCCTATTGTTCATAACCCCCCCCCCAAAAAAAGGACTATATGTATAGTTGAGGAGAAAGCCAATGTTAAGACATTTGAAAAGTAAATATAACTCCAGTTTCATTTTCTCTAAATAAAGCATTATTGGGGCAAATCTAGGATCATTCCTTGATACATCATGTGTGCCATCTTTATCACTGAAAAGGCAAAATTGAGGAATAAGTAAATCAAAGATAGCTGTCCCTTGACAAAAATATGTTAGCCAACATTTTCCCTAAGGTCACAGATGTCCCAAGAGTACACCCCCCCCCCCAGCAGTTACCTGTTTGGCTCTGTATTCTTCTTATTTTTGTGCCAGGTGGGCTGGACTTGAGCAATTAAGGCTCTTTAGTTTCATTTTTTTGTGTTGTTGTTACAAGCCAAAGACAAAAGGAATATGATGAGGAGGGCAGAAATAGACTTTAGTAAGGATAATATAGAAAAAGACTCCCCAGAATGGAAATGTTTGTTTTCCTGTAAGAAAGAGAAAGGAGGTTGCTGGATCAGAGGAACATAAAGGTTGAAAGGCTCACCTTGTCAGGGCAAGCCTGTTTGGGATTCCATCCACATCCAAATAAGAGAAAGAAAAGGGAACACAGAAAAGCAGACAGGCTTGATCAGAGAAGGTCTGTGAGCAACTGCCTTGAGGGAGAGGCTTCCACTTAATGTACTTAAGTAAATTATCTCAGTACAGGGATAATTACTCCCCTGTCTTTTTAGCATGTGCATAGGTGAGGGGGTGGTATCTTGACCATGTGAATGAGTGATGGTTCCCAGGAACAGGAGACTTTATTCTGGTCAGGAGAAAGTGTCACTTCCTTTTCTAATGTTACCAGGTGTGGTGGTTTGAATGGATATCCCCAAATAGATTCAGGAGTTTAATTAAAGCTTTAAATCTCCAGCCACCTGGCTGGAGGAGGTGTTACTGTGGATGGATCTGGAATTCCAACCTAAAGACAGGCAGAGTGCTTGAGCTCTGCCCCAGGTTCCTGGAGTGTGCTGGCTTATGGTGCTGGGGGTGGTATTTCTCTCTGCATGGATGTGTGTAAAGGGGGTCACTTCTTCCACCATTATGGGAGGTGGGGTGGGGAAAGTCATCACCAATCCAAATAAGCAGTGGATGCTACAAACTACAAAATCGACCAGCCAAGCAAGATGGTCCCATGGATACAATAGTGCCACATAAGTTATGGGGGTAATTAAATGCTCTCTGATTGGATATGAGACACATTCAGCAGGAAGGAATCCATGCCTGGTACTGAAAACTGAGTCAAAAGCCTGACATGATACACACTACAGGGAAGCTACCACTGTTCTTTGGCTAAATGGAGTTGTTATGCCATCAAAAAGCCTTCTAGAGCTGGAGATATGGCTCAGCCATTAAAGTGCTTTTCTGAAAAGCCTAGTGACCCAGGTACCATTCCCCAGTACCCATGTAAAGCCAGATGCACAAAGTGACACATGCATCTGCAGTTCATTTGCAGCAGCTAGAGGCCCTGGCACACCCATTCTCTCTCTCTCTCTCTCTCATTCTTTCTCTCTCTTTGCATGCAAATAAATAAATAAAATATTTTAAAACCTTCAAAATATATGTGTTTATTCCAATTGATTAATGCTATTCTCATTTTTGGTTAGAGAAGCTTCTATTTACAGATGACAGCAAATACTGGGGGAACCCAAAACTCATGGAGGTGAAGAGAAGAAGAAAAAGCACAGTGATCACCTCTGAATGAGTCATCTCTATTACACCTCCCAGGGCTCAGGGAGCATTATGGAGGAGGTAGTTAAAAGAATATGTGTGCTATGCTCACTGCCAGCTTGAGAACCTTCTCTATGGAGGTGGTGGTAGACACTGAGGAGACTAAACTCTCAACAAAGCCCAAAATAAGAAGCTTATAAGAGGCCAACACTAAGCAAGACATCTATCACTCTCTGCACAACTCAGAGGACATGCTGGAAAGGGGGAGCAGGAGAGAAAGACTGTGAGGATCACAAAGTGGGAACACTTTGGAGAACTGTCTTCCCAACATGAATTGTCTGGTGCATTAATGATTTTGCAATGATTGCTGGTAACCCTATACGACCTGCACTGTTTGAACCCAACAACAATTGATATGGAAGACACAGGAGGACAAAAGCAATGAGAAAAAAAATAGAAGAAGAATGACCTGAAAAAAGGAGGGTCCTGACTGGAATGGGGGCTGAGGCGAGTGGACAAAAGAGGATTATGGGACTGGTATATGATCAAATTAAAGTGTGTTCATATACTAAAATTCTCAAAAATGCTAAAAAATAAATAGTAAATAAGTTATTCTTCCCTGATTACATACATTCCAGTGCTTTGTGCTTTGTCTTGTCTTTTTCTTGGGAACAGGCAGAGATGGTATGTGGGTTCCTGTGT
The DNA here is from genome assembly GCA_036346955.1 of Dipus sagitta. Taxonomy (NCBI): domain Eukaryota; kingdom Metazoa; phylum Chordata; class Mammalia; order Rodentia; family Dipodidae; genus Dipus; species Dipus sagitta. The sequence goes on along the minus strand of CM070773.1, from coordinate 154,969,707 downwards.
CCTCTGAGGCTCAGCCATGGTCCACCCCAAAGGCACCCAGGCAACCGGGGTGGGTGAGCACATGATGAGAGAAACACTCCCGGGAGATAGCTCAACAGCTCTCTTCAGTTTATTGTCAGTGAAATGGGCTTATAAGCATCTGAGGATGGGGGGAGGAACCCTAAGGGGATTGGATATACCAAGTTCATTTCTGATGCCTAATTAGCATATGGGGACATTCATTCTAGCACATAGGCAATGGCGGGGGAGGATGCGCTGTCAGGTGATCTAGGGTCTCAGGACTGTGTGAAGGCTGCTGGCTGATAAGGAGTTTCCTAGGCAACTGACTAAAGGTCACAGGGCTATGGGAAAAGCCTAAATTCAGGTGTGCCAGGCTTGGAGAGGGAGTGGCCTCCTGTAGCCTTGGGGTCCTTAGCCATGCCTGGAAGCTCAGGCCCGTGTCCTGAAGGCTTCAGGCTGTGCCTGGCAGTGCCCAACAACTCCCCTTTTGTTTTTATAATGGAGCAGTGTCTTCCTGAATGAGTTCTTTATAATTTACCATAGGTCCAGATAGAGTTAGGTGGTATTCAAGGACCTGATTAGCAGCAACCTTAGCAATATTAGTTATCTGTTATCTGAGAAATATGAGACAGGGTGCTACAAGCAATAGGGTTCCTATAGTAAGGAAGGGGCTAAGGAGAGGCCAAATAACAAAATAGTTAGAGAACCAGGTGGTGGGGTCCTCAAGCTTGTAGCAGTCAAGCTGCTTAACAACATTTGATTTGTTAACAAAATAAACAATATTTTTGTCACAAGACCATACATGCTCCCCAAGTTCAGCAGTAATGAAGTCTAAGGCTAGATGGTTTTCAAGTGCCACACCCGTGAGAAAGTTCAATTGTCTCCGGAGAGATTTGAGGCTGTTGGTCACTGGAGGCACCCAGAGACAGTGTCATGCTAAGGCCCACCAGCAAAGGGACGAAGATCTCTTTCAGTTGGTGCTGGCAGTTGGTGCAGGTGGAGTTTGTAGATTTTTTTTTGGAGTTTGTAGATTTTTTTTTTTTTTGTAGCGATACACCTGTGAAGCAATCAAGACTGGGAACAATGTGGGAGAGGAAATATTTATGTATGAGGTGGTTAGTCCTTCACACCATAGGACAGCGGGTGTCTTGACACAACTTGTCCTGATTATGGAAATATTGAGCAGGCACTCAGCTCTGATTGGCTTAGCGCTGGACAGGCAGAGAGACATAACTTGACCTGCATCAAAGAGGGCAAGGCCTGTCCTTTGTAGAGCCAGGGACTCAGAGCACACTTGGAGAAACAGTTCTTTGGAACTGGGCAAGAGGTAAGAAAATTTTTCTTGTCCTTTTTACCTTCAGGGGTCCAGTCACCCTAATGTTACATCCCTTTATTTATCCCTCTCATGAGAAGACACTCTAACTGCTTTTAGGGGACAAGGTACGGAGACATCACATCACTTACTATTTCCTGCTCAATGGGACACAAAGTGGGGACTTGTTACAATTAGAGAGTGTCTCTCAGTGAGGGGAATTATTCTAGTGGACCCCAGAGTGTAGAAAGAGAATATTGGGGAGAAAAAAATAAAAGTAAGGAGTTAATGAGAAGTGAGCACACAGCAAACTGGTCCTTTTTGAGGTCAAGGTAATCCAGGTAGACAGGCTTGGATTGTCTCAGGACCATCTGAGGATGAGCTGGCTGAGATTTTCTTCCACAACTGTTCATTAAATGGCACAGTAGTATTCAACATGGATTGTAAAACAGATGAGATATTATCCAAGTTATCAGAAACATATACACAACATTTAACCTTGCTAATAGGGAGCTATTGGGTGCCATTAAAGGCTGTACAAATGTATTTTTTGGTCTCAGAACTTATTTATATATTCTATATTTGAAAATAACCCTTTTGACATCTATAGTTGTTTTTCTTCATTATAGAATTAGAACTATGGGGAAAAGATGTCTTAATGTTTGTTTGTTTCCCCTCTTGGAAAGCTCTTGTTGTATTACTTAATAGGCTATTTATATATTTAAGATATTTTTTTATCTTTGGTTATACATTTCTTCCTGAGTGTTTAAGACCATGCAGATAGCCAAAATTTGACTAAGGACTAATTTTAGAGGTCACTAATGGCTCTCCAAAGAGACTTTAGGGACCCAGGAGTAGCCCTATAGCTTCCTGGTGTATTCTCTCTGTTAGGATGAATCAGGGATGTGATGGCTAAGTAGTTTGCCCTTCTCTGGGAAGTCAGGAGGACTGCTTGCTCCTCAATTGTGACTCTCCTGTTTCAGACTGTACACCACTTTTATTTGGGTCTCCGTATCCTCCCTGCTCAGGAAGACAGGTGACTTACCAGGGGGCCAGTGTAGAAATGTCCCAACATCTCCAGTGGCCTGATAACCTGGGAACACAGGCCAAAATATTGGCCCTTCTTGCTCCAATGATTCCAATTGGGCTTTGGCTTCTAAGTAGGTAATTAACACACTTAGAAAGGAAGTTATACCAACCTGGATGTATGTACATGTAGAACACATTTGATTACTGAAATAGATTTAGTTAAAGAATGGCACAAGAGCTTCTAAAATCATTTTGTCTAATCTTTTAAATTTTTGTTGTGCTATGGCAGCATAAGCCATATCTAAGGCATAGGAAATAAGCACATCTCATACTTTAAATATATAGCATTTTTAAATGTAGGCAGAACCTGTTATCAGTCTTGAAAACTATACTAATTAATTTACAAACAAACTAATTTAACATAGAAATTGTCAGAAAAGGACAAGTAAAACAATAAAAAGTCTTAGCACCTGTGTTTGAAAACATCTTTGATTAGTTTAGATACCTGTGTGGATACCAATTACCCAGAGAACATTGGAAACAGAACCACAGAGCTTGAATATTAGTTTTTTCAGATGAGGACCATTGTTTGAGCATGAGGATGTACCCAATGAGGACCATTGTTTGAGCATGAGCATGTACCCTAATATACTAAAGCAGGGAATATTTCTTAAGAGTAAATTTTGTTATAAGCACTGGACTTAAGATGCCAGAAATTAGACAGTTACTTTACATACAATAGAGCAGAATCTGGTCCTTTCTGAGCCAAAACAGCAAGCTAAATTTTAATATGACCCTTGATAAATCATTTTTGAAAGAAAAGACACCATTCGACAACCAATGATTTTGGCTTAAACTTGATAGCTATTGACTTTATGTACCACAGAAATTTTTATTAATATAAAACAATTTTATGTTTTACTCATGACTTAAATTTGATAAAGCTTATGTAAGCTATCCCAACATATTTTAGCCTAAAAATTCATTTTTTGTTCCTTAAGAGTTTGTAACAGTTGAAAAGTCTGTAACTTTAGGCATGGTATTTAGGTTTAGCCTGAAAATATTTTCCTACACATGCATATCTTTATCCACATGTTTAACATTTTGATCTAAGTACCACTCAAAAAACATTTTTAATGAGTGTCCTATGTCCCAACATTGAAAAATTCCTTCCCAGTTCCTTCAATCAACTCCATCTCACCCCATTATTAACATCTTTCTTATAAGGCTATTAAGAAAAACTACACCAAATTGATTGATCCTATTACTGACAAGCAAGTAGTTTAAAGACAATTTTATGTCATTAATACCAATAACACACTTGGAAATGATTTTATTAGGAGCAACTAAGGCTAATTTTGTTGCTATGCTTAGGCAGGCTGGCCTAGAAGTCAGGTCAGTTGCCTCCTCCTTTTAAGTAAATTACAATCTTTTTTTATTTTATTTTAAAATACCTGACAATTGGGATGGAGAGATGGCTTAGGGGTTAAGCACTTGCCTGTGAAGCCTAAGGACTCCAGTTTGAGGCTCGATTCCCCAGGACCCACATTAGCCAGATGCACACGGGGGCACACGTGTCTGGAGTCCATTTGCAGTGGCTGGAGGCCCTGGTGCACCCATTCTCTCTCTCTTTCTCTCTTTCTCTCTTTCTCTCTGCCTCTTTCTCTCTGTCTGTCACTCTCGAACAAATAAATAATTTTTAAAACTACATTTATAAAATACCTGACAAATTATAAGTTACCACTTCAGAGAGATTTCTGTTGTTTTCAATAATCCTCTATGTAAATTGAAGTTGACTTAGAACATAAGCTCCGTAACTATATTTATGATATCATGTAACAAAGTATGGCATTCTTTACATAAAACTTCAGTTCACCATAGGCTTTAGTTAAACGTGACTTTCTTTTTTCTTGTCGCTGGCACTGCTGAGGCTGGGCAGCACTTGCATGCACCTTAGATCAGCCCTGCCCAGCTCCCTGGGCACTCACCCAGCATCAGGTCTAGTACACGTGGAGGTAATGGCCAAGACTGGCTGAGACAACTGAAGGGGTCCATGTCTGGCTACTTGAAGGGGAAGGAAGGGGGGGCATGAGACCTTTGGGAAAAGATGGGATCTCCAGGACTGCCAGGAGGCCACTGAAGAAGGAGGGGGCCTGCTGGGGGATGCTGGGCAAAGGGGGTCTGCAGGAGGCCACTGGCAGAGGAGGCAGAGAAATGGTGCCAGCCCGGGCCAAGGAGCCATTGTCTGGGCACGTGTGAGCCTGTCGCCTGACTCTGTATGGAGCTGCTTTGGAGCGCTTGCAAAGCCAGATTGTAGTTTAGCTGGTTAAAAGCGGTGAGGGGAAATTTCCTTCCTGGACTTTTCACTTCCTATCCAGATAAGCTATGTGGGTCCACGTGTCTGGGCCACATGGATGCCCAGAAATCCAGTGGGCAACCTAGAGGACTTCCCAAAAGGAGCCAGCCTCCCTCTGGGAGAGCTTAATTCCCTTGCCTTTCAGAAGAGCCCATAATATATGAATCTGTGATTTCTTTTGCTGGGAGACAATATTAAAGTAAAGGAGGAAAAAGAGAAAAATAGCTTCCATCTGATGGCAGAAAGAGAAATAGATAGAGGGTTTTTGCCAACACCCAATGGGCTGTTGGGGTCCATGCAGAGGACGGCTGGCCTTCAGTCAATACCGAAGAGTGGCCTGGACCAAGAGGCATCAGTTGCCAGTTCATCGTGTCTGGTCCCACACAATGGCATGAACCAATAATAAAGGAGGAAAAAGAAAAACCTGCCAGCCCTCAAAAACATGGAGGCTGATAAGGAGTTTCCTAGGCAACTGGCCAAAGGTCACAGGGCTATGGGCAAAGCCTAAGTTCAGGTGTGCAGGTCTTGGAGAGGAAGTGGTCTCCTGCAGCCTGGGGGTCCTTAGCCATGCCTGGAAGCTCAGGCCCCTCTCCTGAAGGCTCCAGCCTGTGTCTGGCAGTGCCTGACAGTGGTATCTTTGTTTTAAAACAGAAATTAAATCTAATGGCCATGCATTTTCTTTCCCTAAATTCTCCAGAGTCTCCCTCCTATTTGACAGTTTTTCACTACCTTTCTAGGACAGAAATACTCTCTTTTGGGAGGAATATGTAGATCAATTGGTACAGTGCTTGACTAATATGCATGAGTCCCTGCCTTTGGTCCTCGGCTTCACATAAACCAGGCATAGTGGTACATGCCTATATACCCATGATTATGTAGATGGAGATAGGAATATCAGAAGTTCAAGGGCATTTTCAACTGTATAGTGATTTCAAATCCAGCCTGGGATATAAAATACCCAGTCTCAATTAGAAAAATTCTTTTGGTCATATATGTAACTGGGACAGTTCAAGATTAATCATCAGTTTGTTCCAGCTCTTACATAAAGCAAAGATTTATCCAGATCTAAGCCCTTCTCATGGGATATTACACAATAATTCATTAATTATTGTATTCATATCATTGAGAACAAAGATATGAAGATCATATGGTCTAGTTAGTCACTATGCTGGTTGCTGACAATATTAAGTAAAATAAGACCTTTTTATATAGTCATACTCAATTATATATGTAGTTATTATACATAACCAATATATATCAACACACATATCTCAATGTTTTAATATTATAATGGCTGTGAGGAATCACAACAAGCTACACAGTAATCATGGTGACTAAGTACTTGTCCACATAAGCAAAACTATGAGAGATCAGAAAGCCACTTAAAAGCTCCCATCTTCCAGAAAGCTACTAAGATTTAGTAGAAAGAACACAAGGTTTGTGCTACATGGAAGCTTACAAAATTAATCATTGGTAAATCAGTGGCTTTGCATCACCAGTAATTTCATTAGGTTTGCCCAAATATTCACATAAGACATATACATTTATTACTATTGCTCATTAGCAAATATGTGGAGTTTCATAATACTATTAAAATATTATTGTCTAAATTTTCATAATCTAAGGAAGAAGTGTATAAAGGCTTAGTTAGGAGACAGATGAGAGGAGAAAACCATGTAAAGCAGTAGTGAAGCATGTGGTCTGAACACTATCTGAGCCAGACTATACACCATGATTACTGAATTATACAAATATCCATGGTGGCCATGGTTTCCTGTTATCTTATTTATGGTGCTGGGACTTGAACTCAAGGGCATTGACCAAGCCAGGCAATAAACCTAACAGTAAACTACATGCTTAGACTGCCATGTACCCTTCATCCTTAGGTTGGGAGTATAGGGAAAAAGAAATGGGGACACAATGAATAGCCATTGCTCACACCACATCTCAGTACAGTCAGTTGGCCAAGGGCTGGGTTTGGAGATATAGAGAAGAAGAGGTGGGGCCACAGTAATTGGCAGTCCTTAGTTGTGCAGTTATAACCTGGACCCATAGACAAAACTGAAGACATTCATGAAGGAGAACAACCATATGGCACCTCTCCCTGGCTTAGACCCAGCTCACAACATCTTCCCCTGGGTGCAAGCATGTAGCATTTCCCCTGAAAGGCCTCATAGTGAGACAATGAATAGGATTCAGATTTGCTCAAATGACTAGCCAAGCAACTGGACTTTGAATGCAACTTGCTTGTTAAGCAAGTGTCACGTTTTGATTAATTACAACTAATCTCATTCTCTGATAGGAAAGGGAGACTATATGCTCATAGGCAAGAACACAAATGGAAAATTACTCCATGTAGCTCAATAGAGACTAGAGTATATATAACTGCTCATAAATCAAATAGAACAGAAGTTGAGGGAGGGCTTTTATTAAAGATTTTATTTCATTTATTTATTTATTAGAGACAGAGAAAGAGAGAAAGAAAGAGAGAGAGAGAGAGAAAGAATAGGCATACCAGGGCCTCTAGCCACTGAAAACGAACTCCAGATGTATGCACCCCCTTGTACATCTGGCTTATGTGGGACCTGGAGAATTGAACTTGGGTCCTTAGGCTTCACAGGCATGCACCTTAACCACTAAGCCATCTCTTCGGTCAGTGAGAGGGCTTTTTAATGGACACAATAGATATAGAGTAGATGCAGGAAAATCTGAGATACATACATTTTATTTTAAAAGTGAATTGATGGAGCTGGGGAGGAGATTCATTCAGTTAACTATTTGCCATATGAGCATGAGAAATGGAGTTCAGATGCCCGGCACCTATGTATATGTCAACTGGGCAGGGTGGCCATTTGTAATCTCAGCATATGGGAGGCAGAGATATGAAATCCTTGGGACACACTAGACTAGCTGAACCACCAAGCTCTGGATTCAAGTGAAAGACCTTGCCTTGATAAAATGAAGAGGAGAACAATAGAGGAAGTCCCTGACATCAGCCTCTAGCCTCCACGATAGCAGATGAGAGTTGGACATCCAAGACTCTTGAAGCTTGGTGGTCTACATGACCCATTACAAAAGCCATACAGAATTTAGCCAAAAGATGGTCATTTAATTGAATAAATATGTTCATGCATTTCTTATAGTATCTGCCTTTCATGGTTCATGGTTTCCACTTTTTTACACCAGTGTATATTAATGAACCTCCTTTCCCCAGGACAACAAAGCCAGCTTGGGCATCCAGGCCTTCTTGCTCTTGGCCAAGTTTTGAACCTAACACACTGGTGTTGCAAAACAGTTCTGTCACTCATTCCCTTCTCCGTGGTTTCAAGCTTCAAACCCTCTTGGACATTCACTTGCTTCTTGTTTGTTTGTTTGCTTATTTGCTTCATTTTATTTACTTTATTTTTTTCTTCCTTTCTTTCTTTCTTCCTTCCTTCCTTTCTTTCTTTCTGTGAGAGAGAGGAAGAGAGAGACAGAGAGAGTGAAAATGGGTACACCAGGGCTTCCTGCCACTGCAAACAAACCACAGATGTATGAGACACTCTGCATCTAACTTCTTTATATGGGTACTGGGTAACTTGGGTTGTTAGGCTTTGCAGATAAGCAACTGCACCACTGAGCTAACTCTCCAGCCCTGACTTGCTTTTCCCTATAGTCTGCTACACCTGAAAGTAAACTCCACAGGAAGAGAGAGCTTGTCTTCGTCATTCCTGACTGTGCCCAATCCATGGTGAATATAGGCACACAAAATAGGCATTTGCTGTAGTAGGCTTTCTCTTGCTGGGACAAAATACATGACAGAAACAAGCCTGCAGGACTTATTTTGGCCCATGGTGTTGTAGAACAGAAGAGATCACATCATGGCAGGCCAGGAGGAAGGGGCAGGGGACTTCCAACACTCAGCCATCTTTCTCCTTTTTCTTCTTTTATACTACCTGGGGTCCCAGCCCATAGGATCATGATGCTTATATCCATGGTGGGTCTTTCCCTCCTCAGTTAATCCTCTGGAGATGTCCTCACAGATACCCAGGAGTGTACCTCATCAGTCTCCTAGGTGATTCACAATCCAATCAAGTTAATAATGAACAATCATCATCTCAGTATTTGTTTAATTAATGCAAGGATGATTTTATGGAAATTGCTTAAATTCTTAATCATTTTTTCTCACGTATAAAATGAAAAATCTGTGTCAATAAATGAGAAAATGACAAGTTTAAAGGCCCTGACTTCAATGCCTGGCACTAAATAGGTGTTAAGAATATCATTTACTACTGGAGAGAGGTGAGAATGCACCCCACTGAAGGTAGAAGATACATATCTCAAATCTTATCCTGGAGAGATGCACAGTACTTTAGCCAAAATCATGCCTGGAGATTGAAAACAACAGAAAGACCTTATGCAGGTCATAGGCAAGTGGGAATTGTGTAAGACTATCAAACAAATGATAGAGCTGCAGAGATGGATCAGTGGTTAGGGTATTTTGTGAGCAAGCATAAGGGAAACTTAGGAGGCCTGAGTGATCACCACTGGAGTTTGAACCCCATGACCCATACAACTGTGTATGGTCATGCATGTCTGTAACCCCAGCCCAGTAAGACATCCAAGACCAGAAAAATCTCTGCACACTCATGAAAAACAGCAATATCCTGGACTAGTAAGAGACTTTGGATTAAGTAAGAACAGTTGAGCAGACTCTCAATATTTCCCTCCTCACCACCACTGTGGGTACATCCTGTCCCAGCTGACCACACCCACATGGGCACATGCCCATGCATACTCCACACACCACATACAATAATAATGATGATAAAGTACGCTGAGTGCTATGAAGGGACTCTGCAGATGAAATATTTGCACAGAAGTTTTAACTTGCTCCTGACTGAGAAAAATGGGCCCATTCACAGAGCATGGGGATATAGCAATGAGAGCAATGGGCTCAAATTTTAATCTGAAGATATGCAGTAGTTTGCTCTTCTAAGCTGCTGTACCTAAAGGATTGAAAGACAGTTTGTGTTTTGAAAGACTAACTTACCAACAGAACATTAGAACATCTACTTCATTGCAACACTGGAAGGCTAAGCTTTAAAAAATGGTAGTAGGGCTGGAGAGATGGCTTAGTGATTAAGGCACTTGCCTGTAAAGCCTAAGGACCCAGGTTCAACTCTCCAGATCCCATGTAAGCCAAATGCTCAAAGGGGAGGCAAGCACAAGGTCACACATGCCCACTAGTTGGTGCAAGCATCTGGAGTTTGATTGCAGTGTCTGAGGCCTTGGTGCAGCAAATCTCTCCCTCTCTCCTGCTCTCTCTAAAATAAAAATTTTAAAATGATAGTAAATAAATGATCCCAACACAAACCCACATGCTGATTGTCTACCATATCGCAGGTCTGTGCCTGTTTTTTAACAGTGCAGGATGTTGAATGGAACTGCAACTGTGATAGATAAGATAGATAAGAGAAAACTCCACTTTCAATATTGTCACTGAAGCCACAGCTAGTTTCTTATCCCTTCTTAGCCCCCATTTTCAGTTTATGAAATGTATCTAATAATGGTGCATATATCATACATAGGTAAATCTTTTAGCACAGTATTTCAGAATACAGGAAGCCCTAAGTTAATATTGGGCCTTATGCCTAATAATATTTACATTGTTATTTTCCACCATACATGTGGCTCCTAGTCTTCACATTGAATCAATTATTAGTTCCACTATTCATGTTTTATTTGGATTTGGTCTTTGACACAGTCCTTCTCCATCTCTTTACACACAAGTTTTATTCCTTCAAAAACAATTCCAGTGGACCCTGAGGTCAGTTCATGGAGGGATCAGCTTAGATGAAAAGGAGGTAGACAACAGAGGTAGAGCATTGCACCTATGAAGCCCACACTGGTATTTGTACCATTCTCTATACATTTTATATGTTTGAGCTTGCTCATAATAGAAAGATTTGTTTTTTATTTTTTCTCTCTCTTTTTTTCTTTATTAGTTAGTTTTGTATTCAGCAAATACAGTCAGTTTGGTACCAATATTAGGCTCATCTGTGACCTACCCCCTCCTCTTGGCCCCTCCTTGTTGAGGTATATGGGTCATGCATTGTGGAGTTAGCCCACAATTATGGGTAAGATAAATGTCTCTGCATATCATGACCCAACATGTGGCTCTGACATTCTTTCCGCCCCCTCTTCCACAAAATTTCCCTGAGCCATGTTGGGTTCATTTTTGGTCTGCTTCAGTGATGAGGTGTTGGGAGCCTCTGAGGCTCTGGCTCTCTGATTTGGTAGGAGTTGATTTTTCTCTGTGTTGATCTCCTTCCCCCTTGTGCTGGTATCCGGTTCATCAGGAAAACAGCACCCTTGCTTGTTTCTCCCGTTTTTCTTAGTTTCAGCTGGGGCCCTTTTGAGGTATGATGGGGTGGCTCTCTCCTTAGGATCTACATCAATCTGAAAAAGAGAAGCAGATTCTCCAACGGAGAGTAAGTTAGCACCAGGACAAATGAGATAACCCTTACTTTTTTTTATAGAGAATTTAATAGGTGTAGGCCCTCTTGTAGCCCACAATTGATGGTAGCTTGATATTGGAGAGTGGGCTTATGTTTGGATATGGTTCTGACTTGTTTCCCAGCTCCAGCTATGGGTCCCATACCACTGAGGGGATCAGTTAGCCAAATTAAGAGCAGTTGGTTCCCCACCATGGCTGTGTGCCACTACTGCACTTGTAAAATTCCATTTTTGTCAGTGGATTTGTATGTGAAACAACCTTCTTGGCCATTTGTATAGGAAAGACTTACAGTGAAGAACTGATTTATGGAGGCCTGAGATTTTGGTGCTGGTATTGATTAGAATAACACATAAATCAATTGGTGATTTTGCAACTAAATCCTCAAATAAGTTTATGTCTGTCTTAAATTGGCTGTCCAGACACAGATGACAAGAAACAATGAACCTTGGGATGGGAATGAATTCAAATTTCTAGAGAATTATTTTACCTTCCATCATACTTAGAAATTTTTTTGGGGGGGGTGGTTTCAAGGTAGGGTCTCACTCTAGCTCAGGCTGACCTGGAATGCATTATGTAGTCTCAGGGTGGCTTCAAATTCCTACCTCTGCCTCCTGAGTACTGGGATTAAAGGCATGTGCCACCACACCCGGCTTAGAAAGCTTTTTTTTTTTAAGTGATAGAAATTGAATTAATGTGTTTGAGTCTGAGTGTACTGTCCCGAGTTGGCCACATGCATGATAACAAAAAGCAGAGTGAATTTTATTTGATTTTAGTACAGGCACCTAAACTGCAATAAATGTCACACTAAGTTGAAAGTTTATTTCAGATGCCTATATTCTAGCTTATTGTCCAGCCCTTGGTATGCCCATGGTTACAAGGTTTGTGATGATAATCCATACATGTGATGGTGGCAGCAGAGAAACCTGGAAAATTTACAAACTCTTGCTTTATTCTATACATTAGGCTCTGGCTGGTGTCAAACTGTGTTCTAGCAAATGCTTGGCTCTGAAATTTGTTATAGATGGAACTGGTTAGGTTCCACTGTCTAAGTATTCTTGTTTGATATATGAATATTCAGATTTATGAATGACATAAAATATGTTAGTTATGCAAAAGGATGTCATATAAACTCATTTAAGTGAATAGGACAAAAGCCAACATCTTGCATCATGTCCATGAAAGGGAAAAAGACACCTTATTGCTTGAAGAATATGAAGAGTTGCCCTGGTAACGTATACATCTATTTAGTGTCACACTGATCCCATATCATGTTGATTTCCTGCAGAGTTTACTTCTCACTTCTTCAGACTGTGATGTCAGCACAGGTGCACATCTTTCTGTTTCTTTCCCCCAAATATCACCATAGTCAAACTCCCAAAAGCTAAAAATACTTGAAACCTAGGACTGAACTGAAAGTCTAGGGCTGGAGTGATTGCTTAGTGGTTAAACATGCTTGCCTGCAAAGCCTAAGGACCTATGTTCTACTCTCCAGATCCCATGTTAGCCAGGTGCAGAAAGGTGACATGAGCACAAGGTTGCACACACCCACTAGGTGGTGAAGCTATCTGGATGGAGTTCAATTGCAGTGGCTGGGGCCCTGGTGTGTCATTTCTCTCTCTCTCTCTCTCTCTCTCTAAAATAAAAAAAAATCTGCATTCCATTCTAACAATAACAGAGCCACTAATAAGTTTGAAAATGCTTTTGAAAGGTAGCTTAAATCAGGTCATGTTATTTTATATCATCATGAGGTATACAGACATCAGTAATATAGTCTGATATTAAGATGTTGAGGTAGAAAATATTACAAGATTAGTTTAATGGGGTAGTATCATAGACTACAAGACCAGCTTTAAATTCATGCAGACTTTTCAGTATATCAGCATACACTCTTCCATCTCTCTACAACTACTTCCTACAGTTGTCTCCCACCTTTTGGCTATAGCAGGTTGTACTCAGGCCCCCTGAGTTGTGATTCCTAGTTAATGGTCCTCCAGAGTTGCTCAATCTTGGAAAGTAGGTTTCTTCTCAAGGTGGCACATATCCACTGACTTCTGAGATGGGGAGTTACAAAACAGACCATTGTTGACTCATCACCTCAGTGGAGTCACTGTCTTAGCAGAGTTCCTAACTGGTTGGTTTATGGGAACTGTGAGCATACCTGGCAAGTCAGATTGGCAGATTCTTTTAGCAGGGCTTCTTGTTGAATGGGCTTTCCCCTTCTGCTCCTGGCTGTTGCTTTCCACTGCATGCATCACCACCAGTTTCTCCACTTCTCAGCCGTCCTTCTCACCTGCTTTGTGAGTTCTAAAGGTGTTCCCCTATATCACCTTTGTAAACGAGTTTATTGTTTGCTCTTCTCTTTTCCTTCACCAAGTCACACTGTGGCAGCACACTGCTACTTTACCCCAGAAATCCGGAATCTCCATGCTGTGACTCTTCCAGCTACATTTACTGTCATACATCTTGCTGCTCTCTGTCATTCATCCTCTGCACCCCATGATGCATCATCTTGTCATCCCCATCTTCTTTTGTCTGGTATTCACAACTTTTGTTACCTGAGTAACCATATCTTCATTTTGATATTAGCAACCACCTCAAACTCAGCAAGTCCAAAACATCACTTTGGACATCATTTATATCCCAACCTATTCCCTCTCTTCATTTTTAGTGAGAATTCGGCCTTTAAAACATCTGTGCTTTCTCTTTCTCTCCCAGTCCATCATAACATATCCACATGTTTTCCTTCTCAAAGTATCCCAGAAGTTCCTTAGCCCTTACCTCTAGTTTGTATCATGGTGTGAAACCCGCATGTCTTTCTGGATGCTGCTTTCACATTCTACTGACTGCCTAAAGATATGAGCCTCTAAATGCTCCAGAGATTCTCATAATGCTTGTTGTAGTTACCTTCTCACTGTTACACAAAGCACCCAACCAAAAGCAGCTGATGGGAGGAAAGGTTTTTTATTTTGCCTTATAGTCTCAAGGGGAAACTTCGTGATGGTGTGGGAAAGGATGGCATGAGCTGAGGCTTGACATCACCTCTGCGCAGCAGGTGGACAATAGTAGGAAAGGAGACCTGGCTGGTACACGCCAACAGTACTCCCAACAACACCTCTCCTCCAGCAAGTCTCCACCTCCCAAATTGCCATCAGCTAAGGACCAAGCATTCAGAACACATGTTTATGGTGACATCTATTTCAAACCACCACAATACACATTGTTTTTCCATCTTTTTTTTCGGGGGTGGGGGGCAGTCAATGCTACTCTCCTTTGAGTGACTTCATAAACCCTCTGTTCTCTGGCTCCACTCCATTTCCTCCCTGTGTTCACTGATCAGTTTCTGCCCGAATCCATCCAAGTTGAGGCATTGGCATTTGTAATTCTTCTCCATTGATTTTTCTTCTCTCACATAGGCTTGCCTCCCTCTGGTTAAAAAAATGGTCACTTTTTGCTACTCTGCATGAAGCAGCAGGTACCACACAATGTGATGCTTCAACTGTCTCATAGCACTTACCATCAAAGGCCTATTAGATTTCACTCTACCAGAATAATTCTGAAACAAAAGTAGCCATTTCTTCTGTCTCACATTTCCAGTGCCAAGAACAAAAATCCTTACAGGATAATCAACCAATAAATGTTAAATGATTGAATCAAGTGTCCACCACTTATCATTATACTTAATTATTTGCATTATAGAGGTAAAGAGATCTTTAAAACAGTCTTCTTCTCAGAGGTCTCTCTCTTTCCACAGATAGGGGCTGGGAACAAAAAACTATGTCCTCCATTTGTACCCAAATATACAGTATCTGAGGACATTTCTCCTAAGTTTTTTTTTTTTCCTCAATATATTTATCTACAGAAAAGTCAAGTAAATTTTAGTGAAAACAAACATGGTTTTTAACCTAAAGGCAAATGTGTTGTTTAGATAATTTTGAAGTTAAAACTAAGAAAATGATTAAATTTGTCCCTTCCTACAAATGTATTAGAAAAATTGATTACTTTTCAATTAGTTTGATACTAATTGTGAGACAATCTGAAGGATACTTGAGGAAACTGGAGTAAATAAAAACTGAATATTTGGGCAAAACAAGTTTATTTTCAAAATTTAATGAAAAGAAGAAAAGGAATGCCAACACTGAAAGTTGGTGTTGGGTATGCTTCTTTCAAATGTCCTGTTTTTGTAGGTACTGATGATGACCGTGGGACTCTTAGATAAAAATACATACCAGCCATTGTGTCATTTGACTATCCTTCATGGGCTGAACCAACTGCAGATCCAAAACATTTGAAAAATTACTATATCATCTCACTCACATGTGGCATCCACAAAGGTGATCTCATAGAAGTTGAGAGCAGAACGGTACTTACTAGAGGCTTGGAAGTTGGGTGCTTGGCTGTGAATGGGGAAAGTTTGGTCTAAAGGTATTAAGTTGGGCTAGAGATGTTGCTCAGTTCATAGACTGCTTCCCTGGCATACAAGAAACCCTAGGTTCAGTCTTCAGCACTGCAGAAAATCGGGTGGGGTGGTAGATGCCTATAATCCTAGCATTATGGAGGTAGAGGCAGGAGGATAAGAAATTCAAAGTAATCCTTAGCTACCTAGGATGCTCTAGGCAAGCATGGGCTACATGAAACCCTAATGAAAAGGAAGCAAGAAGAAAGAAAGGAAGAAAGAAAGAAAAAATGGATTAATAGAAAGGAAGGAAGGAAAAGAAAAGAAAGGAGGAAGGACAACAAAAAGTTATAGTTTAATAGGGAAAAATATTTTGATATTTCATTATATACTTAAGAATCATTTACTTTATATTTCAAATTGCTATAAGGCCTGTTTCACCACAAATAAATGATACATATTAGAAGATATAGATATGCTTACCCTGATGTCAATATTATACCATATATAGATATATTAAAACATAACATAATACTCCATATATATGTACCATTTTATATGTCAATTGAAATTTTAAAGAAATAAATTCTCAGGAAGGAAACTATTTGAAAAAAGTTTTTTTATTGAACATGTATTGACTTTTTTCTTAATTTTACTGAACAATACAGTTCAATAACTGTTTATGTAGCATTTCTATCATAGGTATTATAAGTAGTTTAGAAAGGATTTAAGGCATGAAAGAGTTAAAGTGCAGATTACATACACATATTAAGACAAAGTTCCTATGGATACTGCATTAGGAGAAAGTTTGTGGAATGAAAGGTTGCACCCAATATGAAAGAACCTGGAACACACACACACATGTATGTATGTATTGTATATGTGTAGAAAGGCCATACCACTAATTTTACTTGGTATCCAATGTTTTAATCAGGGATGTCTTAACCCATCTCTGTGATGGCTGAACTGTTATCTTCAACTTGAATGCTCAGTCTTTTCCTTAACAATGACATCACATAGGTTTTGATGTCAGAAATGAGTCTCCATAATATAAACATTATTAATTTTCAAATAAATTTTCCTTGATATTTTAAAGATGATTCATTTTTTCATTCACTATTTTATGTATTCATTTAATTTTCTATTTTACATTGCCACTGAATCCTGAAAAATCAAAATAAAATTTGAAATGCTAATGTTATTCTGTGTTCCTGATTAAGTAAACCAGAATAATTTTGGATTTATTTGTAATTTATGACAAAATCTGTATTCATTTTTGCTGCTCAGTACTCAGTATAGTTGGTAAACATTCCTATCAATATTGCAGGCAAGATGGGACACCTGATTAATCCTAACACCTAAACATAGTTTTCCTGATTTTACATAATTTATCTTGCATGGAAGAAAATCAAAAGTAGTTAAGAAATCAGCATACAAAATGTTACTCACCATCTTGTAAATGTCAACCATGTGGGGAGACATCATTATATGTGAAAAGTTTGCTTGATTTAAATTTCCCAGTATAATTGAAAAGTTTTAATAAGCCTCACATATTAAAAATAATCTGGTTTCAGGAGGACAAGAAAAATTGAATTCATTTGATAGCATTCTAATTTAAATACTCAGCATAGAGCTTGTACTCAAGTATTTTACCAACTTCTCCAAATCTACAGTAAAAAATGAAATTTCCTGGGAAATAATATAATTAAAAGTAGACAACAAATATATACTCTGCATTATAACTAGAGCAAGTCAATAACAAGAAAATGGATGATGGTTTTTTATAATTTAATGTTATGATTTCAAATTGCTTATGTTGAAGCTATATAAATTTAAGGCTTTGTAACAAGACAAGTATGTTATAGAATTTATCCCTTGCTGCCCTTTAAAGGCACAGAACCTCAAATGATTTAGTGTAGTTTAATTAAAGAAAAGATAATCTCAATGGAAAACATGGATTCAATATAATTCCCATTCTTCCTTTTGTTGCTCCTCATGAGGTATGTAATAATATTTTCATTCCCTCTCACTTTACCACATAATAACATGTAACATGTGGTCTAGAACACAAACTTCAAGGAGCCCCTGACTGGTGACATATGAATAAATAATGAGTAAGTGAAGAACTAAAGTTGATAACCATTTCCTTATAGGAAGCTATTAAAATCTTTTTAGTTGAGTTGATGTTAGATTACTAATAGTAAATGTCAAATGCCTCCATTTGAGTGACAACTATTCATCCCCAATCTTCTTTTTCCAAAGCCTTAAGGAGAAGCATTAAGTTGTTTACTTGTAACCTTTCTAATTTCTTAATATAGGCACTTAAAGCTGTAAATTTCCCTCTTAGGGCTGCCTTAATTGGGTCCCAAGATTTTGGTATGTTGTGTTATCATTATCATTTGATTTTATGAATTTTTTACTTCTTTCTTGATTTCTTCATTGACCCACTCATCATTTAGTAGTGTATTGTTTAGTTTTCATGATTTTGTGTATGTTATATAACTTGTCTTCCTGTTGATTTGTACGTTAATCTCATTGTGATCAGACAGAGTGCAAGGAATTATTTCAATTTTCCTGTATTTGTTAAGATTTGCTTGGTATCCTAATATATGGTCTATTTTAGACAATGTTCCAGGTGCTGCTGAAAAGAAATGTATTCTGCAGCATTTGGATGAAATGTTCAGTATATATCTGTTAGGTCCATTTGTTCTATGACTTCATTTAATCCAGATGCTTCTCTGTTCATTTTTTGCTGGGATGACCTGTCAGTTGATGAAAGTGGGGCATTGAAGTCATCCACTACAATTATGTCTGATGTTATCCGTGACCTAAATTCCAATAGTGTTTGCTTGATGAAGTTGGAAGCCCCCACATTAGGTGCATATACATTTACAATTATAATGCCCTCCTGAGGGAGTGTTCCATTAATAAATATAAAGTGACCTTTTTAAAAAGATTTATTTTTATTTATTTATTAGAGACAGAAAGAGGAAGAGAGAGAATGAGAGAGAGAGTGAAAATGGACACACCAGAGCCTCTAATCACTGCAAACGAACTCCAGATGCATGCGCCACCATATGTATCTGGCTTACGTGGGACCTGGAGAATCGAAATTGGATCCTTAGGCTTTGCAGGCATGCCCTTTAACTACTAAGCCATATCTCCAGCCCATAAAGTGACCTTTTTATCTTTCCTAACCAATGTTGATTTAAATCCTACCCTGTCAGATATTAGGGTAGCAACATCTGCTGATTTTCTAGGCCCAGTTGCTTAAAGGACCATTTTCCAATTATTCATCCTAAGATAGTGTCTATCTTTTATGGAAAAGTGAGTCTCTTGGAGGCAGCAAATAGAAGGATCCTGTTTTTTAACCCAGACTGCAAACCTGTGTCTTTTGATTGGGGCATTGAGGCTGTTGATATTGTCATTATTGAAAGGTGTGTATTTATTCTTGCCATTCTTATTTTGTAGTTCTTCTGTTTTTTCCTTTACTCTCTTGCATTAACTATTGCTTGTGTGTGGTTTGTTTTTTCCTGTTTCTTTATGTGTGTGCTTTTCTTTCTCTTCAGCATGGAGGATCCCTTCAAGTATTTTCTGTAGAGCTGGTTTAGTGTTGATATATCCCTATAGCTTGCTTTTGTTGGGGAATGTCCTTATTTCTCCATCTATTTGGATGGATAGCTTTGCAGGATAAAGTAATCTTGGTTGACAGTTGTTATTTTTCAGAACTTAGAATACATCACTCCAAGCCCTTCTGGCTTTTAAGGTTTCTGTTGAGTAATCTGCTGTTATCCTGATGGGCTTGCCTTTGTATATGACTTGACTTTTCTCTCTAACTGCTTTCAATACATTTTCTTTGGTTTATTTAGTTTTCAGTTTAATTATAATATGACAGTGAGAGGTTCTTTCCTGATTTTTGTCTGTTTGGTGTTCAAAAGCCTGCCTGTATCTGTATTGGCATCACTTTCTCTACTTGGGGGAATTTTTCTTCTATGATTTTGTTGAAAATACCTGCTATGCCTTTGGATTGAAATTCTTCTCCTTGTAATTCTTGTAACTCTTCCTGAATTCTTAGATTTAATCTCTTCATAGTATCCCTAATGGCTTAAAATTTCCATTTATGCCTTCCTATTAGCTTGTCTTTCTCTTTGTTGGACTGTATTAGATTGCTAACTGGTCTTCTCATGTAGATATTCTGCTCTCTTCTTGATCCATTCTACTGGTGAGACTTTCTACAGAGCTTTCCATTTGACTCACTCTGGATTTTATTTCTATTATTTATGTTTGTTTTTTAATTAGTATTTCTATTTCCTTACTTATGTCTTGTATTGACCTCTTTATTTCATTAAGTTGGTCCCTGTGTTTTCTTGGGATTCCTTCAGGAGTTTGTTTTCTTCTTTGATTTCTTCAAACATAGATATAATCTCTTTTTTTGTTTAATTCTTTGCCAGGCATTTTATCTAAATCAGTCTCACTGGAGGTCATTTCTGATGGATTTATAATTTTTGGTAGGATTGTATTATCTTGATTTTTTGTATATATATATATATATATATATATATATATATATATATATATATATATATATCTTCAGTGTAGCAGTTTAAGGTGCCAAGAGAAAGTGACCCTAGACTTCCGGTCAAGATGGCGGCATAGGAACCACGCCTAAGCAGCCTAGGGGAGAAAAAGCCAAAGAAAACCCAGCAAAATACACAAGGGAGGTGTATAAGAGATTAAAACAGCAGCGGAGAAGTAGGAGATATCCAGAGCCCACACGGGCAGGCCGAAGCAGCTCCGGCAGCGGCAGCTCGGGACCCGGTAGCGGCAGCTCGGGTTCCGGCAGCGGCAGCTCGGGACCCGGTAGCGGCGACTTGGGCTCCGGCAGCGGCACCTCGGGACCCAGTAGCGGCGATTCAGACTCTGGCAGCACGGGCACCGGCAGCTGCATCACGGGCTCCGGCAGTGGCGACTCGGGATCCAACAGCGGCGGCTCAGACCCCGGCAGCGGAAGCGGCGGTGGAAGCCGGAAGCGGCGGTGGAAGCCGTGACTCCAGCCCCAAAAACACCATCAGCTGCTCCGGTACGGGCCACAGCGGCTTCAGGGCAGCGAATCCAGCAGCGGAGGCTCCAGCGGCTTCAGCGGCAGAGGCGGATCCCGCAGCGGCAGCACCAGCGGATCAGAGGCGGTGGACCCAGCAGCGGCAGCTCCAGCGGATCAGCGGGGGCAGACCCAGCAGCAGCATCTCCAGTGGCGGATCCAGCAGCAGTGGTCCCAGCAGCGGCAGCTCCAGCGGCAGCAGCGGGGATCCAGCATCAGGGGCGCCAATCTGCAGGGCCACAGTTGCCAGGCTTGGTTTGCCCCACAGGAAAAGCCAGTACCCAGTTCCAGAAAGCAGAACAGCGGCCCAACATCCCAGCCAGCAACTTGACTGAGACCAAAAGCATCCAAAGAGGTAACTGGGATTGAACCAGGGAAGGGTCTCACCTGGTCACAAGCTGACTTGGATCCCTCAACAGACCAGAAATCTTAACTTCTTTGTTGATAGAGGATCTGGTTTTTATAATACCTAATCTTGCATAAATGCTCAGTGCTGTTCTTGACTGAATGTGTATAGGGTTTAGTTAAATTTTAGAATATACCTGTATTTTATTCCACTCAACCTACTTGAATACTCCTATAGCGGGCAAACTTAACCCCTAGGACCACGTGTCTAGATACTCTGAGAGTGGTAAGAGCCACACCTAACATCTTAATCTCCTACATAGAAGATATACAATATCAGATCAATAGATACAGCAAAGGATACCCAGCTAACTGGAAAATCTAAGCAGTAACTTAATCCAAGATGCAAAAATATATACATTATAACACAAGAAACACCAAAAACCAAGGCAATATAAATCCACCAAAAAGCATCAATGCTTCAGAAATGACCTCTAGTGAAAACGAGTTAGAGAAAATGCCTGAGAAAGATTTCAAAAGAATGATTGTAAATATGTTCAATGAACTCAAAGAAGAAATCAAAGGAATCAGAGAAGATACAGGACACCAATTTAACGAAATAAAGAAATCAATACAAGACATAAATAAGGAAATAGAAATAATGAAGAAAAACCAGTCAGAATTACTAGCAATGAAGAACACAGTTAATGAAATAAAAAACTCTGTAGAAAATCTCACCAGTAGAATGGATGAAGGAGAGGACAGAATATCTAAGCTAGAAGACCAGGTGGCAGATCTAATACAATCCAACAAAGAGAAAGACAAACTAATAGAAAAGTATGAATGGGAATTTCAAGATATTCGGGACACTATGAAAAGATAAATATAAGAATTCAGGGTATAGTAGAAGGAGAAGAATTTCAATCCAAAGGTATAGTAGGCATCTTCAACAAAATCATAGAAGAAAACTTCCCCCAAATTGGGAAAGAGGTGCCAATGCAGATACAGGAAGCATTTAGAACACCAGCCAGACAAAACCTGGAAAGAACCTCTCCTCGCCATATTATAATCAAACTACCAAACACACAATCCAAAGAAAAAATATTGAAAGCAGTTAGAGAGAAAAATCAAGTTACCTACAAAGGCAAGCCCATCAGGATCACAGCAGATTACTCAACACAAACTTTCAAAGCCAGAAGGGCTTGGAGTGATGTATTCCAAACTCTGAAAGATAACAACTGTCAACCAAGACTACTTTATCCTGCAAAACTATCCATTCAAATAGATGGAGAAATAAGGACATTCCATGACAAAAGCAGGCTAAAGGAGTATTTGAAGACAAAACCAGCTCTACACAAAATACTTGAAAGAATCCTCCATGCCGAAGAGAAAGAAAAACACACATATAAGGAACCTGGAAAACAGCAAACAACACTCAAATACTAGTTAATATAAGAGAGCAAAGGTAGAACCAGAACCACACACACACACAAAAAAAAAATGGCAAGCATAAATACACATCTTTCAATAATATCTCTTAATATCAATGGCCTCAATGCTCCAACCAAAAGACATAGATTTGCAGACTGGGTTAAAAAGCAGGACCCTACAATTTGTTGTCTCCAAGAAACTCACCTTTCTACAAAGGATGGACATTATCTTAGGGTGAAAGGTTGGAAAACGGTGTTTCAAGCAAATGGACCCAGAAAGCAAGCAGGGGTTGCTATCCTAATAGCTGACAAGGCAGACTTCACTCCAACATTAGTCAAGAAAGATAAGGAAGGTCACTTTATATTGATTAAGGGCACACTCCAACAGGAGGACATTACAATCCTAAACATATATGCACCTAACATGGGGGCTCCCAAATTCATCAAACAAACACTGTTAGAACTAAGGTCACAGATAACACCAAACACAGTGGTAGTTGGTGACTTTAACACCCCACTCTCATCAATTGACAGGTCATCCCGGGAAAAAATAAACAGAGAGGCATCTGGACTAAACGAGGTCATAGAAGGAATGGACCTAACAGACATATACAGGACATTTCATCCAAATGCTGCAGAATATACATTCTTTTCAGCAGCACATGGATCATTCTCTAAAATAGACCATATATTAGGACACAAAGCAAATCTTAACAAATTCAGGAAAATTGAAATAATTCCTTGCATTCTATCTGACCACAATGGAATCAAACTACAAATCAATAGCAAGAAAGGATATAGAGCATACACAAAATCATGGAAACTAAACAATACATTACTAAATGATGAATGGGACAATGAAGAAATCAAGAAGGAAATCAAAAAATTTATAGAGTCAAACAATAATGAGAACACAACATACCAAAATCTCTGGGACACAATGAAGGCAGTTCTAAGAGGTAAATTTATAGCTTTAAGTGCCTATATTAAGAAATTAGAAAGGTCGCAAATAAATGACCTAATGCTTCACCTTAAAGCCTTGGAAAAAGAAGAACAAGGCAAACCAAAAATCAGTAGACGGGAAGAAATAATAAAGATTAGGGCAGAAATTAATGAAATAGAAACCAAAAAAACAATACAAAGAATTAATGAAACAAAGAGCTGGTTCTTTGAAAGGATAAACAAGATTGATAAACCCTTAGCAAATCTGACCAAAAGAAAGAGAGAAGAGACACAAATTAATAAAATTAGAGATGAAAAAGGTAACATCACGACAGATGCCAGAGAAATTCAAAAAATCATAGGGACATATTATAAAAACATATACTCCACAAAGTATGAAAATCTGAAAGAAATGGATGATTTCCTTGATTTATATGACCTACCTAAATTAAATCAAGATGAGATTAATCACTTAAATAGACCTATAACAAGCATGGAGATCCTAACAGTTATCAAAAATCTCCCAACTAAAAAAAGCCCAGGCCCAGATGGATTCAATGCTGAATTTTACCAGACCTTCAGGGAAGAGCTAACACCATTGCTTCTTAAGCTTTTCCATGAAATAGAAAAAGAAGGAATTCTACCAAACTCCTTCTATGAAGCCAGCATCACTCTGATACCAAAACCAGGCAAAGATAGAACAAAAAAGGAAAATTACAGACCAATCTCCCTCATGAACATAGATGCAAAAATTCTCAACAAAATATTAGCAAACAGAATACAAGAATACATTAGAAAGATCATTCACCCTGACCAAGTAGGCTTTATCCCAGAGATGCAGGGATGGTTCAACATACGCAAATCTATAAATGTTATACATTATATAAATGGGTTGAAGGACAAAAATCACATGATCATCTCATTAGACGCAGAGAAAGCATTCGACAAAATCCAACATCCCTTCATGATAAAAGTCCTACAGAGACTGGGAATAGAAGGAACATATCTCAATATAATAAAGGCTATTTATGATAAGCCTACAGCCAACATATTACTAAATGGGGAAAAACTGGATGCTTTTCCACTAAAATCAGGAACAAGACAAGGGTGTCCACTGTCCCCACTTTTATTTAATATAGTTCTGGAAGTCTTAGCCATAGCAATAAGGCAAGAGACATGCATAAAAGGGATACAAATCGGAAAGGAAGAGGTCAAGTTATCATTATTTGCAGATGACATGATTCTATATATAAAGGACCCTAAAGACTCTACTAGCAAACTGTTAGAGCTGATAAAAACCTACAGTCATGTAGCAGGATACAAAATAAATACACAGAAATCAGTAGCCTTCATATATGCTAACAACAAACACACAGAGGATGAGATCAGAGAATCACTCCCATTCACAATTGCATCAAAAAAAAATAAAGTACCTTGGAATAAACCTTACTAAGGAAGTAAAGAATCTATACAATGAGAACTTTAAAACACTCAAGCGAGAAATTGCAGAAGACACTAGGAAGTGGAAAAACATCCCTTGTTCCTGGATTGGAAGAATCAATATTGTGAAAATGGCAATCTTACCAAAAGCAATCTACACATTTAACGCAATCCCCATCAAAATTCCAAAGGCATTCTTCACAGAAATAGAAAAAACAATCCAAAAATTCATTTGGAATCACAAAAAACCTCGAATATCTAAAATAATACTGAGCAACAAAAATAAGGCTGGTGGTATCACCATACCTGATTTTAACCTATACTACAGAGCCATAGTAACAAAAACAGCATGGTACTGGCACAAAAGCAGACTTGTAGATCAATGGAACAGAATAGAGGACCCAAATGTAACCCCATGTAATTATAGCCACCTGATATTTGATAAAAATGCCAAAAATACTCATTGGAGAAAAGACAGCCTCTTCAGCAAATGGTGTTGTGAAAACTGGATATATATCTGTAGAAGGATGAAAATAGATTCTTCTCTTTCTCCGTGCACAAGAATTAAGTCCAAATGGATTAAGGACCTTAACATCAGACCTGAAACTCTGAAACTGCTAGAGGAAAAAGTAGGGGAAACCCTTCAACATATTGGTCTTGGCAAAGACTTTCTGAATACAACCCCAATTGCTCAGGCAATAAAACCACAGATTAACCACTGGGACCTCATGAAAATACAAAGATTTTGCACTGCAAAGGACACGGTGAAAAAAGCAAAGAGGCAACCTACAGAATGGGAAAAAATCTTCACCAGCTATACATCTGATAGAGGATTAATATCTAAGATATACAAAGAACTCAAGAAGTTAAATAATAAGGAATCAAACAAACCAATCAAAAAATGGGAAATGGAGCTAAATAGAGAATTCTCAAAGGAAGAAATACGAATGGCATATACGCATCTAAAAAAATGTTCTACATCCCTAGTCATCAGGGAAATGCAGATTAAGACTACATTGAGATTCCATCTCACTCCTGTCAGATTGGCTACCATCATGAAAACAAATGATCATAAATGTTGGCGGGGATGTGGAAAAAGAGGAACCCTTCTACATTGTTGGTGGGAATGCAATCTGGTCCAGCCATTGTGGAAATCAGTGTGGAGGTTCCTAAAACAGCTAAAGATTGATCTACCATATGACCCAGCTATAGCTCTCCTAGGCATATATCCTAAGGACTCATCTCATTACCTTAGAGATACTTGCTCAACCATGTTTATTGCTGCCCAATTTATAATAGCTGGGAAATGGAACCAGCCTAGATGTCCCTCAACTGATGAGTGGATAATGAAGATATGGCACATGTATACAATGGAGTTTTACTCAGCAGTAAAGAGAAATGAAGTTATGAAATTTGCAGAAAAGTGGATGGATCTGGAAAGAATTATACTAAGTGAGGTAACCCAGGCCCAGAAAGCCAAGTGCCACATGTTCTCCCTCATATGTGGATCTTAGCTAGAGATGATTGGGCTTCTGTGTGAGAAGGAAAAAACTCAGTAGCAGAGGCCAGTAAGTTAAAAAAGGAGATAGAAAGGGAAGAGAAAGAAAGGGAGGAGGGCTTTTATTAGGTTGGTATTGTATATATGTAAGTAGAAAGATTGAGACGGGGAGGGGATATGATGGAGAATGGAATTTCAAAGGGGAAAGGGGGGAGGGCAATACCATGGGATTTTTTTTTGTTATCATGGAAAATATTAATAAAAATGGAGAGAAAAAAAAAAAAAAAAGAAAGTGACCCTAGCTGTTGAGTTTGCCTGTTGTTCAAATATCGTAGTAGATTGGGTGGAGCAAATTCCTGGAAAATTCTAAAATTCAACTGAGCAATATACGCATTCACCAAAACCAGAACAGAGTATTTATACAAGTGTGGGGATTAAAATAAGCAGATACTCTAATAAAGTCAAAGTCTCCAAGGATGAGTGTTGTTCCACACACTTAATCCTGTCAACTAGGAGGTTGAATTTTCTGGTCTGAAATGGGCTCCAAGTTAGCCTGGGATTGAGTCAGACCCTGCCCCCAATAATGGCAGA
Source organism: Dipus sagitta (assembly GCA_036346955.1). NCBI lineage: Eukaryota > Metazoa > Chordata > Mammalia > Rodentia > Dipodidae > Dipus > Dipus sagitta. Next base: position 154,942,774 of record CM070773.1, on the reverse strand, counting down.
AGAAAAAGACAGAGGCCCTAAAAATTAGGAAACATCAAAGGCAACAATAGTCAACACCAACTTACAGTTTATTTGAGAAGGATAAAGCCAACCAAGAATATATCATTCAAATGTAATACATAACCTTTTGACATGGAAAGTGAGATTAGCACTTCCAGTACAGGCTTTCTTATCTGGTTTTGTGTAAGTAGGCCCTTTTATCATTTGGGATACCTTCCAATCTCTCCAATGCTGAGTGCCCACCTTGATCCCTTTTGGTTGTATTGTGGACTCTGTTAGGCTGCTTGGTCACTGGGATCTGGTGTTCCGATTATCTGTGCTGGATGCTGCGGCACTGGCAGTTGGGGGGTGGGAGGCTGTGAATGGGGCCTGGAGTTGTAACAGAGCTGCTCAGCTGGTCCGATTTGTGCTCTTATTCAGTGGCTGCTCAGATAGTTCTTGCTGTCTTCCCTTCAGGTTTCTTGACTTGGCAAGGAGGCTGATGTGAGTGGGAAATCTCTCACTTCATTTCTGCTCCTACAGCTCTGGGATGGATAGGTGGGTGGGTGCCATGCAGATCAGGACTACTGGTGCCTCAGCAGAATTCTGGCCAGTCTCCTTCTTTCTGGAAGCTGTGAGTCTCTCCTACTTCTTTGCTATGGTTAATAATAACTTATACACCTTCATTTTTCAGTAGAAGAGTGTATTTTACTGTTTTTCTGCTTATTTTCCTCCCTAGGCTGCTTTGGTGTGGCTACTATGCCACCATCTCACCCAGAAGTCTTATCCCCAATCTTGACATAGGCTAGACATATGATTTGCTTTGGCCAACGAGATGGAGACTGATGCATGAGATATTTTCTCTGGAGAGACACAAACCCATCTATTCAACACAGATAGGACTCAGATCAACAGAGATTAGGAACAAGGTAGCCTTCTTTTGTAGATAGTTAGGGACATTGGCTCAGAAGAACATGGGAAGACTAAAAGAATTCCAGTCTAAACCTAAATGTGAGTCATCAAGATTTTGATCAGGGGCAGCCCTGTTTTGTTATTTTCAATTATTGTTATTATTATTATTATTATTGTTGTTGTTGTTGTTATCTATTTTATTTACAAGTTCCTTTTCTATAGGCCTTTTTCTTGCCACCTGTGGACTCTTTCTGAGTCTGTTCCAAATGCAAGGACTTACTATGAAATATGATTAAGTTTTAGGCACCTATTTGGGGTCATAGCTGAACTGGAGAATTCCCTGATTTTGAGAACCCACACATTTGGTTCAGAGGTATTGTAAGTGTGTAGGAAAATCACACAGTGAGGTAAGTGACCATGTGGAAAAAGAACATTCCACCATGGTGGACTGCGTACATGACACCCATGCCTTTCATAGAGTGGTTCAAGTTCCTGTTCTGTAACTGAAGTCTCATCTGTGACATGAGTGACAATGCTCTCCGTATTACAACATAATTTTGAAAATACTGGGCAATGTGCATGTGAAAATCTTTTGAAGAAATAAGTTATTCTATCCAGGTAGGTTCTTGTGTCTCTCACATGAGGAAACAGCAGCTCAGTTCTGATTGTTCCTGAGGAGTCACCAGAGCAGAAACAGAGGAAAGAAAACATGTTCACACATACATCCCTGTGCCTGGCAGCTTAGGCCTGCTTTAACCCTCAGTGGCCCATAGTGCTTACCTATGCGCAACAATGAAGCAACTTCAGGGCCAGAAGGATTATTTTGGCTTACACTTCCAGGGGATATCATAACAAACAATACATAGCATTAGGAGCAGGGGTAAGTTAGTTGCATTGTGTCCATAGTCAGGAAAGTCAGCAGAGAGACTAACCAGGAAGTAGGACTGGGCTATTTAATCATAAAGACTTCTCTCAATGATGCACTTCCTTCAGCAAGGCTCTACCTCCTAAAGGTTCCACCAAGAGTTCAGACAACTTTCTTACATCTTCAGGCTGGAAATAAGATCTGCCCCAAAACACATCTTAGGATCCATTTGGCCCCCAGTGACACCTCTTCCAGCCAGGAGGCTGGAGATCCAAGTTAAAAGCTTTAATAAAACACCTGAGTCTATGGGAGACATACATTCAAACTACCGCAACCACAATTACACTGAGAGAAAAAAGACAATAAAGGGGCTGGAGAGGTTGCTTAGCAGTTAAGGCCTTTGCCTGCGAAGCCAAATAATCCCAGTTCAACTCTCCAGGACCCACGTTAAGCCAGATGCACAAGGGAGCACATGCTTCTGGAGTTGGTTTGCAGTGGCTGGAGGCCATGGCAAGCCTTTTCTTTCCTCCCCCCCCCCTCCGCGTCTGCCTCTTTCTCTCTCTCAAATAAATAAATAAATATATTTTTTAAAAAAGACAATAAAGCACCATTTGTTGAAGATGCTGTCTTTTTTCCAGCTTATATTGTTTGGGCCTTTATCGAATATAAAGTAGCTATAGTTGCTTGACCCAAAGTCCAGGTCCTCAAGTCTATTCCATTGATCTATACTCCTGTTTTTATGCCAGTACCATGCTGTTTTTATTACTATGGCTTTGTAATATAGCTTTAGATCAGGTATGGTGATGCCTCCAGAGGTATTTCTTTTGCTGAGGATATGTTTGGAAATGCAAGGCCTTCTGCCTTTCCATATGAAATTTGAGATCATTTTTTATATCTCTGTGAAGAACACTGTAGGGATTTTAATTGGAATTGCATTAAATCTGTATATTGCCTTTGGTAGGATTGTTGTCTTCACAATGTTAATTCTGCCTATCCAGGAACATGGGAGGTCTTTCCATTTTGTCAAGTCGGCCTCAATTTCTTTTTTGAGTGTTTTTATGTTTTCGTTGTATAGATCTTTTACTTCCTTGGTTAATGTTATTCCAAGGTATTTTATTTTTTTTTGTTGCAATTGAAAATGGGACTATGTCCCTTATTTCTTTCTCTGTATCTTTTTATATTAAATTCTCTATTAAAAAAAAGGGGGTTATCTCATTTGTCCTGATGCTAACTTACTCTCCGTTGGAGAATCTGCTTCTCTTTTTCAGATAGATGTAGATCCTAAGGAGAGAGCCACCCCATCATACCTCAAAAGGGCCCCGGCTGAAACTAAGAAAAATTGGAGAAACAAGCAAGGGCGCTGTTTTCCTCATGAACCAGATACCAGCACAAGGGGGAAGGAGATCAGCATAGAGAAAAATCAACTCCTACCAAATCAGAGAGCCAGAGCCTCAGAGCCCCCCAACACCTCATCACTGAAGCAGACCCAACATGGCTCAGGGAAATTTTGCAGAAGAGGGGGCGGATATGCAGAGACATTTAGCTTACCCATAACTGTGGGCTAACTCCACAATGCATGACCCGTACACCTCAACAAAGAGGGGCCAAGGGGAGGGGGTAGGTCATGGATGAGCCTAATAATGGTACCAAACTGACTGTAAAAAAAATAAAACAAAATAAAAAATAAAAAATAAAAAATAAATTTAAAAAAAAGACAATAAAGGGCTGGGGAAATGGCTTAGCAGTTCAGGTGTTTGCCTGTGAAGCCTAAGGACCCCAGTTCAATTCCCCAGGACCCACATGAGCCAGATGTACAAGGGGGCACATGCATTTGGAATTTGTTTGCAGTGGCTGGAGGCCCTGGCACACCCATTCTCTTTCTCTCTGTCTCTTCCTCTCTCTCTTTCTCTCTCAAATAAATAAATAAAATACTTTTAAAAAGGGCAATAAAGGGATACATCTTTAATAGATATTATAATATACTATGCTATGTATTATATTATAAATACTAAATAATTTTAAGATGTACTCAGGAAATGAAACCAAACAAGTGAAAAACACTATCTAGAAATAAGTTTAAATGTTATAAAACTTTACATAATGCATGAGGTATTTCAAACCATAACAGAAAATAATTTGACTACATATAAATAAACAGCTTTAGGTACATTTCCAAAACACATGACTAAACAAGAAGCAAGGACAATATTTCAGTTTGACCCTGAGTAACATTTTTACCATTAAATCAAATTGTCCTTGAGGCGATGAATTGGAGCTTGTTAGACTCGGCACAATGCAAACAGTGGAAATTTATGCTGTAAGGGATTAATGTACCTAAATAGGAAGGTTTGTTGAATATTTTTTTGTGTTTTCTAAATATAATGAATGTTTTATTTATCTGCCTATATTTATAAAATCTTTGGTTCTTTAATACTTTTTTATTTTTATTGAGAATTTTCATATATAAATCATAATCCTCAATTGCCTTCTTTTGTTTTTCTTACATCACCTCCATTCCAATGATCCCCTCGTTCTTTTCAACTAGTTCTTCTATTTTGATGCCTTTTTACCACCCCATGTTAAAATGTTGGTGTGCTCAATACTGTACCCACTGTGAGGTCATGAATTCAATGATTACTTCATGTCTGTAGGATAGTGTCCCAAAGTCCTCCTTCCCACCCTCTGAATCTTACATTCTTTCCACCCCTCTCATCAGCAGTGTTCCCTAAGCACCACAGGGAGTGTTAGAAGTGTATCATGTAGCACTGAGCACTCAATAGCCACCTATTCCAGCTCTTTGGCAAGTTTTGAGTCTCCCCACTATGTACTGCCTTTTGCAATAAGGCTTTTCCCTGACCAACAGTGAGAGGAACACTCTTCTATAGGCATAATCATAATATAAATTTTTAGGGGGTGCTTTGATGAGCTTGCCATATCCATTTAGTCAAACAACAGTAGTAGCTTACTTCCACCACCCCACCTTCTCAGCTATAAGTGTTTAACTAAGTTTTCAGTACTAGGCATGTATTCCTTCCTGTGGAGTGCATCTCAAATTTAACCAGAGACCTATTGGTTACCCCCATAAGAGTCATGTCACTATTGTACCAACAGATACACCACACCTTACTGGTAACTTGCCTAACAAGCAGGGAAGATCTATAGTTGGATAAGACTGTTGATGATAATTTCAGCCTTTACAGCACTTTTTCATACCATGACAGCCAGTCAGCAGGGAGGAGGCTTCCAGCTCGTTTCCAGTTTGATTATTCATTATCCTGCAGTGATACATGTGGTGTCTGCAGCAATAGGCTTTTACTATTTCATTCTCATTGGCAACTGTATTAGTTAGGGTTCTCTGAAGAAATAAAACTGATGGAATCAATATATATTTTTAAAGGGGGGGTGAATTTATTAAATCAGTTCACAAAATGCAGGCCAGGCAGTCCAACCACAGCTGTCCACAGACTGGACAACTGAAAAACCTAGCATCTGCTCTGTTCACAAGTCTGGATGCAGACTGAAGAGTCACAGGACCTATAGCTAAACAGTCCACAAGGCTGGGTGCAAGATGGGAGTCAAAGAAATAAGCAACTGCTCCTCAGTCCAAGAGGCTAAACATGTGGAGAGTGGGTGGGACTATGTAGGAGTAGGGGGAGTCTCCCCTTGTCTCAGCCCAGCTGGGCTAAGATGAGAGAAGACTGGAACCTGGAAGTTCAGGAGCCAGCCAAGAGAGCTTGTCTTGCTAGTAAAGATCTATTTATAACTTTATCATGGCTTCACCTTGGTCTGGACTAGATGCTGGCTCAAAGTTCTCTTCAGAAAAGGGGTGGGGTTGGAGGGAAAGGGTAGTACCAGCATGTGTTGTTTACACACTAAATATGTCCATATGTAATAAAAAAAAATAAGAAATGAAAGAGACCAGTCATGACTCCAAGCTTTGAGTTAACCCAACATAATGTCAGGATCAGGGTCATATTTAAGTTTTAGGCAGGGGGAACACCTTCCCAGGAAGAGGCTCAAATTGTTTATGGAAAAACAAATCTAGGGAACTCTTTTAGGAAGAGATAAGGAGAAGCCAGCTTCTTCTCTGTTCTCTAGCAAAGTGGAGACTGCAAGGATAGGCCCAAAGACATTCCTGCCTTAGAAGCAAAGCCCTAGCCATTCTCCTGGAGCATCCTTATAAACACGAAGGGCCTCCCCCTGGGGAGGAAGGACTTCCTCACTCAGTTAACCTTGCCTGAGAACGCCCTCACAGGCTCTTCCTCACCCCATTCCTGATCTGGTCAAGTGGACAAAATCAACCACCATAACAACCAAGAGGCTTAATTGAATGACCTAAGGTTGAGGTCTGTACATACTTGGTACTTTTGGATAAACAGTATCACATGGAAAGCTGTTTACATTTGCATAAATTAATAGCAGACAGCAATACCTTGCCTTTGTTCACTGCTGGGCTTTTTACGTGCTGATCCTGTCCAGGTTTTCTACCCTTACCTCCTGAACAGTCATATTCATCCTTTCTGTCTCCCTCTCTATTTGTATTTCTCTGGAGAAGCCTGTAGTTTCTGTGGCTAACTGCTCTCCTCATCTTGCCCCAAACTTAATTTATTCTTATCACAAAATCTGTAATTGTCCATTTCCCCCAAATTATCTTGAAAATGCAAAGATAGTTTGGTTCCTGTTGTGTTTCTTTCACTTACCAAAGCAAAGGAGAAAAAGAGATTAAATAAATTCAAGTAAGGATTACTATACATTAGCAATACAATGTAAATCAATTATGAACTTATGAAAAGCCACATCCTAGCATCCCTGTGGCAGGGGAGAGATCTAAGGGATTACCTTAATGCTTCCATTCACTTCCTACATCATCCTTCCACAATAAATTAGCCATACTTGGCATATTTGCTGTTTGTTGGTTTTTGTAAAGATCTAATCTTGTTAAAGGAATGAGACCAGAGTTAATGTTTGGGAAAAGTACATTAAGACTGTCAAAATTTGCATATAAAATAACTGTTTTCCCTAACTAATGAAATACTATGGAGTATACTCATTTAAAGTGAGAAAATAATGACCATTGATTAGGCAGAAACAACATTCCAGGAACTTTGCCAAGTTTTTCCATAGGTTATCTGTCCAAATTAGAACACTGCTGCTAGAGAGAAAGAAAAAGAGTTTTCTAGTCAGAATAACAAACTGGCTGACAGGTGCAGATTTTGTATTTTTCTATTCTACCAGTGAACGATCACTGTGCTGGTTTATTTTCAACACAGCCATTGCTGTTTCTTAACTTGATACATCTTAAACTCCAAATGTGCCCTGCTGAAGTTTAAACCCTCAGAAGCCACCAAACTAGGAAAAGTTGGTGATCAGCAATCAAAAGTAATCTGATCCTGAATGCACTCTGATTGCCTTGCCTGGATTAGTTAAATCAAAGTAGCTACAGGGATTCTAGACATTTTGTTCCTCCAGACTGTACTCCCAAGATTTAGAAACGACAGGCATATCAGTGTGCCTGCACCTCCAACATCTTTACTGAAACAAATAAATAAATAAATAGGGCTGGACAGCAGCTCAGTGGTGCAGCACTTGTCTAGCATTCAAGAAACCCTGAGTTTGATTCCCCATGCCATCAAGTAATAATTGTATTAATACTTTTTATACTACTAATAATACTATTTCTCCAACCTGGACAGGTTCACCCCTCCTTAGGCAACATGGTGGTCCTTGCTCCTGGAAGGTCACTGTATTGATGCCAACTCAGTGAAGACGCCCAATTAGCATAGCACAAGATAACTCAGGACTCTTGGACACAAGTGACTCTCCTGCCTCAGCCTCTTGAGTAGCTGGGACTACAGGTGTGTGCCACCATACCTGGAAATAATACTATTTCTCTCTACCATAGCCCTCAGGTGGCACTGAATTAGTTAATGACTGCTGTTAATGTTCTCATCCAGAGGGTTTTTCTTTTTGTAGTACTTCCTCTTATTTTTAGGCTTTTGAAATGCTTTACAGAAGTTTTTTTTTTTTTTTTATTCAGTTGTTTAAGGTGGTTTTCAACATCTGTGACACAAGTGACTGCAGAAGATGTCTGTATTAGACTGGGCTGAAATCAGTTCTTATAGTCCATCTCATGTTCCTCAGGGGCCTCATAAGAACCACATCTATTAGCATATATTCAGGTCTTCCTTCATAAGAAGAAAAATGGATTCATCCTATGCCTTTCAATATAGCCTTGATCCATTTATTGAGATCTTTGGCTCAAAGCTAGTGATCATGTATATTATTGTGTCCTTCATATCACCCATGGTTTCTGTTTCCATCTCAATGGCTTACTTGCTATGCACTTTGTTATACCAATCATGTTGCATAGATACTCCATCTGCTTCCTTAACTCTCCATTATCCTTTATTTATTTATTGAGAGATAGAGTTACTAAATTGTCCAGGTGGTCCTTTAACTAACTTCTCTCCTGCCTCAGGGTTTGCACAACCACACTTACACTAAGCTAGCTAGTTTTTCTCAATTCTCTTGTCTTGTATCCTTCATTATTTATTTCTCTTTTATGCATTCATGTTCTTTTAAATTCCTCAATATCTAGGTGTCTTTATTTACTATTTCTGGCATTTTGGTCAGGGTAATTATTTAATGTGGGTGGGTGTTTGGGGAGAAGTATGTGCTGATAGGAATTAGGAATAAATCAACACTGTCTTACAGGTAGGTAGTCAGGGTAACAGGCCCCTAAAGAATATCACTAATGATAAGTCCAGAGAACAGAGTCCCAGGGCTGAGCTCCAAAAGAAGCTCTGACTCACCAAGGTGTTTGCTGACCACCAACCCTTGAGACCTTGTTCCAGCTTTTAAAATTAAGAGTCCCCTCCCCCATACACACTCAAAATAACCAATCCAGTCCACCCTGACTTGATGCTTAATTTCCAACCCCCAGGGTGGAACCCACATACACACTCAAAGTAACCAATCTAATCCATGCTGACCTGATGGGTAATTTACATCCCTGAAGGTACAAGAATCCATTGTCTCAGTCACTAAGTAGTTACCTGCTTGCGGCCCCTCCCAGCTTGGGAGCTTTCTGCTTTACTCTCTAAAAGAAAACTGCTTAACTTGACATCTACTTTGCCTACACCTGTCAATTCTTTGCAGGTTGTAAGACAACAGACTGGAGAGAGCCACTGGCTTTCAGACCTCTACTAATCAGAGTGTCCAGTACTCTAATCCCTAAATTTAGCCCAACCAGAGCTAGGAAAGGCTCCAGCACTCTTAAGTCCTGCAGCACTATATATTATAGGATAGTTAACAGCATTGCTGGCCTCTTGATATCAGATACAAAGAGCACTTTCCAAGTTTTCCCTACAAATGTGGCATCCAAAATCGTGTCCCAACATTGATCTAAAAAGTAATCCTTTGGACCCAAAAGCACCGTAAGAATGTAATTTGCATCAATTGTGCTGTCCTAGATGTTTCACGTATTTCTTTCTCTTTTTTTAATATTTTATTTATTTATTTATTTGAGAGGGACAGAGAGAGAAAGAGACAGATAGAGAGAGAGAGAATGGGCGCTCCAGGGCCTCCAGCCACTGCAAACGAACTCCAGACGCGTGCGCCCCCTTGTGCATCTGGCTAACGTGGGACCTGGAGAATCAAGCCTCAAACCGGGGTCCTTAGGCTTCACAGGCAAGCGCTTAACCGCTAAGCCATCTCTCCAGCCCATGTTTCACGTATTTCATGTATGCTTTTCTTTTTCTCCTTTGGTTTTGCTGTTTTTGCTTTTCAGAGGTTCCATTATGTTATTACTCTATTTGATTTTTGTGACCTTGTTCACATTTAATATGACTTGAGTCCTGCTATAGTTCATGTGTTTTTCCCACTCAATGAGAAACATCTCACCAAAAAATCTCAACATTAAAGATCTTGACTACAGATGGCATTCCAGTCAGACAAGGGGCTAGATCAGGACCAAAATGTATTTTCACAAACAGCAATGAAAGGAATGAACCTGGTGTGTTTTTTTTTTTTTTTCGTCCCCTCAGATTTCTTAGTTTACTTTTCATAATACAAAGGGCAGAGCACAGATTTTTCTCTCTTATCCTTCCCCTTGGATTGCTGGGGAATTCCCCTTTGCAATTCTTACTCTGGGTCCTGACCTCATCAGGTTCCAAAGCTGCTGCATCTGCTCGGTTAACTGCTGAAAACAAACAGCTCAGGTTTCCAGAAGCTGCTATGGCTCGGACAGCCAAGGCTACGTGGGTATGGGAAACAAGGAACCTGCTCTCTGATGGAGATAAATAAATGGCCTCATTCCAGAGGCCTCTTTCATGGGTTGCAGAGTGAACTACAAATGAGAAGTGATTTTTTTTTTTTTTTTTTTGGTTTTTCGAGAAGTGATTTTTAAAGGCCAGAAGGTACTTCCTGACCAAAACTCTCTCGTCTACAAGCATCACAGGTGGCAAGCATCAGGGGAGAATACAGATAGTCAATGAAAAGACCTGTACATGCTTGGTAGCTCTACCATTTACTAGCTGTGTGACATAGGAAAATTCCATATGCTTTTGTGTGCTTATCTCCTTGACTATAAAAATAGAAACAATTAATAGCTATTTCAAGTGACTTGTGAAAATTCAGAGAATTTTAGAAAGACCAATATCAGAGAAGCCATCCATTAAGCTAGAGTCTTTGCCTTTGAGGATGCACTCAGACCCTTTCCTGAGGGATTCTCAACATAGAGCTTTGTCAATGCTGCTGATAGACTCCCTAGACACCCCTTACAGTTCAAATCTTTTGCATATGGCATCTATATGCTTTCATTTGTCACTCAAATTCACAAAATAGTGCGGGAGAGAAAAATTTCAGTAGTTACCTGGCAAATCAAGAGGATCAATAAAATAATGTATGTGCCAAGAGTGTGTGCTTTCATTATCGTGTATGTTTTCTTCTATTCAGAATTCCTTTGTAGTGCACTTGAAACCCAAGCTTTCAATCCTGTCCTTTATGACTAGACTCCAGAGGCCTGGGAATGTGGCTCAGTTGCTAGAATACTCCACTCACATATATGGAACACTGGATTCAATCCATAGCACCACCTAAACCAGGTGTGGTGGAGCACATACCTGTTCTCCTAGCATTAGGGAAATGGAGAGGCAGGAAAATCAGAAGTTCAAGGTCATATTTGTATACACAGATAGTTTGAGGCAAGCCTGAGGTACACAAGAGATGGCTAGACCCAACATTAGCTTCCAGTCTCTCTCTCTCTCTTTGTTACTCTCACATCTTCACCATCCCATCCTATCACTTTGTAGAACTTAGTATTTGCTTTGCCCTATTTTTGGACAACTCCTTCCGAGATCTTCATAATTGCATCTTTCTCAGCATTCAGTGCCTGTCTTCGATTCCCACATCTTGATGACATCCCAAAACATCCAATTCACACTAACCCTGACTCTCCATCTTGGCATTGGTGAATACTTCTTGTTCATTTGTTTTATTTCTTTAGTTTCCCTCCTTTCTTTCACTTAGAAAGATTGGCATATTATGTTATAATAACAAGGTAGTCTCTCAGAAAAAAAGGTATTTTATCATTAGCTCCAAATTTCCATGAACTTCTAACCTCACAAGACGTATGAAAATATATTTGTGTAATATTTCATAGGAGGATGCTGGATATTGGAAGTATGAGAACAGTGAAAGGATAATAAAATAAGCATAAAGACAACTTTCCTAATTCAGTAGTGAAAAGAACTGCAGTAGCAGAAAGTCACTAAAAATTATGGAGTGGGTGGAGGCTGGAGAGATGACTCAGCAGTTAAGGTGCTTGCCTGAAAAGCCTAAGGACCCAGGTTTGATCTCCTAATACCCATGTAAAACCAGATGCCCAAAGTGGTGCATGCATCTGGAGTTTGTTTGCAGTGGCTAGAGGCCCTAGCATAACCATTCTCATTCTCTCTCTCACTCTGCACAAATAAATAGAATTAAAAATCAATAATGGACTGTGTAATGCAGAACAGATAATGATAAAAGTACTATGGTTGCCCAGGTGGTACAAAGTCACGAACATATAACTACAATATCAGTGAGGAAGGCAAACAAAAATCTCATTTTGAGCAAATGGGGAATGAAAATGAAACCTTCCATAGAACTTGGTTGGCATAAAAAAAAAACAAGCATAGGAGGCCAGTGCAGGTGAGGCAATTACTCCCAAGCTGAGTCACAAGAGACATCCTTTGCCTGGGGTGGGGAATGAAAAATGAAAAGAATGGTAGATTCACACATCCTACAGCTGTCCTTGGCTAACTAAATTCATTCTCACAGAGACAACTGACACCCCTTGGCCCTGGCTTTCTTTCATGTGTGTTTCCTGTAGGTGTAATTCAGAACCTCTACTTTCCTTTCTTTCTTTCTTTCTTTCTTTCTTTCTTTCTTTCTTTCTTTCTTTCTTTCTTGTTTTTGTTTTTGTTTTTGTTTTTGTTTTTGTTTTGTTTTTTGAGGTAGGATCTCACTCTAGCCCAGGATGACCTGGAATTCACTATGTAGTCTCAGGGTGTCCTTGAACTCACAGCAATCCTCCTACTTCTGCCTCTCAAGTGCTGGGATTAAAGGTGTGCACCACCACACCTGGCTACCTTTCTCTCCTTTCTTTCTTTCTTTCTTTCTTTCTTTCTTTCTTTCTTTCTTTCTTTCTTTCGTTTTTGTTTTTGTTTTTGTTTTTGTTTTTGTTTTTGTTTTTGGTTTGTTTTTTGAGGTAGGATCTCACTCTAGCCCAGGATGACCTGGAATTCACTATGTAGTCTCAGGGTGGCCTTGAACTCACAGCAATCCTCCTACTTCTGCCTCTCAAGTGCTGGGATTAAAGGTGTGCACCACCACACCTGGCTACCTTTCTCTCCTTCCTTTCTCTCTTTCTTTCTTTCTTTCTTTCTTTCTTTCTTTCTTTTTTTCTTTGCCTCATTCTTTATTTGTTTATTTTGGCTTTTGTAGACCGTGTCTCATGGAGCCCACGCTGAACTCAAACTTACTTTATATTGGAGGCTGGCCTTGAGCTCCTGATAACCCTACCTCTACCTCCCAAGTGTGAGGATTATAATCATGTACTACAGTGCTAGAACATATCATCTGACTCAAAATGAGCACTGCAAGAGAGGAAAAATTGTTTCCATTGGATAAATGAAAACTGTTGCCATTGCTCTAAGATAAAAGGAAGGCGGGAAAACATGTAATGAAGTAATATCCTAGGAAAGAACAAAAAACTTAAAGATGTCAAGAAGCACTTAACTGTAAAGAAATTTATAAAATGTGAACAGCAGAACTAAGAAAAATATTTAAAGAATAATAAAAACAATAAAACCAATGTAAAATAGAGATAATTTTTAAAACAGAGTAAGATTAAATAAATGCTACAGAAAATCGAACAGTGCTATATGGAGTATTGCTTTAAGCAGAAGTTAAAAACCTGTCTGAAGATTTCAAAAGAATGAAAATAATAGTATTATATGTTATTGATATAATAGTTGTAGAAGACAGATTCATTTAGTGATTACTTCTGAAGAAAAATCATTGCTTCTAAGTAGGATAAAATAAAAAAAGAAAAATAGAGTACAGTTCAATATTTCCCAGATAGAAAACTTGATTTTTGATGGACACATATGAATCTCCATTATTTAAAGACACAAGCCATAATCATCTAAAATTTAAAGATGATAAAGAAGAATTAGCTGGCTGTGGTAAGGAGCACCTGTGATCCTGGCACTAAGGAAGCTGAGTAAGGGAAATTGTAGGTTAGAAGCCAGCCTGAACTATATAAGGATTCCAAGGCCAATTGCAACAAGAGAGTTTAGGGAAAAAGACCTGGCTTCACCAGCCGCAACAGACTAGACTCACCTGGATATGGCAAAGAAAGAGAAAAGGAATAGTGAAAAGCAGAAAAAAGAAATTTATTCAATGTCTCTAAATTGGGAAGAGGAATGGATGAAGATGTCTAGGGGCCCCAAGCCCATCTTCAAGGTGCTGACAGAAACTTTAGATTTAAGTAGAGAGAAAATGGGCTTAACAGATGAGAGGTGTGCATAATTTAGCAGTCCTGCTCAAAATGTGGTTCAAAGAAAACTTTCTGCTTGAGGGATGACCAAGTTCTCATAGATGATCACTTCTGCAGCAGGGTAGTCTCATGACCGCCATAGATAACTGCTCTCCTCTGAGGGAGGAAGATCATTGTCCTCTGAGGTTCTAGTGTACCAGGGCTCAAAGAAAAGGAGATAAGCGGACACAAAATGGAGGCAGAGATGTCAGGCTTTCACTCTGTTTTTAGTTAGCCTGTGGACCCAAGTGAGGAGTCAGCACCTTCCCCAGTGAAAGCAGTTCCCAGAGCCAGTTAGACAGCCTGAGCTACGTGGTCTGAGCCTGTCTCAAGAAAACCCAGAGATGTTACTCACAGGCCTGGCATGTGCAAGGTCCTGGGTTCCATCTCAGCATTGAAAAAGTGGGTGATATAGGCAGGCTATATAGAATCATGCATTTTCTACTATCTACAATGACAACACATTAGAAAAGGTTTATAGAAAGAGATAATATTCAACACAAACTTATTTTTGTAAAGCTAGTAAGTACCTAGCTCAAAAATAGAAGAAACATGAGTAGAGTCTATAGAGCCATCATGGACAGCACTGTGAAAAGTAAGGAAAAACAAAAGCTAGGTGAGCAAAAAAAAAAAAAAAAAAAAGTTTAAATAATATATATTGCAGTGGAGCTGATTTTAAAAAGGGAAATTAAGGTCTGAGAGCATGGCTTAATGGGCAATGCATATGCTGCAAACGCACAAGGACCTGAGTTTGGATGCCCCAGCACACACATAAAACTCAGGCTTGGTACATGCCTTTAATCTCAACACTCAAGAGGCAGAGGTAGGAGTATCACTGTCAACTTCAGGCCAGACTGGAACTACAGAGTGGGTTCCAGGTCAGCCTTGGCTAGAATAAGACCCTCTCTTGGGGGGGCGGGGAACTCAGGCTTGGTGACATATGGAAGTTGGCTTGCTAGGGCTTGCTGGCTAACTAGATTAGCAGAATTGTTGAGCTTCAAATTTAGTGGCCAACTCTGCCTCAAAATAAGGAGAAGGCGACAGAAACGTACCCAATATCAACATCTAGTCTCTGCCTGCATGCACACATGTACCCACACAATTAGGAACATGTATACACAAACCACACACATACACAAAAAACAATGAAATTTATTTATACCTGGAAATCAGACTAACAAAACAACAAAATTTCTTTTGCAAATGACTTTTTCCTAGAAAGGAAAATCAGCATTGAAAATCAATAGATACAGAAATCCATGGTTGTGACACAGGACACATCAGTGTCATAGTACACTTCCAGGTCACAGTACACATCCAAAGCCTGTGAATTAGACTAATCAAAGTGATTAAAAACAGCAACTATGTGTTAGTCTCAGAGTTCCCTACCCAACCTTTCTCTCCCCTACCACCTAGCCAAAACTCAACAGGGATCTAGCCAACCTGGTTCCTTCCTTGAGTACCAGCCCACACCTCCAGAGGTCCCCACCTCACTGAGGAGTCACCCCTGCCCAAGGGCATAAAACCCCCAGGTGCCATTCTCTCCTCTCTCTCTCTCTCTCTCTCTCTCTCTCTCTCAAGTAAGGTGTGTGTGTGTTCTCTATCTCTACCTGTTCTGTACCTCTGTATCTCTTCTCAACTTCTCATCTGCCTTTTCCCCTACACACACACCTCTTTCTCTGCCCCCCTCCTCTCTCTGTCTCTTTTCAGTCTCTCTTCTCTCACTTACCTGCTCAGATCTAGCTGCCCCCTTTCTTTCTTCCCCAGTCCACCACAAGATTTGCTGCACTTGCCCCTCTGTGCAGCTGTGGTCCGAGTCCCTGCTCTCCCTCTGTCCTTGACCTGCCCTTCCCCTCTTGAAGCTCCACTCTGAGCACTAATAAACGAACTCTCTCTATTCTAAATCAAGGATACAGAGACCTCTAACATGTGGTGCTTTTGCCCAGTTATCAGAGGTATTTCTGGGATGGCATACTTCCTCGGGCTGCTTCTCTCCATTCTTGGTTCCTGCCACTGCCAATGCTACTCACCTCGTCATGCTCACACATGTTTCTCCCATGGCAAATAGGCAAGATCCTCCAGACACCTGTGCTCTTCCTATTCCCGAAAATCTCACTAGAGTCAGGTGATATTTTCCCACAGGCAAGGTCCAAGACCTCCTTGCCCAGAACCCTGGTGGCATACAAAGACATTCGATCTGATCCCACTCAGATGGCTCCTGTGTGACCCAAGAACACAGTTTGGGGGGTGGGTCTAAGTAATTTTGGGAACTCCCACTAGTCTTGTCTCTCATCTAGCTGACTTGTAATAGTGAATTCCCTCAGATATCTTTCCATACTAGGACCCTGGGACACTCCCCATACAATGCAATGGCAACAATTTTTGTGAGGTTGGCAAAATAATCATACAGAAATCGTCTTAGATGTCATCAGAAACAAACTTAGTCAATTTCCCATCTAAATTCTAATTTAAAAAAAATCCTTAAATAGGGCTGGAGAGATGGCTTAGCTGTTAAGGCACTTGGCTGCAAAGCTAAAGGACCTCAGTTTGATTCCCCAGGACCCATATAAGCCAGATGCACAAGATAGTGCATGCATCTGGAGTTTGTTTGCAGTGGCTAGAAGCCCTGGCATGCCCATTCTTTCTCTCTCTCTCTCTCTCTCTTCTCTGTGCCTCTTTCCATCTCTCAAATAAAAAAAAATCTTTTATAAAATCCTTAAAGAAAATAGTTGCAAACTCTGATGCCTCGCTTAAAACAAGTGTAAGATTGATCCATAACAAAGTGTGAAACACTATTAGAAAATATGTCTTCCAGATGTGACTATTGATCAAAAGGTAAAGCTATATTGAAAACCTCAGCAAACCACTCTGTCTTTTTGTAGCACCATTCACAATAACCAAGACTTGGAAATAACCTCAATGTCTGTCAGATGATGAATGCTAAATAAAACGTATGTCATTGTGTAGTAGATTCTTCAGAATTGAAGAGAGAAAGGAAGCTCTGGGGATTTAGGAAGTCAAGTCTGGGAGACCAGAATCTTAAAGTTCACACAATCATTCCCCAAGGTTCTGTTAGCTAGAATCTGAAACATCTCTTCTTGGGATGGGAGGGGAGAAGGAAATTTCAGAGACTCCAGAAGTTAACAAGTCTGGGAAAGGGTTACAAGTCCCCACCATAAGGCTACAGAAAGGGAAACAACTGCTTGGGGATGAGAACTCTCCCATGGGGCTGTCTGCAAGCGTTGGAGGGTGCTTGAGACTCTGATGTGTTAGAGATTCTCCAATGAAGCTGCCTGAAAGTGGTCCAGTATGCTTGAGACTCTTCCATGGTGCTGCCTGCCAGTGATGTGTGCTCCAGAGATGTGGCTTCCGTGAGTCCTCACCTGTGGTGCCAGGTGGGCTTTCTGGTGATGCAGCAGTCATTGATTTGAAGCAGCGATGGGGAGGTCATCATCCAAGATGGGATGACACTTCTCATGTTGCTGTTGCATTAGAGTCATCTATTGTTCCTATATGCAACCTTCATGCTCCGTGTGTGTTTGCAGAACTCCAGGAGAAATTTATTCCCATGAGATGTTCACACAATGGAATACTTTTAAGCCATAACAGGATAATTTTGTCACTTTCAACAACAGAGATGGTGAGCCAATATGTTAAGTCAAGTAATTCAAGCAGAGAAAGTTAAATGTTCCATGGCATTACTCAGAAATGAAATCAGAAAAAACGGTGTCATAGAAGGTGAGGCTGGAACTGTCATTACCACAGGCTAGGAAGAAAAAGGCAAAGGGAGGGATGAAGAATGTTGGACCAATGGATATTTATTAACAGATTGGACAGAGTATAAGTGCTGGTGTTCCACTGCACAGTGGAGTGTTTATAGATAATAAAATGCATACTAAAATGTATATCAAACAAGCTAGAAGAAAGAATTCTGAGTTCTTGCATCATGGATAAATTCAAATGCGTAAGGACTTGGAGTCTATTATAAAGACTACATAGTGGATATGTGCACCAGGTGTTTACATGCCAGCTCTGTGTGTGTGTGTGTGTGTGTGTGTGTGTGTGTGTGTGTATGCACACACATATGGGGGATGGCTTGCAAGTGTTCATGAGTGTGCATGTGGAGACCACAGATCAGTATCTTGGTTCTTCCTCAGTTGGTTTCCACCTTATTGTTTGAGACAAGGTCTCTTACTGAACCCAGAGGTCACAG
Source organism: Dipus sagitta (assembly GCA_036346955.1). Taxonomy (NCBI): domain Eukaryota; kingdom Metazoa; phylum Chordata; class Mammalia; order Rodentia; family Dipodidae; genus Dipus; species Dipus sagitta. The sequence continues at coordinate 154,924,723 of CM070773.1, read as the reverse complement.
ATCCAAGTAAACCAGATAGCCAGTGATTCCTAGGGATCCTCTATCTTACCTCTCTGGCACTAGGATTACAAGCAAGAGCCTGCATGCCCTGTGGGTTCTGGAGATCTGAACTCAGGTCCTCATGCTCATGTAGCAAGCAAGCCCTTGACTGAGCCATCTCCCCAGCCCCTTATTTGCAAATGTCAAAAGCTCAGCAAAAGCTTTTTATGAATATTAACACTCATACCTGAATGGAATATGCCTTAATATTGCTGCATATTAGTGGCTTACCTATAGTGAGTTCAATATTTTGAGCACCATTCCAATTGCTTTGTGTATATAACTCAAACATTTATGGCTTCAATTTTACAGAGGAAGGAACAGCTGGGTACCTACTGCATTTTAGCATATAAATCCATCATTGGAAAGAATTCATTATGAGCCAGGCTCCATTATTAATGCTTTCTATACATCGTGTAATTTAATCTTTGCAACAACCCATGAGGTGGACATTACTATCCTATTTTACCCACATGCACATGAGTTGTCTAAACACACTTACTTTGTCAAATTTAAAAGCCCTCCCCAGGCTTCAGTAAAATGGCACTAAAGTCTTCCCATTAGAAAGAGGACGAAGACATGAGCTTCCATTATAACCACTATTATTTCACCTGCCAGTGTCATTCAGGCAAACAGTATCACACAAATAAATATGAAAACTGGGGCTGAAGAGATTGCTCAGTGGTTGCCTACAAAGCCTAAAGGACCCTATTGCTGAAGACCCCACATACTTGGGCTGCAAGAGCACTGGGAAATCCTGCTACAGTTAAGCTGAAAACCTCCTCCATGTAGACCAGCTGACAGATAGCTGGAAAAAGTCATGCTGCATACAGTTCAATGTGTGAAAGAGAAATCACCAGTGAAAATACCCAATAGTGCACACTGCAAGCCTTATATTTGGCCAGCCCAGCCAAATGAGCCAACGGGTACAATAGTGGCATGTCTGTTATGGGGGAAATCAACTGCCCTCTAATTTGACTGGAGGCCTGCTCGTGGAAGGGAATACATACATCCCTGATACTGAAAACTTACAACAGGAGTAGTCATGAGCCCTATGGGTGTAACATCTGCTGCTGTCTGGCTTAATGTATATACTATGCTCACCAAACTGCCCAGTAAATACTTCTCTTACTGTTCATACCCACATATTAATGCTACTCTCACTTTTGGTTAGAGAACCTTCTCTTTTCAGATGGCAGTGACCTTGGGATGACTCAGAAGGCACCATGGTGCTGAGAAGAAGTGGCAGAGGAGTGCTCAGCACTGAAATATCTCAATCACACCTTCCATGGCTTAGGATCCATTGTGGAATAGGTGGGGGCAGGGTTATGATGGAGAGTGGAGTTTCAAAGGGGAAAGTGGGGAGTGGCAGGGAATTACCATGAGATATTGTTTACAATCATGCAAGTTCTTAATTATTAAAAATTAAAAATTAGGGCTGGAGAGATGGTGTAGCGATTAAGCGCTTGCCTGTGAAGCCTAAGGACCCCTGTTTGAGTCTCGGTTCCCCAGGACCCACGTTAGCCAAATGCACAAGGGGGCGCATGCATCTGGAATTTGTTTGCAATGGCTGGAAGCCCTGGCACGCCCATTCTCTCTCATAACCAAAGAGTGCAGGAGCATCATATGCATTTATTATATGCAAATTAATAGCTTGGCTCTTAATTGCCCAGAAGAAATAATACAAGAGCACACTTGTGCTGCCACTAACAGAGATGGAGAGCTTACGAGGAACTAGATATAAACTAGCTACAGATTGGGCTAGTTACCTTTCTATTGCTGTGATTATTATTATTATTATTATTATTATTATTATTATTATTGCTGTGTTCTCTGCATTTGGGAGCCTGAACACATGCTCCTTAATAGGCAAAAGTTCAAGAATACAGCGCATGGTCTAACCTACTTAGCAGCAAATAACTTGTTGTGATGCCCACACAAGTGCAGTAGTGGCACACAGCCATAATGGGGAACCAACTGCTCTCAATTTGGTTAACTGATCCCCTCAGTGGTATGGGAGCTGGAGCTGGGAAACAAGTCAGAACCATATCCAAACAGAAGCCCACTCTCCAATATCAAGCTACCATCAATTGTGGGTTACAAGAGGGCCTACACCTATTAAATTCTCTATAAAAAAAAGTAAGGGTTATCTCATTTGTCCTGGTGCTAACTTACTCTCCGTTGGAGAATCTGCTTCTCTTTTTTCAGATAGATGTAGATCCTAAGGAGAGAGCCACCCCATCATACCTCAAAAGGGCCCCAGCTGCAACTAAGAAAAATTGGAGAAACAAGCAAGGGTGCTGTTTTCCTGATGAACCGGATACCAGCACAAGGGGGAAGGAGATCAACACAGAGAAAAATCACCTCCTACCAAATCACAGAGCCAGAGCCTCAGAGGCCCCCAACACCTCATCACTGAAGCAGACCAAAAATGAACCCAACATGGCTCAGGGAAATTTAGCGGAAGAGGGGGCGGAAAGAATGTCAGAGCCACATGTTGGGTCATGATATACAGAGATATTTAGCTTACCCATAACTGTGGGCTAACTCCACAATGCATGACCCGTATACCTCAACAAGGAGGGGCCAAGGGGAGGGGATAGGTCACGGATGAGCCTAATAATGGTACCAAACTGACTGTATTTTCTGAATACAAAACTAACTAATAAAGAAAAAAAAATCTAAAAAAAAAAAAAAAGCTCTTATGAAAGAGCCTGAGGGGTGGGTTCGTTTTCTATCCCTTTCACTGTGTGAAGACACAGCATCCCCCCTTCAGAGGACATTGCAGCAACCAGGCTCCATCCTGGAAGCACAGAGTAACCCATGCCAGACACTGAATCTGCAACCCTTGATCTTGGACTTCCAGGCTCTAAAGAATTAAATTTCTATTGTGTAAAATTTAAAAAAAAAGTTCAAGAATATTTGGACTCACAGTGAACCCTATGAAACTATAAATATCTATCTTAAGTATCATTGCTATGGGAGAAAAATAATGAAGGCTGTCTTCTCTAAAAGCCTCCACTTTTTATATGGGTATGCATGTGTGTTGCACATGCATGTGTATGTTTGTATGCATGTGAGTGCACATGTCTTTGCATAAGTGTGTGGAGGCCAGAGGATAATGTCTTCATCAATTGCTCCCACTTTATTTATTCAGACAACATCTTTCACTGAACCCAGAGCTCTCAAATTTGGCTAATCTTGCTAGCTAGCTTGGCCTAGCATTCTTCCTGTCTCTGTCTTCCAAATTTGGGGTTTCAGGAACATGTTGCTACATTTGGCATTTACATGAGTGCTGAGAATCCAAACTCAAGTCCTCATGATTGCATAGCAAGCATTTTTCCAACTGAGCCATCTCCCTAGCCCCATACCTGCTTCTTTTTTTATTTTTATTTTTATTTTCATTTACTTATTTGAGAGTGACAGAGAGAGAGAAAGAGAGAGAGAGACAGAGAAAGAATGGGCACACCAGGGCTTCCAGCCACTGCAAACAAACTCCAGACGCATGAGCCCCCTTGTGCATCTGGCTAACATGGGTCCTGAGGAGCCGAGTCTCGAACCAGGCTCCTTGGGCTTCACAGGCAAGCGCTTAACTGCTAAGCCATCTCTCCAGTCCTACTTGCTTCTTTTTAGAACAAATATTGATCCAGGGAGACAGTTCCTTACCACCTCCTCAACCCATTGATCAATTTAAGAAACCCAATCCTTATACTTAGATCATCACTATCAAATAAAGTTACCATCAGCCACACCCCACTTCCTATAGTTACATTAGAAGTGGGCTGCTCAGAAATTAGATCCTCTGAATTGAAACATTTCCTCCTAGAGCTTTGAAGGAGGCTCATATGTCTCAGGAAGTAAGTAAGACTTACAAATCTTGGGAAGTAAACAAGGATTAACAAATTTCAGGAAGATTCACAAGATGCACAATGCCTCTCAGGACAGTAATGGGGAAAGGAAACCCCATGACCTACCCACCCACTGCAAGTAGTGCAGGGAGCTTTGATCATAAAACATCACTCCTGCTGAGATGGGATTCTACATGACACAGCTGCCTTAGAGTCATCCACATTGCTGTAAGTAACCCCCACTTATGCTAAGTAAGCCTAATCAACTCATTGGCTCAGTTGGGTTTTGATGGAATTGCTGCCTTGGTATATTGTTGGTGCCCTTTCTGAGGTGAATAGACATTTGAGTCTCCCCAGGACATGAATTCAGCTTCACTTGAAATAGTGACTGAAAAAGTAAAAGGAAAAGACATGAAACAAAGCAATCCCGGGAGTTTACAGTACATGGTGTCCTGGGACTTCATAGTGCAATACACTCTGGGACTTTACAGTACAGTGTAGACTGAGAGTTTACACTGAGGTGTGTACAGAGAGCTTATAGTACAGTGCATTTTGGAAACTTACAGTGCAGATTGTCCTGGGAGTTTACAGTGCAGGGCGTCCTTGGACTTTACAGTGTATCCTGGGAGTTTACAGTGCAGGGCGTCCTTGGACTTTACAGTGTATCCTGGGAGTTTACAGTGCAGGGTGTCCTGGGAGTTTACAATGCAGTGTGTGCTGGGAGTTTACAATGCAGTATGTGCTGGGAGTTTAGACACCAGTACTGTTGTAGAAATTCTATCTAAAGATCTCTCCAATGCCAGTATAAGTGAAAGTAGAGGAGTTTATTTCCTGGGGGCCAAGGAGCTTGAGGTAGCCCTCCCAAAGAAGTTCTGACCTCGAGCAGAGATTTTATTTCCATTGTATAGTTTTCATAACCGAGGGGAGGGGTAAGTGAACAGACAAAATATGGCAGTCTGCATATCAATCATTTCTGTAGTCAGACCACCATAACAATGAACTCCATTTGACTTTGTTTAAGCCTAAATTCTCTTTCCTTCTTATTATCCCTTTGGGCCCTTTCTAGACAATTCCTTCTTTGGGATTTTTCTATCTGCTGACAAAAATAAGTTTTAGCTCCTCAGCAATTAACTCTTAGAGTAACTCAGTGAATCAGTTCAACTGTTAGCTTCTTTTCTACCACAGTACTTTAAGATGAGGGTGAAGCAAATGTGGGATTCTGATAGAGTATAGTATGGGTGGGGTATACCAGAAAACTAAGTACAGAGGATGTGACCTGAACACCTAGAACACTACTGCATGTTACCTATAGCTGACTCTTCATGACAGTAAAGTGACATGTTTATTTCCCCAAACTATTTGACTATGGTTATCTTTGAAACAGGAGTATCTTTCATGACTCATATAGGTTTTTCTTTTTCTTTTTCTTTTGTAAAACACTGAGCTTAGTTGGTAAAGATCTTGCCTCACAATCATGAGGTTCTGTGTTTGATCCCCAGTACCCACATCAAAATGCTAAAGGCATGGTAGTGCACCCATGTGCCTGTAGTCTCAGCACTGGAGAAGCAGATACAAGAAGATCCTTTGGACTAGTAAGCCAGTTTAACCAGTCCTGTCTACTTTGCTAGATCCAGGTCAATGAAAGACTTTCTCTTTGTTTTTAATTTTTATTTATTTATTTGAGAGTGACAGAGAGAAAGAGAATGAGGCAGATAGAGAGAGAGAGAGAATGGGCACTCCAGGGCTTCCAACAACTGCAAACGAACTCCAGACATGTGTGGCCCCTTGTGCATCTGGCTAAAGTGGGTCCTGGGGAATCCAGCCTTGAACCGGGGTCATTAGGCTTCACAGGCAAGCGCTTAACCGCTAAGCCATCTCTCCAGCCCAGACTTTCTCTTAAAAAGGGTGGACAGCAGTCCCAAGGAACAATATCTAAGATTGTGTCTGGCCTCCACATGCATGCACACACATGTACCGCCCCCATACACATACATATAAAAATACTGCACTAGGCTGGAGAGATGGCTTAGTGGTAATGTGCTTGCCTGCAAAGTCTAAGAATGCTTGTTCAAATCTCCAGGTCCCATGTAGCCAGACACAAAAGTGATACAATAGTGCAATATCACACATGTGCACAAAGGGTCACACATGTATGGAGTTCATTTACAGTGGCTGAAAGGCCCTGGCATGCCCATTCTCTCTCCCTCTCTCTTTCTCTCTCAAGAATTGAACTATTGAAAAATTAAAAATACTGCACTACAAAACACAGAATATCTTAATATAGCCTGTCCTCACTGTATTCAAATCTGGATTATATTCGCTATAAGACAAAAAAGATCCCACCTTCTATGGTAAAAGGGACAGACATTTTTGTGGGTGCAAGGTGATAATTACCAACTTATATTTGACCCTGTAAATAATATTTGTATTGTTTTTAATGTATAACTTGTATCTTTCATATTTCTGTTGAAATTTGACATATAGGAAAAGAATTAAAAAGATACCCTTGCCTCACATATAACTGAGAAAGAAACTAGATTTCACTACTGCCAATCAGGGATTCGCATGGGTTATTTCACCCATTTTTCATATCAAACTTAATATTTATTATAAAATAAATAGAAGCTTAGGGGCTGGGGATATAGCTCAGTTGATAAGGTACTTATGTTGATCAAACTCCATGGCCCCTCTCAACCCAGCTTTGTGACACTGTCATACTCTCAGACCATCTCAGCCTGGCATTGTGACACTGTCATACTCCATGACACTCTCAGCCCTGATTTGTGACATTGTCATATTCAATCACAACTCTCAGCCCTGCTTGGAGACACTGTCATACCTATGACCCTCTCAGCCCTACTATGTGACACTGTCATATTCCCTGACCCTCTCAGTCCTACTTTGTGACAATGTCATACACCATGACAACTCTCAGCCCTCCATTGTGACACTGTTATACTCCATAACACACAAAGCCCTTCTTTGGGACACAGCCATACACCATGACAACTCTCAGGCCTGAGTTATGACACTGTCATACTCCCTGACACTCTCAATCCTACTTTGTGACACTGTCGTACACTATGGCACCTGTCAGTCCTGCTTTGTGACACTGCCATGCTCCCGGACTCTCTCAGCCCTACTTTCTGACACTGTCATACACCAAGACAACTCCCAGCCCTGCCTTGTGACACTGTCATTCTCCATGACCCTCTCAGCCCTAATTTGTGACACTATCGTACACCGTGACCACTCTCTGCCCTGACTTGTGACACTGTCATACTCTATGTCAACTCTTAGCTCTGCTTGGTGACACTGCCATACTCAATGACCCACTCAGCCCAGCTTTGTGACACTATCATACACTATGAAACCTCTCATCGCTGCTTGTGACACTGCCACACTCGTCATACTCTCTGACACTCTCAGCTCTGCTTTGTGGCACTGTCATACACCATGAAAACTCTCAGCCCTGTGTTGTGACACTGTATGCACCATGACAACGATCAGCCTTGCTTTGTGACACTACCACTGTCGGCCATGCTTTGTGACACTGTTATATTACCTGACACTCTCAGTCCTACTTTGTGATGCTGTCACATACCATGACAACTCTCAACCCTGGTTTGTGACACTCTCATACTCCATGATACTCTCTGCCCTGATTTGTGACACTGTCATCCTCCATGTCAACTGTCAGCCCTGCTTTGTGACACTCTCATAGTCCTGAACCACTCAGCCTCAATTTATGACACTGTCCTACTCCATGACCCTGTCTACCTTACTTTCTGACACTGTCATACACCATGACATGCTCAGCCCTGCTTTTTGACACTGTCATACTCCATGACCCTCTCAGTCCTACTTTGGAACATTCTTATAAACCATGACAACTCTCAGCCTTGCTTTGTGACACTGTCATACTCCATGAGACTCTCAGCCCTGCCTTGTGACACTGTCACACATAATGACAACTCTTAGCCATGTGTTGTGACACTGTCATAGTCCAGGACACTCTCAGCCCTAATGCGTGACACTGTCATACACTGTGACAACTCTCAGCCCTGATTTGTCACACCCATATTCTATGTCAACTCTTAGCCCTGCTTGGTTTCATACACCATGACAACTCTTTTCCCTGGTTTGTGACACTGTCATACTCCATGGCCCTCTCAGCTCTTCTTTGTGACACTGTCATACACCATGACAACCCTCAGCCCTGCCATTTGACACTGTCATACTCTATCACCCTCTCAGAACTGCTTCGTGACACTGTCAAACTACATGACAATCTCACCCCAACTTTGTGACACTGTCAGGGTTCACTAGAGGAACAGAACTGCTAGAATAACTTATTTTAAAAGGGAATTTATTGGATTATCTTATGATAGTCCAATAGCAGTTTCAGGCCCATGAATAAAATGGCCTGGTAGCTGCTCAGTCTGCATGGCCAGATGCCTCAGCAGTCCCAATCTGGCACTGAAGACCTGGAAGCTTCCTGAGGAGTCACTGAGTTTTGAACCACATGGGTCTTCAGTTGATGCTGGTCTTCAGTCCGCTCTGGTCTTCAGTCCACGCTGGAAGGCAGCAATGGCTCAGCAGTTAAAGCAGTTGCCTGCAAAACCTAAAAACACAGGTTTGATTCCCAGTATCCACGTAAAGCCAGATGACCAAAGTGGTCACTACATCATCCACATAGTTGGGACTATTTTAGACAAATGAATGTCTCAGCATGTTTTCACCATTTTCATTATCAAGAAGCATCTAAGAAGGATTTTTCAGGAAAAATTAACACACTGATAAATCACTATTGCCGTGAACTGAAGTAGTGGAAAGCATGCCAAAAGAATTTCCTCCATGTACACTCTCTCTCTGCTCGGTGGAAGCCCAGGGTCTCAGAAGGATATGAATTCATGGCCTATGGGCACCTACTTGGGGCTATCCAGTGTTACCATTATATTCCTTGGGGTAGGATGATGTAGTGAATTACCTGTCGACTGCTGTTCAGAATGTAACTATGATGTGCTCTGCATCTTCTTGTCCATCATGCCAGTGGTTACCACTGTCAGGAAGATAATGGACCTGATCATAGAAAGGTGGGTGCCCAAGTCCAAGCCCAGAGGAGCTCATGGCCTCCTGTTTCTTCTCCTTATTCTTTTTTCTTTTTCGAAGTAGGGTCTCACCCAAGTCAAGGTTGACCTGGAATCCACTCTGTAGCTCCAGGCCAGCCTCAAATTCACAGTGAAACTCATACCTCAGCCTCCTGAGTGCTGTGATAAAAGGCATGGGCTCCAATGCCTATCCTGGTTTATTTTTTTAAGAAAATATTTATTTATCTATTTAAGTAAGAGGGAAAGAGGGAATGGACATTGTGGTAGTTTGAATAGATGGCCCCAATATAACTGTGTGAGCTTGTACTTTCAAGTGTGTGCATGTTTGCCATGCATCCTGTGTGAGCTTGCACATACAAGCGTGTGAATATTTGCCATGCATCCTGTGTGAGCTTGTACATACAAGTGTGTGCATGTTTACTGTTATCTCTGTGAGCTTGCACATATAAGTGTGTGCATGTTTGTCATGCATCCTGTGTGAGCTTGCACATACAAGTGTGTGCATGTTTGCCATGCATCCTGTGTGAGCTTGCACATACAAGTGTGTGCATGTTTACTGTTATATCTGTGAGCTTGCACATACAAGAGTGTGCATGTTTGCTGTTGTCTGTGTGAGCTTGCATATACAAGTATGTGCATATTTGCTGTGTTACCAGTGTGAGCTTGTACATACAAGTGTGTGCATGTGTGCGGTGTTACCAGTGTGAGCTTGTACTACAAGTGTGTGTATGCTTGCCTTATTCTGGCTTTGCCTCAGGTCATATACCCTGGGACTTCCCAGGTAACATGGGTCTTTATAGTCATATACAGCTGATGATGTTCTAGGAAGTAGAAGCTAAAATGATCTCTGTGAACAGGGAGTGGGCAGAGAAAGGCAGTGTGATTTGTCTAGAATGGAAAATTTCCCAAAAGGGAATAGATGGAGACCTCTATCTGCCTTTTCATAGCTGAAGAATTGCCTGATGACAGGCTTCCCAGGACAGTGTGTTGGGGAGGGGGCTGAACCATATTTCTGTTACTGTGTTCTATTGTCCCTGGACCAAAGGGAGAAGTCTATAGCTCCACAGGCCATTAAGATTTTTCTGAGGAACAAACTCAGGTAAGAGGAAGGGAGGAATGATCTCACTTGATTTGCAAGAGCCAACAGAACTTGATACCATGGTAACCGTGTAGTCACAATGGAGAGGCAACCTCAACTGACTCTGATGTCCAGAGACCCTCACTCACTTTCTGGAGAGCCTGGACAGGGCAGTGTGTGTTTATTCTTTTGCTTGGTCTCTTTAGGCTCATGCCTCAGAAATGACTGGAAAAGGAGCCTTTGCCAAATCTGGAAACACAGCGTGCACTGTTGCACCAAATGTTTCTGCCCACCTACCCCAAGGAATACAATGGTAACACTGTATAGCCCTAGCAGGCCCCCACAGGCCATGAAATCTCTCTGAGCCCCTGGGCTTCCACCCAGCAGAAAGAGAGAGAGAGAGAGACAGAAATGGAGGAAATTCTTTCTGCATACTTTTTACCACTTCAGTTCATGGCAATAGTGATTCAGCAGTGTGTTAATATTTCCTGACCAATACTTCTTAGGTCCTTCTTCATGGTGAAAACATGCTGAGACATTCATTTCACTACAAAAGTCCCAACTATGTGGATGAAGTGGTGAATTACCTGTCGACTGCTGTTCAGAATGGCAACTATGATGTGCTCTGCATCTTCCTGTCCATCATGCCAATGGTTACCACTGTCTGGAAGGTGATGGACCTGATCATGGAAAGGTGGGCACCCAACTGCAAGCCCAGAGGAGCTCACCCCTTCTGTTTCTTCTCCTTATTCATTTTTTTTTTATTTTTCGAGTTAGAGTCTCACTCAAGTCAAAGTTGACCTAGAACTCACTCTGTAGCTCCAGGCTCGCCTCAAATTTACCGTGAAGCTCATTCCTCAGCCTCCTGAGTGCTGTAATAAAAGGTGTGGGCTACCATGCCTATCCTGGTTTATTTGTTTTGTTTTAAGAAAATATTTATCTGTTTAAGCAAGAGGGAAAGAGAGAATGGACATATAAGGGATGCATATGAACTATGGATGCATTACCACTTTTGAGCCTCAGGCTTTATGTAGGTAGTGAGGAATTGAACCTAGCCTGGTAGGATTTTAAAGAGCCTTTATATTCTGAGCCATCTCCCCTCCTGTTCCTACCCCTACATGCTTTGCTCTTGGGAAGCTTCTGCTGTCTTTGAGACTTTTTGGTCTAAGACTGTTAGGACTAAATGACATTGCACCCAGATGGTGTTTGCTCAGGGTCTTAAAGATGTGGGGGGCTCTAGTAGATGACAGTCACTTAGGTCCCTTCCCCCTCCTATGCCACAAAAAGCACTGTCCAGAACCACTCTTTCTTAGGCTTCAGGCAAAGTCCTTTTCACATTTTTAAAGAAGCTTCCCTGTCCCATCTAGCATACTTAGCATAAATAGCACATGACCAAAGAGTCCACAAAGGGCACCCCAAGAACCTCTGTGCCAATAGAGAAGTCTGGAAGGCAGCTTCTTTGGTTTACTCAAGGCACTTAGCATGCAACTCAGACAGCAGCCAACACTCCACATCCTAGCCACCCTTCCTCTGGGCTGTTATTCTGTGCTCCAGATGGCCTGACAGGTAAGGGACAAGGATCTAAGGACTGACACCCTCCTGACACCCTCCAAATTCCCATGTTTCCAGCCCACGAGTGAGGAGGACAAGAAAGAAAAGAAGTGAGTGGGCTTTGGGTGAAGAGGGAGGGAAGCACACCTTGTTAGGGTGGGATATTTGGAAGCCTTTGCTGGCAGGCTGGGCAATGGCCGTCATCATCCTCTGATTTCCACTAGAGGACTGATGACTGGGGCTGCACTGACACCTGAAAAAACAGATGTGCAGGTGGAGTCATTATAAGGGAGAACAGAGACATGATGGTAGATAAAAGCAGAACCCTGTAAAAGTCCATGTCCACCATAGTCCCACCCAGGCCAGTTTGCACAGTGCTGTCCCCCATTCAGGGCCTTGGCATTAGGTGTCAGAAACCCCTGGGCACATGGGCCTTGCTCCCATGCTCACCATGTCCATCTGCACATGAGCTGGGGTCCCTCTCCCTTAAGGGCCCATGGCAGTGCTGGACAAGGAGAGGGCAGGCATCTGATTTACTCCCTGTCCACCTTCTTGCAGTGCCATAGGTTTATTCTTTGCAATGTGGATGAAGAACGTGCCACAAGATTTTTATAGGTATCCAGACGTGGCCACTCTGGACAGGCTGAGAGCCTACATGAATGACAACATGCCATCTTCAAATCTAGCTGCTCATGTCCAGTTTCTCATGTCACGGGAGAATCAAAACAAAAACACAAATGCCTCGCATGAAGTCACCAGTGGTAGGTGCCTGAGAATGTGAGAGATGTTTCAGTGATGGATACCACCAGGTAGGCTCTAGAAGCTGGAAACCAGAGGTGTACCTCAGGTTGGTGAGGTGTCCTGATCTGGGGACAGGGTCTGGACATTGTCTAGCAGGAAGGGGTCAGTTGTGGTTTTAGAAAGAACTGGGGAAATGCACACATCTTGAGGAAGCTCTTCTCACACTGAACCTTCTACACCACCTTGACTTCCAGTGCGGACTCCACCTAAAGTGAGTCTCTTCTTCGCCTTCGCCTCGCAGAGTGACACATCAGGGATGCCAGAAGCACTGGCATCAGCTTCTGAAGCCATGTGCCAGGGAGGGCTGGCCCCACCCGAATACCTTGTTCCACCTGAGGTCATGGAGCCAACGCCAGCAGCTCTCCAGGTGATGGCTGAGCCGGAGCAGCCTGTGTTCACATCAGCGCCTGCTCCATCGAAGGGCAGACTCACCAGCCACTGGGAAGGCACATGAAACTACCACAGGACCATTAGATCCAGATCCTCTGTGGAGCATGTCTGATGTGAGCATTTAATAAAATTAGGCCACTGAATATCACACAGCTCTGGTATCTCAGCTGAAATTCCTTCTGCAGGGAAAATATCCATTTATTTTTTCTAGTTCATTTGTATTTTAATTGCTATGTTTTCTTTCAGTTCTTTTGTTAAGTAAATTTTATTGTTCATTTTATTGTCATGGATCAAGGGCATGAAGTGACTCCCATGGTATAATGTCTAGCAATGTCTTCCTTTAGACTGCAACCCCTAGACTAGCTCTTGGTTGAGGGACAGAGGACATTTGGAGGCCATCAACAGGCATTATAGGAAATGGGTATTATACAAGAATGTATCCTGGGCCTCAATGGCATGCAGACACCATCAGCAGGGGCATACTGCCCTGTACTGTATTATGATTAGGGATGTGGGATTTGGGGTCAGGTAGGCCAGGATTTACTGACAGAGGTTTCCAATTTAGTCCAGGGTTCCTGCTCTGTCAGAATCGGCAATGGTCCCCAACCGGAGTGGGATGAAGTCAACTCAAATATAATGGTGTGTTGGTTTCTTTGTGAATCCCAACACCAAATTTGTGTGCACACATTGGACATACATAGAAATGATGCATAGAAATTGAAAGAAGGGTGGCAATGTTTCAGTAGAGTGTTTATCCCATTGATCTTAGTAGGGATGTTTAAACTGATGATGTTTTCTTTTCTTTCTTTCTTTCTTTTCTTTTCTTTTCTTTTTTCTTTTTTTTTTTTGAGGTTGGGTCTCACTATAGCCCAGGCTGAAACAGGAACTCACTCTGTAGTTCCAGCCTGGCCTCAAACTCAAGGTGACACTGCTATCTCTGCCTCCCATTTGCTGGGAATAAAGGCATGTGCTACCATACCCTGGGTCTTTTTTTTCTTTCTTTGAGGCAGGGTCTCAGAGTAGCCCAGGCTGACCTGGAACTCACTCTGTAGGTCCAGGCTGCCTTGAATCGTGACTGTCTTCCTCCATCAGTTCCTGAGTGTTGGAACTAAAGGTGCAGTAGCACCACACTGGGCTCTGACGATGATGTTCTTAAAGGACTGGTGGGATTGGCCATACTACTGGGGTTGAGCATGAAATGACAACATAGAGGCCATGGAAATGCATGTATGTGAGGGTGGCCTGGGTGCAGTCTCACTCTTCCTCATGCACAGGTGGCTGTCAGCAGATAATATCAGGGGTCACAATCAGAAAGGCGTCATTACAGCCAGGTGTGGTGGCTCACACCTCAAATTCTAGCCCTCAAGGGGCTGAGGTAGGAGGCTCCTTGTAAATTTGAGGCCAACATATACTACCTAGTGAATTCCATATAATCTGGACATAGGGATAGAACCTCCCTCATAAACACCACAAAACCAATCACCCTGATTTTCTTCTTCTCCCATGTAGTGGGCAGCGAGTGGCATCTCAGGTATAGGTAGGGCAGCTGAGTCTTACCATTTGGTGAGGAAGGGAGTCCCCATCACTGGTCACCAAGACAGTAGAGCTGGGACAAGGTTCTGCATGTGTGGATGTCCTTGGCACAGGGTCCACAATCTGCACAGTCGATGTGGCAGTGTGAAGAAGTGAGCTGCACATCTCATCCAGTTCCCAGAGGTCTGAAGCATCTGAGGGCTGGAGTCAGGACTGTAGAAGACCAGCTGAAGAAAACCCACCCAGATTAGTGGTTAGGGACAGGCTTCCCATAGAACTTGCAGACAGTGGGAGTCAGGCCTGTCCAGCAGAGGGAACACAGTGAGCACTGATCAAAGGTGGTGGTGGCAGTGGGGTGAAATCAGCAGAAAATTAAAGAGATTAAAGGCACACTATCCACTCACACCACACAGTGATCAGTGCTGATATTAAGAAACAATGTTTGGGTTGGTATCCCTGTGGTCTTTCAATATTGGAAAATCTCAAGAAGTTGTAGACTGAATAAGAGTACTGCTCATACTTTTTTGCCAGAGAACTATCACGATGGAGATGGTGGTAGTCAATGAAGAGACACATATCTCATCAAAGCAGAAAGAGGATGCTGAGATATAAACACTTAACTGAGATTGATACCCTGCCCTCCAAGGCTTAGGGAACACTGCAGACGAGGGGATGGAAAGAAAGTAAGGATGTACAGGCATTACCAATACTCCCAAGACATGTACTGTTCTGTTCATCAACATTTTGGCACAGAGGATGGAAAGTACAAAAGGAGTGAGACAACAAAACAGAGGAAAGACTATGTTGAAATACAGTCCTCAGTGGATAGAGGGCAAGGAAGGGACAAAAAGGATGATGGGATAGGAACCTGATTGCATTACAGTATGTTCACATATTAAAGTTCTTCATTAAAAAATAGCAGCGATTGAGACTGTACCACCCCTGTGAGCATAAGTGCCAGAACCACTTCCCAAACCTTGAGTCATCTAACACTAGATAGCTTGGGACATGTGCAGCTTAAAGCTGGGAGCAACCAAGGTATAGGGGAAAGCAACACTATGTAAAACTATGTCATTATCTTTTCCTCTGGCAAGTTCTTCATGTCGGTCATCACATTCAATGTCTTGCATATCTACCTGGGCACAGTGACCTGAGCACTGAACAGAAATGGCACTGAGAACACAACAGCAATGAAGACCCCTGTGCAGTCAATCACCAGTTCTAAAGAATATCCAACTCTTCACAGGCACCTGGCTGGTAACACCAGCACAACGAGCTGCGAAGCTAGGAAGTGGCCACTGTGTAGCTGACACATCTGGGATGAGGAGCAAGAAAAGAGCAAACAGTATTGGCAACCCACATGAGTCGGTGCTTGGCAGTCTATGTGCATAACCATGGGGGACTCCTTGAATATGGGACCCAGTAAATGCCTTACCATCTGCAGGTGTTTGGTGATCCTCCTGACCATTTCACCTGCTAATGACTCTTTTGTCTTACTTGATAGAATTGGCAAGGCATACCACATAACAGATTCTCCTGTGGGAGGAGATCTCAGGACCATTGGTTCAATTTTAATACATACTTATTTTGCACAAGGTTTTTCTTTTGGTTTAGGAGACAGTGGTGACATAAGTAGTCCTTTCTTATATGGCAATTCTGGAACATTTGACAATTTCTTAGTAATGGCTGCCAGATGCTCTGCAGATTGCATTTTGTGATTAAGGTATCAAATTATATATGAAAAATCTAATTCCATCCTAGATAAAACATTATTGAAGAAGGATCCTATACCATCTATTTAATTAATTAACAAAATTAAACCTAATTCAAATATTGTATCTATTTTCATTGTTCTGGTACATCAGGCATTTGCTCAAAGTACATTGCTACAGTGTGGATATGAAATGCACTGTACAGCCTCATGTGTTGAATGTTTGGTCACCAGTTGGTAGCACTGTTTTGTGAAGTGGCAGAAACTTCAGCAGGTTATGGCTAGCTGGAGGGGGTAGGTAAGAGGACAAAGACATTCAGTCCCTGACTCCCACCTTCCTGCTTCCAGTCTATGCTGAGGGTTAACAACCTCATCCTCCTTCTGCTCCCCAGTCATGAAGCTGTCTTCCATGGGCCCAGATACAGAGCCACATGACCATAGACATAACCTTCTTAACCTGTAAACCAAACACATAATTCCTGCTCTTAAATACTCATGTCAGGTAATTTCTCACAGAAATACATACACCAAGTATCTTTTGGGAGCTATCATTATACTTTTGGCCAGTTTGCATTGTGATTCCATGAGGAAAAATTAAAATAACACCAATAAGTTAGTTAAACTTATGTATGATAACCAGAACAGTAATAAATCCATTATTTTAACATATAGTACACATGATTACATGTATTAAGTTGACCTCTGAGAAGTCAACTGTGATACCTCATAAAGCTATTAAGAGCTACATTATATACTGAGATATTCAGTCAGAAAGCAATGAAAAGACAAAAAACATGAAATAAACAACAAAATTTAGATATGTGTAGGGGCTGGAGGGATGGATTAGTGGTTAAGTGCTTGCAGTGAAGCTAAGGAACTCAGTTTGAGGCTCGATTCTCCAGGACCCACATAAGCCAGATGCACAAGGTGGCGCATGCATCTGGAGTTTGGAAAATAAACACAAAAAAAAGTTTTAAAAAGGATATATGTAGAACTGTTTAAATTCCTATACCCAGATAACAGGGGATGCAGAGGAATGAAAAGTAAAATGGACAGAAGGAAATCTTTGAAGAAATGATGAAGATAAATACAGAGCAGTGGAACCTACATATTAAAAGATTCACAAAATGTCTGGCTGAAGAGATGTCTCAGCAGTTAAGGCACTTGATGCAAAGCCTAATGACCTGGGTTCAATTCTCCAGTACCTTTGTAAAACATGCATCTGGAGTCCCTTTGCATTTGCTAGAGGCCCTGGTGTGACCATTCTCTGTGTATAATCTTCTCTGCTTGCAAATAAATAAAATAAATAATATTTTTTAAAATTATTCAAAATATATCAAAATTACACAAACTAACAAAACATGCCTCTAAGCATATTATAATGAAATATAAAAAACTCATAAAAAGGAAAATCTTTCAGAAAGAACATAAAACATAGGAGGATAAATGATAACATCCTTTAAGAATATTTCTTCTCAAAGGGCTATATTTTTTTCTAGGTATAATTAATAACCAATTCTTCAGGAAAAGAGAAAGAAGAAGCCCACATTTGTTGAGATGGTAATAATGATGACTGAAGTTTTGGAGAGGCATTCTGAAGTATTCAGGTGGAAATGCAATACATTTTATTTTATTTTATTTTTTTTTTTGGTTTTTCAAGTGCAATACATTTTAATAACCTGGTAACATTATTTATTTTTAACTCGGCAGACATCATAGTAAAAGTCCTGGGATCTTGGTCACATATCCACACCAGATAATGTGACAGACTATCTTAGACACTAGGTTATAAAATCAAATAATCATTAGTGATATTATAAAATGAACCACACTGAGCCAGGGTTGGGGCTGAGACCTGTCATCCAGCACTTAGCTGGATGAGGTATGAGGATCTCCATAAATTTGAGTCCAGCCTGGGTTACAAAGTGAGTTGTAAGTCAGCTTAGGCCAACTTAGTTAAATCCTGCCTCAAATATAAATAAATAAATCAATTTGATCGCTATGAAAAGGTTTTAAAAACCTAGTTACTTCCCGCATAAGTTTAACATAATATCTAGTAAAAACAGGCAGCAGTAGCTACTGATATAACCTAGGGTGAGAGCAAAGCTATCACCCTAGGTTAGGGAATCAGGTCTCTTCAGAAAAAGGGTCAGATTTATCCCATCCACAAAGATGGCTGATGTGTGGCCATATGCCTGCCCGAGTCGGTCTTGTACACATTGAGCACATTTTTCGGGTTCACCCCCTCACTTACAAGTGTTGAGCCTACTGGAATGGGGATGTCTGAAATGTGAGGGAGCAGGGCCCGGAGGGTGTGTTTCTCTGGGATAAGAGAGCTCCAGAAAGTATCCTTTAATTGGCTGAAGGAGGAGGGCCTCCACGAGTGCCGGGCCAGCTGACAGACCAGGAGAGGCTGCCTCACACATCAAACATTCGGACATTTGAAAATCGTCAAGAACGCCTGAGTCCACTTGCATGGACTGCCCACTTACCCCTGTCCCTGGTGATGATGAGGTGTCCCCTTTTCTGAAACGTGCAGGGATGCTGGTCCAGGTTTCTTGAGAGAGAGGCTGACAACCCCAGGACTCCTAAGGAGCAGTGTTTTGGTTCCACCCAATGACAGAGGCAGTAGGACTCTTGCTTCTGGGTGGGACGCCACTCACATAGGTTCTTTAACTCCTTCTTGACCTGTTTTGATTAGGAATTGATTTGCTTACCTTCTATCAGAATAAAATTCCTAGGCACACATGACAGGTGCGGGCCAAGGAGGCCGTCACTCTTCAGTAACCTGTGTTGAGCACATTTTCATCCACCCGCCCCACCAGGAAAAAAAAAGGGCATTTTACTTATATAAATGTGAGAGAGAAAGAGAGAGATAGGGAAGAGAAAGGGACAGATACAGGGACTGGGCACACCAGGTGCCCTACCCCACACGAGCGCCCCCTTGTGCATCGGGCTTGCATGCAGCCCGGGGATTCGAACTGGGGACCACCACACCTGCTATCTTCATGTGCGAACTGGGGACAGTACTCAGGTCCTCATGCTTAAGATAAGCACTTTACTGACTGAGCCATCTCCCTAGCCTCTCATGTTTAATTTTACCACATAGAGATGCACAAAGTTGAACAGTGAAAGTTGAAAAGTGGTAGTGTGGTTCAAGTTTTTCATGAAATATTTTTACTTAAGAGTGAGAGAGAAAGAGTGTGTATGGGCATGCCAGTGCTTCCTGCCACTGTAAATAAACTCCAGACACATGTGCCACTTTGGGCATGGGGCTTTATGTGAGTGTTGGGGTATCAAATCTGTGCCATCAGGCTTTGCAGGAAAGCGCCTATAACTGTTGAGCAATTTTTCCAGCCCACACTGTAGAGGTTTCACCAGACTACATGGGGGATAGAAATTCAACCTCATTGACTGAATGTGGATGCTTCCCACGAACCAGGATGCCTCAGAAAAATGGCTCCAATTCTGAGTTCTTCCCTGTCACATGCCCTTTACATTAGGAACTTGGAGGTCCTGAGGTAGGAGCAAGGCACCTTTCCTAGCTTCTGCAGAGGTTTGTGGCACAGTGAGGGCATTCACCATGACAGGAAGATCTAAGTTTAAAGAAAGTAAATGCTGTGTTGGAGAAATCAAATGCTTGCTGAGTGCATTTTCTTCCTTGTGGTTATCAACTGAACACTCAATTTCTGTCAGCTACTCTGAATTCCAAGCTCTTTTTAAAGATCCACAATTAATTGCTCGATGGAAGGAGGCAGGGGGTGTGAGCGGGGAGTGAGTAAAGTGTATTGGAGGAGAACCAGGGCAACAAAGTCTGTGGGAAACATTCAGTTATAGCTGCATTGGCTGCTTGTCCAGTGGGAAGTAATTTCCAGTTACCGTCAGGCCTTCATATTGCTCCATGGAAAATGAAACCAGCAATGCAGCCACCCCACCACACATACCCCTTTGCCTATGCAGCTGTGTTCTCAGAGGCTGGCATCAGAGACAGCACACTGTGAGGAATTTTAGTTTTCAATGTATAAAGGATTGGGGGCTGGACAGATGGCTCGGTATAAAAGTGTACTTCCTGTGCAAGCCTGAGGGCCCGAGACTGCTGGAGTTCAAATCTCTAGATCCTGTGTAAAACACATGTGGCTGTAATCCCAGTCCTGCAGGGGAACAGAGATCTGAGAATCTTTGGGGCCCCTGCATGCTCCAGAATTAGTAAAAGGAGGCTCTGGTTCAAAAGAAGACCAGACAGAAGAATGATGGGGTATCTAACCTGAAAATTTAGTCCAGCTTCTGCAGGAGAGTGACCCTCACCACAGGTGAACTTATGAGTGTGGGCATACACCAAACACACACACACACACACACACACACACACACACACAATTAAAACAAATTATAAAGGGTCCATTTGGTTTGTGTGTGTGTAGAGTATGGTCAAGTGCACAAGTGTGCCTGTACAAGTGAAGGCCAGAGGTCAACGCTGGGTGGCTTCCTCAATTATTCTCCTTTTTATTATTTGAGCAATGCCTCCCACTGAGCCAAAAAATACTTGAGACAAACAATTTATAAGGAGGAGACTTTTATTTTAACTCATGGTTTCAAAGGGTTTGGTCCATGGTTGCTTGACAGTATTGGTTGCTTACCATATAGAAGTCAGGATGCAAACAAAGAGATAAGATGGGGGTGTGGGATCCTAATATCCCCTGCAAGAGAACAACCACATCCTTCTCCTAGGCCTCACCTTTTAAGGGTTCCACCTCCTCCCAGGAGCATGATGTGGTGGTGGAAACCAAACCTTTAATACATGGTATTTGGGGGAAAGGGAATCAAACTAGAACATCCAGGTAGATGTGTAATCATTTCTTAAGTTCCTTTTACTTGATGCAAATTGCTTAAAATGGAAGCTGGGCATCTTCTATTTAATCATTCAACAATATTTTCCAGACATTTATGATAAGCTTGTCATTTGGGACATAATGATAGGTCAGATACAGTTGCTGGACTGCAGGAGCTTTAAGTCTAGAAGACACAAGCAACACATCCCACCATACATAGGAGAGGCCATATTGGTGTTTCCACACTGACTTAACAGCCCATGAGCCTTTAATAACATGTACCCCACTAAAATGGAAGGATACTCTCATTCAGCTAGCGTGATTAGTGTTTGGTTGTGAATGAATCAAATGATCAATTCAAAATATACTTATTGAGCACCTACTAAGTGCCAGGACTCTGGTGGAGCTTACATTTATATCAGACAGTGAGAAATGCAGTGAGGGAAGAAGTAGGTTAGAGAACCACAGAGGACAGAATTGTTTTCTGTAGGTGATTAGAGAATGCCCGCTTGATATTTGAACAGAGAAGTGAGTCATACAGCCAGTTCAAAGGGTCTGGAGCAGGAATGAAGTTGGCTTATTCAAAGTTTGTTTCAGCTCATAGACCCGGGAAATACAGTCTGTCACGGCAGGGAAGGGATGGCATGAGGAGCATGAGGTGGGTGGTTATATTTTATCCATGGTCAAGAAGCTGCAAGAAGGAAGAGAATGAAGAAAGAGAGAGAGAGAGAGAGAGGAAGGATGGAAGGAGGGAAAGGGAGAGAAGGAGGGAAAAGGAAAAGAAGGAGAGAGAGGGAACAGGGAGACAGACAGACAAAAACAGAGGGTAGGAGCTGGCTATATAGTCTCAAGGCCCACTCACAATGAGCGAGGACCCACCTCCTAAAGGTTCCTTAACTTTCTCACAGAGCACCATCAGCCCAGGACCAGTTCACATTCATATTCAGACCACAAACTCTACAAAGATGGGAAGGAAGAATGGCAGAATGGGCTTGGGGCAGGGGCTGGGGGAGAATGAGCATTGGGATGGGGTTTTCAGAAAAGAATATAAACAGATATGACAAATGAATCTGGAGTTTGGAGAGGGAGAGGGATTAGGATCTGAGAGTCCTCAGCAAGTGTCATTTGCAGTCATAGATCACCCTGAACTCCCTGAAGCACAAATCATGAACGAATGAAGGATAAGCCTGAGCTCCCCAGAGAGTACATGCTGGGAAGACAAGGAGGAATCTGGAAAACACACCAACTAGTGAAAAGGCAAGCTTCCAAATAGCAACTGAGGGAAATGTCTCCTGGAAGACTTTAACACACTGGTGAGTGATGACTCAGAAGAAGCCTTTGCTTGCTGATCCCATTTCTAACCAGTTTGACAACATGGATTTTATGCTTCTCTGTGGTAAGCACTAGTGGTGCCGTTCTTCCATTCTTCGTGTTCTTATCATTTGTGGTGGTTCCAATGAAATGTGTCCCATAGGTTCATTTGTTTCAAATTCTTGGTCCCCAGATGACAACGTGAAAAGGTTGTGGAGCCTTTCAGGGGTGGAGCCTTAGAGGAGGTGTGCTGTTGATGCTGGCTCTGGGAATTTGTAGTCCAGTCCCATTGCCAGTGTTAGCATAGCTTACTCCTGCTACCTCCTCCTTGCCTAGGACACGTGAAGAGGTTACCCTGCTTCTTGCTTAAATCATGTTTTCCCTGCCATGATGAAACATCCCCTAGAAACTATAAGATGAAATAAACCCTCTGGTCAGATGTTTTGTCCCAGCAATGAGCTATTGTTGTTAAAAATCACTACCTTCAAATTGTCATGATATACATTAGATGTTGTCTTAATCTACTCAGGATCTCATTGCAAAGTACCTGAGTAATTTATAAGTAAAAGAATCTTGTATTTCTGGGATTTGGGAAGTCCAAGATGAAGGCATTAGAATATCTGGCACCTGACTAGTGCTGCCTAACTGCTGGCTTCATGGATGGTGCGTGTTATACTGAGGCATGACGACACTTCTCTCTGTGTCATTGGCCCTCGGGTCTGACAATGTAATTTTGAACCTGCAAAACCTAAACACATATATAACAGGAGATACAACAGAGAATGTTAGGGGCTGTTATAGAAGAACAGCGGCAATTTGGGTACAAAAATAAGAATAGTCAATTTTGCTTTCTATGTGACTTTATATTTATAACTTTCCTTGTTCCAAACTCTAATCTTCCAGCAGGCAAAATCTGTGTCTACAATATTCATTGCTTACAGGAACTGAGACTAAGTGCCTGGAGGTAGATTAAAGATTAAACAATAAATGGAGGCAGAAATCTTCAGTTTAACTCACTTGTCCATTTTTATAATTTGACTAAATGAACACCTCTCAGATTTTTACATTTTTACCCGGTGGTCATGTAGACTCACTGCCTCAGGCCAACTCCAACTCACATGAAAGTCTTGTTTGGTGTACACTATGTGTGCTCACATTTTAAAAATTTGGAGATTGTATATGCACCCACATTTCTGGTTCTTTTTGAAAGTGTATAGTAATTATAACTATATAGTATAAAATACTCACAATTATTTATTTATAAATTAAAATAACAAAAGGGCTCACTATATTGAATCAATTACCAGAAGAAAACTCAATAAGGTTTGTAGTCATTGACCTATAGGACTTATTTATCATATAAATATTATGTAAATCAGGTCTTCTTCAGTATAATTGTATATGGATCACTCAAACATTTTTCAAGATGAGACAATCAAGTATGTCTTTTGTATGATACATTGTCTGGATGCTATAAAAACTCACTAAAGTAAATTTATTGCTTCTGTGTAAGTATGTAGTGTGGTATGTGTATGGCATGTGTTGTGTATGCATGTGTATGTGCCCTTGTGGTGCACTATGCACTCTGATGTTCCTTTCTGTCACATTTCTGCCCATTCCTGTTACATGATTTTGTATTTACCAAGGTCAAAGCATTTCAAAGAACTGATAATATGATGGATCCTCTCAGTATATGCCCCAGGTTATGGACCAACCATTAGAATCAAGTATGCTTTAATCTCAGAAGTGACTTTTACTAGTTGGTTTGGAGGGCATACAAAATCATAACTTTCCAAAATATGACATGTGGGGATAGTGAATATTTTGAGCAGAAACCAACTAAGAAAGAATATACACAGGTGATGTTCAGCCTCTGTTCATGCCATGTTTCCCCCTGCCATCATGAAGCTTCCCCTCAAGGGTATAAGCCATAAAAGCAAACCAAACCAAACCAAAACAAAACAAAAACAACAACAACAACAAAAAACCTTGCCGTCATAAACTGTGTTTGGTCAGGTGCAATGTCCTGGCAATGAGAAAGCAACTACAAAATACTGAATATCTAGTTAAAGCCCATGCTAGGTACATCTAAACAACTTCTGTTGTTGGGCTAAATGGATATGGTATGTCCACCAAGTTGTCCTCTAAATATTTATGTTTATGCCAACATGTTAACACTACTTTCACTTTTGGTCAACAAGGCTTCTATTTTTCAAATGGTGGTGACTACTGGAGAGACTCCGAAGCCATCAAAGTGTTGAGAAGTGACAATGAAGTGGTCAGCACTGAGAGACATCTGGATCACACCCTCTAAGGCTCAGTGACCACTGTGGAGGAGGGGGCAGAAAGAATGTAAGTACCAAAGGATAATAAAGAGGAGTGCCTCCGAATGCTGTTTTCCAGACAAACAGTGGACGCTCCATTCATGGCCTCACAGTAGATGATGCTGCTTACAGAAGACCTGCATAATAGGAGGGCAAAAGGAATTGAGGATATCAAAATCGAAAAGGTGCTAGTTGGAAAGAAGAAGGGGTCCAGTGAGGGTGGATATGGAAGGGACGACAAAGGCAGGTGGTAGGAGGGGATTTTGGTCAGGGTACATTGTATATACATGGAGATTGTCAATAAAAAGTTTAAAAAATGAAATTAACTATTAAGCTATGTTAAGGATGAGAGTTTAATTCTCTCAACAGCCCATGGTGGGTTCTGCTATTGTTTTTAACTTGTTCATCGCTGTTCTGTTCTCCTCCCACTGTAAGCCAAAAGTCTACCTTAGGAATGCAGAATCTAGGACAGCAGACATCATTAAATCTCTCTCCTCTCTCTAGGACCTCAGTTTCAGCTAGTTATAGGGCTTGGTTTATGTGGATCCTGCTGTCAAGGTCAAGGATGGCACTGTCATAACTTGAAACTTGAAATCTGAGGACCAGAAACAAGTAAAGAAGGAATCTGGTGATCTAACATTGGTTTAGGGTTTTAGGATACTATCTACCAGTAGAGAATTGTGTGATCCAACTGCTAATGCTATAGCAGAAAGTCCTGGTGCCAGGAGAACAAATGAAAAATAACAGTAAAAAGAGGAGTGGCAGGGCTGGAGAGATGGCTTAGCGGTTAAGTGCTTGCCTGTGAAGCCTAAGGACCCTGGTTCAAAGCTGGACTCTCCAGGACCCACATTAGCCAGATGCATAAGGGGGCGCATGCGTCTGGAGTTCGTTTGCAGTGGCTGTAAGCCCTGGCGCACCCATTCTCTCTCTCTATATATATGCCTCTTTCTCTCTCTGTTACTCTCAAATAAACAAATAAAAATGAACAAAAAAAATTTTTTTTAATTTAAAAAGGAGTGGCAGCTCATCATTTTTGAATAGTTGTTTTGTGCATTACTTCATTTAATTCTCACAAAACTCCTGAGTTATCATAGTAGGTGAGGACATTTGAAGGAGTTAGGAGACTCTCCAAGGATCTAGGCAGAGGCAGTTTGCAAAACCAGCATCTCTCTAGTCTTGGTGTCTTTACAGTATGTATACAGGACATACTACATACTATATGAGCAAGAATCTTGTTATGTTTTCTAGAGAAGAAGCAGAGCAAAAACCAAATGAAGATTCTAGACCTGTCCAAACACTAAGAAGATTGAATAAAAGCCTGGCTTGGTGGTGCACGCCTTTAATCCCAGTACTCAGGAGGCAGAGATAGGAGGATCACCGTGAGTTTGAGGCCACCCTGAGAATACAGAGTTAATTCCAGGTCAGCCAGAGCTAGAGTGAGACCCTACCTTGAAAAACAAAAATAAATAAATAAATATGCATGGTGATGACTACAGTTAGGATGGAGGGTATAGGTGTGTGCCCAGGAGATGTGGACCCAGGACTCAGCATCCAGCTCAAGGAAGAACACTCATTTCTACCTCCAGAAGTTTCTAGTACATCTAATGACAAACTGCCACCTTATGCAGAGAGGCTTCTATGGCCAGTTTAGCCTAGGACAGTTGGAGTTGCAGATAGATTTTAGGATTAGATGTGGAGAGGTTCAGGGTACAGTTCCATCTGCTGCAGAGGGGACCTGACCTCCTATTTTGGGTTGTGACCACTTTCTTTAAAATACCATACTTGATCATGATTGGTGCTCTGTACATACCTCTCAGGTGCATTGTAACATTTCTTTGCCATTTTCCCCCAAATGCAGGCTTATTTTAAGGATTCTTTGTATTAGTAGAGGGAGTGAGTTCCTGAGAGTCCTCATCCTCCCAGGGCAACCCTTTGCTGCTGACACACATGGTAGCATGGTGGTCAGCTCCCTGGCCTGGGGGGACACTGTGGCTGAGCTTTCAGTTTCCTGTGAGACCAACCAAGGCTGCTTCTGCGGGGTTATTGTTGGGGGCCACCAATCTGTCTCCATTTCTTTTTCTCTGTATCTCTCTGTCTTTCTCATTCTTTCTCCCCTTCCTCCCCCTTTTTCATTTTTCCTTTGTATATGTGTGTGGTGTATACATGCATGGTTTGTGGTGCATGTGTGTGTGTGTGTGCATGCATTATTTTGTGTGTGCATGTGTGAATGTGTGTACAGGAGCACATGCATATGTATGCCCACATGGGTAGAGACAAGAGGTGGACATTGGGTGTCTTCCTCAATTGCTCTCCACCCTCCTGCTTTTTTGAGACAGGTTCGCTCAGTAAACCTAGACCTTACTGGTTTGGCTAGACTAGATAACCAGCCAGGCTCAGCGGTCCTCCTGCCTCTGATTTCAGCGGCTGGGATTGCAAGTATGTACTGCCACACCTGGCTTTTGCATGGGTGTTTGGAATCTGATCTCAGATCCTAGTGCTTATGTAGCAAGCACTTTATTCACTGAGCCACCTCCACAGCTCCAGTCTTCTTCCTTTGGTTCTTTTCTCATGAGCTGTAGCAGGAAAATAATCACCTAAGACATGCAAACTTCATACTGTTATATATTTATATGGCTAACCATATTAAAAATCATGGACAATAGCATTCATTGAATAAAGAGCCTGGAGTTTGGGTAAAATGAATCTTTTTTTTTTTTTTTTTGAGGTAGGACTTCAATCTAGCCCAGGCTGACCTACAACTCACTCTGTCAACCCTGGTTGGCTTTAACACAAGGCAATCCTCCTACCTCTGCCTCCTGAGTGCTGGGATTAAAGGTGTGTGCCACTATGCCTGACTTCCAAAGGAATCTTGACTAAATGCATACAGAACCCTGGCTTCAGAGGGCCCTAGAAAAGTACTGTCCATCTCTGATTACCTGTTTCATTATGTGTGAAATGTCAGTAAGGATACTTTGATTGAAGGAACTAAAATTTACTGGGTAAAAGCATTTGAAGCACCTGGCACCACTTATTAAAATCTTACACAACATAAGGGAATATCTGGACCATCACATTTAAAATATTTTCATTGTGTGATATTATTGCACAGATCTCTCTAATATAAAAAAAGAAAGAATTGTGCAGCCTGACCTGTCACTCCTACATCCTTTCTGTTTCTAAAGCCCAACATGTTTCTTCCTGGACTCTTTGGTATGTCCTCTACTCACAGAGAAACATGGGTAAAACAGACTTCTATAGTTTATTAAGCATGGGAACTTCTTTCTTGAAAATAATATGGACTTTGGTTTGTCATCTATTTACCCTAAGAAGAAGCTGAGAAATCCTTGAACAGGACTCCTCTCTGACTTGTAATAAGGATCATTCATAATTTTATAATCGTTCTAAATATTGCAGCCTATTTCACCCTCTTTCTGCCTTGTGCATACTATTTTCTCTGCCTAGAATTTCCATCTTTTCTGACCCCTGACACCTGTCTTCATTAAGCTGATGATCAGTTGCTCACATCAATATTCAGCTATAGCCCATCTCCTGTAAGTGGCCTGTCCTAATGTCTGTAATTAGCTTGCCTCTTATCTTCTGCTGTTCCTTCTGGTCCTATGTAGACTTCTGCTGGCACACCTGAATCTGGCTGGTACCAGTATTGTGATACCCAATGAACAAAGATCAAGACATTCTTTTGGGTTCTTTCAGTGTTGGCCACATAGTCTGTACTTAACCTTAGGTGGATAGTAATGTATTTATCACAAAACAAAGAGAACTTGTTAAAGCCCACTGTGTTGAGGAAATGAAATATAACCTTGTAACTGTTACCTGTAGATCCCAGAGAAATGTTACTCCAACATTAACCATTCTACAAGGCTTATTAACTGGTTAGAGCTTCATTGATTGTGGAGAGTTGGAAGGTTACAGAATCAGAGCCAAATTATTTGGGAGGTATAGACAGCTATTTGTTGCCCATCACTGTGTGTGTCATCTTGTGACTATTAGGTAAATCCCTTTGCAATGTATAAAGAGACCCTGAGCTCCCCTCAACTCAAAGGCTAAGATTGTCATCAGCATCTAAAGCCTACAGCTGAGAATTCTCTGCTTTGGTATAACCCACCTACCTGATGTTTCCATCGATGTATTTGAAATGTGTCTTTGTTAATGACTTAAAACCTTGCTTGAATTTGCTGTTCTACAGTTTTGGTTTGCTAGGATCTTAGGTGGAATGTGGAGACCAAAAGAACCTGGAGTTTTTTTAGTGTAAGTGCTCTGTAAAAAGTGCTGTTATGAGATTCTGCCCCCATACCCAAATCTGTGCTGAGCTGTAGATGGCTGTACCCCAATTTAGGGAGTGAAGTAGAAAATGTTTTTTTGAACAAAAATCATTTCTGGTCTTCCTGGGTTGTTAGGCACTGTCTCTCCTCTTCTTTCCCTGACCTGAAAGACTGGACACTGGGTGCTGAGACTGTGGGTCCACGTTCTCAGCAAGGACCTCCTGTTGTCACAGGAATAATCCTGGGAAGCCCTCAGCAGGCATCCTTGCAGGGAATATTTTCCTCTGCTGGGATTACTTTGATGATAATCAGAAACAATACCTTGGCAGCCTACAGGTATATGGGAAGGTAATGAATTTCAAAAGATAATTCTGTTTCAAGACTAGGAATCCAGGCTTGGGGGAGGTAGCTCAGTGGGTATAGTGCTTGCTTCTTTAGTATGAGGTCCTGAATTCTACCCCCAGAACTCACTTAGAATCCTGGATGTGGTAGGCTGCACCTGACATTCCAGTACTGGGGAGAGAGAGACAGGAGGAGCCCTGGAACTCATGGGCAGCAGGTGCAGCCTAATTCGTGAGATCTAGGACAATGAGAACCTGTTTCAAAGGAAGTGGATAGGATTGAGATCAATACCTGAGGTTGTCCTCTGACCTCCTGCACCTACGAATTCACGTCCTCAGGCACACCCCCCCCCCACATGTGCCACACGTGTACCAACATACCCACACACAAATAATAAATACATAAAAGCACACATTAAAAAACACTGGGAGCACAGTGAGATTTAAATTAAGCCATGACCTAGAGCATCAAAGAAAAGGAAAACCATATGAAAAGGAAGAAACATTTAGCTGGCTGCTTCAACCTTACCACATGTCATTACTCTGGTGGTAAAAGTTTGTCTATTTTGACTTACATTTGGTGGAAAGTTCATTTTCTATTTTGCTACTTAGAAAATAGTTTCCTTAGTTCAAACTAGACAGATATTATTTTTTCCCCACAGTGACAAATTGCTGGGATAAAAGGGGCTGGGTCTTAGAAGAAACTACTGGCAACGTGGCTAGAGTGGGATGGGGAGGCTCAGATGGGGAGAGGGTTGGAAAGGGGAACCGTGGAGCTCCTGAGGAGAAAACAGGACAGTCATTGGCTGAATACCACTATATCCATAGCAGAGCTTGCAACAGACTTTTCTGTACCCTCCATGCCTCAAGGGCAGGGCTGTGGTGGGCAGGGAAAACATGATGAGGAAGGAAACTGACATGGAGGGGGACTTGTGCTTGGTGATGACAGGTACCTCTGTACTCCACCTCTCTCCACCTGGGCTGTGCAGTTGCTTCCATCAGGATTTCTCCCCAGGAGGGCTGTGCATCCCATTGAGGTCCTGGAGATGATAACTTGGAGATAAACTGAAGGACTCAGAACCAGATAGACGCCATGACAGGCTTCAGAGTCCTCAGTAGGCCTAAGTTTCTGTTTCCCGGCAAGATCTCCGGTAAGGGTGGGATTAACAGTTACTGGAAACTGATTATGCAAGATCTCCAGTAAGGGTGGGTTTAACAGTTACTGGAACCTGACTATGCCATACATTCCTGAAGTCGTAAGATAAGCTCAATTCCCCTAGCCCCAGCCCACCAATTTTGCCCGCCAAAATCCTAAACCAACCAGAAGAGCACACTGTTTAAATCAACCAATCGTGTACCCATCCCTTTCTTCTATGTTCAAATCCGTATAAAAACCCTACCCTCCCACTACTCGGGGCTCTTGTACGGATCCACTGCATTGGTGAAGTCAAGACACCGAGCTTAAGCCCGAAATAAAGTTCCTTGCCCTTGCATATGTGTTTGGTTCTCCTTGGTGGTCACTGGGGATGCCGAGAACTGGGCATAACATTTGGGGGCTTGTCCCGGATCTCCTCAGAGACTGCTGAGGACCACCAACACGTGGAGCTCAGGTCACTGGCTGGTAAGTGTGCTTCTGTATTGTGCTTCTGTGTTTTGCCTTTCCTGAAAACCTGTCCTTCGTTCTTCTGTTCATTAGAAAATTGTGGCTGGGGCGGATGCGCCCCTGGAGGCCACTCTGTTCAGAAGGCAGGTCCTGGGTGCCCCAGGCCTGCCAGGCGGGGATTTCATCCCCCCATCTGTAAAGAGACAACGCGGATCGCTACCGCGGAATGGCAAGATGCCGTGGTCTCATTTGGTTTTGTAGTAGCTGGCCACTCTCTGTTCAGATGGGTCCTGGGTGCCCCAGGCTTGCTCGGAGGGGATTTTATTCCCCTATCTGTAGAGACAATGGGAGAGGTTGTTGTCTCAGTTTGTAGTCACTGGCCAGATGAACTTTTTTGCTGTCTCTTTTCCTTTTCTTTGTTGGAATTACTATTTGTGTGCTTTTTGTTGTCTCTCTTTCCTTTGTTGGAATTACTATTTGTGTGCTTGGACAGATGGGACAGACACAGACTACCCCACTTTCTTTACTGACGGACCACTTTCAGGACTTTACCATTAGGGCCCCTTGGAGTCCCAGTATTCCCTCTTAGGGTTATGAGGCCCCCAGACCAAGATGGTAATCAACTTAGGATGATTGTCAACAATTGGTATAGATTCTCTTTACTACAAAGGAAAGAGAGAAGCCAGACTGAAGCCCAGAAATTGATTCCGGGCACTGATGGGAATCCCTCCAATAATCAGGCTATCATTGATACGTTCTTCCCTTTGACTACACCAGGCTGGGATTTCAACATGGCAGCAGGTAAGGGGAGAGCTGCTACACTTTCTCCTGGGAGTGTCTTTCTCTCTTCACACACTCACCCACCCCCGGTTGCCTGGATGCCTTTGGGGTGAACCATGGCAGCCCCCCCCCCCAGCAAAAATCCAAAAACCCACAGCTGGTGACTGAACAGGGACCGTATGAGATGGACAGGGTGGGTGAGTGCTCTCCCAGAGGGACTGGGAGACATGGGCCCATGCGGCCTTGACTCCATGTTTTGAGGGCTGGCAGGTTTCTTTTTCTCCTCCTTTATTTTCAGTTCACGCCATCGCGTGGGACCAGACATGATGAACTGGCTACTAATGTCTCTTGGCCAAGGCCACTCTTCGGTATTGACTGAAGGCCAGCCGTCCTCTGCCTGGACCCCGACAGCCTGTTGGGTGTTGGCAAAAACCCTCTATCTATTTCTCTCTGACACAAAAAAACCTGGTAACACATCCACCTCTTAAAAGCCTGTAGGGCAGGTCGCCGGCCCCTTAATTATGGACAGGACTCACACCCGGAACTTTGGGGAATCCCCCGTGTGCTAATCAGCCCTCGGCTAACATTGCCTCCCTCCAAAATATATATATAGATATATATCTCATATAGATATATATCTCAGATCCATGGAATAAGAGCTCTTCTGAAAGTTAAGGGAATTAGCTCTCCCAGAGGGAGGCAGGCTCCTTTTGGGAAGAAGTCCTCTAGGTAATTTCTGGATTTCTGGGCATCCATGTGGACTTGCATAGCTTATCTGGCTAGGAAATGAAAATTTCAGGAAGGAAATTTCCCCTCATTCCCTTTAAGCAGCAAAATTACAAGCCAGCTTTGCAAGCACTCCAAAGCAGCTTGGGTCAGAGTCAGGTGGCAGACAGACAATGGCGCCTCTGCCCATGCAGGTGCCATGTCTCCGCCTCCTCTCCCAGTGGCCCCAAGCAGGCCCACTCCTTCTTCAGTAGTCTCCCAGTGGGCCACCTTCTTCAGAGGCCTCCTGGTAGTCCTGGAGGACCCCCCCCCCTTTTCCCCTTCAGGTAGTCAGAATCCTTGGCCCCCTAGCAGTAGTCTTGGCCATTACCTCCATGTGTACAAGACAGACCTCTGGAGGGTGCCGGAAGTAGGGCAGGGCTGATTTAAGGTGTATACAAGCCCCTCCCAGCTGCAACAGCGCACCAAAAAGTGGCAAGAAAAAAAAAGTGTCTACTTTGTTACTTTTGTTATCATAAATATAATTACTGAATTTATGTTCTAGGTCAACTTCAACTTTCATAGACGACTATTAAAAACAACAAAATTCTCTCTAAAGCGGTAACTTATAATTTGTCAGGTATTAAAAAAATTTTTTTTTGTAATGTACTTAAAAGGAGGGGACAACTGACCTGACTTCTAGGCCAGCCTGTCTCAAGATAGCAACAATATTTGCCTTAGCTTAGTGTCTTATTGGTATTAATGACATAAAATTGTCTTTAGACTACTCACTTGTTAGTGAGTAATAGGATTAACTAATTTGGTGTAGTTTTTCATAATAGCCTTATAAGAAAGGTGGTTAATAATGGGATGAGATGAATTGACTGAAGGAACTGAGAAGGAATTTTTCAATGTTGGGACATAGAATGCTCATGAATAATGCTTTTTGACTGGTACTTAGATGAGAATGTTAAAGTATGCGGATAAAGATGTGCATATGTAGGAAAGAATTTTCAAGCTAAACCCAAACGCCATGCCTAAAGTTAGAGATTTTTCAACTGTTTACAGACATCTTAAGGATACTCTAAAAGTTTTATATAGGGACATAGTCTTAATCTAAGTTCATCTTACATTAGACACAGGTGATGCCTATGCTAGGTGGGTCATAAAGTCATAAGTACAGATGTAATTGGAGGTTTAACCAGGTTAAACATAGACAAGAGTCTATCACCTTGTATTTTCCAAATGGGTAAATTTGCTATGTAAAAACAAACAACTTCGGAATAAGAAAAGAATGTCAGGTTATCTCAGACCCCGTGCAAGTTTAAGCCATGTGTCCCCCAGACTCTGAGACAAAATGGCCAATTGTCTCCAACAAGAAAAAAGGAGTACAGCATATAACTGTGGCTCTCCTTAGTTCTCCTCTTTTGAACACCTAAAGTCACATCTGTTAGATAAAATTTCTCACTAGACAAAATGTTAAATAGGTCAACTGAGTCAAGGTATTTGATCAGGTTACAAACTCCTTACATAAGGCAAGCATCAGACTTACCTAATGTGTATATCAGGGGAAGGGCCCCTTCACTGAAACATTTAATTGGATTAAATATAATGTTTACCTGATGCCAAGGTTTGAATAAGTGGAGAAACTGAGTCTTATGATAAGGCCTCACTCATTAACAGGTCACTGATGCTAATTTGTTATGATTTAAGGGTTATAAAACTGGCTTTAAGACTCTCTCAGTAAACTAGGTTCCTCTTTTCATCAAGGTTTTAACTATTCTTAAGATAAAGTCTCACATAAAAATGGTTAATTTCCAGAGGTGAAGTACTCATACCTAAAGACATTGTGACTTTAAAGATAGCTTCTGTCTTATTTATGCTAATTCTATTGAATGGTCATAACTAGGTTTAATCACTTAGGTTTAAGTGATTTAATTTCAGTAATGATAACTTTCATCTTCCTGGGATTTGTTGGGATAGCTTGCTTAAGCTTTATCAAATTTAAGTCATGAGTAAAATATGAAATTGTTTTATGTTAATAAAGATTTCTATGGTACATAAAATCAATAGCTATCAAGTTTAAGCCAAAATCATTGGTTGTCAAACAATGTTTTTTCTTTCAAAAAGATTTAAGGGATATATTAAAATTTAGCTAGCTGTTTTGGTTTAAAAAAAAAAAGACCAGATTCTGCTCTATTGTATGTAAGTCCAGTGCTTATAATATATTTCCTACTTTAGGCATAACCTCATGCTCAAAAAAAAAAAAAAAATTCAAGCTCTGTGGTTCTGTTTCCAATGTTTTCTGGGTAGTTTGTACCCACACAGGTACCTGAACTAATCAAAGATGTTTTCAAACACAGATGCTAAGAGTTTATACTGCCTTATTTGCCCTTTTCTGACAATTTCTAGGTTAAATTAGTTAGTCTGTAAATCAATTGGTACTGTTTTCAAGACTGGTAGCAGGTTCTGCCTATATTTATAAATGTTAGATATTTAAAATATGAGATTTGCCTACTTTCTATACCTCGTATATAAGGCTTATGTTGCCACAGTACAACTAAAATTTTATAGATTGGACAAAATGATTTTAGAAGCCTTGTGCCATTCTTTAACTAAGTCTATTTCAGTAATCAAATGTGCTTTATATGTACATACATCCAGGCTGGTGTAACTTCCTTTCAAAGTGTGTTAATTACCTACGTAGAAGCCAAATCCAATTGGAATCATCAGAGCAAGAGGCGCCAATATTTTGGCCTGTGCTCCCAGGTCATGAGGCCACTGGAGATGATGGGACACTTCTACACTGGCCCCCTGGTAAGTCACCTGTCTTCCTGAACAGGGAGGATATGGAGACCCAAACAAAATTGGTGTATAGTGCGAAACAGGAGAGTCACAGTTGAGGAACAATCAGTCCTCCTGACTTCCCAAAGAAGGGAAAACTACTTGGCCATCATGGCCCTGACTCATCCTAACAGACAAAAGACACCAGTAAGCTATGGGGCTACTCCTGTGCCCCTAAAGTCTCTTTGGAGAGCCATTAGTGACCTCCAAAACTAATCCTTAATTAAATGTGGCTATCTGCATGGTCTTAAACACTCAGAGAGAAATGTATAACCAAAGATAAAAAATACCTTACATATATGAATGGCCTATTAAGTAACACAAGAGCTTTCCAAGAGGGGAAACAAACATTAAGACATCTTTTCCCCATAGTTTTAATTCTATAATAAAGAAAAACAAATAGAGATGTTCAAAGGGTTATTTTCAAATCTAAAATATGTAAATATGTAAAATATGTAAATAATCTGGGACACAGGGTGCCACGAGACACTGGAACCCCGCTGGAAGAGACCCTACTCCTTCATCCTGACCACACCTACCGCTGTGAAAATGGACGGAATTGCCACTTGGATTCATCACACCCACCCACATCCGACCCGCAGATCCACTGGCTGAACCTGAGGCCTATCAGCCACAATGGAAACACAGCACCACACTCAAGCTTCAACTCAAATGCTCCTGATCCTGACTGTGCTCCTAACTGTATGTATTGTGGCAGCTACTCCCCACCAAGTTTATAATCTGACCTGGATAATAACCAACAGTGCCACAGGGGAAATTGCTTACTCCAAATCACATCTTGCCCCACGGGGAACCTGGTTTCCTGATTTGATCTTCAACCTCCATCAACTAGTGGGTGACTCATGGGACTCTGTGGCAAATTAGGAAATTTCTTATTTCTATGTATGCCCTGGGCACTTAGGGAAAGCAAGAATCAAAGGGGGCTGTGGGGGACCTTAAGCCTTCTACTGTGCTGGCTGGCAATGTGTGTCTACCAAAGGGTATATTGAAACCCACCTA
The DNA here is from genome assembly GCA_036346955.1 of Dipus sagitta. Taxonomy (NCBI): domain Eukaryota; kingdom Metazoa; phylum Chordata; class Mammalia; order Rodentia; family Dipodidae; genus Dipus; species Dipus sagitta. Next base: position 154,888,624 of record CM070773.1, on the reverse strand, counting down.
CCAAGGGGGACCTTATCACCATGACACTGAACCAGACCAGGGAACAAAATGGACCATATTACTCCCTCCCTTGAAAGGAAATGAGACCTGTGATTTCATTTCTCTCAAGTTTACAGAAAAAGGGAGACAGGTGTCCTGGGATAATGGAAAGACCTGGGGAATAAGGCTATGTTACTGGGTATGATCCAGGTGCCTTATTTACTGTCTGGTTGGTGACATTTCCCAGTGCAGGCCTGGTAGGGGCAAGAACAAGCATTGCAACACTCACCCTTCAAGGAAAACATCAATTTTAGACATTCAGAGGCTGAATTACTCACTTAGAGAAAAATGTAGAGTCCTTAACTGAGGTTGTATTATGGAATAGATGGGGGTTGGACTTATTATTCCTCCAGCAAGGGGGACTATGTGTGGCCTTAAGGGAAGAATGTTGTTTTTATATCAACCATCTAGGTATAATTAGACTCAGTGGTGAAGGTACCAGAGAATTTGGAAAAATTAAAGAAAAGCTGATAGAGGATGGTTTGAGTCATGGTCCAGCCATTCCCCATGGTTAACTCTGCTGTCTGCTTTAGCAGGGCCATTACTTTTATTTTTGTTGCTAATCACAATAAGACCTTGCATTATTAATAGATAGTTGCTTTTGTTAGGGCACGCATTAATACAGTACAGTTTATGGTTTTAAGATCACAGTATAATTCAATTGGGAGCCAAGATTGGCTCCTCATGGTACAAAGAGAAGGGGGAATGAAGGACTCAGGAACCAGATAGACGCCATGACAGGCTTCAGAGTCCTCAGTAGGCCTAAGTTTCTGTTTCTCAGCAAGATCTCCAGGAAGGGTGGGATTAACAGTTTCTGGAACTGACTATGCATAAGTCATAAGATAAGCTCAATTCCCCTAGCCCCAGCCCACCAATTTTGCCTGCCAAAATCCTAAACCAACCAGAAGAGTACACTGTTTAAATCAACCAATCGTGTACCCATCCCTTTCTTCTATGTTCAAATCCCTATAAAAACCCTACCCTCCCACTACTCGGGGCTCTTGTACAGATCCACTGAATTGGTGAAGTCAAGAGACCGAGCTTAAGCCCAAAATAAAGCTCCTTGCCCTTGCATACGTGTTTGGTTCTCCTTGGTGGTCACTGGAGATGCCAAGAACTGGGCATAACAAGCTGTCCCTGGGGACTTTGCAGGTTCAGTGATTCACCCGCCTCCTGGAAGGTGTGACTGTGTTAATATTGATGCCCGTGGGAGAAGCATCACTGTGGAAATGGAATCATGGGACGGCCACTCTTTCTGCCTCAGCCCATGTGGAATCTTGCACTCGAGGATGCATCCTCGGCTTCTGTGAGCAGAGGGTGAAGTTGTGCACCATGAAATGAGATCTCAGTTTTTCAAAGCAGAATCAATGAGCTGCCTCCTTTAGGGGAGAGTGAAAGTGCTGCCGGTCCTCAGAACAGTGGTCTCACCTCAATCTCTGACTGTCCTGCAGAGGACGGACACTGTGAGAAAGAAGCTGATGACTCTGCTACACCTTTGTTCATCTCTTCCTTGATCAATCCACGAAGTGCTGGACCCACTGTTCCTTGACGGCTCCTTATACTGCCGCACAGGAACGTGAGGGTGTTGTCTTCATCTCATCTGGAACATGGTAAACCTTAGCTTACAGAACTGGTGCATAGCAAGGTTAGGATTGTGTTTGGGTTTTTCTTTTTTTTTTTTTTTCCCTGCGTATGTACATGTGTGGTGTGTATGTGTGTTTATACCTGTTCATATGTGCTTGGGCACATGTGGTTTGTGTGTGTGTGCAGATGCACATGTGTATGTATGTGTGGAGGCCAGAGGATAATATGGAGTGTCTCCTTCTATTGCTTTCTGCCATATTTACTGAGATAGAGTCTCACACTGAACCCAGTCCTCACCAGTTCAGATCATCTAGTTAGTTGCCTTGCCCTAGGGGCTTGTCTGTCTCCCCTTCCCCACCTCCTCAGGGATGGGATTACAGGGACATACATGGCATTTACATGGGTATTGGGGATCCAAACCAGATTATTATGCTTGTGCTGCAAGCACTTTACTGAACTGTACATCTCCACAGCCAAAATCTAGATTTTTCTTAACAAAGAACCTGTACCCATAGCCTGTAGTCTTGTCTTATTTAAAATGGTTGATCCAACCAACCTCTGCTTCCTGTGGGCCAGTGCAACAGTGAGGACACAATTGCAAAGGCTTGTTTTCCAGGTAGACACAGCTTACAGTGAGATGCGTTCATTGAGGAGCATGAGCCAAGAGGGCTGAGGATGTGGTTATCAGTGTGTGGCTAGAGAGTCTCCCAGAGGAGGCACTGACTAGCCTTTTTCTGGGATGCTCACAGCTCCCTTAAGACTTCCTGTATGGAATCTGAGATTCCCCCATCAGGCAGCAGTTTGGCTGTTAAAGTGGAGGAGAGTGTTCTTGTTCATGCTTGTCTGTACTGAGTCATCCTATTGCTCAGAGTCATTCCCTCTGGTTTAAGAGATGCCTGTGGTGGAAGGAGTATGGCCTTGAAGCCTAATTTCATCCAGTGGGGTCCACGCCGGCCTTCTACAGAAGCTGGCTGCCTCATGGGCGGCAGGGGCTAGCTTATGTCTGAGACTTACCTTATGCAGACACATAATACAGTGAGACCCCAGACAGGTTCCTTTCTAGCAGGCCTCATCTCCCTCATCAGGAAATGGAGGTGATGCTAACTACTGTGCTAGATTCTACATAACCCTATAGATAAACTTCGAGGGATGCCTTGCCCTGAATTATTTCCATGTAATAAGGGTTCCCTGTGTCTGTGATTTCTTTCCTTGTAAATAATCATGATAATGGCTTCCTGCATAGGCAGGTTTGAGAGAAAAGGCTATATCTTATGGCAATGGTTTGTAACTAAGGCCAGCTTCCCGTCCCCCACCAGCCCCCAAGGGATTCTTTGTCAAGGTCTAAGGACAGTTTCAATTATTAAAACTAGAGGATGCAGAGGTGCTTTGGGAATCTTATGGTAGAGGTCAAGAATGGTGTTGAAGCACTTGTGATGCCAAGTATAGATCCTAGAATAAAGAATGATCCAGTCCAAATACCAATGGGGCAGAGATTTGGGTGGAACTCTTACAGCTCAGCACTAGAGGTGTATCAAGAGAGTTCTTCCTTTTCCCATTCCCCTCAGAGTCTCCCACAAACAGGCAGTGCCCTTTTTCCACCCACATGAAGCCTTTGCTGAGTGCCCCAACATTCTCTACCCCTTCCTTCAGGAATGCTCCAGCTGTTGGCCTTTTGTGGAGATGCTGAAATAATCAACGCCTTCCTCAAGTGACATTGTTTACAGGATCCCCACTTAAAGACTCCTTCTAGGTTGCCAGGAGATGAATGAGAGTTAGGCTTGATTTGGGGTACATAGTCCTGGGATAACAGCCATTAAAGTATCATTGTTGGGTTGGTGAGATGGCTCTGTAGCTCAAGACACTTGTTTGCCATAGTCTGACAGCCTGGGTTTGATTCCCCAGTACTCACATAAAGCCAGATACATAAGGTGCACATGTATCTGGAGCTCATTTACAGTGGCTGGAGACCCTGGCACACCCATTTCTCTCTCTCTCTCTCTGAAAAATAATAAGTAAAATATTTAAAATTATCATTGGGATTTTTTTCTAAACTTTAGGATTAATCAGAATATGAGCCCTGCCAGGAAGGGGTTGTTAGAGAGTTTATAGTTGATGTTGCTACATGAATGAGAAATGTTCTTGAGCATTCTGGGATTACCCAAGCTTCTCAGTCGATGGACAGCCAGGGATGAGGAGATGCTTCCTTGGAATCACACACCACAGAATTAACAGCTAAGCTTTCAAATGACAACCTTTTTATTATTATGTTCTGTTTATTTACTGTACATGATGCCAGGTTATATAAAGACATTTTTCATCCAAGTATAGAACATACTTTGAGCAGATCCTCCCATGTCTCACTAGTCTCCTCTTTCTTACCTTTCCTTCTTCAGTTACTCTATTGTTGCCACTTAGATGTCTTCTACCACTTTCATGCCATATGTACACATGAGATTGTATGTGTCTATATAAAATCCAGGAATCACACATAAGAGAAATAAACAGTATTTGTCTTGCTGAGGAAAACTTGCCTAATATGATTCTCTCCAGTTCATCATTGATGTTTAGGGATTAAAACATGCCACTCTGTACATTTGCAGCATTTCCCTTATCCATTCATCTCTCAATGGAAAATGAGGTTAGTAACATAACTTACCTAAGGTAAGTAGTGCTGCAGTAAACATTGCTGTGAAAGTGTCTCTGTGATATGCTGATGTGGAGGCCTTCGGAGAAATACCAGAAGCCATGAACAAGTGGGATGATGAGATAAGGAGACAGTTCTCAGAAAGTGAAGTCTAAATGGCCGATGAACATATGAAAACCTGTTTAACCTCACTAGCCATCAGAGAGATTCACATTTAAACTCCATTAAGATATCATCTCACCCCCATCAGAATGTCAGTCATCAAGAAAACAAACGATAACAATGCTGGCAAAGGTGCAGACAAAAGGGAAACCTTATGCACTGCAGGTAGGAATAGAAACCAACCATTTTCCTCTTTTAATTAACTTACTTTTTGATTGTTTTTGAAACAGACTAGCCCTAATCTTGAGTTATAGTTGAGAGTGACCTTGAGCTGATCTTTCTTCCTCTTCCTCCCAAGTACTGATATCACTGGAATATGTCACTCTGCTCTGAGTTACTGCCATTTCTCAAAGTTTTTATTCCTGTTTTGAAAATGCCACCTTCCTCTCACCAATGACTTACAGTTTTAAGTTAGATGTACAAGCAGGGTGGAACTATCCATAGCAATGACCCAGGATATTATTTCCAGGATTACAGTGTTATTGAATACAAATGCAATGTGCCTGTAACTACATGACACTTGAAGTTTATTAAAATTTGTGCATTTGTTAATCCTTAGTGGTTAAGGCCACCTCTCCAGCCTTCCCATCTTTCAATAAACTAGAGGTCAAAGAAAGTGTCTAAGGTCCTTGTTCAACTTTCCAGGTCTCCATAAGCCAGCCACACAAGGTGATGCAAGCGTGCAAGGTCACACATGTGCACAAGGTGGCACACATGTCTGGAGTTCAATTATAGTGGCTGGAGGCCCTGGCATGCTAATTCTCTCTCTCACACACACACACACAGAAAAGATTAGTCTGCTGGGTTTGCCTCAAACAACAAACGAAAAAACACAACAACCAAAATTTGTAAAAAAAATACTCCCGTGTGGATTTTAAAAAGACAAAATGTCATATAGGGCCTGGCGTGATGGTGCACACCTTTAATCCCAGCACTTGGGAGGCAGAGGTAGGAGGATAAATGTGACTTGGAGTCCAGCCTGAAAGCCTGAAACTAGGGTGAATTCCAAGTCTGTCTGGGCTAGGCCCTGCCTCAAAAACAAAAAAAAAAAGTAACATATAGACATATTGATCAGGTAACTGGAATATAGTAGATAGCATATAAGAAATATTTTACTAATATTGTCTCTGGCAATGTGATATTTACAAACAAGACATTTTGAGAATTTTAACCCTTTTGATTTTAGGAATCTTTGGAATTGAAAGAGGCAGAAAGAAATCCGACCTAGGATGGGTTTTTAGACATGCGCAGCTCATGTGGACTCAGATACTGAATTGCAAGGCCTGGAGCTGATGCAAGGAGGCATAAGGAATGCAATAGACTGACTTTCAGGAACTGTGTCGGTGAGAGTTTCAGCATGAGGAGATAAAACTTTGTTGGACCTGCCAAAATGTGGTGGAGTAGAAACGAAGCTGGCAGGGAGGTAATTTGCGCACATTTCTGATCACTATTCTCTCTCCTTAGTTTCAGCCTAAGGAGAGAGATGGTTAAGTAGAAAGGTCATGAAGGGCATTTCAATATCTTTGTCTATATGGGGCACCCATCCAAACTGAAGGTCAACCCTTCTTAATTCTGTGCCGTTTACCAGCTGTGTGATATGGAGCAAACCACTAAGTTTTTCCAAGCCTCTGTTTCTTCCTATATAAGTGAGTAGTAGCCATTGTACCTGTCTCTACATCCAAGCATGAAACTTACAGATGATAATACACAGGAATGCTTTGTTAGTATTGGCACTTCTTGTTATTGTCTGTTCTCCCAGTATTCTCTTCTTTTTCCTCTGGCTCTTCTGGTTAACATTTTCCAGGGAGGAATGTTTGAATGGCAGGTGAGGTTGTGCAATGCTGACAGCTCCTGCTGGAGCATCTTAGGTGAGCTCTGCCACCTGCAGGATGACCTTGGACTATGGTAAAAAGTTAAATTTGAAAGTGACAGGTGAGAAAAGACATCTGAAATGAATGTATTTTTGCTTTGACTATACATTTGAAAATAAAAACCTACAATGGAAATATTCACCGTGATTTACAACCAAATGAAAAGTCAGGAATTATAGATGCTTTCATCTTGGGAAACATTTTCTGTTTGCTAGAAACAAATGTCAGCTGTAATAAAATAGATGGGAGTTGCTTATTTAGTGTTCTCATTTCTTGTAGTGAGTCTGTCAGGCGAACCTGACAAGATGAGCATCTGCCGCTTGATTCATACAGGAAGAGCAGGAGGAACTCTGCAGAGACTGGACTGTAGCCTGGTGTATGAAAAACAGTTTGAGCTAATATGAAAATCCAAATAAACCACACATCCAGAAAGCTGATGGGAGAAGGGGAATGTCACTTCACCTTCGGCCATCAGATAGTGACATGCATGACATGCGAATTAGAAGTCTCCAGCTTTCAATCCATACTGCTAGGGAAGCTCTCTTCCAAATTGGAGATTTAGTTCTCAAATTACTTTGAACACGTAGGCAGACTCTGGTATGCACCCATTAATTGTTCAAGAGGACTTTTAAAATACCCACTATGCTCTATGTAAATGCTGATGGGGGAGAGGAGTGGGGTGCATACAATGTTTTCTCTAAGATCAAGAGTGGGAAACAGATCCAATCTTGTATAAATAGACAATTGCAGGTAAGTTTCAGGATCACTCTGGAAGTCATAGTTTGTGGAGCAAAGAAGATGGAGGAATCAATTGTGTATAAGGAGCTCCTTTGTGTCAGAAAAGTTTCTGGAAGTCATGGTTTGTGGGGCTAGGGAAGGACAAAGGAAGTTCTCAGTTCTGCATGTGGGTAAGGACTGCATCTGTATCTGAAAAGGCTTAAGAGAAAGGAAGAAGCTCTGTTTGAAGAAGTAATCAATGCTTGGCCGGAGCAGAATGGGACTCTAGGGAACAGCTATGTTTGAGCAAAGGCACAGGACTACACAACCAAATGTCTGTATCCACATGGGACTTCATTTGAGCACTCCGATTTCTGCCGTGAAAGAAGTAGAAAGTAGAAACCACTTCAGCTTAAGATACACTGAATTTTAAAACAGGCAAACCATAGGCAAAAATGACTTCCTTTGCCTTGCATGGTATACACCCATTTTCAAAACATATTTAATTGCAAACTTTTCCATCATAATCTCTCTCCCTCTCTCTTTCCCTCTCTCTCTCTCTCTCTCCTTATTTCTCTCTCTGTCTGTCTGTCACTCTCAAATAAATAAATAAAATAAACAAAAAATTAAAAAAGAAGGTAATTATGATTAACAAAATTTCTTAATTGTGTGTATGTTGGGCGGGTGTAAGGGGTGGGAATAATGACATTTAATTTGTTTGAAAACTAATTACAATGTGCATCAATTTAGACACATTAACATATGAACACAAATATGTCTTAGAATTAAGGGAATACAGCATTTTGAGCCCCTCATACAACCTATCCCAAGCCAAATGCAACTTTGGAATTTTTTTCAGTGTGCTTACTTCATTATGAGTTGATTGAGTCATTCTGATAACAAGATCATTTCTTAGCAGGATCCCTGGTTTATCATTTACCAGGTATAGTGAGATGACATCTCTATGCTGTCTCTGACCTTTAGGTACCAGTAAATCCATGTCTTCAGCTACTGAACACCTCTTCTTGGAATCTAGCCTGGCTCAACTTTGCCCCTTTCCTCCATTCCTAATTTCCCCCATGATGTTTTATGTACAAAACTCTTACAAGGCTCAGCAACTTGTCCATGGCCGCACATCTAGGAAGCTTTATCCACAACTGGACTCCAGGCTGGTGCTGTATCTCTCATCCAATGCTTGCGCTTGTTTTAGACAGGGTCTCATTCTAGCCCAGGCTGACCTAGAACTCACTCTGTTTTCCCAGGCTGGCCTTGCACATACGGTGACTATCTTACCTTACCTTCCAAGTGCTTGAATTAAAGGCATGTGCCACCACACCCAGCTACTAAATTTATATTTGAGTCAAGCAGTATTAAGAAACTAATGATGATTAGGGGCTGGAGAGATGGCTTAGTGGTTAAGCGCTTGTCTGTGAAGCCTAAGGACCCTGGTTCGAGGCTCAATTCCCCAGGACCCACATAAACCAGATGCACAAGATGGCGCATGCATCTGGAGTTCATTTGCAGTGGCTAGAGGCCCTGGTGTGCCCATTCTCTCTCTCTCTCTCTCTCTCTATCTATCTATCTATCTATCTATCTCTGCTTATTTCTCTCTCTGTCTGTCTTTCACTCTCAAATAAATAAATAAAATAAACAAAAAATCAAAAAAAGAAGCTAATGATGATTAACAAAATTTCTTAATGTAACTTAATATTCAGACACTGTACTAAGATAGAAAATATTTCCTGTCATGGTATGTAAAATGATGCATTTTCTCTGACCTGCTTGCACTCTCTAGGCAGATGGTGTTCTGTCTGAAGTAGATTTTCTACACCACTGGCACTGGCAAAATGGGCAATTTTCTTGTGGTACCATGGATCTTTGTCTATGGGTTCAGGAGCTTGTTGGCCTGCTGACCTAGACTCTTGGACATGGTGTTGGTGACCTTGCCTATTGTTGTGACAAAATACCTGATAAAGTAATTCAAGGATGAAGGGTTTGCTTTGGATTACAGTTTGAAGGAACAAAGTATATACATGATGGTGGGGAAGGCAGGGTGGCAGGAGCATGAAGCAGCTGGTCACATGCAATCCACAGTCATGAAGCAGAGACAGATGAATGCTGCTGCTCAGCAAGCTTTCTCCTTTCAATTCATTCAGTTCAGCACCCCAGCCTGTGGGGTGACACCACCTGCATTCAAGGTGGGTCTTCCCCCCTCAATTAACCTGATTTAGAAAATCCCACACAGATATGACTAGAGTTTTGTTTCCATGGAGACCCCATCCTGTCAAGTTGAAAACTGAGACTAAAAATCTATAGGCGTTGACTCAGAACTCATAAACAGGATCCCTGTGGAAGTCTGGTCAGCTGAAGTTTGGTCTCTTGGCTTCATCTTAATGGGCAAAGTAGAGCTATCATTCTTGTGCAGTTGGCAGAAACATGGGATGCAACCTCACTCTCCAATCTGAAACTTCCTGTCTCCAAACACTCCTCTCCATCCCACACCACCCACCTGTGTTGGATGTCCATGAACTCTTATTCATGGATCATAGTGATTGCCAGTGAGTCTTCGTCCTTCAGCCTGGGCATGCTCTCTCTCTCTGTGCTTCATCCTCCTCACCAAGGATGGACGCTTTCCCATATGTTACATTGATCCTATCACTTCCCTGCTTAACATTCTTTAGAGCCTGTCTTTTGCTTACTTCAATTTCAATAAATAATAAAAAACCTCAATAATACCCTTTATGTTCTGGCCCATGAAGAACTTTCCAGTCTGAGCACTTGACACTGTCCCCTTAATCCCATGTTCTGAAATCATTAAAACACTTACAATTCTCATAATTAACCAGTTGTGCTTCATAATCACCACTTATATTCTTCTTCCCTTTCCACTGTTCTGGTCTTCCTTAATCCCATCAGGGTAACTGACCACTATGTGCTCTGGGCTCCCTTTGCATGACTCACAATCATGGGCTCTGGGATCATGACATCAAGAAGCAGTAAAACAGTGCTATGGTCAGAGTGTTTGTGCTCTTCCAAATCTCAAATGAGGGGCTGGCTGTTGAGATGGCTTAGCTGTTAATGTGCTTGCCTATGAGGCCTTTACTGACCCAGGTTCAATTTCCCAGTACCCACAGAAGCCAGATGTACATGGTCGGGCATGCATCCGGAGTTCGTTTGCAGTGGCTAGAGGTCCTGGTGCTCTCTCTCTCTCATAAATAAATAAATAAATAAATAAATAAATAAATAAATAAATATAAAATATTTTTTAAAACTTCAAATGAGGAAACCCTAATCTTGGTGATAGAATTTGGAGAAGAGCCTCTGGGGGTTGTTAGGTCATGAGAGTGAAGCCTATGTGACGAGATTACTTTTCTTTATCAGACGGAGACTTTTGATCATATAGCAAGAAGGCTTCATCTGCAAACCAAGAATGTGGGAACCAAAACATCTGTCACTCTGACCTTGGACTGCCAGCCTTCATAACAATGAGAAATAAATGTTTGTTATTTAAGTCACCCCATGTATGGCATTTGTTCTAGCAGCCTGAGCTAACTGATACAAGCTCGAGAAAGTCTCAGAGAGAGCTGGGGCTATAGTGAGAGATGAGTGAAGTCAATTAGAATCAGGTAGAGCAGAACCTAAATGCAGTGTTGAAGTGTTATTGCTATAAATCCATAGTACCATAAAACACAGAACAAAATAATCTCTCTCCCTATTGCAAGACTTTTTTGCCCATTTGATCTTCAGGACACAAGGTATGCTGTATAAGAAAGCTGGGGAGTTTACAGGGAAGATGGAGCTCCTAGACCCTCCTCATGTTATAAGGAAAAGAGACCAAAGAACTCCTCCCGTGAAGTAGATTCCAAGTCTAATCATGGTGCTTCCTTTCCCTTGGGTCAGGAGGACATCATGATTGGCAGGGACTTCTGTGTGCCCTCTATGCTTTGGTTCAGACTGGGATTCTGTATGGTTGTTTACTGATGGGTCCACCATTGCTTAGTAACTCCACATGTCTTTTGGGGGCAGGTGACATTGTGGTAGACCACAAGACATTCATTGCTTGAACTTGATGGCTTTGTTGAAGTTAGGTAGAGCATGGATTGGTTGAACTCTGGTTTCCGAAGTGTAGGTGATGGTGAGTGGCCAGCCATTCAGGCTACCTTTCAGCCCTCTCAACAATGCCTCCCACTGCCTCTTATCCCTATGTTCCAACTGAATTTTGGTATCTAGGACCAATCCTCCAGTCCCCTCATAAGCCTCTATATGGCCTCTCATCTCTCTGTTCCAATTGGATTTTTATACCTAGGACCAGTTTGAGGACTACACATGGGTCATAACAAGGCCTCTGTAATCAAACACACTCAACCCCTCTATCTTAGGCTTGAAGCACAGATGAGTAGCCATCTTTTGTACTAGACCCTGAGACTTGAAGGTCTTTGTATTATAGTAATTTGCTATTGTCTATTGTTTGTAACCTTGGCACTCATCAAGGTTCTTAGGACATAGTAGGTGCTTTGCCCAATTAGTGACAATTATATATTCTTGTTGAATATACCTGTATTAATGAAAAAAAAATCTAGAGAGTATAAATTATCTCTATGGCCTATATTTTATCATGGAAAATCCCCAGAATGAGAATGCCTACTTTTTTTCTCCTCTAACCTAAAACTTTCTGCCCCCTACTTCCTTTTTCCTAATTGTATCAATAACAGCCACTCCCCATTGCTTTCTCCTAATGGATCAATAACAGTCACTCCCATTTCCTCCTCCGATGGGATTTTCTAATTACAAAACTCCATTCTACTACCTTGTTTCCTTCTGCCTAAGGGCCCTATAATGACCCCAGGCTGTGAGTGGAATATGGGCTCTCTTGCAGACCCCCTTTACAGGTGCTTACCCCAAATAAACTTTGTGCTATTGTTCACACTTCTCTCTTGCTTTCTTTGCACCAAACTTTTACCTCATAAAGGTAATCTATGATAATGATTATCTGTTATGTGACAATTTTGTTTACAATGTACCACAAAGAAATGACTTCAAAGAGTGAATATCTTTTCCTAAAGTCCCGTTTTGGAGTCAGACGCGCTACCGTTGCGCTACGAGGTCCCATCTAAAGTCCCGTTTTGTACTAGGAACTAGAGTTATAAGCATTGTCCATTAAAAGCTACTGTAACAGAGTGAAATTTCACATCAACAAGCTGCAGATTTGGGTTGAATGAAATAGAAGCATTAATGGGCAGCTGAGCTCAAGAGGAAAAGAGTAGACACAGCTGTGGCATCAGCCTGGTTCCTGGAGTACAGCATTGAGCCTCCTGGAAACCAGTGTAAAAACATGCAAGTCTCGAACCCTATTTTTTATAACAAGGCAGCAAAACCAAGCGGAAGCCCAGCTACCCCCTCTATAAGGTATCCATTTTTCTCAATGCCCAAAATGCTCTTTGACCATGAAATTGAGACCATTCCACTTTTCATTGAAAACTCACTATTTATAAAACCTTGCAAGGCCATTAACATTTAGTGTTATCTCAAGCTGATTAGTTATTTTAAAGTTCTTTCTTTATTTATTAGAGAGAGAGAGAGAGAGAGAAAGAGAGAGAGAGAGATGGTGGGAGGGAGAGAATGGGCACACCAGAGCCTCTAGCCATTGCAAATGAACTCCAGAAGCATGTGCCACCTTGTACATCTGGCTTATGTGGTTCCAGGTGAATCAAACCTGTGTCCTTTGGCTTTGCAGGCAAGCACCTTAACCACTAAGCCATATCTCAAGTTCTTATTTTAAAATGCAAGGGGGCACATACGTCTGGAGTTTGTTAACAGTGGCTGAAATGCCCTAGCATGCCCATTCTCTCTCTTTCTCTCTCTCTGCCTTTCTCTCTCTCTCTCTAAAAAAATAAAATAATAATAAAAATTCTGGTTAAAAAAGTGATGGTGAAATAGTACATCTGAATCTCGTGACACATTTTAAGCTAGTTATACTTTCATTTCTTAAGAGACCAGGACTCAGAACATGGCAAGCACACAGTAAATATGAAGCTATCATCAGGTTAAATTTCAATTGAATTAGTTTGGCTACTTTTTACAGATTGGACTTTATTAATGTTCTTTCACTAATCTTCAGATAATAGACCACATTGATTTTAATAAAACATGCATCAATTAAGTCAAAGTTTTAGTTTTCTGCCCTGAAAACAATCTCCCTTTGTCATTAAACATTATCATTTTACTAAATCAATTCATTCCCTTTACTGAAAAATAGCCTCTTATTTGGTGTTCATTTTATTTCAGAGAACATTGAGTCCTCATTGCAAAGAGTTAAGTAAAAATGTTCAAAGCATTTTTGGGTGTTTTGAAAAAAAAATTTCTTCAGCCTTTGCTATTATGTTATCTTGATGGTTTTAGCCAAAGGCAAGAGTAAAATGTTTCCATCAGATTGCCCTAAACTTCATTTTGGGAATCAGAAGGACAAATATTTCCAAGATGCCTTATTTATTTTATTTTTAGCCAAATTCTTGTGTGCACGTCATGTTCTGAGAACAAAATTACAAAACAGAAGAGGCTGCTCTTTGGAACCCTCCTCTGTCAGCAGTATTGTTTCCCTTTTCTATATTACTTTTTGCTTTCCATACAATCAATTTGGTTTGTTTTTCAAATAACAGGGCATACATAAACAATAGCCCCTCCTGCTAATGGCAGAGAAGGTTCCATGTGCCCCTCATGCAAAGTTTATTTTTCTTTGTATTTTAATGATAGGAAATGGCTGGTTCTTTAACAGAAAACTCATTTCTAACTGAGGCCTGGTTATGACTTCGCCCACAGGCAGGGCACACCGGAGACTGGTTAAAACAAGCTAATGAGCTTGGGCCTTGTTCAGATGGGCTAGCAAGGCTCACTCTTGCTACCACTGTGCTTCTCATAGCACCAACTGTTGTGCCCTCAGGCTGGGTTCAGAGAGTAATTATGCTCAAAGCATAATCTAACTAATTACCTAATTCTGATGAACCCTTTATGCTTAATTTTGTGCATGGTGATCTTATAAAGCATTCCAGGCACAGGGGAAATAGATGTTATACTTTGGTCAGGTACAATTGACTTAGGCTTTCAGCCAATATAATTCTCTTATTTAACATGTGAGGGTATCTGTACTGTAGTAAGAAAAAAAAAATGATAGTCAATATATCCAAACCATTTATTAGTTTCAGGAGAAGTGGCCGCTGTAGGAGATTAAAAGAAATTTCTGAACAAAACACCAAATCAACTCTAATTTAACCACCAACAATAAAAATCTACCAATGAATCCTAATCTCTATTCTGTAGCAAGATCCACTGTATTGAACCAATCTCTCCTGGAGGGAGTAGGAAGGCTCACAAGACTTAGGAAGCTAAAAACAACAATAACAATAAAAAAGCTTAAAAGGCTCAGGAAGTTACAAAACTCATAAGACCCCTCCCCCAAGAATATATAAGTAGTTAAACAGTTACTGCAAGACAGGAGCTCTTGGTTAGAGTGATCTACAAGCTGGACAGGGTACTTCAGTGATATAGCTCTTGGGAGTTGTCACTCATGCTGGCATGGGCTTTTCAGTGATACAGTCGCATGTGACTCCCACACTCCTGTAAGTGACCCTAGTAAACTTACTGATTCATAAAGGTAGGCATGGGTAGAACCAATTCTTCGGTTTGTCTTCAGTGCCCTAACACTGGCTGAATAAATATTTGAGATATGAATAGAACTGAATATCCATATCTCAATAGTGAATAAATGTTTATTCATATCTCAATATTCATGCCTCAATAATGAATAAATGTTTATTCATATCTCAATAGTTCTCTCTACCCTGCTATGACTTTTAAAAAAAAATTGTTTATTTTTATTTGAGAGCAACAGACAGAGAGACAGAGAGAGAGAGAGGTACTGAAAATAGGCGCACCGGGGCCTCCAGTGAATATAAACAAACTCCAGATGCATGCTACACCTTGTGCATTTGGCTTAAGTGCATACTGGGGAATTGAGCCTTGAACCAGGGTCCTTAGGCTTCACAGGCAAGTGCTTAACAGCTAAGCCATCTCTCCAGCCCCAAGCTATGACTTTTGTCCCCCTCTGTTGTCTGTTCAGTGTTCTGATGGCTTCTTCCTCAAATAGACTGGGAGCATTTTGAGAATAAGGCATACCTTTTATCTTTGTCCATTTGTGTTCGTGTCTAATGCATGGTAAATGCCTCATCCATACACAGTAAATAAATGAGTGAATTGGGCATGGCTCACAATGCCAAGCTTTATTTCACATTCATTGATCAGAAGAACTAATATTTTGAAAGGTCCGTATTACTCCATCGTCTGCAAATTCAATGCAATCATACTAACATTTCAAGATCATTTACTACAAATGAAGAAAGGAATTCTAAATTTGTATGGAAGTACAAGTGATTCCAAATAGTCAACATAGTTAATCATAGTTATTGGAGGTATCACAATTCCCTGGTTTAAAATGATTATAAAACAATTAGAATTGATACATGTTTATACTAGCATTAAAGTGGTCATGCTGCCCAGTGGGATAGGGTAGAAAACCAAGACATAACCAATATAATTGCCATCAATTAATTTCTTTTTTTTTTCTTTATTAGTTAGTTTTGTATTCAGCAAATACAGTCAGTTTGGTATCATTATTAGGCTCATCCGTGACCTACCCCCTCCCCTTGCCCCCTCCTTGTTGAGGTATACGGGTCATGCATTGTGGAGTTAGCCCACAGTTATGGGTAAGCTAAATATCTCTGCATATCATGACCCAACATGCGGCTCTGACATTCTTTCAGCCCCCTCTTCCGCAAAATTTCCCTGAGCCATGTTGGGTTCATTTTTGGTCTGCTTCAGTGATGAGGTGTTGGGGTCCTCTGAGGCTCTGGGTCTTTGATTTAGTAGGAGTTGATTTTTCTCTGTGCTGATCTCCTTCCCCCTTGTGCTGGTATCCGGTTCATCAGGAAAACAGCACCCATGCTTGTTTCTCCAATTTTTCTTAGTTCCAGCCAGGGCCATTTTGAGGTATGATGGAGTGGCTCTCTCCTTAGGATCTACATCTATCTGAAAAAGAGAAGCAGATTCTCCAACCAGGACAAATGAGACAACCTTTTTTTTTATAGCAAATTTAATAGGTATAGGCCCTCTTGTAGCCCACAATTGATGCTAGCTTGATATTGGAGAGTGGGCTTATGTTTGGATATGGTTCTGACTTGTTTCCCAGCTCCAGCTATGGGTCCCATACCAGTGAGGGGATCAGTTAGCCAAATTGAGAGCAGGTGGTTCCCCACCTTGGCTGTGTGTCACCACTGCACTTGTGTGGGCATCACAACAAGTTATTTGCTGATAAGTAGGTTAGACCATGCGTGGCTTTGACAGACATTGGTCATTTTTCCGCAGTCGCCCATGTAGCACCTTCTGGCACTAGACGCGCTGACTGTCTGGGGGCTGACTCTCTTCCAACTTTCAGCCATGCCATTCTAATTTGCATGTCAATCACATAAGGTGTCTTCAGCAGTAGGGTCTTACCACTAGCCTTTGGTGGGTCATCAAGTACTCTGACAGAAATCTGCCTGTCTTTTAGGAAACCTTGTTGGTCTCTCTGATCAAAAAGCTCATTGTGGATGATAGCCCCATGCTGGTTCTGGGAGTTGCAGGACAGTGCCCACTAAGAAAATGAGGAAAAAGATAACTAATATACAAGAGTTAGAGATAAGAGAGGGGGGGGGGAGAGGGGAAGTGAGGGAGGGAAGATGTAGGTTAGCCTTGATCTTACCCTCTCCGGTGTCTTCTGGTTCAGGTGTTCCCTGTAAGGGCCTGGTTAAGGATCAGACATTTGGTCTGTCTTTTAGTAAGTAGAAAATTATGGTACCATTGCCGTTTGGGTCTAGATTTGTGTTTCCCACCACTCTGATGCCCTTCCCTCCCTCCCCTTCCATCCTAGTGTCTAGTGTAGGAGGTGCTTGCTGGGTATGTAAGGTATCTTGGGTAGATTCAGGTTAGGTGCTGTAGATGAGTGAGACTATGTGGCGATTTTTTTTTTCTGTGATTGGGTAAGTTCACTGAGAATGATCTGTTCCAGGTTCAAGCATTTTTTCCTCAAATTTCATTGTGTCATTTTTTCTTACTGCTATATAGAATTCCATTGTGTGGATATACCACATCTTAGTTATCCATTCATCTAGTGATGGACATCTGGGTTGATTCCAGCACTTAGCTATTACAAATTGAGCCGCTATAAATATGGTTGAGCAAATCTCTCTAGCCTGTGGTTTGTAGGTTTTAGGGTAGATGCCCAGTAAGGGAATAACTGGGTCTGTTGGTATCTATATACTCAGCTTTTTCAGAAGTCTCCATATTGCTTTCCAAAGTGGTTGTACCATCCTACATTCCCACCAACAGTGGATGAGTGTTTCTACTTCTCCACATCCTCACCAGCATTTATTTTTATTTGATTTTTTGATGTTTGTTATCCTTATTGGGGTAAGGTGGAATCTCATAGTTGTTTTAATTTGCATTTCTCTGATGATTAGGGATGATGAACATTTTCTTAAGTGTATGTTTGCCATTTCTATTTCTTCCTCTGTAAACTGCCTGTTCAGCTCTTTGCCCCATTTTGTGAGTGGGGTGTTTGACTTCTTACTGTTTAGATTTTTGAGTTCTTTGTAGATTCTAGAGATTAGGCCTCTATCAGTTGGATAACCCACAAATATTTTCTCCCATTCTGTGGGTAATCTCTTGGCTTTGCTTATTGTATGCTTGTCTGCAAAGAAACTCTTCAGCTTCAAGTGATCCCATTGGTTGAGTGACGGTTTAAGTTCATGTGCTACTGGAGTTTGGTTCAGGAAGTCTTTTTCCATTCCTATATCATGGAAAGTACTTCCTAAATTTTCTTCCAGTAGTATTCGAGTTTCTTGTCTTATATTGGATCTTTGATCCATTTGGACTTGAGTGTAGTGCATGGTGAAATGTGAGGATCAAGTTTCAGTTTCCTGCATATGGTTATCCAGTTTGTCCAGCACCATTTGTTGAAGATGCTGTCTTTTTTCCAGCCTACATTGTTTGGGCCTTTATCGAATATTAAGTAGCTATAGTTGCTTGACCCAAAGTCCGGGTCCTCAAGTCTATTCCATTGATCTATACTCCTGTTTTTATGCCAGTACCATGCTGTTTTTATTACTATGGCTTTGTAATATAGCTTTAGATCAGGTATGGTGATGCCTCCAGAGGTATTTCTTTTGCTGAGGATATGTTTGGAAATGCGAGGCCTTCTGCCTTTCCATATGAAATTTGAGATCATTTTTTCTATCTCTGTGAAGAACACTGTAGGGATTTTAATTGGAATTGCCTTTGGTAGGATTGTCATCTTCACAATGTTAGTTCTGCCTATCCAGGAACATGGGAGATCTTTCCATTTTCTTAAGTCAGCCTCAATTTCTTTTTTGAGTGTTTTTATGTTTTCGTTGTATAGATCTTTCACGTCCTTGGTTAACGTAATTCCAAGGTATTTTATTTATTTTTTTTTTTGTTGCAATTGAAAATGGGACTATGTCCCTTATTTCTTTCTCTGTATCTTTGTCATTTGCACAAAGGAAGGCTACTGATTTTTGTGCATTGATTTTGTATCCTGCTACTTTGCTATAGGAGTTAATCACCTTCAGGAGTTTTGGGATGGAGTCTCTTGGGTCTCTTACATATATAATCATGTCATCAGCGAATAAAGCTAACTTCTTCCTTTCCAAATTGTATCTCTTTTAATTCCTTCTCCTGTCTTATCGCTTGAGTTAGGACTTCCAGTACTATATTGAAAAGCAGAGGTGAGAGTGGACAACCCTGTCTTGTTCCTTATCTTAATGGGAATTCCTCCAGTCTCTCTCCATTAAGTATTATTTGGGCCTTAGGAGCTTTGTATATTGCCCTTATTAGGTTAAAATATGAACCAACCATGCCAATTCTCTGCAATGGTTTGAACATGAAGTGATGTTGAATCTTGTCAAAGGCCTTTTCTGCATCTATCGAAATGATCATGTGGTTTTTATGTTTAACCTTGTTTATGTAGTGTATTACATTGACAGATTTCCGTATGTTGAACCACTCCTGTGTTCCTGGAATGAATCCCACTTGGTCAAGGTGGATAATGCTTTTGATGTGTTGTTGGATTCGGTTTGCAAGGATTTTGTTTAGGATCTTTGCATCTAAATTCATCAGGGAAATAGGCCGGTAGTTTTCTTTTCTTGTGGCAACTCTGCCTGGTTTTGGAATTAGGGTGATGCTAGCTTCTTAAAAGGAGTTGGGTAGCTTTCCCTGTTCACCAATTGTGTGGCACAGTTTGAGGAAGATTGGTTTGAGTTCTTCCATGAAGGTTTGATAGAATTCAGCTGAGAAGCCATCTGGTCCCGGACTCTTCTTTTTTGGGAGGTTTTTTTTTATTACTTTTTCAATCTCCATGAATGTGATGGGTTGATTGAGGTGATTAATCTGCTCTGTGTTTAGCTTTGATAGATGGTATGCATCCAACAATTTATCCATCTCCTCCACATTATCCAGTTTTGTGGAGTAGAGGTTTTTGAAATAAGTCCTGATGATTCTCCCAATTTCACTTATGTCTTTTGTGATCTCTCCTTTTTCAGTTTGAATATTGTTAATTTGAAGCTTCTCCTTTTTTTGCTTGATCTGATTGGCCAGGGGTTTGTCAATCTTGTTTATTTTTTCAAAGAACCAGCTCTTTGTTTTGTCAATTGTCTTAATTGTTTCCTTCGTTTCCAGTTCATTGATTTCTGCTCTGATTTTAATTATTTCTTTCCTTCTGGAGCTCTTTGGGTTGGATTTTTCTTGTTTTTCCAGTGCTTTTAGGTGGATGGTTAGGTCATTGATTTGGGACCTTTATGTCTTTTTTATGAAGGCATTGAGTGCTATGAATTTTCCCCTGAGGACCGCCTTCATTGTGTCCCAGAAGTTTTGGTACGATGTGTTCTCACTGTCGTTCAATTCCAAAAATTTTGCAATTTCATTTTTTATTTCATCCACTATCCATTTATTGTTTAAAAGTGTGCTGTTCAGTTTCCAGGTGCCGTTGGGATTCTTGGTGGGTCTTTTGTTGTTGATTTCTAGCAATATAGCATTGTGATCTGATATCATGCAGGGAATTATGTCAATCTTCCTAAATATGTGGAGGCAGTCTTTGTGACCCAGTATATGGTCTATTTTAGAGAATGTTCCATGGGCTGCTGAGAAGAATGTGTAGTCTGTGGATTTGGGATGGAAGGTTCTGTAGACGTCCGTTAGGTCTAAGTGATCTATGGTTTTGTTGAGCTCTCTTACTTCCCTGTTGAGTTTCTGTTTGGATGATCTGTCTATTATTGATAATAGTGTATTGAAGTCCCCAGCTATGATGGTGTTTCTGGTTATTTCTGTTTTATTGTCAAGTAGGTTTTGTTTTATGAACTGTGGTGCCCCTGTGTTTGGTGCATACAGATTTATTATTGTAATATCCTCTTGATGGATTGTTCCCTTGATAAGTAGGAAGTGTCCTTCTTTGTCTTTTTTGATTATTTTTGGTTTGAAGTCCGATATTAATATAGCTACACCTGCTTGTTTCTTATTCCCATTTGCTTGGAATACTGTTTTCCACCCTTTCACCCTGAGGAGATGTCTGTCTTTAATGGTGAGGTGGGTTTCTTGAAGGCAACAGATTGAGAGGTCTAATTTTTTGATCCATCCTGTTAGCTTGTGTCTCTTGATGGGTGAATTAAGGCCATTAATATTTAGGGTAATGACTGTGAGATTTGATTTGATCCCTGCCATATTGTGATGGTAAATGTGGGTTGGTGTTTTCATGGACGTTGAAGTTTTTTGTGCCTAATCTGAGTTTGGTTGTTGTGATCAGCTTCTTGTAGGCAATTGTGTTTCATTATTTTTTTCCTCTCTGTGTAGAATTTCCTGAAATACTCTCTGTAGGTTTGGTTTTGTGTTCATATAATTGTAAAGCTGAGTTTTTTCATGGAATGTTTTTCTTTCACCATCTATTATGAGGGATACTTTTGCTGGGTAGAGTAGTTTGTGTTGGAAGCCATAGGTTCTTAGACTTTGCAGTGTTTCATTCCAGGCCCTTCTAGCTTTCAGGGTTTCCATTGAGAAGTCTGAAGTAATTCTGATGGGGTTACCTTTGAAGGTGGTGTGCTGTTTTTCCCTAGCTGCTTTTAGGATTTTCTCTTTGGTGTCAATGTTTAGAGTCTTAATGATAATATGTCTTGGAGAGTTTCTCCTTTGGTCCAGTCTGTTTGGAGTTCTATTGGTTTCTTGTATCTTGATGGGCCTTTCTTTTAAGAGATTGGGGAAGTTTTCTTCAATTATTTTGTTAAATAAGTTCTCCATGCCTTTGGTCTGAATTTCTTCTCCTTCTGGTGTTCCAATGATCCTGTTATTAGGATGTTTAAGTGTATCCCACAATTCCCTCATGTTCTGTTCATAGGACCTTTTGAACTTACTGAAATTTTTGAACTCTCTAACTGTTTCTTCCATCTTGTCTTCCAGATCAGAGTTTCTATCCTCCACTTGGCTGACTATTCTTGAGAGCTTCTAGTGAGTTTTGGACTTGTTCAATTAAGTTTGCATTTTCTATTACTTTTCTATGTATAATTTCCATCCCTCTGTCAAGCTCCCTTTTCACATCATTTTCTGATTTTCTTGATGATTCTTGAAGTTCATCCTTGCATTTCTTTATGTCTTCATTTAGCATGGCCAGCTGATTTTTAAGGTCTTATTTTCTTTCACTCTCCCTCAAATCTCTTAACTCTCTTTGAAATCCTTCCAATTTCTTACCTAATCCTTCCAATTTCTTATCTATTAGTTCTAGTTTAGTGATGGCAGCATCCACACGATTGTCAGCCCTTTGTTGCTTTCCTGCAAGTTCTACCAGTAGGTTGGTCAGGGTTGCATTGCTCGTAGCTTCAATTTGGTGTTCTGGTCCTATTGGTTCTTATATGTTTTGGTTAGAAGTATTCATTGTGGGACTGGGTGATCTAACTGGATTTTCTTGCATTTGTTTTTTCATGTTATTTCTTTTGCGCTGTGTTCTGCCCATGACAGTGTATGGGCAGGTAGGGGGGCGTATCAGCCTGGGCTCAAGAACAATGGGAATCTTATGCAGCCTGGGGCAGTTACCAAGCAGCCTGGGCTTTGGCTCTCACTTGCCAAAGCCGCCTATCTACTGCCTGGCAGGGGCGCCAAATTTGCCTGAGTTCTCAAGCGGTAATGTGCCAAAGCTGCCTGCATTCGAGCTAGGAGTGGCACTGAGGCACCAAGCACTGAAGCAGCCCGAACTCTGTCTGGGAACACTGAGACCCAGAAGTAGTCTGTGCTCCCCTGCCACAGGACAATGGCGGCCGGCCGGCGCAGCAGACAGGTAGGGGATGGCACCTGAGCTGGCGCAAGCAAGAGACACAGTCTGAGCTTGCGTGGCACCTGTTGTGGGACTGGGCTGGCTCAGTAAGTGGGCGAGTGGACGAGAGTGCGGAGCAGTCTAAGCTTCCGCATGCAGGAACAATTGGCGCGCGGTGGCAGCAGTGGCGGCCGGCACAGCGGCGGCGGCAGTGGCGGTGCTGTGAACACGGCAGTTATTTGGGGTGAGGGGGTGGCTACCCGCCCACGAGGGGATCCGAGATTCCCTGTTCCCCTGCCTCTGTGCCCTCCCAGATTTCTCTCCCCTAAAAGCCACTATGTACCCTTAATATCTTGCCTTTCTTTCCCCGGGATTTGCAGCGCAGCTAGGCAGTCGCCATCTTGGCCGGAGGTCCCCATCAATTAATTTCTGTCAAAGGTACCTAGCACATAGTGAGGGAAAGGCAAACTCATAAATAAGTGGTGCTTGAAAAATTGGGTATTCACAGCAGAAGAATTGAATTTGAATCTTATATCATAAAAATCAATTCACAATTGATTAAAAACCAAAATACATGACCTGAAACTGTAAAAGAATTTGAAGGAACATAAAGTGAACATTTTACAAAATTGGTCTGGGCAATTCTTTGTGTCTGTGATTGGAAACACAACAAAACCAGAAGTAAACAGATGGGATTGCCCTGTTTGAAGAAACTTCTGCACAGTGACGGAATCAAAGTGAAGAGACAGCCACACAATGGAAGAAAATACTTGCAACTACACACTTGATATCTAAGATGATAAGAAATCCAACTGTATAGCAGGGCAATAGGTGGCTTAACTGAAAAAATTCTCAAAAGATATGAAAAGTTATAAATGGAAAACTGCTCAGTATGTAGCGTCTCTGGGGAAATATAAATGAAAGCCATGAAGAGCTATCACCTGGAGGAAAGTGGACATAACAAGTGTTGAAGAGGATGCAGAGAAAAGGAAACTCCTAGGCATTGTGGGTGTTAGGTAAGATAGTGCAGCCATTGTTGGAAATGGCACAGAAGTCTCTCAAAAAATCTGACAGTCGGCTACATTGAGTGCTTGTGTGGCATGCTTAGGATTCAGGGTCCTACCTCCAGTACCACCAAAAACAATGATAATAAAAGCCAAGTAGTCCAAGTTTGTGACATATATTTAGGACCTGGACTCAGTATGTAAAAGGAATGGTTGTCTTACTATGTTCATTATAGCATTATTCACAATAACCAAGATTTGAAGATAACGTAAGTGTCCATGAGGGTATGAATGGATAATGAAAATGCAATCTTCATGCACAATAAAACATGATTCAACCTTAAAAATGGAAAATACTATCACTTGTGGCAACAGAGATGAATCTGGAGGGTATTATACTAAGTAAGTCAGGCTCAAAATAAAAATATTACATGGCTTACTCACATGTGGAGTCTAACAACTTTGAACTGCAGAAGTAAAGAATATAGTCATAGGTTGAGCAGGAAACGGAAGCGGGAATAGAGAACTGTTAATGAAAGAGTACAAGGTTTCAGATACACAGTAGGAATGGGTTTTGAGATATATGGCATAGCAGGGTGACTTTGGTCAATAATGACAAATTAAATACATACTCACATAACTAAGTAAATTTCAAATGGCTTATAGTAAGAGATGATAGGTAAGTACCTCTGGTTCTGAGGCCTTCCCGTGTCCCTTAGTTCAAAGTTCTCAGAATGCCAAATCTCTATACTTTGGATTTTTGCAGTCGAGCCTCGACTAAGCCTTGCAGCCTTGCCATGTGAGATATAACATGACTAAGGACTGGGTAAAAGCCACTTGGCATTGTCTTAAATCAAAACTTAACTCTGATTCCAACCTTACCTGATATGTATATCTGACTTTTTTTTTTTTTTTTTTTTTTTTTGAGGTAGGGTTTCACTCTAGCTGAGGCTGACCTGGAATTCACTATGGAGTCTCAGGGTGCCTCAAAGTCATGGTGATCCTCCTACCTCTGCCTCCCAAATGCTGGGATTAAACGTGCGCGCCACCACGCCCGGCTTAATCTGACTATTTTATAAGTGATAGTTAAGTGTCTTCAACTTTTTTTTTTCAGTTCTCTTTGCTTACTGCTAAAAGTATAGCCTAGTGTAAATATCTGAGACTGAATTACAACTCCCTTCACAACCAGTTTCACATGGTACTAGTTCTTCCCTTAGTCACTTTTTCCTAGGCAAACCAGCCATGCATAGGAAGATCAATTCAAGTTGGTATTTCCTCTCTTCAGGCCCTTTCCCTGTTTCTTAAAACTTACTCTTTTCCTGACTGTTCATTATCCATTCTTTTCTGATAAAACACTTGAATTTACCCCAGGCCTTCGCCCAACTTTGGAACTTTAAAATTATCTGCTCTTCAAAATGACTACTGGCCAACATAACCACCCTCTTCAGGAAAGTGAGTCTTTAAGCACTTGGCAAGCCAGAATATGCTTCTACAAGAGCCGCATCTCCAATTTATTGAAGTTTGATTTAGTGAGTTCTGGAGTTTTAGGATATAATGTTTTATTAGTTTAGAAGGTAATGTATTTTTCCTTTTAATTAAGTTTTTCATTGAATTTTGTTCTCAACTCACTTTCTGGGATGCTTCCATTCATCAAAGGTCATAACATGTCATGAACTTAGGTTTTAAAATATGAATATTAATAATGTAGGTATCGGTGCCCATCACTGAAGTAGACTTAAAATGCTCCCAGCATGGCTCAGGGAATTTTGTGGAAAAGGGGGTGGAAAGATTGTTAGAGCCACAAGTTGGGACATTTTGCACAAAGACATTGCCTCTCCCTCATAACTGATCGCTGCCTCCATAATACATTACCCACAATCACCATGGGCTTGACCTGCAACCCCAATGAGGAAGCCTCTTCAGAAAAGGGGCAGGGAGGAGAGGAAAGATGGTACCAACGTGTGATGTTTACATACAAAATATGTCCATATGTAATAATAATAAAAGTAAATAAATAAGTAAAAAATTGGACAGATATGGACTAAAAAATGTGGGTAGCAGAAAGAACTTTTTCTCCAGAAAAAATGCATTTTTTTGTATTTTTGAAACAATATAATTGAGATTCAGTGTCTTTATTTTTTTGTTTCTTTGTGTCTTTATTCTAACCATCATACTTCAGTTATATAGATTGTTATGATGTATTTATTTACGCCATAATATTATTGTGCAGTTGGTTTGTACTGGGCACTATTCTGGATATAGAACAGCAATAGTAGATGGACCCAGGATCTTGCTGGTTGACTAAACATTCCTGTGTGTGTGTGTGTGTGTGTGTGTGTGTGTGTGTATGTGCATGCACACATGTGCATTGAGAATGATTGTATGTATATGTGTGATTTGGTAGACTATGTGGGCAGTAAGTAAACAAGAAAACAAACTGGGTAAGGCAAATGAAGCAAGTGGACTTGGATTTGAAGTTGAGGTTACCTGTACTAGCATGGTTGGGATAACTCTTTAAGAAGTTGTATTTGAGCTTAGCACTGAATGACTCAAAAGAAGTGAACTTTGAACAGCACAAAGCCAGCAGTCTATGTAAGCAGAGGAGCCACTATTCAATATCTGTGTAAGGCTCAAGTGTCAGAACAAAAAGTCATTATTTTGCCAGTGGAATAACTCCAGGAGGGCAGGTTTAGACAAAGGTGGCTCAGTTGGCAGAGCTGTGAAACTTGGGAGATTCTATGGAGGATGCAGAAAAAAAGCAAACTTCATTTCTTTTCCCAAAGAACTTAGAATCTAGTATTTTATTTAATACCATTTTATTTATTACTTTTAAATATTTTTATTTTTGTTTATTTATTTGCAGGGGAGAGAGGGAGAGAGAGAGAGAAAGAAAAAATAAAGAAAGAAAGAAAGAAAGAAAGAAAGAAAGAAAGAAAGAAAGAAAGAAAGGAAGGAAGAAGAAAGAAAGAAAGAGTGTGCACATGCATGTGGAAGCCAGAAGGTAGCCTGTGTGTTCTTTCTCAGTTCTTCAGGAACATTATCTAATTTTATTTTTGAGACAGGGTCTCTCATTGGTCTGGAACTCAACAATTAGTTTATTTTGGCTAGTCAGTGAGCCCTAGGATAATCCTGTCTCTACCTCCACAGTGCTGGCATGGGCATGTGACCCCACACCTAGTATTAGAGATTTAATTCAGGTCCTTATGCTTGTGAAGTCTAATCACAGTTTTTCCTCAAAAAAATACCACCAGTCTCATCTTCATAATCCTACTGCTCTATTGCTGCACTCTTCAAAGATGGCTTCTGTACTGGTGTCAGAGTACATAGCAATTCCTCAGGACCTTCAGTCATAACATGTAAATGGCATCTTTGTTATAATTTGTTTATAAATGGCATGTCGTAGATGAGCAAAATGTGTCTTTTGAATATCTTAAAGTGAGGTAGTGTCTTCTTCTAGACATCAGCTAGTAACATTAAATACTGGAATCTACAGTGAGACCAGAAGTAACGACTCAAATTCCACAGAGGTCTGAAGTTATGAGAAGCTATGATCCTTGGCAGATGCTTGGTGTTTGATAGCTAGCTGCTTTAGTAAGCCTCTCCCTTAATAGCGTGGCAAGATGCCACAAAGCATGAAAAAATAATTAGTGAAACAGAAACAATCTCCCTTCTTCACACCTGCTACCATGCTACCCACACTAATTGGAAGTCGGGAAGAAAGGGATATGCATGAGCTGAGAAAGCTGGCCAATCCCTCCTGAGTGTGGTGCATGGGCACTGCCTACAGAGCTGGTTTTGTTAATATACCTGGGTCATCAATTACTCTGGAGGAGACTGCTTCATGATTTATGACTTGAACTGTTTCCTGCTTCAAAATGGTGATGTATATCTCATACTGTTGCATTACCAACCCAATTACTCTTTTTGTCTTGCAAATTCCCAGAGCTGTGGCAAGGGTTGGGGAGAGCTCTTCACAGCTGTAAGTCTCTATTGCTGTCCAGGAACACCTTCTTCAGGCTTCAGTGCACTGGACTATTTGTGGAAAGCCTTCAAGAAGGTGTCTTCCAACAATGGCAAATTAATAATCACTATCTAAACATTCAGCAGCACTTCATCATTTATAATGTGGCTGTCCTTAACTTGCCTCCTTTGCTGACAGCCTTTCATGCTTTATATGATAAACGCGCAGTTATGGGAGAGAAAAAAACCTGCCTCACAGAAGCTACCATGGCCATATTGATTTTCTTCTGTTTTACTGAATTTTCAGAGCTCTGAAATTAACTTTGCACAAGGCGATGACAGTGGTTTTGAGGAGGTCTTTTTGATTTTGTAACTACAAAGAAAGGAACTTCGAAGTTGATAGACAGCAGAACAAATATATAAATAAAGAAAATTCTGTCATTTGTGTGGTATTTTTGCTTTATGGTAACAAATGTCCATTTGCATAATGATATAGTAAATTGTCTGGATTTATCTTTTGGATTAATTAAAATGGTATGTTTGTATAGTAGGACGCCATCAGTGGAATAAATTTAGCCTCAGACAATACAATGTTTCATCATACCTATTGTGAACTAAAATTCCTAGAAAAGTGCTAAATTTTTTGCATCTACTTCCAACGATGCTGACTGTACTGGTAGAAATCCCGTGATCCCGGAGAGATGGAATGTTGCAAGGTCAGAGCCAAGTGAACTTGGGCTGCCTTTAGCCCCTGATGGGCATTCATTGCTCACCTCTGTGTCTGACCTGGGCTCCTTTGCCTCTGCCTTTCCAACCTTGGCATTATAGGCACACAGCACCATACCTGGCAATTTATTTATTTTTTGTGAGTACTGGGGATCCAAATTCAGGTCCTCATGTTTGTTCTGCCCTGCATGGAATATTTAATCAGTATTACAACTCCTGGATATTGTATAAGTGGTCAAAACATGAATAAGATAGTCTCATGTGTTATTTAAACTTAATATAGAGTTAAAATAAAAGTTCAGTTCTTTTGAATTAGGAAATAAAATCTATCTATTTGTATACAGGAGCTATTTAAATGAGCAGTTTAATTGGACTTTGAGAAATATCATTTTATCTAATAATTTGAGTCATTTAATTTGTAACAATAACATGAAAGTTTAGGAGATTAAAGATGATTAAAAGAATACAAAGAGGGCTGGAGAGATAGCTTAGCAGTTAAACACTTGTCTATGAAGCCTAAGGACTCCAGTTCCAGGCTCAATTCTCCAGTACCCACATAAGCCAGATGCAAAAGGTGGCACAGGCATCTGGTGTTCCTTTGCAGTGGCTAGAGGCCCTGACGCACCCATTTCTCTCTCTCTCTGCTTGCCTCTTTCTCTGTCTGTCTGTCACTCTCAAATAAAACAATAACAAAAGAATGCAAAGAGGGCTGGAGGGATGGCTTAGTGGTTAAGGTGTTTGGCTTCAAAGCAAAGGACCCAGGTTTGATTCCCCAGGACCCACGTTAGCCAGATGCACAAGGGGCACATGTGTCTGGAGTTCGTTTGCAGTAGCTGGAGGCTCTGGCATGCCATTCTCTCTCTCTCCCTCTCTCTTTCTCTGTCAAATAAATAAATAATAAAATATTTAAAAACATAAATAAACAGCAGTAAGAAAGAATGACACAATGAAATTTGAGGAAAAATGGTGGAACCTGGAACAGATCATTCTCAGTGAACTCGCCTAATCACAGAAAGATAATTGCCGCATAGTCTCACTCATCTACAGCACCTAAACTGAATCTACCCAATATGCTGACATGCCCAGCAAGCATCTCAAGGACTAGACAACAGGGTGGATGGGGAGGGAGAGGAGGGTGAGGAAGGAGGTGGGAGACAAAAATCTAGACCCAAACAGCAATGGTACCATAAAATTCTACATCCTAAAAGGCAGACCAAATGGCTGAACTTTCACCAGGCCCTTACAGGAAATATCTGAGCCACAAGACACTGGAGAGGGTATGATGAAGACTGACCTTAATCTTCTACAGCTTCTCTCCCTCTCTCTCTCTGTCTCTCTTCTCTCTAACTCTTTTATATTAGTTATCTTTTTCTTCCTTTTCTTAGTAGGCACTGACCTGTAACTACCAGTACCAGCATATGGCTTTCATCTACAGTGAGCTTTTGGTCAGAGAGACCTACAAGGTTTCCTAAAAGAAAGACAGTTTTCTGTCAGAGTACTTGATGAGCCACCAAAGGTTAGTGGTAAGACCCGACTGCTGAAGACACCATATGTGGTTGACACATAAAATGGAATGCCATGGCTGGAAGCTGGAAGAGAGTCAGTCCCCAGACAGTCAGTGGGTCTAGTGCCAGAAGGTGCTACATGGGCGACTGGGGGAAAATGACCAATATCTGTCCAAGAAACTCATGGTCTAACCTACTTAGCAGCAAATAACCTGTTGTGATGCTTCCACAAGTGCAATAGTGGCACACAGCCATGGTGGGAAACCAACTGCTCTTGATTTGGCTAACGGATCCCCTCAGTGGTACAGGACCCATAGCTGGAGCTGGGAAACAAGTCAGAACCATATCCAAACATGAGCCCACTCTCCATTATCAAGCAACCACCAATCATGGGCTACAAGAGGGCCCACACCTATTAAAATCTTTATTAAAAAAATAAGGTTTATCCCATTTGTCTGGTGCTAACTTTACTCTCCATTGGAGAATCTGCTTCTCTTTTTCAGATAGACGCAGATCTTAAGGAGAGAACCATCCCATCATAACTCAAAAGGGCCCCAGCAGACACGAAGAACAATGGGCAAAACAAGTGAGGGTGCTGTTCTCTTGGTGAAATGGGCACCAGCACAAGGATGAAGGAGATCAACACAGAGAACAATCAGCTTCTACCAAATCAGGTATCCAGAGACCCAGAGGCCCCCCCACACCTCATCACTGAAGCAGACCAAAAATGAACCCAACATGGCTCAGGGAAATTTTGCGGAAGAGGGGGTGGAAAGAATGTCAGAGCCACATGTTGGGTCATGATATGCAGAGACATTTCTCCTACCCATAACTGTGGGCTAACTCCACAATGCATGCCCCATATACCTCAACAAGGAGGGTCCAGGAGGAGGGGGTAGGACATGGAGAAGCCTAACAATGGTACCAACTTGACTGTATTCACTGAGTACAAAACTATTTAATAAAAAAAATTTTTTTAAATACGAAAAGTACAAATGACATTTTCTCCTTTAAAGTTCTAAAGCACAAAGGGTAATAATAAATGCACATAAATTATAAAGTTAAATATGTGAAGTGTTTCAATTTATATATTAATTAAGTAATAGTATGTCAGACACTCATAAGATTTCATGTGCTCCACCATATACTGACAATATTAAAATATAATCCTTGGTCTAGGATGGCATGAAGTTTATCATCTAGTGAGGAGGCAGATGAGAAAATAAAATACTAAAATGCAATATGCTAAATTACTAAGATGTACATAACATTCAAGAGGAACATTATCCTAGCTAAAATTATTATCAACTTCATAAGGAAGTTCTTTTAATAACTTTTTGGGATTTTCTTCTCCCTGTATTCTTATAATTTTTCATGGGGCAGCCATCCTGAATAGAAGTCACGTTGGGATAATAGAAAGTACAGAATGTAGAGCATTCCTCCAGAGATGGGGAGAGATGCTTACTCCCCGGAAGAATACTGGGGCAGTAACAACAAAGCCAGGCTTAGGGCTCTGGGAAGATGCTTTTTAGGCCTTGGCTTTTGGTGAGAAATAAGTTATTTATCCATATTTCTCTATCTTTGGACTATTAAAATTTCACAAAATGAACAGACATACAAATGTGTCCATGCACACACACATACACACATATTTAGTCTATGTATATAGATATATACGTGGCTATATTTATATCATCAGCCAACAGATTATTTTGTATTACTCATTTTTTTCTTTTGCTGGTGTGTGTGGGGGGCGGGGACAAGAGAATTTCCTGCAAGCTTGTTGCAAGAACAACCAAAAACAGCAAAGAACAACAACAGAGTGAGAATCAAAGGGAGAGAGATAGCTTCCCTCAAGTGAGGCAAAAGGCAAGAACTAACCTGAACCAACCTGGTAAATTGTCCTCTAACCATCAATATGCTGTGGCATGTGCACATGTACCTGTGCATGCTATAAACACCACGCATGCGCACGCACACACACACACACACACAGCAACAGGACACAGAGCTACCTAGGAAGAGCACTGCATGAAGAAATACCAGGATGAGGCTTCCACATGTCAAACAATGCCAGAGATGGCCAGCCAATCTCATACAAGAGATGGATGACACAGATTCTGTGTCATAGCCTTCAGAGCGCGCTACTGTGACCATAGTGAGAAAGTATGTTTATGGTGATGACACCTAGTTTTTGCTACTTTTTTAATGGCTGGCCAAGTAAATGAATACATTTATCAATGTCTATTTTTATATAGATATTTTCAGCATAGAGGACCCTTGTTTGCTAAGTTTTCTCACTGAAATCACTAAACAATTAATGTCTTTCTTCATACCACCAAATGCTGAACATCTCTGATCACTTTGTCACTTTTGCTTTTATGATTGTAGAATTTTAAGGAAATCGGGAAAAGGCCCTGGATGAAGAGATAGTAAGAATGTGAGCTCCAATTTGAATACTGTGTTTTTCCCGTATTGAGATATGTAGTTCACTCAGTATATCTATGCCTCTTGTGTTTCTTATATAACAATGACAGTCATAGTCATTTCTAGCATAGATATGGAGAACCAAAAAATGTTGTGTCATTTGGGAACAGTTTATAGTACATAAACCTGATTGTGTCTATAAAAGATTATCATTTTTAACATCTTTAAATGAGGAATAAATGTGGTTCCTTATCTTTTCTGATTTCTCATCATATTTTACATTGCCAGCCTCTCTTTCCTTATGGAAACTCTTCCTAGCCTTCTGTTTCACAGTATGCTCCTGGTTTCATTCTGTCTTGTTGGTCGCCTTCCCCGGCCATGTCGACAGGCTGTTCCTTCTCTATGTGGACATTGGTATTAAATTCTCTACCTGTGAAGGTTTTACCTCTGGCTACCATCACTGCCATTTCTGTAGGGCAGCCCTTCCATACTCCTACACTGTCACCTTTGCCCCGATGACTTACAAATAGGTATCTCTATGCTAGATATTCATATGACTGACTACTTGAATTCCTTGTTTACTTCATTCAAGTTTTCCTAAACTTGACCTACTCAAAAGTAATTATGGTCTTTCTAAATAAACTTCATATGTTTCCAGTGTTCTACTGTTCATTAAGGCATCAAACTCTTTGTTACCGACTTAGAAATAAAAGTATCTTGTATTTCATTCTTCATTTAGTAGCAAATAAGATGCTGTCATTATAAAGAAACATAATGTCAATGTAAATAGATTTTAAATTAACTTTTAATTTCCAGTGATAAAAAACCTAAGTGTATTGAATATCCAGGTTGGTTAAGTCAGATCCAATATTCTGCTCTTTTCTCTCTCACTAGTGCATCCACCTCAAACAGTTTCTATCATTGTTACAAGATTGTTACAGCATACTTCCGTTTCACAGACAAATTCAACAATGTCCACTGGGGGGTGGGGACAAAACAGGCATTTCTTCTGAAGCTCCTCTTTAATGAATGAAGAAACACTTTCCAAGAAGACTCTGAGTGGCCTCCTGAATCCTAGTCCGTGCTGATGCACAAGTCAGTTACTAGCCAGGGCACTGGAGCCAGCTTACCCTGACGTATAGAGGGGTCAGGTATGTGACCATTCTCTGGTCTTTGTTGGAAGAGAAGACGATGCAAAATAGAACCTAGGGAACAAAAATAGTATTTATATCACTTGCTAAATATATCTCAAACCTGCTCATTCTTTTCATCTCATTTTCAAACAGCTCAGATGTGTTCCTGCTGTTTACTAAGGATTAGGGTTCTCTTGCAATGTATCCCACTTAACCAGGAGAAGTCCTCCAATAGCCTGGTATTACTCCCAAGATGCAGCAGGATTGACCCTGCACCCAATTTATGTAGCACTGAGAACAGATGCAAGACAGGCAATAATTTAACATCAGGGACCAGCTCCATGTTCAGCTGGAAGCTACTCAGTGTTGCTGTAGAGTTGTGTGAGTGCTTTATGAGAGATGATGCTGAAAGATGCATTCACTTCAAGAAGACATAACTGTGGCACCCTTACCATTTTATCACTTTCATAGCTCATACAGTAGTCCTACTCCTCCATGACCTATGGGAGATTTGTCTGAGGATGCTCAGTATGCATTTGCAAATGGGAATGTTGCCAAATTCTATGTGTGCTTTGCTTCTTCTACTCATGCATACCCATAGTAAAGTTTAGGAGGATAACAACTATAAGGCAATGTCAGAGCAATTATAGCACACTGTAATACAAGTTTCTTTGTCCTCTCAAAACACATTTTTCTGAACTCATCTTCCTTCTTGTGATGGCATAAGATGGCATAATATCTTCATGCTAGATAGGGTGAGGAGAACAACATGGGCATTATGCCATAGTGTTCGTCTATTGATGGATCTTGGATCTCCTCAGTATTTGCTGCCATCTGTATAAAGTAGATTCTCTAAGTTAGAATGAGATTAGCATGGATCAAAGGGGATAAGCATATACACTCAGGAGATATTTTCAAAGGCATACCTTCTCATTTTAGCCAAAGAATAGGGAGAGCTTCCCTCCAGAGTTTATGAGCTTCTGAGCTTTAGGATTTAGGAGTTGGTTCTCAGTATCAGGTATGAATTCCCTCCTACTGAGCAGGCCTCATATCCCTTCAGAGAGCAGTTGATTAGTCCCATAGTTTGTGTGCCACTGTTGCACTTCTGTATTTATTGCCCAGCTGGTTGACTTTGTAGCTTACAAGAAGATCCCTCTGCTTGTTTACACTGCTGGTGATCATTTTCCCATAGCAGCATGCATACCACTTTCCAGCACTATAAGGGCTAGCCAGAAGGGATATGGATTCCATCTCAGTTCCAGCATAATTGCTTGATGTCTTGTAATCATAGTCTGTGGTGTCTTCAGCAGTAGGGTCTTATCATTTAGATCTGGTGGGTAACCGGGTGTTTTGGCAACAAGACCCTGTCATATCCGGTCTTCTGGTTGTCTCTTCAATAGTCTCTCTTTATTCTTCTCATTCCAGTTATACTGATTTTTCAGTTCCTAAGAATTTTAGACTGCTTCACCTTGCCAGGTACCTAAGCTTTGCATTTTCTGTATCATTCCCTTTCTGCACCTGTTTAACCCTGACCTTTTATTCTGCTTGAGTCAGTTCTTACTCTTTCAAATATGGACCCCTGGGCCTTTCTACCTGAACTAAACATTGTAATTAATAGGCTTTTCTTACGATACCATGTACCTCCCTCTATAGAAAAATGTTCAGATGTAATTTTAATTTCTAAGAGTAGTCAGCTATTCTCTCTGCTTTCCACTAGACCACACGTGTCTGCAGGTCAGGGGCAATTTCTGCTCATTATTGTTTTCCACAGTATGTGCTGTAGAGGATGGCACCATTAAATTCCAATTATGTCAGGTGATTAGATGCTCTTAAATAACAGATGGTTCCACTGGAAGGAAAGATATCTCCAAGTCTCAGTGTTTGACTTAACCTTCCGTAGAGTTTGTAGTTGTAAAACCAGGTTGTTTTATAGTTATAAATATCCCCAAATGCTTGATTATCTGAATGGATTTGTGAATTACAGACATTTAATGGAAAGTAATCTCACATTATCAACTGGAACTTCATTTATTTACAACAACAAAGGAGAGGTGACCTTATTCTTCTTATGTAGTCTGTTATAATTGAAGTAAAGCATGTATCAGTTCAGGTCTGGCTGAATTATTAATAACCATTGCATGTAGGTGGGGAGCTGTGGTTAAAAATATTTGACACCATCTTTTGTCTTTGGCCATTTATTTTGTTTAAGAACAACACCTCAGATCAATATAATTCCTTTAAATTATAAGATCATTTTCATCCCAGCTGATCCTCATAATAACCCTAATAGAGTTATGGGGAGAGTTAGGGGGAGGAATATATGTTTATTGCTCTAAAGAATAACATTGGCACACAGACTTTCAGTTATTTAAATGGCTCAGTCATCTAGGGACTATTAGAGCAAGTTGCAGACCAGGATTCCTGGCCTCAAACTTGGATTATATCAGAACTTTTTTTTTTTCAGATATTTGTGGAAGGAAAAAATTCATAGCTGACAAAACGGAGATAGAAGAAGAAAGCAGGAAATTACTTCATGGAAACCCTGAACATTATAGTTTATCTTTCCTAAATCATAGCAGTGAATTTAGGAAAATAACATTGATATTCTCTAGTGCAAGCAGTGATGACTCCCCATGGTTGGTTTCCAATTAGCAAGCCTTCATTAAGCAATAGTTTAGATATTATTATTATTATTATTATTATTATTATTATTGACTTAAAACACTAGAGATTAAAAGTAAAGTATCTACTGCTTTGTAGGCAGATAAGTTTACAGGCCCCAGGAGAACAAACAGATATCTGTATAGCTTAAAAGAGCCAATGAAAACCAGGTGTTACAGTCAGGCTTGCATTGCTGGCAAAAAATGCCCAACCAAGCGCTGGAGAGATGGCTTAGCAGTTAAGCACTTGCCTGTGAAGCCTAAGGACCCCAGTTTGAGCTCGATTCCCCAGGACCCACGTCAGCCAGATGCACAAGGGGGCGCATGCGTATGGAGTTCTTTTGCAGTGGCTGGAAGCCCTGGTGCGCCCATTCTTTCTCTATCTGCCTATTTCTCTCTGTGTCTGTCGCTGTCAAATAAATAAATAAAAATAAACAAACAAAAAAAATACCCAACCAAGAGCAGCTTGTGGGAAAAAGAGTTTATTTTGGCTTACAGATTGGAGGGGAAGCTCTATGATGACAGGGGAAACAATGGCATACGGAGAGGGTGGACATTACCTCCTTACCAACATTAGGTGGACAACAGTGACAGGAGAGTGTGCCAAACACTGGCAAGGGGAAACTGGCTATAGTACCCATAAGCCTGCCCCCAATAATACACTGCCTCCAGGAGTGTTAATTCCCAAATTGCTGTCAACTGGGGACATGACATTCAGTATACCTAAAGTTTATGGGGGACACCTGAATCAAATCACCACACAAGGATTTTATAATAAGTCCAGAAAGCAGAGCCTGGGAGCTAAAATCCAAACAGTCCTGAATCATGCTGAACCACAGAAAGGTCAAAAGCCCTGACTAATGCTCACCAGGAGGTCAGCTGGCTCATACATACAATGCAAGTGAACTTTTATCTAATACATCAGCCTATCAGGAGCCCTCACATAGCATTCAAAGTAGCCAGTCCTTTGTCTATAGCATCAGCCTATCAGGAATGCCTCAAAGTGACCACTGCAATCCAATGCGATTTGCTCCTTAATTTATATCTCCAAGGGTTTATAAAGGCTCGATTCAGATCACTAGGAGGCTACCCTCTCTGGAACCTTCCAAGCTCAGAGATCTGCTTTACTTTCTCTTTCTTTTCTAATTAACCTCTTGTTTAACTTGCCCCTTTACCATGTCTGCACGTGTCATCCTTCATAGGTCACAAGACAATGTACTGAAGAGCCACTGGCTTAGGGCATTTTAGTGGCTGTTCAGTATCTGGAACTCTCACCCTGAACCTAAGCCTGTCAGGGCTGATAAAGGCTCCATTGCTCTCAAAACCTGCAACAAAACTTAAGTTTAAGAAATACTTTCAGATCATGTCTGCTGTGGTTCCAATTGTGTGTCGGGGGGTGTATTAATGTGCCCATGCAAAGGAGAATACAAACAGAAGGGAACATGCAGCTAGCATCTTCTGCATTAGCCTTTGATTTGGTGGGTAAATTAGATAAGAGAGAAGATGAGATGGAGGTATTGGTTTGCAATTTCTTGTGGTTGCAAGGCTGAAATGGAGATAGACTACAATTTTAGATGTATGCTAAAGAGCCCTTCCTGGGATCCAAAAACTTAGAACCCATGGGAAGAGATGGATGCTGAAGAGAAATGAAATAAAATAAAATAAAATGGCAATGAAGGAACTGAGTACAAGAGTGGTGGTATGAGGGATAATTCACAGGGACCAGAGAGGATATTTTGGGGGACAGATAGTTAAGAAGGAAGATACTTCAGAAAGGACTTCAAGACTGGTATGGGCCTCTGTGGTTTTGTTGAGCCTCATGATGGAACATCATTTTTATGCTACAGAATTGATTCTGGATGGTTTGAGTGACATATAATGGCATGGGAGTTGGTTTGTGAAGTGCTAAAGCAATCAAGAGGGGACAAGGGAAAAAAAGCAGTAAAAGGGGACTGTACAAGTCAATCAAAAGCAAATTTGGCAATATTTGTGCAAAAATAGGTCTCCTGGGGGGGGGGGTTGTGGAATGACAGAAAACCAAATGCTTGTGAGCCTTTGAAAAGCTTTAAAGCCCAAATGACAGTTCAACATGGTGGGGGATAGGAGATATTAATTGTGATGTGGGAACCACAACAGCTTCCCCCCTAAAGTTTGCCTGTAGGTAAAGACCCTGCAGGGTGACTAGAGGCCCCATGCTGAATTGCGGATTTATTGGTCTTCCTTTATGCGCAGGCTATCTGGGCTTGGCTGGATACTGGAACCCTGATGTATCTTGGTTCCTGATGGTCCCAGGAGCATGAGAGGCAATAGGCATCAGTTGACAGATATAGACGCAGAACGGTACAGATGACAAAAATTAAGCTTTACCGTGGGGTGAACAATAACCCGCTCATAGTTAGTGATGTAAGACAGACGATATGGAGATTGTTTCCTTAGCCCAGGGCCTTTGAAGCCACCAGCTGTGTCTAGTAAAAGGCAAGAGCCACAGTGCTGGTCCCGTCAGAATAGAGGAACTGGCTATAGTGACAGAGCAGTTCTTGAGCCTGAACCAGCACCAGCCAGCCTCACTGAGATGGGCAGGGCTGAGCAGATGCAGAGTGTCCCTGTGGAAGCATCACAGAGTAAGGAAGCAGCAGGATGGCTCATGGACATTGCCTTGTAGATTACGGAGGAAGTTCTTGAAAGTTGTGAGATTCCCAAGGCCCCTCCTCAACGTTATTAAAAGAGTTAACAAAGGCTTGGGAGAAGAGATTCTCTGGCCAGCTGAGCTGCCTTCAAGCCATGTTGTGGGCTCCAAGGATGCAGCTTCTGAGTTGTCACCTATGATGGGAAATTTTTGGTGATGCAGCTGCCTTTGAGTCATCGATGCTCATGTAAGCAAGCCTAACAAATCATTGATTCATCAAGTGGGACCCAGTTTGGGCATAATAGTTACTTTTTTCTGTTGTTGTGTCCTATATGGGTGAATAGATGTTTGCTTATGTCTCTCCAAGAAATGTTTAACACAATGGTGTTCAAACTCAGATGTTCTCAGGCCCTCATGCTTGTGCAACAAACACTCTTGCCTGCTGAACCATCTTCCCAGTCCCTGCAATGACCTGTGTTAACCTTAGCCTTATGCTTCTTCCTATCCCAGCTTCCTCTCCCACTGTTGGGCACTTGTTGGGGTGGGGTGGGGTGAGCATGTATTAGGAAAGCATGAGCATTTTGAGATCCAAATAAGAGGAGGTTGAGCCAAACACATCTAGTTCGGCACATTCATTGTCTTGTATATTTAACTGTTCAGCATCTCTTCAGTACACAATGTAGGGATGGCTTCTAGAGTGGCCCAACCACTTGCTATGACAAATTCACCAGCATCATGACACAGAGCCCAAGGAGTGGCAACAAGAGAAGGTATCAGAAAAGAAGTGTTTTGTGTGTGTGTGTGTGTGTGTGTGTGTGTGTGTGTGTGTGTGTGTGTAGCTAAGGAGCGACAAAGTATGATAAGTGTAGAGATGAAGGCTGACATAGGGAAATTATTCCAAATATAGTGAGTATATCAAATAAACTGGGGATATACACCCCAAACATGAAAGCAGTCTAAACAATGGACATGTTTATACCAATAAAAACTTATATAGTTAGAAATTTTTTTTCTGTAAGATCAATGGTAAAATGACATACATTAAACTGATAAAAGCAATATTGAATGATTCACACATTTTAGAGGTAGTTATGCTACAAAGTTGATGTCCTGCAAAAAGGCAAAGAATTTAAAACACAAGGTGAAAAGAAATACTTAATAAAAATATTTTTCTGAGTTTTGTGATATGACATATATATGACATTTACTTATAAAACAATAATATATGGGCTGGAGAAATGGTTTAGTGGTTAACACACTTGCCTGTGAAGCCTAAGGGCCCAGGTTT
The DNA here is from genome assembly GCA_036346955.1 of Dipus sagitta. Taxonomy (NCBI): domain Eukaryota; kingdom Metazoa; phylum Chordata; class Mammalia; order Rodentia; family Dipodidae; genus Dipus; species Dipus sagitta. Next base: position 154,848,884 of record CM070773.1, on the reverse strand, counting down.
GATTCCCTAGTGCCCATGTAAGCAAGATGCACATGGTAGCACATGCATCTGGAGTTTATTTGCAGTGCCTAATGGCTCTGGCATGCCCATTCTCTTTCTCATAAATAAATCAACATAAAAACTAAAACAACATATCATATTAGATTTTTATCATTAATGTTCAATCTAATTTTGAGTTAGAGTTTTATATTCATTTTCTTATAGGGCTCACACCAAGTTGTTAAGTTTCTGTTCCCATAAATCCTACATCTGACTTTGCTTTTCTCATTGTACTCAGTATTCTGTGTCATAGTTTACTTGATTACATGTCTCTATTGCCTCCTGGGTGGCCAGGACCAAATTAACACCTAATGCAATCAGCCCTAGCAGTTGTTCAATATATTGTTGCTGATTAAAATTCCAATTGATGGCTATTACAAAGAAAGTGGAGAATGGTGATGCTTTGCCTCATATAAGAACACTTTTAAAGCAACACGGAGACCTGAAGCAGTGATTTCCTTTCTCAGGGCCTTAGACAAGTGAAGACTCCCCTCCTCGTACCTGCAGCACATTGAACAGCCATGAAGGAAGAAAGCAGCACTCACTATCAAGTCTCCTCAAGACTGAGCATCTACGTCCCTCCAGGAGAAATGTATGCCCCGGGACGTTTTTCCAGAAGGTGAAGTTGGGTGAGAGAGGCCAGTGGTTTTCAAGTCTCATGGGGAGTCACACCCAATATTTATGTTCTAGCCTTATTTCAACAGTTTCCCAGAATGCCAAATGAGATATGCATGGTGTTCATCGAGGTGTCAGGTACTGTCCTTCTCAGCAGAATCAGGAAGGTCAAGAGGTAATCAGGGGAAGGACACTATGCAGAAGAGTGGCATGACAACAGAAAAGATGAAAAGGGGTGCCATAACTATTCCCCAAAGCATCTGGTCATCACCCTCACTCATAGGCAGAGCAGTCTTCTGTCACCATATCATATTATATTCTATAAACTCAATGTCTACATATGGCATATGCTATGTCTTAACTTCTATAATCTTTAAGACTTGGTTATGTTGGAACTGCAGAAAGATATTTCTCCTTAGATAAAGTTACTTGATAAAATACAGGATACTTTTTAAAATTCAAATTTCAGATAAAGAACAAATAATTTTTTTTCAGATTTCATCAGATATTTCTTTTTGAGGCAAGCCCAATAGACTGGCCCTTTTTTTGATGCGAGTGACAGAGAAAGAGAGAGAAAGAGAGAATTAGCATGTCAGGACCTCCAGCCACTGCAGTCAAACTCCAGATGTATGTGCCATCTGTGTGCATGTGTGACCTTATGAGCTTGGGTCACCTTGTGTGTCTGGCTTTGTGAGACCTGGGGAGTTGAACATGGGTCCTTAGGCTACGCAGGCAAGCGCCTTAACTGCTAAGCCATCTCTCCAACCCTCAGCCAACATTTTTACGCTAAAAGTGTTTCATTAAATTTAGCTATTCTGTATATTTAATGGCTAAGTCTGGCACCCTTATTTATAGTTGACATTTTCCTTGCTGAGATACTGTTAAACTTGTGACCTGGTGTAGAGGAATAATGAGTGATCATCCAATAGAATGCCTCTCCTGGAGGTCTAGGACCATTTCAATGATACTCATTTTATCTTTTAATACATGGATACATTGAACTCTATGCAAAATATTAGAGTTAAGTGGTAACTCTTTTGAGGTGAACATTGGAATGGGGAGGCAACAACCACAAAGAGAAAGATTAATACACATGTCTTTAATTTGCAATCTAAGGGACCTTCTTGTCTCTAAGAGAAACTGTTTAAATACCTATACATTGGTCTGCAACAAAATGCTCCTACTATCAATGTGGCTGTCTCCTAGTCCCCAGTCAGATGTTGATCTCCATTGGCAGGATAAGAATAGGATGACTGACTGAATATGTTCGTATTGTGATTAGTGTTTTTTAGATACAACGTATTCTAGAAAAAACAATGCTATAAGGCACTCCAAATTCAAATCTTGATAACTTTTGTTTATTTGCTTTTTTGCATGTACACATGTGTGTGTTTGTATGTCTAGTGCAGGAAGCAAGAAGACAACCTCAAGTATCATCCTGAGGAACATCACCCACCTCTTTTGAGACAAGGCCTCTCCTTGGCCTAGAGCTCACCAATTAGCCAAGACTAGCTGGGGTGTATGCCACAAGGATCCTGTCCTCTCCTCCTCAGTGTTGGAATTGCAGGTGTGTGCCACCATGCTCACTAATTTATGCAGTTCTGGGGATTGAATTCAGGTCTTCATGCTTATCAAGGTAAAAAATTTACCAACAGAGCTATTTCCTTAATTCCAAATCTTGATGATTATCTGCTATTGAACCTTGGATACCTCCTTTTATTCACTTTTTTAAAAAGTTATTTATTTTCATCCATTTTGATCTGTAATGTTCATTGAAAATGATACCTATATAAATTAATAAGAAAGAAATAATATAAATATTGCATGACAGCATTTAATGCATGGAATTCGGCATAGTCAGTCCCAGTCAACTTAGTGATTGTTCGACATTAAACCAGAAGTGGTGAGGGATGACTGTATATAAGCAAAATGGAAGGAGATTAATTGAGAATCTTTTATACCTTGAGAGAGACTATAGTAGTGCATTGATTTAGAGGCCAGAGACACAAGACAATGAGAAACAAAACCTCAGATGAGGGGTTGGAGCACAGGAGATATTACAGAGAATTGAATAATAGATGAGAAGTTGAGGAAGATCAAGCAGAAAAATAACAAGATAGAAAGACCATGAAGTGATGTGTAGTCATCTCTTCATGTCTTTAAGACATTAGCTCCAGGAACAACTCACAGGTACTGAAAGCTGAGGATTTGCAAATCTCTTACATAAAATGGTATAGTGTCTGCATTTAACCCATATGCATCCTCTGTACTTGAAGTCATCTCTAGTTTAAGTACAATTCAGTGTGAAGCCTATATAAATAGTTATTATACTATATTGTTTAGGGAATAATGCAAAGGAAAACAACATTTGTTTACTATAAGCAAAGTATTATTTACATATTTTTGATCCATAGTTAGTTGTGTCCATGTATACAAAGTAGTCATTTTCAGATGTAAAGTCATGTTATGTCACAATGCTATCTGATCAATGCAAAGAACAAAATTGCACATATGAATAAATTTCAACTGTTTTTAATGTTTATAAATCCTTGAATAGAAGTTAATAAATTGATATACTAACTCAGTTTTTCAAAGTAGATAAGTCTTCATGCTTAAATGATTTTTTTTTCTGTGCACTTTTCTGATTCCATATTTTCTCAAATGAGTGTTTAATTTCATACTCTTGAAATTGTAAAATTAAATAACAATAAACTATACTTTGTAAACCATGAGAGTATTTATATCCATAATGTTCTGAACATCTGGATTGTTATCAACTGTCTAATGCCCATGCTGGAGGTAAGAATAAAAATTGCCATGCTTGATTTCTGATTCATGGTCTTTTCATGGAAGCTTTTTAAAAATTTTATTGTTATTTATTTATTTGAGAGAGGGAGAGAGACACACAGAGAGAGAGAGAGAGAGAGAGCGAAAGGGAGAGAGAATGGGCACAGCAGGGCCTCTAGCCACTGCAAACGAACTCCAGATGCATGTGCCACTTTGTGCATCTGGCTTATGTTGGTCCTGGCGAGTTGAACCTGGGTCCTTCAGCTTTTCAGGCAAGTGCCTTAACCACTAAACCAACCCTCCAGCCCTCACGAAGCTTTTTGTTCTCTTGTCAGAGCACTGATAGACTGCTGACGTCCACATGCAATAAAATCATACAGACTGAACTCAGAGAAACTACCGATGTCTAGCCTGCCTAAAATGCTCTCCGTATTCTTCCAGAGTCCTTCATTGCATCTTACTCAACTGTGGCTAACATTCTGAATACGTGCTCTGTCATTTATTTCAGTTTCCAGTTTATTCTGTTAATCCATGGCCAGAGTTCTGCTGATTATGACGCATTGTATCTTTGATATAAATGTTAGAAAGCAAATGAAACATTCCACATCTGTATTATGAGCCTTCGGAATGATTTGGATTCATTGTGAGATGCCTGAAGAAAATCCATAAAATGAACTGTGTGGAAGTCAAACATAAGCTATTCACCTAGTTTAATCCTCATTAAGTACCTTGAGAAATACCTTATGATGCCCCAGATTTGGGGAAAGGTGTTTGGATTATGCATAGAGCCTCAAGGAACCTCCCCGGGGTGGCAGTGAGCAGAGGTGTGCAGAATCAGTTGCAGTGTTGAGGAGAGTGAACAGTTACATGTTCTAAGAATGTAGTGCACTTGTGAAGGTCTTTACATTCAAGTAGATATGAAGGACCAAGTTTTAATATAAAGTGAGAATTTACCAAAATAAAATGAACAAAGAGAAGAGATTTTGAGTGCAATAAAAGTGCTTGTGTAGAACCTCAGACTTACAAATAGGTGTATGCATTGGGAGGTTGATAGCCTCATTCATTAATATGTAGTGAGAAGTACATATTAGGAACTGCATTGGGACCTACTTTAGTAAAAAAAAAAAAATTAGCCTCTAAACCTGATCTTATATTATTTGATGGAGGGAAAAATAGTCTTATTAATAAAAACTATTAATAAAAACTAACTGCCCTGTTCTCAAGGAGGTGGAGCATGACCCTTCAAGTGTGGGTAGAGTATCATGTCTGCCTTTATTTGTCAGAATGGTGGCATATACCTGTGATCTTAGGGTTTAGAAGGTTGAGGTGGGGGATCACCACATAATTTAGGCCAGCCAGGGCTACATAGGGAGACCCTGTTTCAAAAAAGCTGGGTGCGGAGAGTATTATATAGACAGAAATGTGGATGGTATAGCTTCATGGTAGAGAAAGCTAACAAATGCATCCTGTTCCAGATGGTCAAGGTCAGCATCAAATGTCATAAATCATGAAAGTAGTCTGTCTTTATATGATATAATGAAAATAGCCTTTTCCTCTGTGGTCTTTTGCCTGCAAATGTATATTCTAATCATGTGAAAAACAGCTGGCCAACTCCAACAGAGAGTCCTTTACATATTAAAAGTCATTTAAAAGAAGTAATATGTGAAAAATTATCACTGCCAAGAGATGCCTAAGGAGAAATGACATGTTAATATGGTGCCCTGGAAGGGATTCTGAGAGAGAGAGAGAAAGAGAGAGAGAAAGAGAGAGAGAGAGAGAGAGAGAGAAGGGACCAGAAAAACCCAAGGATATCTGAATCAGGTTTGAGTCTCAGTTATGTATGTATGTAGTAAGTATGCATATGAATATTTTCAGTGTGTATGTATGAGGCAAGTATGCATCTGTATATTTCCCTTGATCATAACAAGTGTACTGAACTAATGTAACCTGTTCATAGGAGAGCTAATTATGTAGAGAATATAGGGACTCCCACAGCACCCATATTATTTTTTCTGCAAATTTGTAGCTGCTTTTTTAAAATACATAATATAAGGCCAGTTAATGATCAGTACTTTGAAACAGTACAGGAAAGAATGTGGTTAGAATGGGACTGAGGAGTGAGGAGGTTTGTTTTGCAAGAGATTATGAGGATTCCCTCCATGAGCAGGTTATCACAAAAAGAGCCTGGGTGAAGAGGGAATGAGCAGGCAGGCAGATCAAATAGAAGATGCAAAGGCCTTTGGATGGAAACGTGCTTCTTATTCATTGTGACAAAACAACCTGAGAGGAAAGATTTATTTTAGCTCATGGTTTCAGAGGATTCAGTTCATGGCCTTATTGCTTCAGGTCTATGGTGATACAGTACTTTATGATAGGAAAATGTGGGAAAGGAGGGCTATCAATGTTAGGATGGCTGGGAAGCAGGAGAGGGATGCCTGGGACTCATCACTGCCAAGAGAATGCATCACATGACCAAACTTCCTTGTACTAGCCTTGTTCCTTGTTCCTTCATAGACATCCCAGAACTAAACCATAGCAGCTATGTGTGAAGAATAGTAAGCTGTCAGCTGCAGACAGAGTATAGTCAGCTAGTGGGAGTGTGACAAGATATGGCTAGAGAGGAAGCAGAGGCTGAATACATAAAACTTTGGGAATAGCAGAGTGTATGGACTTGACTTTAGGTGAGAGCGATTAGTGTTAAGTGATTTGCCTTATACATTCCTAAGATGCCCATGGCTTATGCATGGAGTATAGATAGAGAGCAGAGTAGAGATGGGAGTATCTAGCAACTTCCTTCAGTGGAATAGGCCAAGAGTGATGACTGCTGACCTGATGGCTCGGTCAAGCAATAGCCAGGATTTGGAATGATTCTGAAGAAATATGAAGTGTTGGACTGGAGAGACGGCTTAGCACTTAAAGGAAGCCTAAGGACCCAAGTTCAGTTCTCCAGGTCCCACATAAGCCATATGCACAAAGTGGCAAATGCATCTGGAGTTTGTTTGCAGTGTCTAGAGGCCCTGGAGCACCATACTCATTCTCTTTCTCTCACTGTCTCTAATAAATTTTTTAAAAGTCTTAAAAAAAGAAATATGAGATGTTGAAAGAGTAGAAAGAGTGAGGGGAAAATAAATATAAAGATGGTCTACAGTACTCTGGGCAGTTCAATGGACAGTGGTACCAGTTACTAAACTGGGGGAAAGCAGGTATAGCAGATTTTAGAGGTATATCTATAGATCAAATTGAGACATGTGCAGTTTTAAATGCACATTAGGCCTCAGTCTCAGGAGAGATTCAAATAAGTGGCCAAATCAATGATTTTTGAGGATATGGGGTGATGTTTAGCAGAGTGGCCACTTAGATATCAGTTTATGTGGATGAATTATTAATAGTGAGCAGTGAATTCACATGGCAAGTGACTGGGAGTTAGAAATCTATCAATATGGAGTCCTGCACATGTGCAATTTCAACATTGGTGGGAAGACAGAACAGAATATAACAAATGGGCTTTCCCCTGGTGTAGATAAGAGTGATTACATGCCAGAAGCCAGTCACTCCCTTTGTTTTCAAGAGCAGGCAACAGCTGTGAAGAATTGATTAGGGGCTTAGAATTAATCACGTAATTAGCAACACCAAAAAGGCAATTCAAGGTAATGAGGGGATAAAGGCACAATTAGATTGGGTATTAAGGGGGATTTAGTGAAAACGTACTGAAATCAACATTTGCTCTAAATTCTGCCCCCAAGGAAGGTAATAGTCTGGCAGCTGGTGAGGTGATATGGAATCAAGAGAAATTATTTCTTTTTCTGTTGAGTGTTGACAAAGCATTGCATCAAGTTATGGGGTGATCCAACAGGGAAGCAACAGTCGATGGCAGGGAAGGAAATTGGAAAAGTTGTAGAAACAAAGCACTTTAGAGGCCAGAACATATAGGGTCTGGGTCACAGATAGAGAGATCTGTTTTGATAGAGGTCTGAGTGCTCTCCCTGCATGGGAAGAACAGTGGGAGAAGACTACAAAGGTTGGCAGGCTTGTTGGTATGAGGTCAAAGACATTCTCTGATTGCATCAATTTCTTCAGAAAAATGAAAAGCAGGTCACTAGCTGAAAATGAGGCGATGGAAAGATAATTTGGTATTTTAGGGAGTGAACGGAAGGTGAGAAATGGTAGTTTTAGAGAGTGAATTGGCTGAGCAGTGTAATAGCTTTCTTGAGGCTCATTAAGATGATAGATTTAGAGTGCATTCCATCAGCTGTCATGTGATTCTCTCTAGCCACAGTCAGTTTCTTGAATGTGAGTGACAAGAGCAGAAGTTGGATTTAAACCAAGAATGAGAGTGAAAATGATTGTGCTGAGGGAACAATTGTTCAAGAAAAAGTGATGATGGTAACAATAGAAGCGAGTTGTGGTATGTACCTGTGACCTCAACACTGGGGAGGCTGAGGCAGGAGGAAGCAGAGGGCATGCTGGCCAGCACCTCTGAACAACTTAGTGGATAACAGGCATATTTGTTATCCCAGCAACTTGAAAGGTTTCAAGACCAACCTGGGAATTTAGCAATATCCTGTGTCAAAATAAAATTTTCAGGCCGGGCATGGTGGCACACGCCTTTAATCCCAGCACTCCCTAGGCAGAGGTAGGAGGATTGCCATGAGTCTGAGGCCACCCTGAGACTATCTAGTGAATTCCCGGTCAGCCTGAGCTAGAGTAAAACCCTACCTCAAAAAAAATAAAATAAAATAAAATAAAAATTTCAAAGGGGCTGAAGAAGTAGCTCAGTGGTGGAGTCCTTAACTAGCACAGAATACACAATGTCCTGGACTTAATCTCTAGCACCAGAGGAAAAAAAAAGACTTCATGATATATATGTACTTGAAAGTGTGGCTGCTTAGAATGTAAAATGACCAGGTCTTATAGAGAACTGTGGTCATCGTGGCCTGAGAGCTACTCAACTGACAGTGCTCATTGCTTGTATCAAACATAAGAAAGTAATGTGAAGCTGGGGAAATGGCTCAGTGGGTAAAAGTGTTTGCTTGAGAAGCCTACTAGTCTGTCTTCAATAATACAGTCAGCCACGTAAAGGCAGGGCTAGAAAATCACACAAGATCTTATGTTCTGTTGGCTGTGGTAAGAGGCCCTTGCAGGTGTACACACACACACATACACACACACACACACACAAAAAAAGGAGAGTAAGAGAGAGAGAGGAAGAGAGAGAGAGACAAATAAAAATGTAAAACACATAATGACAATTACAATAATGTGTGCCTTTCTAATACTGTGTTAGAAGTGATTTTATGTTAATAAATGAAAGAAAAAAGTTTGGTATGAACGAATTGCATAAGGGAAAAAAAAAAAACATGTATAAAAGCGGCAGCCAAGGGCTGTAGAGATGGGCTGGTTCTAAAGTGTTTGTTGTGCAAACATGAGGACCTGAGCTTGGATCTCCAGCACTCAAGTGATTGCAGTGTGGTGGCACACCTCATCAATCTCAATGTGGGGGAGGCAGGGATGGGAAGATCCCTGGGACTCACTGTCTAGTTTGTCTGTGAAGTCAGTGAGCTCTGACTTTGATGAGAGACCCTGTCACAAAAAATGTGCCACACACCCATGTGGCTATACACCTGCAGACACACATGCACATTACACACACAAACACACACACACACCTTCAAAAAATTCACAACTAAGAATTTCCATAAGTGACAACTCTCTGGAGGTGGGGAATGCCTATGTGAGATTGGCAAGAACTGAATGACCAGCATGCCATGGAGTATCTAGGGACAAAGTGTGAAGTGTGATCTTATTCTTGCATTGATATGGAATAGCTATTCCATATCTATAGCTATAGTGACATGTGACAACACAAAAATTACTGAGACACTGAACAAATTCTCTTGCATGTTTCCTTTTATCCATTTTTGTCTTTGTACATGTTCTGCTTGGTTCCATTGTTTCCTTGAACAATAAGAATGTTCTTTACTTTCCAGTCTGTGGGACAAACTTCGATCTCTGGCTCTTCTGGGTGTGCCACTGCCACCAGGAGTAGTTCTAGATTCCAACTTAGAGCCTGGTGTTGGTCCACTTGGGAAATACGTCTTCTCACTTCTCTATAATAGGTGATAGACAGTTGCATTATTCATTTGTGCATAAAATAACTAACATTTGACCTTTTTCTCTCCTGAAAAGCATTTTTTTTTCGATATAGGAGATAAGAAAATACCTCGTAAAATATACATTCTAGATAGTGAGAAAGAAATTTGTCATGTCAGCCCATACATACCACCTTATGGAACATGACAAACTATGAGACTAAGAAAAAGAGAATAAATAGCATTCTGGATAAGGATAAACTCTGAAGGGGGTGACAATAGAGGGCAGGCATGTGTTTCTGCACACATGGTGAGGAACATTCCAGGTAGAAAGGAAAGAAAGTGCAAAGTCCTTAAGTACAATGAAATTAGCATATCTGTGGAACTATAGGAGTGTTGGAGTAGATGTTATTGGCAGCATCAAAGGCAGAAAGGGGACAGACAGATTGGGTTTTGTTTTAGATGTTTGTGTCTTACTGATTTTTTAAAAAGGCATAAGCACCCTGTGTTATACAGGCTGATCTTAAATATCGTGAACTTATGTGACCCTCCCACCTGAGCCTCTTAGGAGCTGGGACTGCAAGGATCAATAGCCATGCCTGGCTGCTAATGACTGTTGTTTTCAAATGTGAAATGGTATGAAGGAGGAGGGAGGCCACATAAACTGACCTGTATTTTCACAGCATCACACTGCCTTCAGCGTGAAGAGATGATATGATGGCAAGAGTGGACACTAGGGAACAGTTGAAGAGGCTTTCATGTCAGTAGTTGAGATGAAAGATGAAAGTGAAATTAGAGCCACAATGGAAGAAGTGCTGAGCAGTGAACTGATTCAAGGCTGTTAGACTGATAAATGAAACAGGAAAGGGAGGAGGTCAAGATGACCATGGTGAGATTGGGTTCAGTGTTGCTGAAACTTACAGAGATGAGGAAGACTGAAGAAGAGTCACATTGAGATCATAGGTGAGACACAAAGTCCTGGTTTCATGTTCATAAGTTTCTTATGTTTCTGAAGCTTAGAATATGGTACAGTCAGTAGAAATATGGATTAGGAGAGTAACTGAGGTCCTTGTTACAATAATAGTGTGTAAAGAAGGATGCACTCCCCAGGTGTGGGGATGGAGGAGATGCCATCTTAAAATCTGCAGAGCAAGCAGCAAAATGGGTCTGCTGCACTCCAAATTATCCCCTGGATAAGAAGGGTATATGGTAGGAAAGGCACCATCAGAACCTTCATTGATATGCTTGATTCACATCACATACAGGTATGGAAATGTGACACCAAACTCCATTAATCTAAACAATTAATATTCCTTAGTATAGACTTCACCACCAGTATTAAATTGAAACTGTCTTTGGATTTTTTTCTAGTCACATTAGGACACAAGGTAAAGTTACTAATGCTTGTTGATTTGAGGGATATGTGCATGTAGGGGTGTATGTGTGTGTGTGTGTGTGTTATGTATTTATGTGTTCATGTGAATTCTTTGGATATGAATAAGATGTGATTTCAAAACATGTGAAAAAAAAATGAATCCAGGCTTGTAATCTCAACACTTGGGAAGCTGAGGCTGAAGGAGTTTCAGTGTGAGTCAGCCTGGGGTACATATTAAGACCTTGTCTCAAAAAACAAGAAGGCAAACACATGAAAAATATTGATTCATTGCTAAGCTTGCTTCCTGGCATTCATTACTGAGAAACATAGAAGACCACAATATTTTAGAGAGAAGTTCAGTCTGTTATATTCTGACATCGGGTCACTATTCAAAAAAGAAAAAAAAAAAAACAGTTTGAAGTTAGAATAACAAAGACTAGAACAATTTAGAGAACAGCTAAAAGGAAATTTGAGATGCTAAATCAAAGTAATATTGTGATCACTGCTAGAGGCATGCACTTATCTATCTTCCATGTAAATGGGTTTTAAGTATGTGCACATGTGTGTGACTTGCAGGAAACTCTGCCTAGGAAGTTATATAGGTGAAGTTATCTAAGAGAAGTAGTCCTATAATGTAGAGTTCTCAAAAATAATTAGAGTATAAGAATTTGGAATAAATATCAGGAAAGTCTTGCTTAAAAAAATACAATAAATATCAGGAAAGTAAGATATGAAGTTAAGGGCAATGAAATAAAAGCACTAACAAGGGTGAATATTGGTTTGAAAGTAATACTTTCAGATTATTCATTGAAGTGTAAATTTCTAACCTTTGGACAATTCCGTATTTCCCAGAAATCCTTTAACTAATATCATTTTTTTATTAACAGCTTTAGGAAGCCCACTAGGATGCTGGAATTCTGCTTTGGATCGCAAGTATCTGTCTTTACTCATTCCAAAGCTGTAGTTTATTTTATTTATGGTTTATTCCAACAAAGCCATCTGCCATATATGACTGTGTCAGTGATTACTATGCAGCATGTGGCCTGTAACCTCCTCTGTACCCCATGATGCATAGTGACCACTCATTCAGCCAGAATTTATGGAGCACTTGTGACGTGTCTGAAGTGTGCCAGGTGTCTTACAGCAGTGTTTCTCAGTGTTTCACATCCATACTTCCTTTGACTCAACTTTAAATTTAACCCATTTTTAAACTTTTTCTTCATTTTCGTATGTGTTTATGGGTGTGCCAAGCTCTCATGCCACTTCAAATGAACAGCAGACACTTGTATTACCTTTTGTGTCTCTCTTATGTGAACAGATTAGGAATTGAACCTAGAACTACAAGCTTTGCAAGCACAAGTCTTTAATCACTGATCTTTCCAGCCCCATCCTTTAAAAAAAAAAAAAAACTGGGATTGAAAAATTAGATGAACCCAACATGGCTCAGGGAAATTTTGTGGAAGAGGGGGCAGAAAGAATGTCAGAGCCACATGTTGGGTCATGATATGCAGAGATATTTATCTTACCCATAACTGGGGGATAACTCCACAATGCATGACCCATATACCTCAACAAGGAGGGGCCAAGGGGAGGGGATAGGTCACGGAGGAGTCTAATAATGGTACCAAACTGACTGTATTTGATGAATACAAAACTAATTAATATAAAAAAAAGAAAAATTAGCTTAAACTAGTGAGATTTCTGGGCAAGATGGTAGACTAGGAACAGCTGGTAGAGGAGAAAATCAAAATAAGAATTAAAAGATGCTGTCCAAAGGGGAAACTAAAGACCCTCAGAAAACCATGAAGAAGTAATGCCAGAAAAAAAAAAAAAGTTCTAGGACCATGGAGATCAGTGTCTGAAGCCCACATGCTCAGCATGCTCTGAGCTTTTGGCCATGAAGGAAAATGCTTATGGACCCCATTGCTACTGGAATTACAAATCTGAAGGAGAAGGATTTTCAGGACAGCACAGACAAGCACAAAGTGAGTGGTTGGGAAATTTGGAAAAGAGACTTCCAAATGCACACAACCCCTCCCACCATCCTGCCACAGCCCCTGGAAGAAAGGAACATTCTCAGACACCGCAGGCTTCCAGATGCATGGGCTTTGTAGAAATGCTTCAAACTGCAGCAAGAGAATGCTCTAGCAAGGAATAACCAGAGAATTACCCACACTCACAGACTCATTACTCTGCTCCAGAGAAAAGGAAGTTACAAATCTGCACAGTGGCCTGACTGCAGAACAAATTAAGACTGGATGAACTGACCTGCCTGTTCCAGGCAAGACTGGAATTTCCAGCAGAGAAGTACCCACTCCAAGACCAGAGGAAGTCCACACAAATATCAGCAAAAGGTTAGTCCATTGTCAGTTCCAGTCTCCACTCAACTTATACTCACCCTATACTTGCTTTGTTTCTAACCTCTATCGTCACCTTAGCAGGCCTGCTTGACGCCCCCCCCCCCATTGCTTCTTTTATTTACTTCTCCTATTTGTTGTTCAGCTTTCCTTTTTGTGAAACTGTATCTGGCAGGTACAAATAATATACAGTGTAAATCTCTTTGTTGGATCTCAGCAAGAGTGGACAGAATCCTTGAAGATTTACCAAGTTTCCATTGGTCAACTTTCTCTTTTTTGCCAGCAAAATTGTGCAATGCACTAGACTAGTATGTCCTTGAGTTGGGATAGTTGCAGCATTGTTAACTGCTCTAACACCTTTCTGCACAATGGGTAAATTTTGCATATTGAAATATAGTAAGTGAACTTCCTGTTGAAGTTTGGTGAGCATGCTCAAGTAGCTTCTGTCACCTTAAGTTGTCGGTCACCTTGGGCTGGAACAGAAGTTACTGCTGTCAGAGTTCAGACTATGATCAACTGTTACAGTCAGGTTTGCATTGCTGGCAGAAATCATCCAACCAAGAACAGCTTGTGGGGAAAAAATAGTTTATTTTGGTTTACAGGCTCGAGGGGAAGCTCCATGATGGCAAGGCAAAACGATGGCAGGAGCAGAAGGTGGACATCACCTCCTGACCAACATCAAGTGGACAATAGCAACAGAAGAGTGTGCCAAATACTGTGGGGAGCTGGCTATATTACCCATAAGCCCACCCCCAACAATACACTCCTCTAGGAGGCATTAATTCCAAAATATCCATCAGCTGGGAACCTAGCATTCAGAGCACCTCAGCAAATTTGTGGGGGAACACCTGAATTAAACCATCACACCAACTATAATTACAATCCTGCTTTGTCCTAGTCCAGTTATGACTTTGGGAAGCTTGCTTAGCATTCTTCAGCCTGGCCAACCTCACAACTAAGAGTGAATGAACCAAACTGCCTTCAGGAAATAGGAATGCAATATATCTCACACCAAGGTCTATCTGACATATTAGAACTCGGGCATGGTAGCTTTTCTTTGATGGAAGACGTTGGTGAGCATGTTAAGTGGGGGCATTTTAAGACATGTGTTTTAGACCTTCTTTAGCTAAGCCTTAATTAAGCAATGGGATGAAGAGGAGTAACCTGAAGTAAACGCATCATTTAAATAAGTGACCTGCTGAATCTACTGGGCATTTTCACTTGCTCCAGGACTGCAAGTAAGATTTCTCCAAAGAAACACCAGGGTTTCAATTGAGTCACAAGAGGAGGAAGATGAAACACAAGCAAGATGGGGCTACCAGGCTTTCTTTAGAGTAAAAGGTCCTTCCCTCTGAAAGTTCAGCAAGTCTTCAAAAGGCGCTTACAATGGGGAAACCTTCCCATTTCCTTTTACCTACATAAGTAATATCAATGTGCTAATTATTCTAACTGAGCTCAGAAAAATGCCTGAGATCCATTACACCAAGAAATAAAAGGCTGCAAATTCATTTCTGCTGGTTCACCCTGTAATGAAGCAGGTGTGAAGCCTCCAGAACTCACAGATTTGGTTTCTTTGTTCTTATAGCCATCATAGCTAAAGGCTTAAAAACAACCAAGAAGGGAAGCACGCTGGACTTGTAACTTTTATGAGCTATTCAATGCATCATGAAGATGATTTAGAATTCTCTAATTGTACATCACTAAGTATGGTTTATGAAATATCTTGTTTACTTTTTATATAAACCCACCATAGACAAAAGAATATTATAAACATGGCATACATTTTATATAGGATGAAAACCAAGTTGAATTTCCATTTGAACATAGTGGCTCAACATTTTTAGGTCTATTTTGTTTGTTTTTAAGCATAAGTGAGGAAAAGACCTATTCTGGTAATGCCTTAGTAAATACATATAAGGGCCGTTGTTAGTTATATTTGTTAATTAAAGTTTTAAGTTAAAAGTTAAAATCTGAAATAAAGCATGGTTACAAATAAGTGATCCTAATAGCTCTTAATTCTGTGAACTGAATGATAAAACAGTAGCAAACTCCCTGTGACAAAAGTGAAATTCTTTCCTTGGGCAAATTATCCCAAGTCATCAGAATTTAATTTCCATCTCAAAGTGAAAAAATACACAAGCAATCACTTAAAAATGTAATTACAGGCTATAATACATAGGGAAAGTAGGTATGTATGTATTTTAAATTACCCATTTCAGGAATAATGACTTGCGAAAATGATTTTTTCTACTGTTGACTCAAATGTATTCAAATTTAGGTTAAAAAAAAAAAAGCATTTTCCCAATGATAAAGTAACAGGCAATGAGAAGGAAAATGATAGATCTCAGCCATTATGTCCATATGATGGGTTTGATTGCCAAAGCCAGCATTTCCAGTTGCACTGCTATTGCTACTCGTACTGAAAAACAGGCCAGCTCTTAATAAAAAATGTTTATTTATTTATTTGAGAAAGAGGCAGAGAAGGAGAGAGAGAGAGAGAGAGAGGAGAATGGGTGTGCCAGGGCCTCTAGCCACTGCAAACAAACTCCAGATGCATGTGTCCCCTTGTGCATCTGGTTTACGTGAGTTCTGGAGAATCAAATTTGGCTTTGCAGGCAAATGCCTTAACTGCTAAGCTATCTCTCCAGCCCCCAGCTCTTTTTTTTTTTTTTTTTTTAATCTTTTAAAGGAAACTATGGTGACTGGAGAGATGGTTCAGTCAGTGAAGTATTTGCTGCACAAGCATGAGGACCTGAGTTTGGATCCCCAGCACCCATGTAAAAGCCAGATGTGGTGGTGTACACCTGTAATCCCAGCCCTGGGGAGGCAGAGACAGAGGCTCACTGGCTAGCTAGTCAAGCCTAATTGATGAGCTTTGGGTTCAGTGAGAAATCCTATTTGAGAAAAAAATAAAATAAAGGGTGACTAAAAAAGACATCTAACATTGACCTCTGCCCCCCCATACATTCCTACACATGCAGGTGCACCTGCACACACATGTGCTCCCCCCCACACACAAATCCATGAAAACACATGTACTCATATTGTACACACATACAAAAAATATTCATGAAAACAAAACTATGGATTTTCTCGAAGGTTCAGCCTTGCCAGCCTATTCTACTGTTAATCTTCAGAAGTGGCATTAAGTTGTCACTAACTGAAGCCAACCCACTGGGAAGTGATTTGATGGATGTCTTCTTACTGGTGTGTTGCAGACAAGGCTCACTTAGCATCTGCTGCTTGGAATCCTGACAGCCTGTCACTGGTGCTTGCTCCCCGCAAGCCGCTGTCTGCAGAGCCAGGTTAGCTTTTGTTCCATCCCAGCTTCCACGTAATGAGCTCAAATCAAAGGCAGCCTAATCACTGCACAGCCCTGTGTTCCTGCAACTCCCTGCTATGGCTAAGGAAAGTAGCACAAAATAGTCCCACAAATGGTGTGCATATCATTGTGCAGAACCTTGTTCTTCTTTCCTATGCTGTTACAGTGGCAAGCATCCTGTCTCAGAAACTGGGGGACTTCTGTAGGATTTTGCCTGGAGATTTATATTTGGCCCACAGAGAAAGGAAGATTATTTCTTAGAACATCTGTGTTGTAGAAAGGATAGCATTAGCATTTTCCCAGGCATTGTAAACTATTGTAATGATAATGTCAGTGAGTTGCATATTTGGTGGAAATTTGCAAGCAGACATTCACAGTTATTTTAAATAAAAGTAGATGGTCTGGAGAGTGTCTCAGTGGGTAAAGTTGCTCATTGTGCAAACATAAAGTCCTGAGTTGGGATCCCGTGCACCCACATAAAATCCAGATATGTCTGTGCATGCCTGTTGTCTCAGTGCTGGGAAGGAGGAGACAGAAGGATCCTTAGGGTTTGCTGGTTAGCATGTCTAGCCTATTAGGTGAGTTTAGTTGAGAAAACCTGTCTCAATAAAAGTTATGTGGAGACTAATTGAGGAAGACATTGAACGCTGGCCACTACCATCCACATTTATACACACATATATACATATGCACCCTGCACACACATATGAACATCAGTACACAGACACATGCATACTACATACAAAGACATGAAAATTTTTCTTGGGTCTAAACAAGAACCACCAATTTATGAAAAGTCAAACTTTAACCTTTCAAAAATTCAAATAACAAAGGTTCATATGTCTACCAATTTATTCATCCATTCATTTATTCATTTGATGTAAAGGTATACATTGTATGCCTGGCTCAATAGAGAACTTTGCACACATTTCTATGTCTGTGAAGTCTGCATTCTAAGTGGATCTTCTATGTTAATGTTTTTCACATCTTTATAATCCTGGCATTTTATATGGGGTTATATATGCATACATATGTACATGTATGTGCAGTGTTTTTATTAGATAGAGTTCTTGAAAGGAAAAAAACTAAAAACAAATTGGAAATGATAACAGAAACTGACTATAGTTTGTTTAACATACAAACTACTGAAAGGATACAAGGTAGCTCCCAAAACTGTGGAGAATGCTTGAGAACCAGGGATAGGTTCAAAGTAGGATAAAAGAACATGGTCAGTAAACTCCTGAGAGTATGGGAGACACTCCTGCCAAGCAACAGATGCTGGTGTTCTCAGATTCAGACAGAATGTTGTCAATGAAAATGGTAGGCATCTACATCTGGGCTTCTATTTTTCCATTTCTTTGGGTCACAGCAAATGAAAGCAGCCACAGAAAGGAATGCTAATTTGGCTAAGCATGGTCAGGGTCAATGACAAATCAAGTTCTAATGAAAGACAAATAGCCTGTGGTCAAATATTAACAGGTCAGGCCCCTTTGATGTCACCACTGACATCTGTGTCTAGTATAGTGCATATGTTCACTGACTTGTAGGAATGCAATCATTGATAGGTGGGGTGCCAGCTTTTCTACAATTACTTTGTACATATGTTTTTTACTTACTCTATACACACTTTCTTTTTATTATCTCTCAGGTTTGATTCACTTGTTCATGTTTCATTGTGCTTCCTAAGAACCAATAGAATAGGATGAGTGTTTGGTTTCTTCCTGAGACCCATCAAAGTTCTCTGAGGGAAAACTTAAGCATTGTGTGTAACCAGGAAAACATATCGTACTCTGGACAAGAAGCTCACAGGGACAGTGAAGGATGGTGGAGCTACTTGGCTGCTGGAGCACCAAGGACACTAAAGCCCTTTGACTTTCCTCCCAGACCAGGTGACAGGTGTGCATTAACACCTTTCTGGTAACTGTTTAGTCACAGTGAGTTGTGCTGCCCTGAAAATATCACCTTGAGATTCAGAGTGGCCTGCAAAGGAATTCAGGAGTGGTGCAAAGCCTCCCAGGATAGCTCATTCCCACAGATGTTCCATCACAGTTGTTGAGGGTCAGAGTTAGAGTGCTTAAGACACTTTTTTTTCTTGACATATCAAAACTTGTTAACAAATAATTAAAATTTAGATAAAATGATTTTTTGAGGAGGAGGAATACTTTGTCTTTGACATTGTTTATATTTGTTGAAATCTGGTAAAATAAGAACCACACTGATTTATGTCAGCATTATTCTTGTCATTATTTTAAATTTTCCACATACATGGCTGAAGAGATAGTTCTGTCAGTTAAGTGCTTGCCATGCAAACATGAATTCAGACCCCAGCATCTCCGTAAGTGCTGGGCATGTGTGATGACCTGCCTGTGATCTCAGCACTGGGGAGGTGGGACTGAGCCAAATTGATTAGCTCTGGGTTCAAGTGGGAGACCCTGCCCCAATAAGTAAGGTAGAGAGCAACTGAAGAAGACTCCCTATGCTGACATCTGGCCTCCACATGCATACATGCATGTTGCATGTACATGTGACCCACACACATAGACACATACCCACAACACACCCTTATGGCCTGTGTGTTGGGAAAATCGCCTTACCTCATTTCCTACCTCTTCAAATAGCATTTTTTTTCTGAAAAGGTTCTTTAAGGATTTATGAACCATGGACCTTGGTGGAAAAATGCTTTTGGACCATAAAATTTATAAGCTCAAAAACAGCAAGATTTGACCTCGGGTACTCTCAGACCACCTGGGGAACAGCCCTAATCCCCTCTTAGCAGGCAATCAGTAAGCCAAAAAAAAAAAAAAAAAAAAAAAAAGTCCTTATCTTTCCATTATTCTCACCCAAGGAAAAGTAGACAGCAGACAGAAGAAAAATGTTTGCTTAGCTCTACTCTCATCTTTCTCTGCCTGGAGTCTTATCCTTTAAATCTACAATTCCCTCACTCACTGGTGGCCACCATTCTCATATTCCCTGGGAGAAAGGCTGCCCTTCAGTATGGAACTCGGAATAAACAATAGTCTATGTTGGCTTTCTTTTGTACTTCTTATGTTGCTCTAGTCAATCCTCAGCTCTAACAGTTTTGTTATGAAAATGTGGGAATTTAGAGTACCTTTGAGAGCTATGGAGCAATCCTCAGCTCTGGGGTGGGCTGTAACTCAGGAGTTAGGGTGTCAGACGTTGTTTGGCTGCCTAAGCACCAAGGACACTCCATCCGTTTGACTACTCTTCATGACCAGGTGACAGGTTTGCATCAGTTCCTTTTGAGCAATTGTTTAGTAAGGATGAGTTGTGCTACTTGGCTTATACCTGCAATCCCAGCATTGGGGAAGCAGAGAAGGAG
The DNA here is from genome assembly GCA_036346955.1 of Dipus sagitta. Lineage (NCBI taxonomy): Eukaryota > Metazoa > Chordata > Mammalia > Rodentia > Dipodidae > Dipus > Dipus sagitta. The sequence goes on along the minus strand of CM070773.1, from coordinate 154,828,960 downwards.
GACAAGAAATAGACTCAGATGATATGGCGGCAAGACCTGTCCCCCAGTGACTCCCTTCCTCCAGCAAGACGACTTTGCCTCAGAAAGGTCCCACACCCTTCCCAAACATTACCATAAGCTAAGGACTAAATATTCAAATACGTGAGCATATAGGGGACATTTCACATTAAAGTAACACCATAAAAGTAATGGAATGAGTACTCAAGTGGGACTTGAAGACCATATTAAAGTTTGATGTGGGGCTCTTGTTCTATAACTTTAGTGTGTTTCTTTGCTTTTTGGACTAAGCCAATTTTTGAAGTAAAATCCATAAACAGAGCATACTTAATGCAGTAAATAATGTAGTGAACTACATGGTAAGGTCCTCAGCATATCACTGAAAAGTAGTGGTGATTAGATAAATAAAATTGTTGAAAATCATGTATGGTAAATGTACAAAAGTTATTTTAGAGTTTTACTTGATATGTGCACTGTAGTAAAAGAAATCTGAAGACTGAGTAAAAAGTGCTTGACTATAAGTAAATGAACTTTCTGGTTAGCCCTGTATTGTTCTGGCTGAGTTATCCTCCTATTTTATATAAGAAACATGTGCTCACAAGTCTCTAGCTATAGCTCTGAGTTACTAAGAAATGATGTATTTGATCCTAGTCCCCTCTCTCCCTGGTTTTAATATCTTCACTTTGAGATGCAGCACTTTGTCCTGGGGGTGGGGGGAACTGCCATCAGCAATCCCAAGAGTCCTATTGTTCTACTGTATTCATCATTTCCAACCATCATTCCCACCTATTGCATATGTGGGACTTTCCAGTACAGCCATAGCTAAGTCATCTATGCAGAGTCATAGGAGTCATCACACCACATTTTTTATTTTGAGGTTGGAGCATTGTACTGTGTGGAATGTCTTCAATCCATCCCTCCCTCCAACTATGTACAGTTTGTCATTTATCACTGCAACACCAAACTGTAGCCTCTTGCTACTTTCATTTGCTGCACAGAACACGTATCTGTACAGGGTTCTGACTTATAAATGCTCATTGCTCCTTGTATTGAGTTTATTGCTCCAACCACACATGTAAAAATGTAGCAAAGTCAACTTTCTAGGTTTGTGCAAAGACTCTCTTTTAGGGTTAACTTCTTTGGTAATGATTGACACTTCATTGTTCCCATGAGTTTATGATATCCTATGTCATCTGTCCAAGTGTGCTAGTTCTCTACTTGACAGGAACATGAGAAGAGAGCCCATTCTAAACTCAAATTTGTTGAAATATTTCTATTCTAGGTTGTTGAATGCTTCTTCCCGTATACTTCCAATTCAGCCACTCCATTATCTGGAATTAAATAAATCTTGTGGCCTCAAGGAACAATTCACCTTAAATTCTTCTTGTGGATTGACCTTGCTTTTCCTTCTTTTCTTCCTCCTGGCCTCTCTTCCTTAGTCTTTCCATTTCTCCCTTCCTTTATATTTCTTCTTCTCTTTTTGACAGTCTTATTGTAGCCCAGACTAGCCTCTGTCTCACTATGTAGCTGAGGATGACCTTGAACTTATGATTCTCCTTCTTCCAACTCCTAAATACTGAGTTTATTGGTGTGTGCTATTAGGTCCCATTTATATGGTGCTATGGATAAAACCCAGGGCTTCATGTATTCTAGGAAAGCACTCTATCAACTTATTACATCCATAGCCCATCTTCAAGTTTTTCTCTTTGAAACTCTCATTGTAACCAGTTTTGAGAGGGATGGAGCTTTTATTAGCTCTGGATGTATGTAGCTTAGAAGTTATAGCACTCAACACTCAATGGTCACTCTAACTCCCCAAGCTCTTGAATTCCTATCTTGTGACTTGCAAAGAATTGACAAGTATAGACACAGCACAAGGATGAGTTAAACAAGACTTTAGAAAAGAAAGTAGAACACTAAGATCCCAGCTTCAAGGGGGTCCTTAGAGGTGAGAAATCAAGTCATATATATATATATATATATATATATATATATATATATATATATATATTTGGGGGGGAGGTTGAGGTAGGGTCCTACTCTAACCTAGGCTGACCTGGAACTCAATATGTAGTCTCAGGCTGGACTTAAACTCATAACAATACTCCTACCTCTGACTTAACCACCAAGCCAGTCTTATTTTCTTTTTTTTTTTTTTAATTTTACCATGGGAAGAAAGCAATACCTATTCAGTAGAAAGCATGATTTTAATTTTGAATTTGAATATTTTCCGAGATAGGTACATGTGGCCTCATACTCTTTAACAATGTTGAACAGTAACAGTGAGCCACACGCTTAGACATCAACAAGACCAAGAAGTGAAACCTATGATACGTTATATGATGCTGTGTTGCTAAACTGTCACACTTTCAGTATCATAAATGTTTAAATGCTGCTTTGACTGATGATCAAATTTTGACAGTGCTGTGGTTTGAAATGTGACATGCCTCCCATAGATTCTTGTGCTTGAATAGTTGGTCCTAAGCTGGTGGTACTGTTTCGGAAGGTTGTAAAATCTTTGGGAGATAGTGTCTTGCTAGAGGAAGTAGATTATCAGGGTTGGCCTTGAGATGTTTTAACCTGGACCTGCTATCTTTTCATCTCTAACTGTAACTAGCTCTGCTTGATAGGCCTTGCCTACTGTGACAGCATGTATCCCCTTGAAACTATTACAAGTCAGAATAACTTTATGGCTCATTAAGTTGCTTCTTTTTGGGTATTTTGGTTCAGCAATGAGAAACTAACATACGTGTGTTCACTGAGCTGCCCATCATACAGCAAGGGACTTTTGGACACCTAAATTAGACAGTTGATATAATATCTTAGGTTGCTTATTTCATTCTTATGTTTATTTGTGTTTTGTTTTTAAAAGTTTCTATATTTATTTTTCAAAGCTAAATAAAAGTATTTGCATTTTCAAGCTTAATATAAGTTTGCTTTGCTCTGTCCAATATACCTATTGATTTCTTCATTTATTATAATTGCCCTTTGTAATAACTTCATTTATCCTTTTGTTTCTCCATTTTATTTATTCAGCTTCACTAGATATTTTATAACTTTTATTAAAATACTGAATATCCTATCATGATCCACTAGATGCTTTTAAAAATTTATTAACGTTACTTCATTAATATAATTTCTGACAATATTTACTTTTTACAACATTTATTTAGTTAGTTTTTGGTTTTTCGAGGTAGGGTTTCACTGTTGACCAGGCTGACCTGGGATTTACTATGTAGTCTCAGGGTGGCTTTGAACTCACAGTGATCCTCATACCTCTGCCTTCCAAGTGCTGGGATTAAAGTCATGTGCCACCATGTCCAGCTATTGTTTATTCTTTAAATTAATAATTTACAGCTCTTCTTTGTCTTTCTGACAGAAATTTGCTTTCCTGATTTTGTTTGTTTATTTATTTGTTTATTTTCAAGAGGAAGAAAGGGAGAAGGGAGAGAGAGTGAGAGAGGGAGAGTATACTGAGGACCTCTTACAGCTGCAAGTGAACTTCAGATGCATGTGTCACTTTGTACATCTGGCTTTCCATGGGCATTGGGGATTCAAACCTGGGTGAGCAGGCTTTTCAAGCAAGTGATTTAAACCACTGAGCCATCTCCCCAGCCTGATTTTGACTTCTTGTGTTCTAAAGACTAGGACCTTGATTTATCTTTCCGTTAAGCTCTTTGCTTCAGCCCTTTTAGTGTGGGGTTATGAGGGACTTCCAAGCCCTAAGCCAAGGACCCAAAGCTTATCAGTAGAAACTGTCTGGCAAACAGGTGTGATGGGTACAGTGTTTTCTCTGATTTGCATCACCAGTCCCTACTTTTTTACCCTTTTAGACTGGCACAGTTCCCTGTATGACATAAGACACTGAATTATGATGTGATTGCATTCTATCAACCTTAGGATAGAGTTACCTAGATTTAAATCCTATCTTCATCCTTCTCTAGCTATTTTTTATATTCTATTTTTATTTATTTATTTGAGACAGACAGACAGACAGATAGAGCAGGGATGGGTGTGCTGGGGCCTCCAGCTTCTGCAAACGAACTCCAGATGCATGCACCACCTTGTGCATCTGGCTTACATGGGTCCTGGGGAATTGAACCCAGGTCCTTTAGCTTTACAAGAAAGTGTGTTAACTGCTAAGCTATTACTCCAGCCCTTCCATAGCTATTTTATTTGGGGAAAAATACTTCATTCTTTCAACTCACATTTTTTGTTTTATTTTTCTTTTATAAAGTCTGATTTTTAATTTTTCATAAAAATCATTTTGTATGTATTCTAATAAAAAACACCAAGAAAATAGGATTAGTCTCCTTTGAAGTCAGCATTAAGCTATAGCAAAACCAGACAGGGACAAAATACAAAAAAAAGGAAAATATTGACCAATAACCAAGATGAACATAGATGAAAAAAATTCTCAATAAAATTCTTTTAAATCAAATTCAAGAAGGTAATGCAAATAACAGTTACCTCAGTAACTCTGAGGCCAGCCCTGGAAAGACACTGGTGAAGCTTGGGATGAAGGTGTCTAGCCTAGAAAGGGCCACAGCCATGCACTGGAAAGGAGGAACCTCCCTGTGAACGCAGGCCAGAGCTCCATGAAAGATATGACTTGTTTTCCTCAGATTTGCTTCACTCCTTTTCTCCGCCCACCATCATCACACTGCCTCATCAACACTCTTGGGGCACAGACACTTATCCAAGGTCAAACTTAGTCCTGATCTTCCCTAGCTTTTACCAACAAAGGGCTCAGAAGAAAAGGGTTTTATCTTTTAGTTGTAGAATAAAGATGACGTTTCCTGCAGAATCATTGTAAAGATTAAACAAAGAACAGAGAAACACAGTGTCTGATATTCATTAAGAAATCATTAAACTATAATTGTTACAATTTGCTTTATCATTCTAATCTCATTGAGTTTTAATTTCTGTTGCTGAAAAGTGAGAATTATGCTAGCGTCATGTAGCTTTCACTAGAGAATAGTATGAAATTTTAATAACTGAACATTAGAACCCAATTTAAAAATCATGAGTGTCCTTGCATAAATAGCATCTCCACAGAACCCTCTAGAGTGTGCACCAAATTCCCTTCTATAGATGAGAAAAGTGATGCTAGGAGAGAGCCCACAGCGACAGCTCCTAAGCATGTGTCTGCATGCTTCCAGATCTGGTTCTGTGCTTGTCTACTGCGAGATTCTGATCTCCACAGGAGCAGACCTGGAAGAACTCAGCCATCCCTTTTCTATAGGCCAATATATACAAATGGTCTCATGATTTCTACTTGTTTCCCTTAATGCATTATAAACATTACTGGTTTGATGCTTTATTGTCTTCTGAGCTGTTTCTGAGCATCATTCCATGCTGCATTTCATTTCCTAACTTCTTATCTTTATTTTCAAATAAACTTATTGTTCACCTTGGTTTTGCTCTGAGAGGTGTAATTTACATTGCCTATTAAATTTATTCTTATTCAGGGAGGCCTAAGAGGCAATGTTGCAGTCAGGTTTGCATTGCTGGCAGAAATCACCTGACCAAGAACAGCTTGTGGGGAAAAAAGGGTTTATTTTGGCTTACAGACTCAAGGGGAAGCTCCATGACAGCAGGGAAAATGACAGCATGAGCAGAGGGTGGACATCACCTCCTGAGCAACATAAGGTGGACAACAGCAAAAGCAACCAAACACTGGCAAGGGGAAACTAATTAAAATATCCGTAAGCCCATCCCCAACAATACACTGCCTCCAAGAGGCATTAATTCCCAAATCTCCATCAGCTGGGAACCTAGCATTCAGAACGCCTAAGATTATGACTAGCACCTGAATCAAACCACCACAGGCAATTACCAACTTTTGTGGCTCACTGAGATCTCAAGCCTGAAAGAATTCACCTAGCATTAGGACCCTCCTCTTCCTCTTCCTCTTCCTTTATTTCCTTATCAGTACCATATGTTTATTTAATGATATGGCTGGATGTGTTTGTGTGTGTGTGTGTGTGTGTGTGTGTGTGTAGCTGTTTGTGTGGTCTTACTTCTGTTCTATACAATGTCTGGGTTAATTTGACTGTTTTGTAATTCTTCAAAGCAGAATCTATTAACCACACAAAGAAAACAGGTGAGAAGTTTTCATAAAATTGATTGGTAGCCAGCATTGTTTACCATACATCTTACCAAATTTATGATAATATATTCACTAGTCAGATTCTGGATATAAGCTCAGAGATCAGCAACATGTGACTCATAAAATTTGGAAATGTCCAAATTAAAAACAAAATCATCCAGACATATCTCTGGTCACAGCACTCAAAACGGACACAGTGAGATGAAGCAGATGCTAGATAGCAAATGGGGCAGAATCAGAGGTCACGAACTACTGCTACCCCATCCTGTCAGTACAGGAAAACATCCTTGCTCTAAATCTTGATTTCACTGTGGCTCCACCGAACTACTTGTGTCTTCAAAACCATGGAGTTGGAAGCTTTGTTAGGGAGAAGTCCATTCCCAATTCTAATTCAAAATGTTTTCCACCCGTGGGGTATATCTCAAGTGTCTGCTTCCTTTAATAGCCCTGCTGAGCTGAGCTGAGCTGATGAAGTGCCCCAGCTGGGTTATAAAAATCAACATTGAATGCAAATATATACTTATTTAATTAGAAACAACAGCAAACATTTTGGTGAAGAGCTCAGGCCTGAGAAGGTTTTGAATTTCCCCTGTCTGGACTTGCCCACTGCTACAATAGTGTAATAGGAACCTAAAGGCTGCTTGTCTCAGAGAGACCTGCACATGCCCTGTGCTGCCTCCTTTCTTTTTGTTTTGCTCTGTGCATGTGTGCGTGCGTGCGTGCATGCATGCATGTGTGTGTGTGTGTGTGTATGTGTGCGTGTGTGCGTGTGTGTGGTGCACGAGCACGTATGTGTATATGTGTTTGTATGTATGTAGGTGCACATGCTTGAGTGTCGATGCATTTGAAGACCAGAGGTCGATGGTAGGATCTACTCAGTTGTTCTACAGCTTATTATTTGAGACAAGATCTCTTGCTGAACCTAGAACTCAGGGATTGAACTATATATTACCAAGTAAGTGGATCCCAGGGATTCTCCAGTCTCCACATCCCAAGTGCTGAAATTACTCTTTGTTATTTTCCACAGAAGGTAGAAATATTACCAATTACCTGTGTTTTTAAGGATAAAATGAAATTACTTCTGAACCAGGCAACAAAATAGCATTTTAAGAATTCATACAGGATACTAAATTCCAGGGGTGTTTTATGTCTTTTAAAATTGCTTTTACCAGGAACTGACAAACTAATTTATGTATATGTTATTCATCTCATATGTTTCTCTGTCTTCACACTTTGATCCTGTTGGATTTTCAACCTGGAACATATTATTTCTACTTTTACATCATTATGTCTGCAAATCAACATTCAAATTGAGTGTGTTTATTGAACATTTTCTGATTTTCTAAACTAGACGATTTACTTCTCCATTGAACATTTGTAATATTTAAACCTCTGCAATGATAAGATATCCTTTGAGCTTCCACTATCTGTGTTCCTTTCTGACTTGCTCTTATAGACTGTAAGACCAGAATTTAGACTGTGAACACCTTTGTTTTGTGTCTAGATAAGAAAACAGTACATTAGGCTATGCAGTAAATTCCTGATAGGCATTGCTGATTAGATTTCATAATTTTTCCACTACTGTCATGATATAAAATGAACTGTATGAAGTTTTGGAATTTATTGAAATGCTGCCATTTGGTAATTGCCTAGGAGTCACAGGGAGTATTTGTCTTAGAAAGACAACCTCTTGGGGTGGAAAGATGGCTCAGCTGCCAAAGGTGGTTGCTTGCCAAGCCTGAAGACCTGCATTTGATTCCCTGGTACTTACATCAAGCTAGATGCACACAAAGTGGTGTATGCATCTGGAGTTCATTTGTAGTGTCAGAAGGCTCTGGAACACTCATTTGCATATTCTCTTTCTGCTTCCAAATAAATGAATATTTTTTAAAAAAGTAATACAACTTCCCTTGTCCTGAAAATGGATAAATTAGGGGTACCAATGACTTAGAGATATGAGATTGAAACTGAGAAGCCAATTGCTTTCCATGTCCACACAAATTGTAGTTATGAGAATAGTAGTATGCACGCAGAGTTGGATATATTGTGTGTGGAGCTGTGTGTGTGCATATATATACCATATTTCATGTACTTTCTGTTTACTTCCTTAAAAGTGGAAGGACTATTTTCTTGGGACATAGGTTTTCTCTGACAACAAGTCAAGGAGGAAAGAAGTGGGGCAGATCTTTCCAAGAAAACAAAAAACGAGACAAGGCTTGCCTTGGAATGCGCATGGAATGCCCTGTGGTACCAGTTGTGATTGCCACCCCCACCCTGGTTGGTTGTACATAGGCCAAGAGATGCTTTTCATTGGAAGCTCTAGAATCTGAGCTAACCACTCTTGAATGTTACATGAGGGCATTTCTAGGCAGGGATAGGCATAAGCAGCTTGAGGTAAGAGATGGGCTTTTACTTGTGTATTAAAGGGAACCATTTTTCCTACAGATGGCAGTGAGGTGCTTGTGTTAAAGTTCTACCAAGAAAGTAAGCATAGGCCTTTTGTTGAGAATAAATAAGAGAAAATACGAAATATTTTATGTCAGTAAATAAAGAACTAAAAGATTAAGGAAATTTCCATAGGATTAAAAATAAATGTTGGCTAGGTTTCTTTATACTAGAAGACGCTAGATGAGTTGCCGGAGGAGAAATGCTTCAACCTTCCTACCCAGCTGTAGATCCTTTTTATTTCACAGTTGACCTGCTAGGCATATGCCCACTGATGCTCCAGTGACATGAATATTATGGTAGTCACCAACAGGTTTCTTATTTGGATATGAGGCCTGCTCCACAGAAGGTCTTTCTTGCGTGGAGTTATAAAACTGGTCAAAAGCCTATGGCTAGGGACATAGGGCCTAGGAAGGAAGCTGCTAGTGATTGAGCTAAACAGACAGCATATGAAACTGCCTTCTAAGTTTCCACATTGGTTCCCATAGATTAGTACTGCTTGAAGCCTTCATCACAGAAGTTTCTTACCACAACAGGATGTGGTTAATGCAGAGATGCACAGCAGGCAAAACTGCTGGGAATAAGTGACTTCTCTGTGTTCAGCCTCAAAGAGAACATCTAAAACCACTCCTCCAAGAAATCTTTTTCTTGAACAGGAGGAAGAAAGAATACAAAAGCAAGAGAAAGCAACCCTAATCAAAAGGTTAAAAGAAAAGGCTTGGAAGTAAGATGGGGACTAGTGGGGGAAGAACAAGGATGTTAATGTGAGGGGACAGGATAAGGGAAGGTAACTGGGAGAATAAGATTAAAATACATTCAAAGGGCTGAGAGATGGCTTAGTGGTTAAGGAACTTTCCTGTGAAGCCTAAGGACCCAGATTCTCTTCCCCAGGACCCACGTAAGCTAGATGCACAAGTTGGCACATACGTTTGGAGTTCATTAGCAGTGGCTAGGGACCGTGGTGTGTCCATTCTCTTTCTCTCTCTCTCTGCCTCTTCCTCTTTCTCTAATTAATAAATAAAATAGAAAAAATACAAAACAATACAAAAATGTGCTTGATAATGTCAAAAATGGAAAAAAAATTAAAAATAAGATGGAGAGTGACTGGGGAAGGTGCCTGATGTTGACCTCTAGGCTCCACATGTATGTGCACCTGCACATACACATGTGCACATACGTATTAGCATGCATACACAATGCATGCATCACACACACACACACACACACACACACACACCCCACCACCACCACCACCACCACATGCATGTATATAAGCAAAAAAAAAAAAAAAACAGGAAAAATCCAAAATAAAGAAACAAAAAGCCCCAATTATTACCACCAACAAAACAATAAATCTTGTAAGAGAAAATGTCTATTAATATCACTGTTGAGCCTTTTCTAGGTTTTATTAAGCATATTTTAACTCCATTGAGTATTTCAACTAATACTTTTTTCTGCAAAAATATTATTGCTTTCTGATGAGCAAGGAAAAAAGTCAAAATAGAGCATTAGTTTCAGGCACTTTAGTTGAAGTACAAAGGGCACTGTTCATCAGCCTCATAGATACCTGCAGCTGAACTTTTGAAATAAGTCATTTAAACTGAAGTTTTCTGAAACATTAGCAACCCTGCTGACCTGTGCAATGGACCATTACACTCATGAACGTACCCTGAGAATGAAACCAAGCCGGGCTTTCTCACAAGACAGCTTACCTATGTATGCAAGCAGCGATCATCATTCCTACCTAGTGGTATCCTTTCCTGCCATCCCGTCCTGTGCTTTACAACTGTAAATACAGCTACCATTGTGTTGACCTTGGAGCACATGTGCAGGACTGCTGGAATCTGAGCTGTCTTAGATTTGAATTCTCACTAGTTACAAATCGATGCAATTTGTTTTATTCTATGTTAGGTGAATATTATTCTCAGTCAACACATTTTACAGAAAGAAGATCAAAGTTCTTGTCTTGATTCTCCAAACACGTGGAAAATTTTCTATGCATTTTTCCATGGTCTCTCTAATGCCCTTATGAGGGTTGGTGGGGTAGTAGCATTCCTGATGACTGAAGCACATGAAGTTCAACAGGTAACTTAGGCAAATCGAGTTCTGAGTGACTTAACTGGTTCCACAACCAAATGTTCATGTTTCACTGGCACCTGTTCTATAACTGCTTGGGGTGTGACTCCTAACTTTTACCCTCTGACTCGAAGACAAATCTGAGAGTGATGAAAGTGAGGCACTGAGGGATTTTCTGTCTGCAAACTAAACTCCTTTCCTATTTCTGGATCTTCTTTAGCTGAATATGAGTCTTTTTGTTGATACAAATCATGCACAGTTTTGACTGTTTTGAGAAATTTGTGTGTAGAAAATGATAATTTAAAGGCTATGTCTTTATATGAATAGGTCTAAGTAATTAAAATGTCTCTGGCATTGTACACATTTTGCTTTCTACAAGAGTGCAGAATTATTTTCAAAAAAATTCTGCAACATATGGATGGAAACATCGATGTATATCATCAGTATTTTCCTCTTCACCTAGATACTTACTGTTACATTGAACTGTGATAAATTTAATCATGTTTGAGAAAAACAGGAGTTCAATCAAATTAATCAAAGGTGCATATTATTCACTGTCGGTCACACATACATAAACTAATCTTGCTTGCTACAAGGGCTTCAAAAGATGTCAATTTAAATTGCAAGTAGAAATCTACTTGTGAATAGTTTTGATATTTAAAAGAAAGAGCTGAAACTATTGATCATGTGCTGCAACATTTAATTGAATTACATATGGGAATATAATTTTCCCATTAACCTGAAAAGTGAAGGAAATGAAAGAAGGAGAGGAAGAAAAGGTACAGACTGGTAAAACATTTTTCTTGCACTGGGGAGGTAGTGCAGTGTTGGGTCCTTACCATGCTTGAGACCCTCGTTTTTATTATTATTATTGTCAATTTCTATAATTATAGAAAATAAACCATGATAATTCCCTTTCCCCCTTTCCTCTTCACAACTCCACTCTCCATCATATCCCCTCCCCCTCTCAATCAGTCTTTCTTTTTTTATTTTCATGTCATCATCCTTTCCTCCTATTATGATGGTCTTGTGTAGGTAGTGTCAGGTCATGGATATCCAGGCCGTTTTGTGTCTGGAAGAGCAGGTTGTAAGGAGTCTTACACTTCATTTGGCTCTTACATTCTTTCTACCACCTCTTTCACAAATGGACCCTGAGCCTTGGAAGGTGTGATAGAGAGATTTCAGTGCTGAGCACTCCTCTGTCACTTCTTCTTAGCATGATAATAGCTTTTGAGTCATCTCAGAGGTCACCATCATCTGAAAAGAGAAGCTTCTCTAACGAAAAGTGAGAGTAGCAATAATATATGGGATGGACATTTAAAAAGTGCTTGCAGGGCAGTTTGGTCAGCATAATATATGCATTTAGCCAGACATCAGCCAGTGTTACACTCCTAGAGCTCATGACTTCCCCCGTCATAGGTTTTTCAGTATCAGGCATGTATTCCCTCCTGTGGAGCAGGTCTCTAGCCCAATTAGAGAGCAGTTGGTTTCCCCCATAGCAGATATTCCACTATTGCACCTCTTGGCTCATTTGGTCTCACTGGCCCAACTTAAGGCTTGCAGAGTCCACTGCTGTTTATCTCCACTGCTGACTCCTCTTTCTCCCATGGAGCTGTAATGCAGCATAGCTTTTTCCAGCTTTCTGTCAGGTGGTCTATACAGAGGAAGTTTTTAGCTAAGCTCTAGCAAGATTTCTCAGTGATCTTGCAGCCCAAGCATGTGGAGTCTTCAGCAATAGGAGACCCTAGTTTTGGCCCCTAGCCTCACAATGAATGAATGAATGAACATTTTCCTCTTAGCTCACATATTGTGAGTGATGACATCTATCTGAGCCATGTTTTTGAGGATTCAGATGTCATAGCATGCCCAGTTTACCATTGGTGTCAGCTTTGGTGTGATCACACAACATTACATATATGCATCCAACCTTCTAATGTAGCATCAGTCATATTCACAGTTGGTAGGAAATAATAAAGTTTTATGTTTTGTGGGTGCCTTGTACATAGTAGCTCCTGTTGGAACAAACTCCCATGAGGAGCAAGGTCTAGCCTTGCTTTACTGATGAGGCTTAACACTCAGAGGAAGCACCTAGAACTCAGTGACTGACAGAACTGAAGCAGGATTTAGCACCACTGAAAGCCAGGGCTCCTTTCACTACATGATGCCCCCAATAGAGAAGAGGCAGCACCATCCCTAGGAGAGGGTAGACATTTTCAAATGGTGCTCAGATCTTTCAGAACAACTGTGCTAGTAACCCAGCAGTTCACAGGTCCCCAAATTGTCAAATTCTCCTTGGATGAAATTAGAGATCTTAGGAGGCAGAGAAAGAGGCTGAGGCTGCAGGTTCCCTGCTTCTAATTACAGAGGCCCCGACTCTCTGCACACCTCTGCTCCCTGGCTGTGCCCACCTCAGGCTGACCATGTGTAGCCTGCCAACAACTTGAGCTACTGCCTTTGCCCCTCTCCTCTGGACCACATGTGTAAGTACTCCTTGTGTTGTGGAAATTATTTGTGGGAGGATGAATTTTTTTTCACTATAGCCAAATACATAGAAATTGTATTCCTTGAAAATTAAGAATCCTTCATTTTTTTGTTTTTACCATATATTTATTTGACCTTTGGAGAGAGAGGGGAGGGAACATTCATTGTGTTACCCAGATTTTTTTCTGGTTAAAAATATTTGTTTTATTATTTTAGTTATAAAAAATGGAAAAAGCTAAAAAAAAGAATAAGTTCAACTGAGATGCATGCAGGCACATAAAGAGAGCTATGCAGCAAACATTTCAGCTATCTGTAGATTCCAGAACTTTCCACAAAAACAAAATCATAATTTTGTATTTGGAAAGGGTCTCTACCATAAATGCATTTTATGATAAAAAGTTAAAATGTGCAATTAGTTCAAAATAAATGCAAGCATTAGAACTGCTATTCCAATATTGTTCATCCTAATTTCTGATTGGTTCATGATGCTATTTTTTAAAAAAATGCTACTACATGTGTGGGTTCAAGGTTGTGCTTTTGTTTGGGGAATATTGAGTCACTATCTAGAAAAAACTGTTTACATGACTAATTTAGCTCTGAGTTTAATGCCTTGTAACTCTGTTTAATGATGCTAAGCTATTGCTGAGTAGCAATAGTTAAATAATAAATCTTTTAGCTTAGATGTCCTGTTTGTAGTCAATTGATTTCTATGTTCAGGAGATAGAAAATAAATGAACTTTGTCCTTTCTGTGACAACAGATTTTACTTAGTTCTTTTCAAGTTGTTGTAAAGAAATTTCTGTATCATTATTTTTTTAATTAGCCAGATCTTCTCGATGTGTTGTAGGCTTAGGGAATCCCTGCTGTTCAAGACATGGTTTGTAGTTTGTGGGTTTTGCTAATACATTTTTGTGTATACTGTAGCTTAACTGACATTTTCATGTATTTCTGACTTTGTCCAAGTCCAAGCATCTTTTACTCTCATTCAGAACAAGCAGTTATAACTGTTTGTTGAAGTTTTCTTTCTTCTTTTATTTATTTTTATGTTGTTTAGAATCCCTTAGGATATTTGCAGGGAGATCGTCCTAAAATAGCTTGTCTTGTGTCTAATTAGGTGTCTGCTAATTATTTTGATTTCTATTCAGCTGTGGGAAACCATTCATCTGTTCAAACTATTTTTCTGATTACTGAAGATGAGAATATAATTATTATTTATGAACTACTGCCAGTATTTTTTCTTGGATATTGCTATTCCTACACAAAATGATATAATTTTTGACTAATTAATTAGAATGTAGGCACATGATATTAAGAATGCTTACCTCTAGATTTGAAAAAAAAATGACAAGAACACTTTTAGACTTTTTAAATATTTTTTTTTCTTTTTTCTTTTTCCTTTATTAGTCAGTTCTGTATTCAGCAAGTACAGTCAGTTTGGTACCATTATTAGGCTCATCCGTGACCTGCCCCCTCCCCTTAGCCCCTCCTTGTTGAGGTATATGGGTCATGGATTGTGGAGTTAGCCCACAGTTATGGGTAAGCTAAATGTCTCTGAATATCATGACCCAATATATACTTTATTTTATTTATTTATTAGAGAGAAAGGCAGGTAGTGAGAGAGGCAGGTAGAAAGAGAGAAAGAGAGACAGAGAGAGAGAGGGAGAGAGAGAGAGAGAGAGGAGAGAGGAGAATGGGAGCACCATGGCTTCTAGCCACTGCAAATGAACTCCAGATGCACACACCACCTTGTGCATTTGGCTTATGTGGGTACTGGGGAATCAAACCGAGATCCTTAGTCTTTGTAGGCAAGCACCTTAACTACTAATCTATTTCTCCAGTCCCTATTTTATTTTCTTTTATATATAAAAAAAAAACTTTTGCCAGGCATGGTGGTGCATGCCTTTAATCCCAGCACACGGAGACAGAGGTAGGTTGATTGTCATGAGTTTGAGGTCACCCTGAGGTTACATAGCAAATTCCAGGTCAGCCTGGGCTAGAGTGAGACCCTACCTCGAAAAACAAACAAACAAACAAACCAAAAAAAAACAACTTTTAATTGACAATTTTCTTACATGAACATAATGCAATTTGATCCTTTTAATTAATTATTTATTTATTTTAAATTAGTTATGGACGTATTCAGTGTGTAAATAGCATTATGTTGGTACCATCCTTACCCTCATCCCTGTCCCTACCTCCAAAGGGCCCCTCCTTTTTGGGGATGCCAGTTATCCCCATGGGGATTCTTAGTTGTGCATTGTGGGGGTAGCTATTAGTTATGGGGAAGAGGCAATGTCTCTGTGAGTAATGTCCCAACTTGTGGCTCTAACAATCTTTCTGCCTACTCTTCTGTGAATCTCCCTGAGCCATGTAGGGTTTGTTTTAGGTCTACGTCAGTGATGAGCTCTTGGGAGCCTCTGTGTCTCTGGTATCTGGTTTTGTAGGAGTTGAGTGTTCTCTGTGTCTATCTCCTTCACCCTTGTGCTGATACCAGGTTCACCAAGAAAGCAGCATGCTTGCTCATTTCCCCAACTACCCTATGGTTTCAGCTGGGGCCCTGGTGAAGTGTGATGGGCTGATTCTCTCCTCAGGTTCTGTGTCCATCTGAAAAAGAGAAGCAGATTCTATAATGGAGAGTGAAGTCAGCACCAGTTAAAATGTGTAACCATTGTTAGTTTAGACAGAATTTAATAGGTGTAGTCCTTCTTTTAGCCCAAGATTAGTGGGAGCTTGATATTGGAGAGCAAACTCATTATTTGGATATGATTCTGACTTGTTTTTCAGTTCTAGATATGGGTTCCTTTCTACTGAACAGGTTTGTTAGCCAACCCAAGAGCAGTTGTTTACCCACAATGGCTGTGAGCCACTATTGCACTTGTGTGAGCGTTACATCAGGTTGTTTACTGCTGAGTAGCTTAGGCCTCAAGTTGCTTGGACAGATGTTGGCCATTTTCCCCAAGTAGCTCATGTAGTACCTTCTGGCACTAGATGAGTTAACTGTCTGGGGTCTGTCTCTCTTCCAAATTCCAGTCAGTTCTCTCCATGTTCCATACTGACAACATATGGTGTCTTTGGCAGTAGGGTCTTACCATTAATCTTTAGTGGGTAATGAAGTGTTCTGACAGGAAGTCTGTCTTCTTTTGGGAAATCTTGTAGGTCTCTCTGATCAACAGCTCACTGTGGATGTTAACTGAATCCTGGTACTGGGAGTTACAGGCCAGTGCCAAAGGAAAAGAAGGAAGAAAAAGACAGGTTCATGATGAGAATACAGTTCTAGCTGGGCATGGTGGTGCACACCTTTAATCCCAGCACTCAGGAGGCAGAGGTAGGAGGATCACTGTGAATTCAAGGCCAGCCTGAGACCACATAATGAATTCCAGGTCAGCCTGGACTAGGGTGAGACTCTACCTTGAAAAACAAAAACAAACAAACAAAAACAAAAACAAAAAGAGAGAAAGAAAGAGAACAGTTCTACCTGAAGTATTGTAATACATTTTAAACCACAATAAGAGGTTTCTGGCTCCAACTCTAGCACTTTTTCTCCTGCACAATTAAAAATCATCTTTGAGAAAAGGCTTTGGGTAGTATTTTATTCACATATCTTATCAGTCAATGTGCCATTTCTGGGACAACATACCTGTGCAGAAGCAATTTATGGAAGGAAAGGTTTTATGTGAGGCTTATAGTTTTGAAGCAAAGCTTATCATGTGGGATAGCAGGAAGGAGCAGGAGCAGAAAGCCTGTGTCACATTACCACATCTGCAGGGTGGAGGTAGAGACAGAGAACCTCATGTGAGGCTTCAAGACCTGCCCCCAGTGGCACACTTCCTCCAACCACACCACCACCCAGAGATTAAGCATTTAAACACGTGAGCCTATGGGAGTAAGGGGGGGGGATCACATTCAAATCACTCACTATACATAGAATTCTGTTACATAGGAAATTCTTCCAAATTGAAATACTCCCCCATGAAGGGAGGACAGAATCCCAGGAGATCAAATCTGTGAGAGCTAAAATGGGACCACTCCCCAAGTTTACAGAGGAACAAACAAACATTGAGGGGCAGACTTTGATAAGTATAGTACAGTAATTTTCTCTGAATTGAAACATTTCCTCCTGGGGGTGGGAGTGGACTATGGATCAGGAGGTTCAGGAGGTCAATAAGCCTGAGAAAGCTGAACCTTAAGATGTTGCAAGACTCCTCCCTGAGGTTATATACAATAAGGATAAACAACTGCTCTGAGGGAGACTTCAACCACCTGTGTTGTCAAGCGACACAGAGTGTTCCAGAGATGCAGTGTGATTTATCACCTATGTTGAGGCTGGATTTTCTGTGATGCAACTTTCTTATTTTTTAAAATATATTTTATTTATTTATTTGAGAGTGAGAAAAAGGGAGAGGGGGGGGGAGAGAGAGAGAGAGAATGGGCACGTCAGGGCCTCTAGCCACTGCAAACAAACTCCAGATGCATGCGCACCCTCGTGCATCTGGCTGACGTGTGTCCTGGAGAATTGAACTGGGATCCTTTGGCTTTGCAGGCAAACGCCTTAACCACCAATTAGAGGGCATTGGTTTCCCCCATAACAGACGTGCCACTATTGCACCTGTTGGCTCATTTGGCCTGACTGGCCAAAAATAAGGCTTGCAGTGTCCACTGTTGGGTATCTTTTTTTTCTTCCAAATTTTTATTAACAGCTTTCATGATTATAAAAAATACCCCATGGTAATATCCTCCCTCCCCCCACTTTCCCCTTTGAAACTCCATTCTCCATCATACCCCCTCCCCATCTCAATAAGCCTCTCTTTTAATTTTGATGTCATGATCTTTTCCTCCTCTTATGATGGTCTTGTGCAGGTATTGTCAGGCACTGTGAGGCCATGGATATCCAGGCCATTTTGTGTCTGGAGGGAGCATGTTGTATGGAGCCCTACCCTTCCTTTAGCTCTTACATTCTTTCTGCCACCTCTTCCGCATTAGACCCTGAGCCTTGGAAGGTGTGATAGAGATATTGCAGTACTGAGCACTGCGGTCATTTCTTTCCATCACCATGATACCTTCTGAGTCATCCCAAGGTCACTGCCATCTGAAAAGAGAAGATTCTCTACCAAAAGTGAGAGTAGCATTAATATAAGGGTATGAACATTAACAGAAGTGCTTACTGGGCAGTTTGATAAGCATAGTATATCCATTTAGTCAGACAAAAGCAGACGTTACAGACCTAGGGCTCATGACTACCCCTGTTTTAAGTTTTCAGTATCAGGGATGTATTCCCTTCCATGGAGTGGGCCTCCAGTCCAACTAGAGGGCAGTTGGTTTCCCCCATAACAGACATGCCACTATTGCACCCGTTGGCTCATTTGGCCTGGCTGGCCAAATATAAGGCTTGCAGTGTCCACTGTTGAATATCTTCACTGCTGATTTCTCTTTCTCCCATTGAACTGCATGCAGAATGGCTTTTTCCAGCTTTCTGTCAGCTGGTCTATATGGAGGAGGTTATCAGCTCAGTTCCAGCAGGATTTCTCAGTGGCCTTGCAGCCCAAGTATATGGAGTCTTCAGCAATAGGGTTTTACCATCCATCTATTCCTGGTGGGAAACCAAGGGCCTCAGCAATGGCCTATAATGTTTTGGGAACATCAGGGATTTCCCTGGCCAACAACTCACTGGAAGGTATCCCATCCCTGGCACTGAAAATTTTCTAGCAACAATCTATGGCTCCTGAGTGTTCCATTGTCCAAAAAAGTAAGATTCCATATGATTTATTTATATCTTCTTAGATTTTGATTAGCCCTCCCTCCACCTTTCCTTTACTCAATCTCTTCCCCTGACCTCATTTTGGGCCTTTTCACCCCCATTAATCTATTCTTTTACTTACATATATACAATACCATCCTACTAAGTACCCCCCTCCCTTCCTTTATCTTCCCTTTATATCCCTTTTCTAGCTTACTGGCCTATGCTACTGAGTTTTTTCCTTCTCACTCAGAAGCCCAGTCATGTGTAGCTAGGATCCACATATGAGAGAGAACATGCGACGCTTGGCTTTCTGGGCCTGGGTTACCTCACTTAGTATAATCCTTTCCAGATCCATCCATTTTCCTGCAAATTTTATAACTTCATTTTTCTTTACTGATGAGTAGAACTCCATTGTATAAATGTGCCATATCTTCATTATCCACTCATCAGTTGAGGGACATCTAGGTTGGTTCCATTTCCCAGCTATTGTGAATTGAGCAGCAATAAACATGGTTGAGCACGTACTTCTAAGGAAATGAGATGAGTCCTTAGGATGTATGCCTAGGAGTGTTATAGCTGGGTCATATGGTAGATCAATTTTTGGCTGTCTTAGGAACCTCCACACTGATTTCCACCATGGCTGGACCAGATTGCATTCCCACCAATGGTTGGGTATCTTCACTTCTCTCTCCTATTGAACTGTGTGCAGCATGGCTTTTTCCAGCTTTCTTTCTTTTTTTTCTTTTTTTTTTTTTTCGAGGTAGGGTCTCACTCTAGCCCAGGCTGACCTGGAATTCACTATGGAGTCTCAGGGTGGCCTCGAACTCACGGCAATCCTCCTACCTCTGCCTCCCAAGTGCTGGGATTAAAGGCGTGCACTACCGCGCCCAGGTTTTTTTTCCAGCTTTCTGTCAGCTAGTCTACATGGAAGAGGTTTTCAGCTTAGCTCCAGCAGGGTTTCTCAATGACCTTGCAGCCCAAGTATGTGGAGTCTTTAGCAATAGGGTCTTACCATCTATTCCTGGTAGGAAACCAAGGACCTTGGCAATGGCCTGTAATGTTTAGGGGGCATCAGGGACCTCTCTGGCCAACAACTCACTGGAAGGTATCCTATCCCTGGCACTGAAAATTTTCTAGTAACAATCTATGTCTCCTGTGTGTTCCATTGTCCAAAAAAGTAGGTTTCCATATGACTTAGAGCCTTATTTATGGAGGAAGTTGGAAATTTTTTTTCTACTAAGTTTAGAATTTGCTATTCTTGTTTACATGCTAATGATGGAACTGAGAAAAACATATTGGCACATGAAAATTATTTGAGCTGTGGTTTCTTCTAGAACATAGCATCCTGAAAATGACCATGTCTGTTGTCTATCAATTGCCAAACATAAGCACCTCCTGTATAGACAGAACCTAGCATGGTCATGACATGGAACAATTACTCAATGTATTTCAAACACTATAGAAGTCAAGGCTTCTTGAAGACAAGAATGGATAAATAAAGAAACGAATAAATGAATGTTCCTGGAACTGTATGGCACCATGAAAATGTCAGTATATTCATCAAGCTTTTCTCCCAGAAGCTCAGGATCAGTCTGATCCTATATGAGACATAATAGAAACAAAGTGGTATAGCAAAGAATCCCTTGCCAGCTTTGTGGAAAGGCTGAGCTTTCTCTTTGAGGTGAGGTGGTAATGCTCTGCTTGTGGCACCTGTTCCTTTGACAAATGGGAGGCTGACAACACTTCGACGTAGTTGACAAGGACCAAGCAATAGTCAGGAGGCTCTGGGACATGGAACTGGCTCTTATAATACTGTCTCTATTGAGCCAGATCATAAAGAACTGAAGAATCACCTATATGCAAATTAGGAACATGGAGATCTTACTGTACAATTTAATATCATTTCTAAGACTTTTTAAATTTTTTGGGTGAGCATATGAGATTCTATTAAGAAAACATGCCCAAGAAGACATAGATTTTGATGACAAACCTTTCCCTTCAGTTACAAACATCTACACAATCTCTTGTAAGTATCACCAATTGTTGAGATCTCCAATGCTGCTTTCATTTACCCCTTTCTGTAGAATATGGATATGATTTTTGAAGTGCTATTGAAAAATGAAAATCTCAGATAAAACCTATTTCAGATTATTTAACTTTTTCATCTTTTAAAAACATTTTAATGAACTTTTATTCATTCTAGCAACTCATGCTAAGCCTGTATACTTGAGGATTAAAATTAGAAGAGTGTATGAATTAGGGTAAGTAAAACTCCAGTATATTTTTACTTACCTTGCTACTGTCACTTTAACAAAATGCTGGCACTGGCACTCAGGGGAGAAGTACAAGTAAATTGACTGAAAAAAAATTTTTTTAAATTGATGTCCACAGAAATCAGACCCAGATGGTTGTTTGTATAAATTAAGATTAATCAAAGTAACACAACCCCCTAGGGAATATCAGCTTGGAACATTAAATTAAGTGCCTTAGTTGTATTTTTATAGCTCTAATCTGTAGTATAACTAAGGTAAAAAAGAAAAAAACAAGGCAAATATCTGAGCCATAGGAGATATCTCTTGATAAATTTGAGTCTGTCAGTTGGATCAGCTGAAGAGAAAAGGCACGAAGGATAAAAGCTCTTAAATGACCTGTGGGGAAGCTGTAATGCAGTTCCACAAGTAGTGCAGATACTGGGCAAATTCAGGCTATATGTCAGGCTAAGTATGCAATCTGAATTGAGTGTGCGCCCCACATGTGTATTTCTGCCTTCCCTGGATGGCAGATTCATGATGGAGAGATGCTGGAGATACCTGCTGAGGTATGCAAGCACAAGGGTACTTAACAGCCTCAAACTTTGCTTGGCTTGAGTTATACACACACACACACACACTCACATTCTTTCCTCACAATACACTTAACAACCTAGGATCACTCACCTACATCAAGATGTACATACACACCACTAATACAATGAGTCTGCACCTCCTTAGCACCCCCTTGGTAACTCCCCTTTTATGGTTGGTATCCATTCACACATTTCTCATGACATATCCAAGAACTAGAGGCAGTGGGGGCCATCCAGCCTGGACGGGTTTTGGTTGCATGCACAGTGAGGCAAATTGTCATTTGGGTAAAAGTTTAGGGGAAGATCCATTACTTACCATCTTATAACAGTTCATGATTGGGTATGCCTATGATTAAAACCCAATGCATCATGGAAAGGTCATAAATAGTGAATAAAGGATTATATAATCCAAGTCTGTCAGTCAAACAGAAAACCACCTACACCAGGCCCTTAACAACCAACCTGCTCCTCCCCCATAAAAGGAAGCCCCCCGAAATTAACTGAAGCCCTTCAATACTCTAGCTCAAGGAGCCCAGTGCTCTCTTACAGCATATTTGGTCTGTATTTTATTCTTGCTTAGGAAGACAATTTCTTTATACTTCACAGTATGTGGGTTCTTTTTCAGTTTTTATTTTTAAACAAGATGTCAAGGGCTGGAGCTATGGCTTAGTGTTTAAGACACTTGTCTGCAAAGCCTAAGGATGCATGCTCTACTCACCAGATCCCACGTAAGCCAGACACACAAAGGTGAGATAAGTGCAAGGTTGCACATGCCCACTAGGTGGCTCAAGCTTCTGGAGTTTGACTGAAGTGGCTGAGGCCATGGCACATTAATTTTCCCTCTCTCTCTCTGTTTCTCTAAAAAATAAAAATAAAAATAAGATGTCAAGAGCCTGGAAATCTCCAGACAGATGCCCAGCAGTTAATGCCATGACTCAAGATGAAGGAGATATAAGGGAAAGAAAGCTTCAGCTGATCATATGCTAGAGCTAGAGTATTTGTCCCAGAGAGCTGGTGGTTAAACATCTACCAGAACTCTGTTGATGAAGCGAGATCTTCAATGTCCAGTGAGCAGACAGTATAGTAAAAGTGTTAAATACTCCCCAGGACTCCACTGATGGAGACTTTCAACTTTCAGTGAACAGTGGCATAAAAGTATTTACCTTGTAATTTCTGAGAAAAATCACTACGTAATTTAGTGATTTCACACAATAATATTTGCATTCTAACTCACAGGTTCTATAGAGTGATAATTGCAGAAAGACACGAGTGGGTAGTTCTGGTTTGGGGGGCCTCATGCATTTTCCATGGATATTGCTAGAGCACTGGAGTTAGCTAGATCTCTTTCTCTGCTTGTAATCTTCTCTACACACTCTCTTTCTGTGTGGATTGTGTTGGGATTTCTGAGAATACAATGACCTTCAGATCTTTGTACTTCTTACATAGGATCTAGGACACCAAAGTCAAGAAGGTGGAGATTATAATTTCTCATTTCCTAGTCTCAGAAATTTTAGTCACTTCCATTACTTTTAACTGGTTGCAACTAAGTTGTAAGTCTTCCCAATTTCAAGGAGAGGGAAGCTGCTTGAAGTTCTCAAAAAAGGAGTAGCAAGATATTAAAAAACACTGAGACCCTATCTTGAAAACACCAAAAGAGAAGGACATGTAGCATTGGTGGCTCATACTTTCATACGATGTTTACAAAATGTCATAAAGCAGAGCTCAGTCTACAAAATTAAAGCAAACCATATGCAGCTACCCATAGCACAGGGTCTGTGGAAATGCCAGAGAGCTGTTTCTGCCTGAAAACATTCACATACATCAGTTAGAATACCTTTCCAAATGAAAAAGTAGAGCTACAAAGAAAAGTAGTTGATTTGGCAAAGTTTTATGAAGCCATGTGTGCTACTAATACAGAACATGGTACAAACCACGGCCTAGTACTTTCCATGTCTATAACAGGAACTTCATACTCTTTAATAGCTTATTCTAAACATATCAATGTATTCCTTCCTTGCATTAGATTTTATCCTCATCTTGGTCAGTTATCATATTAGTTTGTTTTCTGCTTTTGTCTTTGCTGTTGAATATGAGTAGCTTTTCTGCTTATTTATTTCCTCCTCCAGTTACATTTATTTCTCTGATCAGCATATTTATTCCATTGCCCATGGAGCCTTGAATTTTCTACTGTTGAAGTGGAAAAGAAAATATCCACTCCTCTGAGCTCTGATCCCTCCAAGAGAACCAGATGTTCAGAATTGAAGAAAACAGAAAGTTATCCTGAAATAGTAAAATAGGTACTGGATAGTCAAATAATTAAAAGAAAAATCTGAGAAGTTTAACTAATAACTGTGAGAGAGTGCCACATTTTAGGAATTTGAAAAATGGTTTAAGAAGCTGCAACTGGGTATGGTCGTTCACAGCAATAATCCCAGGATTCTGGAGGCTAAAAGAGGAGGTTGACCACAAGTTCGTGGTCAGGCATAGTTTCGTACTGCATACTGTCTTAAAGAAAAAAAACAGAAAAATGAAAAAGATATAATTCATACACTTTCATGTTGATGTCTTTTAAATTGTGAGTAGAGTAACAGAAAACTGAAAGGCAAAAGCAAAAGCTTATAGAAACTCTTTAGCCACATTCTAAATTCAAAACATTCTTGAGACTATGAGATGCCAAGTTTCATGTTAGGTTCGTGAGACAGAACAGAAGCAAGGTGAAAACAAGCATCTGGTCAGCACTTAAATATAGGCTGACAATTCAATGACTTTGTAGGTTCTGCCAATTCCAAACTCACCCTTTAATATTTGGGATGTAACAATACGTTGTGGTAACTAAAAGGCTCAAGAAGCTGAAGGTCAGAGATAGACACAATCCAAGAGTGTAAGGCAATCGAAATTGCTGAATTACTCAGCAGTATTTGTGTTTATGTGTTCATGTTGACAAGAGCATATGTATAAGAAAGGCTTCATGTGCATATGTGTGTTGGTGTATGTAGAGGCCCAAAGGCAATGTCAGGTATCTTCTTCAATTACTCTCAACTTACCTTTCACTGAACAAAGAGCTCACTAATACAGCTAAGCAAGGTAGCCATCAAGCTCCAGAGATCCTCTTATGCCTGTCTCCCTAATGCTGGGATTATAAGCACATAAGACACCACACCTGGTTTTTATGTGGGTGCTAGGTATCCAAACTCAGGACCTCATGCTTTTGTGGCAAGTACTTTACTGACTGAACAGTCTCTCCATGCCCTCAAACCTGTATTTTTCATAGACAAACTAGGCACAAATAATGATGAATTAATACCAAGTTAGATCACCCAAATCATAGTAGTTAGTGGCAAGTACAGTGTAGCAATTTGTGTCTCACCTTCCTGAGTTACTTTTAGTACGTAACTAGCACAGTTAATGTCTGACCTCACCAACTCACACTTCCTTTTCTTTTTCTGTGCCATCCCATCTTCTGCCCTCCTTTTCTTAGAGTTTCATGATTATCAGAGTTCAATGCACTAGAAGTTCATTTCAGGAGTGTGAGACATTCACAGGTATTGTGGTTCTCAGCCTTAGATGCACACTCACATATCCTAGAAAATGCCAAAAAGAATCCATGCTTGAGTGCTATATCCTCCCTTATCAAAAACTTGGTTGAGCTAGTATGGCATATGGCCTGGGTATAAAAATATCCATTGAGGGCTGGAGAGATGACTTAGCAGTTAAGGCACATGCCTGAAAAGCCTAAGGACCCTGGTTCAATTCTCCAGGTTCCACATAAGCTAGATGCACATGGTGGTGTGTGCATCTGGAGATTGTTTGCCATGGCTAGAGGCCCTCAGGTGCCCATTCTCACTCTCTCTCTCCCCCTCTCTCTGTCTCTAATAAATAAATAAAAATAAAATCTTTAAAAAATATGTTCATTGATCAATAGGTGATTCAAGTATGTGCATAAATTAAAGAAATAATCTCCAGGAACATTTCAGTGCTAAAGGCCTAACTATTGAATCAAGTACTGTGGGTTCCTGGGTCCAAGAAAGTTCAGTTAAAATGTAGAGAAATAGCTAAGTGGCTTCAGGTTGACAAGCAGAGAAGAAATCCAGGTGGGGAGAGTGGAAACTTTGACAAAGCATATTTCCTGTGTTCCACCCAATGGAAGCCCTTTGGAATGTGGTTAGAGTGATCCCTTTTTTAAAGGCAGTAAATGATAAGGATTGCATTTTTATGTGCAGCCAGCCAATTTCTTTTAATTTGACAAGTTTATTTTATAGAAAACACTGAATAAGCTTAATAATAAGCTATCTTATTCTTAAGAGAGCTGGATTCAACCAGGAAGATGGACATTTTAATGAATTTTCTCTTTGAAGAGTCCTTTATGTTGGCATATCATGTTCAAACCTGGCTTTTGGCTTGTAGAAATTTCCTTTAGTTTTGCTCCCATGTGAATGTGTCATTGCTTTCCCTAAAATGCTTATGAACAACTCTTGGAGGAATGTTTCTCTGCCTTCAAAGTCTCATTCCTGGTGCAAACATGAGGCAGTTATCTGTAGACATTCTGTCATGGGTGACCACCTCAAAGCCCTACACAAACACCTACATGAAGTTTTCCAGTATTTGTAGATTCATGAGGAGAAAATTAGCAATAGCTTCACTTTCCACTGTGCAGGATGAACCAAGGATTAGGTTCTCTCAGTTGATTATACATTAAAGAGAAAAATGTCAAACAGTAAAGTAAAGTGGGACAGTGAGACTTCCCACACAAGTACCTCCACAGTACTAACAAGCTAGCTTTGCTGTCACTTTCACAACTACTAAGAGATGACCTAAGAACAGGGCAGAGGAGCTTTCCATTGGAGGAACTTGATCTTGTGTCTAGATATTCAGGAAAAAGTGGGACAGTTGGTGCTTACTAAAGCTATTTTAATTCAGTTGGAGAAAACTAACTGTATTTTGGCAATAAATTTTGATAAAGTTAGTCCCCTCATTTTGCAAGAAAATAAGAAAAAAAATCTAAATTGATGGTGATAACTTTTTTTTTTTACATATGTGTATGTGCATCTGAGTGTGTTTGTATGTTTTCATGTGTACTAGAGGCCATGGTAGTTTGCATGCCCCCAATAGACTCAGGTGTTTTTATTAATAATCTTATTTCCAGCCACGTGTCTAAAAGAAGTGTGATTTCTACCCCAAAGGTATTCAGAGCACTAGGAGCTCTGGCTGTTTGCTGCTGATCCCCTACTGTTTTGCTGCCCCTTTCTACTTGCTTGCTTGTGGTGCTGGATGTTTGGTTGTGTCTCTCTGCTTGGATCTGTGAAAGGAAGCCAATTTCTTCTGCCATTATGGAACTTCCTCTGGATCTATAAGTCTGAATTAAATCCTATTCCTCCCATAAACTGTGTCTGGTTTATAAGTTCATCCCAGATATGTGGAGCTCACTATGACAGAGACCAAAGACAATCCTGAGTGCTATGACTCAGGAATGCCACAAACACATGCATACACACCTGTGCATACACACAAATATGCACACAGGTGTCCTAGTAGTTAGACCAGTGCTTCTTCTGCTATAGGTATGACATAGTGCTCGTATCTATAAAACTTTTATCTGCCTAAATCTGATGAGTTTAAATGTAATGGAAAGTAGACCAGATGGCATAATTAGAGTAACCTAAACCAGATGTTACCTCCATACTATTAAAGGGAAAAGGCTGTTGGGCCATTTGGAGGCATTTCAAAGTCCACCATGGTGTTCAGCATCTGTAGAAATGTCCATAAATGTTAGAAAAATGAATAGCTGTGATTTCCCAGCTGTTCAATGGGGCCAGATGTCTGTGTGGCCCACATTAGTTAGCTCCACATTAGCACCACATAAACTGCAGGCTGTGCTTGTCCAGAGTTGTTAATTTCTGTAAAGTGCCACGCTGAATCCATTAAGGTTTTTATTACAACACATTTGTTGAGGGGGTTATCATAAGTGT
This sequence comes from Dipus sagitta, assembly GCA_036346955.1. Taxonomy (NCBI): domain Eukaryota; kingdom Metazoa; phylum Chordata; class Mammalia; order Rodentia; family Dipodidae; genus Dipus; species Dipus sagitta. The sequence goes on along the minus strand of CM070773.1, from coordinate 154,801,302 downwards.
TGCTACAAGAAAGTCTGGTGGAAACACAGAAAGAAGATCCATATTCCTCATCATGAGTGATGGTACACTAATGACATAAACCCCCTCTCTTACCTAACCATATAGCTCTGTGGTTATGAAATTCAGATATGGATGACCAGAAGTCATATCATCCCACAGCTTCTATTTCAGTGGCTTTGAATGCATAACTTTTAAAAAAATTGGAGGAATATAATGTATTACTTTTATAATTATTATGTTCCAGTGTCCAACCTTTGAGAGTTACTTAAGACAATGCAGAGGGATGTCATGGAGTGAACATCTAGTACAGCACATAAAATATAATCACTGATTTGCAGATAGTATTATTTCACAACTTCTCCCATTTAAATCACTAGTATAATTTTACTAGTCATCTGAACAATTCTTAATTTTAATGTCTTATATGTGCTTTCATGCATATTAAGTTGCATATTTATACCACAATGAATATTTAGTATTCTTGAAGTAAAGCTAGATTATTGCTCCATTTTTACTAAGTTTTCTGCAGAGTGAATGCTGTGTAAATCATATAAGTAGTGATTGGATGCTTGCATAAAGGATCTCTGAGCAATCAGCTTTGGAATAGCATTTCTCATAATAGGGGTGAAATAATTACAAAGTTCATATTATTTTCTTCTCCTCACAGCACAGTTTTGTGATCACTGATAAATAAAAATATTCTTGTTTGTTTGTTTGTTTTTGAGGTAGTGTCTTGCTGTAGCTCAGGCTGACCTGGAATTTACTATGTAGACTTAGACTGGCTTCAAACTCATGGTGATCCTCTGCCCCTCAAGTGTTGGAATTAAAGGCATGCACCACCACACCCAGCTAAAATATTCTTTATATAACAACCATTAAACCTTAAGGTTAGTAATAATAGTGCCTTGCCTTGTACTATAATATATATAATAAATAATATAAACTTCACCAAGTACTTTAGACAAAATTTTTTAACCAGGTAATAGGACTCCAAACCAACATATTACGGAAAAAATTGATAAAGTTATGAAATATGTGCCATTTTAAGTTAAATGGCTTTCAAAAACAGTTCTCTAACATTCCCTCTTGGACATAGGCAGGGCCCTGGGTTAAAGCAAACCTAAGCTGTCTGACACAGTAGGTCTCTATGAGTTATATAACCTGATGGAAAACAAAGGGGAATTGTTGAAATCACTGAATGTAGAGTTGATCAATCTTAAGTTCATGTCAAGTCTCTTTTCTTGCTTTAAGAGTTCTTTGACCTTGGGCAAGCTATAAATTTCCATGAACTCTAGTTACCACAATGAAAATGAGGTTAAATATTCATTATTCAAAAACATTAAAAAAAATTAAATGACTCTCTCTGGAAGGAACCTGATCATGTAACATATGACTAGAGAAATTCTGGCTTCTTTTTATTTGATCCTCTCATTCTTTCACGCAGCTGCAGTTGGGTTTGGTCAACCATAGCTGAAACACAGAAGACTTGGTAAACAGGTGGCTCTAAACTGTGGGAACAGCCTCAGTGAGGCAGGGGTTTCCAGTAAGAGATCACGGGCAGGTTTGACTCTCGTCAGTGACCATGAGTCTCTTGGTAGAAGATCATTCTTGATGGTGTGACAGTTTTTATAGAGATACGGCTTGAAATCAGTTATCTCTAGGGAAGTATATAAATACTATACTTGTGTCTATAGTGAAGAAAAAATGGAAAATACATGTTCTTTTCCAGTGCAAGAGTAGTGGCATGGTTCCCATTGGAAGATAATCCTTTGTAACAAAACATTACTGGAGACCTTCTGCTGCTGTGTCATGGTTATAAGGCTAACTGGAGTGGAATGTATTTCCTCTGAGTAATGTATTTCCTATGAACTGAGAGATTGTTTCCTGTAGCAATTTCAGAAAAAGGTGGGTGTGATGGTGAATATTCCTTGTCAACTTGATTGCGTGGAGAAATGCCTAGGAGATTACTGATGTACACCTCTGATATATCTACAATGATCTTTCCACAAACAAGCAGACTATGGGCACTCTGAGCTAATCATGAGATAATCTCTTGATGGATTCTCAACATGGTGGTATTTGGAGATGGTGAAATGTAGAGGCTGGGGTTTAAGTGGAGGAAGAAGGGGAAATGTCTTGGGAGTTATATCTCATCTTGGTACTTTCCAAAATCCTCTTCTTATTTTGCTTTCTGGCTGCAGTAATGTGAAATGTTCACTCCTTCATGCACTCCTCACCATGGATAAACTCTCTGACACAATAATACAAAATAGGTTATTCTTCTTTTGTGTGGTTTGAATGTGAAGTATTCCCCATGACATCCAGAGTTTGTGAGTAAGCTTCTTACTGAATCATCAGCTCATGGAACCTTTTGAAGGTGGGGCCTTGTGGAGGAGGTATGTCACTTGAGTAGGGGCTTGAGGTTTAGTAGCCAACATCTTTGGGTATTCAGTTACTTCATTTTAGTTGCTCCCTCCCTGCTACTGACATATGAAGAAGTGAATCCAGTTGACAGCTTTTCCATGCTAAAACTTCCCCTCAAAAATGTAAACCTGAATTAAATTCTTTCCTCCAGTAAGCTTCTTCTGGTCTGGTGTTTTGTCCCAGCAACAAAAATGTAACTGCTACATTCTTCAAACTGCTTTACAGGAGTATTTTAACACTGAGACTCAACAATCACCTTGCCTTGAACCTCCATCTACAGGTTATCTTCCATAGGCATGGAACCATGGGAGAAAGTCAGATGGTTCTTGTAGAAAAGATACTGGGTAGCTCTGTGGTAAACCTTTCCTTTGGAATTAAGCAGGAGAAAACTGCCAAGGATGGCAAGGACCTTCGTAGTGCTCTTTCTCAGGGCACGTTCTCCCCACGTTTCCCTCTGCCACACGCAACCTTTGCTCTGTTGACCTCTCTGGTATATCCCAGCTTTCTTCCTCACCACATCTCCACCTTAAAGTTATATGTGGTCTCCCAGATTGAACTGAAATCGCTGTAAAATTTTTCTATTCTCACTCTACAGTTCCTTCAGTCATGCAACTCTCTCCCCATATTTTGGCTTATGTTTAGTTTCCTGTTGGGCAGAAACCAATACCAAGACTGTTTTTGAGGGCTGCTGTTGAGCAGTTCCCCTGGGACAAACGGAAATGAAGACATGGCAAGTAGAGTCCTCTCTGAAGCTGTGAGTGGGGTGACTCTGCATAGATAGCCACAGAGTTTATCATACTATATTTTTTTGTCCATGTGTTTCTGTCCTTATAGGATTAGGGTATGTGATCTTTAATGATTCATTCCTTTGTTTTCTAAACATGCACTAGCGTGAGCCTGTGGATGTTCTAGGGAACCATACTAGCTCTCAAGTTGAAAATAAACACACAAAAATTATGGCATAGTACAATCTTTGCCCTTCATAACTCACTGTATAACAAGAAACCAAACAGTTTAATATACACTGTGTGGCTAGTACTTCTAGAAAAAGACACAGTTTATCTGGCCTAGACATGCAAAGACTCAGTCTGGAGCTGATTACTTTATCCAGAACCCTGGAAGTTTAGCAGTCACTTTGAGGAGCAGGTTGGCAGTGTGGGTGGAGTGGGGAAAGGGAGGCAGTAACCATGGTGTCAAATCTTCATGGGGAATGCATGGGTAGACTCAGTCAACTAGCACTCACTGGGATGGGAGAAGAGGGTAGGGGGTGTATATGTGGGAAAGGAGGCTGAATCCAGTTACTTTTCCTCATCTGTGATTCCATAATATATAAGCACTCCACATCTCCATATTTTTGCTGTTAATTTCTAATGAGCAAATAAAGAATAAGTAGATATTCCAAAAACTACTGAGTAAAATAAGTATGCATGAATAATGAATGTTAAAGGCACCAGGGGAAAAGAGATATTACTGTTTAAATCTCATTATTCCTTAAGTGCCTATGATCTTGCTTGCTTAAACACTATATATATATATAATTTTATTTCAGAGAGAGAGACAGAGAGATAGACAGACAGACAGACAGACAGAGAATTAGCACACTAGGGCCTCAGCCACTGAAATTGAACTCCAGATGCTTGCAACACCTAGTGGGTATGTGCAACCTTGCATTTGCCTCACCTTTGTGCATCTGGCTTACATGGGATCTGTGCCTTAACTGCTAATCCATCTCTCCAGCCCTTGCTTAACTACTTTAAATGGAAGTGAACTTTGGGATTACCACTTCTCCTAAAGAATGAATAAAGTGGGAGAAACTCAAATTATGGATCACAAATACCTCCTTTTAATCATGGGAAGTTGTTGCTAAACCGGTCCATTATGCATAACAAGCAGCATGCCAATCACAGAACAATGGCTTGCAAATGAGAAACAATTTATTCACCAGGAGGTTGGATGTGAGAGGATAGAGGAGTAACTATCAAGTCAGGGTCTCTGAGAATGTGGTTTAGAGGTACTTGAGGGTAAATGAATAGGACAGGGTCTGTGGAGGTAAGCTCAGTGATTGCTCATAAATGTTCTTTATTTATGTATCAGAATTTGTACTTGGGTTTGATTTTATAATTTTCTGGAATCTAGGCTAGGAGAGTGTAATAGTTTTCACTGCCAACTTGATATGACTTAACATCACGTTGGAAACAAACCCTTGAGCATGTCTGTGAATGAGTTTCTAGATTGGGTTAACTGATGTGGGAAGAAAATGTGGGCAGCTTCATTCCATGAGCTTAGATCCTAGTTTAAACAAAAAGAAACAGTGAGCTGAGCACTAGCTTTCATCGCTCTGTTTCCTGACTGCAGGTGTAACATGACTAGATACTTCCTCCTGCTCCTGTACATTCCCCATCATGATGGAGTATAAATCAAATTAAATCCTTCCTCCCACATTTGTGTCTTGTCAGGAATTTGGTCACAGTAACCAGAAAAGTAATTATTACAGAGAGTGATCAGTCTCACTTGCCTTCTGTCATTGCATCACACCTCAAAACGAACCTAGAAGTTGTGCACACTCCATACTCAGGAATTGTGCAGATAGAGAAGAATAAGAGAGATTCAAAGACCAAGAAGATAGGATAGAAATCCATGAGATGTGGGTGAGATGTCAGTCCCTGGATGTCTCCTGGCTCTGGAACAGTGCTTGTTCTATGGTGAGTAAGCTTAGGGGCTGCCTCTGATAAGAAGACAACCTGGCACATGAGAAAGTCCTGGAACAAGACTTAGGGGACCTTGTTCATGGTCAGACCTAGCTGGCCATGTGTAAGGCCTGTGTCCTCCCTGGTTTCCAGATTCACAACATGCAATATACAGAGATGATATACTCTTGACTATAGCAGAACAGGTTTATGGATGCAGTAAGATTTCATGGCCTGTGATCATGCTTATAATCCTGTGTTTGCCCTATGTTGTAAGGGCTTCTTTACAAGTTATTAACCCATTTATTCCTTGAATTTCTCATTTAGGAAATGTGTACAATAGTCCAAGTCTCAAAAAGACTGTTTGTAATAGCAAGTGGAATGAGGAATGTGCCATGATTAAACATGTGCATGTAAAATAATACTTACCCTTCCATTCCTTTCTTTCATTTCAGTTCCATGACTGATGAGGAAATGCAGGCAGGTGTGACATAGGCACAGCCATCTTGGGAGTGATGACGCTGTTTCCTCAGTTCTTGATTTGAGTTGGTGCTAATATGGACAGCCAGTACTCTTATTCCTGACAGGAGATGGCTAAAATGTTACTAAGGGAATGCCAGTCTAGCCTATAAGATCAGAGACCCATTTTTGATGCTTGATTCTTCCTGGAAAAAAAATTACAACTGTCCAAGCTTCAGCAATCATTGTGATTAGTACTGAGGAGTGTAGATGTGATAGGAGACATTTCTGGGTAAAACATAAATATCAGAATTTTGAACAAGAGGAAAATTCATGTTGTGTGAGTACATACATGTAGCCTTCAGTATTGGCTGGCAGCCCACGGAAGGAGAAGCCCTGCTGTCATTTTCTGTGTGAGTATGCACATATACATATGATTATATTAAGTAGAGTTAAAAACCATGAAAGTCTGTTTTAAAAGAATGGTTTATATCATCAATAATTTTGCTTTCTTTAAGTAATTAACTCATGATTTATCTTATTAAAACCTGAATTGCCTAGTAATATATATACCATTATATATTTTAAGTGATTGATTTATGTATAAAAACTTAAACAATTCAAAAACCTCAAGATAAAACCTACAAGCAGGCAGGGATCATAATCCAATGAAGGGTGCTTAGGAATGTTAATGTTCAATAAACAGATTGAACATGTGGATGCCAAGACAGGGAACCAAATTGATAGAAAAACACATAGTTATCCACAGAGACCCATGCCTGACTATTGAAAAGAACAGCTGTCCTCTGACCAGGGGCATGCAAGTTCTGTATCCACTGGATGTGTGTAGCTCATAACAGTATTCCCGGATGACATTTTCTCTGTATTGGAATCTCATGATTTCTGTTCTTCCTTACATTTCTGCTCTTTCCAACTTCATTTCTAACAGTTTCTCAGGCATAAGGGAGGCTGAGGAGAACAGAATAGAGACCTAATCCTTCATCCATACTTGCTAGTCATGCACTGGACACATTGGCATATGCCCCAATTTCCTTTAAAACCCATTACATTCCTACATGCATGCTACTTGAGCACCAAGATTTGTCCTTTTAGACAGACCTGCATCCTGCCCAAGGTCTGAATCACTGTCTGCATTAGTCACAACCTCACAGCCCTCACTTGTCCCCAGCACCACTGGATTTGGCAAATAATCTTCCCATCCTGGCTGGGACGAAGATGGATCTTTCTTCTTGCTCTTTTGCTGCTATCAGGATAAACTTCAATAATTTTCATAGGTTCAGAGTCAAAGCAAAAAGAAGCCTAACTCAGTGTTCTTTAACCATAAATCCTCTACCTGTGAAGTTTATGGGGCCCCGATTTAATATAAACAACTATCTATTCCATTTTTATATTTTTTCTATCCTATGTATAAGTAATGTACATTCATGTTTGTATGCATAATCATATGTGTATAGGTACTTGTGTGTTCACATGCATGTAGAGGCCATAGGTTGACATTGAGTGTCTTCCTCGATTGTTTTCTAACTTACTTTTTTGAGACAATATCTCTCAAAGAATTTGGAGCTGACTCTAGATACCTTGTCTATAATCCTCTGGAATTCTTCTGTTTCTGACTTCCCAGAGTCAGATATGTGGGCAGCTGTACCTGGCCTCTGTGTTTGTGCTGGGAATCCAAGCTCAGGTCCTCATGTTGGCACAGCAAGCACTTTTCTGACATAACTATCTCCCCAGTTCCAAAATTTTTATGTCTTTTATTTTTATTCCTAAAGGTTCTATATAATATTTCTGTGGTATTTGTAGCAAAATAAATAAATAACTAAACCCACCTTACTATATCAATAGCAATACTCAGGAAATAATATCTCAAAAGCTTAAGTGAAAATATTACTATTCAATAATTTAATATTAGTAAAATGTACTCAAACTGTGCATGTTTTTTTTGGGGGGGTAGGGTCTCACCCTAGCACAGGCTGACCTGGAATTCACTCTGCATTCTCAGGTTGTCCTCAAACTCACAGTGACCCTCCTACCTCTGCCTCCTGAGTGTGAGTACTGTTATTAAAGGTGTGCATGTCTTTTTTAAAGGAAAAGTTCCAAATGAGAGAAACCTGAAACAAAGTCAGAGAAGGGAAGGAAAACATTCATACCATTCCCATGCTCCTCATATCATTCTGTGCTTTTTGGGGGACATCCACTTGCTGTTTAAGAACCATATGGTCTCTTTTACCATGATTGCTCTCCACACCCTCTATTCTGGGCTGTGGCTTATTCTCTCCAGCTTCTCTCCACCTCTTATTATTCTGTCTGTGCTATATATTTGTCCCTTCATGATAGACCTGGGGCATCAGAGCTGAGGCATTAAAACCTTTTCAGATAAATGGTGGTAGGGGATTATTTTCACAGGAACCCTTAAAAATAGTTGTAGCCAATTACTATAATTTTAACTTTTCAAATGTCAATACCTTTGACAAGTTGCAGCTCTGGTGACCAGATCTCATAGGACCCTCATGCTTCCCCCTTGAGAAGCAGCATGAAGCTGGAATTCTCAGTTGATCAAAGCAAATTGCATGCATTTTCCAAAGGCAAATTGCAGACAGATAGCATTCATATAGAACAGAAAACCACATGAAAGGGAACACTGCTGTATCTGATGAATCATAACTTCAACCCAAATTACCCTTTGAATATTATTGGGAAATGGGAAGCATTTCAGAAGGCTCCATTAATGTGTGTGTTGAAAATAGGACATAGCTCCAAGCCCCAACCCAGTCCTTCATTTCTCAAAGGCTCAACATTGAATTAGTTGTGAAATTTCCAAAGTTCTCAAAATCAAATTCATGAAGTTCATGGCCTGAAGCATACAAAAGTTTCCATAGTATTTAAAGTGTTTTTCTCTTCATATGCCAAGGACCATTAAGTAATTCTGAATTTATACTACATATATATGTTTGACATCACACTTTTCATTGCTGTGACAAAATACCTGCCATGAACACCTTAAGGGGAAAAGGACTTGATTATGGCTCATGATTCCAGAAGGTTCAGCCCACAGTTACTTGGCCCTAGTCTCTGAGCTCTAGAGTTCTTAGCACTAACATCATGGTAGTGCCAATGTGTGAAAGGTGCTGTTCACTTCATAGCAAACAGGAAGCAGAGTAGGACAAGACCCAGGACCCTACAGGTGCATACCTTCCATTATCCACTTCCTGAGCCTAGGACTAATCTAAAGTTTCCAGAACTTCTCAAGAAGAGTTGTTATTGGAGGTCAGACACTCAACATGTGAGCCCGTGGAGGACATTTCATTTCAAACCATCACAATAAGTAAAATACTAGAATGTGCTCAAGCATTGGAAATTACAGATCATCTCAAAGGCCAATCATGAATCATTCTCCACCTTCCATAGTGGGGGCTGTGGTCAGTAAACCAAGGGCAGGCATAAAACTTAAATTTAAGGTCTCAACCTGTTCTCCAGCAGAAAAACTGCTCATGTTTAAGAAGAATAACTCAAGTAGTCTTTATATTTTATAATTAGATAAAGGCATCCCCTGATATGGAGCTGAGGAATTAGCATTTTTACTCTGCCCATTCTGGATGTTACTGTCTCCTAGGAAACTGAACACTAGAGAGGGCAGTTCAGCAGGTAATCTCTTGATTTCTGCCTATGGTTCTGCTAGGCTGGTGGGAAGGGTCAGAAAGAGATCAGAGGGTAAGAAAAGGGATGATCTGTTCCTACCCACTCCTATGTTGAGTGCCTTTCTGGTCCTGTCATTGGCAGACACTTGCACCGTGGCATTAAGGGTGGCCTTTCACCAGTGCCTGATATTATTCTTCTCTTGCTTCCAAAAGGCTTAGGAGTAGAAAAAGCTTCTCCACATTACTAGTTCCCAGGTATATTAGTTAGTTGTTGCCATCTCAAAATGCCTGACAAACAACTTTAGGTAGAAGGAATTATTTCAGATTGTAGTTGCTGGTAATATGGTCTATTATGGAGGGAATGGCATGTCAGCAGAAGTTTGACGCAGCTGTCCATGTGGCGTCCACAGTCAGGAAGCAGAGAGTGATGAGTGCTGGTGCTCGGTGCTTGGGTAGTTTTCTCCTTTTTTTTTTTTTTTTTTTTTGAAGTAGGGTTTCATTATAGCCCAGGCTGACGTGGTACTCACTCTGTAGTTCCAGGCTGGCTGGCCATGAACTCACAGTGATCCTCCCACTAAAGGCATGTGCCACCATCCTCAGCAGTTTTCTCCTAAAAGATGAGCCCATGGGATGGTGCCACTCACAGTTAAAGTGAGTCCTCCCACTTTAATTAATCTTATCTGGAACTCCCTCATTGATATCCACAGAGATTTGTGTTTGTGATGATTCTAAATCCCATTAAGGCAATAAAACTATCATACTAGGTCTCTACATACTTGTGAATTCCTAAGTCTTTCCAAGTCATAGAAAATGAACTTTTTGTTAAGAAATATCTTTGAAAAATTCCAGTTGAGCATGTGTGGTGTTTGTATTGGGGTTCTGCCTGATGCACACATTGCTATTCATTTCTAGCTCTTGTAGCTCTCACCTACAATTGAATTGCATAGCCTTGTATATCGAGATAAATTTAATGCAAATGTATTCAGAATATGTTGGCTGCTATGAAACTGCTATAAAACAATTTCAGGTTAGCAAGTTCCTTCCATCCTCCTACCTGTGATGGGTGTGGGTCTGAGTCTGGAGGGCACCTGCTCAGATACTTGTGTCATATGAAAAATATTAGACCATGGACACATGGATTATGATTGAAATAGAAGCAGTTTATTCAAAAAGAAGAAAGCAAAACACTCCTAAAAATGGAGCAGAGCTAGAGAGCTGGGCTAGAACTATAAAACCTTCATCTATGATGGTCCTGATCACTGTAGGATATTCACACAGTATCTGCTTTCATGCATGTTCAGAGAGCAGTGGGATTTCTTTTTATTCACATATATCTGTGTTGTTACATGTAGTCAGGTGGGAAAGGGTTTCCAGTTTCTGCCAACTGGCTTCTTTCACATGCTATTCTTGCTGCCTTCTTCCTAATATATTTACCCTATTGTCACATATCTATGCACAGAGACTCCCTTAGAAGAACCTCCTCTCATGTGGGTCCCTCAAGACTCCCCCTTACCTCCTGTCACACATCTATGAGCAGAGATTCCTTTAACAAGAGCTTCCTGTCATATGCCATCCTGCAAGACCTTCCCTCAGCCCCCCTCCTGTCCTACACCTATGCACAGAGTGCCCCTTAGCAAGAGCTTCTTCTCATGAGGCTTCCTTTATGGCCTGTACTGTCTGAGCCCTCACTGGGGGTCTTGATCTCAGTATTATCCAGTTTATTACCTACTAAGTTTTTCCAGGCAAAGCAGTTTTTGGAAAGCCTGTATTCCCTGCCCACACCCTCTTTCCAGGCCAAACACTGCTTTTGGAACCCCACCACCTTACAAAAATGCATGGCTGCACCTAACATTTTACATGAACTCTTGAGAGCTGGACTTGACCTGATCTAGTACTAGAGGCTCTTATACTTAAGCTGCAAGCATTCCTAACTGCTCAGCCATTTCCCCAGGCCTCCATTATGATTTCTAAAACTTGTCTTTTGGGGCCAAGTACAGTAGCCTGGCATGAAACAGTAGCCTCCTATTATTTTATTGGATACCAGGTAAAATCTCAGACACGCCAGAGCTTTTGGCTGGAGGAAACTCCCTTCTAGGACCCAGATCCCACTAGTATAACATTCTATCTTGTTAAGGATCTGTGACAGTGGGAACAGGAAGTTACTTTATCCCTTTTATTCTCTGCACAAGTCTCTGCCAACTCATTGGCCCTCAGTGTACTTCTGTGTCCTGCTATGGTTGTGCTTTGCCACTCAGCAGCCATCTACACAGCCTCCATGAAGCCTCAAGCTCCTTGCAGCAGCTTCTTTTTTCTAGACACAGCAAGGTGCTTACTTACCCCACAGAATTCCCCCTTTTTAAGTCTCCATTCTGAAACATTTCTGTCTTCACACTGGGACATTTCACTAGACTTATTGAAGTAGTTAGGAGCCCAAAGGAACACATAGGAGATACAGGGATTTCCACAGAGGACACATCCTTCTTCCAGTAGCTGGGGATACATGTTTCCTCTCCTTCATTCCACAGGTGCATTCATGCACACATGGATGCAAATATGCACAAGGGCAATAAATGACTGTGAGACCTGATAGCTTCCTTGTGTAGTTTAGGTATGTAGTTTCAACCAGAGGAGAACATTTATAAAAGGAATTTTCTCACATTGTAGCTCGGACTAACTATTATTTTATTTTCTCAATATTCAAAATGTGATTTTTCTTTTATTCTCTCTGTTCTGACTTAAAGGTCATCATTTTGGTGTAGCTCAAGGTCATATCCTTTTCTTGCTCCATTCACTAATGACTGCTATACCTTCATCCCAGTTTAGAAGTAATTGCAGATTACACCTTCAATCAAAAGCCTGACCATGATAAACAGCTAACCCCTGTGCCAGCATGAAAGAAAAAGAAACTCTGCTAGTGTTTGCGTTGTTCAGAAGAAGCACTATGCCACTTGAATGCTGGCATTTAATTTTCACTCCCTGGAAGACTTCACTTAAACTCCTTTATTTATCATAAACACATCCATGTTCACATTCCTGCTTGGGACATTTTTAGCAGGAACTACTGGTTGCCAGTGACAACAATCATATTTAATTGTTCACTCTGACATGCGCAAGCACTCTGTTAAACACAGATTATTCCAGGTTGAATAAATGAATAGTAGAGATGCTGGCCAAGAGCTGGGAACACAGAAGTAGAAATAATGAGTCTCAACACCTCTCAGAGAATGCAAGAAGGGACAAGTAGGTCACAAGCTTGTTGGACCTTCAGGTCTTCCTTTCTGATTGGGTTATCAAAAGCCAAGTGTGTTGTGAGTTTTGTCTTGTGAGAGAGACAGCAATGAGGGCAGTTTGGGGATTTGTGACTGGTGTCTGAATATAAGGTAGTTGTGACACTGAGCCCTTGTCACGAGTCTGACTCTGACCTTGGATAGTCAGTCTTAGAAATGGTCTGAACTGTTGGACACAAAACTGGTATTGGCTAATCAGATACTCAGTTTGCTAACTAAGTTGTTGGGCAGTTTTGTCTCTCTGGTCATGAAAGACATTGGTCTTTCTTATTTCCTTTCTTTTTCACTGTCTCTCTCTTCTCTCTCCTCCTCTGTCTATTAAACTGAGTTACATTGGGAAGTATGTACTTGTCTGCTTTATTTCTGGATGAGATTGTGTAGAATTGCAGTTGTCTACTTGGATGGAGCTTGCCAGAGAAGTTCATAGGAGTGTTTTCCTTTGCAGAAGTTTTAAATAAAAATTTGATTTTGGGACTAGGGAGATGGCTCAGCTGTTAAAAGCCTGCAGGCCCAAGTTCAATTACCCAGCCACCCACACAAAGCCAGACAGGCATTCTTTTGTAGTAGTAAGAGATCCTGGTAGATACATAACACATACACATACACACTCACACTTGCAAATAAATGAATGATTGAAAAAAGTATAAAACAAAAAAATTAATTTCATTAATTTGAATTACAGTTAATACTTTCTACTTAACATTTGGTAGAGTTTGATAGTTTGTAGTTTCCAGTGAGTTGATAGGTTATATCTCATTTGTCAATTTATATGTATGTTCTTGTTCATAGGCATTCCACGTTATCCTTTAAAAGTTCAAGGTTCATAGTCCTAGTGTATTTATATTATTAATTTCTTTCTTTAAAATTTTTTTTTGTTTATTTATTTGAGAGCAACAGAGAGCGAAAGAGGCAGATAGACAGAGAGAGAGAGAGGAGAGAGAGAATGGGCATGCCAGGGCCTCCACTGCAAACGAACACCAGACGTGTGCACCCCCTTAGGCATCTGGCTAATGTGTGTCCTGGGGAATTGAGCCACGAACCAGGGTCCTTAGGCTTCACAAGCAAACGCTTAACTGCTAAGTCATCTCTCCAGCCCTTCTTTCTTTTTATTACTCAAAAATACTACAGGTTTATTGATTTTCTTGTTCTCTTGAAGGAACAATCTTTAGGATTTGACTTTGTTATCTCATATATCTTTATTGAATTTCCAAGTTGATAATAACCCTCCCTTCTTCCTGGTTTGGGTTTTCTTTCCTTCACAGTTTCTGGAAGTGGAAGCTCAGGCTATTGATGGAATGTAGGCATTGTTTTCTAATGCAAATGTTTCCTGCTGTGTTTTGTCATAACTGCCTTATCTGTATCCGAAAATATTCATATGTAGTATATTCCTTTTCATTAAATACAGTGTTGTTACATTTTCCTTAAAGTTTCCTCTAAGACACTCTATTTTTTTAATTATTTTTTTCAAGGTAGGGTTTCACTCTAGCCCAGGCTGGAATTCACTATGTAGTCTCAGGGTGGCCTTGAACTCACAGCGATCCTCCTACCTCTGCCTCCCGAGTGCTGGGATTAAAGGTGTGTGCCACCACGCCCAGCTAAGACACACTTTTTTTTTTTTCAAGGCATGGTATCTAGCCCAGACTGATCTCAAACTCACAGCAATTCATCAACCTCAGCCTCCCTAGTGAATAGGACTAAAGGCATGTATCATCAGAACAGGCTCCACTATATTTGTATATATAGTGTTACATTTAACTTCTCAATGCTTAGACAGACTTTCTTATTTATCTTTTCTTGGTCTTTATGTCAATTTTATCACAGTTACATGCTATCTGAGTTGGGTGGCATTTTATATATATCAGTGAGTGTTCCATGTGTGTGAAGCTCTAAGCTGTCACTGTCCATAGGAATCATGTTGAATATGGATTGATTCACATATTGCCAATTTAAAGACTCTTATGTTGTTCAAACCATGAACCAGGTATTTCTTTGCTTTTATTGGGAGTTTCCTTCAAATTTTTCACTACAAGTAGAGCACTGTGCAAGGCTCTGACAGAATAAGCACCTTCTGTTTCTGTGTATTCGTATGTGTATTTCAAGTTGATTTTCTTAATTTCATTCTTCAGAATGCTCATTCCAACATACAATGATATGATGGGTTTTTTTATGTTGGTATTTTCTTTGTGATTTTGTTGAATTTGTTGACTAGCAGTATACCATTGTCTCAGTATACCATTGACTCAGCAAGATTGTCTGCATATTCTGACTGGTAATCTGTGTGATGTGAGTGGATAATGTGCTTACTTCTGGCTATGGATGCCTTTAATCTCTTTATTTTCCTGCTGATTTCACCCCACTGCCACCACCACATTTGACCAGTGCTGACTGTGTTCCCTCTGTTGGACAGGCCTGACTCCCACTATTTTCAAGTTCCATGGGAAGCCTGTCCCTAACTGCCATCCTGGGTGAGACTTTCTTCAGCTGGGCCTCTGCAGTCCTGACTCCAGCCCTCAGATGATTCAGACCACCTACCTCTGGGAACTGGATGAGATGTGTGGCTCACCTCGGTGCGCTGCCACATCCACTGTGCAGATTGTGGACTCTGTGTCAAGAGCATCCAGACATGCAGAACGTGGTCCCAGGTGTAACGTCTTGGTGACCAGTGTTGTGGACTCCCTTCTTCACCAGATGGTGAAAATGAGCTGCCCTATACCCAAGGTGCCCTGCTCCCACTCACTGTCCTCTACTAGTGGGTAGCATCACAAGTGTGAAGAAGAGAGTTGGGGTGGTTGGTTTGGTGGTGTTTATGAGGAAGGTTCTATCTCTCTAGTCCAAATTCACTAGGTAGTACAAGCTGGCCTCAGATTGACAAGGGTCCACCTCCCTCAGCCTCCTGAGTGCTGGGATTTCAGGTGTGAGCCACCACACCTGGCTGCAATGATCCCTTTCTGATCGTGACTGCTGACCTTGTCTGCTGAAGGCTGCCTGTGCATGGGGAAGAGTGTGATCGCATCCAGGCCACTCTCACATACACGCATTTCCATGGACCCTATGGTCATTTCATGCTCAGCCCCAGTAGTGTGGCCAAGCCCAGCATTCCCTTAAGAACATCATTGTCAGAGCCCAGTGTGGTGCTGCTGCACCTTTGGTCCCAACACTCAGGAGACTGACGGAGGAAGAGAGTCATGATTCAAGGCAGCCTGGACCTACAGAGTGAGTTCCAGGTCAGCATGGGCTACACTGAGACCCTGCCTCAAAGAAAAAAAAAAGACCTGGGTGTGGTGTCACACACCTTTAGAGCCAACACTCAGGAGGTAGAGGTAGGAGGATCACGTGAGTTTGAGACCACTGTGAGAGTATGTAGAAAATTCCAGGTCAGCCTGGGCTAAAGTGAGACCCTACCTTGAAAACAACAAAACAAAAGGACTGGAAGAAAATCATCAGTTTAAATATCCCAATGGAATAAACTCTCTAATACATTATCTCCCCATCTTCAAATTCAACATCATAAATATCTAAGAGCAGTGAAGTGGTAAATGTGTGCAAAGCTTTGGGATCAAGATCCTTAGAGAAATCCATAAAACATTACATTTGAGTTGATATCATAGCAACCTAGGTGGGGTTGCTGTCCAGTTTGACAGAGCAGGAGCCCTAGACTAAATCAGAAATCTCTGTCAATGACTCCTGGTCGGCCCGACCACAAGCTCCATTACGTGCACTGCTCCAGCACAGGGCAATATACCCATGCTGATAGCATCTGCATTCCTTCAAGGCATAGGATGCCCTCTTGCATTCACCCATTTCCTGTAATGCCTAATGATGGCCTTCTAGTGATCTCCTTCCATAAACGAAGTGCTTGTCTTGGGGCTGCAGTCCAAAGGCAGACAGTGCTAGAGATTATACCATCAGAGTCACTTCATGCCCTTGAGCCATGCAATTGAAGCAAACAATAAAGTTTTATTTAACACAATGACTAAATATAAAACACAATTAAAAATATAAATGAACTAGGAAAAGTAAATGGATATTTTCCCTGGAGAGAGGATTTCAGCTGAGGTACCAGAGCTGAGTGATATTCAGTGGCCTGATCTTATTAAATGCTCACATCAGACATGCTCCACAGAGGATCTGGATCTAATAGTCCTGTGGTAGTTTCATGTGCCTTCCCAGTGGCTGGTGAGTCTGCCCTTCGATGGAGCAGGCGCTGATGTGGACACAGGCTGCTCCGGCTCAGCCATCACCTGGAGAGCTGCTGGCGTTGGCTCCATGACCTCAGGTGGAACAAGGTATTCGGGTGGAGCCAGCCCTCACTGGCACATGGCTTCAGAAGCTGATGCCAGTGCTTCTGGCATCCCTGATGTGTCACTCTGCGAGGCGAAGGCGAAGAAGAGACTCACTTTAGGTGGAGTCAGCACTGGAAGTCAAGGTGGTGTAGAAGGTTCAGTGTGAGAAGAGCTTCTTCAAGATGTGTGCGTTTCCCCAGTTCTTTCTAAAACCACAACTGACCCCTCCCTGCTAGAGAATGTCCAGACCCTGTCCCCAGGACAGTACACTTCACCGGCCTGAGGTCCACCTATGGTTCCAGGACAAATGCCAGCTTCTAGAGCCCACCTGGTGGTACCTATCACTGAAACATCTCTCACATTCTCAGGCACCTACCACTGGTGACTTCATGCGAGGCATTTGTGTTTTTGTTTTGATTCTCCCGTGACATGAGAAACTGGACATGAGCAGCTAGATTTGAAGATGGCATGTTGTCATTCAAGTAGGCTATCAGCCTGTCCAGAGTGGCCACATCTGGATCCCTATAAAAATCTTGTGGCACGTTCTTCATCCACATTGCAAAGAATAAACCTATGGCCCTGCAGGAAGGTGGACAGGGAGTAAATCAGATGCTTGCCCTCTCCTTTTCCAGCACTGCCATAGTCCCTGCTAGTAGAGGGTAACCAAGCTCATGTGCAGCTGGACATGGTGAGAATGGGAGTGGGGCCCATGTGGACAGGGGTTTCTGACACCTAATGCCAAGGCCCTGAATGGAGGACAGCACTGTGCAAACTGGCCTGGGTGTAGCTATGGTGGATATGGACTTTTACAGGGTTCTGATTTTAGCTGCCATCCTCCCTCTGCTCCCCAGTACCATGACTCCATGCTCAGATCTGTTTTCTCAGGTGTCAATGCAGCCCCAGTCATCAGTCCTCTAGTGGAAATCACCAGAAGAGGGTGACGGCCATTGCCCAGCCCGCTGGCGAAGGCTCCCAAATATCCCACCCTGAAGAGGTGCACTTCCCTCCCTCTTCACCCAAAGCCCACTCACTTCTTTTCTTTCTCATTGTCCTCACTCCCAGGCTGGAAACATGGGTACCTGGAGGATGTCAGGAGGATGTCAGTCCTTAGATCCTTGTCCCTTACCTGTCAGGACATCTGGAGCCCAGAACAACAGCCCAGAGGAAGGGCGGCTAGGATATGGAGTGTTGGCTGTTGTCTGAGTTGCATGCCAAGTGCCTGGGAAACTAACATTTGAAGGTAGTGGTGTGTTCTTATGCTATGAGTACCCAAGAAGCTCATTACCAGTCACCTCCATAGCCACAGAGGTTCTTGGGGTGCCCATGCTGGGTCTTTGGCCATGTGCCATTTATGCTAGGTATGCTAGATAGCACAGGGAAGCTTATTTACAAATGTGAAACGGACTTTGCCTGAAGCCTAAGAAAGAGTGGTGCTGGACAGTGCGTTTTGGTGAAGGGAGAGAGCTAAGTGAATGTCATCAACTAGAGTCCCTCACATCTTTAAGACCCTGAGCCAACAACACCACGGTGCAATCTAACTTAGTCCTAACAACAATGTAGAAGACCAAACAGTCTCAGAGATAGCAGAAGCCTCCCAAGATCGCAACATGAAGGGGCAGGATGGGGAGGGGAGATGGCTCAGAATATAAAGCCTCTTTAAAATTCTACCAGCCTAGGTTCAATCCCTCAGTACCCACATAAAGCCAGAGGCTGAAAAGTGGTACATGCATCCAGAGTTAATATGCATCTCTCATATGTCCATTCTCTCTTTCCCTCTTATTTACATACATCAATACTTTTATACTTTTATACATAAATACTTTTTAAATTTAATTTTGTTTATTTTTATTTATTTGAGAGCGACAGAGAGAGAAAGACAGAGAGAGAGAGAATGGGCACTCCAGGGCTTCCAGCCATTGCAAACGAACTCCAGATGCATGCGCCCCCTTGTGCATCTGGCTAATGTGGGTCCTGGGGAATCGAGCCTCGAACCGGGGTCCTTAGGCTTCACAGGCAAGCACTTAACCACTAAGCCATCTCTCCAGCCCAACATAGATAAATATTTTCTTGAAACAAAAAATAAGTCAGGATAGGCATGGTAGCCCACAACTTTTATTACAGCATTCAGGAGGCTGAGGTAGGAGATTCACTGTGAATTTGAAGCCAGCCTGGAGCTACAGAGTGAGTTCTAGGTCAACTTTGACTTGAGTGAGACCCTACCTCGAAAAAGAAAAAAAAAATAAGTGAAGAGAAGAAACAGGAGGCGGTAAGCTCCTCTGGGCTTGGACCTGGGCACCCACCTTTCCATGATCAGGTCCATCACCTTCCAGACAGTGGTAACCATTGGCATGACGGACAGGAAGATGCAGAGCACATCGTAGTTGCCATTCTGAACAGCAGTCGACAGGTAATTCACCACTTCATCCACATAGTTGGGACTTTTGTAGTCAAATGAATGTCTCAGCATGTTTTCACCATTTTCATCATGAAGAAGGACCTAAGAGGTATTGTTCAGGAAACATTAACACACTGCTGAATCACTATTGCCATGAACTGAAGTGGTGAAAAGTGTGCAGAAAGAATTTCCTCCATGTACATACACATACACACATGCACACTCTGCTGGATGGAAGTCCAGGGGCTCAAAGGGATTTCATGACCTATGGGGGCCTCCTCTGGGCTATCCGGTGTTACCATTATATTCCTTGGGGTAGGTGGGCAGAAACATTTGGCACAGCAGTGCACACTGCGTGTCCAGATTCGGTGAATGTCTCTTTTCCATGCACATCTGAGGCATGAGCCTACAGAGACCAAACAAGAGAATAAGCACATACTGCCCTTTCCAGGCTCTCTGGACAAGTGAGTCAGGGTCTCTGGACATCGGAGTCGGTTGAGGTTGCCTCTCCATTGTGACTACATGGTCACCATGGTATCAAGTTCTATTGGCTACTGTCAGTCAAGTGAGATCACTCTTGCCTTCCTCTTACCTGAGTCTCTTGCTCAGAAAAGACCTTTTTTTTATTTATTTCCAAGCAAAGAG
This sequence comes from Dipus sagitta, assembly GCA_036346955.1. Lineage (NCBI taxonomy): Eukaryota > Metazoa > Chordata > Mammalia > Rodentia > Dipodidae > Dipus > Dipus sagitta. Next base: position 154,781,466 of record CM070773.1, on the reverse strand, counting down.
AGAGAATGGATGAATGAGAATGGGTACACCAGGGACTCTAGCCACTGCAAATGAACTTCAGATGCATGTGCCCACCTTGCTCATGTGGTTCCATGTGCACTGGGCAATCGAAAGTAAACAAGCACCTTAACCTCTGAGGCATCTCTCCATCCCAGAAAAGACTTTTCTTAATGGCCCCTTGAGCTGCAGACATCTCCCCCTCTCTTTGGTCCAGGGACAACAGGACAACGACACAGCAACATGATTCATCCCACCACACTGTCCTGAGATGCTTGGGTTCAGCCAAATCCTCTGTTCACCAACTGCTCCCAGAGATCTTCCTAGCATCTACTTTCTAGTATATCATCAGCTGTACCCGGGTTTCCTGGGAAATCCCAGGGTTGTGTGGCCAGAGGCAAAGGCAGAGTAAGACCAACATGCACACACTTGTATGTACGTGCTGGCACAGGTAACACGGCACACATGCACACGCGTGTATGTACGTGCTGGCACAGGTAACACGGCACACATGCACACGCGTGTATGTACGCGCTGGCACAGGTAACACGGCACACATGCACACGCGTGTATGTACGTCGCTGGCACAGGTAACACGGCACACATGCACACGCGCGTATGTACGTGCTGGCACAGGTAACACGGCACACATGCACACGCGCGTATGTACGTGCTGGCACAGGTAACACGGCACACATGCACACGCGCGCATGTACGTGCTGGCACAGGTAACACGGCACACATGCACACGCGCGCATGTACGTGCTGGCACAGGTAACACGGCACACATGCACACGCGCGCATGTACGTGCTGGCACAGGTAACACGGCACACATGCACACGCGCGCATGTACGTGCTGGCACAGGTAACACGGCACACATGCACACGCGCGCATGTACGTGCTGGCACAGGTAACACGGCACACATGCACACGCGCGCATGTACGTGCTGGCACAGGTAACACGGCACACATGCACACGCGCGCATGTACGTGCTGGCACAGGTAACACGGCACACATGCACACGCACGTATGTACGTGCTGGCACAGGTAACACAGCACACATGCACACACCCATTTATATACATGCTCATACAGTTCTCTCTCAAATTAATAAAATATTTTCTTAAATATGTTATTTGTTCATGAGAGAGAGAGAGAGGAGATAATGGGTGTGCCAGGGCCTCTAGCCACTGCAAAAGAATTCCAGACCCATGTGCCACCTTGTGCATCTGGCTTTATATGGGTACTGGGGAATTGAACCTGGGTCCTTTGGCTTTACCAGCAAGCACCTTAACCACTAAGCCAACTCTCCAGACCTTAAATAAATGAAATCTTTTTTTAAAAATTGAAATATGCAGCACTAAATGTATAAAGAAAAACCCGGGAGACCTGCTGAGAGAAATAGGCAAACCCACAATTTACATTGAGTTGAGATCCTCAGGGCTAGCAGAGCTGGAAGTCTAGGCAGGAAGAAGAGGAGCAGGGGAAAGGTCTACTGAGTTGGAAAGTGCACTGGGTTCCTGTGTGAGGCCTGGGGCCTAGAGGCCCTGGTCTACTCCTTAAGGTTCCCTGTAGCAGGCGGCCATCAGCTAAGAGGAGCTTGCCTGCAGGGGCGCGTCTACCAGGCCAGTGGCTAGAGGAGCCTGGGCCTGTTGACAGTTGGCAGCACATGCGCACAGCACTCCTGCTCCCTGTCTGAACCAGCCCCACTTCCTGTGGCTCCACTTCAGGGGAGCCCCTTGCTGGACTTGGTCCGAGTGGCTGCTGCTCTTCTCTTACAGCTGTTCTCTCACCCAGAGTCGCATCGCTGGTCTCCTGAGATGCAATGGGACTTGCGAGCTGGAGCCTGGTGGCCCTCGGGACCTATGTGGGTCTCCGTGGGGAGACTGTCCGTGGCTGGCGGAGAGGAGCTTAGAGGCCCTGACAGCGACAGCATGGTCCCTCGGAGACTCAGGGTGCTCTGTAACTGTGGTCCTGGGATGGCTCTGATCTCCTAGGTAAGTGCCCAGGCGTGGTGCTGCCTTCCTGTGCCCACCTGCCTTGAGTCCTGTCCTTGTTGCAGGCCCCATGTGCACCTTTGCTGGTCGATGCTAAAGGCACCCATCACACCAGATGGACCGAGCACACAGACACACACACAGACACACACAACACACGAACGCACATACTCCGGCATACCCCACGCCCATACACACAAAGATGTTTTTTCTCTGGATGTTCAGGCTTGGAATGTAAGTGAGTGGCAGTTACTTGGCTACCTCACCTCAGTGTCCTGGTCCATTCCCCACACAGGGAAATAATACACACACACACTGTCACAAAAAGTCCCTACTAAGCAGATACAAGGTGAACCACACACTGGGCTCCTGGGCGCCCGGGTAGAGTGGAGCGGGCAGTGCCCGCCCTGCAGTTCCTGCAGCTAATGAGGGCAGGAAGGCTCAGGGTGGACCCGTTGGCACGCGCCCTGCGGTCGTTGCTACCGCCCTGGGAACAAAGGCCCGCTTTTCCCTGTCAGCGCCAATGTCATTCAGCACAGAGGAGGGGCTGGCATATGAACAGTTCGCTGACTTCCTTTCAGGCAGTCTAGGAAACTTGGAATTTGTGACTTTACCTTACAGCCCTCCTCCATAAAGCCAGGCCACCCCGAAAGCCAACTCCCACCAGTCTGCAGGTAGCCACTGAGAGCGGGCGGGAGGGGCCCTGGGGTGCGCGGCTCTCGGTGCTGCCAGGAAAGCGCCCTGGCTGATCTCGAGGTTTCTGCTGCTTCTGCCTCCAGAGGCCGAGCTTCTCTGGATGTGGTACCTCAGGCACTTCATTGCTTTCCCAAAACACCCACGAACACTCCATTTCCCTTGTCCCCCCTTATTTTCTGCACATATCATTAGAGTGTTGATGTTAATATCAAGATAATCATGAATGGTAACACCACAGAACACTTGTCATAATGGCATAAAGTGTCAAATATGGTCAAATTAATGGTGATATAAATCTACCTCCTAGGCTTGTTTCATGGGTTAATGTAGTAAATGTAGAATTTTCTTCGTTATTGTCCTATGGATAGAGAAATGTTTTCTGCACATGTTATTTCTTAGTTCATGTGAACCTCATAAGTGCTGTTTTGTAGGCAGTGTTTTGTTTTTTTTTTTTTTTTTTTAGCATCATGTGATTGTTGTATCATTAACTGGATTTGTGAAGGAATCCACATCTTTGCCTTTCTGCCTGTTACTATAAATAAAGTTTGTGAGCATATCTAAAGCAAACTACCATATTTTTAACAACCCTTTCTTGCTTACTCAAAGATAATATTCCATAGACTCAATCTTTCTCAGTCAGACATTTTGATTGCCCCTGGGTCATTTTCCTCAGCATGTGCATGTGTTTCCTGGGTAAGTTTGGTAATTTTATGGGGTCCGGTGTGGCACAAGTAAGACCATCTACTCGCAGAATGTGAGACAAAGTTTTACTGGGTAAAAAAAATGAAAGAAAAGAAAAAAAGAAACCCTGTTATACCAGGTCTGCTCCCCAGAGGGAATCTTGGGGACAGCAGCTGTGAACCGTACAGAGTGTCAGCTTTTAATAAAATAACTACATGATGTTAGGAAGAAAACAGGATGGGAAGTAAACCTTAAATCACAGTTTACATGTGACAGTTACAGCCATAAAAGTGAAAAAAAAAAAAAAAAAAAAAAAGGTACTTGTAAACAGATCTGTTGGTCAGTTACAGGAAGCACCACCTGAGGGGGCGAGGTAGGCCTGTGACCAGGAGTCCCATTTATCTTAAGGAGGTTGCTCAACAATGCAGGCCCCAGGAAATGCTCTTCATGCCAGCAGAGTCTCTTGTTTGCCTGCCATTAGCAGAGTCTCCTGTTTGTCTACCATCAGCAGAGCATCCTATAAGGAAGTGACTTCTATATTTCTCTAGGCTAGGTATAAAGAAATGTAGAGAAATATAACATTTTTCTGTCTTTACAGTAACTTGAAACATAAGTTGGTGTTACAGTTCTGTAGGGTAGAAGGTTAAAATCAAGGTGCTGGCACAGTAGGTTCCTTTTGGAGCAAGAATGTGTACCTTGCTCCAAGTTTCTGTGGTTGTTGGCAGTCGTGAGAACCTTTTGGCTTATAGACTCATCACTCCAGTATTTACCTGCCATAAAGTGGCATTTTCTTCTCTGTGTCTCTCTGTGTCCTCACTTTGTATAACATAGCCATGGGACCAGGATCCACCCTAGTCTGGCATTAGCTTACCTTGGTGGTATGTGCAAACATCCCAGTTCCTAGCAAGGTTGCACTCACAGGTTCTGTACATAATTTTATGACAAACAGAAATAAGATCAAGCAGCATGTAAGCTTGTTAACTTTTCTCATCTAAAACCCTTCCTCTTGATCATATGTCTTTTTCTGGTAATATATTATTTACTCCTTCCTCTTAGCAAAAATTCCATTCATATTCCTGCCACTTCCTTTCTGATAGTTTTCTTTGGTATTGAAGTCACGGAAGCGTTCAGCTCTCCACTTGATTGAAATTGTTGCTGTCCTTCAGGTCACAGATGACTGACTTCCACACTTCTACATATTTGAGACAAATATGCCTGTCTCTGAGTTGTGTGTCATTAATTTTTTGTAAGTAGTCCCTTCACCAACAGTGCCTTTATTGAAATTCTTATTCAAGATTCACCTGTAAGTCTATTTGTATTTTATAATCCACAGTTATATCAGTTGCTATTGCCTGTTTATACTAGGGATTATGTTAAACATAACTGGCAATAATTAGGTTTTTAAAACCTTTTTCATAGTAATCAAAGTTTTACTTATTTATTTTTATATAATTGCTTGCTTTTGAGACCAAATTTCACTCAATCCTAGGATGGCTTAGAACTCAGTTTGTAACCCAGGATGGACTGAAATTTATGGTGATCCTTGTACCTCAGCCAGCTAAGAGCTGGATGATAGGCCTCAGCCAAACCCCAGCTCAGTGTGATTCATTTTATAACATCACTGGTAATTATTTGATTTTATATCTTAGTCTCTAAATAGTCTGTTACAATATCTGGTGTGGATATTTTGTATGGATATGTGACTGGGGCCTTTTTCTGTTTAAAAATAAATCGTTTTACCAGGCTATTAAAATGTATTGCATGACCATTTGAATACTGCATAGTGCCTCTCCAAAACTTCAGTCATTCGTATTATCATCCCAACAAATGTAGGCTTCTATTTTCTCATTTCCTGTAGAATTGCTCATTATTTATACTTAAAAAAATAAACAAGCCTTTAAGAAAAAACATTCTTAAAGGATGTCATCATTTATCCTCTTTTTGGTTTATGTTATTTCTAAATGATTTTCATTTTGCCCTTTATGACTATCTTACATTTTATTATAATATGCATAGTGGTGTATTTTTATTTGTTTAATTTTAATATTTTGTGAATAGTTTAAAATATTTTTTATTTTATTTATTTGCAAGCAGAGAGAGACACAGAGGGAATGGGCATAGCAGGGCCTCTAGCCACCCCAAAAGAACTCTAGATGCATGTTCACCCTGTTTCTGTGCATCTGGTTTTCCGTGGTTACTGGGGAACTGAATTTGGGTCATCAGGCTTTGCAGCAAGCAACTTATCTGCTGAGCCACCTCTCCAGCCTCATATTTTGTGAATACTTCTGACTTGTGGGTTCCACTAGTCTATATTTCTGAAGATAATGAATATTATCTTCAGCATTTCTTCAAAGATTTCCTTCTGTTCATTACACTTTTCACTTCTATATCCCCCATTATCTGGGTACTGGAATTTAAAAAGTTCTACATACCTCTTAATTTTGTCATTCATTTCTCAACTTTTTCCTTCATTGCTTCTCTTTCTGATAGAATGTCTGATTATACAATGTAACTCATAGTAGCTTTATGAGGTGTCACAATGTTGATTTCTCAGAGATCAATTTAATACATGTAATGATGTGTATTTTATTTTAAAGCAATGGATTGGTTATTGCTATGGTTATACATATCTTTAGCTAAGTTATTGGTATAATTTAATTTTTATATATTTTGTTTATATTTATTTATTTATGAGAAAGAAAGAGAGAGAGAGAAATGGAATGGGTACACCAGGGCCTGTAGCCATGGTAAATGAGCTCCAGATACATGCACCACCATGTGCATCTGGCTTACATGGGTTCTGGGAAATTGAATCTGAGTCCTTAGGCTTTATATGTAAGCACCTTAATTGCTAAGCCATATTTTTAGCCAAGTTTTATTTTTACATAATTTATTTTATTTATTTGAGAGAGAGAGAGAGAGAAAAAGACAGAAAGAGGGAGAGAGAGAGAGAGAATGGCATGGCATGCCAGGGCCTTTAGCCACTGCAAATCAACTCCAGACAATACACTACCTTGTGCACCTAGTTTACGTGAGTCCTAGGGAATTGAACCTGGGTCCTTTGCTTTACAGGCATGTGCATTAGCCAGTAAGCCATCTCTCCAGCCCAATTTTAATTTTTTAATGTAATCACAGTGCAAAATAGCCAAAAGTATAAAGGTAGCTCTCAGAAGTTGCTTGGTTGTGTTTCTGTGGCAAATTACCTGCCATGAATACATAAAGGCAGGAAGTATCTGTTTGGTTCACAAGTTAAGAGGGTTATGTCTCTGGTGACGTGGCTGTGTATCTATGCCCATGGTAAAACTGCACATTGTGACTGGGAGCAGAAGGAAGTTGAGGTTGTTCACCTCAAGGTAGACAGGAAGCAGAGAGGAGGGGATTGGGTTGGGTGTCTTCTTAAAGTCAGTATCCTCTTACCTACCCTCTCCAGCTAGCTACCATCTGCCAAAGTTTCTGCCACTCACATAACAGTGCCACCATCTGATGACCAATCATTCAACACATGAGCCTGTATAGTACATTTCATATCTACATTGTAGCAATGTACTTTGAGCAGATATCTGATACAACAGAACAATAGAAATAGATTCAATATTTGAATTAGGTTAGAATAATTTAATTTTGTTAATTAATTAAATGGATGGTATCTTTCTTTGAATGTCTTAATGTTTTATCCACAGGGCCGAATTAGATTTTTCATGTACAATTTGGAACATTAATCAATCACAAAATGCAGTCTGCAAAGCATCTGGCAGCCATTACTAAGAAATTGTCAAATGTTCCAGAATTGCCTTATAAGAAAGGACAACTTATGTCACCACTCTCTCCTAAACAAAAAGAAAAATTGGGTGCAAAATCAGTACCTGATAAAATTGAACCAATGGTCCTAAGGTCTCCTCCCACAGGAGAATCTGTTATGCGGTATGCCTTGCCTATTCCATCGAATAAGACAAAAGAATCATTAGCAGGTGAAATGGTCAGGAGGATCACCAAACACCTGCAGACGGTAAGGCACTCCATGTTCAAGGAGTCCCCAAGATGGCCATTGGTTTGGGAATTTGCTAGCAGCAATCTTAAGAGTCAGCTATAGTTGTAATGGACTCAGCCTATAGGTATGCATTTGGAAGAATGTATTGCTTCCAGAATGTGGAGGGAGATGAGGAAGACTCCGCATACAAGATGGTTCTTCCATTGGATTCACACAGGGTATGGATGGTCACTCTGGCAATGAACCATGGCACCATATGTTCCCCGAGTTGTCCTGGGGGATGTTCACATAGGTGAACTGTCATCTGAAGTTCTGAAAAGATAGCACTTAATATTGGAAAAACATCTTTCTCTGAGATTCTTTTTACATAATGATTTTTATTTACTTTATGGTTATTTTAGATAGAATCTCACCCTAGCTTAGGCTGACCTGGAATTTTCTCTGTAGTCTCAGGGTAGCATTGAACTACCTCTGCCTCCTAAGTGCTGGGATTAAAGGCATGTGCCACCATGCCTGGCTCTACATAGTGATTTTGACAGTTGATTTGTAAATATACCAAGTATTGAGGACGAGGAAAATATAGATTCAATATAAAAAGATTAGTCAAATACTCTTAATTTATTTATTTGCAAGCAGAGAGATAGAAAGAGGGGGGGTGAGGGTGGCAGAGGGAGAGTATGGGCACATTAGGGTTCCATGACATTGCAAACATACTCCAGATGCATGTGCCACCTTCATACTTGTCTTCACATGGACATTAGGGAATCAAACCCAACCATCAGGCTTTGCAAGTAAGTACCCTTAATGGGTAAGCTATCTCTCTAACCCCAAATAATGTTTTAAAAGCTAATTGAACTGCTAAAATACAAGTTTGTTCTAAGCTTGTTAGCTCAGACTGTGCTTTATCAATGCATTGTTTCTAGTGGCCACATGCCTATTTTCCTACTTTCTTCAGAAGAGAATGAAGGCAGTCACACTTTCAGAAAAACTCTACCTATATTGTCTTACCCATCATAGACATGCATTTCCTCCTCTAGATTCCTCTCTACACAGTGGTTAGAGTCCTGGAACATCTCTCCTTTGCTATGGAGCAGGCTCAAGAAACATTTGAGTATTGTTAGGAAATCTTAATAATACAGGGAGGAGCAAGGTGTGGAAAGTTTACACTTATGCTACTGGCAGAAATAAATTTGACTGCCAAGAAGTTGTAGAATGGTTCACTGTGTATTTACAATTCATTTTTAACATAAGTTTAAACTGAAAAGATTCAATTAACTTTTCATTTTTTCACAGGTTGTTGCTACCTTAGAAGATACTTATGGACCTGTCACTGAGGGTGGAGAAGTAGAAGTGACAGCTGAAGAGCAAGATTTATCTCTATCTGTATGTGCCCATGACAGCAATGGAGAGAAATTGGGTCCTAAAGAGGGTTAAACTTTGCTCTGTGAGCGCACGTGTGCTGTGAGAATGAATTCCCTCTCCGTGAGTGATCCCCAGGGAAACTAGCAGTGTACTGATTGTTCCATCCTCAGCCAAAATCACCTGCAGATATATTTGAGGCAAATCTGTATCTTGAGTCTGCTTTTTGATATTGTGTGTGTGTGTCCACATGTGCACACGTATGGAAGCACTGGTAGAAGTCTCATGGCAGCTTTAAGGTGTTTATTCTCTCCTTGCCCCATGCTTGCGACAGGCTCTCCTGCTTGAATGAACAATCATGTACTCTTCAAAGGACAGTTTCACTTCTTACTTCTTAACCTCAATACCTTTCCTTTCATCTTCTTTCCTTTCCTCCCCCGTCTGTCTTTGTGTCTTTCACATTTTTGTGATATTGCATATGGTACACAGGGCTTTGTGTATTCTGGAAAGTACCTGACCCTTCTCTGCATCCCTGCTCTACCTTATTTTTCTAACACAAGCAAGTTATGTTCTCAGTGGTTTCCTTCTGTGGCCGCTGCTGCCCCACACACCAGCAGTCTTTGGCAGTGTGAGTTTGCACTGCTTGGAAACAGTTGTGCAGAGAGGAGTGAGAAGAGAGATGTAGCTGCCTGTTTGTCATGAGACCCAGAAGGTAGTTCTTCCACCTTTTGTTTCTAGGAGTATTTTCTAGGATAGCATTTGAAGCATAATTCTTGCCTTACATGTTTGAAGGGGCATAAATTCCACAGAAGCTTAAATACTTTCAAAGAGGGTAAATGGGCTAAGAACTAGACTGGCAGACAAGTTGATTCTAAAACAAGTAACATGCTGCTTTGTTCTCTCTTTGAAGCTTGGTAATGATATTCACTCCTTCTTGAATTGCTGTTCACAATTTGCAGTTCAGCTACAAGAAGCCTCAAAGGAAGAATATAATGTGAGTACTCTGTGTCCTTTGCCTAACATGAAATATTAATGATTGTATTGGTTATAGAAACTTGCATGTGAAATCCAGTCAGAAATATTAGCCTTGATCCAATCCTTATGCACTTGTAGGCATCACTAGAGATTGTTATTATATTTATTTATCTTAATGTAGGCATTTAGACCACCTGTGAATTTTTCTTTTTTTTTTGTCTTTTAAATTTTTTTTTTTTTTTTGTAGTCAGTGAATACAGTCAAGTTGGTACCATTGTTAGCCTCCTCCCTGTCCTCCCCGCTCCACAGGGACCCTCCTTATTGGGGTATATGGATCATGCATTGTGGGGTTATCCTTTAGTTTTGGGTAGGAGAAAATGTCTCTTCATGTCATGACCCAATGTGTGGCTCTGACATTCTTTCCTACCCCTCTTCTGCAAACTTCCCTGAGCCATGTTAGGTTCATATTAGGTCTGCTTCTGTGTTGAGATCACAGGAGCCTCTGTGACTCTGGATATCTGGTTTGGTAGGGGTTGATTGTTCTCTGTGTTTATCTCCTTCACCATTGTGCTGGTTCCGGGTTCACCAAGAAAACAGCATCCTTGTATGTTTCCCCAATTACTCTTAGTTTCAGCTGGGGCCCTTTTGAGGTATGATGGGGTGGTTCTCTCCTTAGGATCTGCATCTGTCTGAAAAAGAGAAGCAGATTCTCTAATGGAGAGTGAAGTTAGCACCAAGTAAATGTGATAACCATTGTTTTTTAGAGAGAATTTAATGGACAACGGGCTCATTTTTTGATATGGTTCTGACTTGTTTCCTAGCTCCAGCTGGGTTCCATTCCACTGAGCATATCAATTAGCCAGATTGAGAGCAGTTTGTTTCCCACCATGGCTTTGCACCACTATTGTACTTGTATGAGCATCATGTCAGGTTGTTTGCTGCTAAGCAGGTTAGACTATACATTGCTTGGACAGATATTGTTCATTATCCCCCAGTTGCTCATGTAGCACCTTCCAGCAGTAGACATGCTAACTGTCTGGGGACTGACTCTTCCTGCTTCCAGCCATGTAGCTCCATGATATGTGCCAACAGTGTATGGTGTCTTCAGCAGTAGGGTCTTACCACTAACCTGTGGTGGGTCATCAAGCGTTCTGGCATAAATCTGTCTTCTTTTGGGAGACCTTATATGTCTCTGTGGTCAAAAGCTTATTGTGGATGATATCCACCTGCTGGTACCAGGAGTTACAGGTCAGTGCCCAAGAAGAGACGAAAAAAAGGATAAGTGATATAAAAGAGATAGAGAGACGAGAGAGAAAAGAGAGAGAGAGAGAAAGAGAGGGAGAGAGAGAAACAGAAACAGGAGGAGATAATGGTCAGTTTTTGTCATATCCTCTCCAGGGCCTTGTGAATCCAGTGTTCCCTCTAAGGACCTGGTGAAGGTTCAACCATTTGGTCTATCTTTTAAGATGTAGAGTTTTATGGTATCATTGCCTTTTGGGTCCAGTTTTGTGTCCCAACCCTTCCCTTATCTTCCCCTCCCTCCACACCCTCCTTATTGTCTGGTCCTCAAGATGCTTGGTAGGTGTGTTGGCAACTTGGGTAGATTCAGGTTAGGAGCTGTAGATGAGTGAGACTCTGTGGCAAGTATCTTTCTGTGATTGGGTGAGTTCACTGAGAATGATCTGTTCCAGGTTCGACCATTTTTCTTCAAATTTCATTGTGTCGTTTTTCCTTACTGCTGTGTAGAATTCCATTGTGTAGATATACCACATCTTAGTTATCCACTTGTCTAATGATGGACATCTGGGTTGATAGCTTTTGGCTATTACGAATTGAGCAGCTATAAAGATGATTGAGCAAATCTCTCTGAGCTGAGGCATAGAGCTTTTAGGATACATGCCCAGCAAGGGAATAACTGGGTCTGTTGGTAACTCTATAGTCAGTTATTTTAGGAGTCTCAATATTGCTTTCCAAAGTACCATCTTACATTCCCACCAACAGTGGATGAGGGTTCCTATTTCTCCACATCCTCGCCAGCATTTGTTTGCATTTGATTTTCTCATGTTTGCTATCCTTATTGGCGTAAGGTGGAATATTACAGTAGTTTTAATTTGCATTTCCCTGATGGTTAGGAATGATGAACATTTCCTTAGGTGTGTGTTTGCCATTTGTATTTCTTCCTCTGTGAACTGCCTGTCCAGTTCCTTGCCCCATTTTGTGAGTGGCTTGTTTGACTTTTATTGTTAAGGTTTTTGAGTTCTTTGTAGATTCTAGAAATTAGGCCTTTGTCAGTTGAATATTCAGCAAATATTTTATCCCATTCTGTGGGTAATCTATGGGCATTGCTTATTGTATGTTTGTCTGTGAAGAAACTTTTCAGCTTCATAAGATCCCATTGGATGAGTGATTACTTAAGATCCTGTGCTACTGGGGTTTTCTTCAGGAAGTCTTTTCCCATTCCTAAATCATGGAATGTTCCTCCTAACTTTTCTTCCAGTAGTGGCCAAGTTTCTGGTGTTATATTGAGGTCTTTGATCCATTTGTACTTGATTTTTGTGCATGGAAAGATGTGTAGATCAAGTTTCAATTTCCTGCATATGGTCATCCAGTTTTCCCTGCACCATTTTGTTGAAGATGCTGGCTTTTTTCCAGCCTATACTGTTAGGGCCTTTGTCAAATATCAAGTAGCTGTAGTTACTTGACCCAAAGTCTGGGTCTTCAATTCTATTCCATTGGTCTATACTCCTGTTTTTATGCCAGTACCAAGCTGTTTTTATTACTATGGCTTTGTAATATAGCTTTAGATCAGGTATGGTGATGCCTCCAGAGGTGTTTCTTTTGGTGAGGATATGCTTGGATATCTGAGGCCTTCTGCTTTTCCATATGAATTTTAAGATCAATTTTTCTATCTCTGTGAAGAATGATGTTGGGATTTTGATGGGAATTGCATTAAATCTGTAGATTGCCTTTGGAAGGATTGCTATTTTCACAATGTTAATTCTGCCTATCTAGGAGCATGGGAGTTCTTTCCATTTTCTTAAGTCTTTCTCAATTTCTTTTTTGAGTGTTTCTATGTTTTCATTGTATAGATCTTTCACTTCCTTTGTTATTGTTATTCCAAGGTATTTTTTTGTTGTTGTTGTTGTTGCTATTGAAAATGGGACCATGTCCCTTATTTCTTTCTCTGTATCTTTGTCATTTGCATATAGAAAGGCTACTGATTTTTGTGCATTGATTGTGTATCCTGCTACTTTGCTAAAGGAGTTTATCACCTTTAGGAGTTTTGGAATGGAGGCTCTTGGGTCTGTTACATATAGAATCATGTTGTCTGCAAATAGTACTAACTTAACTTCTTCCTTTCCAAATTGTATTCGCTTTATTTCTTTCTCCTGTCTTATTGCTTGAGCTAGGACTTCCAGTACTATATTGAAGAGCAGAGGTGAGAGTGGACACCCCTGCATTGTTCCTGATCTCAATGGGAATTCCTTCAGTCTCTCCCCATTAAGTATTATTTGGGCTTTAGGAGCTTAGTATGTAGCCTTTATTGTGTTAAGATATGAACCGACCATGCTGATTATCTCCAATGTTTTGATCATGAAATGATGTTGTATTTTGTCAAAGGCCTTTTCTGCATCTATTGAAATGGTCGTGTAGTTTTTGTGTTTAGCCTTGTTCATGTGGTGTATTACATTGACAGGTTTCTGTATGTTGAACCACCCCTGCATTTCTGGGATGAAGCTCACTTGATCAAGGTGGATAATGGATTTGATGTGTGGTTGAATTCGGTTTGCAAGGATTTTGTTCAGAATCTTTGCATCTAAGTTCATTAGGGAAATAGACCCGTAGTTTTCTTTTCTTGTGGCATCTCTGCCTGGTTTTGGTATTAGGGTAATAGTAGCTTCATAGAAGAAGTTGGGGAGCTTTCCCTGTTCTCCGATTGTGTGGCATAGTTTGAGAAAGACTAGTTTCAATTCTTCCATGAAGATTTGATAGAATTCAGCTGAGAAGCCATCTGCTCCTGGACTCTTCTTTTTGGGAAGGTTTTTGATAACCTTGTCAATTTCAATGGGTGTGATAGGTTTGTTTAGGAGATTAATCTGCTCTGAGTTTAGCTTTGGTAGATGGTATGTGTCTAGGAATTTATCCATTTCCTCCATATTTTCCAATTTTGTGGAGTAAGGTTTTTGAAGTAAGACCTGACGATTCTCCCAATTTCACTTATGTCTGTTGTGATCTCTCCTTTTTCATTTCTAATTTTGTTAATTTCAAGTGCCTCATTTGTTTGCTTGATCAAATTGGCCAGAGGTTTGTTAATCTTGTTTGTTTTTTTTTCAAAGAATCAACTCTTTGTTTCATCAATTTTCTTAACTGTTTTCTTAGTTTTCAACTCATTAATTTCTGCTGTGATCTTAATTATTTCTTTATGCCTGGAGCTTTTTGGTTTGGATTCTTCTTGCTTTTCCAGTACCTTTAGGTGGATAGTTAGGTTATTGATTTGGGATCTCTCTGTCTTTGTTATAAAGGCATTTAGTTCTATGAATTTTCCCCTGAGGACTGCCTTCATTGTGTCCCATAAGATTGGGTACGATGTGTTCTCATTGTCATTCATTTCTAGAAATTTCTGAATTTCATTTTTTATTTAATCCACCACCCATTTGTTGTCTAAAAGTGTGCTGTTCAGTTTCCAGGAGCCAGTGGGATTTTTGGTGGGTGTTTTGTTGTTAATTGCTAGCAATATAGCATTGTGATCTGGTAACATCCAGGGGATTATGTCAATCTTCCTAAATATGTGGAGGCAGGCTTTGTGACCCAGTATATGATCTATTTTAGAGAAGGTTCCGTGGGCTGCTGAGAAGAATGTGTAGTCCATGGATTTGGGGTGGAATGTTCTATAGATGTCTGTTAGGTCTAAATGTTCTATGGTTTTGTTGAGCTCTCTCACTTCCCTGTTGAGATTTTATTTGGATGATCTATCTATTGCTGATAATGGTGTTTTGAAGTCTCTAACTATGATGGTGTTGGTGGTTATTTCTGTTTTATTGTCGAGTAGGTTTTGTTTTATGAATTGTGCACCTGTGTTTGGTCCATAAACATTGATGATTGTGATACCCTCTTGCTGGATTGTTCCCTTGATCAGTAGGAAGTGCCCTTCTTTGTCTTTTTTGATTATTTTTGGTTTGAAGTCCACTTTATCCAATATTAGTATAGCTAAGCCTGCTTGTTTCTTATTCCCATTTGCTTGGAATATCATTTTCTTCCCTTTCACCCCGAGGAGGTGTCTGTCTTTAGTGGTGAGGTAATTTCTTGAAGACAACAGATTGAGGGGTCTTATTTTCTGATCCACCCTGTTAGCTTGTGTTTCTTGATGGGTGAATTAAGGCCACTGATATTTAGGGTAATGACTGTGAGGTTTGATTTGATCCCTGCCATATTATGTTGGTTTGTGTGGTTTGGTGTTTTCATGAACTTTGAAGCTTTTTGTGCCTTCTCTGAGTTAGGTTATTGTGATCAGCTTCTTGTAGGCACTTGAGGCTGATTATTTGCTTCTTCTGTGTGGAGAATTTCCTAAAATACTCTCTGTAGGTTTGGTTTTGTGTTCATATAGTGGTAGGGCTGAGTTTTGTCATGGAAGGTTTTTCTTTCACCATCTATTACAAGGGATACTTTTGCTGGGTAGAGTAATTTGGGTTGAAGCCATAGGTTCTTAGAGTTTGCAGTGTTCCATTCCAGGCCCTTCTGGCTTTCAGGGTTTCCATTGAGAAGCCTGAAGTGATTCGGATGGGGTTACCTTTAAATGTGATGAGTTGTTTTTCCCTAGCTGCTGTTAGGACTTTCTCTTTGATGTCAATGTTTAGAGTCTTAATGACAATATGTCTTGGAGAGTTTCTCCTTTGCTCCAATCTGTTTGGAGTTCTGTTATCTTCTTGTATCTTGATGGGGCTTTCTTTTGAGAGAGTGGGAAAGTTTTCTTCGATTAATTTGTTAAATAAGTTCTCCATACCTTTGGTCTGAATTCTTCCCCTTCTGGTATTCCCATGATCTGAATGTTAGAACGTTTTAGGGTATACCACATTTCCCTCATGTTCTGTTCACAGAAATTTTTGAACTTATTGAAACTTTTGCACTCTTGAACTATTTCTTCTGTTTTGTCTTCCAGATCTGAGTTTCTATCCTCCACATGGCTGACTCTATTCTGGAGAGCCTGTAAGGAGTTTTGGGCTTGTTCAATTAGGTTTGCATTTTCTACTATTTTTTCTATGTATGGTTTCCATCCATCTGTCAAGTTTAGAGTCTCATTAGTGTCTATTGTCACTCTGTATAGAAGGTTCTCTGGCTACTTGTGAGAGCAGTGCTCATATTTAATCTACCACTTCTTCTGTAAAGGTTTATGGACCCTGGCAAATGTGATTCTCTTCCTTTATTTAAAAGTATATTTTTATCATACAAGTAATGTTACAATTAGTGACAGCTTAAATATACAGATGATGAAAAGAAGACAATACGAACTACCATATTTCCCAGCGCTAGAAGATGGTGTTAACTCATTTTTCTTGAGTTCTTGGTTTTCCCTCATCACATATTTTATTTACTTTAAATGGATGAGACAATTCTCACTTAGCAACACACTTTTGACTTTGAAAATATGTAGTCATTTTTCATTTTCAAATTTGTAAGGGGTTTTGGACTGGTGGAAGCTGAAGATTTTTTGTTTGTTTGTTTGTTTTTCAAGGCAGGGTTTTTTTTTTGTTTTTGTTTTTGTTTTTCTTTTTTTCTTTATTAGTTAGTTTTGTATTCAACAAATACAGTCAGTTTGGTACCATTATTAGGCTCATCTGTGACCTACCCCCTCCCCTTGGCCTCTCCTTGTTGGGGTATATGGGTCATGCATTGTAAAGTCAGCCCACAGTTATGTGTAAGATAAATGTCTCTGCATATCATGACCCAACATGTGGCTCTGACATTCTTTACGCTCCCTCTTCCGCAAAATTTCCCTGAGCCATGTTGGGTTCATTTTTGGTCTGCTTCAGTGATGAGGTGTTGGGGGCCTCTGAGGCTCTGGTTCTCTGATTTGGTAGGAGTTGATTTTTCTCTGTGTTGATCTCCTTCCCCCTTGTGCTGGTATCTGGTTCATCGGGAAACAGCACCCTTGCTTGTTTCGCCAATTTTTCTTAGTTTCAGCCGGGGCCCTTTGGAGGTATGATGGGGTGGCTCTCTCCTTAGGATCTACATCTATCTGAAAAAGAGAAGCAGATTCTCCAACAGAGAATAAGTTAGCACCAGGACAAAAGAGATAACCCTTACTTTTTTTTACAGAGAATTTAATAGGTGTAGGCCCTCTTGTAGCCCTTGATTGATGGTAGCTTGATATTGGCGAGTGGGCTTATGTTTGGATATGGTTCTGACTTGTTTCCCAGATCCAGCTATGGGTCCCATACCACTGAGGAGATCAGTTAGCAAAGTTAAGAGAGTTGGTTCCCCACCATGGCTGTGTGCCACTATTGCACTTGTGTGGGCATCACAACAAGTTATTTGCTGATAAGTAGGTTAAACCATGAGTTGCTTGGACAGATATTGGTCATTTTACCCCAGTCGCCCATGTAACACCTTCTGGCACTAGACACACTGACTGTCTGGGGACTGTCTTCCAACTTCCAGCCATGCCATTCTATTTTGCATGTCAACCACATAAAGTGTATTCAGCAGTAGGGCCTTACCACTAACCTTTGGTGGGTCATCAAGTACTCTGACAGAAATCTGTCTGTCTTTTAGGAAGCCTTGTAGGTCTCTCTGATCAAAAGCTCATTGTGGATGATAGCCCCATGCTGGTACTGGGAGTTACAGGTCAGTGCCCACTAAGAAAATGAGGAAAAGATAACTAATATACAAGAGTTAGAGAGAAGGGAGAGAGAGAGGGAGAGGGAGAAGGAGGAAAGGAAGATTAAAGTTAGTCGTGATCCTACCCTCTCCAGTTTCTTGTGGTTCAGGTGTTCCCTGTAAGGGCCTGGTGAAGGGTCAGCCATTTGGTCTGTCTTTTAGTAAGTAGAATTTTATGGTACCATTGCCGTTTGGGTCTAGATTTGTGTTTCTCACCCCTTTGATGTCCTCCCCTCCCTCCCCTTCCATCCTAGTGTCTAGTCCATGAGATGCTTGCTGGATATGTAAGGTATCTTGGGTAGATTCAGGTTAGGTGCTATAGATGAGTGAGACTATGTGGCGATTTTTTTTCTGTGATTGGGTAAGTTCACTGAGAATGATCTGTTCCAGGTTCAACCAGTTTTCCTCAAATTTCATTGTGTCAATTTTTTTTTTTTTTTTTTTTTTTACTGCTGTATAGAATCCCATTGTGTAGATATACCACATCTTAGTTATCCATTTTTCTAGTGATGGACATCTGGGTTGATTCCAGTTCGTAGCTATTACAAATTGAGCTGCTACAAACATGGTTGAGCAAATCTCTCTAGCCTGTGGTTTGAAGGTTTTCGGGTAGATGCCCAGTAAGGGAATAACTGGGTCTGTTGGTATCTCTATGCTCAGCTTTTTCAGAAGTCTCCATATTGCTTTCCAAAGTGGTTGTACCATCCTACATTCCTACCAACAGTGGATGAGTGTTCCTACTTCTCCACATCCTCTCCAGCATTTATTTTTATTTGATTTTTTGATGTTTGCTATCCTTATTGGGTAAGGTGGAATCTCATAGTTGTTTTAATTTGCATTTCTCTGATGATTAGGGATGATGAACATTTTCTTAAGTGTGTGTTTGCCATTTGTATTTCTTCCTCTGTGTACAGTGCTCTTCACAGAGATAGAAAAAATGATCTCAAATTTCATATGGAAAAGAGCAGAAGGCCTCGCATATCCAAACATATCCTCAGCAAAAGAAATACCTCTGGAGGCATCACCATACCTGATCTAAAGCTATATTACAAAGCCATAGTAATAAAAACAGCCTGGTACTGGCATAAAAACAGGAGTATAGATCAATGGAATAGACTTGAGGACCCGGACTTTGGGTCAAGCAACTATAGCTACTTGGTATTCGATAAAGGCCTGAACAATACAGGCTGGAAGAAAGACAGCATCTTCAACAAATGGTGCTGGACAAACTGGATAACCATATGCAGGAAACTGAAACTTGACCCACACATTTCACCATGCACTGCACTCAAGTCCAAATGGATCAAAGACCTCAGTATAAGACCAGAAACTCGAATACTACTGGAAGAAAATTTAGGAAGTACTTTCCATGATATAGGAATGGAAAAAGACTTCCTGAACAAAACCCCAGTAGCTCATGACCTTAAACCGTCACTCAACCAATGGGATCACATGAAGCTGAAGAGTTTCTTTACAGACAAGCATACAATAAGCAAAGCCAATAGATTACCCACAGAATGGGAGAAAATATTTGCGGGTTATCCAACTGATAGAGGCCTAACATCTAGAATCTACAAAGAACTCAAAAATCTAAACAGTAAGAAGTCAAACACCCTACTCACAAAATGGGTCAAGGCAGGGTTTTGTTCTAGCCCAGGATGACCTGGAATTCACTACAAAGTCTCAGGGTCGCCACTAACTCGTGGTGATCCTCGTACCTCTGCCTCCTGAGTGCTGGGATTAAAGGCATGTGCCACCACACCCAGTTGAAGCTGAAGATTTTAATTAACTATTCTTATCCTACTTCAAACATAAATTCAATATTTATACGTCAGTCATTGTAACACACATATGTCCAACTTAATTCATAATATCATATAAAAACATATCTCTTGTCTTCAATTTAGAGAAACTAAGCCTCTTTATTTGCATGTCTTTCTGTATCACAATTCCTTATGACTATTTAATCTTTATTAATAACTCTTGTTTTCAGTGTTACAGTTTCTGGTATAAGTGTGCTTACTACATTTTGTTTCTGTTTAGCTATTAATTATTTCTCATGATAAGTGTTACTAACATTGTTTTTCATTCATTCCTCATTAAAAGCATAGAACTTGATTATTGAAACAAATGTTAGCATCTATTAGTCTAGGAACTTTCTTTTGTAATGACACATGTTTTCCATATTAGTGATCTTGATCTGGTTTTCTGGTCAAGTTCTTCTGTCTGGTTTCATTTTTTAATTTTCAAATGGCCATTGCTTTTTTTCCCCTTATCTTTTAAAACATATATTTGTTTATTTATTTGCAAGCAGGGAGAGGGAGACAGAATGAGAGCGCATGCGAGAGAGAGAGAAAGGGAATGGGCACACCAGGATCTCTAGCCATTCCAAATGAATTCCAGATGCATGAGCCACTTTGTGCAACTGGCTTTTAGTGCGTATTGGGGAATCAAACCTGGGTCATTAAGCTTAACAGGCAAGTACCTTAACCACTGAGCATTTTCTCTAGTTCTAGTCCCTGTTTTCTTATATTTTATCAAATTTTTATTTTGCTGATTTTATTTACTTATTTACTTATTTAGAGAGGGTGAAAGAAGAAGATAGAGAGAATGGGCATAACAGGGCCTCTAGACACTGCAAATGAACTCCAGACACATCCCCTTCCTTGTGCATCTGGTTTATGTGGGTATTGGCGAACCAAGCCCCTGTCCTTAGACTTTGTAGGCAAGCACCTTAACCACTAAACCATCTCTCTACTCTCCAGCCCTATCAATACTTTTGTTTGTTTATTTTGTTTTTACAAGGTAGGGTATCACTCTAGTTTAGGCTGACCTTGAACTCACTATGCAGTCTCAGGGTGGCCTTGAACTCACAGTGATCCTCTACCTCTGCCTCCTGAGTTCTGGGATTAAAGATGTGTGCTACCACGCCAGGCTCCTATCAAGATTTTAAAGATGAAATGTCTAAAGTAGCTATTATTATTACTTTCCAAGGTAATACATAATTACTTTGATAAATTCAAGCCTAAAACAATAATCCAAATGAGAGGGGTTTTGTTGTTGTTGTTCTTTCACACTGACTGTTCTTCTGAGGTTGGCATTACATGTAAGGGTGTGATCTTATTAGAAAATGTCTAGGCACCTTTTCTTTGTCCTGTTCATCTGTCAATTCACATGGGCCATTTGGGTTGCTTTCATTTCCTGGCTGTTTGCAGTGTGCTGTGCTAAACCTACTATTGCCAATATTTAAACTATCCAGCTTTAATCTTTTGAATATATATTCAAAACTTGGATCACTGAATCATCTGTCATTCTGTTTTGAATGTTTTGGAGGACATTCAAAAATGTTGCATGGAATGGCTGCCTCATTTTGTATTTCCATCAGCAGTGCACTTAGGTTCCAATTTTTTTACATCCTCCTCAAAATTTATTTACATACACACAAACATGAAAAGTTAGGATACACATATGATGAAGAACATGTGACTTTTGCCTTTCTGAGCTTAGGTTGTCTCACTTAGTAAAATTTTTTCCAATTACATTCATTTTAGTGAAAATTTCAGAATTTTGTTTAAGTCATTGGTTGACCTTGGCATCAAGTTGGCACATGATCAACTTTTTCTTTAATGAATTGATATTTTTATAAAAAAGGTTGCATGCATACGTTCCCTCTCCCCTGCCCCATTTCTGTTGAGGGATTTTTTGGCGTCACCGGCATTCAATGTGGGGACCAAGAGGGCTCAGTCAGTCTCTGCAGGGATAGGAGACATATGGTGCCTCAGGCTATTCTCACCCACCCTGAGGCTTTTACAGTATTTCCTCCTCTTCTTCCATGATATCCCTTGAGCATTTGTGAGCAATAGAGAGATCTGATTAGTGTTGCTTTCTCTGTAGCATCAGGATCTTTGTTTTTATGAGGTTTGAGTGATCATAGCATCTGTTGTCATTTTCCTGGTGCTGGTTTTCAGTCTAGCCATGAGATCAGTAGTCCTGTAACTGCATATTTTGTAGTAACTTTTGGGCTTAGATAGATGAGATGGAGGTGACCATCTCCTGGTTGACAGTTGACTCTCACTTCTTTTTTTTTTTTTTTTTCGATTTTTCGAGGTAGGGTCTCACTCTAGCCCAGGCTGACCTGGAATTCACTATGGAGTCTCAGGGTGGCCTCGAACTCACGGCAATCCTCCTACCTCTGCCTCCCGCCACTTCTTGATGTATTGATGCATTCTTGTTCTCTCCTGATGAGAATGGCTAGAGAATAACAGTTGCCCACAGATTGATTAAACAGTAGGTCCTGCTAGTTGCAAAGTCAATGAGCAGAGCAACAAGTATACATTTGTGCAATAGTGGCACACAGTCAATGTAGGTAACCAACTGCTCAGAGTTTTGATATGAAACCTGCTCAGTGCGGGTGAACTCATATCTTGGCTCTGAGAATCAAGCCAGATTCCCTAGAACAGGGCAGCATTAGGCTCTAGAGAGAATCTCCACTGCTCTTTAAGTAAAGAAGAATAGAGCCACTCATCAACATATCTTTCTAATGACTAGGCTTATCTACTTTTATTCAAAATGTTCCCATTTTCGTTGGAGATTCTGTTTAGCTATTAATTATTTCTCATGATAAGTGTTACTAACATTGTTTTTCATTCATTCCTCATTAAAAGCATAGAACTTGATTATAGAACAAATGTTAGCATCTATTAGTCTAGGAACTTTCTTTTGTAATGACACATGTTTTTCCATATTAGTGATCTTGATCTGGTTTTCTGGTCAAGTTCTTCTGTCTGGTTTCATTTTTTAATTTTCAAATGGCCATTGCTTTTTTTCCCCTTATCTTTAAAACATATATTTGTTTATTTATTTGCAAGCAGGGAGAGGGAGACAGAAAGAAGCGCTTGCGAGAGAGAGAGAAAGGGAATGGTCACACCAGGATCTCTAAGGCATTTCCAAATGAATTCCAGATGCATGAGCCAATTTTGTGCAACTGGCTTTTAGTGCGTATTGGGGAATCAAACCTGGGTCATTAAGCTTAACAGGCAAGTACCTTAACCACTGAGCATTTTCTCTAGTTCTAGTCCCTGTTTTCTTATATTTTATCAAATTTTTATTTTGCTGATTTTATTTACTTATTTACTTATTTAGAGAGGGTGAAAGAAGAAATAGAGAGAATGGGCATAACAGGCCTCTAGACACTGCAAATGAACTCCAGACACATCCCCTTCCTTGTGCATCTGGTTTATGTGGGTATTGGCGAACCAAGCCCCTGTCCTTAGACTTTGTAGGCAAGCACCTTAACCACTAAACCATCTCTCTACTCTCCAGCCCTATCAATACTTTTGTTTGTTTATTTTGTTTTTACAAGGTAGGGTATCACTCTAGTTTAGGCTGACCTTGAACTCACTATGCAGTCTCAGGGTGGCCTTGAACTCACAGTGATCCTCTACACTGGCCTCCTGATTTCTGGAATTTAAAGATGTGTGCCTATCACGCAGCACCTATCAATATTTTAAAGAAGAAATGTCAAAGTACTAATATTAATACTTTCCAAGGTAATACCAATTACTTATGATAAATTCAAGCCTAAAACAATAATCCAAATGAGAGGGGTTTTTGTGTTGTTGTTCTTTCACACTGACTGTTCTTCTGAGGTTGGCATTACATGTAAGGGTGTGATCTTATTAGAAAATGTCTAGGCACCTTTCTTTGTCCTGTTCATCTGTCAATTCACATGGGCCATTTGGGTTGCTTTCATTTCCTGGCTGTTTGCAGTGTGCTGTGCTAAACCTACTATTGCCAATATTTAAACTATCCAGCTTTAATCTTTTGAATATATACTTCAAAACTTGGATCACTGAATCAACAGTCATTGCTGTTTTGAATGTTTTGGAGGACATTCAAAAATGTTGCATGGAATGGCTGCCTCATTTTGTATTTCCATCAGCAGTGCACTTAGGTTCCAATTTTTTTACATCCTCCTCAAAATTTATTACATACACACAAACATGAAAAAGTTAGGATACACATATGATGAAGAACATGTGACTTTTGCCTTTCTGAGCTTAGGTTGTCTCACTTAGTAAAATTTTTTCCAATTACATCTCCATTCCTCCTTGCAAATATGTAAGGAATTTTTTTTAAAACCAAAGATTAAAATTATATAAAATCAAATGTTGGGTGGCTTGTAAGCAGTGTTTTCAAGACTCTCTTTTACTATCTCCCTGCCTTCCTCCTTACAAATACATAAATAAAAATGTTTTTTAAAAACAAAAAATTAAAATAAAATAAAATGTTGGATGGCTTGTTAGCAGTGTTTTCTAGATCCTTCCATTGATAATACATTTTCTGTAGGTATTGGCTGCATTTATGTCCCTCTCCACAAGCACTGTGCTTTGAAAAATATCCCAGGACTTACATACAGCATGCTTATCTGAAACACAAAGTTCAGATTGTCAATATTAATAACTTTTAGTTTAAACATTGTGTTGTCTTCTCTTTAGTAATATTTTCATAATAGTAATAGTAAAATCATGTTCCATTATTAACAGTTTTAAGTAAATTATTTGCTCATTTTTTTGTTTATAGTTTTATTTTTCATTGTGACTTTATAGGCATTACTTTTTGTGGGGGAAGGTGTTAAGGTAAGGTCTTGCTCTATCCCAGGCTGACCTGGAATCACTATGTAGTCTCAGCTGGCCTTGAAGTCACAGCAATCCTCTTACCTCTGCCTTATGAGTGCTGGGATTAAAGATGTGTGCTAACACATCTGGAAAACAGGCATTACTTTTTATTTTGCTAGGCCAACATGTGTGATTCTAAAACCTTCCATTTATTTTTATCAAAATTTTAGAAAATAGAGTTGGAGAGATGTCTTAGTGGTTAAGGTACTTGCCTGCAAAGCCTAAGGATCCATGTTCAAGTCCCCGGGAGCCATGTAAGCCAGATGCACCTGGTGGCACATGCGTCTGGAATTCATTTGCAGTGTCTAGAGGCTCTAGCATGCCCATTCTCTCTCTGTCTCTCTCTCTCTCAATCTTCCTCTCTCTTTCTCTCTCCCTCTGCTTCTCTTTCTCTCAAATAAATAAATAAAAGCTAAGAACAAACATTTAAAAAATTTATAAAATATTTATTGACAATTTTGTATATGTAAGTAATGTATTTTGATCACATGCACCATATTTCCTTGCCTTATCCCCCTCCCTCTTCCACTGAACATGCCCTCTTTCCCAAGTATCCCTATTTCCATGTCTTTCTTTTTGTTGTTGCTCACTGAAATTGGTTACAGTTGCATGCGTGAGCATGTGGTGTGTTTGCATGGGTGGGTGGGTTATTTACTGGAGCGTCAGTAACATACCAGTGGCTACATCACTCAAGAAAATGACTTCCACTTCCCCAACAGCAGTTAACTGCCAAGACTTCCTCAGATTTATAGTTGTATTTTAGCAATTAGTCCACCTTTGTGTTTGTAAATCATAAAATTCAAGCAATATATCATACATTGAAATATTCTATTTTTAAATATACTAATTAAAACTTTATTTTCCAGATTCTGGATTCTCTTTTTAAGGTATGTTCAAGGTTTGCTTAAATTTACCAAAAACCAAGGGAGGGATATATGTCAATGAGATTCCTATATTTTGAGGACTCTAAGGAACTCCCAATTCGTATTTGCAGTTGCATATTAAACTAGCCCCATTCTGAGCCCTGAGGTGATGACTGGTACTTCACAGTTAGAGGTTCACAGACACATGGATGAGACCATTTACTTCAGTGCATTAACTCTGTCTTGTTTGTTCTTTTTCATGCAGTGGTTTCAGCAACAAGTCAATCAAATAGAGGAGGTAAAATTCATTCCTTGACTGTTAATAAAAATCTATACATATTTTGAGTCACTTGAATACCAATTTGAGGTATGGATGATTAATTTTTTTGTTTGTTTTTTGTTTTTCAAGATAGGGTCTCACTCTAGCTCAGGCTGACCTGGAATTCACTAATTAGTCTTAGGTTGACCTCAAACTCACAGCTATACTCCTTCCTTTGCCTCCCAAGGGCTGGGATTAAAGGGGTGCACCACCACGCCTGGCTTTTTTGTTATTTTTGAGGTGGGTCTCATTTTAGCCCAGCTGACATGGTTCTCATTCTGTACTCTGAGGTAGCCTTTGAACTCTTTGAACTCTGCCTCTCAAATGTTGGTATTACAGGCATGTGTCACCATGCGCAGCTTAATTTTTTGACTAACCACTGGTTATAAGTAATATTTTGATTTAGGCTGAAGAAGAATTAGTAGGTAGTAAAAATATCTGACAGTGATTCATATACTTATTTTCCAACATACACCTAGTAAGATCCAATATGTACTGAAACATTCTTTCTTTGAAAGTGGCATAATGAAAATTATTTTTATTAAATTATTTTATTGTAAATTATCTATTAATTAAAAGTGACTTTACATTTAAATATAATGTGAGCATGGAGAGAAATTGCATATATATTTTCTCTAAATTTAATATGTTATTTTTTTTCTGGAACTTAAGGCATGAGTCACCATGCCTGATGCTTCTTTGATTTTTGCTTGTAGGCATGATCAAACCCAGGGCTTAATGCATGCTAACCGAGCACTCTACCAACTGAACCACATCCCCAGGCTCAAGAGTTTGTACAGAGGGACTGGGAATATGCCTCAGAAGTTAAAGGTGCTTGCTTACAAAGCCTACTGGCCCATGTTCAATTCCCATGCCACCCCAAAAGTGGACCAAATATCTGGTGTTCCTTTGCAGTGGCAAGAGGCTCTGCCATGCATACACACACACACACACTCATGTGTAAATATATAAATGAATAATTTTAAAAAATATTTATTTGAGAAAGGCTTGGTGGGTGCAACTGCAAACGAACTCCAGATGCCTGTGCCACTTTGTGCATTTGGTTTTATGTGGGTACTGGAGAATGGAACTCATGCCATCAGGCTTTATAAGCAAGTGCCCTTAACCACTGAGCAATCCCTCCAGCCCAAATAAAAACATGTTTTTAGATGGCCATGGTCTATTCCCATCTGCTTGAAGGAGGATGTTCATCTGTCAGTGAGAGTAGTACGGCATTTAAATTGCCATTGAGTCTATAATGTCTTCTGTGTGTTGGCAGATGTGATAGTGATGATTCATCTTGTGCTAGACAGTCAGCTATCTTTTCTTCTTTATCTTGATAGATATTGGTTCAGCCCAGTATTCACTGCCATCTGTAAAAATAAAGCAAAATCTCCAACTAAGACTGAGAGGAGCATTATTAAATGGGATAAGCATATCATATATATTTAAGAGACTTTTTGATGGTTATATCCTCTCTTCTAAGCCAAAGAACAGAGGGAGCTTCTGTGTTGAATCTATGGCCTTCAATCCATAGGATTCTGACTTTGTTCTCAGTGTTAGTATGAATTTCCTCCCCCTGAAATGTTTTTGTGGTGGTTTGTTCTGAATGCTAGGTTCACAGCTGATGGAGATTTGGGAATTAATGCCTTCTGGAGGCAGTGTATTGTTGGGGGCAGGCTTATGGGTGTTATAGCCAGTTTCCCCATGCCAGTGTTTGGCATACTCTCCTGTTACTGTTGTCTACCTTATGTGAGCCAAGGGGTGATGTCCACCCTCTGCTCATGCCTCTGTTTTCCCCTGCCATCGTGGAGCTTCCCCTCGAGCCTATAAGCCAAAATAAACCTCTTTTTTCCCCACAATCTGCTCTTGGTTGGGTGATTTCTACCAGCAATGTGAACCTGACTGCAATAGGCCTCACATCTAATCATCAAACAGTTGATTACCCACATAGACCTTGTTCCACAATTGCACAGATATGTACATCTTGCCTAGCTGGCTGATTTTGTAGATTGTAGGCAGCTTCACATATATGATCTCTTTTGGCATTGGATAGTGGAGGATCCTGGACTTTACAGAAAATTATAACCTTTTCTATAAATTATGACAGTAGGATTTTTTAAAAATTGTGTAAAATAATTCATGTATAATTATGCTTGTAAATAGTTTCAGTTGCATTTGTTGTTATTAGACTGGCTAAAAATTTTAATATCTAGATGGAAAAAAGTTTTGACATCCCTTTTGACATACAAGGTCCTTACTGGGCTATTATTGTATTAATCATTAAGTAATGTCCTTAGTTACACATAAGAATTGTTTATTAATGTTTAACTATAGCTATCCATTAGATAATATATTATTAAGTGTTCAGATTTTAGAAGGGAATAATTAAATTTTTTTGAAGTATGGGAGAAAAGTGGGAATTTCCTAAGTAATTGGTTAATTTTATTATCTTAGATAAGTAAAGATCACACTGTTGTAGAAGAGGATCTTCCATCTCCTGATAAAACCATCCATTTAAGCATTGCACAGATAGTAAGGCTGATAGATAGACTCAGAGAACTGAGAAATCGCCTTAAACAGAAGACTAAAGAATCCATGTTACGTAAACCCATGTAAGTGAAATGTAAGAATTGTTAAATTAAAATCATTAAGGAGCATATAATCAGCACCAAAGGCTTGGTGTTATTGCTGTGTAGAGAGCTTCTAAATCAAATCATAATGTTTAGTTGCCTCATTTCTGGTTAAAAATATTAATATTCTGATAAGGAATTATCCAGCAAAGTGACCACTAGCTATGAGGGCTATTCAAAAAACAATTCAGTTAGCTTTAAAATCAGTTTCTTGGAGATACTAACCATATTTCAACTGCTTAGTAGCCAGCCTGGCTCTTATTACAAAGTTCTATTGGGAAGTACAGGATTTAAAATACCTGGTCTCTGAAGCACATCTCTGAATTTAATCAAGTAACTTCTAGTAATAAATTCAGTTTTGAGTAAAAATTATGAAACCCACTGAAATTTTTTTTTCTTTTTTCTTTATTAGTTCTGTATTCAGCAAATACAGTCAGTTTGGTACCATTATTAGGCTCATCCGTGACCTACCCCCTCCCCTTGACCCCTCCTTGTTGAGGTATACGGGTCATGCACTGTGGGAAAATTTTTTATTTATAAGCAACCTCTGCTTTTTTTTTTTTCTCAAGGTAAGGTCTAACTCTAGCTCAGGCTGACCTGGAATTCACTAGGTAGTCTCAGGGTGGCCTTGAACTCATGGTGATTCTCCTACCTCTGCCTCCCGAGTGCTGGGATTAAAGGCGTGAACCACCATGCCCAGCTTTAACCTCTGCTTTTTAAAAATTTATTTTTTATTAATTGTGAACTTGATTGTATGACATGTTGCATGTCCTTTCATGTTCCTGCTCCCCAAGCCCCATTCCACTGAGTGCCCTCCTCAGTGGGGTAATGTGTATTCACTTTGGTGTCATGAAGGGACCAGTCACTTTCTGGGGGCAGGGAGTCCTCATGATACTTCTTTTTATCCCATGGCTCTTACAGTCTTTCTTCCTCCTCTTCCACAATGTTCTGAGAGCCTTGGATGGCACATTATAAGTCTCCTTTAGTGGGAGCTCTCAGTGGCCTCTGATTTTCTGCTTTGATGAATGCTTCATCTCCTCAGTACCTCCTGACATTTGCCGAAAAGATGTTCTCAGGCTAGCAGTGAGGGCATCAGTCATATTTAATCCACCACTCCCTCTGCAATGCCCTCGGCCTACACAAATGTGACAGTGATGATTCAGCTTGTGGTAGGCAGTTGGCTTTCTTTTCTTGTTGAACTGATGGGTATTGGGTATTTTCTGCCATCTGTAAAAAGCAGATTCTCTGACTGAGAGTGAGAGCAGCATGTATTGAAGGGAATACACATAGACATTCCAAAGAGTTTTTGACAGGTGTACATGCTTACTTTATCAAAAAAAAAAAAAAAAAAAAACAGTGGGAGCTTCCCTCTAGGGTCTATGACCTTTGAAGCCATAGGATCAGGACTTGGTTCTCAGTACTGGGTGTGAATTCCCTTCCACTGAGTGGACCTCAGTTGATTATCTCATAGTGTCAAAGTGTCAATAGTGTCAGGTTGCTGGGATGAACTTCCAAACCAGGCACAATGTATGGGAAGAATAGAATTTATTGAAGCTTACAAGTCCAGGGGAAGTTTGATAATGGCAGAAGAAGCTGGACCACCTTCATAGGTCCACATAGAGTAAAACACCACCAGCAGCACCACAAGCAAGCACACTCCAGGTGCCCCATGTATAGCTCCTTGAGTTACTCTGTATAACTTATGCTAGAAGCCCAGATCCACCCCCAACACACCTTAGGGCTGAACTCCAAGATCTATCCGCAGTGACACCTCCTCCAGCCAGCAGCTGGAAACCTAAGGAGCTTTAATAAAACTGACTCTGTTGGGGGACATCCATTCAAACTACCACGTTTTGCCCTTGGCTCCCTGTAGATTCATAAACATCTCACATTACAAATTGTATTCAGTCCAATTTCAAAGGTCCTCATAGTCTTTACCAACTTAAGATAGTTCCAGAGTCCCAGGTTTCATCTGAGATTTAAGATTGTCTCATCTGTGAGTCCTGTGAAATAAAAAAAAAAAAAAACGTATATACTTTCAACATATAAAGGCACAGAGTAAACATTTCCAAGTACTATAAGGAGAGACTGGACCAGTGCATACTCGATAACCATCAAACATATGCAGTTCAAGTCCAATATCATAACCAGTGACTGACTGTCTTCAGACTTTTCAATTCCACCCCTCAAGCTTGGCTGAATAGGCAGGAAAAACTTCCATCCCAAGCCAAGAGCACTCTCCTGCTCAGTCCTCATATATCTGAACATCCTTGGGTCTTGACTGCAAGCTATGGTTCATCTTCCAGTGGCTTCATCAGCCTCTTTATCTGGGCCTTCACACCCTGGCTCATGCCACATCTCAGCAGCAGCTCCTGGAACCCTGTGCACTTCATGGCCCACTTCATGTAGTTTTCATGCTTCTTAAACCACTAACAGGTGTGCAAGACACTGTCATATTCTTAATTTAGCGATGGTAATTTTTGACTTTGACAAGCAGGTTAATTCCTTTCAGTCTACTCCTTTCAAAAGAGATTGCATACCTACTGTTCGGTCTTTCCTCAGGCATCCTTTCCATTGTCTTAACACAAAGCAGTTAACAATTAGCAGCTTCAGCCACCAGTCTCAGTGCAAGTAATTTTAAACTTTCTTGAGGTTTTCCAGCTTTAAATGTTAATTTTCTTAATTCTATGTTTTTAGTCAAGAACATCAGTCCATTACAAATTTAACCTTGATCAAACTCTCTGGGCATGGGCAGCAGAACACAGCTAGTTCTTATTCCAGTAGTCCAGTTCCCACAAAGTTCTCTGAAGTCTTTCCTTCCCCTTACAAAGTTCATAAACAAGGCCTCCAAATACAATTCTGTTTGCACTTAGCATTTTCAGACTCTCACAAGAATAGTCCATAAAACTTGGCTTATTGCTCTGGAAGGCATCTTTAGTTGCAAGTACAATTCCATGCCCATTCTTCCAAAATAAAAGTTCCAAAGACCAAAATCCACTGTCAGATTAATTGTGTAGCAACAACCCACTTCTGGTACCAATTCTGTCATATTCTGCTTCAGATTGCTAGGATGAACTTCCAAACCAGGCACAGTATATGGGCAGAACAGGATTTATTGAAGCTTATAAATCCAGGGGAAGTGCCATAATGCTGGAAGAAGCTAGCCTGCTTTCACAGGTCCATGCAGAGAAATAGCATCGGCAGCATCACACTCCAGGAATCCCGGGCAGAGCTTTAGCACTCTACATACCTCATACTGGAATTCCAGATTCACCACCAACACATGTTAGCGCTGGACCCCAAGACCCATCCAGAGTGATGCATCCTCCAGCCAGTGGCGAGAGATCTAAGTAGCTTTAATAAAACCGAATCTATTGGGGGATATCCATTCAAACGACCACACATAGCTTGTGGGTCACTGTTGCACAAATGTATACAACTTGCCTCGCTGTTGATTTTGTAGCTTGCAGGATCCCCTCCTAGTTCACTTTATTGGTGACCATTATTCCCCAGCAGCTCCTATAGCACTTTATAGAACTATGACAGCTAGCCAACAGGGAGCTGGATTCCATCTCAGTTCCAGCCTGATCTCTTGATATCCTACAACTTTGAGCATCCTGTGGTGTCTTTAGCAATAGGGTCTTACCATTTAGATCTTGTGGGCAAACAAGTTCTTTAGCAATGGCCTGCATTGTTTTGGGGACAGTATGGGCCACCCTCACCATTAGCTCACAGCGGTGGATAACCCAGCACTGGTGTGGAATTTACCAGCAAGAGCCTGTAGTTTTAGGGTTAAGCTTTCTTCACACCCTGCAGGATAATTCCAACCAGACTATTCCTTCCCCCGCCCCTTATTAAGAGTTATATCTTGTGATTAGCTAACCATAATAAAGGTGTCTAAGGTACTGATTATTGCTGTCATTAGTTTTGTGCATATTTCCCCTTCTGCTTTCCATTATCTCAGTCCTCCCTCAAGACTCTTCTGCCTCCCATATTCTGTCCCTCCCCTTCCCTGTCAAGTATCTCCTCCTCTCATTTCCCTAGGTTTTCTCTCTCTTCTAGCAACATATTTATTTATAGACTCATATTTATAGCCTTATGGTTATTGATTTTGCATTAGCAGTACATACAGTACTCCTTGGGACTAGGGAGACTGCTCAGTGGATAAAGTGATTGCTAGTGCACAAGCCTGAGGACCTAAGTTCCTGTCCCCAGAATCCATACATAGCCAGACACAGAAGCAAGTGCATCGGTGATATCAGTGCACATACAGCAAGATGAAAGGCAAGAACAGTAGCATTTCCCTGGAAACCTGCAGGCAAGATAGCCTGATGAAAGCATTGGTGAACAGTGAGGAACTTTGCCTCAAAAGATGTGGTGGGTGAGAGTCAACACCCAAGAATGGTCTCTGACTTCTACATACCTGTCATGGTTCATGAACACCACCCCCCCACACACACATACACAGCCAAAATTTTAAAACATTAAAGAAGACACTCATAATTGGAACAGGGTGATATTTAGATGCAATAATAAGAAGAATAAGAAGAATCAATGAAAAGAGTCAATTCTATGAGGAGGATTAGGTATAGCCATTTGTCCTATTATGTTTGAATAATTTCAGGAAATTTATTAATATTCATATTTGAGATTTAAGCGTTGGCTTTGTTCTATGAATTTTTCTAGTAACTTTATTTTTTTTCCTTTTTTTTCTTTTTTTTTTATTAGTCAGTTCTGTATTCAGCAAATACAGTCAGTTTGGTACCATTATTAGGCTCATCCGTGACCTACCCCCTCCCCTTGGCCCCTCCTTGTTGAGGTATACGGGTCTTGCATTGTGGAGTTAGCCCACAGTTATGGGTAAGCTAAATGTAGAATTTTTCTAGTAACTTTACATACATCATTTGTGAGGCTCATAAATACTTTATGAGAAGGTACTATGATACTTCACTTTTATTAGACAGATAAACTGAAGCTCACAGATATAATGCAACTCACTATAAGCTACACAGTTGGAAGGTGGATGAAAGTGGTTTGGACCAGGTTATCTCTGAGACATATATACTTAACTATTGCGCTAATGATCATGCTTCAGCAAAATGAACAAATTCATATTTCTTTTAAAAAATATTTAATTAATTTATTTATTTGGGAGAGACTGAGTGAGAGAGAGAGAGAGAGGATGGGAATGTCAGGGCCTATAGTTCACTGCAGATGAACTCCAGCTGCATGTGCCACCTTGTGCATCTGGCTTATGTGGGCACTGGGGAATCAAACCTGGGTCCTCAGGCTTTGCAGGTGAGTGCCTTAACTGCTAAGACATCTCTCCAGCCCCAAATCTCATAATCTAATATTTCTAATGAGTTGTTTGGTTATTTTTATTGTTAATGTTCTTGGTGTGCTTGAATACATGCTTTAACTTTTTTCTTTTTTCTTTTTCTTTTTTTTTTTTTTTTTTTTGAGGTAGGGTTTCACTCTAGCTCAGGCTCACCTGGAATTCACTATGTAGTCTCAGGGTGGCCTAGAACTCATAGTGACCCTCCTGCCTTTGCCTCCCAAGTGCTGGGGTTAAAGGCATGTGTCACCATGCCCAACAATATATGCTATTAAGAAATAGAATTTATATACTTTGGAAAGTTCATTAGGAATAATTTACTTTAGTAACTATGAAGTTTAAACGATAATGTGCACTTTTCTTCCATAAAGTTCATGTGTTTTTGCTGTACCTTGTCATTCTTATAGCATGTGATTTATAGTTTTACTACATAATATATTAAAATATTTTTGATTTATTTACACTTGTAATAGGGATAAAGACAATCTACCAGGAGCAGTGAAAAATTATGAAGCTCTAGAGAAGAAAATTGAAGGTGGTGAAATTTTATACATGTTTAAATTTATAACTTTCTTTCCATAAGCCAGTACTTTGAAACATGCAGTTTAAATATTTACAGATAAAAATATGCAATGGCAAAGAAAAAATATTCAGTAGCAAGTTTAATATTTAAATACAAGTTTCATTATGATCCTGATTCTGGAAGCAGACAGCACAAATACTGTATAATGTGGTTGCTGCTCTTATGAAATCCACAAATTTCCAGTACACTTGCACATTATGAATTATTTTCCTTGATGTAAAGCATGAATACACAAAAAGTAGTGATTTGTTCAGTCTCAAGATATTAGGAACTTTTGTTCTAAGTTAAATGATGAATAGAATTTAGTTGAGTGAAAGAGGAAATTGCAGGTCACTTTAAGATGATAACAATTAAGAAAATGTAAGTAGAGAATAACACATACATTAGTATTTATTTATAGATGATCTAGATGCTTTATTAACACCTTTTTGCATTTTTCATATATAGCAAGGAATTTTTAAAGGTCTTTTGTAGTAAAGTGACATTGCTAGGTTTAATATGGATCCATGATTTTGGTCATACTTTAGAAGCTAGATTATGAAAGGGAAATTTTCAGTGTATTTTATATATGTGATAAAACACCATTAGAACACAAGAGAAGGAAGCGGACAGGTAGAGCAAGTTTTACTTGATATAATTTCTAATATTGATGATTGGATACGAAAGAAATGCCATTTATTATATTAATGTTATTTTCAAATGAAATTAATAATAGGAACAAGAATAAGGGGTGTAGCACACTTGTAAAGCATTTCCTTGCATGTAGTAAGCCCTAGCTTTCATCACCAGAACCATGAAAAAAAGAGGAACAGCATGTATACTGAAAATGATGAATTAATAGTCAGCCATCACACACGTTCTCTCAGACACCTCAGTCAGTCTGCCTAGTTGTGAGGCTCCAGCATAGGACAAAGTCAGCCATCACACATGTTCTTTCAGATACTTCAGTCCATTTACCTGGTTGGGAGTATTCAGTATTGAAGCTATTATATTTTTAAAATTTCCCTTTGAGTTGTTCATACAATTGAAACATGAAACTTACAATGCCATTTGTGGTTCCTTGTTTCAGAATTCATAAAAGCCCACTCAGCTGAACACTCTGAAAGTGTTCCTGCTTCTGACACAGGTAAGTGGCCTTTCATATCAGCATCACTGTGTTGATGAAATAAGGAGACTGCTTCATTTCTATAATTTAAAATAGCAATTGTTAGAGCCGTTCATCTCAACATCCTTGTGTTGATAAGGTGTGGGGACTGCGTCACTTCTGTAATTTAAAATGGCAAGGCTTAGTGCAATAACACAGATTCTTTGAAATTCAGAGCCATACAGTTCAGCTGGCAGTCAAGCAGAAGACACTAGGATTCCTAGTTATGACTGCATTGAAAGAGTACACTATTCTATTAGGAAGGAGGACTGTGATCTTCCCTGAAATAAAGGTTTGGGGCTTTTGTAACATATCACTGAAATGCAACAGGTCTTGTTTATTAGACAAGGTCTCATATAGCCCAGGATGTCTATGAACTGGGTATTTAGTCAAGGATCACCTTGACAGCTTGATCACCCTCACTCGATCTCCAAGCTATAGATTAAGATAATATGGTTAAGTGTTTCAAAGATACTCATGCTTTGACTGCTGCTGAACACTTGGCAGCTGAAGAATACAAAATGCAGATCCAGGGCTAGAAATGTAGCTCAGAGGGTTGAGTGCCTGCCTAACCTAGGTCATTCCTAGCTACATTGTGGATTTGAGGTCATCCTGGCCTACAAAAACTGTTTTATCAACCAAAAACAGGGCTGGGTAACTAGCTCACTTGATAAAGTGCTTGACACAAAAATGGGGATTTGAATTGAGATACCCAGAACCTTCATAGAAGCCAGATGTGGTTGTGTATGTTTGTAATCTGAGAACCAGCATAGACAACCAGCATAGACAGGAGACCTCACCTCACTCACTAGCTGGTTAGTTCCTTTTAATAAGATCTTAGCCTTCCTTTCATATTATTTAATACAGCTGGAAACTTTCACAGTAAGCTACAGTATTCCTATGGTCTGTACAGCAGCAAGCAAAGCAGTCCACTCTTAACATTGTGGAGCCCTGTGGTATGCTGGGTTGTAAGCATGTCACATGTACAGGGCTGCATCAAGTTTTGTCATTGGTCAGATGCATACTTATGATCCAATTTTGTCTCAATTAAATTTTGTTCTTTTTTTTCTTTCGGGGTAATGTCTCAATGTAGCCTAGGCTGACATGTACTTCACTATGTAGTCCCGGCTGGCCTCGAGCTCACAGAAATCCTCCTACCTCAGCCTACCAACTCAATTACATTTTTAATCAGCTACACACAAGTAAGTTTACAATGGCTTTTTTGTCATGTTTAAAATTTCACTTAGCCTCCCTTCCACCCACTCCTTCCCTTGTACCTCACCCCTATTACTATTTAAATCATTTCTCGTCCCATGATTCCCCATTCATTTTCCTATCACATGTGTTCCAGCATTCTCCACAAAACCTCCTCCCCTGCCTCTCATGGTCCTTTTCTAGCTTCCTGACTTCTATCAGCACTTACTCCAACTTAAACACACAAATCTAAATCTCAAAGCTAGGATCTGCATATGAAAGAGAAATATGGCATTTGTCCTTCTGGGCCCGAGTTACCTCACTCAGTACATCTTGCAATTCCATTCATTTTCCTACAAATTTTGGTATTTCATTCATTTATTTGCAACTATATGAAATTTCATTGTGTTTATGTTTTTCTAAATATGAAAATAGTGGATTTCTTCTCCTCAGAACTATTTGAAGGATTAGGAGAATGAAAAGCAGCATGACATTATATAAGAGAGCTGTTTAGTCAAATGCTAGTTATTCCAACTCATAAGTATTTTGTTATTTACTATGCATGTCACCTTCCAATCTCTTCATACTAGGCTACTTTTCACATTTATAGCAATGAGTTAATTCAGCTATTGATAATACCTTTGTGGATATTTTTTATAGATTCTCCTTATTCAGTGTGTAACCGATTTAATGTGATGATGAAAATATTTGAAAACCAGACAAATATGTTAGAGAGGTAAGCTATTAAAATAATGCTTCTTTTCAAGTATAAAATTCAATACATATTTACTGTAAAAATATCAGAAACACACACATTAATTTTGATAAGGATGTGACATAAAGGAACTGCTTCTACATTGTTGGTGGGCATATAAATTGCATCAATCGATATGGAAAGCAGTATGTAGGCACATAAGTATTGAAATAAAGCTACCATATGATCCATTGATCTTATTGAAGTATGATTCCAGAGGTATGGATATCAGTATGTTGGAGAGATAAGTGCACTCCTATTCACTACAATGTTATTTACAGTAGGTAAGGTACAATTGACAAGTAGATTAAAAATCATCCTACATGCATACAGTGGGATATTACTAAAGCATTAAAGAAGGAAATGCATTCATTGTCAACAAGCTAGATGGAGCAGGAGGCCATCTTGCTAAGTTAAAGAAGCTAGACAGAACACAAAAACACTAAACATATTTGTTCATATGGGCAATGAAAAATAAACTCACAGAAGCAAAAGTGAGAATTGTGATGACAAGAATGCAGGGGGAGGTGGACAGAGGGGCTGCAGGTTAAAATGCACACAGCTTTAGCTGGGCAAAATAGGTAAGTCCTAGAGAGCTACCATATAGCATAATGCCTATAGTGAAAAACATTACATCCATAGCATGGGAACAGGTGTGTGCACACTGTGGCACATAAGTCAAACCTGGCTTGCAGCTTCTTTGTAAATGAGGTTGTATGACACAGTTACATTCATCATTACTATTATTTTTGGGAGAAGGTGTCACTTTGCACTCCAGGCTGGCCTGAAACTCACAAAGTAGCCAAGGCTGACCTTTAAACATGTAGCAATCATCTTGGTTCAGCCTTTCATGAGCTGGAATTGCAAGCATGAGACACCACACATTCAACATTGATCGTTCATATGCCCTTGACTTTGCAAACTTGATTACTTGGAACAGAGACCATCTGGCATCCAGAATCTACAATATTTGCTACATGACTATAACAAAAATGGCTGCCAATATATATTATATTATATATTATATTTATAATATATTTATAAATATATAAATATTATATATTTATATATAATATATAAAAATATAATATATTAATATATATTATATATATATATATAAACAAGTGCTGTTGGATACTAAATACTATTAAAACAATGAGATGTAGGTTACTGACACAGATAATCTCAGAAATATTATTGTTTGATGTGGGGTGCACTTGTGTGTGATTTCTGTGCAGACCAAAGGAAAACCTCTGGTGTCATTTCTCAGACACTATTCACCTTTTTTGAGACATTGTCTTTGTGATAACAAGTTCTTGCCATCACACCTGCTTTTTTTTGCACGTGGGTTTTGGATATTGAATTCAAGTCTTCATGTTTGCATACAAACAATTTACCAACTCAGCAATCTCTAGAACATCACATATCTGTATAAGTGTAATTCATTAAAAAGTATATGTATCATTATGATACATCATATATGTTATATATCTAACTTGTGATCTATTTTTCAGAGCGTTAAATGATCAAAGATTGTTGGAGGCTGTAAGTACACCCTTCTTCATTTAAAATTACACATTGTCCTTGAGTTCTTAGTACCTGTAGGAAGTGCCACTTGTTTGGTGCTCACTTAACCAGTTGGGAGATCTCAATGAACATAAGAGTTAGAAAGTTGTGCATGTTTCTTTTACCATCCTAGACTTTATTGTCACTCATAAAAATTCATTGCTGAAATATTAAATGATAATATCCTTCAGTGATCTAAATTGTTCTGTTAATTGACTTCTGTCAGCCCCAATAATAACTGTACTACCAAGATTGATACCATTATTTATTTAATAATATTATTTTCATGAGTTAATGAAGAATTTTTTCTCTTAAACACTTTCAAATAAACTTTTCATATTGCGATATTTGGATTTCATTATTTTTAAAGTTATATTTGCTTTTAGAAATACAAACAGATGCAAAGTGATTTTGAGCTGTTATCAGAGGAGAAGTTTACATTGGAAAATGAAGTTCAAAAGTTGAAAGTTGCCGAGGTTAGTCAAGTCTTAGTGTCTGAGGACACCACACAGTTGATCCTAAGCTGTTTATGCTGGACTGGAAAAACCTAAGTGAATGTTTTCTTCTGGATTGTGAGGTCATCTGTCAAACCCATAAGGATGCAACAAAAGCACACATGCCATTTAAAATTTTTGAAAAACATGTTTAAGGCCAATATTTGATTTTCAAAATTATCAGTCAATTAAGATTTTCAAATTTCTTTAGCATGTGTTTTATGGCATTCTCTGTAATTAATATGTCCCATGTTCATATCCACACACCAATGTTCAGGTCTTCTCAAAGGAACAGGCTGTATTTTCTTGTGAGATTTACATGTTATAAATAATTCAACATATTTTTTAAAAAAATAATTTGTTTATTTGAGGGAAAGAGAGA
The DNA here is from genome assembly GCA_036346955.1 of Dipus sagitta. Taxonomy (NCBI): domain Eukaryota; kingdom Metazoa; phylum Chordata; class Mammalia; order Rodentia; family Dipodidae; genus Dipus; species Dipus sagitta. The sequence continues at coordinate 154,741,951 of CM070773.1, read as the reverse complement.
GAGGCAGATGGAGAGAAAGAATGGGCTCGCCAAGCCACTGCAAACTCCAAATGTATATGCCACCTTGTGCATCTGGCTTATGTGGGTCCTGGGGAATCAAATACGGGTCCTTAGGCTTCACAGCCAAACACTTTATTCTAAGCCATCTCTCTAGCCCGCAATGTATTTTTTTTATTAATTTTGTTATGAGAGAGGTAGAGAAACAGAATGAGAGAGAACTGATGCTCCAAGGCCTCTAGCCACTGCAATTGAATTCCAGACATGTGCGCCACCTTGTGTACATGTGTGATCTTGTGTGCATGTGTCACCTTGTGTGTCTTGCTTACATGGGTTCTGTGGAGTTGAACCTAGGACCTTAAGCTTCGTAGGAAACCTCCTTAACCACCAAGCCATCTCTCTAGCCCTCAACCTAATTTTTAAATGGATCACTGGCTGGTTTTCTCTTTCTTTTTTTCTTTCTTCTTCTTTTTTTTTTTTTTTTTTTTTTTTTTTTTTTTTTTTTTTTGCATTATATCTTTCTTACCAATTCCCTACATCCTGTAGGAACTACTACAAGTGTTTGCACAGTGAGGTGGCTTTCAGGACTCATAGACCGCATCGTTGCAGAAGTGACTGATCTGCTACAGGATGTAGTTACTGCATTGTATATTAAATTATGTATAATTTACATATAGAACAATACTGAACACAAACGGCCCATGATTAATTTTGTTTTGCTGCTGTTTAATTTTTCTTGAAACATAGCATAATGACTCTCAGAATAAAATGGAATTTTTTTCTTTTTTCTCTCTTTTTTTTTAATTAAGAACATACTTTGTATGGCTACTTCATATGTTGGTACTATCTTTTCCCTCCTCCCTGCCACCATTCCACTGAAGGCCCTCCTCAGTGGGGTTGCTGGCATTCCCCATGGGGTTGTGAGTCATGTGTTGTGAAAGCAGCAGTCAGTTATTGGGGGTGGACAATGCCTCTGGGTATGATGTCCCAACCTGTGGCTCTTACAATCTTTCTGGCCCCTCTTCTGCAAAATTCTCTGAGCCATAGTGGGTTTTAAGTCTACTTCAGTGGTAAGCTATCAGTGGCCTCTGGATTTCTGCTTTGGTATGTGTTGAGTACCCACAGCATCTGTCTCCTTCAGCCTGGTGCTGATTGTCAGGCTCACCATGGAAACAGCACTCTTGCTCACAGTTCCTCTGTGGTTTCACCTGGGCCTTGGCTGAAGTGTGAGGGGTGGTTTATCTCCTCCAGTCTAACTACCTTCTGAAAAATAAAAACAGATTCTCCAGTGGAGAATGAAGTCAACATAGGTTAAATGGGATAAGCATTATTGATTTAGGGAGCTTTTGATGGAGATAAGCCCCTCTTTTAGCAAAAGACTAGAGGGAGCTTGTCATTGGGAGACTATAATCTTGGGATCCATAGGATTCTGTTACATATATATATATATATATATATATATATATATATATATGTAATCATACATGCTGTTTAACTTGTGATATCCTTAATGACTTATTTCCTGTTTATATAAAATTATACAGAATGCAAAATCTACAAGCAATGATGACTTCCTAAAGAAAGCTTTAAGAACAGAGATAAAAAAAGAATCACATGGGTAAGAAATACAGATGTGCAATTCTTTCTGTATGTGCTGATTCACATCTTTACCAATGACAAATGAAGGTCATTGTACATGCCTTTTTTACAGGTTCTTTAAACCTAAAATTATCCAACACATAGTTTTCTAAGTAGATCAAGGGTATGACTGTGGAGAAAAGCTAAAATGATGAGAATAAAATGACAGGGGTGGCTGAGGAAAGAGGTTGAACACTATCCACAGAATGGGTCATCTTATCTACTTGACTATTAAAGTCATCCTCTGATGAGGTCACCTTCTGATGAACATTAACATGGGACACAAGTATCTTTATATCTTTTGCCCATTCAGAGATTTCTATCCACATGCACCTTCCCCAAATGTCCTTCTCACCAATTTTCTAATTGTGAGCCTTCTAAGTCCCGGACCAGCCAAACCATTGGCCCATGAATCAGTCTATAACCACACATCTGGCCATTTTTCCTTCCAAGCAAAATGAACAACTATGTGCACAACTCGTAGTTCTGCCCATTATGAAGACTTCCCTTCACCACAGTCCTTCAGAGTTTTCACAAAAAAGGGCTGTGATGCTACAGCTGTCCCACTTCTGGGAGGTGCCCGCATCATGTGCTGAGCCATCTGTAAACCATGCCCTAGTCTTCTGTTCTTCAGTCAGTTGATCATAAGGCATACTTCATGATGAAATACGTGCATGCTTAGGGGCAAAAGGCATTGTAACAGGAGTAGCAACCATAGGCATTTGGGCAACTGCCTCATGTAACTTACTTGTACCTTCAGGGCCTACTCGAGCCCCATCATGGATATACCACTTCCACTTGATGATGGACTGCTGCTGTTCACGTCCAACTTTATGGCCTGGCGGGTCAGATAACACTCAGCTCATAACGGGGAGCTCTGGTCTCATAGAAACTTGATGGCCCATTGTCAAGTGTTCAGTTTCTACTAAGACCAAATTTCAGGCTAAGAGCTATCTCTCAAAGGGAGAATAATTGTCTGCAGATGATGGCAGGGCCTTGCTCCAGAATCCCAAGGGCCTCCACTGTGATTCACCTATGGGGGCCTGCCAAAGGCTCCAAATGGCATCCCTGTGCACCACTGACACTTCAAGTACCATCGGATCTGCTGGATCATATGGCCCAAGGGGCAGAGCAGCCTGCACAGCAGCCTGGACCTGTTGAAGAGCCTTCTCTTGTTCTGGGACCCACTGAAAAGTAGTAGCTTTCTGAGTCACTTGGTATATGGGACAGAGTAAGACACTCAAGTGAGGAATGTGCTGTCTCCAAAACCCAAATACGCCCACTAGAGATTGTGTTTCTTTCTTAGTGGTAGGAGGGGCAAAATGCAACATCTTATCCTACACCTTAGAAGGAATATCCCTGCATGCCCCAAACCACTGAACTCCTAGTAATTTCTCTGAGGTGGAAGGTCCTTGAATTTTGGATGGATTTATTTCCCACCCCCTGATGCACATATGCTGTACCAGCAACTCCAGAGTGGCTGCCAACTCCTGCTCATTTGATCCAATCACCATAATGTCATCGATATAATGATTAAGTTTCTGATAATCCACTGTCATTCTCCAGGATTCATCTGTCTTCTGAACAGGCCAAATAGGAGAGTTAAAGGAGACATAGTAGGAACCGCCACCCCTGCATCCTTCAAGTCCTTTATAGTGGCATTAATTTCTGCAATCCCTTCAGGGATGCAATACTGTTTTTGGTTCACTATTTTCCCTGGTGGAGGGAGCTCCAATGGCTTCCATTTGGCCTTTCCAACCATAATAGCCCTCACTCCACAAGTCAGGGAACCAGTGTGGGGGTTCTGCCAACTCCTAAGTATATCTATCCCAATTATGCATTCTGGGACTGGGGAAATAACCACAGGGTGAATTCTGGGTCCCACTGGACCCACTTTCAGTCTAACATTTGCCAAAATTCCATTGATCACCTGACCTCCATAAGCACCTACTTTAACTGAAGGGCCATGGTGCTGTTTGGGTTCTCCTGGAATCAATGTTAGTTCAGAGCCAGTGCCCAGTAGGCCCCAAAAGGTCTGATTATTTCCTTTTCCCCAGTGTACAATTACCCTAGCAAAAGCCCACAGGTCTCTCTGAGGAAGGATAGGACTAACCTTAACATTGAAACTTTTGGGGATTGTGGGAGGGTTCTTTCTCAAGGGGACCTGGCAACCTCTTCAATCAAGGGGCTCAGGATCTGTAAACTGGCTCAAGTCTGGAAACTGGTTAAGAGGCCTTGATTCTCTGTTGCTATAATTCAAAGTGGCCTTTTGTTTCTTTGCTCTAGAACTTTTCTGCTTACACAGATCAAGCAGGAACTTTGTAGGCTTTTTACCTATTTCACTTCAGGGAACACTGTGATTAACCAGCCAGTACCAAAGGTCTACATGAGTCATACTGTTAAGAGCATTGTTTTGCCTGTGCTGTTCATTACGGTCAACAAGCTCACCTTGCCTTTGACAATTCAGTGCTGCCACTTGGCCCTTGTTACTCTGAGATCCAGTTATACCCATTGCATCTAAATCACCTAATGCAGCAACTGCGGCTCCCACTGTGATGTCTTCTTTACATAAAAGACCAATGATGGGGGACTTTAAGTATGCTGGTGCTCCCCTCAGAAATCTGTTTCTTATAGTCTTAGTGAAGGGCACATCTTCTGGACGCTCCCATTATGGGGGCAAAGATGAGTTTACACGGCAAGTCCACTCCAGCATTCCAAGTTCTCTGAGCCTTTTAATCCCTTCATCAACATTAAGCCAAGGGATATCAAGCAGCTCAAGCTTATTCACAGCAGGCCATCTTTGGATCTATATTTCAGCCAACCAGTGAAATAAACTCTTGGCACTTCTTCCAACTGTAGGAGCTGCAGTGTTAAATCTAAAATCTCTGCTCAATCGGCCTATTTCAGTAAATTCAGCCTGATCTAATCTTGTGTTCCTTCCTCCATCACCCCACACCCTTAAAATCCATCCTCACACATATCCCCCATGCTTCTGCCTGTACAAGTTAGAAAACTCCTGAAGTTCTTTAGGGGTGTACCTCACCTCCTCTTGTGTCACACTTTCTATCTCACCTTTAGGGGCATGCCTAGCCTTCCACCTTGTTATAATCATAGAGGCAAAGATGGGTGAGCACTGAGAAGCATCAGCACCTCCGTCAGGGAGGGTTATTGCTGGTTCCTCAGACAAGGAGACAGGAAGGATTAATTCCCCCAGGGAAGGTGGGGAGGGTAATACTTTAGGCGGTGGGGGTGGGGATGCAACTGCCTCTAAAGGAGGGGAGGCCACATTCTAGTGCAAAACAACTTCAGAATCGGACAGTTCAATGTCCCCAGTTCTTCAGGGTCTTCTCACACATCCCCATCCCAAGTCATAGGGTCCCACTCTTTTCCAATCAGTGTCCTCACTTTAACTTCTGATAGCCTGTGAGACTGGGAATAGAGTTTACATTGCAAGTTAGCCAATCTCACAATGAGAGCTTGGGTTTGGTTTCCTGCAATTTGAGCCCTGTTCTGGCTAAAGAGGAGACTCTCCTCCAGAGCTCCCTTAGAAACCTTCAGATCATGTATGTGGGTCTTAAGCCTGGACATTTCCTTTCCTTTCAATATTTTATCCAGAGATACTAGAAGGAACCATCCAGCATCATCATTTGTCTTACTTTTCCACAAATATTCAACAAGATATGACTCAGGATCACCAAATACATCTATCTCATGGAGTCCTTTATTTATTTATTTATTTTGGTTTGTCGAGGTAGGGTCTCACTCTAGCCCAGGCTGACCTGGAATTCACTATGGAGTCTCAGGGTGGCCTCGAACTCACGGCTATCCTCCTACCTCTGCCTCTCGAGTGCTGGGATTAAAGGCGTGCGCCACCACGCCCGGCTTCATGGAGTCCTTTAAATAGTTCATACCATGGATTATTAGTGGCCTCCTTATTACCAGTAAAAGTGCTCTCCTTATTACTAGTAAAAGCACTCTCCTTACTACCAGTAGAGCCTGTAGTGGCACCAAAGTTGGAGAACCAATTCCAGAGAGCACCAAGCCCACTAGGGAAATCCATGCTTACAATTCTGTTTCTCTAGAACCACTCCTCATACCACAATTTGTATTAGTCAGGGTTCTCTAGAGGAACAGAACCGATAAAATGAATTGTATTAAAAGGGAATTTATTGGATTAGTTTATGACAGTCCAACAACAGCAGATTACAGGCCTGAGAGTCAAGGAACCTGGTAGCCGCTCAGTCCATGAGGCTGGATGCCTCAGCAGTCCCAATCCAGCACTGAAGGCCTGGAGGTGTCCTGGAGAGATGCTGCTCTTCAGTCCACACTGGTCTTCAGTCCACACTGGAAAGCAACAAGCAGCACTGGCAGTCAGGTGGGAGGAGAGGAGAATACCTTTCTTCCCAGAGCTTCTTTTGATAAAGCCTCCCCTCAGAGAGGGGCTGCCCACTCTGGAGGAAGGCCTCACCATGGGGTAAGGATTCCTCCTTTAGTTTAATCCTACCTGGAAGCAACCTCAGAGACCCACTTATGAGGAATGTCTGTGGATTCCTAAGCAGATCAAGTTGACACAAACTTAACCATCACAGATGTGGAAGGTAAACCAGAGATGTTCAGAAGTAGGTAAATAGAATTATGTCTTTAAACCTACTATACTTTTTTCCTTTTTTCCTTTTTTCCTTTTTTTTTTTTTTGTTGTTTGTTTGTTTGTTTGTTTGTTTTGAGGTAGGGACTCACTCTGGTCTAGGCTGACCTGGAATTCACTATGTAGTCTCAGGGTGGTCTTGAACTCACGGTAATCCTCCTACCTCTGCCTCCCCAGTGCTGGGATTAAAGGCGTCATACCTTCTTCCCAGAGCTTCTTTTGATAAAGCCTCCCCTCAGAGAGGGGCTGCCCACTCTGGAGGAAGGCCTCACCATGGGGTAAGGATTCCTCCTTTAGTTTAATCCTACCTGGAAGCAACCTCAGAGACCCACTTATGAGGAATGTCTGTGGATTCCTAAGCAGATCAAGTTGACACAAACTTAACCATCACAGATGTGGAAGGTAAACCAGAGATGTTCAGAAGTAGGTAAATAGAATTATGTCTTTAAACCTACTATACTTTTTTCCTTTTTTCCTTTTTTCCTTTTTTTTGTTTTTTTTTTTTGTTGTTTGTTTGTTTGTTTGTTTGTTTTGAGGTAGGGACTCACTCTGGTCTAGGCTGACCTGGAATTCACTATGTAGTCTCAGGGTGGTCTTGAACTCACGGTAATCCTCCTACCTCTGCCTCCCCAGTGCTGGGATTAAAGGCGTGCACCACCATGCCCAGCATAAAACTACTATACTTTTTAATTGCACTTATTTTTGTGAAAAACAATTGTTTACTTTTTTGAATGTTGATTATTGTAAAGTAGCTTTAATAAGCAAATGTTTCATTGGCATTTTAAATAATTATTTTATTTTGAATTTTCTTGATGCACTTTAAAGAGAAGAAGCTATGTGCTGAGTCTTAATAGAGAGCTACGGACTCTGAAATGAAATGTATGGGTCATATGATTTGACCTTTGAGTTAAAGAAGATAAGTGGTCAGGGAAGAGACATAAGGAATGTGCTTTCAGAATCTCAGTCACTTCTCATCTTATTCCTACCATTGCAATACTGGCTTTGGAAATATTATTCAATTGTTTATCATTTAGGACCTATAGATTTAATGACCTTTAAAAAGGATTAAATTCTTGTGAAACTTTACTTATTTATATTTGTTTAAAGTTCCTCAGAAGCCATGCAATTTGAAATAGTGTGTAACATTTTCAAATATTCTTAATTACAGGAAGAGGTCTACAATCGGAGAACTTACAAGACCTGCAGAATTTCTTCAAGTCCAAGTAAAATATACTTTCTGTGACTCTATATTTTTTACAATTGGTAACACATATTGTTTCTTTCATGTTTCTAGAAGTGCATTCATCATATATTAATAGTGTCCACAACCCTTTTTCTAAATGTATTTTCTCCTTTTTCCTCCCCTAATATGTAAGCTCCTAGAAGTCAGTCTTAGGGATTCTATCTGTGCCCTTACCCCTTCTGTTTCTAGTGACAGCTATTCCATTCTATACTTCTTCAAGGTTTTCTTACAGGGTTGATTCCATAGTTTTGCTCTTGGGAGGAGTGGTGCAGAAAACATGGAGGTGGAAGTGTCTTTTGGGGGTGAAGATCTTGTATCATTTGGGTATGCAAGTATTTTTTTGGCATAAAGATTGTTCATCATTTGGGTATGTAGCAAGTTATGAAATTCTATGTCATTTTTATTGTTATTTATTTATTTGGCTTTTCAACGTAGTTTCACTCTGGCCCAGGCTGACCTGAAATTCACTATGTAGTCTCAGGTAGCCTCAAACTCACAGTGATCCTCCTACTTCTGCCTCCAAAGTGCTGGGATTAAAGGCATGTGCCACCATGCAGTGCATCTAAGTTTAGTTTTTATGGGGGAAACTACATATGCATTTGTTTAGTGTTGGTGCCAAATACAATTCCTGTGTACCAGGCATCCTTTCTCCTGGTATCCTGACAGTTTTTGTTGCTGTGTGTTTTCTTGATACTAGCCATTCTGCTGAGGTGAAATTTCATTATAGACTTGACCTATGTTTCCCTGATGTCTTAGAGGTGTTGAACCTTTTCTCATGTATTTATTTGCTACTCATACTTTACTTTGAAAGTGCTCACTTCCTTTCTTGCACTAGATAATTTATGCTATAATATTAAATTACTTTGAATTCTGGATATCAGTCACTTGCCAAGTAAAACATCTACTAACATTGATCTCCCATGCTGCTGGCTCTCTTCACTCTGCATATTATTTCATTTACTCTGCAAAAGCTTTTTAATTTCATGCAACCACATTTCTCAGTTTTTATTCCTATTTCCTGGGCTGTTTGAGTTCTAGTTGGAAAGTCATTGTCTAAATTTAGATCTTGAACTGTTTGCAGTTTTTTTTTTTTGTTTTTTTTTTTTTTTTTTTTGCTACTTGTTTTGTATCAAGCTCCTTGATTCATGTGGTGCTGGTTTTTGTATAGAGTGAGACACTGGGATGATGTTTCAGTTTTTCTCCCTGTGCATATCTAGTTTGCTTAATATGACTTCATAGATTAAGCCTTTTTTTCCATTGCATGATTTTGGCACCTTTCTTTAGAAATGGGAAGGGTGTAGCTGTGTGCGCTTGGTCATGGGCTTTCCTTGCCATTTGTTTATGTTTCTGCTTTTGTGATATGACTAAGCTATTTCCTTGCCATAAATGATCATTGCAGTTTTTGCTCAGAATTTTATTTTTTATATTTGGGAATAATATCATGGGGATTTTGTATGGTTTCTGCTGAACTTGAAGATGCCATTCTTTATACAGGCAAATGAACTTCAGATGCATGTACCACTTTGTGCATCTGGGTATATGTAGGTACTGAAGAATCAAACTTAAGCAGTCAGGCTTTCAAGCAAGCACCTTTAACCATGGAGCCATCTCTCCAGCCCTTATCTGTGGTTTTGTTTTTCAAGGTAGGGTCTTGCTTTTGCCCAGTGTAGCAGACAGCTTCAGGTTCACTGAGATGAACTTCCAGACCAGGCACAGTTATGGAGGAAGGGATATTTATTGAAGCTTACAGACCCAGGGGAAGTTACATAAATGACAGAAGAAGGTGGCCTGCCTTCACAGGTCAAAGCAGAGAGAGAGAAGCACAAGCCAAAAGGCCAAAAGCCACAACACACTTCAGGAACTCCTGCTAAGCACACTTTGCATATCTTTAGATTGAAACCTGAAACCCACCATCACACCTTAAGATCCACCCAGTCACACTGCCTCCATCCAGGTGGCAGCAGATGCAAACTACAAACAAGTAAACAACTGAATATATTGGGGGCCATCTATTCAAACTACCACATTCCACCCCTAGCCCCCAATAGATTTATAACCATTACACATTGTAAATTGTACTCAGTTCAATTTCAAAGGTCCCCACAGTCTTGACCAATTTAAGATATTAAGACCTGTAAAATCAAACAAGTTAAAACATTTCTAACATACAAAGGCACAGAGTAAACATTTTCAACTGGTATAGTACATAGCAAGGCGAGACTGAAACAATGCAAACTCAACCACCATCAAACAAACATCAAACTTCTGCAGTTCAAGTCCAATACAACCAAAGACTGACAGTGTCCAGATTTTCCAATTCTGCCCCTCTAGCCAGGGAACACTTCCTTCTCAGGCCAACAGTGTGCTCTATTGTAGCCCGTGCATTTTCCTGGTATATACAAAACATCTTCAGGTCTTCATGCAAACCAAGGTCAATCTTCCAAAGGCTCTTTCAGCCTATCAGGGCATCAGGCCCTACCTCATGCCGCATCTCAGCAGCAGCTCCTGGAACCATGTGCAATTCACGACCATTCCTCACATTTTTCATGCTTCTGAAACCAATACCAGGTGTGCAGGACAAAGCCATATTCTGAATTCACAGATAAAATAAATCATAACCTTGAAAAGCAGGTTCCTTCTCCAGTCAACTCTTTCCAAAAAAAGTTTGCATTTCTAGTCTTTCCTCAGGCATAGTTTTCATTGTTTTAATGTAAAACAATTGGACCATCTTCCTTAAGATTGCTAATATGTTGACAGTAGCAGGTTCAGTAACCTAATACCAGTCTCAGTGCCTATAATTTTAACTTGCTTGAAGTTTTCCAGCTTAAAATCTTAAATCTCTCAGTCCAATATCTCTAGCCAAGCACATCAGTCCATAACAAACTCTCTGGGCCTGGGCAGCCAGCCCTTATGCCAGTAGCCCAGTTCCAACAAAGTCTCTGCAGTCTTTCCTTCCCCTTAGAAAGCTCATAAGCCAAACCTCAAAGTTCAGTATTGTCTGCACTTAGAATTCTCAGACTGTCATCTGAATAGTCCATAAAACTTTGCTTACCACTCCAGAAGAAGTATTCAGTTGCAAGCACCAAGTCCATGCCTATTCCTCCAAAACAAAGGTTCCAATAGATCAACATCCACATGGTCAGGTTCATCTCAGTCCACTCCTGGTACCAAGTTCTATAGCAGACAGCTTCAGGTTCACTGAGATGGACTTCCAGACCAGGCACAGTTATGGAGGAAGGGATATTTATTGAAGCTTACAGATCCAGGGAAGTTACATAAATGGCAGAAGAAGCTGGCCTGCCTTCACAGGACCAAGTAGAGAGAGAGAAGCACAAGCCAAAAGGCCAAAGCCACAGCACTCTTCAGGAACGCCTGCTAGGCACACTTTGCATATCTTTAGATTGAAACCTGAAACCCACCATCACACCTTAAGATCCACTCAGTGACACTGCCTCCATCCAGGTGGCAGCAGATGCAAACTACAAACAAATAAACAACTAAATATATTGGGAGCCATCTATTCAAACTACCACACCCAGGCTGACCTGGAATTCACAATGGAATCTTTGGATAGCCTTGAACTCACAGAGATCCTCCTAGCTCTGCCTCCTGTGTGCTGGGATTAAAGGTGTGCACCACCATGCTTAGCTTGCATTTTTGTTTTTAATCAGAGTAATACTATCTTCATAGCCTGTACTTGGAAGCATTCCTTTCCCTTGTATTTTACCAAATAATATGAAGAACTTTGGAGTCAACTCTTTACACATCTGGTAGTATTTGGTTGTGAATCCGTTCAGTACTCTGTCTTACTTTTTGGGAAACATTGCATCAAAGTTATTGTTTGTTACATACCTCTTTTGTTTCTTTATATGCTCTTGGTTTCATTTTGATAGACCATATATGAATAGAAATTTATCAATTTATTCTAGATTTTCTAATTTACTGGAAATTAATGTTCAAAATAACCACTAATAATCCTCTGTATCTAAATGGAGTCTGTCGATAATTGTTCATTTTATTCATGTGTATTCCTGTTACTCTGGGTCTTCACTCTCTTGGTTAATGTGGTGATGGGTATGTCAATCTTTCCTAAGAACCAAATCTGTTTCCCTGATCCTTTGCATTGTTCTTTGATCACTATGTAATGTTCCTTACCACAGCAACTCCATCTGTAAGCCACATTCTTTCCTTCTGCTTGCTTGAGTTTGGCTTGGTCCGGGTTTTCTAAAACCTTGAGGTGCATCATTTGGCTATTTATTTGATATCATTTAAGATTTTTCAATAGAAGCTTCTCTTACAGTTGAGTTTTTATTTAATTTCATTATGATATGATATGATGCTAAAAGTTCTTTCAAACACTTTGTTTTTGTTGAGACTTGCTTTGTGTCCTAACTTATAATCTACTTTAGAGAAAGCCCATGAGTTGCTGAACAGTATGTGTGTTCTGTAGTTGTTGGATGTAATATTCTGTAGATGCTGCTAAGTCCATCTTATCTAATGTGGAATTTCACTCAAAAGTTACCTTGTTTATGTTTGTCATGATGATCTATCTATTGATTGGAATGGGTTAAAAAAGAGTCTCCCAATAATGTTGTATTGTGGCCTATTTGACCCTTCATGTCTAGTAGTATTTGTTTCATGAAGGTGGATACAACAAAATTGGGTGTGTAGGGTGTGTATATATTACATTTAATATATCCTCTTGATATATTATTCTGTCTACTGTCATATAGTGAGTCTTTGGATTCTTCTGGTTAAATTTTCCTTATGAGATGAGAGTGTGGCTACAAATCTGCTTCCTTTAAGATTTCCTCAGCTTAAAAAATCATTTCCTAGGTCCTGGAGAGATGGCTCAGCAGTTAAAGTACTTTTAAAGCCTAAAAACCTGGGTTCAATTCCCTAGCACCCACGTAAAGCGAGGTGCACAAAGTGTTGCATACATCTGGAATCATTTGTGGTGGCTGGAGGCCTTGGCATGCCCATTCTCTCTGTCTCTCTTCTCTCTCTGCTTGCAAGCAAATAAATAAAAATATTTTAAAAATCATTTTCTATTATTGCCAAGACCTGAAGATTCTTTTCTTTTTTAAAAAAAAATTATGTCTTTATTGAACTTTTCATTCATGTCTGGTATTATCTTCCTTCATTTGTTCAGTTGATTTTGATTTGTGTTTTTGCATGCATGCATGTGTTGTGTGTGTGTTGTTATGGGTGTGATGTATGCACCCTTGTGGCCCCCTTGTGGTCATCTCTGACAGAGCATGCTCACCTGTGGTGGCAGGAGCAGACCATCTGGTGTCCTGCTCCATTGTTTTGCCTGTTCTTATTTGAGCTAGAGCTTCAGGAGAGACACGTTGCCACAACCACTGTGATTCTCAAACTGGTAGGCAATTTTCTTAAAAGGAAAATATTACAGGAATTCCAGTTAAAATCTGTTAAATGAGTAAGTTGTCTCAGCCTCTCTCATTTTCAAATTCTAGCTAAACAACAAAAGATGAAACAAGACATATACATTTTCATAAATGAACACAACTAGGCATGTTTATAGTGGGGCAAATGTGGATACATCTTATAAATGTAGAACAATTTCCAAAAGTGTATAAGAAGAGATGAGCTAGAAGATGGGGTAGGGATGGGTAAAAAGACACATGTAACATGTAAAAAGAAGGAGGAAACATGTAGGAGGAGAGAATTAGGGGAAACATGAAGGGAGATAAGAGGAGAGACTGGAATAAAAAAATAATTTCAGTATGCCATTAATAAAATAGACAAAAATAGATTATTTTGTACAATATGATATATGAAAAATGCAAGATAAAAGAATGAATCTTTGCATAATTTTCAAAGGTAGCTACAGACAAAAGACTAGATTTCAGGGGCTGGAGAGATGGCTTAGTGGTTAAGGAGCTTACCTGTGAAGCCTAAGGACCCATATTTGACTCTCCAGATCCCATGTAAGGTCTACGCACAAAGGCGAGGCAAGCACAAAGTTGCAAATGTCCACTAAGTGGTACAAGCATCTGGAGTTCGATTGCAATGGCTGAGGCCTTAGTGAGCCAATTCCCTTTCTCTCTTTCTCTCTAAAATAAAAAAAAATAGTAAAGAATGGGTTTTAGAATAGAATAAAAAAATAAAGCAATAGCTTTTATCCAAATTATTCAATTAGGTCATTTAGAATATATAATACAAAAATTATTCATAAAATTAGTCTTGAATATTAGGCTGACAATAAAATAGAGTTTTATATGAAGAAAATATAGTACTTCATGAAGGGTCATAGATAAAGAGTGAAGGAATAGAAATGTTTTGTTTAGAAGGTGCAATATGCTCTGTATTTCCATTCACCATGCTTTCCAAATTAATAAATAAGTTTGAAGTCACTTGTATTTAGATACAAAACAATTGTGTATGTGCTTATGTTTGGTGTATTAGTGTGGTATGTTTGGTGTGGTGTGTGTGATATATGCACGTGTCTGTGCAGGTAAGCATGCCCTGTGTGGGTGCATACACAGACCAGAGTACAATGCAAGTGTTCTCCTCTGTGTATTGCCCATCCATGTGTTTCCTTGAGATGGTGTCTCTCATTGATTCCAGAACTGCCATTTTTATGGACAGACTGGCTGACCAGTGAGCCCCAGGGATTCTCCAGTCTCAGTTCCTCATAAGACTAGAGTTACAAGTGGGTGGTGTGGCCAACACAGCTGTTTAGGTGGGTGCTAGGGATCAAACTGAGGGAGAATCATTCCTTCATTTTTACACAGCAAGTATTCTTATCTGCTGAGCCATGTCCCCAGGCCATGAAATTATTTTTGAACATGATGAAACTATTATAACAAATCAATATATAATGTAAAATTTCAGTGATTAAAACTATTCAGTGATTATAGCACTGAGGTTCTGTCCTGTTCTTGAATGAAAGTTCCAGGACCTAGACAAACGAATATAGTAATTTAGCATTTAATAAATTTTTAGTACTAAAAGTTGTCAGAGAAGGTAAGATAAGTACACAAAATAAACATTTAGAGAAAATAGTAAGGCTTCTCTTTCATGAGATACAACAAGAAAATTTATAGGTAATTTAGGGTAACCAAGTATAATAAATGGACATTGAATAAGATCACAATGTTATCAACTAGCCATAGGCATATCCAGCCTGTGGCTCCCAGGCAGCATGTATCCTAGCAAAGCTATGATTTCAGCCCTAAATACTAGTAGATAACAACATCAGGTCATAGCATCAAAAGGTTGGGCATCCTCTGAAGTGCAAACCTTCATATATATATTATACCCCAAAGAAATATGTATGCAAATTTGACTTTATTAATCTTAAAACATTTTGTAGCCTGGCATGGTGGCACACCCCTTTAATCCCAGCACTTGGTACGCAGAGGTAGGGAATTTTCTTTGAGTTCAAGCCCACCCTGAGACAAATTACAGGTCAGCTGTGCTAGAGTGAAACTCTAACTCAAAAAAAACAAAAAAGAAAAAAATTGTGGTGAGCAAATAAGATATGAATATAAGTATGAAGTATTACTTTTCATTTTTAAAATATTTTTATTTATCTGAAGCAGAGAGAGATAGAGAGAAGAGAGACAGAAAGAGAGAATAGGCATGTCAGGTCATCCAGTCACTTCACATGAACTCCAGTTGCATGTGCCAACTTGTGCATCTGGCTTTACGTGGGTACAGGGGAATCAAACTCAGGTTATTAGGCTTTGTAGGCAAGTGCCTTACCCACTGAGATATTTCTCCAGCCCTCAAATATTTTACATGAATATATTTAACAAACCTGTAGGAAAGATAGATAGCTCTTTCCTAAAATACACAAATGACACAAATAGGCTAGTCATGATTCCAAAAGACACATGTCTGATAACTGCACGCAAATATACACTCAACCTCACTAACTATTGAATTATTGCAATTCAGCAGTGGAATAGATCCTTTTACATTATCATTTTGCTAAAAACTTATGGGAACATAAAAAATCTGTTGATAGTTGCCAAAATAGACACTCTTTCATGCACTTCTATTATTGATATGAATTGGTAACTTTCAGGAAGAATGAACACAGTGAAAGTCTTGAGATATAAAGCCATTACATTCAACAGTGCACTTCTAAACACTTCTAAAACTATACAGAAATTTTAATTAACAACTATAATGTAATTTAATAGAAGTTCTCAAATGACCAAAATGTTCACTAATAAGAAATAAATTATGCCAGTTGTCAAAAATATACTTCTGTAACCTACTATAGTAAATATATTTTTGTTAAGCAAACATATTTGAAATTATTTAATGAACAGAGCTTATAGTGTGAGTATATATAGTATGACACAGTATACATAGCAGTTCAAATGTATATACATAGCTATACCAGCTGTATTTAGAAATTAAAAGGATATATATAAAAATTGAGTGATTTTTCTGTGTTGAGTTTTTTAAATGACTTTTCTTTATCTTTATATTCTTTGTAATAAAATTCCATAAAATTACATTTAAATGAAGCTTTCAATACACAAGAAATAATTTTCCATATTTTCTCTATTCATCGCCAATAATAGCATTAAAGCAGCTGATTGAATAATTCTTAGATGTTAGTATAATAAAAGTGTAAGACCTTGCTCATGTAAATATGTTCTGGGAAATAAGAGTGGGGAGAGAATTTGGGTGTACATACGTACAGATTCCTGAAGTTTGTAACTTTGACATGAAAAAGACAAAGAAGGGGCAGGGAAAATGCTCAGGAGGTCAGAGTACTTGCCAAGAAAGTGTGAGGTGGCACTTTTTAAACAGCTAGATGTGGTCATGTACACCTGTAACCCAGCCACTCTGGGTTCAGAAAGAGAATCCATCTCAAGGAAGCATGCTGCCAAGCTCTCCACTGGTCTCTATATGCACATGCATGGGGTGTGCACATCTGCTTACACATGTGTGTACGCCACACACATACCATACCTCACATGCTATGTACACACTTGTGAACAAAGCAAAGATAAAATGGCACAGAAGACAATGCCTGACAAACCACTTTCTTCAAAACAGGAAGCTGAAAGAAATAAGACTCAACTTGACTCTATCCTGAATCAAGGGAAGGAGCCACGTAAAAGTGAAGAGACAAAAGTGGAAATGGATTCCAGCAAAGCAGAGGTTGCCCATGAAGATTCAAAAAGCATGCCATCGGGAAGACAGCCAAAGACTACTTCCATTTCAAATCCTGGTGGACAAAAGAAAAATGAGAAGAAGAAGAAGAAGAAATAACATACTGAGGTAAGGAAGCCACTAACGCCTCCTGAGGACCTTTACAGGCAAGGAAATCACGAAAACCTCCTAAGAACAAATTCTGGTAAGGAAGTCACTAAAACACAAGAACATACTCAAGTAAGGAAGTAAAAAAAAAGTCAGTCAGCATGTGCTCTGTGATAAACTGACCTTGTGCATTATTCTTTACTTCATTTGAACCCGTTCTTTTTTTTTTTTTTTTTTTTTTTGAGGTAGGGACTCACTCTGGCTCAGGCTGACCTGGAATTCACTATGTAGTCTCAGGATGGCCTCAAACTCATGGCGATCCTCCTACCTCTGCCTCTCGAGTGCTGGGATTAAAGGCGTGTGCCACCATGCCTGGCTTCCATTATTCTTTTTATAGGTTTGAACTTGTTACTTTATCTCCTAGATATGTGAATTCATGGTCATCTTGAATACAAAGCCATAAATTGAGTATATATTAATTTTGAATTATCTTTTCAGCATCAAAGATTTGTAAACCTGAAGGAAATAGGGTGCCAAAGAAAAAGATATTCTGCTATGAGTAAAATCCTGTTCATTAGAAGATCCTTATCATCTAATGGTAATATTGGTTAGAATCAGACTTCTTGTAGGAGGAGAATACATAAATCACTGGCATGGCCAGCAGGCACAGATCTCTGACTGCCCTCCTAGGGCCTATATACTAGAAGTATCCCAATGTGAGGCTGAAGACTACAAATCTAGTGTGAAATCCAGCAAGTTGGTTTTCAATACTCAGAAGGGTAAGAGCTACAGAGAAAATTTTAAGCAAATGAACAACCTGTAAGGTCTGTGTCTTTAAAGAAAGTAAATTGTGCATTGGTGAGGCACATCTATTATTCTCTGGTATTGATCCCATAGTTTAAAAGCTCTTTTGTTCATATTATATTTACTTCATATTTTTGTCACTGTAGCTCTCCTGGTATTGTAGTACCCTTATTGGCTGGAGCACAGGACCTTGAAGGTTCAGCTTTTTCATATGATATGATAATTACCAGTATTCTTGTAAATGGGCTTCACAAAGATGGCATGTTGTCACCTTGTGACACTGGAAATAGAAACCTAAAATCTGAAAGCAGTAAAGGAAGAATATTTCCATCTCTGCTACTGAACACTAGATTGGAGAAAAGGCTGCAGTCTTTATTAATTTACAGGGAGGTACAAGAATTACTATCATCTCTGTCAGGAATTGGATGTAATTATCCTCTAATCCTTAGTCGATGGGAAATGGTCACAATTAAAGACTACAGTGAAAGAGTTGAAGAGAGAGCTCAATCAGTAAAGTACTTCCCTCACAAGTACAAGACCTGAGTTTGTGGCCAGAATCCATGAGAAATGCCAGACACACTGTTGCATGGCTGCAATCCAGCACAGGGGAGGCAGAGACAGAGGCAGATCCTCAGAACTAGCTGGAAAGTCAGTCTATCCTACTTGGTGAGCTCCAGGACAGTAAGAGACCCTGTCTCAAAGGAAATAGACAGCACTCCTGATGATAACACCTAGGTGTCCTTCCTCCTCCACATGCACACACATACATGCACACCTCCACACACTAACACATTCACACTTGTGCATATGCACATACACACATACATATTAAGATATAGTGAGGATGAAATAATTTTTATCTGTTGTATGTTGTGAGCTTTATGTAAATTTATGTTGCAAGATTTTTTTTTTTTACCTCTGTCCTACTTGTCGCCATTGATTGTATGAAAATCTCATGTGATATGTTAGTACACAGGCTGATTCATGTGACATAGAGACCCAAAATTTATACTGACTCTAGCACAGTAGTTTATTTTCTAGTGTCAATAGTTCAGGGGAGTTCAGAGTCACTTTTAGTGATAGTTTTCCACAAAATCATGTGTCTTGGCATATGGAATCCTCACCACTGTATCAGGCCTTCCTGCTTCTGCTAAGTGCCAGAATTCAACTATTAGAAAAGAAGACAGAGGGAAGACAATAAGGAACTTTCACTTCCCAGACCGAAAGTGGTTGTGATAGCTTGAATGTATACCCCTGCCCATGGAATCAGTCATTATTATTATTATTATTATTATTATTATTATTATAGCTTGTAACTTGGATTTCCATGTGCCTGACTGGGAGAGGTATCACTGGGGGAGGATCCTGACCATCAGCCCTAAGATATATTTCGGACAGATCTGAATTCCAGCCCTAAGGTGTAAGAGAGCAGTCTGAGTTCTGGCGGGTTCACATATGTTTTGCTGCTCATTTTTGCTCTTTCTGTGGTGCTGGTTGGTTGGTGGTTTCTCTCTGCTTGGATCTTCTGCCATTATGGAACTTCCCCTGGACCTATAAGCCTGGAATAAATCCTATTCCTCCCATAAACTGTGTCTGTTTGAAAGTTCACCCCAGCAGTGTGGTCCACATACTTTCTCCCACATTCTGCTTTCCACATTATCTGTGGGTGAATTAAAAACAAAATATCGATTAGCAATGTTCCTAAGAAGAAGTCAAATGAGTCTGGTGGCCACCCAAACAGCTACGCTGCAGGCTGGTAAAGATGAAGCCAGCTCACATTTGCAAGAAAGAAGCACAGTTGGGTAGAATGCAGATCTGAGTAAAACCTAGAGGCAGCATTTATGATACAGGAAACTATCTGCTACTGTTCGCAAGAGATAATCAATTAATAAAGTCAGGCTTGGTAGGCCACAGGACTTATTTGCATCTAACACATCAATAAGCATTTTAACATGCATTCTCAATATAAATTGAAAAGTTATCCAAAAGCATTTTTATTTAGTATATATAATATATTCATTAACTGTATAAACTCTAAAGGGAATATTTCAAAGAATAAGATTGTCAAGTAATTAAAATAAATTTTGTCTACTAAAAGTATGAAGCCCTCTATTGCTCTTAATGGAACGTATAAATATAAATTTAGGAGCAGTTCTTCTGCAATGTCTTTTCCATTCCCAAATAGTATAATTTCTTAGACTTTTGATATGCTAGTCTTATATAATTGTCATATTAAGAAATTAGAACCACATGTTGGGTCATTATGCACAGAGACATTGCCTCTTACCCATAACTGATGGCTAACCTCACAATGCATGACCCACATTCCCCAATGAGGATGGTCCCTGTGGGGGGGAGAGGACAGGGACAAGGCTACTGATGATGGTACCAACATGACTGTATACACTGTGTACATAATAAAAATAATCTTGAGGGCTGGAGAGATGGCTTAGTGGTTAAGCGCTTGCCTGTGAAGCCTAAGGACCCTGGTTCGAGGCTTGATTCCTCAGAACCCACGTTAGCCAGATGCACAAGGGGGCGCACGGGCCTGGAGATCGTTTGCAGTGGCTGGAGGCCCTGGCGCGCCCATTCTCTCTCTCTCTCTTTCTATCTGCCTCTTTCTGTCTGTCTGTCACTCTCAAATAAATAAATAAAAATTTTCAAAAATCTTGAATACTTTTCTAAATGACTCAATATAACGTTTTATATAGATAATTTAATTTTATATTTATCTTTACTACAGGTCTCAACTTCCCCAAACCAAAGATCAGTTAGTGAAAGATAAAACATTCTTAGAAATATTTTTCTATTTTTTCATAACTTTATCAGTTCATATAACTAAATGATGAAAATAGCAAACCTGAGCCCAGCATCTAAAACTCCTTTACTTACATGGTTGCTTACAGTAGTATAAATTAATTCTAGGCACCAAATGTTGTAAACATTGTTTCTGGCTCCACTGAGAATTAGGTGGCATTTAATTTCAGAAGGAGTTGGGTTGGATTTTACAGGGTATTTATGAAGAAAGGCTTTTCCATGTGGCTAACAACCTTGTCTTGAAGCATAGAAGAGAGTGTTTAGAATCTTTACAGAGTCAGAGGAAAATGAGTAATTTATTTAGAATCTAAGGACAATATAGAAAACTATGACATGAAATAGTTGGCTACCATTTGATTGGTTTGGCACACTTGACAATAAACATTTTATTATAAATATTATTAAATATAATAAAAATTCAAACTATTAAGCACATCCACAAAATTATTCACCATCCTTCATTTTGGCTTACTTCTCAGATCCTAATGGAATTTCTGAAATACTTTGGAAGTCTCCTGGCCTTAAGAGAACAGTGGAAAGCAAAGTAAGAGATCCCACCTAAGCAAACACATGGCACTGTCTATAATAAAGTACATTCTTCTGCACTTCTTTCATTTAACAATTGATTTTCACTTAGGAAATGAGTTAGTGACAAATAGCTAACTAAATGATGGATTTTAATAGCTTATTTTTTCACATCACACAGCTTGTTAGCCTGTCCTAAGGGTTTTACTGCCTTTAATCTCACAGAGCATATGAAAATGTAAGCATTTCTTGGTGTTCTATTTTCAGTATTATACACCCAACCTATTTGTTTCTAAATCTTTTTGTTGGGACTTTTGATCTCAATGACACTTGGGATTTTTATGAGTCACAAAAATATACAGAAAAGGCAGGGTTATTAATGCATTTCTGCTCTTCCTCCAAAAATTAGACTATTAGATATTAAGTTTACTTGCTCATTTCTTCATCAGACTCCTTTATTCAACAAACATTTTAGTCACCTCGACATTCCATGTACTCTTTAGTTAACAAGTTTTATTCATAACTAAACTGAGCAGATAAGATCCCTTCTACTGTGTCCACATGTGCATAGGAAATAGAGACAATGAAACAAAAAAAATTGAACAAAGGTACTCCTGTGGGTGTTAAATGAACATGTAAAAATCCCTATCAATATTGACCAAACATATGACAAGAGCAACCCAGTGGAAGAAGGAGCCACCCTATGCACAGTTCTCCCCTCGGTGGGCAAGGCATGGCAGCTTGGGGTGCTGGCCTGAGGCACGGAAACTTGCAAGTGGCTGCATTCCTGTGGCCAAGTGGAATCAAAGGCACGTAGGGTTGGAGTTGAAACCCCAAATCCAACCCCTGCTTGCCTACTTCTGACCATCAGAAAATACCACTTAAATTTTCTACAAACCTCTCAGAACAGACCAATTAGAGAATAAGTGTTCAAATTCATGATCCTGGAAAGGGGGGCAGTTCACATGCCTACCACAACCTATCTAACAAACAGTCACAGGGAAGGGTAATTTAGATTGAGTAATGAAGAAAAATATTCATCAATAAAATGGATTGTTAATGAGAAAATTTAAACCTAGTAGATATATTGTTTTTACAATTTTATTAGAATAAACTACAAAATAAAATTTACATTACTATTATGTACTACAGAGGAAATAGTGTAATTTCCTCAGATGTTACATTGCTTCTGTCTGGGTCTATCACTAATGACACGAATTGTAGGCACTTACAGGAGGTTTATAGAGAATATAATCATCTCGGAAGCAGCAGAGGTAAAATATCCCCAGGGTAGACATTACTCTGAAGAGGCACCTAAACCTACTCATTCTGAAGATTTTAAACAATGATATTTATACTTTTTAAAATTATTAATACTTAATACCATTTAACTTTGACACCTTCCATATCGATATTTTCTATACATTTCATTTTAAAAATTATTTTAGATTATACAATATGGTACACTTTAAAACTAAGAATTTTTGAAAATATTTTTATGTGTATGTACAACACACACACACATATATACATATACACATATGCATGTATGTATAAGGAGAGAGAGAAAAAAAATGGGTGCACCAGGGCCTTCAGGTGCTGCACACAAACTCCAGACACATATGCCACCTTGTGCATCTGGCCTATGTGGGTCCTGTGGAATTGAACCTGGGTCCTTTGGCTTTTCAGGCAAGCTTCTTAGCCACAAAGCCATCCCTCCAGCCCAGAAGCTAAGAAGTTTTAAAAATGTTTTTGTTTATTTTGAGAGAAAGAAGAAAAAGAGAGTGTGTGGGTGTGCCAGTGATTCTTATTACTGCAATGAAGTTCAGATGGATGTGCCACTTTGTACATTTTTTTTTGAGAATGGGTCTCATTCAAGTACAGACTGAACTGAAACTCACTATGGCCTAGAACTCATGGTGATCCTCGTGCCTCAGCTTCCCAAGTGGTAGAATTACAGGCATGATCCATGATACCCAACTTTCAGATTTTTTTTATCACATAGGGATGTACTCCATATCTAGTATTAGCATATATAATATCAAATTAATCTTATTTGTTTTTTGGCATTAACACTTTCAATATATACAATACTTGTGAGAGATTTTTATGTTTTTCCTGAAGAGGGAGGGATTGAACTGGGGTTGCATGACAGTTTGGAAAATGTAGTTATAGAAACTTAACCTGACAAAGAAGATCCGGGGAAGAAGAGGAAAAGGGACACTTTTCCATTGTTCCTGTATGGCACAGGTATTGAGGGGTTATGTGTCCATGCTGTGTCTACCATGATAAGCATAGTGGACACATGATTCCCTCTCAGCCTTGGTTCACTTGTCAGAGAAGCTCACAAAATCCACGAAACCGTACTCATGTTTATTTGTTTGCCAACTAAAGAGTGCAGGTGAGTAGGCAGGAAAATAAATACATCTGGCAAGGTCTAGAAGGATCCCAAACACATAAACTCAGTCCCTGTGCAGTTGGGGAATATCACTCTCCAGTACATAGCTGTGTTCACCCACAACACATCTCCCCACATGCAGTCCTCTGTTTTTTTTTTCAGGTGTTGTGGTTTGCATGTATGTCTCTCCTAGGCTCATAGGTTTGCTCATTTGGTATTAGGCCTGTGGCATGATTTGGGAAAACTGTGGAGCCTTTCAGGTGAGTCTTGATGGAGGAAGTGAGTCACTGAGAGTGGGCTTCCGGTTTCATGACCCAACCCCACTTCCTATTCACCTTGCTTGCTGGCTGTTGCTGCAATGTGATCAGCTAGCCTTCCC
The DNA here is from genome assembly GCA_036346955.1 of Dipus sagitta. NCBI lineage: Eukaryota > Metazoa > Chordata > Mammalia > Rodentia > Dipodidae > Dipus > Dipus sagitta. The sequence goes on along the minus strand of CM070773.1, from coordinate 154,718,256 downwards.
TGGAAAAACCCCTGGAAATGTAAGTTGAAATAAATCCTTTATTTCCTTAAGCTGCTTCTTGTCAGGTGTATGGTCATGGAAATGACTGGAGTAACCAGTAGGGTAAATGTAATCCATTGTTATCCACCATTGGTGACCAGCTCAACCTTTAGATTCTCTCTTCTGTTTGGAGATGGGGGGTAGGTTGGTCAAAAGTCCAGCCTGCATCAGGAAGGTAACCAGGGGCCAACAGCCACCTGTCATTTCATTGCCATGCCAAAATCACACACCACCTGGAGATACCATGTTTTATAAGCTCTGGGCTACAGACATCAGCTCTCTGATGCATGTAAGAGTACTAAGGATAAGTAGTATGACGATAAGGTGCATTACTTCCCACTCTGATAGACTGACTTCATGACAGTCACAACTCCCATATTAGGGCATGTTCTTTTTTGCTATTTTCTGTTTATTTATTTATTTTCTAGAAGAGAGAATGAGAGAGAGAGAGAGAAAAAGAGTTTATTTGCAGTGGATGGAGGCCCCAGTGCACCCACTTTCTCTTTCTGTCCCTCTTCTCTCTGCTTGCAAATAAATAAAATCTTAAAAATTATATATATATATATATACATAAAACTTGTTTATTTTTATATATTGCTCAGTTAAATTTTAGGACTGTTATATATTTTTATCAACCCATTCTAGTGCTGTATCCAGTCTAGTGCTGTAATCTCTCTACTATTCTTCACAAGCACAATCTATATACTTTCTTGCTCTTTGCATCTTTCCAACATATACTCTCCTCCATAGCCACCTTCACTTTGTATTCTTAAACTACAGCCTATATCAATTTAACAACCTCAAAAATCTGTGGGACCTAACAGTATCTCCACTTTCCTCTCCCAGATAATCTTGATAACCCTTTTTTCCAAAGATAATAGAATTCCCCATCCTAACTCACTGATCTTCCCTCCCATTTCAAACACAACTCCTAATAGCCCCCATACAGCCCTTGCTTGTTTATCCACGATGAGTTTTTAACTCCAGAAGACTATTCCTAAACCATTGCTGCACAGTGAGTACAGCCACCAATTCTGGTCACTCCAGAGCTGTTAGTTTTCTATCCTGGGAGTAATACAAAGACCACACCAGGGACCTTGGGAGACTAGACTTGAAGACATTAACTTCTCAACCACACACCTAAGAATATTTGATATAGTATTGAAATAATCTGACGTGCAAGATTCCGAATGCAGTAATAAAAGAAACCCCAAGCTTCAAGGCAACATAACTCAAACCAAAATCCATTCCCACAGTTAGGCCACCACGCCAAGTGAACTAGACAAAACACCAAGCCACACAGAAAATTAAAAGCAATGATTAAAAGTGTGTTTGCAGAAATAATCAAAGGAAATCATAGAAGACAACATACTCCAAAAAGAATCCCAAGAAAACACAAAGATGGTCCACTGTAGGAAATAACAAAGTCCATAATGTGTCAAGAAATAGAGATACTGAAGGAAATGGCATTATTAAATTTACATGAAAATGGATGGATCTGGAAAATATCACACTGAGTCAGATAACTGAGGTTCAAAAACTGAAATACTGCCATCTCAGATGGGTATCCCAGTTTCAAATCATTATATAACATGTAAGTTGGAGTGAGAGTCTGTAGAGGGCAGGAAGCTAGAAGAGGGTCTCAAGAGGGGGAAATGGGAAAGGGCATACGTGGAAGTGCTAGAAGAACACGTGTGATTTGAAAGCAGAGAAGCAGAATACTTGAGGTGGAAAGGCTTAAGTCAGGATAAGAGGGAAGAGATAGCAGAGAAGAAGGGTCAGGGAGGAGGAAGACAGTAAAATAAATGGGAACATGTAGGGAAAAGCCATATGCATCCTACTTCTTTGTTATCTAATTTTAAACTTTTAGTAAAGATTAGTTTGAACAGAAGCATCCTGCATGGGGTGGTAATACTGTTCCCAGCAACCATGGGTCATTATAGCTAAATCTCAGGATCAGGAGTGGTATACCTCCCAGTGTCTTGTTGGTCAGGGATGTACTTGATGTCCCCAAACAATAAAGGCTATTGCCACGATTCCTTAAGCATCAATTTCTTTGGTTGGAGGACACTGTGAAATCATGTTGGAACTACGCTAGAAGGTTCCTCACTGCTGGCTAGCTCTCACAGTACTGAAAGATGCTCATGCACACTGCTGGCATAGAACAATGATTAACACTGTGACCATTTGTGGAATTATGAGCAACACAACTGCTCCATCATCCATGATGTGACCATTTGTGTTCTCATTAGATTGGAGGTCTGTGCCAAGGGAGGGATTTCATATCTGGCAATGAAAGCCATTTCAAAGTCTAAGCCTGGAAGAGTTATAAACCCTGTGGGCATAGTGGGTGGTAGGTTTGCTAGTACTGTTGCTTGGCTATAGGATGTGTTTTACACATCAAATTGTCTTCTAATTATTTACTCAACCTGTAGCCCAGCCTATCCTTGAACTCACAGTGATTCTCTCATATCGCGTCCTCCACAGTGCTGGGATTAAAGGCATAAGCCACCATGATTGGCCTCAACTGCTGTCTTTAACCTCCAAATATTAATTATTCCATATATTTTCCATATAGCACCCACCCCTTGCTTTAAATAAATGAAAATATGTTGTGCTATATAGAACTACATAAAGTACCTAATATCTTCGGGCACTGCAGCCTCCTTCTACCGAATACATTGGAACTATTAATAGAACTATGGCTGGGAGGTCATAAGCTCTGGGGGGAAACTAATGCTCTAATTTGGAAAAGTGGACATATTATTCTTATAAAACTGCCCTCTAAATACTTAAGTTTGTGCTCATATATTAATGCACTGTCACTTTTGCTTAGAGAAGCTTTGGAAAGAAGGGTTTCAGCAGAGTGGTGGAAGGAAGAAAAGAGGGAGTGGTGGGAGGGAATGATAGTCATGGTATATTGCATATATGCATGGAGGATATCAAACAAAAGTTAAGAAAATGGAAATAAATGAAATATCGAAGGAAAGATAGCTACATCTAGTAACATATGTCTGTGTTCAAAGCAGTCAGGGAGATAGAGGCAGGAAGATCTGAAATTCCAGGTCATTTCTACCTACATAGCAAGTTTGAGGGCAGCCTGAGAAACTGGAGACCATGTCTCAAAATATGTGAAAGGAAATACCAACATAGGTTACTGCATGGATGAACACTAAACATAATAGTTTAGACAAATAAGCCAATCATAAATGACCATGTGTTATGATTCTACCTTCCCAATATAAGTGTAAAAGGTTGAAAATATGTAGAATGCATTAATGGTTGTCTGGAACTGGGACAGAAGACTAATGTTATGATGCAAAAACAATACTTGTCAAACATTCTACGTGTTTTTGTGATTTTTTTTAAATAATATGTGGGATCTTGATCCAGTCAGATGAACAATCTTCAACAGAGGAGATATTGTGGTGGCAGACAGCCTTTGGATTTGAATCCATATTACTTCTTTCCAGGTGTGTACTCCATAGATTCTGAGTTGTAAGTCTCCATGACATACACATATGTATACATATATGCATATACAGGAGATTTTGTACAACACATGAGAATCTACACACACACACACATCCTTGTTGATACTGTTTTTCTAGCTGAACCAAAAACAGCTAGATAGAGAGATCTTAGACTTAAAGCAAAAGCATGGTCCATAAAAAGGCAAATTGATAATCTTGAATTCAACAAAATGTCAAATGTTTGCTGTGTAGAACATCCTGCCAAGAGGATGACAATAGATGCTACTCACTGGGAGAAATTATGTGTACTTGACAAATGGTTACTATCTAGTCCGTTGTGAACTCTAAAACTCAATACTAAAAAAATAAATCAAATTAGAAAATGGGCAAAAGAAATGAAGAAATGATTCTATGAAGATAATAAGCAAAAAGCATGTGAACACATGAAAAGGTGTTTGGAAATATGAGTACACTTCCATGTCAACAGATTGCTTAGCATGCACAGGGCATCAGGCTCAATCCCCATTACCAAAATAAAGTTCAGCAATATGTAATAAATCTTCTGAATATCTGACAAACTCTTCCAAACAAAGGTTAGGAGTTAGTGAACATCATAATATTATCAAACATTATCTATAAAACCAGGTGTAATAGGTCAGTACTTAGTACCAGAGGTAACTCAAGAAATCCCCAATAGTTAGAATAATTCTCTTGGACACCACAGGCTGCATTTGAAGGGCATCAATAGATCATACTGGAACTGCGACAGAAGCTAGCTCACTGCTGGATAGCTCTTCCAATGCTGGAGAGTGCTATGTGAGCAGCCGAGGGTTAAAGTTCACCATCAGTGTGAACAAACTTTGGGTTTTGGAAGCTACAATATCAAATATCCAGGCAAGATCTACATACCAGTGCAATAGTGGCACATATGCTATGTGGGTAATCAACTGCTCTGTGGTTGGATGTGAGGCCAGCTCAGTGGGAAGTAATTCATGCCTGGTACTCTTAACCAAGTCAGAATCCTTTGGCTGCAAAGGTCATAGACCCTAGAGGCTTCCACTGTTATTTAACTAAAAGAAACTGTGCTCTTCAAAACTTCTTCTAAACAGCAGTGTTTCTCCCCTTTGACTCACTGTGCTGTCAGTCTTGGCTAAATAACCTACTTTTTTCAGGTAGCATCCAATCCTGGGGAGACCCAAGACCCATCATTCGACAAGAAAAGAAAGCAGACTATCTGGCATGCAACAAGTCATCTCTACCACATCTGTCAGGGATCCAGGACATATTCCAGAGGAAGCAGCTGATTAAATATGAGTACTGCTCTCTCAGCTACCCTGAGAACCTCTTTCAGAGAGATGGCAGTAACACTGAGGAGACTCAAAGCATGAAATCAGGCTTTTGAGAGCTCATCAGTAAAGAAGAATTTCTAACATGCCCTCTAAGGTTCAGGCAACATGGTGGAAGTGGGGGTGGAAAGTCATATGTTAGAAAGGTGTATTCTGACATATTGCCCACCTCACAGAGACTGTCTGGTGCATCATGAATATCAATGAGCCCTTTGAGGAGGGCCCTCAGTGGAATTGGGGTGAGAGAGAAGGAACATAAGAGTATTACCTGATGGGAATATGAATGATTTTCAGTATGTCAATATAATGCAGTTCTCAAATTGAAAAAAAGACAACACCCTTGGGTTGGACAGATGACCCTCACTTAAGACCACTTTCTGTATAAATTTGAGGACCTGAGGAGGCCTGAGGGAGTTTGATTCCCAGAATGGATGAAAAGCAGTTGGGTTGACCCCATGTGTCTATAATCTCAGTCCCATAGGGGAGCAGAGGAACCTGAGAATAGCCAAAGCACTCAAAGGATAAGTAAATTCTGAGATGAGTAAAGTATGCTTGCTAAAATAAGAAGGTGCAAAAGAGCCAAGGAATAGGTCATCTGACCTGGTGGTCTGATTTAACGTGATCACCGGACCTGACCTGACCTGACCTGACATCATGACCTGATAGTCAGCTCTAGCCACCCCAAGAGAACCCATGGGGTACCCTTAGGGTGCACACACATATGCATGCAAAACACACACACACACACACACAGAGAGAGAGAGAGAGAGAGAGAGAGAGAGATACACATACTGACCACACCACATACACATTGAACTTTCATGCAAGCAAAAGAGTAAATAATTCTCCAAATATGACAAATAATTGTACCAAACCCACTCTCTCCCATATTGATATTATTTCATCAATTTTATTTTTATATGTTTAGGGGGAAAGAGATAGTACAAATATATGTGTTAGGGATTCTTGCTTCTGAAAAAGAACTACAGATGCATTTGCTAATTTGTACATCTGCCATTACTTGGGCACTGGGGAATCAGACCCAGTCCAGCAGGATTTGCAAACAAGTGCCTTTAATCACTGAGCAGTCTCTCCAGCCCCCATGTCATCCACTTTAGTTGAAGAAAGAGGTAGACTGAACAAAACTCAGCTACCAAAAAATATTAGCCTGCTCATATACCCCACATACATTACATATAATACCTATTATTAATTACCTATAGTATACCAGTTACACTAATCTCCTGCTTACAATGACATTAACTCTTTGAATATTTTAAACCTATATCAATACAAATAAAACAACATAATCATTATTTCACCAATAAAATAATTTACTATTAATAATCTAAACTATCCTAGTAATATTTCTTTTATCACTTGGAGCTCTACCACTCCTTAACAATACTTAACAAAATGAATTGTCATGTAAGAAATAACACACAAAAATACATTATTCTTCAATCTTTGTAAAATGTTTTTTATTTATTTGCAAGCAGAGAGAGAGTGTGTGTGCATGTATGTTTGTTTATTTATTTGTTTGTTTGTTCATGGGCATACCAGTGCTTCCTGCTATTGCAAACAAACTCCAGATGCATGTGCCACTGTGCACACATCTATGTGGGTACAGGGAGATTGAAACCAGGTTGACAAGCTTTGGAAGTAAGAGTCTTTAATGGCTGACCCATCTCCTCAGACCTTCTGCACCTTTTATAGCTATTCTAGATTTTCATAACTCTTTTATACACAACTAATTTATTCTATAACCCTAACCTCATTTCTGTCAACAAAATGGCAATTTGCTAACTAAAAAACCAAACCAAATTACAAAAAAACTTGAATGCTTTAACCTCCTATATTTTTTCCACTACATCTAGGCTTTTTATTATTTTTCATTTAATTTTCAAAATTTTAAAAATTAATTCCTTGATATTTCCCCCCCCCCAAGGAGCAGTGGACAGCCAGGTTTACCTGGAAGGAGTCTGGCCACTCCAGAACCAGAACCACCTTCTAACCATCTGAGCTGTGTAGGCTGAGAGGGCCAAGGCACTCCTACGCCTTGCTCCTTCCCGGCTCAGGCACCAGAACTGGGCTTCCTCCCCACTTCCCATGCATGGGTTCTGTGGCCTGAGACTCCAGTCCTGCTAAGCCAAGACCCCGAGGGTCCAGCGGAGTTCTTCTGCTGCTCAGAAAGCCACATCCCGGCAGCACGCAGATGAACCAGGTGACAGAGAGGAAGGAAGAGCTCAGACCCTGCATCTTCCTGTGTGGAGATGCTTTGAAGTGCACAGGGAGCACAGGCCTGTTTACACATGGGTTTGCATTGTGTGCATGTCACACCCACCTTCCCTAGCGTCCATGTGACCCTTGGGTCCATTGAATTGCCCAGAAACCCCTTTTGACAATCACTTCACAGACTGCCCCTTGCCTTCCCTGCTTAGGTCCTCAGCTCTCTTCAGAGATCATCAGAGCAGCAGGCCATGCAGTTGGAGGAAGACTGGGCCCAGTATTCAAGAACATCAACTGTGTTCTGCAGGCCTCAGGCTTCATGCAGGATGCCAGGATCCTAGTGCCCACTCTGCTGGCCTCTTCCAGCCTTAGTCAGCTTATTTTTATTTCTACAGTATGAAGAATGTAAAGTCAACTTGAAAAAGTGGCCAGCTCAGTCCTGCCTGGACACTGGGGTAAGGCGGTTCATGCATCTAAAGATCATTAGTGCCTAGAAGCCCTGTCATGCACATCTTCTCTCTTTCTCACTCTCAAATAAATAAATAAATAAAAGTAAAATGCAATTTCAAAAAAAGAAACACTGCCCTCCAGATGATGGAAAATCTTCCAGGTGCCTCAAATTATAAAGAAAAATACAAATGTCTACTTTGGCCTGGGAAGTCAGGCCTTGTAATGGTGTCAATATGAAATGTCCCAATATGTTTAAGAGTCTGTGTTTGGTGTAAATGTGTTTGTATGTGTGTGGGGGGGGGAGGGTTTGTGTATGTATATTCCAGCTTTTGGTATTGTTTGAAAAGGTTGTGAATCCTTTGTGGGGCAGGGGTGCTGGTTTCAGGGTTCTCTTGCCTTCTGATCCACCAAGATGTGAAAAGCAGGTGCTTCATGCTCCTGTTGCCAAGGACAGAGCTTCCACAGCCATGTGTCCTTTCTGTCATCATGAACTATACTCTCTGAAACTGAGCTGAAATAAATTGTAATCCCACAAATTGCTTTTGTCAGGTATTGTTGTAGTTATCTTTTCATTGCTGGGACAAATCTCCTGACCAAATGCAACTCATGATGGGAGGAAAGTTTGCATTTTATAGACTTAAGGGTAGTTTCATGGTAGCAGGGGAAGAATGACATGAACAGAGACTAGACATCACCTCCTTGCCACAGTGGGTGACAAAAAGCAGTAGAAGTGTGAGCTGCTGAAGTGAGTTCATTGTAACACCCCAAAGCCTGGTCCCAGCAATGCATCTCCAGCAAGGTTACACCTCCCAAACTGCCCACATCTGGGGACCAAACATTCACAAGACGTGAGTTTATATAGGACCTATTATTCAAACCACCACATTCTACCGCCCCTATAAACTAATGACCACCCATGATGTAAAAATGTAATGCATTCAATACAACTTGTACAACCTTAAAAGTCTCCAAGTTTTTATCAGTCACAACACGGTTCAAATACCTCCATAGCCTAATTGTGAGCCTGTAAAATTAAAACCACAGAATGGCACACAGTAAACATTCACACTGTAAAACATGGCATTGAGAATAGATGGAAAGATTGAGCCAATGCAAGATATAAAAGAAATGGGGAAAATACCAATATCAAAACAGGGAAATATGCAGTTGTGAGTCTACCTGAGACCCACAACAAAGTCTCTGGGCTTCTAATTCCACCCCTCCATCTGGGCTGCACATAGCTGAGCAGGCATTACTCTGAGAGGTGTCGCACATGTGAGCATCTCAGCATGCCCTCAGGTCTCCAGTGTTCATGTCTCCATCAGGGCTTCATACAGGGTATCAAACACCCCTGTTTCACATTCCCCAGTGTCCATTTCCAAAATAACATGTTGTAAAACCAATGTCCCTTTCCTGCATTTGTTATATTGCCATAGTACCAGGTGAACTACCAGATTTGAAAAACTGGAATGGTGGGCAATAAAGCAAACTTTGAAGAGCAGGGTATTTCTTCAGCATTCAGGCTGCCTGTTTTTTAAAAAATATTTTTTCATTTTTATTTGTTTGAGAGAAAGAGAACAAGAGAAAGAGAGAGAGAGAATGGGCATGATAGAGCCTCAAGCCACTTCCAGTGAACTCCAGATACATATGCTACTGGCATTTGGCTTTACATGGGTCCCGAGAAATCAAACCTGTGTCCTTAGGCTTTGCAGGCAAGTGCCTTAATGGGTAAGCCATCCCTCCAGTTCAAGGCTGACTACTTTTAATACTTAATATTCTTTCTGCTATCCCAATGCAGAACAGGTAGCCCTATCTTTAATGGTTGTAATCTTTCAAACAATTGCAGCTGAATCAGGCTATAGTCACCAAACCATTTTTTATTTCCTTCTGTGTCATATCCAACAGTTCATGCCTGACCATTTCTTTTAAACTCAACCCTGCTCAAGTTCCCATGACATGCGAATAACACAGCCTAACTTGCCTCTCACACAAATTGCCTGTAACCCAGTCTAGACAAAATTCTTACTTTCCCCTTATAATCCAAGTCTACACAGACCATACTTCTTTCTGTGTTTAGGTATTTCATCTCTGACCAATACGGTCCATCAAACTCTGCTTACAGAAATGCAAGGCATCTCTTAGGCCAAGGATTTAAATCCTACTACATTCCTCCCACAAAGAGGTCCCCAAAGCCACCCAGTCAGCTTTCTAGCAGTCATTACCCCTCTGGTACCAATTTTCTGTTGCGGTTACCTCTTTGTTGCTGGCAAAAGCACCCAACCAAAAGCAGCTGATGAAAGGAAAGTTTGTGTTTTAGTTTACAGGGTCCAGGTAAGGTTCACGCTGGAAGTGGAAAGCATCTCCTCCTTCCTACAGGAGGTGGTGAACAGCAGTTGGAGAGTGAACCAGGCTAGAATGGGGAGGCACGGCTACAAAATCCCAAAGCCCTCTCCCAGCATCATACCTCCTCCAGCAAGGCTCATGTCCTAAATTTCTACCACCTAGATACCAAAACTTCAATATCTATGAGTTTACTGGAGACATCTAATTCAAACCACCACAGGTATTATGTCATAACAACTAGAAAAGTAACACTCACAGGCTACTTTTACACCTGCTCTAACAGAATTCCATTGTTCCTTGAAGCTACAGACCTACAGATCCCTGGCAGGCAGGCCTACTCACTCCTACACTAATCTCTCTCTCTCTCTCTCTCTCTCTCTCTCTCTCACACACACACACACACACACACACACACACACACACACACTTTCTTTCATTACTACTGTTTTAAAATCCTGTCTACAAAATGGAGCTTGGAACATCTCTGGAGCTTTCCTGTTGAATCCTGGGACAGATCCTGCTCTCTGAGTGGATTTCAGCACTGTTACACAGGAGATAATTCATGCCTGGTCCTCCAAACTAGGTCAAAAGCCAGTTCCTGGAGATATTAATCTCCTGAGGTAAGACTCCATTAGTGTGTTATTGCTAAACATATGTGTTGTCAGATTTCCCCCTAATTTTTCATCTGGAAAGCTTCTTGAATCCAGCTTTGGAGGTGGAAGGCACTTAATGTGGAGACTCATAACTGGTCACATGCTGAAAATACATGCCTGCTGAGTGCTGGTTCCTACATAGCAGCATAGCCATTATCTCCTCCATGGCTCAAGGACAATCTCAGAAGATGGGACAGAAAGAATGTGAGAGCTGGAAGATGTGGAGAAGCACTGTGGAAGCCTGTTACCCAGAAACAACAAGTCCATTGCATGGAGGAGCTCTCAGCAACTGTGGCTGTCTTCAGAAGACTTGCACATGATGGGGTCAGTCAACATCTGTTATGAACAGGGAAGGTGCTGGGGAGACAATGCCTCTCTTTGAGGAGCTAACAACAGTTAATGGTTGCTAGGGTGGGGAGAGTCATTCTGTTGTGTGGTATAGCCACTATTAAGAGATAAGAAGGAGTCCAGTAATATGACTAGATTAAGGAAGTGTAATATGGGGTGCTCATGATCAAGACCATCACGTATGTGTGAAAAAAATAAAAAACAAAAAGTATCTTAATATGAATTATGGACTTAAGTGTAAAACATTAAATTATAAAACATCTGTAAGAAAACATAAATTCTTTTTGAGGCAGTATTTGAACAGCTTTTAGGTACTGCTTTAAAACCAAAGTTTATTTATTTTTTCCATATTTATTTATTTGTGACAAAGAGAGAGACAGATAGAGAGAGAGAATAGCTATGTCAGGGCCCCAGGGCACTGCAAATTAACTGTAGATGCATGGGCCACCTGAGGCATCTGGCTTTACATGGGTACTAGGGAATTGAACTTGTGTCCTTAGACTCTGCAGGCAAGCACCTTAACTACTGAGCCATCTCCATAGCTCCCAAACAGTTTTAAAAACTGTGAGCTGACTTGTGGACAAGTCCTGTAATGTCAGCTTCTCCAGAGGCTGAGGAAGGAGGATCTCAAGTTCAAGGCTTGTCTTCACAAGTTAGTAAAACCTTGTATCAAAAAAAAGAACTAAAGTCTGGAGAGATGGCTTAGTGGTCAAGTGGCTTGCCTACAAAGCCTAATAATTACCCAGGTTCAATTCCCCAGTACTCACATAAAGCCAGGTGCACAGTCCCACATGCTTTTGGAATTTATTTTCAGTGTCTGGAGGCCCTAGTTTGTTCATTTTCTCTCTCTTCTGTCTCTCTCTGTTTGGAAATAAATAAATAACATATATATATATATATATATATATATATATATATATATATATATGTTATATATACATATTGTGTATATATATATATGTATATAAACATATACATATATATATGCATAGATAGATAGGTAGGTAGATAGATAGATAGATAGATAGATAGATAGATAGATAGATAATTTAAAAAAGGGAGTGAGTTGCTGGGAATATAGCTCAGTGTTAGGGAATTTTCCTATTATGTGCATTGCCCTAGGTTCAATCTTAACTAGCAGAAAAAAGAAGAAACAAAAGAGGATGATATTGCCACATCTCACAGGCCATAGAGATTCAGCTCTCAACCTAATCTGAAGATGGCACACTCACCCAAGGTCAGTCTTCTCTTCTTGGTATGAAATTCTCAATGTGCACCACTAAATATATACAGAAAAACCCAGGAGATCTGCTGAGAGAAATAGGCAAACCCACCATTTACGCTAGGGACACTACATCCCTGTCAGTAACCAAAAGAATACTCTGATAGAAAATCAGAGGGCTTAGAAATGATCGGAAAATCACTGTCAGTCAACTTTCCCCAATGGTTCTGCCTGGTAAGTTTGCTGAGTTTCCACCTTGAGTGGGAAACTCTGGGATAGCAGAGTTGGAAGTCTAGGCAAGAAGGAGAGTAGCAGGGGGAAGGTCTACTAAGTTGGAAAGTGCACTGGGTTCCTGTGAGAAGCCTGAAACCTGGAGGACCAAGTCTAATATCCAAGGCTCCCTGCAGCAAGCAGCAGGCTCTTGTCTCAAGTCCCTTGGATTCTGCACAGTCTTGAGATGACACTGCACACACCCTCCTCCAGCAGCTCTGATGGCATTTCAATGGCTGCGACACTATCAGAGCATGATTAATAGGATATAGGCCAATGGAGTCATGCCTAAGAGTTGGGAGGGTTTGATTCTAATAGGAGATTGGCTCGAGGGTCATATTTTAGAATAGATTGAAGGGGGCATGTTTAAGAGGAGATTGATTGGAAAAGACTCCTCTGAGAGGATATTGGCTAGAGGGGCAAGTTCAAGAATAATTTTGTGAGAGGGGTCATTGTCTGAGAGAATGGTTGCGCATGGTGTCTAACAGGAGATTGGTTGGAGGGGGCGTGTCTAGGAGGAGCTTGCCTGCAGGGGATGCCTCTACCAGGCCAGTGGCTAGAGGAGCCTGGGCGTGTTGACAGCTGGCAACACATGCGCACAGCACTCCTGCTCTCTGTCTGAACCAGCCCGGCTCCCTGTGGCTCCGTTTCAGGGGAGCCCCTTGCTGGACTCGGTCCGAGTGGCTGCTGCTCTTCTCTTACAGCTCTTCTCTCACCCCAAGTGGCCTCGCTGGTCTCCTGAGATGCAATGGGACTTGCGAGCTGGAGCCTGGTGGCCCTGGGGACCTATGTGAGTCTCCCTGGGGAGACTGTCCGTGGCTGGCGGAGAGGAGCTTAGAGGCCCTGACAGCGACATCATGGTCCCTCGGAGACTCAGGGTGCTCTGCAACTGTGGTCCTGGGATGGCTCTGATCTCCTACAGGTAAGTGCCCAGTCGTGGGGCTGCCTTCCAGTGCCCACCTGCCTTGAGTCCTGTCCTCTACATGTTAAGGCTTGGAATATAGGTTACTGGTAGTTACTTTGCTATTATTTGGCTACAAAGGCCCGCTTTTCCCTGTCAGTGCCAATGTCATTCAGCACAGAGGAGGGGCTGGCATATGAACAGTTCGCTGTCTTCCTTTCAGGCAGTCTAGGAAACTTGGAATTTGTGACTTTACCTTACAGCCCTCCTCCATAAAGCCAGGCCACCCCGAAAGCCAACTCCCACCAGTCTGCAGGTAGCCACTGAGAGCCGGGCGGGAGGGGCCCTGGGGTGCGCGGCTCTCGGTGCTGCCAGGAAAGCGCCCTGGCTGATCTCGAGGTTTCTGCTGCTTCTGGCTCCAAGAAGGCCGAGCTTCTCTGGATGTGGTACCTCAGGCACTTCATTGCTTTCCCAGAACACCCACGAACACTCCATTTCCTTTGTTCCCCCTTATTTTCTGTACATATCATTAAGAGTGTTGATGTTAATATCAAGATAATCATGAACAGTAACACCACAGAACACTTGTCATAATGGCACAAAATGGCAAGCAGGGTCAACGTAATGGTGGTATAAAATCTACCTCCTAGGTTTGTTAGAAGGATTATTGTAGCAAACATGGAAACTTCTGCATTATTTTCCCATGGGTAGAGAAGTGTTCTCTGTACAGAACTGTCATTTTTGAGTCCATGTGAACCTCTTGGTGCTGTTTTGTAGGCAATTTTTTTAAGTACCGTGTGATTTTTGTATCATTAACTGTATTCTTGAAACAATCCACAACTTTTCTCTCCTGCCTGTTACCATAAGTAAATTTCGTGAACATGTCTGAATCAAGCTGCCATATTTTTAACAACTCTTTCTTGCTTACCCAAGGATATGGTTCCAGAGAACATCTTCTCTCCATGGAGTCATTTTCCTCAGCATGTGCATGTGTATCTTGGGGCTCCTGTAACAAAAGTAGGATAGGCCTGGTAACTTGAAACATAAGTTGGTGTTGGTAGCTGGAAGTCCAAAATCAAGATGTTGGCCCAGGAGGTTCCTCTTGGAGCAACTTAGCAAGAGTGTGTACTTCCAAGTTTCTGTAGATGTTGGGAGTCCCAGGGTATCTTTTGGCTTATAGAGTCCTCACTCCACTATTTACCTGCCATACACTGGTATTTCTTCTGTGTGTCTCTCTGTGTGCTTACTATGTATAACACACCCATGAGACTAGGGTATGCTCTAGTCTGGCATTAGATCAACTTGATGGTATGTGCAAACACCCAAGTTCCTAACAAGGTCACACTCATGGGTACTGTACATATTTTTGTGAAAAATTGACTTCAGACCAACTACATGTAAGCCTTGCAATTTTTCTCATCAAAACTCCTTTCTATTGGTCATATTTTACAGGTAATACACTATTTACTTCCTTCCTATTAGCAAAGCAAAATTTCTCTAGAGGTCCTCTTCATATTCCTACCACTTCTTCTGATAGTTCTCTTTGGAATTGAAATCATGGAACCATTCATCTCTCTCACTTTCTTGAAATTGTTCATGTCCTTCAGGTTACATACAACAGGCTTCCACATTTTTCTCTTACATATTTGAAACAAATACCCCTTTCTATGAGGTGGGTGTAAATAAACTTTGTTGCAAGTAATCTCTTACAACTGTATATGAACCACATGTAAGAATATCTGTATTTTATAATCCAGCTTCGCTCTCACCCTAGGTTAGGGAATCGGGAGCTTTTAGGTAAGAGAGAATGCCATGACGATGCAGGGAATCTCTGTGTGCTAGGGAAAGGAGGCCCCTGACACACACGTGACTTAAGTGGTCACATGCGCATGGGACATGCAGAGCTTACAGGTGAAGTCAGACAATACAATGAGTCCTGAGCTCCTTACTAGCCAGAGGACTGATGTCTGTTTGAGACAGTAGACACACAGACCTGTCCCAAGTTCAAGAGGGCAAAAAAAATATGAGTAAAACCCATGTGCAAGTATGCACATTCTTCATGCCTTATAGGCCCAGGGCAAAATTTCTGAAGCCAAGCCAGAAAGACTTAGGAGTGTCGGGTTCCAAACGTGTACTCTGAGGGTTACTGTACCCATTCGCAGCCTCTCGAGAACCATTGTGACCCAACAATGGGTGCAGGTGGAATGAAGGACCAGAATGGTAAGTATTCTAAAAACAAGGATGTGCCCCTCGTTCATTGACTAACATTCACAGACATCAAGGAAAATACGGTAAGTACATAACACACGGTCCACTGGGAACACAGTTAGAATCTGTTGTGGCCTACCTTGCTCCTCACAATCAAGAAAAATTCCCATGTGACATGGAAGAAAAAAGCAGGCATGATTATGCATTATGGTGACAGTGTAGACAACACTGCACCCAGCATCTCCACTTTTCCAAACAGGTTCTTGTATACTGCACTGGAATGGTATCTTTACTTGCCAGAAAATGATAGCCATGTCTGTGGGTCAAATGGAAGTCATATACATATTTCATTCTAGGGTATCCCTGTTGAAGGACAAACTTTTAGGCCTGTTTGTGACCTTTGACCCATCTTGCAGTGTTTTAATCTGATCTCTGATTTTCAATGATCAGAGCAGTGGAGGATCATCAACACAGGGAGCTTGAAGTCATGGCAGGCACCTTTACCAGCACCAGAGATAAGAGCATGAGCATGACATTGCAGCCAGCCTATGGCTACATCGTGAATTCGAGGTCAGCCGGTACTAGAATTCAGGCCTAGCTGGAAAAGCAAGGAAAAGAAGACCAGGCATGGGAGCTGTGGGAACAGGAAGATGGCCTTGGGGTTACAGCGTTTTACTGTGAAGACAAAGGACCCCGGTTCAAATCCCCAGGATGCATGCGAGCACAAGGGGGCACACGTGTGGGTTAGGGCACCTGGTGTGCCCATTCCCTATATCTTTCCCTTTCTATTGCCTATCTCTCTCTTTCTCTCTCACATTTAAATAAGGAAAATACATTTTTTTGTCCTGGTGGGGCGAGGGTATGAAAATGTGCTCAACACAGGTTTCTGAAGCGTGAGGGCCTCCTTGGCCAGCACCTGCCATGTGTACCTAGGAACGATATTCTGATAGAAGGTAAGCAAATAAATTCCTATTCAAAACAGGTCAAGAAGGACTTAAAGAACCTACGTGAGTGGTGTTCTACCCAGAGGCAAGAGTCCTACCACCTCTGTCATTGGGTGGAAGCAAAACACAGCTCCTTAGGACACCTGTAGTTGTCAGCCTCTCTATCAAGACACCTGAACCAGCATCCCTACACGTTTCAGAAAAGTGGACACCTCATCATCACACGGGACAATGGTTAGGGAGCAGTCCATGGAAGTGGACTCAGACGTTCTTGACGATTTTCAAATGTCTGAATGTTTGATGTGTGAGGCAGCTTCTCCTGGGTGTCAGCTGGCCTGGTACTCGTGGAGGCACTCCTCGGTCAGCCTATTAAAGGATACTTTCCGGACCTCTCTTATTACCAGAGAAACACACCCTCCAGGCCCTGCTCCCTCACATTTCAGACATCCCCATTCCAGTAGGCTCAACACTTGTAAGTGAGGGATGAACCCAAAAAAACTGCTCAATATGAACAAGAATGACTCAGGCAAGCACATGGCCATGCAAAAGCCGTCTTTGTAGATGTGATAAAACTGATCCTTTTTCTGAAGAGAGCCGATTCCCTAACCTAGGGTGATAGCGTCGCTCTCACCAAGCTTAGGGAATCGGGAGCTTTTAGGACTGAGAGAATGCCATGACGATGCAGGGAATCTCTGTGTGCTAGGGAAAGGAGGCCCCTGACACACACGTGACTTAAGTAGTCACATGCGCATAAACATGCAGAGCTTACAGCTGAAGTGAGACACTACCAATGAGTCCTGAGCCCCTCTCTAGCTGGAGGTCTGACGTCTGTTTGAGGCAGTAGACACACAGAAGTGTCCCATGTTTCCGACGGCAAGCAAAATATGAGTAAAACCCATATGCAAGCATCGACATTCTTCATGCCTTATAGGCCCAGGGCAAAATTGCCGAAGCCTGGCAAAAAAAACATAGGAGTGTCGGGTTCCAAACGTGTACTATGAGGGTTTTGTGCACCTCACATTCATGACATGTTCACATGTGACATGGAAGAAAAAAGCAGGCATGATTATGCTCTATGGTGACAGTGTAGATGACACTGCACACAGCGTATCCACTTATCCAAACAGGTTTTTCTATATTGCACTGGAATGATATCTTTACTTGCCAGAAAATGATAGCCATGTCCGTGGGTCAAATGGAACTCATATACATATTTAATTCTAGGGTATCCCTGTTGACGGACAAACATTTAGGCCTGTTTGTGACCTTTGACCCATCTTGCAGTGTTTTCATCTGATCTCTGATTTTCAATGATCAGGGCCATTGAGCATCACCAACACAGGGAGCTTGAGGTCATGGCAGGCACCTTTACTGGCAGCAAAGATAAGAGGATGAGCATGATATTGCAACCACCCTGTGGCTACACCCTGAATTCCAGGTCAGCCAGAACTAGATCTCAAGATTAGCTGGAAAAAGGAAAGGAAAGAAGACCAGGCGCGTTATCTGTGATAACCGGGAGATGGCCTGTGGGTTAGATCCTTTTACTGTCAAGTCAAAGGACCCCGGTTCGAATCCCCGGCGTGCATGTGAGCCCAATGCACAAGGGGGCACTCATGTGGGGTAGGGCCGCTGCTGTGCCCATTCGCTGTATTTGTCCCTTTCTCTTCCCTATCTCTCTCTTTCTCTCTCACATTTAAATAAGTAAAATACTTTTTGTCCTGGTGGGGCGGGAGGATGAAAATGTGCTCAACACAGGTTTCTGAACAGTGAGGGCCTCCTTGGCCAGCACCTGTCATGTTTACCTAGGAATTTTATTCTGATATAAGGTAAGCAAATCACTCCCTAATCAAAACAGGTCGAAAAGCAGATAAAGAACCTGTATGAGTGGCATTCCACCCAGAAGCAAGAGACCTACACCTCTGTCATTGGGTGGAACCAAAACACCGCCCCTTAGGAGATTGTCAGCCTCTTTCTCAAGACACCTGGACCAGCATCCCTGCACGTTTCAGAAAAGTGGACACATCATCATCACCAGGGACAAGGGTAAGTGAGCAGTCCATGGAAGTGGACTCAGACGTTCTTGACGATTTTCAAATGTCTGAATATTTGATGTGTGAGGCAGCCTCTCCTGGTCTGTGTGCTTGCCTGGCACTCGTGGAGGCCCCCCTCCCTTCAGTCAATTAAAAGATACTGTCTGAAGATTTCTTATTCCCAGAGAAACACACCCTCCGGGCCCTGCTCCCTCACATTTCAGACATCCCCATTCCTGTAGGCTCAACACTTGTAAGTGAGGGGGCAAACATGAAAAAAGTGCTCAGGTGAACAAGAAGGACTCGGGCAGGCATATGACCATGCATCAGCTGTCTTTCTGGATGGGATAAAACTGACCCTTGATCTGAGGAGAGCCTATTCCCTCACCTAGGGTGATGGCTTCGCTCTCACCTTATGTTAGTTAAGCAGGAGGTTTTAGGACTGAGAGAATGCCACGATGATGCAGGGAATCTCTGTGTGCTAAGGAAAGGAGGCCCCTGACACACACGTGACTTAAGTGGTCACATGCGCATTGGACATGCAGAACTTACAGGTGAAGTGAGACACTACCAATGAGTCCTGAGCCCCTTTCTAGCCGGAGGACTGACGTCTGTTTGAGGCAGTAGACAGACAGAAGAGTCCCAATTTTGAGAGGGCAAACAAAATATGAGTAAAACCCATGTGCAAGTATCGACATTCTTCATGCCTTATAGGCCTAGGGCAAAATTGCTGAAGCCTGGCCAGAAAGACTTAGGAGTGTCGGGTACCAAAGGTGTATTCAGAGGGTTTTGTGCTCCTCACATTCATGAGATATTCACATGTGATATGGAAGAATAAAGAAGGCATGATTATGCTTTATGGTGGCAGTGTAGACGGCACTGCACCCAGGGTCTCCATTTTCCAAACAGGTTCTTGTATACTGCACTGGAATGATATCTTAACTTGCCAGAAAATGATAGCTATGACTGTGGGTCAGATGGAAGTCACATACATATTTCATTCTAGGGTTTCCTGTTGAAGGACAAACATTTAGGCCTGTTTGTGAACTTTGACCGATCTTGCACCGTTTTCATCTGATATCTGATTTTCAATGATCAGAGCAGTTGAGCATCATAAACAGAGGGAACTTGACTTCATGGCAGACACCTTTACTGGCAGCGGCGATAAGAGGATGAGCATGACATTGCAGCCACCCTGTGGCTACAGCCTGAACTCCAGGACAGCCGGCAAAAGATCTGAAGCCTAGCTGGAAAAAGCAAGGGAAAGAAGACCAGGCATGGGAGCTGTGAGAACCTGGAGATGTCCTGGGGTAGAGCCTCTAACTGTGAAGCCAAAGGACCCCGGTGCGAATCCACCTGATGCTTGCGAGCCTGATGCACACGGAGGTCATCTTTTGGGATAGGGCACCTGGTGTGCACATTCGCTGTATCTGTCCCTTACTCTTTCCTACCTCCCTCTTTCTCTCTCACATTTAAATTAGTAAAATACATTTTTCTCTAAGGGCCAGGTGGTTGAAAATGTGCTCAAAACATTTTTCTGAAGAGTGAGGGCCTCCTTGGCCCGCACCTGTCATGTGTACGTAGGAATTTTATTCTGATAGTAGGTAAGCAAATCAATTCCTATTCAAAACAGGACAGGAAAAGGTTAAAGAACCTATGTGAGTGGCGTTCCACCGAGAAGCAAGAGTCCTGCCGCCTCTGTCAAGGGGTGGAAGCAAAGCACCGCTCCTTAGAAGTCCTGGAGTTGTCAGCCTCTCTCTCAAGAAACCTGGACCAGCATCCCTGCACATTTCAGAAAAGGGGAGACCTCATCATCACCAGGGACAAGGATAAGTGGGCAGTCCACACAAGAGGACTCAGGCATTCTCGACGATTTTCAGATGTCTGAATGTTTGATGTGAGAGGCAGCCTCTCCTGGTCTGTCAGCTGCCCCAGCACTCGTGGAGGCCCTCCTCCTTCAGCCAATTAAAGGATACTTTCTGGAGCTGTCTTATTCCCAGAGAAACACACCCTGGGAGCCCTGCTCCCTCACATTTAAGACATCCCCATTCCAGTAGGTTCAACACTTGTAATTGAACGGGTGAACCCGAAAAAATTGCTCAATTTGAACAAGAACGACGTGGGCAGACATATGGCCGTGCCTCAGCCACCTTTGTGGATGGGATAAAACTGACCAGTTCCCTCTATCTCTCCCTTTCTCTTCCCTATCTCTGTCTGTTTCTCTCTCACATTTAAATAAGTAAAATACTTTCTTTCCTTGTGGGGGCGGGGGGACGTCAATGTGCTCAACACAGGTTTCTCAAGTGTGAGGGCCTCCTTGGCCAGCACCCGCCATGTGTACCTACGAATTTTATTCTGATTCAATTCCTGTTCAAAACCCATCCAGAAGGAATTAAAGAACCTATGTAAGTGGCGTTCCACCCAAAAGAATGAATCCTGCAGCCTCAGTCATTAGGTGGACCATCATCCCTGCACATTTCAGAAAAGGGGACACCTCATCATCACCAGGGACAGTGGTAAGTGGACAGTCCACGCAAGTGGATTCAGGCGTTCTCGATGTTTTTCAAATGTCTGAGTGTTTGATGTGTGAGGCAGCCTCTACTGGTCTGTCAGCTGGCCCAGCACTCGTGGAGGCCCTCCTCCTTCAGCCAATTAAAGGATACTTTCTGGAGCTCTCTTATTCCCAGAGAAACACACCCTCCGGGACCTGCTCCTTCTCATTTCAGACATCCCCATTCTTGTAGGCTCAATACTTGTACGTGAGGGGGTGAACCCGAAAAAATTGCTCAATTGGAACAAGAATGACTCGGGCAGGCATGTGGCCATGCCTCGGCCACCTTTGTGGATGGGATAAAACTGACCCATTTTCTGAAGACACCTGATTCCCTAAACCAGGGTGATATCATTGCTCTCACCCTAGGTTAGGGAAATGAGAGCTTTTTGGACCGAGAGAATTCCACAACCATGCAGGGAATCTCCGTGTGCTAGGGTAAGGAGGCCCCCGACACACACGTGACTTAAGTGGTCACATATTGAAAGCAGTTAGAGAGAAAAATCAAGTTACCTACAAAGGAAAGCCCATCAGGATCACAGCAGATTACTCAACACAAACCTTCAAATCGAGAAGGGCTTGGAGTGATGTATTCCAAATTCTGAAAGATAACAACTGTCAACCAAGGTTACTTTATCCTGCAAAACTATCCTTTCAAATAGACGGAGAAATAAGGACATTCCATGACAAACGCAGGCTAAAGGAATATTTGAAGACAAAACCAGCTCTACAGAAAATACTTGAAAGAATCCTCCATGCTGAAGAGAAGGAAAAACACACATATAAGGGACTTGGAAAACAACAAGCAATACTCAAATACTAGTTAACATAAGAGAGCAAAGGTAGAACTGGAACCACAAAAAAAAAAATGGCAAGCATAAATACACACCTTTCAATAATATCTCTTCATATCAATGGCCTCAATGCCCCAACCAAAAGACATAGGGTTGCAGACTGGGTTTAAAAGCAGGACCCTACAATTTGTTGTCTCCAAGAGACTCACCTTTCTACAAAGGATGGGCATTATCTTAGGGTGAAAGGTTGGAAAACGGTGTTTCAAGCAAATGGACCCAGAAAGCAAGCAGGGGTTGCTATCCTAATATCTGACAAGGCAGACTTCACTCCAACCTTAGTCAAGAAAGATAAGGAAGGTCACTTTATATTGATTAAGGGCACACTCCAACAGGAGGACATTACAATCCTAAACATATATGCACCTAACATGGGGGCTCCCAAATTCATCAAACAAACACTGTTAGAACTAAGGTCACAGATAACACCAAGCACAGTGGTAGTGGGTGACTTTAACACCCCACTCTCATCAATTGACAGGTCATCCCGGGAAAAAATAAACAGAGAGGCATCTGGACTAAATGAGGTCATAGAAGGAATGGACCTAACAGATATATACAGGACATTTCATCCAAATGCTGCAGAATATACATTCTTTTCAGGAGGACATGGATCATTCTCTAAAATAGACCATATATTAGGACACAAAGCAAATCTTAACAAATTTAGGAAAATTGAAATAATTCCTTGCATTCTATCTGACCACAATGGAATCAAACTACAAATCAATACCAAGAAAGGATATAGAGCATACACAAAATCATGGAAACTAAACAATACACTACTTAATGATGAATGGGTCAATGAGGAAATCAAGAAGGAAATCAAAAAATTTATAGAGTCAAACAATAATGAGAACACAACATACCAAAATCTCTGGGACACAATGAAGGCAGTTCTAAGAGGTAAATTTATAGCTTTAAGTGCCTATATTAAGAAATTAGAAAGGTCGCAAATAAACGACCTAATGCTTCACCTTAAAGCCTTGGAAAAAGAAGAACAAGGCAAACCAAAAATCAGTAGACCGGAAGAAATAATAAAGATTAGGGCAGAAATTAATGAAATAGAAAACAAAAAAAAAACAATCCAAAGAATTAATGAAACAAAGAGCTGGTTCTTTGAAAGGATAAGCAAGATTGATAAACACTTAGCAAAACGACCAAAAGAAAGAGAGAAGAGACACAAATTAATAAAATTAGAGATGAAAAAGGTAACATCACAACAGATGCCAGAGAAATTCAAAAAATCATAGGGACATATTATAAAAGCATATACTCCACAAAGTATAAAACTATGAAAGAAATGGATGATTTCCTTGATTTATATGACCTACCTAAGTTAAATCAAGATGAGATTAATCACTTAAATAGACCTATAACAAGCATGGAGATCCTAACAGTTATCAAAAATCTCCCAACTAAAAAAAGCCCAGGCCCAGATGGATTCACTGCTGAATTTTACCAGACCTTCAGGGAAGAGCTAACACCATTGCTTCTTAAGCTTTTCCATAAAATAGAAAAAGAAGGAATTCTACCAAACTCCTTCTATGAAGCCAGCATCACTCTCATAACAAAACCAGGCAGATAGAACAAAAAAAGAAAATTACAGATCAATCTCCCTCATGAACATAGATGCAAAAATTCTCAACAAAATATTGGCAAACAGAATACAAGAGTATATCAGAAAGATCATCCACCCTGACCAAATAGGCTTTATCCCAGAGATGCAGGGATGGTTCAACATACGCAAATCTATAAATGTTATACATTATATAAATGGGTTGAAGGACAAAAATCACATGATCATCTCATTAGACACAGAGAAAGCATTTGACAAAATCCAACATCCCTTCATGATAACAGTCCTACAGAGACTGAGAATAGAAGGAACATATCTCAATATAATAAAGGCTATTTATGATAAGCCTACAGCCAACATAATACTAAATGGGGAGAAACTGGAAGCTTTTCCACTAAAATCAGGAACAAGACAAGGGTTTCCACTGTCCCCACTTTTATTTAATATGGTTCTGGAAGTCTTAGCCATAGCAATAAGGCAAGAGACATGCATAAAAGGGATACAAATTGGAAAGGAAGAGGTCAAGTTATCATTATTTGCAGATGACATGATTCTATATATAAAGGACCCTAAAGACTCTACTAGCAAACTGTTAGAGCTGATGAAAACCTATAGTCATGTAGCAGGATACAAAATAAATATACAGAAATCAGTAGCCTTCATATATGCTAACAACAAACACACAGAGGATGAGATCAGAGAATCACTTCCATTCACAATTGCATCAAAAAAAAAAAAAAAAATAAAGTACCTTGGAATAAACCTAACCAAGGAAGTAAAGAATGTCTACAATGAGAACGTTAAAACACTCAAGCGAGAAATTGCAGAAGACACTAGGAAGTGGAAAAACATCCCTTGTTCCTGGATTGGAAGAATCAATATTGTGAAAATGGCAATCTTACCAAAAGCAATCTACACATTTAATGCAATCCCCATCAAAATTCCAAAGGCATTCTTCATGGAAATAGAAAAAACAATCCAAAAATTCATTTGGAATCATAAAAAACCTCGAATATCTAAAGTAATACTGAGCAACAAAAATAAGGCTGGTGGTATCACTATACCTGATTTTAACCTATACTACAGAGCCGTAGTAACAAAAACAGCATGGTACTGGCACAAAAGCAGACTTGTAGATCAATGGAACAGAATAGAAGACCCAAATGTAACCCCATGTAGCTATAGCCACCTGACATTCGATAAAAATGCCAAAAAATACTCATTGGAGAAAAGACAGCCTCTTCAACAAATGGTGTCGGGAAAACTGGATATATATCTGTAGAAGGATGAAAATAGATTCTAATCTTTCTCCATGCACAAGAATTAAGTCCAAATGGATTAAAGACCTTAACATCAGACCTGACACTCTGAAACTGCTAGAGGAAAAAGTAGGGGAAACCCTTCAACATATTGGTCTTGGCAAAGACTTTCTGAATACAACCCCAATTGCTCAGGCAATAAAACCACAGATTAACCACTGGGACCTCATGAAAATACAAAGATTTTGCACTGCAAAGGACACAGTGAAGAAAGCAAAGAGGCAACTTACAGAATGGGAAAAAATCTTCGCCAGCTATATATCTGATAGAGAATTAATATCTAGGATATACAAAGAACTCAAGAAGTTAAATAATAAGGAATCAAACAAACCAATCAAAAAATGGGAAATGGAGCTAAATAGAGAATTCTCAAAGGAAGAAATACGAATGGCATATACACATCTAAAAAAATGTTCTACATCCCCAGTCATCAGGGAAATGCAGATTAAAACTACATTGAGATTCCATCTCACTCCTGTCAGATTGGCTACCATCATGAAAACAAATGATCATAAATGTTGGCGAGGATGTGGAAAAAGGGGAACATTTCTGCACTGTTGGTGGGAATGCAATCTGGTCCAGCCATTGTGGAAATCAGTGTGGAGGGTCCTAAAACAGCTAAAGATTGGTCTACCATATGACCCAGCTACAGCACTCCTAGGTATATATCCTAAGGACTCATCTCATTTCCTTAGAAGTACGTGTTCAACCATGTTTATTGCTGCTCAATTTATAATAGCGGGGAAATGGAACCAGCCTACATATCCCTCAACTGATGAGTGGATAATGAAGATACGGCACATTTATACAATGGAGTTTTACTCAGCGGTAAAGAAAAACGAAGTTATGAAATTTGCAGAAAAGTGGATGGATCTGGAAAAAATCATACTAAGTGAGGTAATGCAGGAAAAGAAAGCCAAGCGCCACATGTTCTCCCTCATAAGTGGATCTTAGCTACAGATGATTGGGCTTCTGTGCGAGAAGGAAAAAACTCAGTAGCAGAAGCCAGTAAATTAAAAAGGAGATAGAAAGGGAAGAGAAAGAAAGGGAGGAGGGAATTTATTAGGTTGGTATTGTATATATGTAAGTAGACAGAGACAGGGAGGGGATATGATGGAGAATGGAATTTCAAAGGGGAAAGGGGGGAGGGTAATACCATGGGATATTGTTTGTAATGAAGGAAAATATTAATAAAAATTGAGAAAAAAAAGAAGACCAGGCACGGGCACTGTGGGAACCGGAAGATGGACTCACGGTTAGAGCTTTTGGCTGCGAATCCAAAGGAACGCGGTTCGAATCCCCGGGACACATGCGAGCCCGATGCACAAGGGGGCGCTCATGTGCGATAGAGCACCCGGTGTTGCAGTTGCCTCTATCTCTCCCTTTCTCCTCCCTATCTCTGTTTGTTTCTCTCTCACATTTAAAGAAGTAAAATACTTTCTTTTCCTTGTGGGGGCAGGGGGACGTCAATGTGCTCAACACAGGTTACTGAAGAGTGACGGCCTCCTTGCCCAGCACCACTCATGTGTACCTAGGAATTTTATTCTGATTCAAATCCTATTAAAAACACGACCAGAAGGAATTGAAGAACCTATGTGAGTGGCGTTCCACCAGGAGCAAGGGTCGTGCCGCCTGTGTCATTGGCTGGAAGCAAAGCACCGCTCCTTAGAAGTCCTGGAGTTGTCAGCCTCTCCCACAAGAAACCAGGACCAGCTTCCCTGCACGTTTCAGAAAACAGGACAACTGATAATCACCAGGGACAGGGGAAAGTGGGCAGTCCACGCGAGTGGACTCAGGCCTTCTCGATGATTTTCAAATGTCCGAATGTTTGATGTGTGAGGCAGCCTCACCTGGTCTGTCAGTTGGCCCGGCACTCGTGGAGGCCCTCCTCCTTCAGCCAATTAAAGGATACTTTCTGGAGCTCTCTTATTCCCAGAGAAACACACCCTCCGGGCCCTGCTCCCTCACATTTCAGACATCCCCATTCCAGTAGGCTCAACACTTGTACGTGAGGGGGTGAACCCGAAAAAATTGCTCAATTTGAGCAACAGCGACTCGGGCAGGCATATGACCGTGCCTCAGCCGCCTTTGTGGATGGGATAAAACTGCCCATTTTCAGAAGACAGCCGATTCCCTAACCTAGGCTGAGAGCAAGGCTCTCAGCCTAGGTTAGGGAATCGGTAGCTTGTCGGACCCACAGAATGCCATGACCATGCAGGGAATCTCTGTGCGCTAGGGAAAGGAGGCCCCTGACACACACGTGACTTAAGTGGTCACATGCGCATGGGACATGCAGAGCTTACAGGTGAAGTGAGACACTACCTATGAGTCCTGAGCCCCTTTCTAGCCGGAGGACTGACGTCTGTTTGAGGCAGCAGACACACAGAAGTGTCCCAAGTTCGAGAGGGCAAACAGAATATGAGTAAAACCCATATGCAAGTATGCACATTCTTCATGCCTTATAAGCCCAGAGCAAAATTGCTGAAGCCAGGCCAGGAAGACTTAGGAGTGTCGGGTTCCCAACGTGTACTCTGAGGGTTTGTTCACGCATTCGCAGGCACCCGAGAGCCATCGTGACCCGACAGTGGGTGCAGGTGGAATGAAGGACTAAAAGGGTAAGTATTGGAAAATCACGGACGTGCCCCTGGTTCACTGAGCAACGTTCACACACATCAAGGAAAATATGTTAAGTACGTAACACAGGGTCCACTGGGAAGACAGTTATACTTTGCTGTGGCCTCACTTGCTCCTCACAATGATGACAAATTCAGGCTACGTCCTGAATTCCAGTTCAACCGCTACTGGAGCTCAGGAATAGCTGGAAAAAGCAAGGGAAAGAAGACCAGGCAGGGGCACTGTGGGAACCAGGAGATGGCCTGGCGGTTAGAGCTTGTTGCTTGGAAGCCAAAGGAACCCGGTTCGAATCCCCAGGATGCATGCGAGCCCGATGCACAAGGGAGCGCTCATGTGCGGTAGGGCACCCGGTGTGCCAGGTCCCTCTATCTCTCCCTTTCTCCTCCCTATCTCTGTCTGTTTCTCTCTCACATTTAAAGAAGTAAAATACTTTCTTTTCCTTGTGGGGACAGGGGGACGTCAATGTGCTCAACACAGGTTACTGAAGAGTGACGGCCTCCTTGCCCAGCACCTGTCATGTATACCTAGGAATTTTATTCTGATTCAAATCCTATTCCAAACACATGCAGAAGGAATTGTAGAACCTATATGAGTGGCGTTACACCCAGAAGCAAGACTCCTGCCGCCTGTGTCATTGGGTGGAAGCAAAGAACCGCTCCTTAGAAGTCCTGGAGTTGTCAGCCTCTCTCTCAAGAAAGCTGGACCAGCATCCCTGCACGGTTTAGAAAAGGGGACACCTCATCATCACCAGGGACAGGGGAAAGTGGGCAGTCCACACGAGTGGACTCAGGCACTCTCGACGATTTTCAAATGTACGAATGTTTGTTGTGCGAGGGAGCCTCACCTGGTCTGTCAGCTGGCCCGGCCTTCATGCAGGCCCTCCTCCTTCAACAAATTAAAGGATACTTTGTGGAGCACTGTTATTCCCAGAGAAACACACCCTCCGGGCCCTGCTCCCTCACATTTCAGACATCCCCATTCCAGTAGGCTCAACACTTGCACGTGAGGGGTTGAACCCGAAAAAATTGCTCAATTTGAGCAACAGCGACTCGGGCAGGCATATGGCCGTGCCTCAGACGCCTTTGTGGATGGGATAAAACTGACCCATTATCTGAAGACAGCCGATTCCCTAACCTAGGCTGAGAGCCTTGCTCTCAGCCTAGGATAGGGAATCGGGAGCTTTTCGGACCGACAGAATGCCACGACCATGCAGGTTATCTCTGTGCGCTGGGGAAAGGAGGCCCCTGACACACACGTGACTTAAGTGGTCACATGCGCATGGGACATGCAGAGCTTACAGGTGAAGTGAGACACTACCTGTGAGTCCTGAGCCCCTTCCTATCCGGAAGACTGACGTCTGTTTGACGCAGCAGACACACAGAAGTGTCCCAAGTTCGAGAGGGCAAACAGAATATGAGTAAAACCCGTATGCAAGTATGCACATTCTTCATGCCTTATAGATCCAGGGCAAAATTGCTGAAGCCAGGCCAGGAAGACTTAGGAGTGTCGGGTTCCCAACGTGTACTCTGAGGGTTTCTTCACGCATTCGCAGGCTCTCGAGAGCCAATGTAACCCGACAGTGGGTGCAGGTGGAATGAAGGACCAAAAGGGTAAGTATTGGAAAATCACGGACGTGCCCCTGGTTCACTGAGCAACGTTCACACACATCAAGGAAAATACGGTACGTATGTAACACACGCTCCACAGGGAACACAGTTATACTTTGCTGTGGCCTCACTTGCTCCTCACAATCATGACAAATTCAGGCTACGTTCTGAATTCCAGTTCAGCCGCTACTGGAGCGCAGGAATAGCTGGAAAAAGCAAGGGAAAGAAGACCAGGCACGGGCACTGTGGGAACCGGGAGATTGCCTGGCGGTTAGAGCTTTTTGCTGGGAAGCCAAAGGAACCCGGTTCGAATCCCCCGGACGCATGCGAGCCCGATGCACAAGGGGCCGCTCATGTGCGGTAGGGCACCCGGTGTGCCCGTTCCCTCTATCTCTCCCTTTCTCATCCCTATCTCTGTCTGTTTCTCACTCACAGTTAAAGAAGTAAAATACTTTCTTTTCCTTGTGGGGGTGGGGGACGTCAATGTGCTCAACACAGGTTACTGAAGAGTGACGGCCTCCTTGCCCAGCACCTGTCATGTGTACCTAGGAATTTTATTGCGATTCAAATCCTATTCCAAACACGTCCAGAAGGAATTGAAGAACCTATGTGAGTGGCGTTCCACGCTGAAGCAAGACTCCTGCCGCCTGTGTCATTGGGTGGAAACAAAGCACCGCTCCTAAGACGTCCTGGAGTTGTCAGACTCTCTCAAGAAACCTGGACCAGCATCCCTGCACGGTTTAGAAAAGGGGACACCTCATCATCACCAGGGACAGGGGAAAGTGGGCAGTCCACGCGAGTGGACTCAGGCGCTCTCGACGATTTTAAAATGTCCGAAGTTTGATGTGTGAGGCAGCCTCACCTGGTCTGTCACCTGGCCCGGAACTCGTGCAGGCCCTCCTCCTTCACCCAATTAAAGGATACTTTCTGGAGCTCTCTTATTCCCAGAGAAACACACCCTCCGGGCCCTGCTCCCTCACATTTCAGACATCTGCATTCCAGTAGGCTCAACACTTGTACGTGAGGGGGTGAACC
This sequence comes from Dipus sagitta, assembly GCA_036346955.1. Taxonomy (NCBI): domain Eukaryota; kingdom Metazoa; phylum Chordata; class Mammalia; order Rodentia; family Dipodidae; genus Dipus; species Dipus sagitta. The sequence goes on along the minus strand of CM070773.1, from coordinate 154,688,224 downwards.
CGAAAAAATTGCTCAATTTCAGCAACAGCGACTCGGGCAGGCATATGGCCGTGCCCCAGCCGCCTTTGTGGATGGGATAAAACTGACCCATTTTCTGAAGACAGCCGATTCCCTAACCCTAGCTGAGAGCCTTGCTCTCAGCCTAGGTTAGGGAATCGGGAGCATTTCGGACCGACAGAATGCCACGACCATGCAGGGAATCTCTGTGCGCTAGTGAAAGGAGGCCCCTGACGCACACGTGACTTAAGTGGTCACATGCGCATGGGACATGCAGAGCTTAAAGGTGAAGTGAGGCACTACCTATGAGTCCTGAGCCCCTTTCTAGCCGGAGGACTGACGTCTGTTTGAGGCAGCAGACCCACATAAGTGTCCCAAGTTCGAGAGGGCAAACAGAATATGAATAAAACACGTATGCAAGTATGCACATTCTTCATGCCTTAGAGGCCCAGGGCAAAATGGCTGAAGCCAGGCCAGGAAGACTTAGGAGTGTCGGGTTCCCAACGTGTACTCTGAGGGTTTGTTCACGCATTCGCAGGCTCTCGAGAGCCATCGTGACCCGACAGTGGGTGCAGGTGGAATGAAGGACCAAAAGGGTAAGTATTGGAAAATCACATACGTGCCCCTGGTTCACTGAGCAATGTTCACACACATCAAGGAAAATACGGTAAGTACGTAACACAGGCTCCGCTGGGAACACAGTTATACTTTGCTGTGTCCTCACTTGCTCCTCACAATGATGACAAATTCAGGCTACGTCCTGAATTCCACTTCAGCCGCTACTGGAGCTCAGGAATAGCTGGAAAAAGCAAGGGAAAGAAGACCAGGCACGGGCACTCTGGGAACCGGGAGATTGTGTGGCGGTTAGAGCTTTTTGCTGGGAAGCCAAAGGAACCCAGTTCGAATCTCCGGGACGCATGCGAGCCCGATGCACAAGGGGGCGCTCATGTGCGGTAGGGCACTCGGTGTGCCAGTTCCCTCTATCTCTCCCTTTCTCCTCCCTATCTCTGTCTGTTTCTCTCTCACATCTAAAGAAGTAAAATACTTTCTTTTCCTTGTGGGGGCGGGGGGACGTCAATGTGCTCAACACAGGTTACTAAAGAGTGACGGCCTCCTTGCCCAGCACCTGTCATGTGTACCTAGGAATTTTATTCTGATTCAAATCCTATTCCAAACACGTCCAGAGGAATTGAAGAACCTATGTGAGTGGCGTTCCACCCAGAAGCAATACTCCTGCCGCCTGTGTTATTGGGTGGAAGCAAAGCAACGCTCCTTAGAAGTCCTGGAGTTGTCAGCCTCTCTCTCAAGAAAGCTGGACCAGCATCCCTGCACGGTTTAGAAAAGGGGAAAACTCATCATCACCAGGGACAGGGGAAAGTGGGCAGTCCATGCGAGTGGACTCAGGCGTTCTCGACGATCTTCAAAAGTCCGAATGTTTGATGTGTGAGGCAGCCTCACCTGGTCTGTCAGCTGGCCCGGCACTCGTGGAGGCCCTCCTCCTTCAGCCAATTAAAGGATACTTTCTGGAGCTCTCTTATTCCCAGAGAAACACACCCTCCGGGCCCTCCTCCCTCACATGTCAGACATCCCCATTCCAGTAGGCTCAACACTTGTACGTGAGGGGTGAACCCGAAAAAATTGCTCAATTTGAGCAACAGCGACTCGGGCAGGCATATGGCCGTGCCTCAGCCGCCTTTGTGGATGGGATAAAACTGACCCATTTTCTGAAGACAGCCGGTTCCCTGACCTAGGCTGAGAGCCTTTCTCTCAGCCTAGGTTAGGGAATCGGGAGCTTTTCGAAGAAACAGAATGCCACGACCATGCAGGGAATCTCTGTGCGCTAGGGAAAGGAGGCCCCTGACACACACGTGACTTAAGTGGTCACATGCGCATGGGACACGCAGAGCTTACAGGTGAAGTGAGACACTACCTATGAGTCCTGAGCCCCCATCTAGCCGGAGGACTGACGTCCGTTTGAGGCAGCAGACACACAGAAGTCACCCAAGTTCGAGAGGGCAAACAGAATATGAGTAAAACCCGTATACAAGTATGCACATTCTTCATGCCTCATAGGCCCTGGGCAAAATTGCTGAAGCCAGGCCAGGAAGACGTAGGAGTGTCGGGTTCCCAACGTGTACTCTGAGGGTTTGTTCACGCATTCGCAGGCTTTCGAGAGCCATCGTGACCCGACAGTGGGTGCAGGTGGAACGAAGGTCCAAAAGGGTAAGTATTGGAAAATCACGGACGTGCTCCTGGTTCACTGAGCAACGTTCACACACATCAAGGAAAATACGGTAAGTACGTAACACAGGCTCCAATGGGAACACAGTTATACTTTGCTGTGGCCTCACTTGCTCCTCACAATGATGACAAATTCAGGCTACGTCCTGAATTCCAGTTCAGCCGCTACTGAAGCTCAGGAATAGCTGGAAAAAGCCAGGGAAAGAAGACCTCGAAACGGCACTGTGGGAGCCGGGAGATGGCCTGGCGGTTAGAGCTTTTTGCTGGGAAGCCAAAGGAACCCGGTTCGAATCCCCGGGATGCATGCGAGCCCGATGCACAAGGGGGCGCTCATGTGCGGTAGGGCACCCGGTGTGCCAGTTCCCTCTATCTCTCACTTTCTCCTCCCTATCTCTGTCTGTTTCTCTCTCACATCTAAAGAACTAAAATACTTTCTTTTCCTTGTGTGGGCGGGGGGACGTCAATGTGGACAACACAGGTTACTGAAGAGTGACGGCCTCCTTGCCCAGCACCTGTCATGTGTACCTAGGAATTTTATTCTGATTCAAATCCTATTCCAAACACGTCCAGAAGGAATTGAAGAACCTATGTGAGTGGGGTTCCACCCAGAAGCAAGAATCCTGCCGCCTGTGTCATTGGGTGGAAGCAAAGCACCACTCCTTAGAAGTCCTGGAGTTGTCAGCCTCTGTCTCAGAAAAGCTGGACCAGCATCCCTGCCCGGTTTTGAAAAGGGGACACCTCATCATCACCAAGGACAGGTGAAAGTAGGCAGTCCACGCGCGTGGACTAAGGCGTTCTCGATGATTTTCAAATGTACGACTGTTTGATGTGTGAGGCAGCCTCACCTGGTCTGTCAGCAGGCCCGGCACTCATGGAGGCCCTCCTCCTTCAGCCAATTAAAGGATACTTTCTGGAGCTCTCTTATTCCCAGAGAAACACACCCTCCGGCCTTTGCTCCCTCACATTCTAGACATCCCCATTCCAGTAGGCTCAACACTTGTACGTGAGGGGGTGAACCCGAAAAAATTGCTCAATTTGAGCAACAGCGACTCGGGCAGGCATATGTCCGTGCCCCAGCCGCCTTTGTGGATGGGATAAAACTGACCCATTTTCTTAAGACAGCCGATTCCCTAACCTAGGCTGAGAGCCTGCTCTCAGCCTACGTGAGGGAATCGGGAGCTTTTCGGACCGACAGAATGCCAGGACCATACAGGGAATCTCCGTGCGCTAGGGAAAGGAGGCCCCTGACACACACGTGACTTAAGTGGTGACATGCGCACGGGACATGCAGAGCTTACAGGTGAAGTGAGACACTACCTATGAGTCCTGAGCCCCTTTCAAGCCGGAGAACTGACGTCTGTTTGAGGCAGCAGACACACAGAAGTGTCCAAGTTCGAGAGGCCAAACAGAATATGAGTAAAACCCGTATGCAAGTATGCACACTCTTCATGCCTTTTAAGCCCAGGTCAAAATTGCTGAAGCCAGGCCAGGAAGACTTAGGAGGGTCGGGTTCGCAACGTGTACTCTGAGGGTTTGTTCACGCATTCGCAGGCACTCGAGAGCCATCGTGGCCCATCAGTGGGTGCAGGTGGAATGAAGGACCAAAAGAGTAAGTATTGGAAAATCACGGACTTGCCCCTGGTTCACTGAGCTACGTTCACACACATCAAGGAAAATACGGTAAGTACGTAACACAGGCTCCACTGGGAACACAGTTATACTTTGCTGTGTCCTCACTTGCTCCTCACAATGATGACAAATTCAGGCTACGTCCTGAATTCCCGTTCAGCCGCTACTGGAGCTCAGGAATAGCTGGGAAAAGCAAATGAAAGAAGACCAGGCACGGGCACTGTGGGAACCGGGAGATGGCCTGGCGGTTAGAGCTTTTTGCTGGGAAGCCAAAGGAACCCGGTTCGAATCCCCGGGACGCATGCGACCCCGATGCACAAGGGGGCGCTCATGTGCGGTAGGGCACCCGGTGAGCCAGTTCCCTCTATCTCTCCCTTTCTCCTCCCTATCTCTGTCTGTTTCTCTCTCACATCTGAAGAAGTAAAATACTTTCTTTCCCTTAGGGGGGGGGACGTCAATGTGCTCAACACAGGTTACTGAAAAGTGACGACCTCCTTGAACAGCACCTGTCATTTGTACCTAGGAATTTTATTCTGATTCCAATCCTATTCCAAACAGGTCCAGAAGGAATTGAAGAGCCTATGTGAGTGGCGTTCCACCCAGTAGCAAGACTCCTGCCGCCTGTGTCATTGGGTGGAAGCAAAGCACCGCTCCTTAGAAGTCCTGGAGTTGTCAGCCTCTCTCTCAAGAAAGCTGGACCAGCATCACTGCACGGTTTAGAAAAGAGGGCACCTCATCATCACCAGGGACAGGCGAAAGAGGGCAGTCCACGCGAGTGGACTCAGGCGTTCTCGACGATTTCCAAATGTTCGAATATTTGATGTGTGAGGCAGCCTCACCTGGTCTGTCAGTTGGCCCGGCACTCGTGGAGGTTCTCCTCCTTGAGCCAATTAAAGGATACTTTCTGGAGCTCTCTTATTCCCAGAAAAACACACCCTCCAGGCCCTGCTCCCTCACATTTCAGATATCCCCATTCCAGTAGGCTCAACACTTGTACGTGACGGGGTGAACCCGAAAAAATTGCTCAATTTGAGCAACAGCGACCTAGGCAGGCATATGGCCGTGCCTCAGCCGCCTTTGTGGATGGGATAAAACTGACCCATTTCCTGAAGACAGCCGATTCCCTAACCTAGGCTGAGAGCCTTGCTCTCAGTCTAGGTTAGGGAATCGGGAGCTTTTCGGACCGAGAGAATGCCACGACCATGCAGGGAATCTCCGTGCGCTAGGGAAAGGAGACCCCTGACACACACGTGACTTAAGTGGTCACATGTGCATGGGACATGCAGAGCTTACAGGTGAAGTGAGACACTACCTATGAGTCCTGAGCCCCTTTCTAGCCGGAGGACTGACGTCTGTTTGAGGCAGCAGACACACAGAAGTGTCCCAAGTTCGAGAGGGCAAACAGAATACGAGTAAAACCCGTATGCAAGTATGCACATTCTTCATGCCTTTTAAGCCCAGGGCAAAATTGCTGAAGCCAGGCCAGGATGACTTAGGAGTGTCGGGTTCCTAACGTGTACTCTGAGGGCTTGTTCAGGCATTCACAGGCTCTCGAGAGCCATCGTGACCCGACAGTGGGTGTAGGTGGAATGAAGGACCAAAAGGGTAAATATTGGAAATCACGGACGTGCCCCTGGTTCACTGAGCAACGTTCACACACATCAAGGAAAATACGGTAAGTACGTAACACAGGCTCCACTGCGTACACAGTTCTACTTTGCTGTGGCCTCACTTCCTCCTCACAATGATGACAAATTCAGGCTACGTTCTGAATCCCAGTTCAGCCGCTACTGGAGCTCAGGAATAGCTGGAAAAAGCAAGGGAAAGACCAGGCACGGGCACTGTGGGAACCGGGAGATGACCTGGTGGTTACAGCTTCTTGCTGGGAAGCCAAAGGAACCCGTTTCGTATCGCCGGAACGCATGGGAGCCCGATGCACAAGGGAGCGCTCATGTGCGGTAGGGCACCAGGTGTGCCAGTTCCCTCTATCTCTCCCTTTCTCCTCCCTATCTCTGTCTGTTTCTCTCTCACATCTGAAGAAGTAAAATACTTTCTTTCCCTTGTGGGGGGGGGACGTCAATGTGCTCAACACAGGTTACTGAAGAGTGACGACCTCCTTGCCCAGCACCTGTCATGTGTACCTAAGTATTTTATTCTGATTCAAATCCTATTCCAAACACGTCCAGAAGGAATTGAAGAACCTATGTGAGTGGCGTTCCACCCAGAAGCAAGACTCCTGCCGCCTGTGTCATTGGGTGGAAGCAAAGCACCGCTCCTTAGAAGTCCTGGAGTTGTCAGCCTCTCTCTCAAGAAAGCTGGACCAGCATCCCTGCACGGTTTAGAAAAGGGGACACCTCATCATCACCAGGGACAGGGGAAAGTGGGCAGTCCACGCGAGTGGACTCAGGTGTTCTCGAAGATTTTCAAATGTCCGAATGTTTGATGTGTGAGGCAGCCTCACTTGGTCTGTCAGCTGGCCCGGCACTCGTGGAGGTCCTCCTCCTTCAGCCAATTGAAGGATACTTTCTGGAGCTCTCTTATTCCCAGAGAAACACACCCTCCGGGCCCTGCTCCCTCACATTTCAGACATCCCCATTCCAGTAGGCACAACACTTGTACGTGACGGGGTGAACCCGAAAAAATTGATCAATTTGAGCAACAGCGACTCGGGCAGGCATATGGCCGTGCCTCAGCCGCCTTTGTGGATGGGATAAAACTGACCCATTTTCTGAAGACAGCCGATTCCCTGACCTAGGCTGAGAGCATTTCTCTCAGCCTAGGTTAGGGAATCGGGAGCTTTTCGAAGCAACAGAATGCCACGACCATGCAGGGAATCTCTGTGCGCTAGGGAAAGGAGGCCCCTGACACACACGTGACTTAAGTGGTGACATGCGCATGGGACACGCAGAGCTTACAGGTGAAGTGAGACACTACCTATGAGTCTTGAGCCCCCATCTAGCCGGAGGACTGACGTCCGTTTGAGGCAGCAGACACACAGAAGTGTCCCAAGTTCGAGAGGGCAAACAGAATATGAGTAAAACCCGTATGCAAGTATGCACATTCTTCATGCCTTATAGGCCCAGGGCAAAATTGCTGAAGCCAGGCCAGGAAGACGTAGGAGTGTCGGGTTCCCAACGTGTACTCTGAGGGTTTGTTCACGCATTCGCAGGCTCTCGAGACCATCGTGGCCCGACAGTGGGTGCAGGTGGAATGAAGGACCAAAAGGGTAAGTATTGGAAAATCACGGAGGTGCCCCTGGTTCACTGAGCAACGTTCACACACATCAAGGAAAATACGGTAAGTACGTAACACAGGCTCCACTGGGAACACAGTTATACTTTGCTCTGGCCTCACTTGCTCCTCATAGTGATGACAAATTCAGGCTACGTCCTGAATTCCAGTTCAGCCGCTACTGGAGCTCAGGAATAGCTGGAAAAAGGAAGGGAAAGAAGACCACGCAACGGCACTGTGGGAGCCGGGAGATGGCCTGGCGGTTAGAGCTTTTTGCTGGGAAGCCAAAGGAACCCGTTTCGAATCCCCGGGATGCATGCGAGCCCGATGCACAAGGGGGCGCTCATGTGCGGTAGGGCACCCGCTGTGCCACTTCCCTCTGTCTCTCACTTTCTCCTCCCTATCTCTGTCTGTTTCTCTCCCACATCTAAAGAAGTAAAATATTTTCTTTTCCTTGTGGGGGCGGGGGATGTCAATGTGCTCAACACAGGTTACTGAAGTGTGACGGCCTGCTTGCCCAGCACCTGTCATGTGTACCTAGGAATTTTATTCTGATTCAAATCCCATTCCAAACACGTCCAGAAGGAATTGAAGAACCTATGTGAGTGGCGTTCCCCCAAAGAAGCAAGGCTCCTGCCGCCTGTGTCATTGGGTGGAAGCAAAGCACCGCTCCTTAGAAGTCCTGGAGTTGTCAGCCTCTCTCTCAAGAGAGCTGGACCAGCATCCCTGCACGGTTTAGAAAAGGGGACACCTCATCATCACCAGGGACAGGGGAAAGTGGGCAGTCCACGCGAGTGGACTCAGGCGTTCTCAACGATTTTCAAATGTCCGAATGTTTGATGTGTGAGGCAGCCTCACCTGGTCTGTCAGCTGGCCCGGCACTCGTGGAGGCCCTCCTCCTTCAGCCAATTAAAGGATACTTTCTGGAGCTCTCTTATTCCCAGAGAAACACACCCTCCGGGCCCTGGTCCCTCACATTTCAGACATCCCCATTCCAGTAGGCTCAACACTTGTACGTGAGGGGTGAACCCGAAAAAATTGCTCAATTTGAGCAACAGCGACTCGGGCAGGCATATGGCCGTGCCTCAGCCCCCTGTGAATGGGATAAAACTGACCCATGTTCTGAAGACAGCCGATTCCCTAAACTAGGCTGGGAGCCTTTCTCTCAGCCTAGGTTAGGGAATCGGGAGATTTTCAGACCGACAGAATGCCACGGCCATGCAGGGTATCTCTGTGCGCTAGGGAAAGGAGGCCCCTGACACACACGTGACTTAAGTGGTCACATGCGCATGGGACATGCAGAGCTTACAGGTGAAGGGAGACCCTACCTATGAGTCCGGAGCCCCTTTCTAGCCGGAGGACTGACGTCTGTTTGAGGCAGCAGACACAGAGTAGTGTCCCAAGTTCGAGAGGGCAAACAGACTATGAGTAAAACCTGTATGCAAGTATACACATTCTTCATGACTTATAGGCCCAGGGAAAAATTGCTGAAGCCAGGCCAGGAAGACGTAGGAGTGTCGGGTTCCCAACGTGTACTCTGAGGGTTTGTTCACGCATTCGCAGGCTCTCGAGAGCCATCGAGGCCCGACAGTGGTTGCAGGTGGAATGAAGGACCAAAAGGGTAAGTATTGGAAAATCACGGACGTGCCCCTTGTTCACTGAGCAACGTTCACACACATCAAGGAAAATACGGTAAGTACATAACACAGGCTCCACTGGGAAAACAGTTATACTTTGCTGTGGCCTCACTTGCTCCTCACAATGAAGACAAATTCAGGCTACGTCCTGAATTCCAGGTCAGCCGCTAATGGAGCTCAAGAATAGCTGGAAAAAGCAAATGAAAGAAGACCAGGCACGGGCACTGTGGGAACCGGGAGATGACCTCGCGGTTAGAGCTTTTTGCTGGGAAGCCAAAGGAATCCGGTTAGAATCCCCGGGACACATGCGAACCCGATGCACAAGGGGGCGCTCATGTGCAGTAGGGCACCCGGTGTGCCAGTTCCCTCTATCTCTCCCTTTCTCCTCCCTATCTCTGTCTGTTTCTCTCTCACATTTAAACAAGTAAAATACTTTCTATTCCTTGTGGGGGCGGGGGCACATCAATGTGCTCAACACAGTTTACTGAAGAGTGACGGCCTCCTTGCCCAGCACCTGTCATGTGTACCTAGGAATTTTATTCTGATTCAAATCCTATTCCAAACACGTCCAGAAGGAATTGAGGAACCTATGTGAGTGGCGTTCCACCCAGAAGCAAGACTCCTGCCGCCTGTGTCATTGGGTGGAAGCAAAGCACCGCTCCTTAGAAGTCCTGGAGTTGTCAGCCTCTCTCTCAAGAAAGCTGGACCAGCATCCCTGCACGGTTTAGAAAAGGGGACACCTCATCATCACCAGGGACAGGGGAAAATGGGCAGTCCACGCAAGTGGACTCAGGCGTTCTCGACGATTTTCAAATGTCCCAAAGTTTGATGTGTGATGCAGCCTCACCTGGTCGGTCAGCTGGCCCGGCACTCGTGGAGGCCCTCCTCCTTCAGCCAATTAAAGGATACTTTCTGGAGCTCTCTTATTCACAGAGAAATACACCCTCAGGGCCCTGCTCCCTCACATTTCAGACATCCCCATTCCAGTAGGCTCAACACTTGTATGTGAGGGGGTGAACCCGAAAAAATTGCTCAATTTGAGCAACAGCGACTCGGGCAGGCATATGGCCGTGCCTCAGACGCCTTTGTGGATGGGATAAAACTGACCCATTTTCTGAAGACAGCCGATTCCCTAACCTAGGCTGAGAGCCTTGCTCTCAGCCTAGGTTAGGGAATCGGGAGCTTTTACGACCGACAGAATGCCACGACCATGCAGGGAATCTCTGTGCGCTAGGGAAAGGAGGCCCCTGCCACATACGTGACTTAAGTGGTCACATGCGCATGGGACATGCAGAGCTTACAGTTGAAGTGAGACACTACCTATGAGTCCTGAGCCCCTTTCTAGCCGTAGGACTGACCTCTGTTTGAGGCAGCAGACACACAGAAGTGTCCCACGTTCGAGAGGGCAAACAGAATATGAGTAAAACCCGTATGCAAGTATGCACATTCTTCATGCCTTATAGGCCCAGGGCAAAATTGCTGAAGCCAGGCCAGGAAGACTTAGGTGTGTCAGGTTCCCAACGTGTACTCTGAGGGTTTGTTCACGCATTCCCAGGCTCTCGAGAGCCATCGTGACCCTACAGTGGGTGCAGGTGGAATGAAGGACCAAAAGGGTAAGTATTGGAAAATCACGGACATGCCCCTGGTTCACTGAGCAACGTTCACACACATCAAGGAAAATACGGTAAGTACGTAACACAGGCTCCACTGGGAATACAGTTCCACTTTGCTGTGGCCTCACTTGCTCCTCACAATGATGACAAATTCAGGCTACGTCCTGAATTCCAGTTCAGCCGCTACTGGAGCTCAGGAATAGCTGGAAAAAGCAAGGGAAAGAAGACCAGGCACGGTGACCCGACAGTGGGTGCAGGTGGTATGAAGGACCAAAAGGGTAAGTATTGGAAAATCACGGACGTGACCCTGGTTCACTGAGCAACGTTCACACACATCAAGGAAAATACGTTAAGTACGTAACACAGGCTCCACTGGGAACACAGTTATACTTTGCTGTGGCCTCACTTGTTCCTCACAATGATGACAAATTCAGGCTACGTCTAGAATTCCAGTTCAGCCTCTACTGGAGCTCAGGAATAGCTGGAAAAAGCAAGGGAAAGAAGACCAGGCACGGGCACTGTGGGAACCGGGAGATGGCCTGGCGGTTAGGGCTTTTTGCTAGGAAGCCAAAGGAACCCGGTTCGAATCCATGGGACGCATGCGAGCCCAATGCACAAGGGGGCGCTCATGGGCGGTAGGGCACCCGGTGTGCCAGTTCCCTCTATCTCTCCCTTTCTCCTCCCTATCTCTGTCTGTTTCGCTCTCACATCTAAAGAAGTAAAATACTTTCTTTTCCTTGTGGGGGCGGTGGGACGTCAATGTGCTCAACACAGGTTACTGAAGAGTGACGGCCTCCTTGCCCAGCACCTGTCATGTGTACCTAGGAATCTTATTCTGTTTCAAATCCGATTGCAAACACGTCCAGAAGGAATTGAAGAACCTATGTGAGTGGCGTTACACCCAGAAGCAAGACTCTTGCTGCCTGTGTCATTGCGTGGAAGCAAAGCACCGCTCCTCAGAAGTCCTGGAGTTGTCAGCCTCTCTCTCAAGACAGCTGGACCAGCATCCCTGCACCACTTAGAAAAGGGCACACCAAATCATCAAAAGGGACAGGGGAAAGTGGGCAGTCCACGCGAGTGGACTCAGGCGTTCTCGACGATTTTCAAATGTCCGAATGTTTGAGGTGTGAGGCAGCCTCACCTGGTCTGTCAGCTGGCCCGGCACTCGTGGAAGCGCTCCTCCTTCAGCCAATTAAAGGATACTTTTGGAGCTCTCTATTTCCCAGAGAAACACACCCTCCGGGCCCTGCTCCCTCACATTTCAGACATCCCCATTCCAGTAGGCTCAACACTTGTACGTGAGGGGGTGAACACGAAAAAATTGCTCAATTTCAGCAACAGGGACTCGGGCAGGCATATGGCCGTGCCCCAGCCGCCTTTGTGGATGGGATAAAACTGACCATTTTCTGAAGACAGCCGATTCCCTAACCTAGGCTGAGAGCCTTGCTCTCAGTATAGGTTAGGGAATCGGGAGCTTTTCGGACCGACAGAATGCCACGACCATGCGGGGAATCTCTGTGCACTACGGAAAGGAGGCCCCTGACACACACGTGACATAAGTGGTCACATGCGCATGGGACATGCAGAGCTTACAGGTGAAGTGAGACACTACCTCTGAGTCCTGAGCCCCTTTCTAGCCGGAGGACTGTCGTCTGTTTGAGGCAGCAGACACACAGAAGTGTCCCAAGTTCGAGAGGGCAAACAGAATATGAGTAAAACCCGTATGCAAGTATGCACATTCTCCATGCCTTATAGGCCCAGGGCAAAATTGCTGAAGCCAGGCCAGGAACACTTGGGAGTGTCGGGTTTCCAAAGTGTACTCTGAGGGTTTGTTGATGCATTCGCAGGCTCTCGAGAGCCATCGTGACCCGACAGTGGGTGCAGGTGGAATAAAGGACCAAAAGGGTAAGTATTGGAAAATCACGGACGTGCCCCTGGTTCACTGAGCAACGTTCACACACATCAAGGAAAATACGGTAAGTACGTAACACAGTCTCCACTGGGAACACAGTTACACTTTGCTGTGGCCTCACTTGCTCCTCACAACGATGACAAATTCAGGCTACGTCCTGAATTCCATTTCAGCCGCTACCGGAGCTCAGGAATAGCTGGAAAAAGCAAGGGAAAGAAGACCAGGCACGGGCACCATGGGAACCTGGAGATGGCCTGGCATTGAGAGCTTTTTGTTGGGAAGCCAAAAGAACCCGGTTCGAATCCCCGGGACTCATGCGAGCCCGATGCACAAGGGGGCGCTCATGGGCGGTATGGCACCCGGTGTGCCAGTTCGCTTTATCTCTCCCTTCCTCCTCCCTATCTCTGTCTGTTTCTCTCTCGCATCTAAAGAAGTAAAATACTTTCTTTTCCTTGTGGGGGCGGGGGGACGTCAATGTGCACAACACAGGTTACTGAAGCGTGACGGCCTCCTTGCCCAGCACCTGTCATGTGTACCTAGGAATTTTATTCTGATTCAAATCCTATTCCAAACACGTCCAAAAGGAATTAAAGAACCTATGTGAGTGGCGTTCCACCTAGAAGCAAGACTCCTGCCGCCTGTGTCATTGGGTGGAAGCAAAGCACCGCTCCTTAGAAGTCCTGGAATTGTCAGCCTCTGTCTCAAGAAAGCTGGACCAGCATCCCTGCACCATTTAGAAAAGGGCACACCTCATCATCACCAGGGACAGGGGAAAGTGGGCAGTCCACGCGAGTGGACTCAGGCGTTCTCGACGATTTTCAAATGTCCGAATGTTTGATGTGTGAGACAGCCTCACCTGGTCTGTCTGCTGGCCCGGCACTCGTGGAGGCCTTCCTGGTTCAGCCAATTAAAGGATACTTTCTGGAGCTCTCTTATTCCCAGAGAAACACACCCTGCGGGCCCTGCTCCCTCACATTTCAGACATCCCCATTCCAGTAGGCTCAACACTTGAACGTGAGGGGGTGAACCATAAAAAATTGCTCAATTTGACCAACAGCGACTCGGGCAGGCATATGGCCGTGCCTCAGACGCCTTTGTGGATGGGATAAAACTGACCCATTTTCTGAAGTCAGCCGATTCCCTAACCTAGGCGGAGAGCCTTGCTCTCCGCCTAGGTTAGGGAATCGTGAGCTTTTGGAACGACAGAATGCCACGACCATGCAGGGAATCTCTGTGCTCTAGGGAAAGGAGGCCCCTGACACACACGTGACTTAAGTGGTCACATGCGCATGGGACATGCAGAGCTTACAGGTGAAGTGAGACACTACCTTTGAGTCCTGAGCCCCTTTCTAGCCGGAGGACTGACGTCTGTTTGAGGCAGCAGACACACAGAAGTGTCCCAAGTTCGAGAGGGCAAACAGAATATGAGAAAAACCCGTATGCAAGTATGCACATCCTTCCTGCCTTATAGGCCCAGGGTAAAATTGCTGAAGCCAGGCCAGGAAGACTTAGGAGTGTCGGGTTCCCAACGTGTACTATGAGGGTTTGTTCACGCATTCGCAGGCTCTCGAGAGCCTTCGTGACATTACAGTGGGAGCAGGAGGAATGAAGGACCCAAAGGGTAAGTATTGGAAAATCACGGACGTGCCCCTGGTTCACTGAGCAACGTTCACACACATCAAGAAAATAGGGTAAGTACATAACACAGGCTCCACTGGGACCGCAGTTATACTTTGCTGTGGCCTCACTTGCTCCTCACAGTGATGACAAATTCAGGCTACGTCCTGAATTCCAGTTCAGCCGCTACTGTAGCTCAGGAATAGCTGGAAAAAGCAAGGGAAAGAAGACCAGGCAAGGGCACTGTGGGAACCGGGTGATGGCCTGGCGGTTAGAGCTTTTTGCTGGGAAGCCAAAGGAACCCGGTTCGAATCCCCGGGACGCATGCGAGCCCGATGCACAAGGGGGCGCTCATGTGCGGTAGGGCACCCGGTGTGCCAGTTCCCTCTATCTCTCCCTTTATCCTCCCTATCTCTGTCTGTTTCTCTCTCACACTGAAAGAAGTAAAATACTTTCTTTTCCTTGTGGGGGCGGGGGAACGTCAATGTGCTCAACACAGGTTACTGAAGTGTGACGGCCTGCTTGCCCAGCACCTGTCATGTGTACCTAGGAATTTTATTCTGATTCAAATCCTATTCCAAACACGTCCAGAAGGAATTGAAGAACCTATGTGAGTGGCTATCCACCCAGAAGCAAGACTCCTGCCGCCTGTGTCATTGGGTGGAAGCAAAGCACCGCTCCTTAGAAGTCCTGGAGTTGTCAGCCTCTCTCTCAAGAAAGCTGGACCAGCAGCTCAGCACGGTTTAGAAAAGGGGACACCTCATCATCACCAGGGACAGGGGAAAGTGGGCAGTCCACGCGAGTGGACTCAGGCGTTCTCGACGATTTTCAATTGTCCGAATGTTTGATGTGTGAAGCAGCCTCACCTGGTCTGTCAGCTGGCCCGGCACTCGTGGAGGACCTCCTTCTTCAGCCAATTAAAGGATACTTTCTGGAGCTCTCTTATTCCCAGAGAAACACACCCTCCGGGCCCTGCTCCCTCACATTTCAGACATCCCCATTCCAGTACGCTCAACACTTCTGCGTGAGGGGGTGAACCCGAAAAAATTGCTCAATGTCAGCAACAGCGACTCGGGCAGGCATATGGCCGTGCGTCAGGCGCCTTTGTGGATGGGATAAAACTGACCCATTTTCTGAAGACAGCCGATTCCCTAACATAGGCTGAGAGCCTTGCTCTCAGCCTAGGTTAATGAATCGGGAGCTTTTCAGACCGACAGAATGCCACGACCATGCAGGCAATCTCTGTGCGCTAGGGAAAGGAGGCCCCTGACACACCCGTGACTTAAGTGGTCACATGCGCATGTGACATGCAGAGCTTACAGGTGAAGTGAGACACTACCTATGAGTCATGAGCCCCTTTCTAGCTGGAGGACTGACGTCTGTTTGAGGCAGCAGACACACAGAAGTGTCCCAAGTTCGAGAGGTCAAACAGAATATGAGTAAAACCCGTATGCACATTCTTCATGCCCTATACGCCCAGGGCAAAATTGCTGAAGCCAGGCCAGGAATACTTGGGAGTGTCGGGTTTCCAAAGTGTACTCTGAGGGTTTGTTGACGCATTTGCAGGCTCTCGAGAGCCATCGTGACCCGACAGTGGGTGCAGGTGGAATAAAGGACCAAAAGGGTAAGTATTGGAAAATCACGGACGTGCCCCTGGTTCACTGAGCAACGTTCACACACATCAAGGAAAATACGGTAAGTACGTAACACAGTCTCCACTGGGAACACAGTTATACTTTGCTGTGGCCTCACTTGCTCCTCACAATGATGACAAATTCAGGCTACGTCTTGAATTCCATTTCAGCCGCTACTGGAGCTCAGGAATAGCTGGAAAAAGCAAGGAAAAGAAGACCAGGCACGGGCAGTGTGGGAACCGGGAGATGGCCTGGCGGTTGGAGCTTTTTCCTGGGAGGCCAAAGGAACCCGATTCGAATCCCCGGGACGCATGCAAGCCCGATGAACAAGGGGGCGCTCATGTGTGGTAGGGCACCCGGTGTGCCAGTTCCCTCTATCTCTCCCTTTATCCTCCCTATCTCTGTCTGTTTCTCTCTCACATTGAAAGAAGTAAAATACTTTCTTTTCCTTGTGGGGGCGGGGGGACGTCAATGTGCTCAACACAGGTTACTGAAGTGTGACGGCCTGCTTGCCCAGCACCTGTCATGTGTACCTAGGAATTTTATTCTGATTCAAATCCCATTCCAAACACGTCCAGAAGGAATTGAAGAACCTATGTGAGTGGCGATCCACCCAGAAGCAAGACTCCTGCCGCCTGTGTCATTGGGTGGAAGCAAAGCATCGCTCCTTAGAAGTCCTGGAGTTCTCAGGCTCTCTCTCAAGTAACCTGGACAAGAATCCCTGCACAGTTTACAAAAGGGGACGCGTCATCATCACCAGGGACAGGGGAAAGTGCGCAGTCCACGCAAGTGGACTCAGGCGTTCTCGACGATTTTCAAATGTCCGAATGTTTGATGTGTGAGGCAGCCTCACCTGGACTGTCAGCTGGCCCGGCTCTCGTGGAGGCCCTGCTCCTTCAGCCAATTAAAGGATACTTTCTGGAGCTCTCTTATTCCCAGAGAAACACACCCTCCGGACCCTGCTCCCTCACATTTCAGACATCCGCATTCCAGTAGGCTCAACACTTGTACGTGAGGGGGTGAACCCGAAAAAATTGCTCAATTTGAGCAACAGCGACTCGGGCAGGCATATGGCAGTGCCTCAGCCGCCTTTGTGGATGGGATAAAACTGACCCATTTTCTGAAGACAGCCGATTCCCTAACCTAGGCTGAGAGCCTTGCTCTCAGCCTAGGTTAGGGAATCGGGAGCTTTTACGACCGACAGAATGCCACGACCATGCAGGGAATCTCTGTGCGCTAGGGAAAGGAGGCCCCTGACACACACGTGACTTAAGTGGTCACATGCGCATGGGACATGCAGAACTTACAGGTGAAGTGAGACACTACCTATGAGTCCTGAGCCCCTTTCTAGCCGGAGGACTGACGTCTGTTTGAGGCAGCAGACACACAGAAGTGTCCCAAATTCGAGAGGGCAAAGAGAATATGAGTAAAACCCGTATGCAAGTATGCACATTCTTCATGCCTTATAGGCCCAGGGCAAAATTGCTGAAGCCAGGCCAGGAAGACTTCGGAGGGTCGGTTTCCCAAAGTGTACTCTGAGGGTTTGTTCACGCATTCGTAGGCTCTCGAGAGCCATCGTGACCCGACAGTGGGTGCAGGTGGAATGAAGGACCAAAAGGGTAAGTATTGGAAAATCACGGACGTGCCCCTGGTTCACTGAGCAACGTTCACACACATCAAGGAAAATACGGTAAGTTCGTAACACAGGCTCCACTGGGAACACAATTCTACTTTGCTGTGGCCTCACTTGCTCCTCACAATGATGACAAATTCAGGCTACGTCCTGAATTCCAGTTCAGCCGCTTCTGGAGCTCAGGAATAGCTGGAAAAAGCAAGGGAAAGAAGACCAGGCACGGTGACCCGACAGTGGGTGTAGGTGGTATGAAGGACCAAAAGGGTAAATATTGGAAAATCACGGACGTGACCCTGGTTCACTGAGCAACGTTCACCCACATCAAGGAAAATACGTTAAGTACGAAGCACAGGCTCTACTGGGAACACAGTTATACTTTGCTGGGGCCTCACGTGCTCCTCACAATGATGACAAATTCAGGCTACGTCTAGAATTCCAGTTCAGCTTCTACTGGAGCTCAGCAATAGCTGGAAAAAGCAAGGGAAAGAAGACCAGGCACGGGCACTGTGGGAACCGGAAGATGGCCTGGCGGTTAGGGGTTTTTGCTGGGAAGCCAAAGGAACCCGGATCGAATCCATGGGACGCATGCGAGCCCAATGCACAAGGGGGCCCTCATGTGCGGTAGGGCACCCGGTGTGCCAGTTCCTTCTATCTCTCCCTTTCTCCTCCCTATCTCTGTCTGTTTCGCTCTCACATCTAAAGAAGTAAAATACTTTCTTTTCCTTGTGGGGGCGGTGGGACGTCAATGTGCTCAACACAGGTTACTGAAGAAAGAAGGCCTCCTTGCCCAGCATCTGTCATGTGTACCTAGGAATCTTATTCTGTTGCAAATCCGATTGCAAACACGTCCAGAAAGAATTGAAGAACCTATGTGAGTGGCGTTACACCCAGAAGCAAGACTCTTGCCGCCTGTGTCATTGCGTGGAAGCAAAGCACCGCTCCTCCGAAGTCCTGGAGTTGTCAGCCTCTCTCTCAAGACAGCTGGACCAGCATCCCTGCACGATTTAGAAAAGGGGACACCTCATCATCACCAGGGACAGGTTAAAGTGGGCAGTCCACGCGAGTGGACTCAGGCGTTCTCGACGATTTTCAAATGTCCGAATGTTTGAGGTGTGAGGCAGCCTCACCTGGTCTGTCAGCTGGCCCGGCACTCGTGGAAGCGCTCCTCCTTCAGCCAATTAAAGGATACTTTTGGAGCTCTCTTATTCCCAGAGAAACACACCCTCCGGGCCCTGCTCCCTCACATTTCAGACATCCCCATTCCAGTAGGCTCAACACTTGTACGTGAGGGGGTGAACACGAAAAAATTCCTCAATTTCAGCAACAGGGACTCGGGCAGGCATATGGCTGTGCCTCAGCCCACTTTGTGGATGGGATAAAACTGACCCATTTTCTGAAGACAGCCGATTCCCTAACCTAGGCTGAGAGCCTTGCTCTCAGTATAGGTGAGGGAATCGGGAGCTTTTCGGACCGACAGAATTCCACGACCATGCGGGGAATCTCTGTGCGCTACGGGAAGGAGGCCCCTGACACACACGTGACATAAGTGGTCACATGCGCATGGGACATGCAGAGCTTACAGGTGAAGTGAGACACTACCTCTGAGTCCTGAGCCCCTTTCTAGCCGGAGGACTGACGTCTGTTTGAGGCAGCAGACACACAGAAGTGTCCCAAGTTCGAGAGGGCAAACAGAATACGAGTAAAACCCGTATGCAAGTATGCACATTCTTCATGCCTTTTAAGCCCAGGGCAAAATTGCTGAAGCCAGGCCAGGATGACTTAGGAGTGTCGGGTTCCTAACGTGTACTCTGAGGGCTTGTTCAGGCATTCACAGGCTCTGGAGAGCCATCGTGACCCGACAGTGGGTGTAGGTGGAATGAAGGACCAAAAGGGTAAATATTGGAAATCACGGACGTGCCCCTGGTTCACTGAGCAACGTTCACACACATCAAGGAAAATACGGTAAGTACGTAACACAGGCTCCACTGCGTACACAGTTCTACTTTGCTGTGGCCTCACTTCCTCCTCACAATGATGACAAATTCAGGCTACGTTCTGAATCCCAGTTCAGCCGCTACTGGAGCTCAGGAATAGCTGGAAAAAGCAAGGGAAAGACCAGGCACGGGCACTGTGGGAACCGGGAGATGACCTGGTGGTTACAGCTTCTTGCTGGGAAGCCAAAGGAACCCGTTTCGTATCGCCGGAACGCATGGGAGCCCGATGCACAAGGGAGCGCTCATGTGCGGTAGGGCACCCGGTGTGCCAGTTCCCTATATCTCTCCCGTTCTCCTCCCTATATCTGTCTGTTTCTCTGTCACACTTAAAGAAGTCAAATACTTTCTGTTCCTTGTGGGGGCGGGGGGACGTCAATGTCCTCAACACAGGTTACTGAAGAGTGACGGCCTCCTTGCCCAGCACCTGTCATGTGTACCTAAGAATTTTATTCTGATTCAAATCCTATTCCAAACACGTCCCGAAGGAATTGAAGAACCTATGTGAGTGGCATTCCACCCAGAAGCAAGACTCCTGCCGCCTGTGTCATTGGGTGGAAGCAAAGCACCCCTCTTAGAAGTTCTGGAGTTGTCAGCCTCTCTCTCAAGAAAGCTGGAGCAGCATCCCTGCACGGATTAGAAAAGGGGACACCTCATCATCACCAGGGACAGGGGAAAGTGGGCAGTCCACGCAAGTGGACTCAGGCATTCTCGACGATTTCAAATGTCCGAATGTTTGATGTGTGAGGCAGCATCACCTGGTCTGTCAGCTGGCCTGGCACTCGTGGAGGTGGTCCTCCTTCAGCCAATTAAAGGATACTTTCTGGAGCTCTCTTATTCCCAGAGAAACACACCCTCCGGGCCCTACTCCCTCACATTTCAGACATCCCCATTCCAGTCGGCTCAACACTTGTACGTGAGGGGGTGAACCCGAAAAAATTGCTCAATTTGAGCAACAGCGACTCGGGCAGGCATATGGCCGTGCCTCAGCCGCCTTTGTGGATGGGATGAAACTGACCCATTTTCTGAAGACAGCCGATTCCCTAACCTAGGCTGAGAGCCTTGCTCTCAGCCTAGGTTAGGGAATCGGGAGCTTTTACGACCGACAAAATGCCACGACCATGCAGGGAATCTCTGTGCGCTAGGGAAAGGAGGCCCCTGACACACACGTGACTTAAGTGGTCACATGCGCATGGGACATGCAGAGCTTACAGGTGAAGTGAGACACTACCTATGAGTCCTGAGCCCCTTTCTAGCCGGAGGACTGACGTCTGTTTGAGGCAGCAGACACACAGAAGTGTCCCAAATTCGAGAGGGCAAAGAGAATATGAGTAAAACCCGTATGCAAGTATGCACATTCTTCATGCCTTATAGGCCCAGGGCAAAATTGCTGAAGCCAGGCCAGGAAGACTTCGGAGGGTCGGTTTCCCAAAGTGTACTCTGAGGGTTTGTTCACGCATTCGTAGGCTCTCGAGAGCCATCGTGACCCGACAGTGGGTGCAGGTGGAATGAAGGACCAAAAGGTTAAGTATTGGAAAATCACAGACGTGCCCCTGGTTCACTGAGCAACGTTCACACACATCAAGGAAAATACGGTAAGTACGTAACACAGGCTCCACTGGGAACACAATTCTACTTTGCTGTGGCCTCACTTGCTCCTCACAATGATGACAAATTCACGCTACGTCCTGAATTCCCGTTCAGCCGCTACTGGAGCTCAGGCATAGCTGGAAAAAGCAAGGGAAAGAAGACCAGGCACGGGCACTGTGGGAACCTGGAGATGGCCTGGCTGTTAGAGCTTTTTGCTGGGAAGCCAAAGGAACCCGGTTCCAATCCCCGGGTCTCATGCGAGCCTGATGCACAAGGGGGCGCTCATGTACGGTAGGGCACCCGGTGTGCCAGTTCCCTCTATCTCTCCCTTTCTCCTCCCTATCTCTGTCTGTTTCTCTCTCACATTTAAAGAAGTCAAATACTTTCTTTTCCTTGTGGGGGCGGGGGGACGTCAATGCGCTCAACACAGGTTATTGAACAGTGACGGCCTCCTTGCCCAGCACCTGTCATGTGTACCTAGGAATTTTATTCTGATTCAAATCCTATTCCAAACACGTCCAGAAGGAATTGAAGAACCTATGTGAGTGGCGTTCCACCCAGAAGCAAGACTTCTGCCGCCTGTGTCATTGGGTGGAAGCAAAGCACCGCTCCTTAGAAGTCCTGGAGTTGTCAGCCTCTCTCTCAGGAAAGCTGGACCAGCATCCCTGCACGGCTTAGAAAAGGGGACAGCTCATCATCACCAGGGACAGGGGAAAGTGGGCAGTCCAGGCGAGTGGACTCAGGCCTTCTCGACGATTTTCAAATGTCCGAATGTTTGATGTGTGAGGCCGTCTCAACTGGTCTATCAGCTGGCCCGGTACTCGTGGAGGCCCTCTTCATTCAGCCAATTAAAGGATCCTTTCTGGAGCTCTCTTATTCCCGGGAGAAACACACCTTCCGGGCCCTGCTCCCTCACATTTCAGACATCCCCATTGCAGTAGGCTCAACACTTGTACGTGAGGGGGTGAACCCGAAAAAATTGCTCAATTTCAGCAACAGCGACTCGGGCAGGCATATGGCCGTGCCTCAGCGGCCTTTGTGGATGGGATAAAACTGACCCATTTTCTGAAGACAGCCGATTCCCTAATCTAGGCTGAGAGCCTTGCTCTCAGCCTAGGTTAGGGAATCGGGAGCTTTTCGGACCGACAGAATGCCACGACAATGCAGGGAATCTCTGTGCGCTAGGGAAAGGAGGCCCCTGACACACACGTGACTTAAGTGGTCACATGCGCATGGGACATGCAGAGCTTACAAGTGAAGTGAGACACTACCTCTGAGTCCTGAGCCCCTTTCTAGCCGGAGGACTGATGTCTGTTTGAGGCA
The DNA here is from genome assembly GCA_036346955.1 of Dipus sagitta. Taxonomy (NCBI): domain Eukaryota; kingdom Metazoa; phylum Chordata; class Mammalia; order Rodentia; family Dipodidae; genus Dipus; species Dipus sagitta. Next base: position 154,666,176 of record CM070773.1, on the reverse strand, counting down.
GCAGACACAAAGAAGTGTCCCAAGTACCAGAGGGCAAACAGAATATGAGTAAAACTGGTATGCAAGTATGCACATTCTTCATGCCTTATACGCCCAGGGCAAAATTGCTGAAGCCAGGCCAGGAAGACTTAGGAGTGTCGGGTTGCAACGTGTACTCTGAGGGTTTGTTCACGCATTCGCCGGCTCTCGAGAGCCATCGTGACCCGACAGTGGGTGCAAGGTGGAATGAAGGACCAAAAGGGTAAGTATTGGAAAATCACGGACGTTCCCCTGGTTCACTGAGCAACGTTCACACACATCAATGAAAATACGGTAAGTACATAACACAGGCTGCACTGGGAACAAAATTATACTTTGCTGTGGCCTCACTTGCTCCTCACAATGATGACAAATTCAGGCTACGTCCTGAATTCCAGTTCAGCCGCTACTGGAGCTCAGGAATAGCTGGAAAAAGCAAGGGAAAGAAGACCCGGCACGGAGCACTGTGGGAACCGGAGATGGCCTGGCGGTTAGAGCTTTTTGCTGGGAAGCCAGGGGAACCCGGATCGAATCCCCGGGACGCATGCAAGCCCGATGCACAAGGGCGGCGCTCATGTGCGGTAGGGCACCCGGTGTGCCAGTTCCCTCTATCTCTCCCTTTCTCCTCCCTATCTCTGTCTGTTTCTCTCTCATATTTAAAGAAGTCAAATACTTTGTTTTCCTTGTGGGGGCCGGGGGACGTCAATGCGCTCAACACAGGTTATTGAAGAGTGACGGCCTCCTTGCCCAGCACCTGTCATGTGTACCTAGGAATTTTATTCTGATTCAAATCCTATTCCAAACAAGTCCAGAAGGAAGTGAAGAACCTATGTGAGTGGCGTTCCACCCAGAAGCAAGACTCCAGCCGCCTGTGTCATTGGGTGGAAGCAAAGCACCGCTCCTTAGAAGTCCTGGAGTTTTCAGCCTCTCTCTCAGGAAAGCTGGACCAGCATCCCTGCACGGCTTAGAAAAGGGGACACCTCATCATCACCAGGGACAGGGGAAAGAGGGCAGTCCAGGCAAGTGGACTCAGGCGTTCTGGACGATTTTCAAATGTCCGAATGTTTGATGTGTGAGGCAGCCTCACCTTTTCTGTCAGCTGGCCCGGCACTCGTGGAGGCCCTCCTCCTTCTGCCAATTAAAGGATACTTTCTGGAGCTCTCTTATTCCCAGAGAAACACACCCTCCTGGCCCTGCTCCCTCACATTTCAGACATCCCCATTCCAGTAGGCTCAACACTTGGACGTGAGGGCGTGAACCCGAAAAAATTGCTCAATTTCAGCAACAGCGATTCGGGCAGGCATATGGCCGTTCCTCAGCCGCCTTTCTGGATGGGACAAAAGTGACCCATTTTCGGAAGACAGCCGATTCCCTAACGTAGGCTGAGAGCCTTGCTCTCAGCCTAGTTTAGGGAATCGGGAGCTTTTCGGACCGACAGAATGCCACGACCATGCAGGGAATCTCTGTGCGCTAGGGAAAGGAGACCCTGACACACAGGTGACTTAAGTTGTCACATGCGCATGGGACATGCAGAGCTTACAGGTGAAGTGAGACACTACCTCTGAGTCCTGAGCCCCTTTCTAGCCGGAGGACTGACGTCTGTTTGAGGAAGCAGACACACAGAAGTGTCCCAAGTTCGAGAGGGCAAACAGAATATGAGTAAAACCCGTATGCAAGTATGCACATTCTTCATGCCTTTTAGGCCCAGGGCAAAATTGCTGAAGCCAGGCCAGGAGGACTTAGGAGTGTCGGGTGCCCAACGTGTACTCTCAGGGTTTGTTCACGCATTCGCCGGCTCTCGAGGGCCATCGTGACCCGACAGTGGGTGCAGGTGGAATGAAGGACCAAAAGGGTAAGTATTGGAAAATCACGGACGTACCCCTGTTCACTGAGCAACGTTCACACACATCAAGGAAAATACGGTAAGTACATAACACTGGCTGCACTGGGAACACAGTTATACTTTGCTGTGGCCTCACTTGCTCCTCACAATGATGACAAATTCAGGCTACGTCCTGAATTCCAGTTCAGCCGCTACTGGAGCTCAGGAATGCTGGAAAAAGCAAGGGAAAGAAGACACGGCACGGGCACTGTTTGGAACCGGAGATGGCCTGGCGGTTAGAGCTTTTTGTTGGGAAGCAAGGGAACCCGGATCGAATCCCCGGGACGCATGCGAGCCCGATTCACAAGGGGGCCTCATGTGCGGTAGGGCACCCGGTGTGCCAGTTCCCTCTATCTCTCCCTTTCTCCTCCCTATCTCTGTCTGTTTCTCTCTCACATTTAAAGAACTCAAATACTTTCTTTTCCTTGTGGGGGCAGGGGGACGTCAATGTGCTCAACACTGGTTACTGAAGAGTGACCGGCTTCTTGCCCAGCACCTGTCATGTGTACATGGGAATTTATTCTGATTGAAATCCTATTCCAAACACGTCCAGAAGGAATTGAAGAACCTATGTGAGTGGCGTTCCACCCAGAAGCAAGACTCCTGCCGCCTGTGTCATTGGGTGGAAGCAAAGCACCGCTCCTTAGAAGTCCTGGAGTTGTCAGCCTCTCTCTCAGGAAAGCTGGACCTGCATCCCTGCACGGCTTAGAAAAGGGGACACCTCATCATCACCAGGGACAGGGTAAAGTGGGCAGTCCAGGCGAGTGGACTCAGGCGTTCTCGACGATTTTCAAATGTCCGAATGTTTGAGTGCTGAGGCAGCCTCACCTGGTCTGTCAGCTGGCCCGGCACTCGTGGAGGCCCTCCTCCTTCAGCCAATTAAAGGATACTTTCTGGAGCTCTCTTATTCCCAGAGAAACACACCCTCCAGGGCCCTGCTCCCTCACATTTCAGGCATCCCCATTCCAGTAGGCTCAACACTTGTACGTGAGGGCGAGAACCCGAAAAAATTCTCAATTTGAGCAACAGCGACTCGGGCAGGCATATGGCCGTGCCTCAGCCGCCTTTGTGGATGGGATAAAACTGACCCATTTTCTGAAGACAGCCGATTCCCTAACCTAGGCTGAGAGCAAGGCTCTCAGCCTAGGTTAGGGAATCGGGAGCTTTTCGGACCGACAGAATGCCACGACCATGCAGGGAATCTCTGTGCGCTAGGGAAAGGAGGCCCCTGACACACAGTGACTTAAGTGGTCACATGCGCATGGGACATGCAGAGCTTACAGGTGAAGTGAGACACTACCTATGAGTCCTGAGCCCCTTTCTAGCCGGAGGACTGACGTCTGTTTGAGGCAGCAGACACACAGAAGTGTCCCAAGTTCGAGAGGGCAAACAGAATATGAGTAAAACCCGTATGCAAGTATGCACATTCTTCATGCCTTATAGAGCCAGGGCAAAATTGGTGAAGCCAGGCCAGTAAGCACGTAGGAGAGTCGGGTTCCCAACGTGTACTCTGAGGGTTTGTTCACAGATTCGCAGGCTCTCGAGAGCCATCGTGACCCCGACAAGTGGGTGCAGGTGGAATGAAGGACCAAAAGGGTAAGTACTTGGAAAATCACGGACGTGTCCCTGGTTCACTGAGCAACGTTCACACACATCAAGGAAAATACGGTAAGTACGTAACACAGGCTCCACTGCGTACACAGTTATACTTTGCTGTGGCCTCACTTCCTCCTCACAATGATGACAAATTCAGGCTACGTTCCTGAATTCCAGTTCAGCCGCTACTGGAGCTCAGGAATAGCTGAAAAAGCAAGGGAAAGAGACCAGGCACGGGCACTGTGGGAACCGGGAGATGACCTGGTGGTTAAGCCTTCTTGCTGGGAAGCCAAAGGAACCCGTTTCGTATCGCCGGAACGCATGGCGAGCCCGATGCACAAGGGGCGCTCATGTGCGGTAGGGCACCCGGTGTGCCAGTTCCCTCTATCTCTCCCGTTCTCCTCCCTATATCTGTCTGTTTCTCTGTCACACTTAAAGAAGTCAAATACTTTCTGTTCCTTGTGGGGGCGGGGCGGACGTCAATGTCCTCAACACAGGTTACTGAAGAGTGACGGCCTCCTTGCCCAGCACCTGTCATGTGTACCTAAGAATTTTATTCTGATTCAAATCCTATTCCAAACACGTCCAGAAGGAATTGAAGAACCTATGTGAGTGGCATTCCCACCCAGAAGCAAGACTCCTGCCGCCTGTGTCATTGGGTGGAAGCAAAGCACCCCTCTTAGAAGTCCTGGAGTTGTCAGCCTCTCTCTCAAGAAAGCTGGAGCCAGCATACCTGCACGGTTTAGAAAAGGGGACACCTCATCATCACCACGGACAGGGGAAACGTGGGCAGTCCACGCGAGTGGACTCAGGCATTCTCGACGATTTCAAATGTCCGAATGTTTGATGTGTGAGGCAGCCTCACCTGGTCTGTCAGCCTGGCCTGGCACTCGTGGAGGCTGGCTCCTCCTTCAGCCAATTAAAGGATACTTTCTGGAGCTCTCTTATTCACAGAGAAACACACCCTCCGGGCCCTGATCCCTCACATTTCAGACATCCCCATTCCGTCGGCTCAACACTTGTACGTGAGGGGGTGAACCCGAAAAAATTGCTCAATTTGAGCAAAAGCGACTCGGGCAGGCATATGGCCGTGCCTCAGCCGCCTTTGTGGATGGGATGAAAACTGACCCATTTTCTGAAGACAGCCGATTCCCTAAACTAGGCTGAGAGCCTTGCTCTCAGCCTAGGTTAGGGAATCGGGAGCTTTTCGACCGACAGAATGCCACGACCATGCAGGGAATCTCTGTGCAGCTAGGGAAAGGAGGCCCCTGACACACACGTGACTTAAGTGGTCACATGCGCATGGGACATGCAGAGCTTACAGGTGAAGTGAGACACTACCTATGAGTCCTGAGCCCCTTTCTAGCCGGAGGACTGAAGTCTGTTTGAGGCAGCAGACACACAGAAGTGTCCCAATTCGAGAGGGCAAAGAGAATATGAGTAAAAACCGTATGCAAGTATGCACATTCTTCATGCCTTATAGGCCCAGGGCAAAATTGCTGAAGCCAGGCCAGGAAGACTTAGGAGGGTCGGTTTCCCAACGTGTACTCTGAGGGTTTGTTCACGCATTCGTCAGGCTCTCGAGAGCCATCGTGACCCGACAGTGGGTGCAGGTGGAATGAAGGACCAAAGGTTAAGTATTGGAAAATCACAGACGTGCCCCTGGTTCACTGAGCAACGTTCACACACATCAAGGAAAATACGGTAAGTACGTAACACAGGCTCCACTGGGAACACAGTTCCTACTTTGCTGTGGCCTCACTTGCTCCTCACAATGATGACAAATTCAGCTACGTCCTGAATTCCAGTTCAGCCGCTACTGGAGCTCAGGAATAGCCTGGAAAAAGCAAGGGAAAGAAGACCAGGCACGGGCACTGTGGGAACCTGGAGATGGCCTGGCTGTTAGAGCTTTTTGCTGGGAAGCCAAAGGAACCCGGTTCCAATCCCCGGGACTCATGCGAGCCCTGATGCACAAGGGGGCGCTCATGTGCGGTAGGGCACCCGGTGTGCCAGTTCCCTCTATCTCTCCCTTTCCTCCTCCCTATCTCTGTCTGTTTCTCTCTCACATTTAAAGAAGTAAAATACTTTCTTTTCCTTGCTGGGGGCGGGGGGACGTCAATGCGCTCAACACAGGTTATTGAACAGTGACGGCCTCCTTGCCCAGCACCTGTCATGTGTACCTAGGAATTTTATTCTGATTCAAATCCTATTCCAAACACGTCCAGAAGGAATTGAAGAACCTATGTGAGTGGCGTTCCACCCAGAAGCAAGACTTCTGCCGCCTGTGTCATTGGGTGGAAGCAAAGCACCGCTCCTTAGAAGTCCTGGAGTTGTCAGCCTCTCTCTCAAGAAAGCTGGACCAGCATCCCTGCACCATTTAGAAAAGGGGACACCTCATCATCACCAGGGACAGGGGAAAGTGGGCAGTCCACGCGAGTGGACTCAGGCGTTCTCGACCATTTTCAAATGTCCGAATGATTGATATGTGAGGCAGCCTCACCTGGTCTGTCAGCTTGCCCGGCACTCGTGGTTGCCCTCCTCCTTCAACCAATTAAAGGATACTTTCTGGAGCTCTCTTATTCCCAGAGAAACACACCCTCCGGGCCCTGCTCCCTCACATTTAGGACATCCCCATTCCAGTAGGCTCAACACTTGAACGTAAGGGGGTGAACCCGAAAAAATTGCTCAATTTGAGCAACAGCGACTCGGGCAGGCATATGGCCATGCCTCAGCCGCCTTTATGGATGGGATAAAACTGACCCATTTTCTGAAGACAGCCGATTCCCTAACCTAGGCTGAGAGCCTTGTTCTCAGCCTAGGTTAGGGAATCGGGAGCTTTTCGGACCTACAGAATGCCACGACCATGCAGGGAATCTCTGTGCGCTAGGGAAAGGAGGTCCCTGACACACACGTGACTTACGTGGTCACATGCGCATTGGACATGCAGAGCTTACAGGTGAAGTGAGACACTACCTATGAGTCCTGAGCCCCTTTCTAGCCAGAGGACTGACGTCTGTTTGAGGCAGCAGACACACAGAAGTGTCCCATGTTCGAGAGGGCAAACAGAATATGAGTAAAACACGTATGCAAGTATGCACATTCTTCATGCCTTATAGGCCCAGGGCAAAATTGCTGAAGCCAGGCCAGGAAGACTTAGGAGTGTCGGGTTCCCAACGTGTACTCTGAGGGATTGTTCACGCATTCGCGGGCTCTCGAGAGCCATCGTGACCCGACAGTGGGTGCAGGTGGAATGAAGGACCAAAAGGGTAAGTATTGGAAAATGATGGACGTGCCCCTGGTTCCCTGAGCAACGTTCACACACATCAAGGAACATACGGTAAATACGTAACACAGGCTACACTGGTAACACAGTTATACTTTGCTGTGGCCTCACTTGCTCCTCACAATGATGACAAATTCAGGCTACGTCCTGAATTCCAGTTCAGCTGCTGATGGAGCTCAGGAATAGCTGGAACAAGCAAGGGAATGAAGACCAGGCACGCGGCCTGTGGGAACCGGGAGATTGCCTGGCGGTGACAGCTTTTTGCTGGGAACCCAAAGGAACCCGGTTCGAATCCCCGGGACGCATGCGAGCCCGATGCACAAGGGGGCGCTCATGTGCGGTAGGGCACCCGGTGTGCCAGTTCCCTCTCTCTCTCCCTTTCTCCTCCCTATCTCTGTCTGTTTCTCTCTCACATTTAAAGAAGTCAAATACTTTCTTTTCCTTGTGGGGGCGAGGGGACGTCAATGTGCTCAACACTTGTTACTGAAGAGTGACGGCCTCCTTGCCCAGCATCTGTCATGTGTACATGGGAATTTTATTCTGATTCAAATCCTATTCCAAACACGTCCAGAAGGAATTGAAGAACCTATGTGAGTGGCGTTCCACCCAGAAGCAAGACTCCTGCCGCCTGTGTCATTGGGTGGAAGCAAAGCACCGCTCCTTAGAAGTCCTGGAGTTGTCAGCCTCTCTCTCAGGAAAGCTGGACCAGCATCCCTGCACGGCTTAGAAAAGGGGACAGCTCATCATCACCAGGGACAGGGGAAAGTGGGCAGTCCAGGCGAGTGGACTCAGGCCTTCTCGACGATTTTCAAATGTCCGAATGTTTGATGTGTGAGGCCGTCCTCACCTGGTCTATCAGCTGGCCCGGTACTCGTGGAGGCCCTCTTCATTCAGCCAATTAAAGGATCCTTTCTGGAGCTCTCTTATTCCCGGAGAAACACACCTTCCGGGCCCTGCTCCCTCACATTTCAGACATCCCCATTGCAGTAGGCTCAACACTTGTACGTGAGGGGGTGAACCCGAAAAAATTGCTCAATTTCAGCAACAGCGACTCGGGCAGGCATATGGCCGTGCCTCAGCCGCCTTTGTGGATGGGATAAAACTGACCCATTTTCTGAAGACAGCCGATTCCCTAATCTAGGCTGAGAGCCTTGCTCTCAGCCTAGGTTAGGGAATCGGGAGCTTTTCGGACCGACAGAATGCCACGACCATGCAGGGAATCTCTGTGCGCTAGGGAAAGGAGGCCCCTGACACACACGTGACTTAAGTGGTCACATGCGCATGGGACATGCAGAGCTTACAAGTGAAGTGAGACACTACCTCTGAGTCCTGAGCCCCTTTCTAGCCGGAGGACTGATGTCTGTTTGAGGCAGCAGACACAAAGAAGTGTCCCAAGTACCAGAGGGCAAACAGAATATGAGTAAAACTGGTATGCAAGTATGCACATTCTTCATGCCTTATACGCCCAGGGCAAAATTGCTGAAGCCAGGCCAGGAAGACTTAGGAGTGTCGGGTTGGCAACGTGTACTCTGAGGGTTTGTTCACGCATTCGCCGGCTCTCGAGAGCCATCGTGACCCGACAGTGGGTGCAAGTGGAATGAAGGACCAAAAGGGTAAGTATTGGAAAATCACGGACGTTCCCCTGGTTCACTGAGCAACGTTCACACACATCAATGAAAATACGGTAAGTACATAACACAGGCTGCACTGGGAACAAAATTATACTTTGCTGTGGCCTCACTTGCTCCTCACAATGATGACAAATTCAGGCTACGTCCTGAATTCCAGTTCAGCCGCTACTGGAGCTCAGGAATAGCTGGAAAAAGCAAGGGAAAGAAGACCCGGCACGAGCACTGTGGGAACCGGAGATGGCCTGGCGGTTAGAGCTTTTTGCTGGGAAGCCAGGGGAACCCGGATCGAATCCCCGGGACGCATGCAAGCCCGATGCACAAGGCGGCGCTCATGTGCGGTAGGGCACCCGGTGTGCCAGTTCCCTCTATCTCTCCCTTTCTCCTCCCTATCTCTGTCTGTTTCTCTCTCATATTTAAAGAAGTCAAATACTTTGTTTTCCTTGTGGGGGCCGGGGGACGTCAATGCGCTCAACACAGGTTATTGAAGAGTGACGGCCTCCTTGCCCAGCACCTGTCATGTGTACCTAGGAATTTTATTCTGATTCAAATCCTATTCCAAACAAGTCCAGAAGGAAGTGAAGAACCTATGTGAGTGGCGTTCCACCCAGAAGCAAGACTCCAGCCGCCTGTGTCATTGGGTGGAAGCAAAGCACCGCTCCTTAGAAGTCCTGGAGTTTTCAGCCTCTCTCTCAGGAAAGCTGGACCAGCATCCCTGCACGGCTTTAGAAAAGGGGACACCTCATCATCACCAGGGACAGGGGAAAGAGGGCAGTCCAGGCAAGTGGACTCAGGCGTTCTGGACGATTTTCAAATGTCCGAATGTTTGATGTGTGAGGCAGCCTCACCTTTCTGTCAGCTGGCCCGGCACTCGTGGAGGCCCTCCTCCTTCTGCCAATTAAAGGATACTTTCTGGAGCTCTCTTATTCCCAGAGAAACACACCCTCCTGGCCCTGCTCCCTCACATTTCAGACATCCCCATTCCAGTAGGCTCAACACTTGTACGTGAGGGGCGTGAACCCGAAAAAATTGCTCAATTTCAGCAACAGCGATTCGGGCAGGCATATGGCCGTTCCTCAGCCGCCTTTCTGGATGGGACAAAAGTGACCCATTTTCGGAAGACAGCCGATTCCCTAACGTAGGCTGAGAGCCTTGCTCTCAGCCTAGTTTAGGGAATCGGGAGCTTTTCGGACCGACAGAATGCCACGACCATGCAGGGAATCTCTGTGCGCTAGGGAAAGGAGACCCTGACACACAGGTGACTTAAGTTGTCACATGCGCATGGGACATGCAGAGCTTACAGGTGAAGTGAGACACTACCTCTGAGTCCTGAGCCCCTTTCTAGCCGGAGGACTGACGTCTGTTTGAGGAAGCAGACACACAGAAGTGTCCCAAGTTCGAGAGGGCAAACAGAATATGAGTAAAACCCGTATGCAAGTATGCACATTCTTCATGCCTTTTAGGCCCAGGGCAAAATTGCTGAAGCCAGGCCAGGAGGACTTAGGAGTGTCGGGTGCCCAACGTGTACTCTCAGGGTTTGTTCACGCATTCGCCGGCTCTCGAGGGCCATCGTGACCCGACAGTGGGTGCAGGTGGAATGAAGGACCAAAAGGGTAAGTATTGGAAAATCACGGACGTACCCCTGGTTCACTGAGCAACGTTCACACACATCAAGGAAAATACGGTAAGTACATAACACTGGCTGCACTGGGAACACAGTTATACTTTGCTGTGGCCTCACTTGCTCCTCACAATGATGACAAATTCAGGCTACGTCCTGAATTCCAGTTCAGCCGCTACTGGAGCTCAGGAATAGCTGGAAAAAGCAAGGGAAAGAAGACACGGCACGGGCACTGTTTGGAACCGGAGATGGCCTGGCGGTTAGAGCTTTTTGTTGGGAAGCAAGGGAACCCGGATCGAATCCCCGGGACGCATGCGAGCCCGATTCACAAGGGGGCGCTCATGTGCGGTAGGGCACCCGGTGTGCCAGTTCCCTCTATCTCTCCCTTTCTCCTCCCTATCTCTGTCTGTTTCTCTCTCACATTTAAAGAACTCAAATACTTTCTTTTCCTTGTGGGGGCAGGGGGACGTCAATGTGCTCAACACTGGTTACTGAAGAGTGACCGGCTTCTTGCCCAGCACCTGTCATGTGTACATGGGAATTTTATTCTGATTGAAATCCTATTCCAAACACGTCCAGAAGGAATTGAAGAACCTATGTGAGTGGCGTTCCACCCAGAAGCAAGACTCCTGCCGCCTGTGTCATTGGGTGGAAGCAAAGCACCGCTCCTTAGAAGTCCTGGAGTTGTCAGCCTCTCTCTCAGGAAAGCTGGACCTGCATCCCTGCACGGCTTTAGAAAAGGGGACACCTCATCATCACCAGGGACAGGGGAAAGTGGGCAGTCCAGGCGAGTGGACTCAGGCGTTCTCGACGATTTTCAAATGTCCGAATGTTTGATGCGTGAGGCAGCCTCACCTGGTCTGTCAGCTGGCCCGGCACTCGTGGAGGCCCTCCTCCTTCAGCCAATTAAAGGATACTTTCTGGAGCTCTCTTATTCCCAGAGAAACACACCCTCCAGGCCCTGCTCCCTCACATTTCAGGCATCCCCATTCCAGTAGGCTCAACACTTGTACGTGAGGGCGAGAACCCGAAAAAATTGCTCAATTTGAGCAACAGCGACTCGGGCAGGCATATGGCCGTGCCTCAGCCGCCTTTGTGGATGGGATAAAACTGACCCATTTTCTGAAGACAGCCGATTCCCTAACCTAGGCTGAGAGCAAGGCTCTCAGCCTAGGTTAGGGAATCGTGAGTTTTTCGGACCGACAGAATGCCACGACCATGCAGGGAATCTCTGTGCGCTAGGGAAAGGAGGCCCCTGACACACAGGTGACTTAAGTGGTCACATGCGCATGGGACATGCAGAGCTTACAGGTGAAGTGAGACACTACCTATGATTCCTGAGCCCCTTTCTAGCCGGAGGACTGACGTCTGTTTGGAGCAGCAGACACACAGAAGTGTCCCAAGTTCGAGAGGGCAAACAGAATATGAGTAAAACCCGTATGCAAGTATGAACATTCTTCATGCCTTATAGATCCAGGGCAAAATTGGTGAAGCCAGGCCATTAACACGTAGGAGAGTCGGGTTCCCAACGTGTACTCTGAGGGTTTGTTCACAGATTCGCAGGCTCTCGAGAGCCATCGTGACCCCACAATGGGTGCAGGTGGAATGAAGGACCAAAAGGGTAAGTACTGGAAAATCACGGACGTGTCCCTGGTTCACTGAGCAACGTTCACACACATCAAGGAAAATACGGTAAGTACGTAACACAGGCTCCACTGGGAACACTGTTATACTTTGCTGTGGCCTCACTTCCTCCTCACAATGATGATAAATTCAGGCTACGTCCTGAATTCCAGTTCAGCCTCTACTGGAGCTCCGGAATAGCTAGAAAAAGCAAGGGAAAGAAGACCAGGCACGGGCACTGTGGGAACCGGGAGATGGCCTGGCGGATAGGCCTCTTTGCTGGGAAGCCAAAGGAACCCGGATCGAATCCCCGGGACGCATGCGAGCCCGATGCACAAGGGGGCGCTCATGTGCGGTAGGACACCCGGTGTGCCAGTTCCCTCTATCTCTCCCTTTCTCCTCCCTATGTCTGTTTCTCTCACACATTTAAAGAAGTAAAATACTTTCTTTTCCTTGTGGGGGCGGCGGACGTCAATGTGCTCAACACAGGTTACTGAAGAGTGACGGCCTCCTTGCCCAGCAGCTGTCATGTGTACCTAGGAATTTTATTCTGATTCAAATCCTATTCCAAACACGTCCAGAAGGAATTGAAGAACCTATGTGAGTGGCATCCCACCCAGAAGCAAGACTCCTGCCGCCTGTGTCATTGGGTGGAATCAAAGCACCGCTCCTAAGAAGTCCCGGAGTTGTCAGCCTCTCTCTCAAGAAAGCTGGACCAGCATACCTGCACGGTTTAGAAAAGGGGACACCTCATCATCACGACGGACAGGGAAACGTGGGCAGTCCACGCGAGTGGACTCAGGCGTTCTCGACGATTTTCAAATGTCCGAATGTTTGATGTGTGAGGCAGCCTCACCTGGTCTGTCACCTGACCGGCACTCGTGGAGGCACTCCTCCTTCAGCCAATTAAAGGATACTTTCTGGAGCTCACTTATTCACAGAGAAACACACCCTCCGGGCCCTGATCCCTCACATTTCAGACATCCCCATTCCGGTCGGCTCAACACTTGTACGTGAGGGGGGGAACCCGATAAAATTGCTCAATTTGAGCAAAAGCGACTCGGGCAGGCATATGGCCGTGCCTCAGCCGCCTTTGTGGATGGGATAAAACTGACCCATTTTCTGAAGACAGCCGATTCCCTAAACTAGGCTGGGAGCCTTGCTCTCAGCCTAGGTTAGGGAATCGGGAGCTTTTCGGACCTACAGAATGCCACGACCATGCAGGGAATCTCTGTGCACTAGGGAAAGGAGTCCCCTGACACACACGTGACTTAAGTGTTCACATGCGCATGGGACATGCAGAGCTTACAGGTGAAGTGAGACACTACCTATGAGTCCTGAGCCCCTTTCTAGCCGTAGGACTGAAGTCTGTTTGAGGCAGCAGACACACAGAAGTGTCCCAAGTTCGAGAGGGCAAACAGAATATGAGTAAAAACCGTATGCAAGTATGCACATTCTTCATGCCTTATAGGCCCAGGGCAAAATTGCTGAAGCCAGGCCAGGAAGACTTAGGAGTGTCGGGTTCCCAACGTGTACTCTGAGGGTTTGTTCACGCATTCACAGGCTCTCGAGAGCCATCGTGACCCAACAGTGGGTGCAGGTGGAATGAAGGACCAAAGGGTAAGTATTGGAAAATCACGGACGTGCCCCTGGTTCACTGAGCAACGTTCACACACATCAAGGAAAATACGGTAAGTACGTAACACAGGCTCCACTGGGAACACAGTTCCACTTTGCTGTGGCCTCACTTGCTCCTCACAATGATGACAAATTCAGGCTACGTCCTGAATTCCAGTTTAGCCGTTACTGGAGCTAAGGAATACCTGGAAAAAGCAAGGGAAAGGAGACCAGGCCCGGGCACTGTTGGAACCGGGAGATGGCCTGGCGGTTAGAGCATTTTGCTGGGAAGCCAAAGGAACCCGGTTCGAATCCCCGGGACGCATGCGAGCCCGATGCACAAGGGGGCGTTCATGTGCGGTAGGGTACCCGGTGTGCCAGTTCCCTCTATCTCTCCCTTCCTCCTCCCTATCTCTGTCTGTTTCTCTCTCACATTTAAAGAAGTAAAATACTTTCTTTTCCTTCTGGGGGCGGGGGGACGTCAATGTGCTCAACACAGGTTACTGAAGAGTGACGGCCTCCTTGCCCAGCACCTGTCATGTGTACCTAGGAATTTTATTCTGATTCAAATCCTATTCCAAACACGTCCAGAAGGAAGTGAAGAACCTATGTGAGTGGCGTTCCACCCAGAAGCAAGACTCCAGCCGCCTGTGTCATTGGGTGGAAGCAAAGCACCGCTCCTTAGAAGTCCTGGAGTTTTCAGCCTCTCTCTCAGGAAAGCTGGACCAGCATCCCTGCACGGCTTAGAAAAGGGGACACCTCATCATCACCAGGGACAGGGGAAAGAGGGCAGTCCAGGCAAGTGGACTCAGGCGTTCTGGACGATTTTCAAATGTCCGAATGTTTGATGTGTGAGGCAGCCTCACCTTTTCTGTCAGCTGGCCCGGCACTCGTGGAGGCCCTCCTCCTTATGCCAATTAAAGGATACTTTCTGGAGCTCTCTTATTCCCAGAGAAACACACCCTCCTGGCCCTGCTCCCTCACATTTCAGACATCCCCATTCCAGTAGGCTCAACACTTGGACGTGAGGGCGTGAACCCGAAAAAATTGCTCAATTTCAGCAACAGCGATTCGGGCAGGCATATGGCCGTTCCTCAGCCGCCTTTCTGGATGGGACAAAAGTGACCCATTTTCGGAAGACAGCCGATTCCCTAACGTAGACTGAGAGCCTTGCTCTCAGCCTAGTTTAGGGAATCGGAAGCTTTTCGGACCGACAGAATGCCACGACCATGCAGGGAATCTCTGTGCGCTAGGGAAAGGAGACCCTGACACACAGGTGACTTAAGTTGTCACATGCGCATGGGACATGCAGAGCTTACAGGTGAAGTGAGACACTACCTCTGAGTCCTGAGCCCCTTTCTAGCCGGAGGACTGACGTCTGTTTGAGGAAGCAGACACACAGAAGTGTCCCAAGTTCGAGAGGGCAAACAGAATATGAGTAAAACCCGTATGCAAGTATGCACATTCTTCATGCCTTTTAGGCCCAGGGCAAAATTGCTGAAGCCAGGCCAGGAGGATTTAGGAGTGTCGGGTGCCCAACGTGTACTCTCAGGGTTTGTTCACGCATTCGCCGGCTCTCGAGGGCCATCGTGACCCGACAGTGGGTGCAGGTGGAATGAAGGACCAAAAGGGTAAGTATTGGAAAATCACGGACGTGCCCCTGGTTCACTGAGCAACGTTCACACACATCAAGGAAAATACGGTAAGTACATAACACAGGCTGCACTGGGAACACAGTTATACTTTGCTGTGGCCTCACTTGCTCCTCACAATGATGACAAATTCAGGCTACGTCCTGAATTCCAGTTCAGCCGCTACTGGAGCTCAGGAATAGCTGGAAAAAGCAAGGGAAAGAAGACACGGCACGGGCACTGTTTGGAACCGGAGATGGCCTGGCGGTTAGAGCTTTTTGTTGGGAAGCAAGGGAACCCGGATCGAATCCCCGGGACGCATGCGAGCCCGATGCACAAGGGGGCGCTCATGTGCGGTAGGGCACCCGGTGGGCCAGTTCCCTCTATCTCTCCCTTTCTCCTCCCTATCTCTGTCTGTTTCTCTCTCACATTTAAAGAACTCAAATACTTTCTTTTCCTTGTGGGGGCAGGGGGACGTCAATGTGCTCAACACTGGTTACTGAAGAGTGACCGGCTTCTTGCCCAGCACCTGTCATGTGTACATGGGAATTTTATTCTGATTGAAATCCTATTCCAAACACGTCCAGAAGGAATTGAAGAACCTATGTGAGTGGCGTTCCACCCAGAAGCAAGACTCCTGCCGCCTGTGTCATTGGGTGGAAGCAAAGCACCGCTCCTTAGAAGTCCTGGAGTTGTCAGCCTCTCTCTCAGGAAAGCTGGACCTGCATCCCTGCACGGCTTAGAAAAGGGGACACCTCATCATCACCAGGGACAGGGGAAAGTGGGCAGTCCAGGCGAGTGGACTCAGGCGTTCTCGACGATTTTCAAATGTCCGAATGTTTGATGCGTGAGGCAGCCTCACCTGGTCTGTCAGCTGGCCCGGCACTCGTGGAGGCCCTCCTCCTTCAGCCAATTAAAGGATACTTTCTGGAGCTCTCTTATTCCCAGAGAAACACACCCTCCAGGCCCTGCTCCCTCACATTTCAGGCATCCCCATTCCAGTAGGCTCAACACTTGTACGTGAGGGCGAGAACCCGAAAAAATTGCTCAATTTGAGCAACAGCGACTCGGGCAGGCATATGGCCGTGCCTCAGCCGCCTTTGTGGATGGGATAAAACTGACCCATTTTCTGAAGACAGCCGATTCCCTAAACTAGGCTGAGAGCAAGGCTCTCAGCCTAGGTTAGGGAATCGTGAGTTTTTCGGACCGACAGAATGCCACGACCATGCAGGGAATCTCTGTGCGCTAGGGAAAGGAGGCCCCTGACACACAGGTGACTTAAGTGGTCACATGCGCATGGGACATGCAGAGCTTACAGGTGAAGTGAGACACTACCTATGATTCCTGAGCCCCTTTCTAGCCGGAGGACTGACGTCTGTTTGGAGCAGCAGACACACAGAAGTGTCCCAAGTTCGAGAGGGCAAACAGAATATGAGTAAAACCCGTATGCAAGTATGAACATTCTTCATGCCTTATAGATCCAGGGCAAAATTGGTGAAGCCAGGCCATTAACACGTAGGAGAGTCGGGTTCCCAACGTGTACTCTGAGGGTTTGTTCACAGATTCGCAGGCTCTCGAGAGCCATCGTGACCCCACAATGGGTGCAGGTGGAATGAAGGACCAAAAGGGTAAGTACTGGAAAATCACGGACGTGTCCCTGGTTCACTGAGCAACGTTCACACACATCAAGGAAAATACGGTAAGTACGTAACACAGGCTCCACTGGGAACACTGTTATACTTTGCTGTGGCCTCACTTCCTCCTCACAATGATGATAAATTCAGGCTACGTCCTGAATTCCAGTTCAGCCTCTACTGGAGCTCCGGAATAGCTAGAAAAAGCAAGGGAAAGAAGACCAGGCACGGGCACTGTGGGAACCGGGAGATGGCCTGGCGGATAGGCCTCTTTGCTGGGAAGCCAAAGGAACCAGGACCGAAACCCCGGGACGCATGCGAGCCCGATGCACAAGGGGGCGCTCATGTGCGGTAGGGCACCCGGTGTGCCAGTTCCCTCTATCTCTCCCTTTCTCCTCCCTATGTCTGTTTCTCTCACACATTTAAAGAAGTAAAATACTTTCTTTTCCTTGTGGGGGCGGCGGACGTCAATGTGCTCAACACAGGTTACTGAAGAGTGACGGCCTCCTTGCCCAGCAGCTGTCATGTGTACCTAGGAATTTTATTCTGATTCAAATCCTATTCCAAACACGTCCAGAAGGAATGGAAGAACCTATGTGAGTGGCATCCCACCCAGAAGCAAGACTCCTGCCGCCTGTGTCATTGGGTGGAATCAAAGCACCGCTCCTAAGAAGTCCCGGAGTTGTCAGCCTCTCTCTCAAGAAAGCTGGACCAGCATACCTGCACGGTTTAGAAAAGGGGACACCTCATCATCACGACGGACAGGGAAACGTGGGCAGTCCACGCGAGTGGACTCAGGCGTTCTCGACGATTTTCAAATGTCCGAATGTTTGATGTGTGAGGCAGCCTCACCTGGTCTGTCACCTGACCGGCACTCGTGGAGGCACTCCTCCTTCAGCCAATTAAAGGATACTTTCTGGAGCTCACTTATTCACAGAGACACACCCTCCGGGCCCTGATCCCTCACATTTCAGACATCCCCATTCCGGTCGGCTCAACACTTGTACGTGAGGGGGTGAACCCGATAAAATTGCTCAATTTGAGCAAAAGCGACTCGGGCAGGCATATGGCCGTGCCTCAGCCGCCTTTGTGGATGGGATAAAACTGACCCATTTTCTGAAGACAGCCGATTCCCTAAACTAGGCTGGGAGCCTTGCTCTCAGCCTAGGTTAGGGAATCGGGAGCTTTTCGGACCTACAGAATGCCACGACCATGCAGGGAATCTCTGTGCACTAGGGAAAGGAGTCCCCTGACACACACGTGACTTAAGTGTTCACATGCGCATGGGACATGCAGAGCTTACAGGTGAAGTGAGACACTACCTATGAGTCCTGAGCCCCTTTCTAGCCGTAGGACTGAAGTCTGTTTGAGGCAGCAGACACACAGAAGTGTCCCAAGTTCGAGAGGGCAAACAGAATATGAGTAAAAACCGTATGCAAGTATGCACATTCTTCATGCCTTATAGGCCCAGGGCAAAATTGCTGAAGCCAGGCCAGGAAGACTTAGGAGTGTCGGGTTCCCAACATGTACTCTGAGGGTTTGTTCACGCATTCACAGGCTCTCGAGAGCCATCGTGACCCAACAGTGGGTGCAGGTGGAATGAAGGACCAAAGGGTAAGTATTGGAAAATCACGGACGTGCCCCTGGTTCACTGAGCAACGTTCACACACATCAAGGAAAATACGGTAAGTACGTAACACAGGCTCCACTGGGAACACAGTTCCACTTTGCTGTGGCCTCACTTGCTCCTCACAATGATGACAAATTCAGGCTACGTCCTGAATTCCAGTTTAGCCGTTACTGGAGCTAAGGAATACCTGGAAAAAGCAAGGGAAAGGAGACCAGGCCCGGGCACTGTTGGAACCGGGAGATGGCCTGGCGGTTAGAGCATTTTGCTGGGAAGCCAAAGGAACCCGGTTCGAATCCCCGGGACGCATGCGAGCCCGATGCACAAGGGGGCGCTCATGTGCGGTAGGGTACCCGGTGTGCCAGTTCCCTCTATCTCTCCCTTCCTCCTCCCTATCTCTGTCTGTTTCTCTCTCACATTTAAAGAAGTAAAATACTTTCTTTTCCTTCTGGGGGCGGGGGACGTCAATGTGCTCAACACAGGTTACTGAAGAGTGACGGCCTCCTTGCCCAGCACCTGTCATGTGTACCTAGGAATTTTATTCTGATTCAAATCCTATTCCAAACACGTCCAGAAGGAATTGAAGAAACTATGTGAGTGGCGTTCCACCCAGAAGCAAGACTCCTGCCACCTGTGTCATTGGGTGGAAGCAAAGAACCGCTCCTTAGAAGTCCTGGAGTTGACAGCCTCTCTCTCAAGAAAACTGGACCAGCCTCCCTGCACGGTTTAGAAAAGGGGACACCTCATCATCACCAGGGACATTGGAAAGTGGGCAGTCCAGGCGAGTAGACTCAGGCGTTCTCGACGATTTTCAAATGTCCGAATGTTTGATGTGTGAGGCAGCCTCACCTGCTCTGTCATCTGGCCCGGCACTCGTGGAGGCACGCCTCCTACAGCCAATTAAAGGATACTTTCTGGAGCTCTCTTATTCACAGAGAAACACACCCTCCGGGCCCTGATACCTCACATTTCATACATCCCCATTCCAGTAGGCTCAACACTTGTACGTGAGGGGGTGAACCCGAAAAATTGCTCAATTTGAGCAACAGCGAATCGGGCAGGCATATGGCCGTGCCTCAGTCGCCGCTGTGGATGGGATAAAACTGACCCATTTTCTGAAGACAGTCGATTCCCTAACCTAGGCTGAGAGCCTTGCTCTCAGCCTAGGTTAGGGAATCGGGAGCTTTTCGGACCTACAGAATGCCACGACCGTGCAGGAAATCTCTGTGCACTAGGGAAAGGAGGCCCCTGACACACAGGTGACTTAAGTGGTCATATGCGCATGGGACATGCCGAGCTTACAGGTGAAGTGAGACACTACCTATGAGTCCTGAGCCCCTTTCTAGCCGGAGGAGTGACGTCTGTTGGAGGCAGGAGACACTTAGAAGTGTCGCAAGTTCGAGAGGGCAAACAGAATATGAGTAAAAGCCGTATGCAAGCATGCACATTCTTCAAGCCTTATAGGCCCAGGTCAAAATTGCTGAAGCCAGGCCAGGAAGACTTAGGAGTGTCGGGTTCCCAACGTGTACTCTGAGGGTTTGTTCACGCATTCGCAAGCTCTCGAGAGCCATCGTGACCAGACAGTGGGTGCAGGTGGAATGAAGGACCAAAAGGGTAAGTATTGGAAAATCACGGACGTGCTCCTGGTTCACTGAGCAAAGTTCACACATCAAGGAAAATACGGAAAGTAAATAACACAGGCTCCACTGGGAACACAGTTATACTTTGCTGTGGCCTCACTTGCTCGTCACAATGATGTCAAATTCAGGCTACGTCCTGAATTCCAGTTCAGCCGCAACTGGAGCTCAGGTATAGCTGGAAAAAGCAAGGGATAGAAGACCAGGCACGGGCACTGTGGGAACCGGGAGATGGCCTGGCGGTTAGAGCTTTTTGCTGGGAAGCCAAAGGAACCCGGTTCGAATCCCCTGGACGCATGCGAGCCCGATGCACAAGGGGGCGCTCATGTGCGGTAGGGCACCCGGTGTGCCACTTCCCTCTATCTCTCCCTTTCTCCTCCCTATCTCGGTCTGTTTTGCTCTCACATTTAAAGAAGCAAAATACTTTCTTTTCCTTGTGGGGGCGGGGGGACGTCAATGTGCTCAACACAGGTTACTTAAGAGTGTCGGCCTCCTTGCCCAGCACCTGTCATGTGTACCTAGGAATTTTATTCTGATTCAAATCCTATTCCAAATACGTCCAGAAGGAATTGAAGAGCCTATGTGAGTGGCGTTCCACCCAGAAGCAAGTCTCCTGCCGCCTGTGTCATTGGGTGGAAGCAAAGCACCGCTCCTTAGATGTCCTGCAGTTCACAGCCTCTCTCTCAAGAAAGCTGGACCAGCATCCCTGCACGGTTTAGAGAAGGGGAAACCTCATCATCACCAGGCACCGAGGAAAGTGGGCAGTCCACGCGAGTGGACGCAGGCGTTCTCGACGATTTCCAAATGTCCGAATGTTTGATGTGTGAGGCAGCCTCACCTGGTCTCTCCGCGGGCTCGGCAATCGTGGAGGCCCTCCTCCTTCAGCCAATTAAAGGATACTTTCTGGAACTGTCTTATTCCCAGAGAAACACAACCTCCGGGCCCTGCTCCCTCACATTTCAGACATCCCCATTCCAGAAGGTCCAACACTTGTACGTGAGGGGGTGAAGCCGAAAAAATTGCTAAATTTCAGCAACAGCGACTCGGGCAGGCATATGGCCGTGCCTCAGCCGCCTTTGTGGATGGGATAAAACTGACCCATTTTCTGAAGACAGCCGATTCCCTAACCTAGGCTGAGAGCGTTGCTCACAGCCTAGGTTAGGGAATCGGGAGCTTTTCGGACCGACAGAATGCCACGACCATGCAGGGAATCTCCGTGCGCTAGGGAAAGGAGGCCCCTGACACAAACGTGACTTAAGTGGTTACATGCGCATGGGACATGCAGAGCTTACAGATGAAGTGAGACACTACCTATGAGTCCTGAGCCCCTTTCTAGCCGGAGGAGTGACGTCTGTTTGAGGCAGCAGACACACAGAAGTGTCCCAAGTTCGAGAGGGCAAACAGAATATGAGTAAAACCCGTATGCAAGTATGAACATTATTCAGGCATTATCGGAACAGGGCAAAATAGCTGAAGCCAGGCCAGGAAGACTTAGGAGTGTCGGGTTTCCCAACGTGTACTCTGAGGGTTTGTTCACGCATTCGCAGGCTCTCGAGAGCCATCGTGGCCCGACAGTGGGTGCAGGTGGAATGAAGGACCAAAAGGGTAAGTATTGGAAAATCACGGACGTGCCCCTGGTTCACTGAGCAACGTTCACACACATGAAGGAAAATACGGTAAGTACGTAACACAGGCTCCACTGGGAGCACAGTTATACTTTGCTGTGGCCTCACTTGCTCCTCACAATGATGACAATTTCAGGCTACGTCCTGAATTCCAGTTCAGCCGCTACTGGAGCTCAGAATAGCTGGAAAAAGCAAGGGAAAGAAGACCAGGAACGGGCACTGTGGGAACCGGGAGATGGCCTTTCGGTTAGACCTTTTTGCTGGAAGCCAAAGGCACCCGGTTCGAATCCCCGGGACGCATGCGAGCCCGATGCACAAAGGGGCGCTCATGTGCGGTAGGGCACCCGGTGTGCCAGTTCCCTCTATCTCTCCCTTTCTCCTCCCTATCTCTGTCTGTTTCTCTCTCACATAAAGAAGTAAAATACTTTCTTTTCCTTGTGGGTGCGGGGGGACGTCAATGTGCTCAACACAGGTTACTGAAGAGTGACGGCCTCCTTGCCCAGCACCTGTCATGTGTACCTAGGAATTTTGTTCTGATTCAAATCCTATTCCAAAACGTCCAGAAGGAATTGAAGAACCTATGTGAGTGGCGTTCCACCCAGAAGCAAGAATCCTGCGGCCTGTGTCATTGGGTGGAAGCAAAGCACCCGCTCCTTAGAAGTCCTGGAGTTGTCAGCCTCTCTCTCAAGAAAGCTGGACCAGCATCCCTGCACGGTTTAGAAAAAGGGACACCTCATCATCACCAGGGACAGGGGAAAGTGGGCAGTCCACGCGAGTGGACTCAGGCGTTCTCCACGATTTTCAAATGTCCGAATGTTTGATGTGTGAGGCAGCCTCACCTTGTCTGTCAGCTGGCCCGGCACTCGTGGAGGCCCTCCTCCTTCAGCCAATTAAAGGATACTTTCTGGAGCTCTCTTATTCCCAGAGGAACACACCCTTCGGGCCCTGCTCCCTCACATTTCAGACATCCCCACTCCAGTAGGCTCAACACTTGTACGTGAGGGGGTGAACCCGATAAAATTGCTCAATTTGAGCAAAAGCGACTCGGGCTGGCATATGGCCGTGCCTCAGCCGCCTTTGTGGATGGGATAAAACTGACCCATTTTCTGAAGACAGCCAAATTCCCAAAACTAGGCTGGGGCCTTGCTCTCAGCCTAGGTTGGGAAAAATCGTGAGCTTTTCGGACCGACAGAATGCCACGACCATGCAGGGAATCTCTGTGCGCTAGGGAAAAGGAGGCCCCTGACAAAACACGTGATTAAGTGGTCACATGCGCATGGGACATGCAAGCTTACGGGTGAAGTGAGACACTACCTATTAGTCCTGAGCCCCTTTCTAGCCGGAGGAGTGAGGTCTTTTTGAGGCAGCAGACACACAGAAGTGTCCCAAGTTCTAGAGGGCAAACAGAATATGATTTAAAAACCCGTATGCAAGTATGCACATTCTTCAGGCCTTATAGGCCCGGGGCAAAATTGCTGAAGCCAGGCCAGGAAGACTTAGGAGTGTGGGGTTCCCAACGTTATTCGGGGGTTTGTTCACGCTTCGATGGTCTCGGAGCCATCGTGACCCGAAGGGGGTGCGGTGGAATGAAGGACAAAAGGGTAGTATTGGAAAATCACGGACGTCCCCGTGGTTCACTGAGCAAGGTTCATACACATCAAGGGAAAAATAGGGTAAGTACGTAACACAGCTCCATTGGGAACACAGTAATACTTTGCTGTAGCTCACTTGCTCTCTCACAATGATGACAAATACAGGCTACGTCCTGAATTCCAGTTCAGCCGCTTCTGGAGCTCAGGCATAGCTGGAAAAGAAGGGAAAGAAGACCAGGCCGGGCACTGTGGGAACCGTGAGATGGCTTTCGGTTAGAGCTTTTGTTGGGAAGCCGAAGGAACCCGGTTCGAATCCCCGGGACGCATGCGAGCCCGATGCACAAGGGGGCGCTCATTTTCGGTAGGGCACCCGGTGTGCCAGTTCCCTCTATCTCTCCCTTCTCCTCCCTATCTCTGTCTGTTTCTCTCTCACATCTAAAGAAGTAAAATACTTTCTTTTCCTTGTGGGGGGGGGGGGGACGTCAATGTGCTCAACACGGGTTTAAACTGAAGAGGGGACGGCCTCCTTGCCCGGGCACCTGCCCAGTGTACCTAGGAATTTTATTTTGATTCAAATCCTATTGCAAACAACGTCCAAAAGGGAAATTGAGGAACCTATGTGGTGGCGTTCCCCCAAGAAGCAAGACTCCTGCCGCCTGTTGTCATTGGGTGGAAAGCAAAGCACCGCTCCTTAGATTCCTGGAGTTGTCAGCCTCTCTCTCAAGAAAGCTGGACCAGCATCCCTGAAACGGTTTAGAAAAGGGGACACCTCATCATCATCAGGGACAGGGGAAAGTGAAAGTCCACGCGAGTGGATTCAGGCGTTCTAGGGATTTCAAATGCGAATGTTTTGATGTGTGAGGAAAGCCTCCCCTTTGGGGTCTGTCATCTGGCCCGGCACTCGTGGAGGCCCTCCCCCTTCAGCCAGTAAAGGATACTTTCAGGAGCTCTCTAATTCCAGAGAAACACACCCTTCGGGCCCTGCTCCGTCACTTTTCAGACATCCCCATTCCAGTAGGCTGAACACTTGTACGTGAGTTGGTGAATGCGAAGAAATTGCTCAATTTGAGCAACAGCGACTCGGGCAGGCATATGTCCGTGCCTCAGCTGCCTTTGTGGATTGGATAAAACTGACCCATTTTCTGAAGACAGCCGATTCCCTAACCTAGGCTGAGAGCCTTGCTCTCCGCCTAGGTTAGGGAATCGTGAGCTTTTGGAACGACAGAATGCCACGACCATGCAGGGAATCTCTGTGCTCTAGGGAAAGGAGGCCCCTGACACACACGTGACTTAAGTGGTCACAAAGCGCATGGGACATGCAGAGCTCAGGGTTTAAGGAGACACTACCTTTATCCTGAGCCCTTTACCCGGGGATGACCGTTTGAGGGCAGCACACAGAAGGTCCCAAGTTCAGAGGGGAAAAGAATAGAGTAAAACCCCTATGCAAGAAGCACATTTTCATGCTTAAGGCCCAGGGCAAAATTGTGAAGCCAGGCCCGGGAAGACTTTGGATTTCCGGGGTTTCCCCCGTTATTGAGGGTTTGTTCACGGGTTCGGGTCTCGAGACCATCGGACCCGAGGGGGTGAGGGGGAAGAAGGACCAAAAGGGGAAGTATGGGGAAAACAGGAGTTGGGCCCTGGGTTTACTGAGCAACGTTCAACACATCAAGGAAAAAAACGGTAAGTACTAACACAGGCCCCATGGGAAAAGTTATATTTTCTGTGGCCCCACTTGCTCCTCAAAAGATAAAATTCAGGCTACGTCCCGAAATTCAGTTAGCGTACTGGGGTCAGGAAAACTGGAAAAACAAGGGAAAGAAAACCCGGACGGGCACTGGGGAACCGGGATGGCCCGGTTTTGAAACTTTTTGGGGGAAGCCAAAAGGAACCCCGGGTTTGAACCCGGGACGCATGGAGCCGATGCACAAGGGGGGCCCTTCGGTAGGGCACCCGGGGGCCATTCCCTCTATCTCTCCCTTTCTCCTCCCTATCCTGTCTTTTCTCCTCACATTTAAAAGAATAAAATACTTTCTTTTCCTTGTGGGGGGCGGGGGGACGTCCCAAAGTGCCAACAAGGTTACTGAAAAGTGACGGCCTCCCGCCAGCACCTGTCAGTTTACCAGGAATTTTTTTTATTTAATCCTTCAAACAGCCAGGGAATTGAGAACCTATGTGAGTGGGGTTCCCAAAAAAAAGACTCCGCCGCCGGTCATTGGTGAAGCAAGCCCGCTCCTTAGAGTCCCGGAGTTGTCAGCCCCCCTCTCAAAAAATGGACCAGCTCCCCGCCGGTTTAGAAAAGGGGACCCCTCCATCCCAGGGGCAGGGAAAGTGGGAGTCCACGCAGTGGATCAGGCGTTTCACATTTTCAAATGTCCGAATGTTTGAGTGTGAGGCAGCCTCACCGGTCTTTTGGGGGCACCGGGAGCCTCCCCTTTAGCCAATTTAAAAGGTACTTTTGGAGCTTCTT